>OX243891.1:7500-1263877 GCA_945859645.1 Amphipoea oculea | reverse complement strand
CAGGCTAGTCTGCAGAGTACCTAACTCCTCGACAACTAACAGCAGATATATCGTGTTTAGGCTCATTGAAAAGGGCTCGATGTGTGGATAAACGTACTGTTAATGAGGAACACCGAAGTACATAGAGACCTGATGCTGAAGCCAGGAGCATCAGGAAAAGTACAAAACTTGAAATAACAGCACCGTAGTCGTGTTTGGGCTCATTTTAAACAGGACTAAATTTTAAGTTCAATGCAATGTTGACATAAGTCTGGCCTGATGCTGCAGCCAGGATTATCAGCATCTAGTCTAAAAACATCAGGTCAGGATTTGATGATGGGATCCTGGAGAAATCGAAGGAACTCTTCAAATATTATAGGCACACCAATAGCGATTTGGGTATTTTTTATAGTAACTCGTGCACTTGCTCTCGGAAAGCACCATTTGGTGAAGTGGAACTGATGATGAAGACCACAGATAGCCACCGGAACTACTCAATAATATCAAAGTATTTCACGGGTTGCGATTCGATTACTTTAATATGGTTGCTAAGCAATTTATGCTCGTCACAATGTGAATGGTGATATGGAGCAGATGGTGGACCTGGAGAACTCCTCAACAATTAATTTCCCTGCATCGAGAAAAGCAATAATTTGTTTGTAAAAGGCGATGAGCACTAAGCTATTGTAACTTAGATAAATTATAAGCAGACCCACTAAAAAGCGTGAAATAAAAACTTTTTAAGAAAAAAAAATCGACTCCCAAAAAAACACTACAAAGTGAAAAATAACTTTAATTTCGGAAGTCGGTGGCAAAAAACTAAAATACAGATCCAAAGACGCCGACTTCCGAAATTAAAGTCATTTTTCACTTTGTAGTGTTTTTTTGGAAGTCGGTTTTTTTTTTCTTAAAAAGTTTTTTCTTGTAAGTATCTAATACGTTTTTCTTATACAGGGTGGTCCAAATAGTGACGTCAATAAATTTTTTTTAGATTCCTCACACCGGGGGGTATCCAAAAATACCCCATGTATGTTCCGCGGTTTTTTGTAGTTTTCGAGTTATAATTTTTTTTAGAGATTTTTTAATGTATTCTGCCAGCGAGGTTTCAAAAATTCGTATCTTTTTATGTAGTAAGTATTTTGCATTATTTTTTTTTGTGACATGATTGCCTTGAATGTTGTTTTAATAAAAAAATAATTCAGCTTCCTGAAATGACTTAAAGTTACCCAAAAAAGGCTTTACATTTAGAACTTTAGTTTTCAGTAGGATTCACTCAAACATTCAACTTCAATTTAAAAATACAAAAAGGACTTTTCGTAGCTTCGGACTAAATTTTAAAAATTTGCAGGGTCCTATACTATCTAAATGATCCAAAAAAAATAGTACTTTATTGGACTTCTTTTTTAGTAATCGGCCTTCGAAGGTGGATGGGCCAAAAATCAATGAAACACGTTTAAAGCATAAAAATTTCTTTTTTGTACTTTTTATCATTCTGATGGCAAATTGAACTTAGAAATGTAATTTGAAATTAATTTTAATTGAAATTTCTGTAGCTCATGATTTTTGGTCTCACCACTGATTAAAAATGTGAGCATTTGTGAAAATTGCTGCTTGTGAAATTGCACGATTTTGGATAAGAAATAAAAGGCACAAATTACTGAAAAATCATTATTATTATGATTACAGATTTATTATTATTTATTACAATAAATTTTCAAAATACCTTCCTCGAATCGATTTTTTTATTTGGGGATTTTACAAGGAGCTGGTGTACGCGACGGAAAGCAACAATGAAACAGAATTTAGACAAAAACTTACAGAAGCGGAAAGAAAAATAAAACAAGAATATTCGAGTAGCTTCAGACAATTAAAATTCTTGCCCGTTCTTCTCCATACGAAAACTACCTTTTGGAATGGGCGACTAGAATCAATTCTATTTTAAGATAATTTTTGACGTTCAAAAGTGCCTTTTATGTGCCTATTTGAAATAAATGCTTTGACTTTGACTTTGAATAATAATAATAATGTTTTTTCAGTAATTTGTGCCTTTTATTTCTTATCCAAAATCGTGTAATTTCACAAGCAGCAATTTTGACAAATGCTCACATTTTTAATCAGTGGTGAGACCAAAAATCATGAGCTACAGTTATTTTTCAAAAATTTCAATTAAAATTAATTTCAAATTACATTTCTAAGTTCAATTTGCCATCAGAATGATAAAAAGTACAAAAAAGAAATTTTTATGCTTTAAACGTGTTTCAATGATTTTTGGCCCATCCACCTTCGAAGGCCGATTACTAAAAAAAAAGTCCAATAAAGTACTATTTTTTTTGGATGATTTAGACAGTATAGGACCCTGCAAATTTTTTAAATTTAGTGTGAAGCTACGAAAAGTCCTTTTTGTATTTTTAAATTGAAGTTGAATGTTTGAGTGAATCCTACTGAAAACTAAAGTTCTAAATGTAAAGCCTTTTTTGGGTAACTTTAAATAATTTCAGGAAGCTGAATTATTTTTTTTATTAAAACAACATTCAAGGCAATCATTACACAAAAAAAAAATAATGCAAAATACTCACTACATAAAAAGATACGAATTTTTGAACTCTCGCTGGCAGAATACATTAAAAAATCGCAAAAAAAAATTATAACTCGAAAACTACAAAAAATCGCGGAACATACATGGGGTATTTTTGGATACCCCCTGGTGTGAGGAATCTAAAAAAAATTTATTGACGTCACTATTTGGACCACCCTGTATATATTTTTTTTTACCAACGTCCTTATTTTGGTGGTCTGAATGATTTCTGAAAGTTTGTCCATCTATTTTAATGGGACCTTATATATTAACAAATCCGGAGTAAAATTACACCAGCATTAACTTAGGTTTAAAAATTAATTTTTCGAGGTTTAAGTTTGGCATAACTTTACTTAGAATTTGCGTTTTAGGGCGTTCGCTACGTTCGCGCGTGCGCACGCGGCGGGTGCCCGCCTCGCGTGTTTGTATAGAAAGGTAATACGAGCGCTCTCTGGCGCGCGCGTGCGGCGGGCTTGTACGCGCAGTGCGCGTGCGCAGTGCGCGTGCGCAGTGTAGTGTGTGCAGACGTAGCAAACGTCCTTAGAGTTTTAATAATTCAGATTTGTACATGCGATGTCACGAAGCTTATGCCCCATCTCTCCCCTGATGACATAATGTCTCACTTATTTGACCCCCTCCCCCCCCTTAACGTGTGATGTAATCTAAGGATGGTTCCTTACAAATTAACTAGATAAAAGTAATTCTCTGTAATTCTTCTTACCTGGAAGTTCTTCTCTGGTAGATGTATAGCTATATGCTGCACCAAGTTCGATCTTCGATGGAAGGTGGCACCGCAGTGGTCACAGACGTAGGGCCTTTCACCTGTATGGCGACGTTCGTGTATCTGGAGATTCGGAAGACATGAAGTTTTAGTTAAATTACACACTAATAATATTATAAAGGCGAAAGTTTGTGTGTGTGTGTTTATATGTTTGTTACTTCTTCACGCTAAAACGGGTGGACTAATTTTGATAAAATTTTGTATGGAGGTAGCCGACACCCTGGATTAACATATAGGCTACTTTTTATCCCGATATTCCCACGGGGTCGACACTTATGCGGGTGAAACCGCGGGGCGCAGCTAGTTATTTTATAAACAAAGAAACCTACACTATTATTATAAAAGCGAAAGTTTGTGTGTGTGTGTGTTTATAAATATGAATCCTCACTCACCGTGAGCGCTTCTTTAGTAGCGGAACTATATTCGCAGTAGGCACACTTGTGTATCTTATACAGCCCGTGGCGGGCTCTCTTGTGTTCCTGCAGTTGGTTGTTGTTACGACATCTCTTTCCGCATGCCTGTGGAGCAGTGGGTTAGAGTGAGATGACTATATTATAAAGACAGTGACAATATACACCGTGTTCCGGACGATATACATAAACTTCGACCAGATGTTCAGACCATGGGAGCGGTGAATGCTTATGCGAATCCCGCACCCCCGGCCATAGGTAGAGGTGGAACACCGCGGTGGTTTTAGCCGGTAAGAGTCCGGCATGCCGCTCTGTCACCCCCACGATAGAGGAAGTCCTTGAGGATTTCCACCGCGAGAAAAAAAAAAAGAAAAAAAAAGTTCAGACCATGGAAATAAGCATTTTTTACTATGGACACATAATGAATTCTTATTTTTTTTTTAAATATTCATATAAACTAAATACTTTGACGTAAACCGCCCGATATGCATAGGTACCTCTTTATCCGAATTGGCAACGATGACGTATTTTCATTCATAAAATTTGGCGGACTGCAACTTGTCAAAACTGAGTTAAGACCCTTTCTTACTACATAGCTCAATTAAATTTCACTAAATGAAATTACAAATATCTTTGTAACGAAGCCATTTTAAGTACTACTTCCTGTGTTAGATTTAATTTGTAAAAGCTACAGAAGCGTTTGACAAAGTTTATGGATGTCGTGAAGAACACGGTGTATTCGCTTTAGTCAGGGCTGTTATGAGGAGAAGGAGACGGCAGATTAACTTTAGATAAAATAATGGCTTTTAGAATGTCGTCTGTAACCTTTACGTGTGAGGCAATCTCTGTCTTACTTGAAAGTCTATTCAAACGTATGTTTCAAATTAACATTATTTCAAGTTAAACCAATATCAACTTTATTTTAATGGTGATTAAGTTCATTTCAGAGTGACTAGCAGTAATGATAAAAGTTATAAAAATGTTTGAAGTTGTAGCGTAAACTGAACTTTATCGTGTAGGAATTAAAGTTATTTTTCCATAAACTCATATTTGTTTACATTTTTGACAATTTTTTTTTTATTTGAAATGGGGTTGCTCTTGGCTGTAGCCTAGGTCAAAGGTGACAGAGACAAAGTCGACGATGGAGCGAGCTATCGCGAATGCAGATTAGGTACTTCTTTTGTTGAAACTGCCCCGTGTTAGTCTCGTGGTCGCAAGCGCGACTGCTGAGCGTGGGGTCCTAGGTTCGATTCCCAGGTCTAACAAACTGTTATTGAGTTTTTCCATTAGGAGTTTCTAATTAGCAGCCCGGAGTTTGGAAGATAGCGGTGTGATTACCCCCCCCCCCCCCCCCCGTGTCTCGTGCGCACCTGTCGCCGCTACTCCTGCGCCTGATATAGAGCTCCGCGAGTGTCGGATTGCCGTCGCTGAAGACTTTAAGGCCTCATTTACGGAGACGCGGGGCGTCTCGCGGCGCGTGTGGCGTGGCGTCTCGCGGCGCGTCGGACGTTTTTTCTGTTTACGGTGGGGCGGCGCGTGCAGCGGCACGCATCATCGCACGCGTAAACACAAACTTATAGCAATATACGACCATGTTCATAGAGAAGCGAGACGGGAAGCGTGGCGGTGCGGCGCACGCTCGCCTCGATCAAATCGACTAGTTTTATGTTGGCGAGAGATGGGAGCGCACGTGTCGCAACTTGCAGCATGATCATATCATACTCCATTGCGAAGGTGACTCGTCTGTGTTGCGCGATTTCTAAATAAGACTGACAGAAGATTCCGCCTCGGACATAGCTTCATCGAGAATTGCCGCTGCGTGCGCCGCTGCGTGCGCCGCCGCGTGGGACGCGTCGGTGCCATCCGCGGGCTCGGCCGCAAAAAACGCCCTAATTCAAACAAACGCGTCTAAAATCGCTTCTCCGTAAACGCACTCATACAACGCCATATATTTGAATTCAGTGCGGGCCGCGCCGCTCAACGCGACGCGCGACGCCCCGCGTCTCCGTAAATGAGGCCTAAGAGTGAGTGCACCTGCGTCTGCGCACACGCGCCTGCACTATAATATCTCCCGCGCTGAAAGTTGGTCTCGGCTGAGATTGGTCGCCATTGCCGAAATTCGTTCTGAATGACTATTTTGTTGCCTGTACCATAGATGCTGGACGTAACAGTAATTTATTTTCGACACTTCTTTATTTACAAAAAAAAAATTGGTTCTTTTCGATTTAGGATAAGTAGTAGGTACTAATTTTCCTATCAAAGAGGTGTTTTTTAAAATAAAAACGTTAATTAATCTAATAAATGCAGGTCTTTCAAAGGAACAAACCTAAAGTTTTGTTCCAATTAAGATTCCACACAAATCCTTATCCAACATTGCTAAAATGACAGTACCGACCTCACAGACACAGTAGTTCGTGTGGAACCTCATGTGTGCCTTGTAGGTCGCCTTCATCCGGAACTCCTTGCTGCACGTGCCACATTTGTACGATGCGAGGTTTGGTATCGTCATCCGTTTCGATTTTGGCGGCGCTTTCTGGAAAGATGTGGAAAAGTTGATTTATAGCTTGTGTAAGCTTTGACGGGGCTCTCACCCAGTGGCGTGCATTGCATATAGGCATATAAGCAGTGCCTACCTCGATATATCAACATAAGCCTGTCAATTACATTTTAGTGTGTGTGCGCCCCACAATTAAGAAACCCACTAAATCATACCTAAGAAAAAACAAAATCTTCATACAAACACGCGCGGCAGTAGGCAGTCGCCGGACGGCCTACTCGGCTCCCGTACTATTCGCACATTGTCATTGGTCTTTACTCGTTCGAGTTAATACGATAAAATTAAAAATACGTATGTCCCGCGTAATACCATGACGTTCGACCTTCGAAATTTATCACCCTTAAGTAGGCATGCCTACTCAAATAACCACACTTTTGACCTCACTTTTTTCTGATTAGTGACCGCGTTTGCCTAGACTAGACCCGGCCTAGTGCCTACCTATTCTGAAAACCAATGCACGCCACTGCTCTCACCCAATATCAGCAAAAGTCCAAATGCCAAAGTAGCTGCCAATAAATAATGGAGAATGGCAACTGATCGAATTAGGGCCGGCGCTCACTGACGGCGTGGCACGCCAGATTGTGCTGCGGCATCCCGCGGCGTTCCGTGGCATCCTGCTGAAAGCCGCGACGACCGGACTGCGCCCCATTAACCGAAATGACCGCTGCACAAGTTTCAACCTTATTTCTACTAGCGGGATGCAATGGCGCGCCGCGGCAACCCGTGGAATGAAACGGCATGCCAAGTCATGCCGCAGCATCCCGCGGCACGTCGCGTCATTTCGCGGCATCGTGGTATCGAAATAAAGTAACATGAATTCTAAGCTCATTGAAATAAGATTCAAAATAACTTGATTAGTAATAAAATCCTTTGCCATGACACGCCGTGCCGTGTCGTCAGTGAGCGCCGGCCAGTGGCGTGCATTGGTTTTCAGAATAGGTAGGCACTAGGCCACTCTAGTCTAGGCAAGCGCGGTCACTAATCAGAAAAAAAAGTGACGTCAAAAGTGTGGTTATTTGAGTAGGCACGCCTACTTAAGTGTGATAAATTGCGAAGGTCGAACGTCATGGTATTACGCGTGAGACGTACGTATTTTTAATTTTGTCGTATTAACTCGAACGAGTAAAGACCAATGACAATGTGCGAATAGTACGGGAGCCGAGTAGGCCGTCCGGCGACTGCCTACTGCCGCGCGTGTTTGTATGAAGATTTTGTTCTTTGTTAGGTATGATAATTTAGTGAGTTTCTTAATTGTGGGGCACACACACTAAAATGTAATTCTAATTGACAGGCTTATGTTGATATATGGAGGTAGGCACTGCTTATATGCCTATATGCAATGCACCCCACTGGCGCCGGCCCTTATGCGTCTGTTGAATGTAAAACTAAGTCAAATCATTCAAAAAAGCTCCCCATACCTGTCTCGCTCTCAATTTGCTCCTCGTCTCCGTCTGGACCAACTCCTCGTAAACTTCGTCGTCCTCATTCTGGAACTCCTCGCCGAAGATCTCGTAGCTGTAGTCATTCAATTCCACCTTTTCTACTTTAGCTTTCTTCATTTTTGGCTTTGGTAACGACTTCTGGAGTCGTGCCGAGTGTCTTTTTTTGGGTTTGCCTGGAATTAAAGACATGATAATTTAGTGATGGGAAAATCAAATTGTTTAAAATTTCAAGACGCCGCCGCGTGCGACACCCGTCTCCCCCACCCCCGGGGCGTAGCGCCAGCGCTCACGCTCACCCAGCCAGCAGTACACAGGACTGAGAGCGAAAGTGGCGGCTTACGATTTTTCTACGTAAGGGCCTGTGCACACCACGTTTTTTAAACGCGCCGTTGACGCGCGATTGTAGCGATACAGACGCGATACGCACGCGAGTCAGACGCAGCCTGTAGACCTTCTGTAGGACCAAAACGCGCCAAAAACGCGCGTCAACGGCGCGTTTTTGGCGCACGAAGTAGTTGCTCTTGCGTTATCTAGGTGTATCTATATCTGTGGCAATGGCGGTCATCTGATTTAATCTGAGAACATTTTCGGGTTTAGGATATGTCAACAGTCTTTAGACGACTCCTTTGATGACATTGATTGATGTTTGATTCGTCATGGAAGCATGTAGAACGGTTGTAAATAGCTAAACCACAGATATAGATAGACCTAGATAACGCAAGTATCATGAACTGTATGAAAACTAAGCGTGCCACTTTTTGACTACCCACTATGACGTCACAAGCTCGCGCTCTCTCGCTCACGCTCACCCAGCCAGCAGTACGCAGGACTGAGCGCGAAAGTGGCGGCTTATGATTTTCGAACGTAAGCTGGTGCGATTTTTGGCACGCGAAGTAGTTGCTCTTGCGTTATCTAGGTGTATCTATATCTGGGAGCTAAACCGAGCTTATTATTTACCTGATATCATGTTAAGAAGTGACTTCTCAGCTTTCCGACTGGTTCTCCTGAACTGTAATGCCATGTTCATAGTCTCTATACACTGTGCGCAGATCTTCTGTGATAGGCCGTCATCCATTTTTATCTGGAAATACAGGTAAACTTTTACATACAGCACAAACTTAAAATTCAATTAAACCAATTTACATAATTACTTTAGAATTGTCAAGGGGCCAATCAATCCAGTCTCCAAGCTGTAACCGGTAAATTCCTAATTATAATCAGCCTATAATGTTCCCACTGCTGGGACACAGGCCCCCTCTTTTCGGGAGGGAGTGAGCTGTAATCTACCACCCAGTGCGGGTTGATAGATGTCACATGTATTCGAATTTTTTGTTCTAGGACATGCCGGTTTCCTCACGATGTTTTCCTTCACTATTTTGAGAGCAGTGGTGATGAAATAAATTATACAAAGTAACGCGTCTGACTGTGTTGGAACCCACGACATACTGCTACTGGGCCACCACTGCTCCGTATACATATTAATATACAATACGTACCTCTAAACCGGTGACGAGCCTCAAATCCTGCGTTCGTTTCTCCTCACTTTCTTTGTTATAAAATATCGACACTAAATCCTCTGTATTCAAGCAAGTCCTGCAGTGAACCACTTCTGGCGTCTTCGCCTCAGGTTTATCTGCCTTCGCCGCCAATTTGCGCTTCGCCGCCCTGTGCTTTGTACTCATATTATTTAGTAGGAGTAACGCCAACATTTTTTTCAATTTTCTGGATTATTTCACGCGATACGAAACATTTATGACTTGAGACATCTAGTTTTTGTGGTGATCGATCAGATTGTGGAGTAAACAAGTGTATTTACAAGGTTTAAACATAATTTACGACAAGATTTTAGAAGAACAACATCACAGAACATAATATACCCTGATCAACATAAACATAAACAAATGAAGTAGCAGCCATTTTCTATTTTTTGACACTTAACCACAGACTTCACTTGACTGATTTGCAGCAATGTTGTTAAAAATGTTAAAAGTAGAGTTTGAAAACCGCAATTTTATTTAGATGACCATGACTTATAAAATATCATTCGTAGCATCAGTTTAAAATACTTTACATAGTTGAAATACCTTCTCATCAACTATTACCAAAGGTGCGATGCATTTTGAGTTTGATAAATATTATAGAATTATCAAACGAGTGGAATATGAGATGGGAAAGTATTAGTATTTTAGTACATAAAATAAACACACTTGCGTTTTGTTAGTACTACATATATATAGATTTCTATATTTCTTTGTTTTAAGCAATAAGAGATGAATTAATGAAAAGAGATGTTTTTCCGTAAAAAAAAGGGTTTCGGACCCGCGTAAATTTCAGTAGTTATTTTTTCCAACGCAGAAAAAGTTCGCACTTCATTAGTTCATTATTAGTAATCACTAATAATTAAACGCAAACGTCATTTCTGGCGTCAATCGAGCTCTTGTGTTGATCAGTTTTTATTTCATAAAATGTTTTTATTATTACACTTTTTAACTCGAATTTATAACTAAACTGACGATACAGATATACCATTTCTATCAACTAGAGACATGGACCCTTGGAACTGCTGCAGAACATGCCTGGGAGAGGAATCTTTGCATCCTATATTTCAGTTCACAGAGCATCACGAAAAGTATTCCCATGTTATTTTTTCTGCTACTGGCCTAAAGGTATGTTTAAAAACATTTTAGAATCGTAAGAAAATACATATTTAATTAATTTAAAATTTCTAATTAGAAAGTTTCTCGTAAGAAACTCGGAAATACGCGAATGCGTAGAATACCTTTAGAGAAGAAGTAAACAACTATAAAAAAAAAGACAAAGACAGACTAAACAACCACAGCGATTCGCTAGCCAGACGTCTACTTCAAGACAAATACCACAAAATGCCTTTTAAGATGGCATATACAGGAACTCGACCAAAAGGAACTGAAGTGTTCCCACATGTAGTTTTGAGATATTTTACTGGTATGGCCATCAAAAAATTCCACCCGTTCCGTTCAGGACCAGGCCCGTGTCGGACGGCGCGTAAGTGTTCCACACGCGCCTCAAAGAGGTGTCAGCAAAAAGGAAGGGCTGCCAGGGCCGAAGCCTGCCGGGGGTGCGGGATTGTCCGAAAGGGTTACCGCTACCCCGGAACATAAAGGGCTAAGGCAGCAACACGGATGGGTTTTAGTCAGTAAGAGTCTGACACTCCCTTCCGCTCCACCCAGAGCGGGAGGGGTCATTTGATGATTTCCCATCCATAAAAAAAAAGACCACATCTATGGCTAAACAGACGATTGTAGAACAAATGGAAAAAAAAAACATTACAAATAAATTAGAAACATATAGGGAAAAGTTCAATAAATCTTCAAAAATTTTTAAATATTTGCAATCACTAAATGTAGTTTAATTTATTACAGGTGGACTGTAACGACACATTTCCGCAAAAAATGTGCACATCATGCATAAACTATATCAACTTTTCGTACAAATTTAGAAAAAAATGCGAAGAAAACCAAAAATTGTTCCTGGATCGCCTTAATAACAAAACTATATACAATGTAAAAATAGAATCCAACATATTCAACACCGAAAACAACACCAACATAACGATAGACATATCAGACCTAATCAACGATTTTAATAATCACGAGGACAGTATAAACAGCTTTAATTATGATTCCGTTGATAATAATGACAACGAAGAAATAGAATACGAAACAAAAGTGGAAGATCTCGTCAATAAACCTGTAGAATTAATATTTAAAACTAAGAAAAGTAAAAAGAGTAACGAAAAACCTGTTAAACGGACTTTGAGGAGAAAAAAGGAGAGTGGTGAAAAGAAAGTGAGACTTAAAGAGGAGATCGAGTGTGAATATTGCCATAAGATATTAACTTCTAAGTTGTCTTTAAGAAATCATTATAAAATACATACGGGATTTGATGTAGTTTGTGAAGTAAGTTGATATTTTTTTTGTTGCCCAGCTTAACCTATTCCATTAGGCGTTTTTTGATTTAATATTTAGGTACGAAATACGCCCATCGGCGTTTTTTTTTTAATTAATTGCTTTTATCTTGGCAAAAACAAGTCACAAAAAATTTTACTTGCTATACAGGGTGAAATTGAAAACATGCGACAAATCAAAATGGGAGATTGTACTCATCATTATGAACAACTTTTACTATGGGACCAAACCTGAAATCGCGAAAAAAAAATCAGCTGTTCCCTACATTTTATGTTCGCATAACTCGTCAAAATGTAGGGAACAGCTGATGTTTTTTTGCAGCAGGTTTGGTCTCATAGTAAAAGTTGTTCATAATAATGAGTACAATCTCCCATTTCGATTTGTCACATGTGTTCAATTTCACCCTGTATATGCACATTGTTTTTTAAATACAAATATATAATAAATCGGCTTTCCATATTATCCTAATGAGGTGCGGAGGACGCCCATCGACGTACGCGACGAAAAGTCCAGCACTTGGCTAATAATCGTAATTTTTATCGCCGTAGCGAATGGGTTAAGGTAGGTACTATTTGAAACCGAGCTGCCAACTACAACTGGCGACAGCATATGCAGCGGCTGGTAACCACGGCTAAGGTAACAGCTGGTA
This sequence comes from Amphipoea oculea, assembly GCA_945859645.1. Lineage (NCBI taxonomy): Eukaryota > Metazoa > Arthropoda > Insecta > Lepidoptera > Noctuidae > Amphipoea > Amphipoea oculea. The sequence goes on along the minus strand of OX243891.1, from coordinate 1,251,537 downwards.
ATTGCATGTGCTGTCGGCAGTTCGGTTCCAAATAATACCTTTAAGGTCGTAGCACACATATCAAACCGGAAAGGGATTGGCACCGTATCAACTCAAGCCGTTCAGTATTCTTTGTATGAAACTCCCTACTGCACACTAATCCGAATCGTAACGTAATCGCCTCACGTCAGGACAAACTCACGAACCGCGGTGCGGTGCTTTACGGCTCGTCGTCCCCGCGCTTACGTCTCTCCGTACCCGAGCTTACGTCTCTTCGTTCGCTCTTGCCCCTCTCACCCCTCCGGCCTGCTTGCTGCTCGATCAACCAGCGGGCGGCGAGCCGTAAGCGCGGCGTCGCCTAGCCGTAGCCGAGTCGACGTATCGGAGCTTCTGATCCGCTTTGGTTACGTGCTTACGTTAGGTTGACGGCGACGCGAAAGGCGATACGGTTACGATCCCTTTCCGAGTTGATACGTGTGCTACGACCTTAATTTAGAACCACCTTTTGGAATGGACAGTGCATTCTTTGATTAACCCATCAACTTGGCAATCCGCAAGTAAAAAAACCTTTTCACTAAAACTTTAAATGTCTGATTGTCTGTCTCCAGCACTGTGGCAAGAAGTTCATAACAAGAAGACTATTATTAATGCATTGCCGAGCCAAGCATGGGTACGAGAAGACAGATAAGTGCTCCTTCTGTGATTATAAAGCATCTAATGCGGAGCAGGTGAAGGTATGTATTGAAGTTCACAATCATCATTTGTTTCCAACTATGTTGGGGTCGCTTTGCAGCTGAATGCCAATACTATACATGGAGCGACTGCTTATCTTTTTTGAAGTGAAACTTCTTTACGCACGCTTGACTTGGGGAGTAAGCTGGCGAACGCGTGACGTAAGCGTTACGAAAAGTGTGATCGGGCGAGGCGAACGGGAGTTGAGTGGGGGATATAAGCAAGAGAAAGCAGTGCGCGCGCACATTTTCTTTCTCTCTTCCTCTCATAGCCAAATACGTTTGAAGTTTCACTTCAGTCGTGTGGTCATAAGCACACTCGGTTTTTTTTTTTCTGGCGGTGGAAATCCTCATGGTCTTCCTCTATCGTGGGGGTGACAGAGGGGCATGCCGGACTCTTACCGGCTAAAACCACCGCGGTGTTCCACCTCTACCTATGGCCGGGGGTGCGGGATTCGCATAAGCATTCACCGCTCCCCCGAGAGGCCTCGACCCGCTGTTCCTCAGCGGGTGCCACCTCCCCGTGCGCCCATTCCTGTAATGGCCGCACCCGCTCTCGGGTGGCGCGCGTGGAACACTGCAGCGTCAACTCGGGCCTGTCTGGTCGGACGACGGACGCCCCTAGTCCGCCGACCGCAGGCCACCTCTCATGGAGGTCGCAGATCGTTTTGGTGCGTCTCCTGCGGGAGGGGAGAGAGGATGCGGCTTCTCTCTCCCGCTCGGCCGCCTCCTTTGCAGACAATGATTGTTATTACAGATCCACGAGCGTCTTCACACCGGTGAAAAGCCGTTCGTCTGCTCGGAGTGCGGCACCGGCTTCCATCGCAAGAGCAGCTACTTACAGCATGTGGCCATACATCTGCCTGATAAGAATGTACAGGTACACAACTAAATATGATTTATTTTTGGAAAATTAACCCCTCATCAAGGGTGAAACCACAAAAATTAAAATTGAAAGTCATTTATTCAAATTAGTGTGTTCTTTGTGAAGAGTAGGTATCCACTAAGAAAGGGTTTTTCGAAATTCCACCTCTAAGAGGGTGAATGGGGGGAGGGCGAAATTTCACGCGGACAAAGTCGCGGGCAGAAGCTAGTATTAAAATAAACAAAAAATGAAACAGTAAATTTTTTAGCTCAGATTGAAAGCATCTAAATAAGCTAAATAGATTTTTAGTTTCGAGCTAATAAAATAAATTATACAGGGTGAAATTAATCTGTCAAGCTCCGCTAATGAGACTCAATTGATTTTCTATTGTTTCGTCGTCGATCGGCGAACCGCGACGCTTGACCGGTTACATTCATGGGCATCCTTTTAAGGGGTCATTGTACTCATCATTATGAACAACTTTTATTATGGGACTAAACCTAAAATCGCGAAAAAAATCAGCTGTTCCTTGCATTTATGTTCACGTAACTCGTCAAAATGTAGGGAAGAGCTAATTCTTTTCGCGATTTTAGGTGTGGTCCCATAGTAAAAGTTGTTCATAATGATGAGTACAATGACCCCTTAAAAGGATGCCCATGAATTCAATTTCATCCTGTATTATCTACTTTAATGGTGCATAGCATTTTCATAATATTTTATTATTAAAATAATTTTCTCCTCTCTTCCAGTGCGACCAATGCCCCGCCCGCTTCAAATCCGTCACCCTAATGCGAATACACAAGAACCGACACAAAACACCACAATACTCATTCAAATGTCGCGTCTGTGAGAACACTTTCGTGCGCCGGCGCAACGTGGTGCGACATCTGATGCGGATACACGCCGTGCAGGCCGCGCCGCATCATATAGACAGGATGAAGATAGCTTAGACACCCACACTACACCCTCACAGGACATCATAGACACTAGTAACCTCATTAGACACACTTATGACCTGTCATAGACACGAGTGGCCCATCATAGGCACCAATGACCCCAACCATAGACACTAGCGGCCCACCATAGACTAATGTGACGTAGTGCGACATCTGATGCATGCGGATACGTGCAGGCCGTGCCGCACCAAATAGATAGGATGAAGATAGCTTAAGGCACTCACACTATACCCTCACGTGACATCATAGACACTAGTGATCTATTATAGACACCTGTGGCCCCACCATAGACATTAGTGAGCCCATCATAGACACTAGTGGCCTATCATAGACACCTGTGGCCCCACCATAGACATTAGTGAGCCCATCATAGACACTAGTGGTCTATCATAGACACCTGTGGCCCCACCATAGACATTAGTGAGCCCATCATAGACACTAGTGGCCCACCAGTCTTCAGTGACCCCATCATTAACACCACCCTCATCTGTTGATATGGCAATAGTGACCCCTGCTAACCCCTATCACGAACACTAGAGGCCCATGGTAGACACTATCACAAACACTTGTGGCCCACATAGACACCAGTGTGTCACTCATAATTCTGAATTGTCTGTTTCAAGAGTTTCTGAGGAAATTTTAAACCTTTTTCATGTTAATTTCTCAAATGTAAAACATCTATAGATGATTTAGGGCTGGCTGATTTTTTCAATCGAGTTATTTTTTTTTTTTCGTGGAATAAAATCGACGTCTGACACATTTTGTATGGAAGAACTGTCAAAAATTCAAAATTGTTCCTGGGATAACATAAACTGACGTCGGAAAAGTCAGCCCTTAAAATTAGAATTTCCTCTAATAATATTCAAATAATCAAATCAAAGCACACAATTTGTAAGCCACTACACAAAATTGCATCTACAAACTGTCAATTTTTCCCAATCAACTTTGATCCTTATGTTATAGCGATAAAGTTGAAAATCTATTAAAGAAATTTGACAGATTCTGTATATTAGATTTTTTTGTCAATAGTAGCTTTGTCGAATAAATAGAAGATTTTTACAATTGAAATATGAATTGTAAAAAAATAGTTTGTAAAGTATTATTATTTAAGAATTATTATTTTTTATGTTTTAGTATTAAACATTGTGATATTAGTAGTATTTAGAAGCTGTTATAGCAGAAAATTAAAGTAAGGGCCTTATCATACTAGCGAATTGCGAGCGTCTTCAAAGCGGAGCGGGCGCGCAACGAACACGCGTCGCATGCGCAGCGAGATCGCCCCAAATATTACTGTGCGTGTGTGTGTGGACGCCATTGTTACTGAGTGTATTGTACGTCGTTAACATGCTACAAACACACGGCGAAAACGTTGCGAATATGCCAAGCGTCCGCGACGTCTTCGCTGTGCAGCCGCGGCGTTTTGCGACGACCCCGCAGCCGCTCGCAAACCGCTAGTGTGATAAGGCACTAAGATTTGTATTTTAACGCTTATCAAGAAGATCTGAACTTTATCTACCTACTTATTTATTTTTTCATATTATTTCCTTATTTCTAGCTATCTCTTGCCACTTTTTTATAATATACAGGCTTATTTTTATATCACCCTCCAAATTTTTACAGGTTTACCCATGAATATGAACAACTTTCACTATGGGACCAACTCTAAAATCACGAAAAAAAAATCTGCTGTTTCATACATTTTGGTCAAGTAGGTATTGAACATTTGCATGAAACAGCAGATTTTTTTTTCGTGATTTCAGAGTTGGTCCCATAGTGAAAGTTGTTTATATTCATGGGTAGAACACCCTGTAAAAATTATGATGGTGATAAAAAAATAAGCCTGTATACAAAAATAAAATACCCGAAAATTATGGAATGGAAAAAAATACAAGTACTTGTTTACCCGACTGCCTCACAAAGCGGTTGGGTAATTTGTTTTTGTAAACAAATAAAAAAACTTTGACATTGACTTTTATAGTCATACTAACTTTACAAATGAGTATCGTTTAAATAAATTATAACATTATTTGTAAACCTGTTTGTTTTATTTAATTCGGCGGTTTTCAGCAGGGGTAACCAGCTTAGAAGAAATCAGCTGTTCCCCCCTACATTTTGACGAGTTATACGAACATAAATGCCAACAGGGAACAGCTGATTTTTTTTTTCGCGATTTCTAATTTAGTCCCATAGTAAAAGGTGTTCATAATGATGAGTACATTGACCTTTTAAGAGGTTTTGGTGTTTTACCAATAACCTTGTATAGATAGTAAAAATTCATAGGGTATATATTATGATTAGGTACACATAATATTCAAATTGGGGTGTTTGGTGGAGTGTTTTTATTCGCGGACTTGTTGAATAAGTTCGTAAATAAAAAACAAACTTCAATTGCAGTAGTATAATTAATATTTTACAATAAAGGTAGGACTTAAATTAATTACGTAATATTACATCATGTTAATAAGAAATAGTTTATTTTATTATCCATTATCATAATAAGAAATGCCTCAAAGGGGTTTGAAGGTTTTGGCCCTAAAATCAGCAGCCATTTTGATTTTTTTTTTCAGAATCGCGGTGCACAACAAAACTTATATATTTAGATAGAGGACACTTATACAAACAAAAAATGTAATATAACATAATATTCTAAAGCGTCAGGTTTCGGAGTTATTCACCACAATATAAGTCGAAAACAACAAGGATTTTTCTTTTTTTTCCCTCTGGGTAAGTATATTGAACTATTGAGGTAATAGAAACGTTATGAAACCTTTATGGAGAAGAAACAAATGAAGAATAGACATATTTTAAATAAATAAAATTAAACACCGCAATTTATAGTTCGTTTTTTAATCCCAGAGACTAATCTGACTAGTGTAATGTCAAACTTCTATACTAAAAAAAACGAAAATGGAAGGAAAAAAAACAAAAAAATCCTTGTTGTTTTCGATTTATATTTTGGTGAATAACTCCGAAACCTGACGCTTTAGGATATTATGTTATATTACATTTTTGTTTGTATAAGTGTCCTCTATCTAAATATATAACTTTTGTTGTGCACCGCGATTCTGAAAAAAAATCAAAATGGCGGCTGACCTTAGGGCTACCCTCTATACAAAAATCTTCAAACCCCTTAAGGGACTACTAACTCTATTCGATAGGGTCAAATTAAATTAGCTAGTGAAACTGCAGACGTGATAAGTAACAATATTTAATAGTTATTTGTGCAACTGTTGCATAATAAGGGGTATTAAAACTTCGCCTCGTGTGACAATAGTATCACATGAGTGTTTTAATACCTAATTATGTACAGTTGCATACAAGACTTTATCTACACCCATGATATGAATTCTGAAACAGTTTTTTTGCAATACTGGAACAAAAATGGTGGCCGGCGGGATATGACGTGAATTCGAATAATCTATAAGGTGAATGTGCCATGGTAGACCGCGAAATTTAAATTTTCTTACGTTTTTTGCAATTTGCAGATCAGTGTCAGGTTGTATCTTGATCCAAATATGATTCGCGACTATAATAGACATGTATTTATAGAATCATAGTCATTAGAATCATTAATATATCTCTTTAAGTTAGATTTCTACCATAAACACTTTTCCATACGAGATTTGTTCTTAACGGTAGAAATCTAACTTAGAAAGATGTATTAATGATTCTAATTATTATAATTCTGTAAATACGTACCGGTTATAGTCGCGAATCATATTTTGATCAAGATACAACCTGACACTGACCTGAAAATTGCACAAAAAACGTAAGAACAATTGAATTTCGCGGGCTACAACTACCCATTCACCTAAGTTCCTTTTTTAAATTACTAGCGGAAGTGTACATACGCGGTATTTAACAACGTCACTTACGCGGAATTGGCCTAACAACGACGTTTTGTGTTTCATATTAGCTAGCTTTTAGCTGTGGAGTTTTATTTGCTAACTTATTTGACAACTTGCTTCAAGCTGTCAGCGTCGTTCGGAGGCCTATTTTCTTCATCCGCGGTAAACGGCCAGCCGGGCGCTGTGGTGGACTGCAGCAGCGTCCATAGGTCTCCGCAGTCAGCGCCGCTAGACATGTCCAGTTCTATCGGCTGCAGCAGCTTGCGGGATTCACTTTTTATATCTGATGTTTTTGGAGTTAAGGGTTTATTGTAGGAATAAAAAAAAAGGAAAAGCCTAAAAAAAGGAAAAAAAAAAGTTGGTGGCAAATGTCTATGGCATTAAATCCGCCTGTGTATATTTATGTTCTTGAAGTATTGAATAAATCACACTAATATTATAAAAGCGAAAGTTTGTGTGTGTGCGTGTGTTTATTTGTTTGTTACTTCTTCACGCTCAAATGCCTGGACCGATTTTGATAAAATTTTGTATGGAGGTAGCTGACACCCTGGATTAACATATATATAGGCTACTTTTTATCCCGATATTCTCACGGGATCAACATTTACGCGTGTTGAAACCGCGGGGCGCAGCTAGTGAAAGAAAGAAAGAAAATACATTTATTTAGCACAGACTCAAAGACACACAATACACCAGATACATCAGATAAAAAAACAAAACAAAAATAAAAAGCGTAAAGTCCGATGTAAGTAATTAGCAGGAAAGTGTGCCTCACGGCTGCGCCAAAAAGGTCCAGTTCAGCAATAATGCCAGACAACTAGTGCCTGACGCTGGTTTTCACCTGATGTGTGAGGTGACGAATGTAAATCAGCTTTACGATGCAACGTGATGTGTGTATGCATACTTACTTAAATAAAATCTGCGTAAGACAAGAAAAAAAAAAGACGGGTTGCACTCCGGGAGTGCCGGCAGAAGTGAAAACTTGAATATTAACGTTGAAATAAATCAATTATTAATTGATTAATATAACTAATTTTTTTTCACTATTTCTGCGTCACTTTTTTCATTAATCGATGCACTTTGTTCAATTTCCTTATTTTAAACACTTTATATACACGAATTTTACGAATACACAGCAGTGTGGCTACTACACAGACGGTCGAGCCATCAGCTGTCCATCCATCCATCCACATCCACGTCTACCGTCACCGACACCGTCACCGTCCCCGTCCCCGTCCCCGTCACCGTCACCGTCACCGTCACCGTCATCGTCACCGTCACCGACACCGACACCGTCACCGTCACGGTCACCGTCACGGTCACCGTCACCGTCACCGACGCCGTCACCGTCACCGTCACCGTCACCGACGCCGTCACCGTCACCGTCACCGACACCGTCACCGTCACCGTCACCGTCACCGTCACCGTCACCGTCCGTCCGTCCATCCATCCATCCATCCATCCATTATCGTGTCTCACTTGGTTCACTTCGGTTGGCGCCGCCGTAAAGAGGGGGTGGGGGAGGGGGGGGGGAAATCTCTCCTGACGCGAGTTTAACATTTTTTACCCATTACAAAAAAGTGTGCAACGCCGCTAAAGAAGTTTACACTTCAAAAAATAAAAATAGTAACAAATAAGTAGATACATACATAAATAGTGTGAGTTGAATAAAATTCCAAAAATAAGCTATGAATGATAATTAACATCGTGCAAATGAGGCTGATACATAAACGAGACGGCCGCATGATAGACCAAAACCTGTCTTCCACGTTCCAACACATTGTCGTAATTAATTAATCCGTGCATTTCATCGCACAATACGCTGCAAGCAGCCGAGCGCGGCGGACTATTTACGGACAGTTTGCAACTTGCGCATTTTAAACTTAGCTATGGTTATATCTTTTAAAAAGGATACATCCTTTAGCCACATTAGGAGGTGCACTGAAGTCCCATCTGATGCCGGTCAGCTCCTTAGCCAACTGGTATGTTTCCCTGGAACAGTTAAAATGTATATATTACAATGTGGAATACATAGAGATGGTATGGACATCAGGATTAGTAGTAAGTTACATTTTGGAAAAACCGGCCAAGTGAGAGTCGGAATCGCACACGAAGGGTTCCGTACCACAGTACAATATTTAACACTACATATATAAAAAAAATCGTTTTTTTTGTCCCTTACCTCAATTGAACCTACGGTCGACGATATTTGTTTACATTTTTGGCAAATGAATCGCGAATACAGATTACCACCAAGGGGAGAAGGGGTGAGTCTTATGTATGTGTGTATGAAAATAAAGTGCTAACTTAGCGTTATCCAGTCTCTTCCTGTCGCTGTCTGCGATGGTGAGGTGCGACTCGAAGGTGGCACACACTTGGTCCAGTTTACTGCCGCGGTGCAACAGCTCTGCTAAGCGCTCGCTCAGCTCATTCTGAAGAGAACAGACAGTGTGCAAAGTTAATTTTTAGAATGTAATGAGAATTGCATTGAGTGCTAGATGAGGCAGTGGCGTGCATTGCATATAGGCATATAAGCAGTGCCTACCTCGATATATCAACATAAGCCTGTCAATTACATTTTAGAGTGTGTGCCCCACAGTTAAGAAACTCACTAAATTATCATACATACCTAACAAATAACAAAATCTTCATACAATCAAACACGCGCGGCAGTAGGCAGTCGCCGGACGGCCTACTCGGCTCCCGTACTATTCGCACATTGTCATTGGTCTTTACTTTTTCAAGTTAATACGACAAAATTAAAAATATGTACGTCTCACGCGTAATACCATGACATTCGACTTTCGCAATGTGTCACCCTTAAGTAGGCATGCCTAATTGCCTACTCAAATAACCACACTTTTGACCTCACTTTTTTTTTCTGATTAGTGACCGGGTTTGTCTAGACTAGACCCGGCCTAGTGCCTACCTATTCTGAAAACCAATGCACACCACTGAGATGAGGGTAGATGAAGATTGAACTCAGTGAAGTGGTATGATGTTGGGAGAGGCCCATGTCCTGTAGAGGTCTGTTAGCTATGAAACGAAAGAAAAATATTTTATTTGCAACACACACAAAAAAAAAATAATCAAAAAAATAAAAAGGTTTCTGTGAGGCCAAAAAGGCTCCAATCTCAGCATAAGGCTGCTGTCCATTGACGCGGAACGAGGCTGCGGAGTGGAGAAAAAGGAGAAATATTAACCAATAGAAAATGACATTGAGATTTTATGCAATCCTATTTGTTAATATTTCTCCATTCCGCAGCCTTGCTCCGCCTCAATGGACAGGCAGCCTAATGCTGCGACATTTAAAAAATAAATACTGCAGCGCTGGTATTCTAATAGAGCCCAATCTATGGGGCAATCCCATATGCAAAATACCTAAGTATGCACTTCGACGTGGAGTTGCGGACATCATCCTGTATCACCAATGGCGCCATCATCATCTGCCTAGCCTTTTAACTATGTTGGGGTCGGCTTCCAGTCTAACCGGATGCAGCTGAATACCAGTATTTTACATACAGTGACTGCCTTTCTGACCTCCATAACCCAGTTACTGGGTAATACGATACCCCTTGGTAAGACTGGTGGTCAGACTTTCGGGCTTCTGGCGACCCGTAACGAATGACCAAGAATTACAGCCGGGACCAACGGTTTAACGTGGTTTCTTTTAACCTGAACGATCGTCCTGTGCGGCTGTTATTACTTAGGCACGGGCCCAGGGGAGGGATAGGTCTGTCTTAATTCACACTTTGCTTAGGCTCAAGACATGGTAACGATGCCTGTAAGTGAAATTGTATACTTAAATAAGTAACTTACATTTAACTTCATTTCTTGCGCCATTTTCGTCTCTAATTCTGTCTTCTTCTTGCATGCTTTCATTTGTTGCTGGTCTTTTTCGATCTTTTCTGTAATTTTTTTGAAAGAAAATATGAGAATTCTCCAAGGTATCTATCGTTAGGACCTGAAATTAGTTTGTATAAATGTAATTACCGTCTACTCGTTTGTAAAAGTGGTCCAGTTTTTCCACTATGTCCAAAAACCAAGTTTCTTTCGATTCTGAACCCATTTCTGGTAATTTTTATTTTGATTTTGTAATAAAATTCAAGAAATACAACTTTCGACACAAACAACGACTATTTTGAATTCAAAAATTAATAAACAAACGTCACAGATGAAATAAAAATATCAGATTATAGTAGAAAATTCAGTGGCTCTCAAAGTTTTCCAATCGGTTTTATGGACGTTTGGCACCGTGGCATGTGTATCCGAACGTTTTGATTAAGAATACGACAGTATCGCCCCGTGGTGCCAGATAGCGGTACTATATTTATCGCCATATTTGTGATGGCGACCGATATTTATAGATCGTAAGGGTGTTGTTATTCAATAAATAAATGCATTAAAAATGGAGGAGACGAAAGTTATTTATTACATAGACGATGAGGAGACCCCGTATTTAGTGAAAATTCCGATCTCACCGGAGAAAGTGACGTTGTTGGACTTCAAAAACCAGTTGAACCGACCGAACTATAAGTTTTTCTTCAAATCTATGGACGATGATTTTGGTGTTGTTAAAGAGGAAATTGTTGACGATAACGCTCATTTGCCGTGTTTTAACGGTCGTGTTGTGTCGTGGCTAGTGTCTGCGGAGGGCTCGAACCCTTCCGACGGCGCTTCGCAGTGTACTGATAGCAATGCTGGTAAAGGCAAACAAACCCATGGTGTTCCGGCGCCTGTCACCCGAGACACCTGTACGGACACGGACAGCACCATCAGCTCGCGGCCCGGCCATCGAGCATCCTGCGACAAGTATAAATACCGAGGATTACGGATAAACGGCCACTCGAAGTACGGGAACCATGGGTTGGAATACGAGACTGCCTCCGTGCTAAGTTCTGACTTAGATTCCACCAGCCTGTTCGACAGCCAGTCTGAAATCACTACGACGACTGGCCGGCACACTAACGCGTCTGTGGACAGAGCCCTAACAGAATGCAGCAGTGTCTCTCACCTGCAAGTGAGTTCTCGTAAAAGACCACAAAGGCGGCGAAAGAGGCCGCAGGTCATGTCTCGAACTTCTTCATATTCGTCAATTACGGACTCTACAATGTCTATGCACATTATAACGGTGACTCTGAACATGGATACGGTCAATTTCTTGGGTATTTCAATAGTTGGGCAGTCAAACAAGGGAGGAGATGGAGGAATATATGTTGGGAGCATTATGAAAGGTGGTGCTGTGGCTCTGGACGGCAGGATAGAGCCAGGAGACATGATATTACAGGTATGTTTTGTGATTTTGTTGCTACTTTAGTCAAAAACATGTCATTTGCAACTCTTATTTATGTTGTAAAAGAATTCAATGCTGAAATGCCTATTTAAACCAAGAGAGTTTCTGGTTCATTTTATTGGAAGCAAATGCTTATGCAATAAGTAATTGTCTGGAGATTGTTTATTTGGGATCTTCAACAAAGGATACGCATCCATACTAATATTATAAATTCGAAAGTAACTCTGTCTGTCTGTATGTTACCTTTTCACACCTAAACCACTGAATGGATTTCAATAAAATTTGGCAGAGAGATAGATTGCATCCCGAGGAAGGACATAGGATAGTTTTTATCCCAATATTCCCACGGGATCGAAACTTATGCAAGTGAAACCGTGGGGCGCAGCTAGTAACAATATAAATCACAATAATAAAAAAAGGTTTTTTTTCGTGTGCTCTTTCAATTACTATGCAATCTTATCACTCATCTTATCACAGATAGAATGAGGTTTCTTCTTTTCTAAATGAGCCATTATAGACTAGATGGTGACTAGGTTTATTTCAATCAAATCAAAATGAAAAGTCATTTATTCAAACTAGGCTGAGAATCACCACTTTTCATACGTCAAAACTACAAAAGACAGTCCCCCAAAATGCCCGCCCTTCACCACTTCCTAGTGCCTTTAATCAATCAATAGTCTTTACAACAGTGTGTGAGGTGCTTGTGGCTAAGTGATAACAGCCACACGGTTTGATCGATCAGCTTAAACTATGCTTGTCGAGGTTGGTCCGTGGATGGGTGACCATCTTTACATACCAAGACCTCTCTGTGCCTACCAAATTGGCAGAAACCTATTGCCTATAAGAGTATGGGAAATCAAAGTGATGTCTGTTGGACTGTGTGAATGATGATATGACTAGAACGGGGATGACTGCCGAGATGCAGGGCCGGATTATCCATAAGGCAGTGTAGGCAACTGCTTAGGGGCCCCACATCGGATTGAAAATGTTTCATCAATTGAAAAATTACTTTGAAAGGGGTTTGAAGGTTTTGGCCCTAAAATCTGCCGCCATTTTGATTTTTTTTCAGAATCGCGGTGCACAACAAAAGTTATATATTTAGATAGAGGACACTTATACAAACAAAAAATGTAATATAACATAATATCCTAAAGCGTCACGTTTCGGAGTTATTCACCAAAATATAAGTCGAAAACAACAAGGATTTTTTTGTTTTTTTTTCCATCCAGGTAAGCATATTGAACTATTGAGGTAATAGAAACGATATGAAACCTTTATGGAGAAGAAACAAAAGAAGAATACACATTTTTTCAATAAATAATTAAACACCGCAATTTATAGTTCGTTTTTTAATCCCAGAGACGAATCTGACAAGTGTAATGTCAAACTTCTATACTAAAAAAAACGAAAACACAAAAGACTTAAATGTCAGATTAGTCTCTGGGATTAAAAAACGAACTATAAATTGCCGTGTTTAATTATTTATTTAAAAAATGTCTATTCTTCATTTGTTTCTTCTCCATAAAGGTTTCATAACGTTTCTATTACCTCAATAGTTCAATATGCTTACCTGAATGGAAAAAAAACAAAAAAATCCTTGTTGTTTTCGACTTATATTTTGGTGAATAACTCCGAAACCTGACGCTTTAGGATATTATGTTATATTACATTTTTGTTTGTATAAGTGTCCTCTATCTAAATATATAACTTTTGTTGTGCACCGCGATTCTGAAAAAAAATCAAAATGGCGGCCGACCTTAGGGCCACCCTCCATACAAAAATCTTCAAACCCCTTTGTATCCTCAATGACAATATTATTGCCTTGTTTTTTTGTTATATTACATTTTCAATTATTATAAAATGATATTCAATATTCGCGGCGATTTTAACGCCGACTAATTAGACGACGGTACGGCAAGCAAAAGCTGTTGAAATAGTAATATTTTATAAACTTGTACAGTTTATTTTGTGATGGCAACTTAATTACTCTATGGATGTATGAATCCAGTGTCGTTCTTTTTAAGAAAAATAAAGTCTATGACTAATTCCACAAGTGATACTGTTTTATTATCTAAAAAATCATTTAAAAATATAACAAGATCTGCTAAAACCCAACAGGTTATGGGCCCAGATCATGCCGTATACAAAACATTAAAGAAAAACTATAAATTGTGAAAAGTGTTGCAAAAATACGTAAAAAAAAAAAAAAAATACAAAGTGACAAAATGGCACAAATAAATAATGACGATATCTCAAGTGTAACAAAACTAAAAGACAGCAACAGTTTTACAATGTGGCATTTCGAAATAAAGATTCTTTTCTGTGCAAAACAACTAATGGACATAATTGATGGCACATCGCAAGTCGATTGCAAAGATGACCCTGACAAAAAAGGCAAGTGGAAAACAAGGGACGCTGTAGCACAACACGTAATTTTACGAACAATAGACAACACAGTAAAAGTTCATGTCTTGACAGCAAACAGTGCCAAAGAAATGTATGACACAATACTTAGAATATATAAAAAAGACAATGCCCAAGAAAAATGTTTGCTACTACAAGAATTTTACAACTACAAGTACGATCAAAATAAAAACATACAAACAAACATAAGTGAAATACAAAACCTGGTTTTCAAACTAAAAACACTCAAAGAAGAGATCACTGAAACAATGGTAATATCCAAAATCATGACTATCTTACCAGACAAGTTTACACATTTTAGTAGTGCTTGGGATTCAACACCTACACAGGACAAGACAATAGACAATCTCATATCAAGACTATCACTTGAGGAAGATAAATACAAAATTAAAAGTGAAGAATCCAGCCAAAAAGTAGCCTTCGGGGCAAGTCACAGCAAGTCTAGGAGTCATAATGTTAACAAGACATACAGTGGAAAACCATCAATAAAATGTTCAATATGTAAAAAGACTAACCATACTACAGAGAAATGTTTTTATAGAGAAAGGGCCTGTAAATATTGCAAAAAGACAAACCATAAAGCTGAAGATTGCAGATACAAAAACATACATGAGGAGAAAAATAATCAGAACAACAATAATAAGAAAAAGGTCGCTTTTCATGCCTATACCACCCAATATGAAAGTGAAGAACAGAGTAACAAGAATATAGAGATGATAGTAGACAGCGGTTGTAACAAAACTTTGGTCAATCAAAAGGATATCTTTAGTGAAATGAAAACATGTACCGAAAAAGTAAAAACTGCAAAAGAAAATGAGGTAATGACAGTAAAAGGTTGTGGATATATTGAATTCCAAGATTGCATAGTGAAAGAAGCATATTATGTACCAAATTTAACGAAGAACCTGCTATCGGTAAATATGATCACAAAATCTGAAAATACTGTTTATTTTGATGAAGAAAAAGTGTATATTTTGAATAATAAAATCAACATACCCGAAAACAACATTGTATTTGAAGGAACAAAAAACAGAAACGGTTTATACTCAATAAATTTTGAGAAGAATACAGATAATGCTCTAATTGTTCAAACAGAAAAAGAAAACTCTCAATTAGAAGATTGGCACAGAAAACTTGGTCACTTAAGTTACAGTCAAATGTCAAAAATTCCTGAACTATGTGAAATATCCAAAAACAATGTAAAGAATGTGGATTGCAAAATATGTGCAGAAGCAAAACAGGTGAGATTGCCATTTAATACAGTGAGAGAGCGAGCAACCAGACCAATGCAAATTATACACACTGATGTATGTGGGCCAATAAGTCCTGCAACATATGACAATCATATTTATTTCATTGTGTTTATTGATGATTACACCCATTTCTGCACTGTATATCTGATGGAAACAAAAACATCCCGTGAAGTATTTAAATACATCAAAATGTTTATTAACCAAGGTGAGACACACTTTAATTTAAAATGCAGTAAACTAAGAAGCGACAACGGTGGTGAATTTCAAAATCAGCAACTCTCGCAATGGTGCAATGAAAAAGGTATAGTACAAGATTTCACCATTCCATACACACCCCAACTTAATGGAAAAAGTGAGCGAATGATGCTGACTCTAATGAATAAAGCAAGAGCACTCATCTTCGATGCCAACTGTGACAAAGAGTTATGGGGCGAAGCGGTGAGAGCTGCAGCTTATTTAACTAATAGAAGTCCAACTAAAGGAATGGAAAATACCCCTGCAGAAAACTGGTTCAATAAGAAACCTAACCTGAACAACCTACAAATATTTGGCCAAAAGGTTTATGCTAAAAATTTGGGACCTCACAAGAAATTAGACAAAAGAAGTCAAGAAGCTATGTTTGTTGGATATGCACCTAATGGCTATCGTCTGTGGAATCCAGAAAAACGAGAACTATTCATCAGTAGAGACGTTGTTGTTACCAACTCACTATTTTATTCAGAACCAAAAGGTAAAGATCAACTTATTATTGAAATTATTGATGAAAACGAAGAACAAGAAAACACAGAAAACGGGGAAGAAAGAGAAGAAATATCAGACAATAGGAATATTAATGAAAATAGACAAGAAGAAGAAACTACAACAATTGAAAATAGAAGACAGGAAGAAACAACAATAAATGAAAATAGAAAACAGGAAGAAACAACAATAAATGAAAATAGTAGACAAGAAGAAACAATAATAACTGAAAATAGAAGACCAATAAGACAAAGAAGAATACCCCAAAAATATGAAGATTATGTAATAAACTTTTCAAGTGAAGAAGAAGACAAGGAAGTTCTTCTAACAATATTCCCTGATGAAAATGAAGCACTCATGACTTATGAAGAAGCAACATCCTCAGAAGACAAGAATAAGTGGCTAAAAGCCATACAAGAAGAAAAAGATTCTCTTATGAAAAATAATACATGGAAATATGTAGATGAATATGAAGGAAAAGGTAAAGAAATTCTGACAAGTAGATGGGTTTTCAAAATAAAGAATAACGGAAAATATAAAGCTAGACTTGTGGCAAGAGGATGTGCACAAAAGAAAGAAAACATGGAATTGGAGAATATTTATAGTCCAGTTGTTGACACTACATCGTTAAGACTACTACTTGCTATTGCTGCGAGGAGAAACTGGGAAATTCAAACCCTTGATGTGAAAACAGCCTTCCTTTACGGACAGTTAGATGAGCCTGTATATATCAAAGTACCAGATGGATACAATGTACCTGGTAAAATCTGCCTTTTACAAAAATCACTATACGGATTAAGACAAGCACCGTGTCAGTGGAACAAGAGATTTACAACATTTTTGAAAGAACAAGGTATGATTCAATTAAACACAGATCAATGTATTTTTAAATCAAAAGATGGCAATATGTATCTGGCTATACATGTTGATGACGGAATAATTACTGGCAAAGACAAAACTAAAATTAAACAACTACAAGAAAAATTGAGAGAAGAATTTGAAATGACAATATATGAAAATCCAAAATCCTACCTCGGAATAGACATAGAAAGAACAAAAGAAGGAATATTAATTACTCAAGAAAACTATGCTAGCAAAATTTTAAAAAGATTCCAGATGGACAATGCTAAACCTATGAACACACCTATCTCTCAAGATATCTACAAAACAGACAATAATAAAGAAGAATGTCCAGAACAGAAAAATACTCCTTTCAATTATAGAGAAGCAATTGGAAGTCTTTTATATCTATCTTGCAAAACACGTCCAGATTTAAGCTTTGCAATTAACTTTGAAAGCCGTTCAACAGAAAATCCTAAAACAAGAGATTATGTCAATGTTAAAAGAACTTTGAGATACCTAAAAGGAACACCTTCTGCTGGAATTTTCTATAGTAATTGTCAAGATAATAATGAAAAATCCTTACACATAATTGCATATTGTGATGCAGATTTTGCAGGAGATGTTATACAGAGAGAAGAAGATGTCTCTAAAGACATAAGAAGAAAAAGTACTTCTGGTTATGTGATAAAACTATATGGAAGTCCAATAGCTTGGTCATCAAAACGACAAAGTGTAGTTGCACAGTCAACTATGGAAGCTGAATTAATTGCAGCAAATGAATGTGTAAAAGAATTAAAATATCTAATTGAATTGATAACGGAACTAACTGATAAAGAAGTTGAAGCTACTTTGTTGATTGATAACCAAACTACCATTAAAGTCATAAAGGTTGGAAGATTAAAGAAAAGTAGACATATTGAGGTAAAATATTTTCTTATAAAAGATGATTATTATAAACATTTGTTTCAAATTGAGTATGTATCCTCTGAAGATAATGTAAGTGATATTTTTACTAAAGCCTTGCCATTTGTCAAATTTCATAAATTCTCTAAAGCTTTGTTAAAACTTAATTAATTAAAACCTATTTTGTAAACTTTAAATTGCTGTGTAATAATAAGTGCAATTATGTAATATGCAATTATCACAAAATAAACCGTCCTACGTTTACGGGGAAGTGTTGAAATAGTAATATTTTATAAACTTGTACAGTTTATTTTGTGATGGCAACTTAATTACTCTATGGATGTATGAATCCAGTGTCGTTCTTTTTAAGAAAAATAAAGTCTATGACTAATTCCACAAGTGATACTGTTTTATTATCTAAAAAATCATTTAAAAATATAACAAGATCTGCTAAAACCCAACAAAAGCAAGTGCAGTACTGTAGTAAAAAATATCATAATAATTATGAATATGTTACCGGCCAAACCCGATTTCAGGACAAACTAGTTTAGCCTAGGCTAAACTAGTTCTTCCTATACGCGATAGGATTACCTTCGCTCGCCCTTGGATCTTATGTCGACGGAGCCCCGCTTCGCGGGGCCCCTATTTCTGTGTAAAGGGTTTAAAGTAACCTAACCAAACCGAACCTCGGGGTGCCCTTCGCTCGCCCTTGCATCCTATGTCGACGGAACTAGTTTAGCCTAGGCTAAACTAGTTTGTCCTGAAATCGGGTTTGGCCGGTAACAAATATAATTATAATTCCAGTAAGATGCTTGTAGGGATCTTGACCGTACTTCCGGGATTGTCCTGATAGCCGTGGAATACCTCTCCACTCCTCATAAGGACTTCAGGACATGTTGCCCCCTTGTCGCTACATCACTATGTGCTAGCGACCATTTCAGGGGGCCCATTATTGAGTGTGCAAGTCACCCCCTGCTATTTTATCCGTGTATGTATATTACGCACAACGGACCAAATGGGAGTCTAAGTGCGGAAAAGGGAGCCCCATCATCATCCGTGTATGTATAAAACATTGATTAGGCAGGGGTCATAGTTCTTCCATAGTTCTTGGTAACCATTCCACTTTAGCCACCCAAACCCATAGCCGAACTTTTTATTTTTTCATATCCTGCAATAGTCCTACACCAACCGGGGGTTGTCCTTGCGTGCACTTGCATAGTGCATACAGGGATAATCGTCGGTTGGTGCCGCATTTCATTAAAATTTCCTAAGGGGCCTCTGCGAGTTGGCTTCGGCCCCTCGTACGCCTTCCAAAGGACCGGGACCATGGGGTCCCGAGATATATAAATTCACTAAACATGAATATAATAGCCTTGTAGTAGAAAAAGTATTTTAGGAAGTTAGAAAAGGGGAAAAGGGGCCCCGAGATTCGCCTTACCTAGGGGCCCCGACATGGTTAATCCGGCCCTGCTGAGATGTCAACTAATAGAGCGATATGGAAGAAAAAGACATGTTGGGCCAACCACTAATAAATTAGGAAAGGGCAGAAGAATGATGAACTGGCAAAAGCCTCCCATATACATAGAAACTATAATAATAACAATTATAACATCTTGCATACTGTTGTAACCTCATCAACTGCCTTCCTTTTCCCAAGTATGTTGGGGTCGGCTTCCAGTCTAACCGGATGCAGCTGATTACCAGTACTTTACATGGAGCGACTGCCTATCTGGCCTCCACAACCCAGTTACTGGGTAATACAATACCCCTTGGTAAGACTGGTTGTTATACTTTCGGGATTCTGACTTCTACCGACTGTCAAATATCTACGAATAACACCGCGGGACCAACGGCTTAACGTGCTTTCCGACGCACAGAGAGGTCTTGGTATGTAAAGATGGTCACCCATCCACGGACCAACCGCGGCAAGCATAGCTTAACCTGATCGATCGACTCGAGCGGCTGTTATTACTAAGCCACAAGCCAGACATTTAGACTACTGCTGTAGCGTAATCCATCATACAATCTTGACATAATCAAAGTTGACTTAATCAGCAGAGTTTAAGCCAAGATAATGCGTTCAATTGTAAGGATTCCTCATAACAACATTGTGAATGGTAATAAAAATTGTTATGAGATAGTTTCAATAGGGGGGCCCGTGGCTAAATAATAACAACCGCACAGGTCGACCGATTAGGTTAAGCTACGCTTGCCGCTATTGGTCCGTGGATGGGTGACCATCTTTATATATCAAGACCCCTCCGTGCCTCGGAAAGCACGACGTTGAGCCGTTGGTCCCGGCTGTCATTCGTGGATTTTTGACAGACGTTACCGGTCGTCAGAAGCCCGATAAACTGACAACCAGTCATACCAAGGGGTATCGTATTACCCAGTAACTGGGTTGTGGAGGTCAGATAGGCAGTCGCTCCATGTAAAATACTGGTATTCAGCTGCATCCGGTTAGACTGAAAGCCGACCCCAACATAGTTGGGAAAAGGCTAGACAGATGATGATGAGTTTCAATCAAAACAAAGCTGTAAGAAGTCTTTTATGTCAATTGTCTTTCATGCTATGACAAACAGAGAATGAATCTATTGCTTATTACAGCACAAAGGTGTATATTTGAAGTGCGTCATAAGCATAGCATAATCAGCCTATAATGTTCCCACTGCTGGGACACAGGCCTCCTCTTCGAGAGGGAGTGGGCCGTAATCTACTACATGGGCCCAGTGCGGGTTGGTAGATGTCCCATGTCTTCGAAATTTTGGTTCTAGGACATGCCGTTTTCCTCACGATGCCGCGATGTTTTTTTTCACCGTTTTAAGAGAAGTGGTGATGAAATAATTCGCACAAAGTAAAGCGCCTGTCAGGGTTCGAACCTGGTCTGCCCCGCTTGGGCGGAACACCGCCGTGTCCTCGTAGAGGCGATCGGCAGCGGCGGCGACCTCTCGCGTCCGAGTGGGAGGCAGTCACCTCCTTCTGCGAAGCAGTCATGCTAGCGAAGGAGGTGGCGGGATGGCTGAGGAAGAGAGCGTCACGTCCCAGCCGCCGCGAGAGACGCTCCGGGCGTCGGGAGCCGCGTGACGACTCCCGGCCACCGTAGGCGCGGGCCTGCGGACGGAGAGTAATGGGTAGCTTACCGTCCGATCAGGACCAGGCCCGTGCCGGACGCGTTCCACGCGTGCCTCAAAGAGATGTCAGTATAAAGGAAGGGGCCTGTTAGGGCCGAAGCCTGCCGGGGGTGCGGGATTGTCCGAAAGGGTTACCGCTACCCCGGAACATAAAGGGCTAAGGAAGGAACACGGGTGGGTTTTAGTAAGTAAGAGTCTGACACTCCCGCTCCACCCAACCCAGAGCGGGAGGGGGTCATTTGATGATTTCCCATCCACAAAAAAAAAAAGGGTTACTCTAGTCTCTAGTCGAAGTTCGAACCTACGACCTACAACTCGTAAGCTGCGGCCGTTACCACTGGGCCACCTCTGCTCTGGGGCAAGAAGAGCCCCAGCAAGTTTTTATACATGCCCCGTTAGGTCTAGCTACGCCTAAAAACTCCCCACATCAAATACCTTTAACATCTCAATCTAACACAACAAAAAAATAATTCCAGGTGAACGACGTAAACTTCGAGGACATGACAAATGACGAAGCCGTGCGGGTGTTACGGGAGGTGGTGCAGAAGCCGGGCCCCATCAAGTTAGTGGTCGCCAAGTGCTGGGACCCCAACCCTAAGGGGTACTTCACTATCCCCAGGACTGAACCTGTGAGGCCAATCGATCCTGGTAAGTATTTGGTACTAGTTAAACATTGTTGTTGTTCACAAAGTAAGTTCAGTGCATCTTTTTCTTTCTATTCCATTAAGAAAAGGACAGAAGATAAGTTTTAGTTTAGTCCTGTCAAATTAATCAGCGCCTGAAGTGAGTTGACGTAATTTCAGTAGGCAAGTTTTTAATCACGTCTAAACTTGTATGGAGTAGTGTCAGGCGCTGATTAATTTGACAGGACTAAACTAAAATTTATCTTCTGTCCTTTTCTTAATGAAATAGAAAAATATGCATTGAACTTAAATTTTGTTTAGTTTGTGAATAAGGGAGTCGGCACCGCTGTCTCACTAATAGGATTAACCATAGAACCCTTTTTGAAGTGAAACTTCTTTACGCACGCTTGACTTGGGGAGTGAGCTGGCGAACGCGTGACGTAAGCGTTACGAAAAATGTGATCGAGCGAGGCGAACGGGAGTTGAGTGGGGGATATAAGCATGAAAAAGCAGTGCGCGCGCACATTTTATTTCTCTCTTCCTCTCATAGCCAAATACGTTTGAAGTTTCACTTCAGTCGTGTGGTCATAAGCACACTCGTTTTTTTTTCTTGCTGCAGGTGCATGGGTAGCGCATACCCAAGCCCTACGCGAGGCGTACCCTCCCCCGCCGCCCTCGCTCTCCGCCCTCCCCGTGTCATCAGTATCGGAGCGAGGCGCCAGCGACGCCAGCACGGTACCAGCTGGAGGTTTGGAGCCCCAGCTGTCCGTTAATATGGACATGGCGCTCGTGGTCAGGGCTATGCTGAGGCCGGAGTCGGGTGAGTAACTGGCGTAATGCATACTGATATTATAAATTCGAAAGTAACTCTGTCTGTCTGTCTGTCTGTATGTTATCTCTTCACGCCTAAACCGCTAAACCGATTTAGGTGAAATTTGGTATAGAGATAGTTTGAGTCCCGGGAAAGGACATAGGATAGTTTTTATCCCGATATTCCCACGGGATCGAAACTTATTTATTTTTATTTATTACTTTTAAGAAGGCTTACAGACTAATTATAAATAATAGGTAACAACAACACATTATCAAGTTGCTAATAACAAGCCTCCACAGATATATTATGCGGGTGAAACCGCAGGGCGCAGCTAGTTTCTTATAATTTTCATTTTTTTTTCGTCCCAAAATCCCATTTCAAAACCTGCCCACACTAAAATACAACTTCCTCTCCACAGGTCTTGAGATCCGCGACCGCATGTGGCTCAAGATAACGATACCGAACGCGTTCATCGGCGCGGACGTCGTGGACTGGATCCTGCAGCACGTGGCCGGGATCACGGACCGCCGGGACGCACGGAAATACGCCTCGCATATGCTGAAGGTAAGCTTAACCGGTCAAGCGGCGCGGTTCGCCGAGCGGCGACGAAACAATAGAAAATCAATAATTGATTTTCTATTGTTTCGTCGCCGCTAATGAGACACAATTATTGTGTCTCATTAGCGGCGCTTGACAGATTAATAATAAGACTGTATTTCTTGAAGTTAGGCAGAGGATAAAGGGTCAAATTTAATAAGCTAGCGAAACTGCAGACGTGATGGGTTTTTTTTGGGATCAATGACCGCTGGTAGCTTTTTAGGGTTCCGTGACTCAAAAGGAAAAAACGACATCCTCATCGTCGCCTTAGAATGAAAAGCTCTGAAACTTTATCTAAATTGCACGCTAAAAGACATATATTTGAAGAAGCTTTAGTAATAATTCAAATTCAAATATGTATTTCGGATAAATCCATATAGTCTTAGTATAACTTAGCCTAATGTTAGTATAAAAAAAATTATATGGCGCAGTGTCTTCTTTCTCCTGTAAAGTTGTCTGTTTCGCATATACGAGGTTTTCACTCAAAGCGACGTTATAGGATCACTTTTTTGTTCGTCTGTCTGTCTGTCAATTCCTCTATCTCGGAAACGCGAGGAGGTATCGCGTTGAAATTAAAACCATATGCTCAGGTCTACAATCCCTCAAAGCTGTGAAAAAATCAAACTTCTAAGTTTACGTAAAAAAAAGATACGGCCGTTTATGCCGCAAAAAACGTATATTTGGACACTCTCAAGGGAATCAAAATTTATAGGGTACTTCCCGTTGACCTAGAATTATAAAATTTGGCAAGAAGCAAGGTCATGTAGCACAAGTAAAGGAAAAAATCCGAAAACAATAGTTACATTTAAAAAAAAAACCGGCCAAGTGCGAGTCGGACTCGCGCACCGAGGGTTCCGTATAAAAATTTAAGATTTTCGGAATTTTTCCTTTATGTGTGCTATAAAACATTGCTTCATGCCAAATTTCAAGATTCTAGGTCGACTGGAAGTACCCTTTAGGTTTTGATTCCCTTGCGAGTAGTTGCGAGTTTGAAAATATGCGGCTTAAATTGCCGTTTCTTTTGATTGCGTTGACATAGAAGTTTCATTTTGTTACAGCTTCAAGGTATTATAGACCTGAGTATTTGATATTAATTTCAATTTAATACCTATAGGCGTTCATGAGAAAAGAAGTAACTTTAAAATTTTCAAAAATATTTTTTATTATATGATGTAACTAAAAATTTACGGTTTTCGCAATTTTTCCTTTATCTGTACTATAAGACGTTACTTAGTACCAAATTTCAAGATTCTAAGTTCACGGGAAGTAAGTACCCTGTAGGTTTTGATTCCCGTGCGAGTTTCGAAAATTTGCAGAAATTTGCGGCATAAACGGCTGTATCTTTTGATTGCTTTGGCTTAGAAGTTTGATTTTTTCACAGCTTCAAGGGACAGTAGACCTGAGTATTAGATATAAATTTCAGTCTGATACCTCCACGCGTTCCTGAGAAAAAGGGTCTTGACAGACGGACGGACGGACAGACGGACAACAAAGTGATCCTATAAGGGTTCCGTTTTTTCCTTTTGAGGTCGGAACCCTAAAAATATCGGGGCGGACATGGTATGGGGCGTCGCGACGGGCTTCGACGTCGAGGACGAAAAAATGAAACAAGTACCTTCCCGTGGTCGCATGCTACCATAGCTTTGTATGTTAGTACAGCGGCATGCGACCACGGGAAGGTACTTTCTTGTTTCATCCTTTTCAGTAGTCGGGTTTTAGTTTTTAAAATTATTTTTTATTTAATTATTTTGGGGCTTATTCCAGTAATATTTATATTTT
The DNA here is from genome assembly GCA_945859645.1 of Amphipoea oculea. NCBI lineage: Eukaryota > Metazoa > Arthropoda > Insecta > Lepidoptera > Noctuidae > Amphipoea > Amphipoea oculea. Next base: position 1,226,760 of record OX243891.1, on the reverse strand, counting down.
TGAAATGTGCTAATTAAGCCCTTTCAGTTGATACACAACACGGCATGATTAAAAAAAAATCTTTTAGGTCATGACTATGTCCGCTAGAGGGCGCCATATTCAATTTATTGTGACGTCACATAGCCTATAACTAGCAGACGATCAAGTCGCTTCCAACGATACCTCATTTGTCCAATTATGACAAGCAGTTTAGAAATTATGAGGGAACAGATGAACATACATACATACATACCGGTCAAAATCATAACCCTCCTTTTTGCTTCGCCGTAGTCGGGTAAAATAACAATTAATTAAATGCTAACTTATTTAAAACTATACAAAAACTAAAATATAGCGTCGAAAATTTCATCCGCATCGCTGTCGACTGGTAATGTACCCAAGAGACTGGCGGCATTACCACGTTGTATGGCAATGCTTAGCCTTTGGCCAAGGTAAAAACCAGCTGGTCACGTGAAGTGTCAACCAGCCGTTTTGAAATTTCCTTAAAAAGACCATGAGCACTCGGACCCCACGGCCCGAGAGTTTCAACCCCAAACGGCTCGAAAATATAATTTCCGGTAAGGTATATTTAATAATTAATTAGAGTTTCAACAATAATTTGTGTTTTCTCTCTCCGCAGGCCGGCTTCATACGTCACACAGTGAACAAGATAACATTCTCTGAACAATGTTACTACGTGGCGGGCGAGCTGTGCGCCGAGCTGGCGGCGCTGCGCCTGCGCAGTGCGGACAGCGACAGTCTCGTCAGCGACACGCTGGCGCCGCTCCCTAACCCTAAGTGAGTCTCAACCTTACTGCAAAGAACTTAAGGCGCATTTCCACATGCAATTGAGAAAGTATATTTCTTACTTGCATAAACAAATGCAGTACATAATCGTAAATTTCATCTGCCTAGCCTGTTCCCAACTATGTTGGGGTCGGCTTCCAGTCTAACCGGATGCAGCTGAATACCAGTATTTTACATGGAGCGACTGCCTATCTGACCTCCACAACCCAGTTACTGGGTAATACTATACCCCTTGTTAAGACTGGTTGTCAGATTTTCGGGCTTCTGACGACCCATAACGACTGTTAAAGATCCACGAATGACAGCCGGGACCAACAGCTTAACGTGCTTTCCGAGACACGGGGGGGTCTCGGTATGTAAAGATGGTCATCCATCCACGGACCAACCGCGGCAAGCGTAGCTTAACCTGACCGATCGACCAGGTTAAGCTACGCTTGCCGCGGTTGGTTTAAATACCCCTTATTGTACAGCAGTTGCATAAATAACTATTATTTGTTACAGCATCATGGGCCCTGGGTACATGCCGTACGCCGGCTCGTACGGCTACCAGCCGATACCGTTCAAGTACTCCTCCTGTCTCAACAGTGAACACACTGTATATGGGTAAGTTAAAAAAAAACATTTTACAAAAAAAAAATAGTTTTTATTTTCACTTTTTAGTTGTACCGTCAAACGGGGTGAATAGGGATGCAGGGGTGAATCGGGACAAAACTTTAAAAGGGATTTAAACATTAAAATAATATAGTTTGTGGCCAAAAAGGACCCTAATGTGTTTACTGTAATTTAATTAACGTTTACATGCCCTTATTGACAACAAACTATATTATTTCAATGTTAAAATTAATTTTAAAGTTGCGTCCCGATTCACCCCTGCATCCCTATTCATTCCGTTTGTACTTACCCCACACAAACTCCGTATAACACTACTTGCTATGTAAATGTTATTGACAGGAAGTTATTATAACAGACCACCCCTGAGGCATACTGTATTAATTAAAAAAAGAATCTTCGAAATCGCTCCACAATTACTGGGAATATCGCAATATATAAGGGGCCCGTCGCTAAATAATAATAGCCGCACAGATCGATCGATCAGGTTAAGCATATGCTTGCTGCGGTTAGTCTGTGGATGGGTGACCATCTTAATAAGCCGTTGGTCTCGGCTGTCATTCGTGGATCTTTGCCAGTCGTTACGGGTCGTCAGAAGCCCGAAAGTCTGACAACCAGTCTTACCAAGGGGTATCGTATTACCCAGTAACTGGGTTGTGGTGTGAAAACAAACATTACTTAAAATAAAACTTAGGCCCTGCGCAGACGACAGACTGTCCGTGACGCACTTTTTAGTCTGTGAAAATAGAACCTATGCAATTATATGCAGTAACGCACACGACGCGCAAAAAGTCCGGCGCACAAAAAATCCGTGTAATTCGGGCAGACCGCACCGCGCCGCGGCGCGCCGCTCCGCACAAAAAGTGTGTGAAAAAAATTGAACGTTTGCTTCAACGCGCGCTAACGCAGACGGCGCACACTTTAGTCGGCAATCTGCATTTGCTAGGGGTGGACGTAAATCTATTATCATGGCGCCAGAGGTCGATGTAACTATGTTAATTCAAGAAATACAAAACAGACCAGCAATTTATGATACTTCTTCTTTCTGAATGAGTCAAAGCAGGTCTCAAAATAAATAGCAACTCATCAAATGTAGTAACTGACATTTTATAAAATTTGAAAAAATTTGCCGGATGTTGTTTCAGAATTGAATGTTTAGTATGGAACTGTCCCTTCAGTAATCTTTCCGAAAGTATAGGATGTACCCAAAATTCTCTATTTCTACTTCTTTTTCTGTACTTCATGTACAAAATAATACTTCGCGATCTCTGCACGATTTCCATAGCGTCTACGTCCCTACAGCTCTGCCGACAAAATGATCGAAGATGTGCATCGTGTGCGTTGAGTCTGTGAAAAATCCGCGACCGACTTTTTGCGCGCCATGCAGACTTTTTGTGCGCCGCAGACTCGATCGCACAAAAAGTGTGCCGTCTGCGCAGGGCCTTACCGCGGCCGGACCTTAAAACATTGACTTATTAATTATTATTTTTTTATTACAGCTACAACCGCGAAGAAAGCGTAGTCTCTGGTAGCGGGGGCTCTAGTGGGGGCTCAGAACGCCTCACAGCCAAAGAAACAGCGCGCGAGACAGAACGGAAGAGCACCTCTAGCGGCTCGGGGGCCTCTCTAGCGCCTACGGGAGCTGACAGACGCGACCTAGAGCCTGACAGCACACAGGATAGACCAGTGCTCTTCCTATAACGGTGAGTAGAGCACCTCTATCGACTCGGGGGCCTCTAACGTCCACAGGAGCCGACAGACGCGACCTAGAGCCTGACAGCACGCAGGATAGACCAGTGCTCTTCCTATAACGGTGAGTAGAGCACCTCTAGCGGATCGGGGGCCTCTCTAGCGCCTACAGGAGCCGATAGACGCGACCTAGAGCCTGACAGCACGCAGGATAGACCAGTGCTCTTCCTATAACGGTGAGTAGAGCACCTCTAGCGGATCGGGGGCCTCTTTAGCGCCCACAGGAGCCTACAGACGCGACCTAGAGCCTGACAGCACGCAGGATAAACCAGTGCTCATCCTATAACGGTGAGTAGAGCACCTCTAGCGGATCGGGGGCCTCTTTAGCGCCCACAGGAGCCTACAGACGCGACCTAGAGCCTGACAGCACGCAGGATAAACCAGTGCTCATCCTATAACGGTGAGTAGAGCACCTCTAGCGGCTCGGGGGCCTCTCTAGCGCCTACAGGAGTAATAACAGTTGTTGGCTCCCTTAATAATAGTGTCTGGAATCAATCAATCAGTGTCTGAAATGATTTTTAGGGTTTCGTACCTCAAAATTAAAAATGGAACCATTACAAGATCACTTCGTTGTCCGTCTGTCGAGACCCTTTTTCTCAGGAACGCGTGGAGTTATCAAGTTGAAATTATTATCAAATACTCAGGGCTGCAATCCCTTGAAGTAGTGAAAAAATCAAACTTCTAAGTCAACGCAATCAAAAGATACGGGCGTTTATGTTCCGTTTGTGCCGCATATTTTGACACTCTCAAGAGAATCGAAACCTATAGGGTACTTCCCGCTGACCTAAAATCATGCAAATTTGGCAAGAAGCAATGTCATGTAGTACAAGTAAAGGAAATAATCCGAAAACCGCCAATTTGTAGTTATATACCTACAAACGAGGTGAATAAGGATGCAGGGGTGAATTGGGACGAAACTTTAAAATGGATTTTAGCGTTGAAATAATATACTTTTTTGCCGACAAGGGCATTTAATCGTTAATTATAATGCAGTAAACACATCGAGAGTCCTTTTTGGCAACAAACTATATTATTTCAATGTTAAAATCGCTTTTAAAGTTTCGTCCCGATTCATCCCTGCATCCCTATTCGCCCCGTTTGACGGTACTTACAAATTTGTACGGAATCCTCGGTGCGCGAGTCCGACTCGCACTTGACTGGTTTTTTATTTAGAAAAGAACCACAGATTGAGTGGACCTGTCCAGTCAGTACACGCAGAGTACTCCAGCGAACACTACACAAGTATTTAATAAGTTTAAAATTTGTGTAACTTTAAAAGCAAGTCGATTACGATGTGGGTACTTACCACCTTTATAATATACGCGCCGCACTATGTAGGTACCATTTTGTTGAAACTCAGATGTGTCACTAACAGGATGCAGCAGAATACCAGCGTCAGGTATTGTACCTGGCATATGCTGAGCTGGACTCCTATTTGGTGCAACCATGAGACACACACCGACCAGTAGTGGTCGACCGTTATAAATGTCATATAAGGTGTCTATGGGTCAATTTATCTTTTTAATCTCTGTTTTTTTTTCTCACCTTTTTTATTTATTTATTATTAAGGCACATCAACAACGCAAACACAAACATTTACAAATAAAAGAGAACAGAGACATGGACTAGTGTTTACGTCAATTACAGACGTGCACAACATTCACAATAAAAGAGAAGAAAAAAACACAGCATTCACGCTACAAATAAAAAAATAATAATGTTTTTTTAATGCCTGTATTGTGTCTTTGCACTAAACAAACGTTTTATCTATCTATCTATCCGAAGACAATCCTAAAGCGTAGCAGGTTCCTAGAGGTTGGTTCCTGGAGAAGAACGGGCAAGAAGCTTCACGGATACTATTTTTTTCACTAACTAACATTTTTCTTTCGTCTTCCAGGTCCGTGCTCTGAGGTGGATCCTCTAAAAACTGCCAAATATCGACGCACGAGAGCGTCACAGGCTGCGACTGTCGGCTGACACTATATGGCACTACATGGTGCCACAAAGACACTAAGGTATCATGCAGGCACTATCATTTTCAAGTCAGGTCAAGATGACAGCTAACATTTCTGCCTGGCCCTTTCCCAACCATGTTGGGATCGGCTGGATGCAGCTGAATACAAGTATTTTACATGGAGCGACTGCCTATCTGACCTCCACAACCCAGTTACTGGGTACGATCCCGATCGATACCCCTTGGCAAGACCGTTGCATCGTTAAAGGTACAAAATCGATTGACAATTCAGTTTTCGTTTAATATTGACCTGATATAAGTGTTTTGGTAAGTCCTTAGGGTAATGTAATGCCAATAAATGTAATTTAAATTTGAAATATGTAGACTGGAATGTATTTTAGACGGTTTTTTTTTATTTATTGTGGAATTGGAAAATTCGTTTATACGTTTCCAGTGTTTTGTTTTGAAAAGCAGAATATGCATAATCAGCCTATAATGTTCCCACTGCTGGGACACAGGCCTCCTCTATGTGAGAGGGAGTGGGCCGTAATCCACCACGCGGGCCCAGTGTGGGTTGACAGATGTCACATGTCTTTGAATGTTTGGTTCTAGGACATGCCGGTTTGCTCACGATGTTTTCCTTTACAGTTTTGAGAGCAGTTGTGATTAAATACTTTACACAAAGTAAAGCGCCTGTCTGGGTTCGAACATCTCGTAAGTCGTGGTCGTCTCCTCTGGGCCATTATTGCTCTTATTTTATATACAGGGTGAAATTTTAATGACCGTTTTCCTCTTAAAGGGTCATTATACTCATCATTATGAACAACTTTTACTGTGGGATCAAACATGAAATCGCGAAAAAAAATTTGCTGTTCCCTACAATTTCACGAGTTATGCGAATATAAATGTAGGGAACAGCTGATTTTTTTTTTTCAAGTTTTCAGGTTTGGTCCCATAGTTAAAGTTGTTCATAATAACCCTTTAAGAGGAAAACAGTGATATATTTCACGGTGTATAGTTAAATTAATTGCAGACATGTTTTGCTTCAACTGTTATACGATTTATTAGCCAAGGACACATTCTACTAAACACTTGAAACATATAAACGTAATTCTATGAGATTATAACAACATACTGGTCTTTATGAACGATTATTTCAGCAAGTAAAATTATACTAAAATAATGTCATGCATTTAAAAATCAATTTCGATACCAAATGCCAAATTTTTTGTTAACGAAATCAAAGTCACACAGTAACTGTTTCGCAGATAACTTTATTAATTTTGAAGTCGATTTTCAATAATCGTAGTCGATTTTTATAGATCGAAGACGATGTTTAATGATGGAATCCAATTTTCAATGATGGGAACCGATTTTTATAGGGCGAAGTCGATGTTTAATGATGGAAGTCGATTTTTATTTATCGAAGTCGATCTTCAAGTTTCGAAGTCGTTAGCCGTCAGTCGCAACCTACTATAAGCTAATCATGTCAGTAGTGAACGCCATATATTGTTAGTCTTATGTATATTATAAATATAAGTGTACATAAATAATTTTAAATCCTATAAGTATATAACTTTATGTGTTAATTAAATAAAATATACTTGGAGACGGGAGCGAGATTAAAAAAAAATAGCAATAACCTGTATGTACTAGCTATTTATAACACATCCTGTATAACGAAAGTGATTTATTTCAAAATTAAATATAGCAACATCCTGTGTGTTAGCTTCTTTTCCAACGTCCTGTATAATAAAGATATAATTTTTTGGATTGGATAAAGGGAATTACCTTATATCTACCAGATTAATTACAAAATGGAATTCAATTTTCATGAAAATATCTACCGGTTAAATAAAAACTAACCTTTTCGCAGGTGATGTAATTATGTTATCATCTGCCTAGCCCTTTTCCAACTATGTTCAGCTGAATACAGAATTCAGCTGAATACCGGTACTTCACATGAAGCGACTGCCTATCTGACCTCCACAACCCAGTCACTGGGTAATAAGATACCCCTTGGTAAGACTGGTTGTCAGACTTCCGGGCTTCTGACGACCCGTAACGACAGTGAAAGATCCACGAATGACAGCCGGGACCAACGGTTTAACGTGCTTTCCGAGGCACGGAGAGGTCTCGGTATGTAAAGATGGTCACCCATCCACAGACCGACCGCGGCAAGCGTAGCTTAACCTGATCGATCGTCCCGTGCGGCTGTTATTACTTATCCATGAGCCCCTAATTTATAATAAACAATAAAAAAAAAACAACCCAGTTACTACCACAGATTTCCATAAAAGATAATTTCGCTCCTGTCGTAAAAAACCCAAGTGAACTACCCGATAATATAAATAAACAAATAAATTAATAAAATGCTATAATTAAATTACATTTAGTAATATAAAATATGCCAGTAATTATAAAAAGCTGGCATGAATTGGCACCGAATTTGTTGTTCACCAACTAATCTAAAAAAGTATTGCTATCTTTTTCTTGCATACTTAGTCAGAAAGAGACGCTAGATTTTGAACGTTTTAAATACGAGAATTCATCTTCGGTTCGTTTCGTAACAAAAGTTCGCGCAACGAATGTTCGCGTAACAAGTTCGTCAAGCGAATGCTCGCGGTGAGCATAGTTCTTAACAAAAACACGACTATTCCCCAAAAGCATAGGCAGAGTGTATTCCACCCATATAAAAAGAATAATAATAATTTATTTGTAAAACATGGTTAGTTTAATGTATATTCAAACTTATGTTTCAAATTAATATTATATCAAGTTAAACAAATATCAACTTTATTTTAATGCAATTAAGTTGATTTCAGAGTGACTAGCACTATTGAAAAATTTATAAGAATGTTTAAAGTTGTAGCGTAAACTGAACTTTATTGTGTAGGAATTAAAGTTATTTTTCCATAAACTCATATTTGTTTATATTTTTGCGATATATGCTAGGTAGATAGTGTGTTGAAAACATAATACAACTAATTTGGTACGATAGAAAAATATCATGAAGATACCTCTAAAAAAATTATTTTTACAATAAAAACCATACTAATATACATACAATCATTATGATTTTTTGTCAGATTATTCATCAACATACTAAAACTATAGTGTTTTAATTTTTTAGTCCGAACAATAGATTTTTATGTTAATAGATAATTGCTTCATATTTTGCAATTAATTACCAGGGTTGTGTCATCGCGCTTCTCTTTTTTTTCTATGCAGTCCGACAGTGACCGCGCTTTAGGTCATATAGTCGCCTTAACGCTTGCATGCAAATTAAATTTCAGTTCATAGCCCATATTTTGCCAATTACCTTAAGACCCATTTAATCTGCCACTTTGATCTGGAGCGGTATCTACAACGCCACATGCGAACAACGCGTCATACTGACGTCACGCAAATCCTGCATCTCGCAAGCAGAGTTTACCGCGCAACTAGCATAGATACAACGGCCCGACATGACTCATTGGGCAGTTGCCCGCCAGACACGACACCCGTCTGGTCGGAGGATCCTCCCTTTTCTGTAGAGTATGAGTGAACTTTACACTCTGTTCCTCATACCTCTATAGATCTAGTGGTTATAAATACGACTTCTAAACGTGCGATCTTAGGTTCAATCCCCAATTCCGGCAGTGCTCGTGGGCTTTTCTATAAATCGATGGCAGCAAAGTAGAAACGGACATGTACAAAATCACAATTTTACAGGATAGCTGATTTAGTTAAAATTAATTAAAAATTGTCCTTATTTACGTGGCAGATTAATTGTTATGAAATTTGAAATCATTTTAATACAGACTTGTAAAGTACGGTAAGACAACGAGAAGCGATACCAAATGTAAACAAAACACATGCAAGGTCATTGGGAATAGCAGGCGTGCGTAACTTTTTGAAAGTTAACTTATCTCTCGACGTACTTGGTTGTGGCTCCATCATTAACCACTCTTAATAAAAACAAACAATGATCAACAAAAATTAAATTAAACAAGAAATAATTAAATAAACAACAAAATAATAACAAAACTTTAACAAATAACTTGTATCACCACGAGCGCGTTCCGAAACAGAATGAATCTAAAATGGCCGCCGGAATGTTGGCGAACCCGTCTTGACGTTGTCATGTTTTTGCCGGGAGAACGAGACATTACGACAAAGGCACAAGATGGAAAGAGATAGATATTAGATTGTCAACGCCACAGTTGTTTTTTAGGTTAATGACCTTTCGTATCGCTTCTCGTTGGCCTTACTTTAGATAGGGTTGAAATAAGCTCATTTTTGTAAAAAAAGCATTTTCGCAAAAATGTAGATGTCCGTTTCTACTTTGCTGCCATCGAAATAATTCCTCAGTAGCAGCCCGGAGGCTGGATTAGTGCCCGGTTGATGGCAATATGCTCGCCCCTAATTATATGGGACTTAAACATAACTGCCCCTGCAGTCTCGACATAAGACAGCGACAAAAATCGATCGCTAAATCGTATCGTTGTCAAATTCCTTTAATAGATTTTCAACTTTATTTCGAAGCATAAGGTTGAAAATGTATTAAAGAAATTTGACATCGATTGGACTTAACGACCGATTTTTGTCGTTATATTTGTTCTCTTTCTATTTGAGAGAAAGAGATGGCAATATTTTTTTATTTTAGTTGGTGGACAATGAATTTAGGGCTTGTATGAGATTTCGGCAAAGCGATTAGCTTATGTAATATGTATTTAAAATTATTATGTGCTTATAAAGGTTGTATTAGACAGTTTTTTTATTCAATGTTTTTTTTGTTGTGGTAACATTGCAGTATGTATAGTAAGTTGAAAATACTGGCCAAGTGCGAGTCGGACTCGCATACGAAGGGTTCCGTGCCACCGTACAATATTTAACACTACATACCTATACAAAAAAATCACGTTTGTTGTATGGGAGCAGCCCCCCTTAATTAATTTTATTATTTATTTTGAAAGTGAATATACAACTAAATATTCTGTGAATATTTCAGGCGTCTACCTGTTGCCGTTATTAATTTCGAGCAAATAACGGCAAAAAATCACGTTTGCTGTATGGGAGCCCCCCTTAAATATTTATTTTATTCTGTTTTTAGTATTTGTTGTTATAGCGGCAACAGAAATACATCATTTGTGAAAATTTCAATTGTCTAGCTATCACGGTTCATGAGATACAGCCTGGTGACAGACAGACAGACGGACAGTGGAGTCTTAGTAATAGGGTCCCGTTTTTACCCTTTGGCTACGGAACCCTAAAAACTATAATATTTTTGCTAATAAATCATCATCGTCCTTTTTACCTAGCCTTTTCTTAACTATATTGGGGTCGGCTTCCAGTCTAACCAGATGCAGCTGAAGACCAGTATTGTTACATGGATCGACTGCCTATCTGACCTCCACAACCCAGTTACTGGGTATAGCACATTTTAAATTTTACTTTCGATTATTAAATACATACATATTGCAATGGTATCAACAAAAAGTTTTCATATCATTAAAATCTGAGTTTAAATCGACCACCGCGGCGTAACATACCAACCGTTTCTAAAAGCTTGAACGGTAACCCCCTTACTAATAAACGTTTTATATCAGATGAATAGTTACACACCGATTTCTCTCTTTCAGTCGTCAGTAATTTGACTTTCGAAAGAAGAAGACAAAGCGTTGTGTAACTATACAGACGCTATACAACGTTTATTAGTAAGGGGGTATATCTGTTGCCAAAGCTTTTATGATTGTTTCCCTAAAATAACAACAACCAATGATTAGTTCGATTCAAGGGGGCAATTCTCGTTATTTTAAGAACGTTCACAGTCTGATCTCAGTCTCAATCTGTCAAAAAATACCTCTAATTTCCCTACATTTTGAAGTGAAACTTCTTTACGCACGCTTGACTTGGGGAGTAAGCTGGCGAACGCGTCACGTAAGCGTTACGAAAAGTGTGATTGGGCGAGGCGAACGGGAGTTGAGTGGGGGATATAAGCAAGAGAAAGCAGTGCGCGCGCTCATTTTCTTTTTCTCTTCCTCTCATAGCCAAATACGTTTGAAGTTTCACTTCAGTAGTGTGGTCATAAGCACACTCGGTTTTTTTTTTTTTGACAAGTTTTTGACATTGATTGTCTTTGATATAAGATTGCGACTAGATTTTGAACGTTTTACGGGAATTGGCGAGTAAATTTTGAACGTTTTTAATTACGAGGAATTGGCCTTAAGATTTCACAACATACTTTTTATTGTATAGGCTTATAGTCGGCACAGATAGCAGTGAAATGCATTCAGAGAAATAATCGATTTTGATCTGCATCACAACTATGATACCCTGTGGCGTGTGTGCGCCAGAGCAGCAGTCTGATCAAGCTTGCTCACGCATGCGCACAAAACTTGAATGCTAAGACCATGCTTGAGCATTTTGCTGCTTGCTGCGCTGACTTTTAGACGTTATTTTAAATAACATGCCACAATTTTGTATTAATTTATGATGAAATACAAAAATAACGGAAACCTTAAGGCATTCGCTACGTACGCGCGTGCGCACGCGGCGCCGCACTGCGCGTACAAGCCCGCCGCACGCGCGCGGCAGAGCGCGCGCATATTATCTTTCAATACAAACACGCGAGGCATCCGCCGCGTGCGCACGCGCGGACGTAGCGAACGCCCTTTAAAGCTTTTCGCTCGCGGTGGTAAAATTGATTTTTCACTCATAATTCTGTAAATTATCATTTTTTTAAATTAAAGCATTATGTATTTAGGGGCACACAAACACGCATTTGTATACGTAGCGACGTCTATTAGAAATGTAATGAATATGAGGGTATATATATACTGTACGTAATTTATTTTAAAAAGTCGAAGAATCGTGTAATCGGAAGATTTTACTAAATTATATACAAGGAGAAATTAAATTAGCTGGCGATACTTTAGAGGTGGGACGGGTGATATTTAATAAAGAAAAAAAACACCGACAAAAAATTAATATAATTTTTGCTTTGTAGACTTTAGACCTGTAGACCATTTTTTATTTTATCAATACTCAATACTCAATACTTTATTGCTTTACCATAATGTGTACTTAGGTGGTAACTTATATGTAATTAAGATCATTATGGACCCTGTAGGGCACAGCAAAAAGGGTAGGAGAGAGGAAGCTCTGTTTTTGGAGATAATTGTTTTGTAGGAACTAGTTTTAACTTACTTACTTATCAAGTACCTGCATAGCTATTCACAAACACTCGATACGCTTCCGTATCGTATCGAACATTAATCATTGTTATCGTAGGAGTCTTCTAAACGCCGCGCTGTTCACAAGTCCAAAACCCGAAAATTTTGTCAGTTTAAATCAAATAGACGTACGCTATTCTTCCAACAGCTATTTGCTGTTGAGGGCAAGTCAAATCAGGTTTGAAATGTCAGGTTTTCGATACGATAGCCTGTCGTATGGTTGTGAATCAGGGCTCTGGTACTTGTTGACAGGGCTACGCTGTCCTCCCATACCTACTGTAATTTGACACATTGTAAAAGTCAATTATTTTTAAAAGAGTAACCGTGGAGTTTCTTGCCGGTTCTTCTCCATAGGGAACGACCAATTGGAATCGTGCACCTAGCTGCTGACGTTTCATAAGTGCCCATGTAGGTTTATGTGAAACTAGCTGCTGCCCGCGACTTCGTTCGCGTGAAATTTCTTATTCCCTCGACCCATCTCCTGCTCTATCACTTCGTTTCCCCATAGCGCTTTTGCTCGGCTCCTAAGGGTCATAGCGTGGCGTTAAATAGCCTATAGCCTTCCTCAAGAATTGGGCTATCAAATGCAAGAAGAATTTTTCAAATCCGACTGGTAGTTCCAGAGATTACCCCCTACATACAAACTTACAAACAAATTTTACCTCTATAATATTATAGTATAGATAAAATCTTTAGATTTTCTAAGCTCATGATTTTAAATAACTAAGCACTGTTTACTGGATCAAACACAAACCATTTACTTCAATTAAATCGCTGTAAATGGTTTATAATTTAAATAAATGCTTTTGAAATGTGAAATGTCAAAGAGTCGGTCAGTTAGTCAGGAAGTTGAAGGTAGTTGCCCATTCCAAAACGTAGATCTCTATGGAGAAGAACGGGCAAGAAACTCAATGGACACTTTTAAATCAAGATATTACGGAATCCTTGGTACAGACGCCAGCACATCAAGCTACCCGAAACTGTCAAATTTTCCCAGTCAACTTTGAACCTTAGGTTTTAGCGATAAAGTTGAAATTCTATTAAAGAAATTTGACAGATTGTAGTAGTTTGATGTGCTGACGTCTGTCCATTATTCTAGTTGCTTCTATAAGTGAGAATAATGAAACAGTCGCTGATATGTAAAGTCTGTTCAAACTTATGTTTCAAATTAATATTATTTCGAGTTTAACAAATATCAACTTTATTTTAATGTTAATTAAGTTGATTTTAGAGTGACTAGCACTATTGAAAAAGTTGTAAAAAAGTTGTAGCGTAAACTGAACTTTATTGTGTAGGATTTAAAGAAAATTTTCCATTAACTCATATTTGTTTACATTACCTACTTGAAATGATGAGTTTAGGAAATAAATTTCTTTTTTTATCGTCGTTAGATATCGATCTCCATCGTCGTCTGTAAAGTTTCTTCAGCTAATTTAATTCGATCCTATATTATAATAATATTATTATTGTAGCCTTCGACGGCGGATGATGTACCGTTTGCGTTGGCTGGTGATTAATTATAAGATGCGTTTTGTCGTTGCGATTAATCGTTGCGACTAGTCGCGTCGGAACGCTTTTTTTTACAGTATTTAGAGATTTTTTTTTTTTATTGTTGGAAACTATTTTGTATTAAAAACTTGTAATTTTAATCGTCTTGCTTTTGTTACCTACTAGTGAGTGGGTACAACTTTGTATATTTAATTATATAATTTATTTGGACATATCAAATTAAAAATGTACTTGCTAGAACATTTATCGTTGAACGTTATAAAAATGTCGATTTTTTTTTTAAAAGGGTTTTGACGAAATTGCATTTGCTATTGTTATTAACTTAAATATAGACAAACAATTGTCTCATTTCGTTGAATTTGCCAATATGCTCGTTTCCATCAACACTGAATTCTTTAAAAAAAGCGCGTTGTTGGATTTTCAACTTTCTACCCTTAACTTAGCTTTGAAAATCAAACAGCGCTATTTTTAGGCGTTAATTTAGGTGTCACTTCATGTTACTGAAAACAGGCATTATTATTCCTAACTAGCGGCCCGCCCTAGCTTCGCACGGGTGCAATTTTTGATTCGAGTTTCCATAATTGTCTTTCATACAAACCTTGTCCTGGCAATACCGAACACAAAAAAAAAAGAATTATCCAATATGGTGCAGTCGATCGGAAGTTATGCGCGTACATACATTTCGGCGATTCATTTTTATTTATATAGATTCTCTACTCAAAAGTTGAAGACATTAACACAGCACAGTAGTTCAAATCTAAAAATCTAAACTAATATTATATCTAAAAATCTAAACTATAATATGTATGTATTTAGAAATATATAAGTATGTTTATCAGTTGTCTAGTACCCATAACACAAGCTCTGCTTAGCTTGGGACTAGATGGCGTTGTGTGATAGTTGTGGAATATATATTATTATATTATAAAGAGAAAATATTAGAGTTTTTTGTATGTCTGTTTGTTACGCTTTCACGCTAAAACGGCTGAACGGATTTGGATGAAATTTGACACATGGGTAGACCGTGACCTGGATTAGGACATAGGATACTTTTTATCCCGATATTCCCACGGGATCAAGACGTATGCGAGTGAATCCGCAGGGCTAGTGTAATAATACATTGAATTATTTATAACTAGCTGCGCCCGCGGTTTCACCCGCGTAAGTTTCATGATTCAATCATGATTCTAAAGACACGTGGCGCCATCTATTATCATAATAACGTTATTGTTGTTTTCCTCGGGAACAGCACTTTTTTTTCGGGATGAAAGGTACCCTATGTCCGTTTCTGTACACCTGACAACGTATATGCAAAATTTCAGGATGATCGGTTCAGTGGTTTAGGCGTGAAAATGTAACAAGCAAACCTACTTTCGCATTTATAATAATAATAAGTTAGGAAGTTAGGTTATCAGTCGCGCATTAAATGTGATTTCGTTAAAACCCTCAAAAAATGTTTGACTATAAACTGCTTTGCTGTAAATAAACTTACAATTTAGTCACAAAACTAAACGGTTACAGCGCTCGCTCTTTTTACTCGTTTACACGACTCCAGTCTTTAGTAGTGTTTCGTCATATAATTACTAAATTAATAACTAGCATAATTAGCCTATATTGTTCCCTCTGCTGGGACACAGGCCTGTCTGTGAGAGGGAGTGGGTCGTAATCCACCACGCGGGCCCAGTGTGGGTTGGTAGAAGTCACATGTCTTCGAATTTTTAGTTCTAGGACATGCCGGTTTCCTCACGATGTTTTCCTTTACCGTTTCGAGAGCAGTGGTGATGAAATTATTTACACAAACTAAATTAATAACTACTTAGTGTCAATTCCAGTGACCGTTTACACGATGTGAGTGACTTAATAACTAAACTAAACACTCTACTAAAGACTGGAGACGTGTAAACAGGTTTTTTTACTAATGTTTAGTAAAAAAAAAAACTATTTTATAATTTTGACGAAGTGCCATCACGGACAACATTTTTTTACTATTTCTAGCCCTCAAGCTTGGATGAAATGTATAAAAATACTCACAGAATTAAAGCATTTATTTTTTGTAAATACCTATATTGATAATACAGCATACAATCAATAATGCTAGCCTTTTCCCAACTATGTTGGGGTCGGCTTCCAGTCTAAACGGATGCAGCTGAATACCAGTATTTTAAATGGAGCGACTGCCTATCTGACCTCCACAACCCAGTTACTGGGTAATACGATACCCTTTGGTAAGACTGGTTGTCAGACTTCCGGGCTTCTGACGACCCGTAACGACTGTTTATTGTCAATATTGGTGTATTTGTACGGCGGATATGAGTTCAATTAGCAACAGATGTGGACAATTCTTTTACGAATGGAACTGTATAAACTAAATAAAAGAACATTATAAAAAAAAACAGAATTTGTTACAACATTCGTTTCTGATTGGCTATTTATTTAACACCAAAATTAGCCAAGACACTGCCACGTCAGCCATTCAAAGAAAATTATAATGACTGCGTTTTTTTATAATTTCTAACGTCACGATATTGTCGTCTCCATCCACGACCATCTTCTTCTTGTTAGTGTGTCGATAGCAATCTAAATGGACTCGGCCCAGAATTCGGCTACTTGTTTGGCGCCATCACTAGTGTCCATCAGTTCCTGTAACGTGCAGCTGACAGGACACGCAGGACACGATATTAAGTGTCCCATCGTTTGTGAAACAGCACCACATTTACACTCCAAGGCGGAGTCGTCTATGAATCTCCCTTGAACAGGTTTTCCTTGCTTCGGCCAACCTGGGTCCGGAGTCTGTTTAAAGACTTCCAGGTTACCCAAAGAGTATGGATATACATGCACGTTATTACGTTATCGGTGGACGGAAATTTTAAAAGCGTCTTCATTATTTCCAAATGTGTACGACAATATCGTCACGTTAAAAGTTATAAAAGCGCGGAATCTGATTATTATTTTTATGTTTATTATTATTTATTAATTTTGTCAGAAACCAGTGGGACAATTCTCGTAATTTTAAGAACGTTCACAGTCTGATCTCAGTCTCAATCTGTCAAAAATACCTCGTAATTTTCCTCAGTTTTGTCAAGTTTTTGACATTGATTGCTGCTGAGATGAGATTGGGACTAGATTTTAAACGTTTTTAATTACGAGAATTGGCCTTCAGTTGTTAGACAAGCCATTTCGTTGGCTAGAATGGAAATATGCAGCTACTTAAATAATTCATTGAACGTCAATGTTTAATACTTTTCTGCTTAAATATATCTAAAGTAATGTTATTGCCCAGGTAGATGTTAGCTGCTTACAAACTACAATACCCGCCGTAATAGCATATCGAGTTTTGCAAAAGAGGGTGTGTGTGTGAGTGACCACAATATACAAGTGAAAACTTGCGACTGAAGCCGAGTATACCCGATTCAACGTCACCGACCGACTGGAGCCGAGTATACTCGATTTAGCGTCACTGATACCGGGGCCACACCAACGGAAAACGCCGATAATTATCGTGATGATGGGCGTTAACCTTTTAAGCGCTTGGCTAAATATCAATCGCCGTGCCCCTAGCGCGCGGCTACAAATCGAAAAAATGAACATAAAATAATACCTACAATAAATAAGGAGGAGAAAACGTTGTATCGATTAAAAAATAGTCAAAAAGTTTTTAACTCTATTTAATAATGGTTTTAGTTGTACCACGCAGTTAATAGGACGAAAAAGTCATGCATGTTCTCTGTCGCAGAAATACGACACGAGCGGTAGGGGCACGGACATAATTAAGCGGTCGAAAGGTTAATCTTAGGTGTAGCCACAACTTATCGCGATAATTATCCATCCCGACCGGCGCCTAGTTTTCACTTTAAAAGTTCGTCTTGTCTCTTTCATTCACACCTGCATGTGTCTCTTTCTAAAGCTCGATGTGTTATATTAATCAAAGGTACGCACTGGCATTTTTTTTTATCGCGGCCATTTTTTATCGCGCACTCGATTTTCGTCGCTCTACTTAGTACCGAGAGTTGCAAATCGTCTGGGTATCGTATGCCGTTATTTTTGAGTTGTGATACAGGCAGCCTGTTTGAACCTAAGTTATACGTTCTATTAATATTATTATTTTGTGTATATTATTATTATTATATTATAGCAATGATTATTTTTTGATATTATTATTGCGGAGGCGCTATTTGATGTTTATACCGTGTAATTTTCAATAAACAAATAGCATTTTGTAAGTGATTTGCTGTTTTATTAACTAAATCCTTGTATTTGGTTATATGGATAACTATCCAAATGTAGACGCCAGCACATCAAGCTACTAGAATCTGTCATATTTCTTTAATATATTTTCAACTTTATCGCTGAAGCATAAGGTTCAAAGTTGATTGGGAAAATTTGACAGTTGCGGGTAGCTTGATGTGCTGGCGTCTGTACCATTTTTCTTCATAGCGTATCGATGGTAAAAAGTTCAAAGATCTTTGGCCCAAAATTCAGCTGTGCGAACGCCGCTCACCACAGATATAGATATACCTAGATAACACAAGTATCACGAACTGTATGAAAACTAAGCGTGCCACTTTTTGACTACCTACTATGACGTCACAAGCTCGCGCTCTCTCGCTCACGATCACCCAGCCAGCAGTACGCAGGACTGAGCGCGAAAGTGGCAGCTTATGATTTTCGAACGTAAGCTAGTGCGATTTTTGGCACGCGAAGTAGGCGCTCTTGCGTTATCTAGGTGTATCTATATCTGTGCCGCTCACTGACGCAGTCATAACATCATTAAGGCGACTACACGACCTAAAGCGCGGTCACTGTCGGACTGCATAGAAAAGAAAGAGAAGCGCGATGACACAACCGTGGTAATTTATTGCAAATATGAAGCAATTATCTATTTACAAAAACTCTCAAACACCAAACAAATAAAAACCGTATACTAAAATTCGGGGAATTAAATTGTCTTTTAGATTGTGAAAGTTTTATGAAAATACACCCGATAGTGTTTGCGTGATTATCGTTTTTATGTCCGCGGTAGACATTACTTTACAAATTAATTACACTATGTTAAAAAAATATAATTGCAAATATTCACATATCAAATTACGAAGCAAATGGTCTAGTATAACATTTATTTTTTTCAAAGAAATCAGTCCGGTCGATTAGACGTGATGTTGAATTTAAAATCATTAGAAGTCGTATATCTGCGCCTTAAGTGCACAGGTGACAGGGGATGCGGCGCAGGATGGAAGATGCCATTATCTGTGGGGAGGTGCCGCATGCGCACAAGAGATCTGAGCCGTGCGTGAACCCCCATCTGTGGAAATTGTCTGCTCTGGCCGGCTTGCGTTCGAATACTATCACACTGATATTATAAAGGAGAAAGTTTGGGAGTGTGTGTGTTTATATGTTTGTTACTTCTTCACGCTCAAACGGCTGGGTTAATTTTGACAAAACTTTGTATGGAGGTAGCTGACACCCTGGATTAACATATAGGCTACCTTTTATCCCGATATTCCCACGGGATCGAAACTTATGCGGGTGAAACCGCGGGGCGCAGCTAGTAGACTATAATTATGAAATTGTCTTTGCTTTGGCTGGCTTCGGTTCGAATCTTTTGAGTTTTTCGCAAAAAATTATCTGAAAAACCTAGACAGGTCAAAAATGAATTTCATCACCTTCGCTTTCATTACAAAAACTCGTGTGTGTAAGCCCAGGAGCTCTCGGCATTGTCCGAGACAATGGCGAATTCGGAAGTGTGTGTGTGTTATGTGCTGACGCTTCACGCACAAATTCACAGCGTGTTTGTACACTTGGATAACACAAGTAAAGCGCGCGTCGCTTCGTGAGATAAAAATACTACAAACTGCAACAGCTATAACATGGATAATTTGGAAGCCTATTTTCGAGGTTTTCGCAAATATCGCAAGAGTGTGAGAAAATAGAACATGCAGGGGTAAGTGGATCAGATTGGGGTAAAGTTTACAGGCAGAAGGTAAATGGTGCAAACTGGAGTAAATGTTGCAAACTGGGGTAAATGATGCAAACTTGGGTACCTAAACGTTAAAAACCGAGAGGTAAAAGCCTCTAAAAACCAGCAATAAAATAAAAAGTTTAGATATCTTACATTAGTGTTTTAATTAAGTAAACATATGCTATGGTGACATCAATTTAATAACTTCAGGCGCCTCGCTAACGCTATGCGCTAGGCGCACATGTTTGACGGCGTAGTAGCGACATTTGTACGATCTCGCACACAACGTACAGCTGTAGTACGATTTACTGTGGCACGTCAGTTTGTGCATGTGTAGGTTGTTGTTGGCTTTGAAGCTGGCGGGGCAGAGGTCGCACTGTGGAAAGAAATTATAGGCTAGAAGACAAAAATATTCTAGCGTACAGTCTGTTCGTAAAGTATTTGATGAAAATGTAAGGGCCAAAACACACGCTACTTTTAGCATCGGCAATCGGCGATTTTGCAGCTGTGTTGATGCTGCAACGTGTTTTGGCGATTCTCTGCGTTCGAACGCGGTATTGGAATCGCACGTTTTAGCGACTGTTCCGATGCTGCATCGCGATTTCGCGACTTCCTACGTTCGGACGCGGTATCGGAATCGCGCGTTTTAGCGACTGCTCCGATGCTGGCGCAAATGCCAAATCGCTGCGACCGGCATCCGAATGTGTGCGGAGTGTAGCGTTCTGCCGCTGTGTCGAGCTTCCGAAAAGCGACTGAATCGCCGCGCTTGGTATTTTTAAGTGTGCGATGTGGAATGCTTGGTCGCTGCATTTAGCTTCTAAAAAGCAGCTAAATCGCCGATACTAAAAGCGTGTGTGCTTTGTCCCTAAACAAATAGATCTAAAAACATTCTAGTTTTTGTATTCAAGATCAATAGATCTCAAATCATAGATTAACAACTCTATGCAATTCCAAAAAAACTTTTGAGTAACGGATGACGATCTACAACAGGACTAGCTAATCTGACAGAGACAACATTTCATAGCAACGCGCAATGATAGATGCACTACTACAAAGCGCTGCACTACAAAACTTAGAAGCTTTACCGCTGTGGGGGGTTAATCTATGGCACGACGTTCGTACTAATTCGGAAACACGAAGATCACCAAAGCGCGTACCTTTTTGGTTTAACTGTACCTATTATAAAGCTTACCTTAACAAGTTTCTCAGTGTTGTGCGAGTGTTTGTGCTGCATCAGTAAGTACGCCGCGTGGAACTTGGCGCCACACGTCTCGCAGACGTAGGGCTTCTCTCCGCGGTGACGACGCTCGTGGTTCTGTGAAAGTACCAGCACGTCAGTTACCGGATATCACACACACAACAACACGCCTACATTTTTGTATGTATGTATGGATGTATGTATGTAAGTATGTATGTATGTTTATCTGTTCCCTCATAACTTATAAACTACTTGGCTATGTGACGTTACATTAAATTAAATATGGCGCCCTCTAGCGGACATAGTCATGATCTAAAAAAAATTTTTTAATCATGACGTGTGGGGTATCACATGAAAGGGCTTAATTAGCACATTTCCAAAATATAAATATTAATGAAATAAACCCCAAAATAATTACATAAAAAAATAACCCCCTTATTCATAAAACTTATCAAACCTATTTTAGTTAAAATGGGGTTTGTCTCTTTCTTACACACAGAAATGACAACGTGACAGATAAAGACAAACGTTCTATGAACCTATTTTAGCTAAAATAGAGATAAAATAGGATTATGAATAAGGGGGCTAGTTTCAAAACTTAAACCCGGCTACTAAAAAGGATGAAACAAGAAAGTACCTTCCCGTGGTCGCATGCCGCTGTACTAACATAGACATATAAGCATGGTATAACAATACATGGTATTCTCTTCCCGTGACAGCTGGGTCACGTGATTGGCCCGGTAATACGTCATCAGTTGCGAAGCGGTTCTCAAACTTTTTTAGTGGGGAAAAGATAAAAATAATACCCGGCCCTTGAGTAGTTTACAGAAATTAATTGGAAACAAGCTGATGATGGTTTCTATTTGAACTATACTATTACTACTGAACTCAGTCAGTTGAAGGATCTTCGGTCCTTGGCTTCGCTCACAGGAGTGCACACGCGAACGCAAACTACGGACTAGATGATCGCTTTCGTTACCTGGAGTGGCGAACTTCCCTCATCACCGGGATTCGGCTAAGTAAGGCCTTCCTGAACGTCGGATGATCACACTGCAAGGGATAACCAGAACAAATTTAGAAAAAAACTTTTTAACAAAAAATTAAACCTCCGAAAAAACTGAAAAGCAAAAAATAATAAACTTTTTTTATTTAACCTTAATAAATAAGTTCTTAAACTAATGCAAGTATACCTAAGTAATTTTGAGTCGGCGCCAAACAAGCAAATTAATTCGTTGCGAGTGGTCGTGCGGAGAGCGCATTTTTTGTTTGAAATGTTAATGTTTATCGCTATAGATTTCACGTTGCTTATTTCTTTAAATTTAAGGTAATTTAGTAATCTTTGTTCATTGATTGTTTGGCGCCGACTCAAAATTATTTAGGTATACTTGCATTAGTTTAAGAACTTATTTATTAAGGTTAAATAAAAAAAGTTTATTATTTTTTGCTTTTCAGTTTTTTCGGAGGTTTAATTTTTTGTTAAAAAGTTTTTATTTTATAATTTTTTGAGGCCATAATTTACTAATTACTACATGCTTAATGTTTGATTACTTTTAAAATACCTACCTTACTTTAGACATTAACTGTTATACAGGGTGCCAGGGAAACGCTTCCGAAAACGAAGACAGGTGATAGGGCTAGTGATTCTCGATACAATACCATCAAAAAATCAGGAAAAAAAATGAACAATTTTACCAATTTTTTTTAGCATTTTTCGTACACTATGCTGTGAAAACAGTTAAATACAACCATTATTTGCGATTAAACACATTTTTTTTCTTTACAACTCTAACAAGCAATGTATTCGTAAATAAATATCAGCTGACGCTCGCGCATGACCTCGGGTTCAAAGTGCGCGCGCGCTCGCCGACGGCAGCGCGGCCGACGACCCCAAGTCCACGTGACGCGCTAGACGACGGCTGACGGCTAAGTTGTGCAGCACGGGCGGTGCTGTGTTCCTATCCTCATGAACTCCTAACTTTTACTCGATCGCTTGAAGCAAATGTCTTTTCAGTTCACTTCTACCACACCCCGGACACTCCATACAACGCTCGCAAAATAATTACCTACTACTACATTAAAAAATGACGTTTGTATACGTATGAATGTGTGCGTGAGGTACTTGTGTTTGCGAGCGCTCTTGTTAAAGAACTGCGACGAATACGCCGAAGTGCGGGGTGAGGTGCGGTAACTGATATTAGTGCGGGGGGAAGGGAGTGGCCTTTCTGTACGTTGTACTTTAAGTATTCTGTGCTTCTACCTAGTTGTGCGATATGTGCTTTCGGATTCCATTCATGCAAGGATCGTAATGATTTTCCCCTTGAACAGGGTTACAATTTTATTTTGATCGGAATGTTCGCAAATTTTGCTTACAAATCAGAAAAATCCAGTTTACTTTGCTTAACCTTGAAACCCCATATCGAAGGTAATTAGATACCTACTGTGATTGAGAAAGAAAAGTACAAAAAGTTGATTATGTACAAAGACATTGACTTTACAAGCAACTTTGTTAATTCGTCCATTAAAATTTTGCACAGCAACAAAATTAAAATTACAGTTTACAGAATGAGTAGAAACAAGCACTAGGAAGATACAGTATCAAGAATTAGAAGAGAAAACTGAGATTTAGGTACACTAGATTGCGAAACGTAATTATTAATTTAGAAATATTTGCGCGTGCATTCGCCGTCGGAGTAGGTACATAGGCTATCGACTGCCGGTGGGCGGTGGATGACCGAGCGATCGCGGTCCCGATCCCGGCGCCGGCGGCGGCGCGGGGTGCGCGGGGAGAAACGGTGCGCGTACGAATTCTGGTAATCAAGGTAAATGATCACAAAATTCATTGGTATTGGCCGAGATTTGAACCCGGGCCACCTAGTTTGAAAGAACTAGGCGTCCACGGCTATGCGCGGCGCCGCTGTGAGTTGTGACCATAAGCATCCTTTGTAAAGCGCCGCCAAAATAAATAAGAAAAAAAACATTTCAGATGCGTCAACTGTTTTAAATTGATGCACTGTTTCGTGCATTTAAAAACAGTTTTGTATGTAAGTCGATAATCGATAGTGAATGAAATAAAGTAAAAGATCGCCGACATCAGCTGTGGCTGTGATTGACAGAAACATTTTCATCGCATGTACAGAAGCCAGCACATCAACCTACCCGAAACTGTCAAATTTTCCCAATCAACTTTGAACCTTACGCTTTAGTGATAAAGTTGAAAATCTAAAGAAATTTGACAGATTGTAGTAGGTTGATGTGCTGGCGTCTGTACAGTTTGAAGCAACTAGCGCGCGTGAATAAATTGAATTTGAACTTTATGTCAATGAAATTAGAGTCGCATTAGGCGCGGTCGTTTATTGGAACAACTGTATCCTTCATTTGGTAAGTAAACCCAATCAATTTAAGGTGGATAATTAAATTAATTTAATCTAAGAAACCCGTTAAATCTTATTTAAAAGTTATAAAATGACAATAGTTTGTAATAATTTAATAAAGCTAAAGTACAATTGGTTTCTGATTTCATAACTATTATTTTAACATTTTCTCCTCTGTAATTTGTTGATCTTTGCGCATCAAAAGACACCGCTATGGTCGCCGCGCTGGCGCGTGGCGGCGTACGCGCGGCGGTATCGTTTGTCGGCCGGCAACAAACGCAGGCGGCATGTTTGATCTTCTTAGTACTTCTTTAGTAATCTAAGACTGTAGGCACAGCTGTAGGTTAACTAGGTTAGTTCCTTTCCGACTCGACTCGTGAGCGAACGTGCGCTACTTTTAATCGATCCATCGCTATTGAATCGTATTTAATACTGTTTTGTTTTAGTTATTATTGTTACGTTTTTAGTGCTGTTTTATTGTTTTTTAGTTATTATTTTTGTTACGTTATTAGTGCTGTTTTATTGTTTTTTAGTTATTATTTTTGTTGTTTTAAACAATGCCTGAGGCATACGTGTACAGTGCTCGTGAATACGGCAACATGTTGATGTGTTTAGGCGAAGCCCGTGGCAATGCTTCTCTAGCGTTGAGAATTTACCGAGACAGATTTCCGAACGTCCGGCATCCGTCTGATTCTCGCATGATAACAGCAGCTTTTCAGCGAGTCTTAGAAAATCGACCGATTGCTCCGATGGCGGCAGGCGGTGGACAACAAGTGAACGTTCAGACCGAGGAGCGTATTTTAAATGTAATTCGCCAAAATCCACGCCTGGGCACACGAAGTGCGGCGAAATTGTTGCGGCGCCGGGGCGTACCGACCGTCTCTCACTGGACAGTTCACAAAGTCTTGCGCCGGAACAGAATGCGGCCCTACAAAATACACAAAGTACAAGCTTTGCTACCTAATGATCGCGTTCGTCGTCGTGCGTATTGTCGTTGGCTGCTAGATCAACAACAACGTGCGCCTGGCTTCATTGAGCACATTATCTGGACGGACGAGTCCACATTCACAAGAAACGGGATGTGGAACAGGAGGAATGCCCATGTATGGTCAGACGTGAACCCGTTCGCTACTCAAGAAACCGGCCATCAGACCAGATGGTCCGTCAACGTATGGGCTGGTGTTTTTAATGGACGAATTCTGGGACCAGTGTTTCTACCGCAGCGACTCAATGGATCAGCATATCTTAATTTTATAAATGGACATTTAGAAGATATGCTAGATAATGTATCGCTGGCTGAATTTCGTCGAGCATGGTTCCAGCACGATGGCGCTCCACCTCATGTTACGCGCCCTGTCCGCGAGCGTCTCACTGAGCTTTTTGGTAACCGCTGGATCGGAAGGCTGGGGCCGCACGCCTGGCCGGCTCGTTCACCCGACTTAACACCTCTGGACTTCTTTTTGTGGGGGTATGTGAAAGAAAGAGTGTTTGATCGGGAATGTGACAGTGCTGACGAAATGCGGGGCAGAATAGTGAGCGTTTTTAATAAACTACGCGAAGAATGTGTTGAGGACCCTACACTAATGCCTCGTGTTCACCGGTCCACACAGCGACGGGCCCAGCTGCAGTGTATTGAAATGAATGGAGCGCAGTTCGAGCCAAACCTCATAAGGTCGCAAAGGATTTAGACAGGTACGTAAAATGCCTCTGTCAGCTTTAATGTTTAACAGTGGGCTACGAATGCGATTAAAATTCATAATTTTGTGAAGTGTCGTAGGGGTGGGCATTTTGAAAGTGATATTTGTAAATTCCGTATAAATCCCGTGACTCGGCCGTACGGAGCGCTAGGCGCCCGCGACGTGCGGGCGCTTGGTCACGTGGTGGCGCGTCGTCGCTTTGCGTGTCAGTGACCTCACGTTTTGTACGGTTTCCATTGCGCGTTTACAAAATATGAAGTCTTGAAAATAATCAATTTAAAGCGAAAGGTTATTGGTATTCGTTTGCATATAGGTTGTATATAATGTACGTCCAGGCTTCGGAAGCGTTCTCCTTACACCCTGTATACTCCTACTTTAACTATTATTTTTTGTGTAATATAATACTAAATAATATAATGTAATACTTAAAAAAAACAGGCTTTATATACCAACATAGATAGGCCTTTTATTTTAATTGTAATACACAGCTCAGCATTAAAATCTGTGAATGAACAATAAGTCACCCCTATTTTCCCACCCTTAGGGTAGGTATTTTTTTTCCAAATTTACATGGGACCAACTTCGAAGTATGTCCTATCCAACAAAAGAAGAATGATCAAAATCGGACTACTCTGTAAAAAGTTAAGCGTGGTCATACATTACAATCAGTGAGTGAACAATCAATCATCCCCTGTTTTCTAACCCTTAGGGTTGGAATTTTTTTTCCAAATTTATATGGGACCAACTTCAGGGTATACCCTTTCTAATAAAAAAAGAATTATCAAAATCGGACTGCTCTGTAAAAAGTTATGCGTGATCATACATAAAAAAAAAAAAAAAAAAAAAAATATACGCGTCGAATTGAGAACCTCCTCCGTTTTTTTTTTCGTCGGTTAAAAATGGCTATTGATTTACTTTCTGGTCATCCTTAACGATGACTGCTTCTTGCTGACGTTATGGTGTGATCTGATTGGTGACTACGAACTAAATCATGTGTGCAAAGAAGGTACGGCGTCCGGTTTTAACGTCCTACAATTTCTTGGCGATTCGTTCATCAAAATATGCCTCAATGGCTTATGATGGTCAGATGATAAAAAATGAACTGAACACACACTACCTAAAAGTTGAAAAATATTCATCATCTCTCAACCAGCATAATAGGTACATTAGGAAGTTAAGAACCTTAGCTTTAGAGATCGATTTTGAAGTCATAGTAGTCAGTCGATACAGAAACTAAAAAGTTCAAAATTACGCTATTATTATGTATTCTGTGTCCACAGGGATCCAAAACACTGATTAATATTTTAGATGAGCCCTTTTGGGCTTTTGAGGCCTTTTGGCCAGAGCCGTTAAACCTTATTATTTTGAAAAAAAGAAACTATCTAGCAAGCTACGTCAACATCACTTGAAAAAAAATACATCTGACTTGGCTGTATGAGCCAAGATCTCTTTGCCTGTCCTTAATCAGGACTAAAACAAACAAAAAATCACTACAAAACAAATGTAAAAAAGTCTGAAATGAAATAATATGTAGTAAGGTACACACGGCTATACATCAAGCTATACATTTCCAGTTTTCGCTGACCTCGCATTGTATAGGATTTCCGTACAATTAGAAGTCAGCTTATAGCGGTTATGTATAGCTTGATGTCAGTGGCGGATTTACCAATAGGCTGAGTAGGCTGGAGCCTAGGGCGGCAGATTTTAGGGGCGGCAAATTTGGGGCTAACATTTTTTTCAAATGTCTTACTGAAATTAAAATGATTAATATTTATATACCAACTATATTTTTTTTGGAAAGAATAAACAAAGCGAATGCTCAAATTCAGGCTTCTACCGTAGATTTTATCACAGTTGCCGATCTTTACAAGTTCAAGTTCAGGTCTTTCTTTGCAAGTTTTTCGTAGCTGATGAACGAGAACATTTTAATAATTTTGAAGAAAACGCGAAGCAGTATACAAAAGACATGGGATATTATTGTAGAGGTCGATAGGGGCGGCAAAATTTGAATAGCCTACTGGCGGCAAATGTGTAAATCCGCCTCTGCTTTATGTGTAGCCGTGAGTACATACCTGTTCTTATTGTTGTTTTTGGTCTACAATATTGAAGCAACGCCTTTTTTACTTCTGTTTTTACAGTTTAGTATGGAACAATTAACCATTTTTTTTCTTGCGTATCTTTCAAAGGTTACACTGGTTTCCTTTTCACAGTAAACAATGTTTGGGAACCACAGTATTTTGCTTACCGAGCGAAACAACGCTATAGGTATGAGCGACACGACGATAGCGATGAAATGGTGAGCTGATAGTATGACACTTGTCAATTCGATGTGTGGCCACTGTGTGTAATTGAATTACCTTAGCAAAATGCATTTTTTAACTTAACAAAGCAATTATGAACTAATAATTCAATAGTTTAATCAATTTAAAACTAAATAGATGAATCACACGAGTTACTAAATAGTTAAGCTAGTTAGTAATTTATTTTATTTTTATTAAATAAATGAGAAAGTCCCTAAATTTACTGAAAAGGACAATCAATGGCAACACTTATCGTGACGTAGACGAAGGCCATCGTGGGAAGAGAATACCAGGCGAAGTATATAATTGTACCATGCATATAAGCTACTAGAAGATAGTTTAGGTTTGTCTGAATGTCACGGAACAGAAAAACACAAATCACGTATCTACCACATAGGTGATTATACGTAGGGACCGTCGATATTTTCGAATATGAGGTATCCATGGTACAATTATATACTTCGCCTGGTATTCTCTTCCCACGATGGCCTTCATCTACGTCACAATAAGTGTTGCCATTGATTTTCAGTTTCAGTAAATTTAGGGACTTTCTCATTTATTTAATAAAAATAAAATAAATTACTAACTAGCTTAACTATTTAGTAACTCGTGTGATTCATCTATTTAGTTTTAAATTGATTAAACTATTGAATTATTAGTTCATAATTGCTTTGTTAAGTTAAAAATTGCATTTTGCTAAGGTAATTCAATTACACACAGTGGCCACACATCGAATTGACAAGTGTCATACTGTCAGCTCACCATTTCATCGCTATCGTCGTGTCGCTCATACCTATAGCGTTGTTTCGCTCGGTAAGCAAAATACTGTGGTTCCCAAACATTGTTTACTGTGAAAAGGAAACCAGTGTAACCTTTGAAAGATACGCAAGAAAAAAAATGGTTAATTGTTCCATACTAAACTGAGAAAATGGAATTGACTCGAGAAAATTCAAGAGCGATGATTTATTATGACTTTCGAAGTGTTGACTTTAGACATTGGCATGAGTCAAATACAAATAATCTTGCATGAAGAATTAGGTGTAAAAAAGTTGTTTTCCAGATGGATACCGCATTCGCTCTGTGAAGAGCAAAAAGCGGCTCGCGTTACTTGGTGCGTCAGAACTCTCGAAAGATTCCACGCAGGATCCTCAAATGTTGTATACAACATCGTATCAGGTGATGAATCCTGGATATACGCGTACGAACCCGAAACAAAAAACCAGTCACGAGTTTGGGTGTTCGAAAATGAGTTAAAGCCAACAAAAATTGTTCGTTCACGGAGTGTTGCAAAAAAAATGGTGGCCACGTTTGTCTCCAAAACCGGCCATGTTACGACTATTCCTCTTGAGGGACAAAGAACGGTTAATGCAGAATAGTATGCTAGCATTTGTTTGCCACAGGTCGTTTCTGAACTCCGTAAAGAGAACTGCAACCGCCGCATCATCCTCCATCACGACAATGCGAGTTCTCACACCGCGCACAGAACAAAAGAGTTTTTAGAGCAAGAAAACATAGAATTATTAGACCATCCGCCCGCCGTACAGCCCTGACCTAAGCCCTAATGATTTCTATACTTTCCCTAAAATAAAGAATAAATTGCGTGGACAGAGATTTTCATCACCTGAAGAAGCTGTGGACGCCTACAAAACGGCCATTTTGGAGACCCAACTTCCGACTGGAATGGTTGCTTCAATGATTGGTTCCATCGTATGGAAAAATGTGTCAAATTTCGCGGAGAATACTTCGTACGCAATAAATACATTTTTAAATAGTAATTTTGTGTCACTTCCTTGATTCTCGAAAATTTCAGTGCCGCCCTCGTATGACGTGACTGTGACTTATTTGATTCAAATCTATCTGAATGTTGGCAAATGTTTATTTTCTTTGTTTCAGTTCGGATAATGTTACAAAATATATACAACTTGACCCAACTATTACTGATTGTAAAGAGCTAACTAATAATAAAATTCTGAAACCGCATGCTCTGTACAAACAAAAACAATTCAAATAGAAACCCGCTGTATAGAAACCCAGACATCTAGTCCGTAGGCCGCGTTCGCGTGTGCTCTCCTGTGAGCGAAGCCAAGGACCGAAGATCCGTCAACTGACTGAGTTCAGTAGTAATAGTATAGTTCAAATAGAAACCATCATCAGCTTGTTTCCAATTCATTTCTGTAAACTACTCAAGGGCCGGGTATTATTTTTATCTTTTCCCCACTAAAAAAGTTTGAGAACCGCTTCGCAACTGATGACGTATTACCGGGCCAATCACGTGACCCAGCTGTCACGGGAAGAGAATACCATGTATTCTTATACCATGGAGGTATCTAATAGATACCTCATAATCTCCGTGCTCATAATCGAATCGTCGTTCGTATGGAACTCCAATCCAACTAACGTGGGCATAAAAATTCGAGACGGTCATCAATCCACGGAAAGTCTTAACACCGCGATTCAGAAAAATGACGTAATTGCAGAACGCCATCTATGAGCAAATATGTAAAACGTCTGCACAATGAAAGTTATGCTAGGGGCATTTTGCGTTTTAGTAATTTTATATTATCTCCGAAACTGTATGACCAATTGATATACTGTAAATGGCAAATCTTATCTGTATGATGTTCTTGTGATACTGAAATAATTTATTGTCATAAGAATTAATATTTTGTTGCTCAAATAATCAACCAAACGTAAGTATACCGAAAAAAATTTTTTTTAATGCAATAAAAGAAGTATAAAAGATAAAATATAAAAGATAGAGATATGGTATCGCGGACTTTTTTGTAGAAATAATGAAGACGAACCAGGTAGCCATACATTGTTTTTAATTTTAAGCAACTGTTTAGGCAGCGCACGCAAATAATTCTGTTTTATGTGGTATTTTTTTCCGACTTGCTAGACAAAAGTTGTGATAGCTCGGTTAATATACATGCTATAGAAACAATTTATAGCCTATAGCACTCAGGAATAATGTAGCTTTCTGCCAGTTAAAAATTGTTAGAATTGGATTATGAGTTCCAGAGATTACCCATTACATACAAACTTACAAACTTACAAATTTTACCTCTTTATAATATTAGTATAGATGGTAGCATGCGACCACGGGAAGGTACTTTCTAGTCATCCTTTTCAGTAGTCGGGTTTTAGTTTTTAAACTTATTTTTTTGTAGGTTTTTTTATAATATAGTTACGTACCCTCATCGCCATAATTCCAGCGCTCTTAAAGTCACAGTAGCGACACTGGAACTTCTCGTAGCCGTGCTTCGCTCTGTAGTGCTCGTTCAGACGAAACTTGTTGCCGAAGCTTTTGCCGCAGTGCTGTAAAAACAGAAACAATCTTATACAGGGGATCATAAACATACAAATTAGAGGAGTACGCGCGAACGCACCCCGGACACTCCATACAACGCTCGCAAAATAATTACCTATTACTACTACATAAACAAATGACGTTTGTATACGTGCAAATGTGTGCGTGAAATCTAGTAGGGTTAGCTGTCGTGCGTAGCGTAAAAAATGGCGCGGAAAGCGATTTGTGTCGGGGAACCGAACGACGACGGCGCTGCCCGAACGTGTGCATTATTACGAAGTGACCTTGTTGTTCAATTGTTTATTTATATAGTCGGGTTCGTAATGAAATAAAAACACTAAAATAGTCTTTAAATGACTTATCTGTAAATAATCGGTTATTAAATCGCATGGTATTAAAAATGCGAAATCTTACAAACAGTTTATGTAAATACTAATTCGGAAAAGCATCACAATATCCAACCATCGTGATTAAAACTTTTAAATCGCAAAATTGTGTGTTCGTGTCAGCAGTACAGCGCTGCGGTTCGCGAGCGCCCTTGCTAAAGAGTCGGCGACGAATACCTCGAAGTGCGGGGTGAGGTGCGGTATCTGATATGAGCGCGGGGAAGGGAGTGTCCTTTCTGTACGTAGTACTATTAAGTATTCTGTGATTATAGTGTACTCTGTGGCGCGTACCAAGCTAGCCAAGGTGAAAGGAATGTTGACTCATGACTGGCCGGCTGTATCATCGCGCTCGCACAGCGAAGGGAGCTCGGCACATCCTACCGTCATTACTAAATTGCGTTAAGTAGTCCTAAGTTTATTAATGTACCCGAATTATTTTGATTTTTATAGCTTGGTAATGTATACAGGGTTATTGGAAAAACACCAACAACCTCTTAAGAGGTCATTGTACTCATAATTATGAACAACTTTTACTATGGGACCAAACTTGAAATCGCGAAAAAAAAATCAGCTGCTCCCTACATTTTGACGAGTTATACGAACATAAATATAGGGAACAGTTATTTTTTTTTTGAAGACGACATTTCGCTCATTTGGAGAAACATCGACGTAAATGTATTTTTTCCAAAAACGAGTAAAAAATATGCCAAAGCACTTAGAAAGCGTTAGGAAAGCAAAGAAAAAAAAAACCGAGTGTGCTTATGAACACACGACTGAAGTGAAACTTCGCTATGAGAGGAAGAGAGAAAGAAAATGTGCGCGCGCACTGCTTTCTCTTGCTTATATCCCCCACTTAACTCCCGTTCGCCTCGCCCGATCACACATTTCGTAACGCTTACGTCACGCGTTCGCCAGCTTACTCCCCAAGTCAAGCGTGCGTAAAGAAGTTTCACTTCAAAAAATTGTATCAGTTACGTCAATGTTTCTCCAAATGAGCGATATGGTGATTTAGTGATAGCGCCAGTGCGCGCCGGCTGCTACGGGCCTAAACAAATAGCGCATGATATTAGGACTCACCTCGCACACAGGCCTGAGTCCTGCGTGTTTGACAGCTTTATGCTTATTAAGACTGGCTCTCTGCATCGTCATCTTGCAGATATCACATTCAGCTAAGGCTCGACCCTGTAGAACACGAATTTTTTTACAAAATCGTGACGAGAAGGCTACTTTCTGTTACTAAAAACGTTCAAAATCTTGCCGCAATTTCGTCTTAGCGACAAACAATGAATGAATGAATTGCACCCATCCCAGCGAGCGTGGTTAAACCAGACTCGATTAATCGAATGAACCTCAAGATTCGCACTAGCTCCTGTAGCCTCATGTTCATGGTGCTACAGCGACCATTGCATATCAAGGAATAGACCGGAGGGCGCGGTAATGGTAGGGAAGACGTGCCCGCAGGATAGGCAAGGATTTAAGAGCCTAACGGATATACATCCTAGAGCAAGCATTGGACTAGTGGAGAGATGGGTAATTATATCTATGGATGGGAATTTTTAACGACCTTGCCGCCAGGTTGGTTAAGGTCGAGCTTCATCTTTTGAGTCTTTTGGCGGGGTTCTACTGCTTTCTCGGTTCTTGTCAAAAATTTGTTAAAAATTTAGGGAAAGGGCTTTGAAGCTCCGCGGCATACCCACTTGTCCGCCATTTTGAATTTGTTCAAACTGGCGGCCACGCGTGGAGCCTACATAAATCGCTAGCTGAAATCAATGCAAACAGGAAGCATAATAAGACCACCGTGATCAACTTTGAACGTGACACTGATTTGTATAAGATACTTGTGAGGCAGCCATTTTGAAAAAAAAAATCAAAATGGCAGGCTCCATACAGGGTGTCCCTGGAAGTATGGATCAAATCGAATAGAGGCGTGGGCAAATTCATTTCCAAACGTTTTAAAAAAAAAAAAGAAGAGAAACCGAATAGTTTTAAAAAATCGTAACTAAAAGCTTTGAGCACCATGCAAAGTGATTGAAAATAAAATAAAAATTGGTCATAACTTTTGAACCGTAAAAAAATTCACCAACATTCTCAGGGTTAAAAAGTTTGCAAATGACCTTGCCCATGCCCCTATTCGATTTGATCAATACTTTCAGGGACACCCTGTACACGGGGAGGTGGGACCCGCTGAGGAACAGCGGGTCGAGGCCTGTCGGGGGAGCGGTGAATGCTTATGCGAATCCCGCACCCCCGGCCATAGGTAGACGTGGAACACCGCGGTGGTTTTAGCCGGTAAGAGTCCGGCATGCCCCTCTGTCACCCCCACGGTAGAGGAAGTCCATGAGGATTTCCACCGCGAGAAAAAAAAAAAAAAAGGGACACCCTGTATAAAAATCTTCTGTTTGTACGGCGTTTCACGGCCGCTACGGCTGCACCACTGCTCTGCAGCAAAGCGTGCGGGAATCAAACCCATTGCAGAAATTGTTTAATATGATTGAGTACTCACAGCATCATTGACCTTCCTCTTCCTGTTCTTCGCAGTACAAGTAGTTACGTGATCAACTAGCGCCTCTTTACTGTTGAACTCGGATTTACAATACTAAAAGAAAAAAAAAAAAGAAATCTGATTAATCTGTCAAGCGCCGCTAATGAGACACAATTGATTTTCTATTGTTTCGTCGCCGATCGGCGAACCGTGCCGCTTGACCGGTTAAAATGAGTTGTAGAATGTTTCAGGAAAACTTTGTTAAGAGCGGTTACTACGTACGGCATTTCATACAAACTTTCAAGCCCTTGTTTTTCGAAATGAATGAACCGATTTTAATGAAACTTCGTACGCATAAGCAGGATACAAAGGTCTAAAAAGTTAGTTAAGAAGATTTTCGAAAAATAGCGCTACAGCCAAATTAGACCGATTTAAAATTTTCCATAGAAACATAGATTTCCAGTTATCTTTTTGAAGTGAAACTTCTTTACGCACGCTTGACTTGGGGAGTAAGCTGGCGAACGCGTGACGTAAGCGTTACGAAAAGTGTGATCGGGCGAGGCGAACGGGAGTTGAGTGGGGGACATAAGCAAGAGAAAGCAGTGCGCGCGCACATTTTCTTTCTCTCTTCCTCTCATAGCCAAATACGTTTGAAGTTTCACTCCAGTCGTGTGTGGTCATAAGCACACTCGTTTTTTTTTTTAAATAAGACATTTCGAAAATATTTTAACTAGAAGTTTCAATAAAATCGCTTCATTCATTTCGAAAAAAAGGGCTTGGAAGTTTGTATGAAATGCCGTACGTCGTAAACGCTCGTAAGTATGGTCACTCTCTAAAACTAACTTCATAATCAGCCTATAATGTTCCCACTGCTGAGACACAGACCTCGCTGTGAGAGGGAGTGGGCCATAATCACCACGCGGGTCCAGTGCGGGTTCGCATAAAACTAACTTACCCCGCACTTAACACCGACGCTTCCATGCATCATAACTCGATGCCGGTTCAGCTTCTCCCGGAGCACATATTTATCACACAACTCACACTTGACCTTCCTCTCGTCAGCCCCGGGATGTCTGCGCATCATATGGGAGTCTATGCTCCGTATTGACAGCTCCTTTTGACATAACTTACAGACTACCCTCGTTGTTCTTTTGGTATCGGTATCTGTGATAATATATGGAATTTCTATAGCTTTATCTTCTGTGATTTTTGAGTCAGATAATTCTTGTGGAATGTGTGATTCATTATCGCTTAGTGTGGCTTCCGTTGTATGGTTATTTTTTTGGGATCTTCGTGAATATATTTCGCATTCGACATCTTCATTGTTTTGCGGAAGAGTTTTGTCCGTTTTAATATTATTCTCACTTTTATATAACATTGTTTCTTTATTAAAATACTCCGTATCAATAATATCTTCTTCAATTTCATCACCATCTTTCAAATTGTTACTTTTCAGCGATGAAACACTATCTATATTTTTGTTAACCAAATATTTCAACGGTTGATCTTCATCTATGTCAACGTCTACAAGTTCATTCTTGATATTAATACTCTTATATTCTGAATTAATTCTCGTATCATTTGAGCAATTTTTTAGATCAGTTTTATAAATCGTTGTCAGTTGTTTTTCCACTAGATGTTCTTCAAAGAGTTGTATAGAATGTTGCTCATTTGTAGCAATGGTAAAGTTCTCAGATTCCAGTTTGGTTTTGATCTTCAATAATTGTGTTTCAGCATGTTTGCATTGTTTCCTGAATTTCAGCGTGTTGTTGAATTGGTTCATACATGCTGTGCACATATTTTGGGGGAGGCCATCGTTGAATTTTACCTGTAAATATTTTTTTTTTATAAATTATTAGATATGTAAGAAATTTTCGGTAGTTTAGGTGGTGTCCCTAGCTAGGGAAAGGTCTACTCTTTCTGCTTCGGAAATGATTTCTTTCTAACCCAACTGGCCCAAATAAAGTTATTCTATAGTCTAAAATTTATATTAAACTAGTTTCTGGCTGTGACTTCGCCCGCATGAAATTTCTTGAAAGAAGACACTGCCTCCTTTAACACAGGTCTTTGAACCTAGCTCAGGAGTCAGGGACTTCATAGGTCTTGTGTATTTTATTTATGTGAATAAGTTATTATTATATTCGTGTACCTACATAAATGATTAAATAAATAAATAAACAGAGGCTAACAAAGTATTATTGTACATAGATATGCGTAGATAGCTGCCTCCATACCTATTTTATTTTTGTTTACTTATAAAAGTGTGATATATTTTGAGAGGCATTATTTTATTTAATGTTATAAGGTGCTTTTCATTTACCTGAACCCCTGTACATGAGAAGAAAGCACTGGAAAACCTCTCATGAGTATCTCCAGACAAGAAAATGGGATTTAAACCAATTTTGTTAAAAGTCTTGATGCAAGTTCGACAAGTTGCAGAAAAATCCATGTTTTCTGTATTAAAAATCCATAAATAACAATGGCAAGTATGGTTTTAAGAGTTAATGTTCCATATTTGTTACTTAGTAGCAGAAATACTAGATTCTTATAGGAAATTCACGAATTTTTATTTCGGAATTCTGCAAACACAACACAATTTTAATTACAATGATGACATTGATTGACAGTAATGACAGTCTGGTTAGATTGACACCGACTTTTTTTTACCAGCTTTGGTTTCACGGTTTTTGAGACAAATAATTGGGAGGGTAGATTTTCTAACTAATCGAAGACTTTTAGACCGCTGGTATGATGGTGGTTTACTATGATCAGTGAAGGGCGGGCGTTTTGGGGGACTATCTTTTGTAATTTTGACGTTCGAAAAGTGCTGATTGTCAGCCTAGTTTGAATAAATGACTTCTGATTTTTGATCTTCGGTTAGATAAACGTTTTTCAGGGGGCTTACCACCAACTCTTGTGTTAGAACTTTGTCTAACTGACAGCGATGTGGACACATTTTTTTTATGCCTAATGAGTTTTTCGCCCTATTTGTATACTTGCACATAATATTATATTTTAGTGCTAGTGTGTATAATGTAAATTGTTATTAGTGAACCAATGCTTTGAACACGTAATAAATTCATACAGACAGGATGTAACTGCCATGTGATGGCAATGCTGATCTCTCTCTCTCTCTGTTGGCGATGTCCCGAAATACTCGACGAACACTCGGACCGCAAAGCCAGTTTCAACCCCAAACGGCTCCAACATATAGCTCCCAATAAGGTTGTTATATTTGCGCTGTTCAAAAAACCAAAAATTCAAAGACATGTGACATCTACCAACCCGCACTGGGCCCGCGTGGTGGATTACGGCCCACTCCCTCTCACAGAGAGGAGGCCTGTGTCCCAGCAGTGGTAACATTATAGGCTGATGATGATGATGATTTGCGCTGTTTGAGGTTCGCTTGTCCTGCAGCAGCCGCCCCAGCACCCAATATTTATATTTCTGCTCGTTATAAAATAAAAGCCAAAATATCAATTTTACAATATTTAATTTCAAGCATTATGGAACACGCTCTTTGCTTTCTTCTCCCTCTTCTTCTGATCGCGTTTCTTCTTTAGCTTCTCTGTACTTCGCAGAAGCTTCTTGATCGCGTCTTCTGTATTATCTTCTGTCTCTTCTTGGTTAATTTCCTGTAAGGAGGTTGACCCTTCTGATGATGGCTTGACTTTTTTAGCTGGCAACTCTTCTGGTTCCGTTTTTAGTTTTGTCTTTTTGGGTTTGTCACTGTAATAAAAATAGTCATTATTTTAAAATCGAAACATTTTGCAAATGAGGAAGCACATAGCCTCCATGCCAAAATTATTGTATTTTTTTTTTTCATTTATACACATTTCCTTTGTTTATGGCCAGATTTTGGGACTATACTTTGCATACCTGCAATAGTCGCAATTTAAATCAAGTTTTATTTATGTGTGCCCGTATAGGCATAATAAATAACACTTTAAAGGCCTGCGCAGACGACGGACTTTTCTCCGCGGCGGAGAAAAAGTACGCTCCGCGAATAAAAAGTCCGCCGCGGATTTACCGCGAACTCAACGCACACGGTGCGATCATTTGTTGCCCGATCGTCGTGCATACGTAGGTCCTGGTCACTCTCGGGCGCACAACGCGGACTAAAGTTCGCCATGTGCGTTACTTCGCCTAGTTAAACGAGTTCTATTTTTTTCGGGGACTGCCTCGTACTTTTGTCCGATCCGCTCTCTGCATGTCCTCGGTTATTCGGGGGACTTTTTGTACGCGGTACTTTTAATCCCTCGTTTGCGTTACTCGATACAGTTGTAAGCGTTCGCGCGTTCTATTTTAGCGGACAAAAAAGTCCGCGGACAAAAATCCGTCGTCTGCGCAGGCTATAAAAGACCTGCTTGTCCAACAGATTATTACCCGGAAATGGGAACGCAGAAAAAGTTTCACAACTTGGCAATACTAAAAAAATATTGACAATTTTTTCTCACCCAACAGTCTCCATCTTCTCAAACAGATTATCCAGGTCATCAGCATCTTCTTCTTCCTCCACTTTGACAGTATCTTCCACCTCTTCCTTGATTTCGTTGTCCACTCGGGTGAGTGGAGTGGAACTCTCAGTCTGCACCAGTAGGCAGGACAGCTTCGATGTTAGGTATTGCTATAACAAAACAAGAACAAAATGGAGCCCGTTAGAAGATGGCGGGACGAGATGGAGAAACTAAATGACCAGTCGTCCATATTAGCCCTTTTTTTATGGATGGGAAATCATCAAATGACCCCTCTCGCTCTGGGTGGAGCGGAAGGGAGTGTCAGACTCTTACTGACTAGAACCCATCCGTGTTCCTTCCTTAGCCCTTTATGTTCTGAGGTAGCGGTAACCCTTTCAGACAATCCCGCACCCCCGGCAGGCTTCGGCCCTGGCAGGCCCCTTCCTTTATGCTGACATCTCTTTGAGGCGCGCGTGGAACACGTCCGCGCCGTCCGGCACG
This sequence comes from Amphipoea oculea, assembly GCA_945859645.1. Lineage (NCBI taxonomy): Eukaryota > Metazoa > Arthropoda > Insecta > Lepidoptera > Noctuidae > Amphipoea > Amphipoea oculea. Next base: position 1,187,278 of record OX243891.1, on the reverse strand, counting down.
AGCCTGGTCCTGATGGGACGGTGAGCTACCCTCACTTTAGCCCTGGATTGAACGAACTTTAAGTCATGGGGAGAGGCTTTTGCCCAGCAGTGGGATGATACAGGCCAACAGTAACAGTTGACCCTGTTAATATATTGACCTACTATCCGGTATCCGACGGATACTGACTTACTAAGAGGTATCAGGCTGGATACTAAGGCCGTTGTCCCACCGTCGGCGAGGAAGCGACTAACTGTCGGCTATTTTCTCGCTCAAAAAACGTACAATAGATATACATCCTTATTACCAATTTTGATAAAATTTTGCATGGAGGTAGCTGACACCCTGGATTAACATATAGGCTACTTTTTATCCCGATATTCCCACGGGATCGACATTTACGCGGGTGAAACCGCGGGGCGCAGCTACCTCCATACACAATTTTATCACAATTGGTCCAGCCGTTTGAGCGTGAAGAAGTAACAAACATATAAACACACACACACTCACAAACTTTCGCCTTTATAATATTAGTGTTATTCCTTCTTTGTTTTATCGGTTTTAGATATTGATACCTATACCGTCTGTGGAGTTTAACTAGCTAATTTAATTTGACCCTTGTATAGCACACAACTGACTGACGACAACTGAAGTGGCAGTGGGCTGGCCATGTCTGTCGAAAGACCGATGGCCGGTGGAGCAGACGAGTCCTGGAGTGGAGACCGCGTACCGGCAAGCGTAGTGTGGGACGCCCCCCAGCTAGATGGACGGACGAGCTAAAGAAGGTGGCTGGGGGAGACTGGATGCGGAAGGCGGAGGACAGGGTGCTGTGGCGCAGTCAGGGAGAGGCCTATGTCCAGCAGTGGACTGCGATAGGCTGAGTTGATTGATAGCACACAACATCACGCCTACCCGAAGAGCACTTACCTTATAAACCAAATCCTTGCTACCATATTCGTGCACTCTGAGCTGCCTGTCCAGACTGGCACTGACGATCAGCCGCGACTCCTTCACGACGGCTATGTCCGTCACTGCCCCAGTGCATCCCTTGTAGCCTTTGTCTGGTTTACCCTTCCGAAGGTCTACCTGGTGTAGCTGACCTCTGCCGAAACCTACCAGGACTTGTCTGTGAAGGAATGGAGAAAAACGTGGATAAATCTACAGGGTGAAATTGAATTCATGGGCATTCTTTTAAGGGGTCATTGTACTCATCATTATAAACAACTTTTACTATGGGACCAAACATGAAATCGCGAAAAAAAAAACAGCTGTTCCCTACATTTTTACGAGTTATATGAACATAAATATAGGGAACGGCTGATTTTTTTTCGCGATTTCAGGTTTGGTCCCATAGTAAAAGCATGTGCGTGCATTGGTTTTCAGAATAGGTAGGCACTAGGCCGGGTCTAGTCTAGACAAACGCGGTCACTAATCAGAAAAAAAAGTGAGGTCAAAAGTGTGGTTATTTGAGTAGGCATGCCTACTTAAGGTTGATAAATTGCGAAGGTCGAACGTCATGGTATTACGCGTGAGACGTACGTATATTTAATTTTGTCGTATTAACTTGAACGAGTAAAGACCAATGACCATGTGCGAATAGTACGGGAGCCGAGTAGGCCGTCCGGCGACTGCCTACTGCAGCGCGTGTTTGTATGAAGATTTTGTTTTTTGTTAGGTATGATAATTTAGTGACTTTCTTAATTATGGGGCACACACACTAAAATGTAATTGACAGGCTTATGTTGATATATCGAGGTAGGCACTGCTTATATGCCTATATGCAATGCACGCCACTGAGTAAAAGTTGTTCATAATGAGTACAATGACCTCTTAAGAGGTTGTTGGTGTTTTTCCAATAACCCTGTATAGCTGCCAACATAGTTGGGAGAAGGCTGGGCAGATGATGACGATCGATGATGGAACGAACGCCAACGACCGCGTTTCCTCTTAAGGTGTAGGTAGAATATAATAATTCGCAAGTGTCTGTACGGGAGCAGTGGTGGCCCAGTGTTAACGACCACGACTTGCGAGATATAGGTCGTAGGTTCGAACCATGGCAGGCTCATTACTTTGTGTAAAATATTACATCACCACGCTCTCAAAATAGTGAAGGAAAACATCGTGAGGAAACCGGCATGTCCTAGAACCGAAAATTAGAAGACATGTGACATCTGCCAACCCGCACTGGGCCTGCGTGGTGGATTACGGCCCACTCCCTCTCACAGAGAGGAGGCCTGTGTCCCAGCAGTGGGAACATTATAGGCTGATTATGTATGTGTTTGTACTAACCGTTCGTCAAAGCTATTTGAGATGCAGGTAGCCGCCATGTTTTCGAAGTCCACGGATATCACCGGTCGTCTTTGAGCGCGGCTGTCGTATAACCTGAGAATAACAAAACAAATATTATGTTTAACCTTTTAAGCGCTTGGCTAAATACCAGTTGCCGCTGCCGTGCCCCTAGCGCGCGGCTCCAAATCGATAAAATCAAGATAAAATAATACCTACAATAAATAAGGAGGAGAAAACGTTGTATCGATTAAAAAATAGTCAAAAAGTTTTTATCTCTATTTAATAATGGTTTTAGTTGTACCACGCAGTTAATAGAACGAAAAATCATGCATGTTCTCTGTCGCAGAAATACGACACGAGCGGTAGGGGCACGGAAGCATGTGTCGCATACAAGCGGTTAAAAGGTTAATTAGCTGAGCCGGCGACTTCGTTCGCGTGCATGACGGAAAAAGTTTTAATTTTTTTTTGCGCGGTACCCTAATTCTTTTTTAAGTTGAGTTTTGTTTTTAAAGGTAAAGTCCCGTCAAAATCGGTCCAGCCGTTTCAGAGATTAGCCGAAACAAACAGACAGACAGACAGACAAAAATGTTATTTTGGTATACCGTATATGTACCGTGTATACATCCATATGCATTTAGTAAAAAGCGGTTATTTTAATATTACAAACAGACACTCCCAATTTTATTTATTTGTATAGATGAAAAAATTGTTAATTCTGCACAAACAAGACACACATTACAAAAACTAATACAAAATGGCCAAAAGCCTCGTATTCAAAACCTTAAGTCTATGGACGCACTAACTGACAGTGCCTAGAGCACAGATATAGATAGACCTAGATAACGCAAACTGTATGAAAACTAAGCGTGCCACTTTTTGACTACCTACTATGACGTCACAAGCTCGCGCTCCGCTCACGCTCACCCAGCCAGCAGTACGCAGCAGGACTGAGCGCGAAAGTGGCGGCTTACGATTTTTGAACGTAAGCTGGTGCGATTTTTGGCACGCGAAGTAGTTGCTCTTGCGTTATATAGGTGTATCTATATCTGTGGCCTAGAGCCTAGCAAGTCACCTTGCGAGTAGCGAAATGAAACGAACGCTATAGAACTTTCCAAACCACCTCTCAGTGCGTACGTACCCAAAAAGCTTGGTGTCAGGGCAGGTCACAGTTTAATGGTTTACCTCTACACCAAGACCAATGACAATAATAACAGAAAGTTAAGACTACACGGTTAAATTAAATTAGTTAGCGAAACGCTGTAGACGTGATGGGTATCGATATGTAAAAAAAAAAAAAATGATTTCATGATTTTCTTTGTTGGGGCATTTTAATAAAGTAACTGTAGGTGAGTGTTTTCTGTGAGTGCTAAACTTAGCTACGTCGATAGTTTGCCAGACTAACAACTCTATGTAATTCCAATAAGGAATTACATAGAGTTGTTAGTCTGGCAAACGAAAGTAGACACTCGAATTATTTGCACTTTTTATATGGCAATGTTAGACACAAAGTACATTTTCATGGGGTGTATTAACCAAGAATCTTTGAGCATTTTTCTAACTAAAAGTCTCTAAGACAAGCACTAGTGTAGAAATAATGCCGTTTTTCATCAAAAACAAATTATTATAAAGTAGGTATCAAATTAGGTTATCCCAGGTATGTCATACTAATTTTGGGGTTGCTATACTGATATTTTTTAAATTTGCCGCGTTTTTTCAGTCTCTGCTTTCGTTTGCCAGACTCTAGTCCATATTTTTTTAAACCAAATAGGCAGGCACTTCCATGGTTATAACAGCTCTATATTAGATCTCATCACCGCTCGTTCGTATTTCCGAAGATAGCCGATGATTCCCGAAGAGCTATTTTTCTTTGGAAAGCTGTACGGCGATGATGAACAGTCTACTTACCTAACATATCCATGCCTGGAGCACACAGCAGCCAGTCTACCACCTTCTCCGTTCAAGAACGCCAGGTCTGACACCCACACTGGTCTCCTCAGTTGCAACCAGTCGTGTGCCAAGTTCTTAGCTACGAAGGTCGGTGCTGGCTCGCCAATGCGCCAAATTCTTAGGTCGTTTTCTTCGCCTCCTGTAAAATAATTTTGATTTTGATAATGTTATAATATTCACATATCAAGTACACGAATTTGTGTGGGGTACGTACCACGAACAAATTTGAAAAATAAAAAACTTTTTACAAAAAAACGCTGCCAGCGCAACATTACACTAGCTGCGCCCCGCGGTTTCACCCGCATAAGTGTCGATCCTGTAAGAATGTCGGGATAAAAAGTGTCCTGTTTTAATCCTGGTTATAAACTACCTGTGTGCCAAAATTCATCTAAACTCGTTCAGTAGTTTTTGCGTGAAAGGGTAACAAACATCCATCCATCCATCCTTACAAACTTTCGCGTTTAGTAGGATGAGGATTATAATTAATATCCATATCATAAATAGATCTACAAAAATACATACACTATTTTATACATACATTATTTCAAACTATTTCATATTCTACTCATCTACACACGCATTCAGTAACCTACATTTCACATAAATAAATCAGTTCATCCTTATGTTTATAATCTCCTTTTTATTTATTTTTATTTTTTTGTTAGTTATTAGTGACACAAATTTTATTTTTTTTATCTTGATATTTTGTTGTTATAAGTTCATAACCAGAACTCATAAGATCCAAACTTTTTTTTTTGTCTGAAAGTTTTGCATATACTTTTAATATTTTATAATTACCCTTGTTATTATTGTCATCAAATCATCGAATGATAAAAAGTACCCACTAAGTATCACCTGTATTCTTATAACCATACTCATTGTTCAGTGATTTATTTAGTAGTCTAATGCAAATTATCTTTAATTGTGTGGAAGTGTGTGAGTGTTTGTGAACGAGGAAGACTGACCTGCCGTGATACAGTTTTGACTAGTACGGAGGTCAGTGTGAATTAAGCCCAAACAACCGCATATACACAGGTATTTATTAGACATACGTTATTATATATATTTTTTTTTTTGTACTAGTATTCACAAATCACAGGATTGTTGGGATTTGTGTGTAAGGTTTGTTCTTTTATACTGTCAATAAACTTTTACTTTACTTTACTAGGATTGTAATACAACATACCTGTACCAAAAACTGTGTTATCATCAGCACAAACCCTCATCCGGTCCACCTTGCCAACGTTCACAATCTCCTCGGTCTTCTTGCTCCATATCTTCACCACACCGCTGGACACGGCAGCCAGGAGCTTCCGTTTGCAGCGCCCCAGCCCCACCACCTCACCGGGGGCGAAATCTGCGGCGTAGGACTTTGTGAAGCCGCTAAGTGTGTTGTAGATTTGTATCTGTGAATTACAAATGATTTTATCTCTGTAAGCAGGTTTGTACAAACACTTTTACACGTCAATCATATTTTTAAAACTAGGTGAGGTCGGAGTTTTCTATCTGACTACTCTGAGAAGAAAGGCCGAAACAAATTCAGAGGTCACAGTCTCTTTTAAAGTCCAGACAAAATCTTAGTAAAAAAAAAAAAATAGTAAGTAATAATAATCTTGATCAGATGAGGACCATGTAGATTGATGTCTGAAATGGTCTTTTAACCGGTTGAATGCCATAATAACAGACAGTTAAAAAGCCATTGTGTCTCGCGTGGATCCACGTTTAAGCATATGAAGGGTTAAAGAAAGAACCACACAGATTTGAGTGTGGACCTGTTCAGTCAGTGCACGCATTTGTTGGTAGCCCTGCAGCGAAACTCGTGCGAATATTTAACAAGGGTTATTTTTTCTACTCTCGTACATTTTCTATGAACCAACGCACACTGAGGCCACGGTCATGACGGACACGAAGTCAGCGATTACGGGGCGGCGGCGGCGGCGGCGCGGGGAGCGGCGCGGCAACGCAGACTCGGTCTCGAAGCCAGCGGGCAGATCCGCGGCGCTAGAGCAGCGTGTTGTATTATGATTATGAGAAATTAGTGTCTGTGTTCGCGAGCGAAATGTCGAAACAGCGACGTCAACATCTTTTGATACAACATTTTGAAACGTCGGTCGTTAAAAAAGCAAAAAATAAAATACACAACACTACGTCAATGCGGACGCGCGGGCACCGTTAGACTGGTGGGCACAGCTCGTACGCCGCTCCCCGCGCCCGCTGAGTTCGTGTCCGTAGCCTAAGGGCGGGCCGTACCGTACTTTCTTGTATGAAAATGCGTTGCGCTATGCCTGTTGCGACATGATTCGTCACAGCCGAGCGGCAAAATCGAATATATGTATGTAGATACCTACTTAAATGTTCGGGATTGTTTTTGTCACATAATCAGCCTATAATATTTCCACTGCTGGGACACAGGCCTCCTCTCTGTGAGAGGGAGTGGGCCGTAAACTACCATGCGGGCCCAGTGCGGGTTGGTTGATGTCACATGTCTTCGAATTTTTGGTCCTCACAATGTTTTCCTTCGCCATTTTTTAGAGCAGTGGCGATGAATGAATTACACAAAGTAAAGCCTTTTTCTCGGTTCGAACACGAATTTATTTGGGGTACCACGAGTAAAAAAAGTGAAAAAAAAAAAGAGATTTTTAAAACTTGTTTGAAGAGTTTCTAGAAATCATTAAATTTTAAGACACAGGCTTGCCTAGTTTGGGGCCAATGTAAAATCTCTGTAATCTTTTGAGCAATAAAGTTTTTTTGAAGTGAAACTTCTTTACGCACGCTTGAATTAGGGAGTAAGCTAGCGAACGCGTGACGTAAGCGTTACGAAATGTGTGATCGAGCGAGGCGAACGGGAGTTGAGTGGGGGATATAAGCAAGAGAAAGCAGTGCGCGCGCACATTTTCTTTCTCTCTTCCTCTCATAGCCAAATACGTTCGAAGTTTCACTTCAGTCGTGTGGTCATAAGCACATTCAGTTTTTTTTTTTAACATGTAGCGGTATCTACAACGCCACATGCGAACAACGCGTCATACTGACGTCACGCAAATCCTGCATCGCGCAAGCAGAGTTTACCATGCAACTAGCATATATACAACAGCCCGACATGACTCATTGGGCAGTTGCCCGCCAGACACAACATCCGTCTGGTCGGAGGATCCTCCCTTTTCTATGGAGGTTGAGTGAACTTTACACCCTGTTCCTCATACCTCTATAAACAAATTTTACCTGTTGATTCTTCCTGCCAATCAGTATCTCTGTCTGCTCCTCATTCCCCCACTCCAGCCTTGTGATACCCTCATCCTTTTCCAACGTCTTTATATCCACGAGGTTCTCTATGTTCTTTTTGCTGTTCTTCGTAGTGTCAGTGTGGTATTTTATGTCTGAAAACATATAACACGAAAATTAAAATCTGTCTGTACTGGTACTCATTGACAGGTCTACACTGTCCTCCCCGGGGCCGTCTTAACCATATTGGGCGCCCGGGTGCGAAAATCAGCCGTCGCCCCCTGTCCCAACAAAAAAAACAGCTCGCGGGCAGTTCGCCATGCGCGACCCGACCCCGCGCTTGAAGCAAGCAGCCCGCCCCCTGGCGAAGAAACACCTGCAAGCGATTGCATGCTGGCACCTCGCCGTCCGCGCGGTGACACCTCGCCGCCGGCGTTTTGTGCAGAAACTTTTTGTTGTGTATGAATCGCAATTTAGGTCAGACGGTTGGTTGTTGCTCGGATGTGGTTATGACTCGCCATAAATTGCGCTTTATTTTTATGCATTTTGTATGAAATTTGAATGGAATAGGAAGATGCCATGTCCGCGCCCGACGCCATTTATACGTGGCCTGCGCTTTATGTAAATAAAATAAAACTAAGCTACACAGGCCTACGGGAATCTGTCACCAACAGGAGTCAGTTTATTTACTGAGGTTTACACCATTTCCAAGTAACAAGGCGTGGTGTTTACATATTAATAACCTCTTTCCTAAGAATTTACTTATCGGAGGCCGTTAATGCGCTGAATATTAAAGGTACAAACTAGGAAAACTTTTTTTTTCGTTAGCCTGTACTGTCCCACTACTGGGCAAAGGGCTCCCCCATATTCTTCAAGGAAAACATTATACAAAACAAACAGAAAGGCCTACTATAACAGAACCTTTCAATAAACAATCATTTTTGTGAACCAAAACAAATCGGCTTAAATATTGGTGGATAATTATGTGAAAAACTGTACTTACGTTTAAAAGAACCTATCCTACTGGCGACGAATATGTCGATCTCCTTGTCTTCTAACAACAACATGGTTAAATCTTATTTAGTTACTTTTATTTTCAGTATTTATCCGCATTTCAGCGAGGTAAACACGTGAATTTAAATGTCAGATTTAAATGGCATTAATGACAGCGACAGCTTTGACAGTTACTTGCAGTGTTGCCAGTGCAAGAAAAGAAGCTTAAAAATAAAGACACGTCAAGATCCGGTTAGATAGGTAGTTATCAGTCCTATAGGTATATTAAAAACACCGTTTTATCGTTCACCAGGAAAGTTGGCACATTAAGGTGAATGCGCAGTTGTAGCCCGCGAAATTCAATTTTTCTTACGTTTTTTGCAATTTTCAGGTCAGTGTCAGGTTGTATCTTGATCAAAATATGATTCGCGACAATAACAGGTACGTATTTACAGAATTATAATAATTAGAATCATTAATACATCTTTCTAAGTTAGATTTCTACCGTTAAGAACAAATCTCGTATGGAAAAGTGTTGATGGTAGAAATCTAACTTAAAGAGATATATTAATGATTCTAATGACTATAATTCTGTAAATACATGTCTATTATAGTCGCAAATCATATTTTGATCAAGATACAACCTGACACTGACCTACAAATTGCAAAAAACGTAAGAAAATTTAAATTTCGCGGTCTACCACTGCGCATTCACCTTAATATCTATTTTGCCACAGACGTAAAAAGACTTTTTACGTCTGTGTATTTTGCATGGATAAACCACGGGTAAAAGCCCATATAAAATAAAACAACATTATCTACATATTTATAACATGCTATAAATAATAGGTACCTACATCTTTACTTACTTATTTCTGCTAAGTTGTTGGTTTGGAAAATTACAAATCGCACAATGGATGAACACAAACCCTTTTCTATCTAATTATGATGCCTTCAAAAGGGCTCTTCTGGGTTTAGGCGTGTAACGTGTTTTCTCAGAAATGGTCACACGGAAAATGCCTCTTTTTACCCGACTGCGCGTCGCAAAGGAGTGGTAATGTGTTTATCAGCCTATGTATGTATGTATGTAAGTATGTATGTATGTTTGTATGTTCCTTTGAAGCACTATACAGACCAAACGCCTGGGCCGATTTTTATGATTCACACGTCAATCGATTCCTCTTAGTCCGGCGAGTGTCACTAAAGACATGACGTTAATGAAAATTCAATATGGCGACTACTAGACGCCATATTGTGAAAAGGAAAAAAATGAAAATCAAGAAACTATGTCAAGTGGGGTATCGTTGGATAGATCTTTCAAAAATATCAGTGGTTTGGGAAGACCGTTTTTTGATTAAGTAAACCGTTCGTGACTTATCATGCTTTAAAGTACCAATTTTCGTAAGAATCAAGTGTCCCCCCCCCCTCTACCAACTAAACGCGGCAGTAGTACCTATATAAGTAAGTAAGTAGTGTGTAAGTTTAAAGGGAAACTATCACACTTAAGTGGGATTTACAACTCATAACTAAAAAGAATAAAATAAAAAAAAATAAATTTAAAAAATCAAAAAACCCGACTGCGGTAAAAAACTTAAGTTAAAAAAAACTGAAAAGCTAAAAACAAGCCCATTTTAAATTAAATAAAAGTTGGAAGCAGGCGGGACCCATACCATTTTTCTATTTTCAAACTCAAATGGGTCCCGCCTGCTTCCAATTTTTATTTAATTTAAAATGGGCTTGTTTTTAGCTTTTCAGTTTTTTTTAACTTAAGTTTTTTACCGCAGTCGGGTTTTTTGATTTTTTAAATTTAATTTTTTTCAACACTTAGGTTTTAAATAATCTGGAAATCCTTATTCTCGACTTGCAGAAATCCAGCGCGAAGGAAAGGGCATTTGTATAACTATGGCTGAACAATGTGTATCTAATAATAAGTACACAATACGATTTTATAATAATTTATTACTTAATAATTTTAACATGGATGGATAATTTTATTACAAAAACATCATTAAAAGTTTGGCTTTTGCAGAAGAGTCATCAGAATTCCCAAGTTACTTACATAATAGGATTGACCATTAAATGAAGAGGTTACATTACCAGGCTATACTGAAAATGATAAAAATAATTGGGAAAATTAACAGAAGAAAGCAGCAGCAGCAGCACCTTTGTACTCAAATTGTAATTATAACATATCCTTATGTCTTTTACTGTGTGTACATAAATAATAAAGTAAATAAATAAAGAAGAAAAGCCACCGTAAGTTCAGGGTTGCCAACACAAAAAACGGGAAATTCCCGTGATTTTGCTGGTGTTCCCTGAAATAAGAACAGTGTTGCCAACACAAAAAAAACGGGAAATTCCCGTGATTTTTCTGGTGTTCCCTGACATAAGAACCAAAGATACACGCTTGGTGTTGTTATCATTTGAGATTAAATGGACTGCGACAGTGTGAAATAAGTTCAAATAATTAGTGTCTACAAGGGAATTACTCCGGTTAGCGTTAAGTAAACCACGTCAAGTATTAAATAGATGCTCAATAATGAAAAGAAAGCTGATAGAGACATATAGATAAAGAAGATAATACGGCGCCAGTCACAGATAATTAAAACTAGCATGTTCATGATCGCTAAGACGAGAAAAGATAGCATCAGAGAAAGGAAGATCGTAGACAGGCTGGCCTGTAATTTGACGTATTCCTTCCAGGACGTGATAGTGTGACCCATTTGCAACAAGCAAGCATCCCATACAGCCTAGGCGTAAATTCATGCGATTCGGACGTACATATAACGGGAAAGACATCTTCATTTAATCAGCTATCTATGGAGATAGAAAAGTATTTACAGAAAATAAATCATTTATCATCTCGATAAATGATTTATTTTCTGTATGTAGGTTTGTACAAACACTTTTAAACGTCAAATTTTTTTTTTAAGCTAGATGATGTCGGCGTTTCTTATCTGACTACTCTGAGAAGAAAGGCCGAAACAAACTCAGAGGTCACAGTCTCTTTTAAAGGTATTTTTAGGCGATGAATAAAAATATAACTTAATAGTACGGAAATAAAGTTGAAATTTCAATGTTAACGGTCGTAAATACGCACTGCTACACAACAAGTTATACATCTCCAGTTTTAGTTGACCTCGCATTGTATAGGTTTTTCGTACAATCAGAAATCAGCTTATACTGGTTATGTATAGCTTGTTGTGTAGCCGTGCGTACAAAAACAATACCGTGGCATGCTCAGGCATGCCGTGTCGGCAGCCTTCGGAACGCTTCGGCATCCCTCGGAACGCTTCGGCATCCCTCAGAACGCTTTGGCAGACTTCGGGATACCGCGGCAAGACAGCGCCCGCCCGAACCCCGCGGCCCCATGCGTAGCTTCATTAGCTTAGCTTCTTCTTCAGCAAGAACTGCTATGAGCACTAGGTCCCAATCTACCATTATATACACACTTACAACAAGCTTGCGTTTAGAACGTTCTGAAGACGAGATACGACTATTGTGAAAAAAGCTAGGCGCGAGCACGGTGTCTAATGACGCTTTGGCATGTCTAAAGACGCTTCGGTATGCTTAAAGGACGTCGCGGCATACTTAAGGATGCCATGGCATAGTTACCGCCAGTGTGCGCTTACGTGCAGGGATACCGAAGGATCCCCTGCCGTGCCGTGTCGTCAATGTGCGTCGGGCCTTACAAGTCACGGAGCGGCTTTTGAGTGTTTTAAACATGACTTACGGTCTACTCGCTGGTCACGGTTGACTTGTCACATACTTAAAACACACGCTGTTGCAAATGGGTCATACTATCACGTCCTGCAAAGAATACGTCAAATTACAGTTCACTTTTTGCATTTTACAATGCTGTAGGGTGTTCCGACAGACTTGAATTGAAAGGTGTTTTTTCTTTGTGGCCCTGACTTATAACAGTTGCAGAATGCTCTGATGACTGATTAATATCTAGCTGACCTCCACAGTCCAGCTACTGGGTAACACGATACCCCCTGCTAAGACTGGTTGTTAAACTATCGAGCTTCTGACACCTGTCAAAGAGGCACGAATGTCACCCGGGACCAACGTCTTAGGGTCACACCGCACCAGAGCCCTGATTCACAACCATACGACAGGCTATCGTATCTAAAACCTGACATTTCGATAACCTGATTTGACTTCCCCTCAACAGCAAATAGCTGTTGGAAGAATAGCGGGCGTCTATTTGATTTAAACTGACAAAATTTTCGGGTTTTGGACTTGTGAATAGCGTTGAGAAGACTCCTACGATAACAATGATTAATCTTCGATACGATACGGAAGCATATCGAGTGCTTGTGAATAAGGGGGCAGTGCAGTAACGGCCACGCACCGCCTCGGAAAAGTCCACCTGCTTGTCATGACCGCGCGCGGACGGCGGCGGCGAGGCACCGGCATGCATACTGCTTGCAGGCGTTTCCTCGCCGAGGATCAGGCAGTCGGGCTGCTCCATATATAATTTCTATGGGCTGCTCTACTCGCTAACAGCGCGTAGAGTGCGTTTCAACAAATACTTCCGTTGCCGTTGTGTTGGCAGCAATGTATACCACTTCTTATTCTTCATCACTCCTTTATGTTTTGGGCATGATTCTAATTTCTAACACGGACACCTTATAAATCTTAAAAAAAAATCCGCAGAATCGTCTTCCCAATTTCCCATATCTACTATCTTGACAGACATGGGCCCAAAACACGTATACATAGCGGAAGCCAACATTATAACATAGGAACTATTTGTTGAAACGCACTCTATAGTGCGTTTCAACAAATAGTTCCTATGCTATGGTCCTCCGCTAGGAGTATATGTGTTTTGTGCCCATGTCTGTCAATATAGTAAATATGGGAAGACGATTCTGCGGTTTTTTTAAGATTTATAAGGTGTCCATGTTAGAATCATGCATGCCCAAAACATTAGGAGTGGTGAAGGAAGGATAAAAAGTGGTATACATTGTTGCCAACATAACGGCATAGGAACTATTTGTTGAAACGCACTCTAGTCGGCGCATAAGTGTATAGTCTATGGTTGGCGCGACGTGTGACGGCTCGAAGCTGTCCACTATTCTGTATTGTCATTGTAAAAAATACTTTAATGCGTTTGTTTTGAAATCCTAACTTGAATGACAAGTTATTTTCTGTGTCAGAGCGGGTGCTGTCATAATGAGTGATGACCACAGATATAGATATACCTAGATAACGCAAGTATCACGAACTGTATGAAAACTAAGCGTGCCACTTTTGACTACCTACTATGACGTCACAAGCTCGCACGCTCTCGCTCACGCTCACCGAGCCAGCAATGCGCAGGCAGGACTGAGCGCGAAAGTGGCGGCTTATGATATTCGATCATAAACTGGTGCGATTTTTGGCACGTGAAGTAGGTGCTCTTGCGTTATCTAGGTATATCTATATTTGTGGTAAGGACTTACTATGACATCTCTTATCCAGTCGTTCAGTATAAGATGGTTGCCTTCGTTTTCTTCATATTCATATTCATTTATTCACATTCATCATAATCAGGGCAGCAACAGCAGCTGGAGCACAAAGATCGAAAGAAGCGCTTCACGTCGCAGTCTTGCATCATGGTATCTTGACTGAACACCGCAACACCATCAGTGCTTTAGTTATCCCTAGATGAAGGATGATATTTTGGGTATTAATGGATGAACTGAAGACACACAACATATTATAAGGAGTCGCATTAAATTAGCTAACGAAAGACGGCGCGGCGGCGGCACGGTATAATTATCTATGCAGTATTGTGACTCGGCCAGTGGCGTGCATTGGTTTTCAGAATAGGTAGGCACTAGGCCGGGTCTAGTCTAGGCAAACGTGGTCACTAATCAGAAAAAAAAGTGAGCTCAAAAGTGTGGTCATTTGAGTAGATAAATTGCGAAGGTCGAACGTCATGGTATTACGCGTGAGACGTACGTATATTTAATTTTGTCGTATTAACTTGAACGAATAAAGACTAATGACAATGTGCGAATAGTACGGGAGCCGAGTAGCCCGTCCGGCGCGGCGGCGACTTGCCGCGCTTGTTTGTATGAAGATTTTGTTTTTTGTTAGGTATGATAATTTTGTGAGTTTCTTAGTTGTGGGGCACACACTAAAATGTAATTAGGCTTATGTTGATATATCGAGGTAGGCACTGCTTATATGTCTATATGCAATGCACGCCACTGGACTCGGCCCTGTTCTAGAAATAATTACCTTTAGCCGCGCGGTACGTAAACACGCGATAGGGCTGGGAGCCTACAGTAATTTTATCAACCTTCTTCATGTTTCTCTCTAGTTTTGTGCTTGTATACGTAAATATTATATTTTCTTATTTAAAAAAATGAAATTCGTTGTGAACGAAATAGGAAGAGTTCAATAATAAAAATACGTGCACGTCGCTACCATTAGGTACCGTGCCCCCCGGTCTATTCCTTGATATGCAATGGTCGCTGTAGCAACATGAACATGAGGCTACAGGAGCTAGTGCGAATCTTGGGGTTCATTCGATTAATCGAGTCTGGTTTAACCACGCTGTGATCTGTGCAATTCATTCATTCATTGTGTTTTTTGATTAAATAGATTTAATAAAAAAAAAACTTATTGGCGAATTCAAGTAACCAAAAAGAGCACAATATTTATAGTCTATAATTGCTCTTTGCCATAAGTACTTGTAGGTACTTATTTCAATGAATAAGTATTTGAAACAAATCGCACGTTTACTGCTTACAAAACCATCACACCTTCCGGCGTCCGTTCGTCAAGTGCGGAACATTCGAAACTGTTTCAATTGTATTGTTAACCGAGTATTTAATAAACCCAGTGGCGGATTTACCAATAGGCTGAGTAGGCTGGAGCCTAGGGCGGCAGATTTTAGAGGCGGCTTTGGGGCTAACATTTTTTAAAATGTCTTACTGAAATTAAAAAGTTTAATATTTATATACCTACCATGTTTTTTTGGAAAGAATAAACAAAGTGAATGCTCAAATTCAGGCTTCTACCGTGGATTTTATCACAGTTGCCGATCTTTACAAACCTCTTTGCAAGTTTTTCGTAGTTGATGAACGAAAACATTTTAAGTATTTTAAAGAAAAGGCGAAGCAGTATACAAAAGAGATGGGACATTAAAATTTGAGGAGCCTACTGGCGGCAAATGTGTAAATCCGCCACTGAATAAACCAAACTCGAGGCGCGTAGGTAGGACTCTCGTTCCGACCGTTTGTATGAAGATAGAATACTGTATAGATAATTATACCGTGACGGCGGGTACAGAAGATGTAATTGGAATAGATAAAACAAAAAATGTTGATCTGACGAAAATTATTCTTGAGGTCAACGACCACCTGTAGTGAATTTGCTTGAAATACCTATTAGTTCAATAATGTGTTTTTATATCTGTAGCTAATTTCATCTATAGAAATAAAAACAAAAGGCCTGACTGACTGACTGACTGACTCATCAACGCCCAGCCCAAACCCTTGGACTTAGAAAGCTGAAATTTTACACAATGGTTCCCTTTATAATGTAGACAAGGAATAACGAAGGATTTTTCGAAATTCAACCCCTAAGGGAGTTAAATAGGGGATGAAAGTTTGTATGAAAGTCCGTCAGTTTTAAAGTTAGGATCTTCAAATTTTGTATTTAGGCCGACGATTGAAAATTAATTAATACGTATCTCAGCGTTTTTGATAATTTCACCCCCAAAGGGTTAAAAAGGGGGATAAATTTGTGTATGAAAGTCCCTCAGTTTAAAAGTTAGGATCTTCAAATTTCGTGTTTAGGCTAACGATTGAAAATTAATTTATACGTGTCTCAGCGTTTTTGATAATTTCACCCCTAAAGGGGGATGAACGACCTGACTACGCACAGCCTAAACCGCTGGTCCTAGGGCCATGAATTTTGGAGGGTATGTTCTTTGTGAAGAGTAGGTATAGAATAAGAAGGGGTTTTTGGAAATTCAACCTTTAAGGGGGTGAAAAGGGGGGATTTTGTTTGTATGAAAAATCTTATTTTTTGAGTTAATAACCTTGAAACTTGGCACGAATACGTATCTAAGTAAATTATGAAGTTTGGAATTTTTCATTTTTCTAAAATACCCCCTGAAGAGGTATTGGGGGGTGTCAAAATTTGTATGGAAGAATTTAAACGCGCTATCCGATTAACATAAAACTCAGTATTTTTACTAACAACTAAAAAGAAAGAATAACGTGTATCAGGGTTATTCGAAAATCTACCCCTAACGCTGTGAAAAGGGGTAGTTAATTTAACAGGGGAGGATTTTACTGCGCGGCTTGATAAGCTCGAAAATTGGCATAAATAATCTTTGAGTCAAGTTATGAACACATCTTAAACGATTTTTCATAATTCCACCCATATAGGGGTGAAAAGCGGGAATACAGTTTATATGAAAAATCTTATTCATTTGGTTAATAAACTTGAAACTTGGCACGAATATTTATGTAAGTAAATTATGAAGTTTGGCATTTATTGTTTTTATAAACTACCGCCTAAAGGAGGATTGGGGTGGGGGTGTCAAAATTTGTATGGAAGAATTTTAACGCGTGGTCCGATTACCTCGAAACTCGGTATTTATACTTAAGACCAAAAATAAAGAATAACGTGTATCAGGGTTTTCCGGAAAATCTACCCCTAACGGGGTGAAAAAGGGTAGTCAATTATACAGGTGAGAATTTTAACAAGTGGCTTGATTAACTCAACAATTCGTATAAATAATCTTTGAGTCAATTAATGAAAACATCCCAAAATTTTTTTAGAAATTCCACCCCTATGGGGGTGAAAAGCGGGAGCGCAGTGTATATGAAAAATCTTATTCATTAGGTTAATAAACATGAAACTTGCCACGAATACTTTTAGAAGTAAATTATGAAGTTTGACATTTTTTGTTTTTCTAAACTACCCTCTAAAGGGGGATTGGCGACGTCAAAATTTGTATGGAAGAATTTTAACGCGAGGTCTGATTAACTCGAAACTCGGTATTTATACTTAAGACCATAAATAAAGAATAACGTGTATCAGGGTTTTTCGAAAATCTACTCTTAACGGGGTGAAAAGGGGTAAAATTTTACAGGGGAGGATTTTACTGCGTGGTTTGATTAACTCAACAATTCGTGTAAATAATCTTTGAGTCAAGTAATGAACACATCCCAAACGATTTTACGGAATTCCACCCCTGTGGGGTTGAAAAGCGGGGGATACAGTTTATATGAAAAATCTTATTTATTTGGTTAATAAACATGAAACTTGGCAATATTTGGGTCAGTAAATAATAAAGATTGTCACTTTTAGTTTAAAAAAAACCCCTTACAGAGGATTTAGGGGGTGACAAAGTTGATAGGTTAGAAAGCTGTCGGATCAACACGAAACTCGGTACTACTAAAACAAAAAATAAAACAAGTATGTGTTTTAGGGTTTTTCAAAAATCGACTCCTACTAAGGTGGAAAAGGGTAAGTAATAAAGTTTAAGGGGTGGATATAATATTACTGCTTGCTTCCATTAACTCGAAAATGGGTAGGGGCTTTGAGTCAAGTTATGAACACATCACGAACGATTTTTCAACATTCCACCCTTGTGGGGGTGAAAAGCGGGATTCAGTTTATTTGAAAAATCTGATTCCTTTGATCTATAAACTTAAAAATTGGCCCGAATACTTATTTATCTAAATAAATGATAAAACCATACCTACACACATTTTCGAAATTTTTAGAAAAAAGTACGAATTTCACGCGGACGAAGTCGCGGGCAGAAGCTAGTTTCATATAATTATGTGTCAGAAATCATAATCAGCCTATGTTTCCCCCACTGCTGGGACACAGGCCTCCTCCCTTCGAGAGGGAATGGGCCGTAAATTACCATGCGGGCCCAGTGGTTGGTAGATGTCTTCGAATATTTGGTTCTAGAACATGCCGGTTTCCTCACGATGTGTTCCTTCACCGTTTTAGAACAGTGGTGATGAAATTATTTACACAAAGTAAAGCGCCTGCCTGGGCTCGAACCTACGACCTACACCTCGTAAGTCGCGGCCGTTACCACACTATCACATACCATAAAGACACAAATGAACACACACAGGGAGCGTGCGTCTGTGGCGGAGCAGTCGCTAAAACGCGCGCTTCCGATACCACGTCGGAACGCAGAGAGTCGCCAAAACGCGATGCAGCATCGGAGCAGTCGCTAAAACGCGCGATTCAGATACCGCTTTCGAACGCAGAGAGTCGCCAAAACGCGATACAGCAACGATACAGCCGCAAAATCGCCGATCGCCGATGCAAAAAGTAGCGTGTGTGCTTTGGCTCTAATGCATTGAAAAACTGAAGTCACCGAATAGAAGAATCATCAAAATTCGCATAGAAATGCTGGAGATGCAGTACATTTATACATATAACTTCGTACATAAGAATAACTACCTAATGTATTATATACTAAAACCTTCCTGAAAGTATGTAGATCACATTAATGAAAGAATTATCAAAATCGGTTCATTAGTTTTTGAGAAAATCGCGGACACACAAACATACGGGTCGAATACAGAACCTTCTTTTTTGAAGTCGGTTAAAAATAAAAACGCGCTTCCGGGCAGAGAAGTTTCGTTTCCCACGCTGATTGCGTGGCACGTTGTAGTGTGTCATCCGCCTAACTGTTATTGCGATAGGAGAAGATATAGGTAAGGACCACAGATATACACTCGGCGTCACATAAATCGCACCTCTTCGAAAATAAGTTTAAAGCATATCCCGCCAGCAATGAATACATTAAACCCAATTAATATTGGTATCAATTGAAAGTATGTTTAACGACCTTTAAATTAACAACAGTTAGAATTCCTAAACACAACAGATCTCATTAGCACGTAACGTTAAAAAAAATGTTGTCAAAATACGCATTACAACGGCCACTAATTGCACCTCCCTACAAGGGTATAAAACGGGCGACCCGGGTTAAATGTGGGTCATTCGCTATTCAACCTTTGAAGTGAACACACGTGAACAGCTACAGCAAGAAAAATACCCCAGAAGATGGATACCACTGCAGATGAAGCCGCTCAAGTCATTGCACTACTGCAATCAGGGATGCGGCAATGTGATGTAGCTCGGCAACTGAACTTGAGTCGTTTTGCCGTTCGACGAGTGTTCCAACGCTTCCAAGAGACTGGTGGCTATATCCGAAGACGTGGATCTGGAAGACAACGGTGCGCATCCGAAAGAGACGATCGCTTCATTGTTTCCACGTCTTTACGTAATCGGTTCTCCAATGCTGTTGAGCTGCAACAACAACTGCGATCAGCTCGCAGAACTTCTGTAAGCGTCTCCACGATTAGAAGAAGACTGCAGGAGAAGAAAATTCCAGCTCATAGGGCTGCTACAGGGCCAAAATTGACTGCACAGTATAGGAGAGACCGGTTGAAATTTGAGAGGGCTGTGCTCTTCTCGGATGAGACGAGGGTGTGTCTTTTCTGCAACGATAGGCGTCGAAAAGTGTATAGGAGGCAAGGGGAACGATTCGCACAAGCCTGTATTCAAGAGACAGTGGAATACGGGGGTGGCTCGTGCATGTTCTGGGGTGGCATGTCAATCGACGGCAAAACGAACCTTGTGTGTGTTTCTCGGACTGGAAGTGCTCGCGGGCAAGGGTCGCTGACTGCTGCTCGGTACATAACAGGGATCTTAGAGGAGCAGGTTGTCCCTTATGCGGGTTTTGTTGGCAGTGGGTTCACGTTAATGTACGATAGCGCCCGCTGTCACACCGCTTTAATTGTAAGAGACTACCTGCAAGAAGTTGAAATCCCTGTTATGCGCTGGCCGGCGCGAAGTCCAGACCTAAACCCTATTGAGCACCTTTGGGATGAACTGAAACGGCGAGTACGGGCACGTGATCCTGCCCCTACCACTCTCCAAGGCCTCCAAGATGCCGTCGTTGCAGAATGGGACAACATTCCGCAAGAGACTGTTGTCACATTAATTAGGTCCATGAGAGAACGCATGGATGCAGTCATCAGGGCTAGGGGGGTAACACTAGGTTTTAAGTTGTTTTTAAGGACTTTGTTGTAATTTTTGCTGATAAAATAAAATTTAACTTTTTAATCATTTGCATTAGCTTGCTTTTTTTATTCCCTGGTAAACAAAAAACCAAATCCATTGATTTATTCTGAAATTTAAATAAATTGCCTTTCCAATGATACCTTATAGTCATATGTCTACCATTAATTAATAGGGTTAAAATGACTTTGAAGGGAATTTTTAAAGAGGTGCGATTTTTGTGACGCCGAGTGTAGATATACCTAGATAACGCAAGTATCACGAACTGTATGAAAACTAAGCGTGCCACTTTTTGACTACCTACTATGACGTCACAAGCTCGCGCTCTCTCGCTCACGCTCACCCAGCCAGCAATACGCAGGACTGAGCGCGAAAGTGGCGGCTTATGATATTCGATCATAAACTGGTGCGATTTTTGGCACGCGAAGTAGGTGCTCTTGCGTTATCTAGGTATATCTTTATCTGTGGTAAGGACTTACTATGACATCTCTTATCCAGTCGTTGAGTATAAGATGGTTGCCTTCGTTTTATTCATATTCATATTCATTTATTCATTCATCATAATCAGGGCAGCAGCAGCAACTGGAGCACAAAGATCGAAAGAAGCGCGACACGTCGCAGTCTTGCATCATGGTATCTTGACTGAACACCGCAACACCATCAGTGCTTGAGATATCCCTAGATGAAGGACGATATTTTGGGTATTATTGGATGGACTTGTGGCGAACCAAACTAATTGTCTATGGTTCCCACTATCACATACCATAAAGGCAACACTACGCGGATCTACGGCAGATGTCTATGGCACAAGAAGGTAGCTAGTTGATCGGAATTTGAAAAAACCACAATTACTACTCCTCTTCTCAGGACATATTACGATGTTATTACCTAGCAATTAAGTAAACGTGTACCTCTCCTTCGCTGCCCCTTGGATACTGTACCGTGTGTGCTGTCTGTGACATAAATACACATGATCTACAAGAAGTTTCATTTATGTAAACAAGGGCGCCACAACGCGCCTAAAGACTGAAGACAAACAACATATTAACACTTTGGGCGGAACCTCTGGGTATTCAAATGTTTGTTGCGCGGCGCACTATTTTCTCATACAAAGTACGTAATTAGAATGTATGTGTGTGTGTGTAGCCTTATAAAGTGAAAAAAAAAACTAACGTGGAATGGCGCTAGTAGTCCGAAAATTTAAAGTGATACGGCGCGATGACGTAGCTTAAAGGAATTGGTATAAGCCGCAGCCGCGTGCTTTCCAAGGCAAGGAGGGCCTTGGTATGTGAAAATGGTCACCCACCACGGACCAACTGCGGGCACTGCGGCAAGCGTAGCTTAACCTGATCGATCAACAGCTGTGCGGCTGTTATTATTTAGCTAAGGGCCAACTAGGTATACGTCGCGCAACGAGTTATGAGCGCTGACCTTGAAGAAAACAGACGCCACAAACCCTTATGCCTTAGTAATAAGGGTTCGTTTCGCTTGTTTTTTTTCAAGGTCAACGCTCATAACTCGTTGCGCGACGTGTACGGAAAGTTAAAGAAGATAATTAAGGATTTGCTTACTTCTTATGTCATATCTTTTATTCAGTTGCAGTAAAGATTAATGATAATCTGATTATGGATGCACCAGAGTCCTCGTTCTAGTCATCAAAGTTATCTTGACAGCATTTGAAGCAGGGGCATATGGATTGAAACATTCCTTTTAGAATGCAGCATTCTTGCATCATGGGATCCTGGGCGAAGACCGGCTTTAATAGGGCATAAGATATATCCTCATCTGTAAATGAATACAATATCTATACGGGGAATTATGTATAGCGCGGGACGGGACCGGACGTCATATGGGCGGCGGAAAGAGCGCGGGAGGCGGGGTCGAGTCTCATCTTTCGTGGCGCGCATTGTACAGACGCCAGCACATTAACCTACTACAATCTGTCAAACTTCTTTAATAGATTTTCAACTTTATCACTAAAGCATAAGGTTCAAAATTGATTGGGAAAATTTTACAGTTTCGGGTAGGTTGATGTGCTGGCGTCTGTACAAGTGGCCGCAGTGGGTGCGCGGCGCGGGAGCGGGCAGCCCGCACGGGCACCGGGGGGTTCTCAAACTAGTTCGAGCTTTTTTCTAGTAAAAATAAGTCTTTTTCATCCATATTATATTTTGACAAATACTGGACACGAAGCAGCCGCGCTCCAGTGGGGACAGGCAGCCACTAAACTAAGTAACACGCAGTATTTCTTTCTGCGTGGCTTTGGCCAAAACTACAGAATTCGTGCTTAGGGAGTAGCCCTTCTCATTTTTAAAAACATTTAGTTATTTAATTGTCTTTCATTCACTCTCTCAACATAATCAAACACTCTAAGCATACCATACCCTATCTATCTACAGATGAAGTAAATGTAAAATTGAAATGAATGTCACTCACTGCGTTTTTCATGTTGTATCGTTACAATGATAGTATAGTTACATATTGTGGATCTGTGTTATTAAAACTAACATTTTGAATAGGTATGTTAAGCATTTTCGTATTAATTGTTCATTTTTGAAACCGAAATATTAAATTTTTGCTTGACATTTTTTGGTTATTTGTCAGTGCGTGGCACTGAGCCGAGCCACACTGTCACACCAAATTTTGATTGAACCTGTCATTTATAGGGTTCCGTACCTCAAAATGAAAAACGGAACCCTTATAAGATCACTTCGTTGTCCGTTTGTCTGTCCGTCTGTCAAGACCCTTTTTTTTCAATTACGCGTGGAGTTATCAAGTTGAAATTAATATCAAATACTCAGGGCTGCAATCAGTGGCGTAACTATACTGTTTGGGGCCCGTGGCAGGTTCAAGGGATGGGGCCCTCCCTCAATATAAAGAAGCTCAACCAACGCTGTAGTTTTTTTTTTTACTAGCAGTTCTCCCGCGACTTCTTTCGCGTAGATTTCATATTTTCCCCTACAAAATTTAAAACCTGACTACTACTGCTGAGCATGAGGTTCTGTCCAAAAAATTATATAAACAAGGGTAAAAAGGTACAAAATATTCGAAGCCTGAATGATGTGCTTTGCTGCACACTTTCAAAAAAAGTTTGCTTATATAAACTTATGTTAGGAACCTACTGTGCTCATGGCCCTCTCGGGCCGGGGGCCCCCTCTGGCTGGGGGCCCGTGGCATTTGGCCCCAATGCCACCCTATAGTTTCGCCACTCGCTGCAATCCCTTGAAACAGTGAAAAATCAAACTTCTAAGTCAACGTAATCATAAGATACGGGGGCCATTCCGCTCAATTAGGCCGACTTTTATTTGCAAATGGTAAGGACATTTGGTGCGTGTTGATTGCAATAATAAATTAAATAAAGGTGTTATACTTTTTAGATAGCGGCGCCATACGTAAAAACATATAAGAAATGTCATATAAAGTAAAAAAAGAATGCAGCTATGATATTTAATTTATTATTAGCATGTATTCGCCGTTAGTGGATTTCCGCGGATTGACCCACGGGCGTTTAGGGTCCGTTCACACAGACCGGCTCGGAGAGGAGAGCAGATTCTTATCACGTTGAAAACAGAGTTTTTAGTATTTGTAGTAAGGTTTATTTTTGCATGTGCACTGCTTTTGTCATTAAGAATGCTTGAACGCGCTTGGTGTGAAATAATAAGAGGAGCTGACCGGCTCCGATCGCGTACTTTTTCTCGTTCGCGCAACTGTTCGGCTCCGATTGCATGCTCTTTCTCGCTCGCGCAGCCGATCGGCTCCGATTGCGTGCTCTTTCTCGCTCGCGCAGCAGATCGGCTCCGATTTCGTGCTCTTTCTCGCTCGCGCAGCCGACCGGCTCCGATTGCGTGCTCTTTCTCGCTCGCGCAGCCAATCGGCTCCGATTGCGTGCACGCCGCCCCACGCCGACCGCCATTTGCAGTGTATCCACCCGGCTCCGAGCGCATCCGACCGGCTGCGAATGCATCCGACCGGCTCCGAGCGCATCCGACCGGCTGCGAGTGCATCCGACCGGCTGCGAGCGCATCCGACCGGCTCCGAGCGCACCCGCTTTCGGATAGCTTCCAGCCGGTCTATGTGAAATAGTTGGCGGCTCCGCTCCGACCAACTCCAAGCGTATACGATCCGGTCTGTGTGAAAAGAAAAATGCGCGCCGATGCTCTCCGAGCCGGTCTGTGTGAACGGACCCTTATGTTCCGTTTATACATGCCACATAATTTGACACTCGCAAGGTAATCAAAACCTATAGATAGCGAGGGTATTTCCCGTTAACCTAGAATCATGAAATTCGGCAAGAAGCAATGTCTTGTAGTACAAGAGAAGGAAAAAATTTGAAAACACGGGAAAATTATTCGAGAATCGAGACAGGATTCCCGTGATAAACTATTTACATACCTAAAAATTTGTACGGAACCCTCGGTGCGCGAGTCCGACTCGCACTTGAACGGTTTTATATTTTTTCAGGGAATTTTACGCAGGAATTTTATGAATCACTGACAGACTTACAAAAGAGGATTTATAGTACCACTAGGCCCGCGTGGTGGATTACGGCCCACTCCCTCTCACAGAGAGGAAGCCTGTGTCCCAGCAGTGGGAACATTATAGGCTGATTAATGTAATAACCTGTGTATTTTCATACCATTCGGTTCTCATCATCAGAATACGGTTCTGTGGGGCTCGTGGCAAATTAATAACAGCCGCACGGGTCTATCGAGGGTTAAGCTACGGTGCCGCGGTCGATTCGTGGATGGGTGACCAATTACATATCGAGACCGCTCCCACAAAGCAAGTAACCTTTTACCGCTCCGTGGCTTGGAAAGCACGCTAAGCCGTTGGTCCCGGCTGTCATTCGTGGATCTTTGACAGTCGTTACGGGTCGTCAGAAGCCCGAAAATGTGACAACCAGTCTTGCCATGGGGTATCCTGTTACCTAGACTGGGTTGTGGGGTCAGATAGGCAGTCACTCCATGTAAAAAGGCCTATTCAAACCTAAGCGGTATTCGCTGCCGCTGTGGGTAGAGGTACTGTATACCTACCGAGCGGGTTTCGCTCAGGTATTTAGTATCACAGTTCCGCGGCTAGAGCGGAATAATTGGTGCCATAGTACCGCATAGGTCTGATATTGTTTACCTTCTTCTACAAGAACTTCTTTACAGTACGATTCACGAAAGATGACCACTGCGCAGAAGGCATATTTTAGGTCCCTTTGGAGGTGCGGGGTGAGGCGCGGGCGGAATGCGTCCAGACCGGAGCGACGCCATTGGTGCGCGCGCATCTCGTGATAGGCCGCTCAGTCGCTATTGGTTTATCGCGGCGTTGGCGCGCTTGCACTGCTCTCTAGTACAGTCGAAAAGAAGTGTTTCTTTGTTTTAAATTGATTTTTTTATTTGTTAAGTTTTCGTTGTTTGTGGAATAGTTTGAAAAGTGGAATATTGGCTACGCTATAGATTTGATTAAAGAAAAAGTGAATCTGATGGGACCAGAGGAATGGAAAAAACTATGTGACAAAGTAAAATCTATAGAAGAAAGCTATATAAAAAGTGCTAATGTGCTTACGGACGAATTAATTATACTTGTGGGAGAATCTGACGAAAGCGAAGATTTGACAGATGTGGATTTTCCTGAATCATCGGAAGATGAAGACTTTAATTCGGAACCCGGCCCCAGTACCTCAAGTTCCACGATTCCGTCGAGTTCCATGATAGAGGGAATCATGGAACTTGAGAATAGCGATAGCGACTAAATGTGTTTTACTTACATTTTTATAATATTTTTAGTTCAATTTATTTTAATAAACATTTTAAATTACTTACTTACGTTTGATTTATTTTCATAACCAGCATTTAGATTTACAATATTACAAATAATTATTTAACGAACATTAAAATATTATTTTGTCTTAAGTCTTTTCTTCATGAGTGTACATGCGCAGACCGCCGCCATTTGTGGTCATCTTTCGTGAATCGTACTGTACCTTCCTGAGCGAAACTCGAACTCGGTATTTGTTGTGTACATACAAGCATAGGGAACTCGCCGCTGCAGCGTGGCCGAGCGAGAGCGAGACATCGCCTGCATCGGTCCGCGATCGCCCGCGCGCCTCACCCCGCATACTGTGTGACAGTTGAATGTTCAAATAAATCAAATCAAATCATATTTATTCGTAAATGTAGGTTTCATTACAATAGGATGTTATAATAATATGGTCAGTTCGCCACATTTTACTCGAGAGTATACAAATAATAATAAAGTTAGTGGTGTCGAAACCACAGACACACATTTAAAATGAAATAGTTACTTAGTATCAACATAATAATAATCTAAATATATGAACAAGAAAATAAGAAAGTGTAACTTAGAATATACTTAAATCTACATTGAAAACAAAAGTAACAGCCATTTCAACAACGTCCAAATCAATGAGGAAATCATTAAATTAAATGTAATATTATATCAATCTAAATGTCAGTGGTGTCCTCCATAAGCTCAGTTGTGGAGTAGTAACATTTATGAATTAAAAATTGTTTCAGTTTCTTTTTAAACATAATTATTATTAAGATTTTTTATCTGTCTTGGAATTTTATTGAAAATAACTGGAGCCATTCGATAAACACTTTTACGTAGGAGGGCTGTTTTACTGCGATCTACACAAAGAATGTTCGAATCCCTTTTCCTTAACCGTGGATCAGCTGGGGCTCTTATTTCAAAAAGCTGTGGGTTTGTCTTAACAAACACTGCCAACTCAAGGATGTATAATGACGGCAATGTTAGAAGCTTCAAGGATTCAAAATATGGTCTACAACTGTCCCTTGAGTATAGATTACATATAGCGCGTACGCATTTTTTTTTGTGCGATGAAAGCGTATTGTTGTCTGTCGAGTTACCCCAGAAAACGACTCCGTATCTTAGAACTAATTCCACGTAGCTATGGTAAGCAATAAGCACGACGTCACGGTTCACAAATTTGGACAGTTTATGAAGAGCAAAAGCAAAACTGTTAAGGTTTTTACAAATTTCCTCAACATGCGGTTTCCACGTAAGTTGACTCTCTATTACTAACCCTAAAAACTTTGTAGTATCTGTTTTTGTAACTGGATGTCCATTGTGATTAATATTAACCGGTAGTTGTTGTCGTTGTCGCTGACTAAAATGCATTATACACGTCTTTTCTAAGTCAATTTTTAAATTATTCGACTGTAACCAATCTATAGTTTGCTTTACCGTATCATTGATTTCTTGTTCATAATTGTAAAACTCATCTTTTTTTATCATTATTGTACAATCATCAGCAAATAATACTGTTGGGTGATTGATACTTTTTGGAAGATCATTTATGTACACCAGAAAGAGTGGGGGACCCAACACGCTCCCCTGAGGTACACCGTACTTCACCGTTCTAGGTTTTGACCGATATTTGATTTCACGCTTGGTTTTAATATTTATATTTGTTATTTCTGTGTATTGTTGCCGGTTGCGATAAACGACAGTGCGTTTACTGCCAGCGAGAGTTTCACTTGTCACGTGTCCCGTATCTAACAGTATTCTACCTGTGATTCTACCCACAAGGTAACAGTATTACCGCATACCCACTCGGTTTTCTCTACCGCAGACGGTAGCGAATACCGTTTAGGTTTGATTAAGCCTAAATATTGGTATTCAGCTACATCCGGTTAGACTGGAAGCCGAAAAGGCTAGGCAGATTGATTTTTGTGTTACTAAGTAGGTAGGCATCTTGTGTCGACCCCGAATAAATATTAGGGTGCTATAAAAATATCTGCCACGGCTTCAATGGGAGACAGTAAACTCCTATTTCCGAAAATCTAATCGGCCAAAGGGACTCCTTGTATGCATAGACAAACGATAACCTAACATATCCACTTCACCTAACCTATGATAGGTTAGGTGAAGTGCAAAAATGATCGAACCTGCTTCATGGAGCTGAAGATGCATCCCCCTGAAAATAAACTTGCCGGTGCCTAACACCGTCATACACGAAGCAAAACTAGCTGTTACACCAAATTTTGCAATTTATGACATCACTGATAAAGTCGTAAATATAAGAATCTAATTTTTAATTTTCCATAGGTAAAGTGAATAATTCGTGCGTTGAATGTAGGTAATGAATTTTAAGGTGGAGTTCCTTTGATGCGTCCGCGCAGGACTTTTTAGGTCTGACTTTTTTACATAGGTATGATCATCGATACCTATTCATCAATTGTGGCACGATTTTGAAAATGTATTTTTTTTGCTTGAAAGGACTTCCGAGGTGGTCCCATACGTTTTGTTAGAAGTCGGTTGTTCAAATCAAATCAATTTATTTGCGATAAGTGTTGGTACAATATCGGTCTTAACATATATTATAATATTATTATTATGGATCCTTAACACTTAGTCATATTATTACTGTGACATACAAATATTTATGTTTTTAATTAATAATACAGGGTGTTACGGAAAGGGTATATCAATACAAACGGGTTGAAGAGTGTATCTGGTCTAGAATCTCTGTACAAAATTTCAGCTCAAAAGCATTAACTTTGAAAATGCTTAATATTTTTTTATTTCGACATCACGGCGCTGCACTGGCGCGCGGCGGCGTGATGTAATGACCCTCGTAGTGCAGTGACACGTTTCTTTTGATTTCAATTTAAAATAAACTATCGAAATAAAAAAATATTAAGCATTTTCAAAGTTACTGCTTTTGAGCTGAAATTTTGTACAGAGATTCTAGACCAGATACACTCTTCAATCCGTTTGTATTGATATACCCTTTCCGCAACACCCTGTATAAGAAATCGATAAAAAAAAAAAAGTTATGATTCTATTAAAGTTATTAAAATTACAATTGGATAGCATTATTATTCCGTTTATTTATCTATGTACATATTCAATTACATTTTTAAATATTTCTTAAAATATAAAAAATAAGTATAACAAAACATTTAAAAATATAAAAAAAATAGTAGTCCGCCGCTGTCGGGAGCAGGGTCCAAGCTACCGGTGGTTAGGGCTCCAGAGACAGGAACCTCCTCACAATACGAGCCGTATCGAGGAGTACTGCCTTCTGAATCAGGCCCTTGATCCAACCGCCTAACGAGAGCCATTATTATTATTAGGTCCTTACATATGAAATTGGCGTTTTTCGTACTGGCCACTTTAATCACGAATTTCTCCTCTTTGGTAAGGAATTCCAAATTCAAATTTGTACAGCTATTTACTCATGTATTTGTGCTTCGATGACCGTCATTCATTTGTTTTTTTTCTTCTGTTTTTTCTGTTTGCGTCACTCATTTTACAAAATGGAAAATTTAAAATATCGCATTATTTACGAGTACGAGTTCCGCCGTGGCACTAGTGCTGCGGAAACGACTCGAAGGGTGAATGATGTGTATGGCGGTCATGTTGCAAAAGAAAACACAGTTCGTTTTTGGTTCCAACGTTTTCGTTCTGGATATTTCGACCTGCAGAACAAGCCCCGTGGACGGCCTGAGACCCAAGTTGATAATGGAGAATTGAAGGCTATTGTGGAAGCGGACCCATCGCAAACCACGTCCGAGTTAGCTGCAGGCTTCGATGTTAGTGATAAAACTGTTTTAATTCACTTGAAGCAAATTGGGAAGATTAAAAAGCTCCACGCCACTGCTGCTTCACGACAACGCCAGACCACACACTGCGCAACAGACGGCTACCAAATTAGAAGAGCTTGAATTGGAATGTCTTAGACATCCTCCGTACTCCCCGGACCTTGCTCCAACAGATTACCATTTTTTTCGCAATTTGGATAACTTTTTGCAAGGGAAAAAATTCAACTCCGATGGGGCAGTCCAAATCGCCTTCAAAGATTTTATTGATTCCCGTCCGACTGGTTTTTTTAGTAAAGGGATCAATGAACTACCTATAAGATGGCAAAAGTGCATTGAAAACAATGGTTCATACTTTGATTAATTAAATATATTATATTAAAAAATATTCGACTTTTTGTTCCTTCCATACAAAACGCCAATTTCATATGTAAGGACCTAATATTAGAAAAATGTCACGTGTTATTATAATTGTTATTCATTTTTTGTTTGTTTTTGTAAACTTTTAATGAGTTCTTCTCATTTTTTTTTCAAATTTTCTTGCTCACGTAATAGGAAGATGTTTACATTATCTAAGTAGGTACAGCCCAACAAACATTTTATAAGTCGCCACAACGTGCCGAATCTAACTTTTTGTTCTATAAGCTGGTCGTCTTTACGTCGCAATCACGTTGACACGACCGAGAATAGGCCCATTTTATACGAATCAGTGTCGCAATAGAGACGTTTACCAGTCGTATAAATCACTAAATGGTCGTGCAGTGGTCGTATAGATGTCGAAAGAACCACTTTTTGTCGAGTTATGGTAACTTAATGATGTTATTACCGCTGTTTTACGGCATTTAATCGAATAACCAGTGTTCATCACGACTTTTAAACGGGATTTTGATGTAAAGTGATATATTAATATTATAGTGAATAAACCGGTGATAGTTATACTGTGTTGGAATTTAATTTGTATCATTGAAAGGTGAGTATAATCAGCCATTTTATATTATATATTCATTATTGCATGTCCGAAACTCATGTTCAAGTACATAAATCTGTTGGGAAATTAATGTTATCGAGTAATATGCGCTAGTTTTCTCAATATAATGAACGCGCCTTGTAAATTCTTCAAATTAAGCAATATTTTGTGCTTATAATTTAACAAACGTGCAAACAATTACCTTTATACGACTTAGAGTTTAAGACACAACCGTAATACAACATCTAACGGACCTTTTAATCCGTACACTCTTTTTTATCCATATATTGGCAGCCATTTAACGAAATTTAGGGTTCTTCAAATGAATCTATTTGTGGATAAAACCCATTTTACATACTAGTGATTTATTTATTGGTGGTCTCGGTGATAATACAAAATGATATGTAATATTATAATGAACGTTGATAAGTTTTTAACAAAATCAGATTTTCTTATATTGATACGTACGCATTTGAGATGGCCATGGGTATCTACACACTTTATACGCGCAGATCGTTGTTTCGGTTGCGGTTTTCTGATATTTAGTGACGAAACTAAACCTAGACATTTTATAGTGACTCAGGAAAATGTTAAATACTTGATAAATTTTGATTTCTTCTGGTGTACACGTTGCGCTTCCTTTGCCATGTACGATCATTACCCAGAGGATGAATGTGAATATTGCAATTAAAATTATTTTTCTTTTTAATAAAATGACACCATCGATACAAACAAAATAATATATACTTAGAAGAAAATTACCTACATCATCTAAGCTGTAATAAACCTACTTATTTGGATTCAAGATTATGGCGTAAAATAATGTTCTATTAATTATATTAACAAAAGTTTGGATCAGAATTATTTACTTCTACACACTACATTATGTGCTTCAATCAATTCTCGTCTTTAAAAATTATAGTTTGATAGAACTGGCTAACTTTTCGCTTATTGGGTGATTCATTACGTGCATTAGTTGCTAACTCTGCGTGCCCCTTCCCCCGCGCGCCGAGCGGTGGCTTCCAGCCGCGCCGCGGTGTCACAGCGCTCGCTCTCGCTCACTTGGTTTTGAATAGCCGAAGTGAGTGTTGGTGTCGCGCTGCCCCGTTATCAAATTACGAGTGTAAGTGCTAGTTCACATCGACTCGCGGACACAAAATATCGAAAATACATAGGTAGTTGATGTTAAAAAATTATTAATGGTAATACTTACTTTTATTCTAGACGTTCAAGAAAAATGCCATTCAAAATTATAGAAACAATCGAGCGTGGAAGACGATTAATTGCAGCAGTTCCTTCATCATGGGAAAGTGATGGAAATTTATATTGGCCAAGAAAAAATGTGATTTCATTGAAAAAGAATGAAAAGTCTACACCTCAATCAGACTGGAAGTGTTTATCTTGCATACTATTACGGGATAATATCTTAGATTATAAAACTGCAGAGCAGGAGACTATTGTGATGTCTGACGCCACAGACACAGACAACAAGGAAAATGAACATCCACGAACAAATACCTCAATTACTTTAAATTTGAACAACCTG
This sequence comes from Amphipoea oculea, assembly GCA_945859645.1. Classification (NCBI taxonomy): domain Eukaryota; kingdom Metazoa; phylum Arthropoda; class Insecta; order Lepidoptera; family Noctuidae; genus Amphipoea; species Amphipoea oculea. Next base: position 1,154,694 of record OX243891.1, on the reverse strand, counting down.
GCAATGGAATGTATACAGGTAAATTGGTTTATCTTTAGAAATAAATTCATACTTTATTGTCAGTTCTATTTATTCAATCAGCGGAAATTTATCATTGTTTCAAAAATGATTATTTCGCCCTTCGATTTCATTTGAGAATAGATATGTTACCGGCCAAACCCGATTTCAGGACAAACTAGTTTAGCCTAGGCTAAACTAGTTCTTCCTATACGCGATAGGGGGTGCCCTTCGCTCGCCCTTGGATCTTATGTCGACGGAGCCCCGCTTCGCGGGGCCCCTATTTCTGTGTAAAGGGTTTAAAGTAACCTAACCAAACCGAACCTCGGGGTGCCCTTCGCTCGCCCTTGCATCCTATGTCGACGGAACTAGTTTAGCCTAGGCTAAACTAGTTTGTCCTGAAATCGGGTTTGGCCGGTAACAGATATATTCACTAATATTTGCGTGAATTTTATAGGTATGGTATTTACATTATGAAATGTGACATGTGTGTGTGTGTGTTATTTGTGTGTCTGTGTGTTCATGTGTGTGTGTGTGTGTGTGCGTGTGTGGGTATGTCGATATTGACTGGCTAATAAATGCACATGCGTGTTGCCATTGCTGGCGCATAGTATGTGTGTGTATTTGCGTAGCTTTATAATCAAATTGTTTTTCGTGTATTATTTATAGGCAAATAAACTGGCTGAAGAAACATCTCCAAAGGAGACGACAGAACATGCAACCTCGCTTATGGCAGCTAAAGACTCATCTTCAACAATGGCGACAGAAGACGCATCCTCAGTTATGATGGTTAAAGATTTATCCTCAATAATGGAAATTGAGTCTAATGCACTCATACCTACAGTTGTAAATAACATCTTAATACAAGACCTCTCGCAGGTTAGTTCACTAATCCATAATAAAAAATAATTATGTACTGTCAGCAAAAGACAATGTTGCTCTTGCTTAGCCTAAGGTTGACATTTGCTTGCATACTGTGAAAACGGTAACGTTGATTTCAAATAAATATGTTAAGCACGTAGCATTTAATCAGTTCTGACAGTTAGGCCCAGTTTTTCGAACGCAGATTATAGCAAAATTAATATGACAAATGGTCAAGCGCTGGTAAACTACTATCATTGGCTGTTGACAATACATTGAACCAATCGTCGTAGCTATCGCGCGTTTGATAATTTGCCACATATAATCTTCTATCTAGAAACTGGACAGTACTGTTGCAAAGGATTCATTGCCAAAACAGCAACACTTTCTTTTGTCTATTGTATTTTTTATCTGTAAAAGTGTCTAATTTTACAGTGTGTTTGTATGTGTGATATGATAGCTATTTTGTATTGTGTAGTTTGCATAGCCTTGATCTCACCAGATAAATTGTTTGTTTTTTCAGGAAAATACTAGCGATTCTAATGTAGCTTCCAATATTCAAAATATACAGCCAGATGAAATTTTACCGGAACATGATCTTCAATTTACAAATCCATCAAGCACCGTTACCGAAACTATACAGGTTCCTCAAGAAATGGGATATTTCATCGAAATGATGTCAGCTATTCAAGAAAATCAAAAAGTTCTTTTCGAAAACCAACAAAACATTCTTAAAGGCCTTGCTAAAATAAACACTAAATTAGATGAATACTTCACGAGGTCACAGGGACCATTTCAACAAGAACGACAGGAACAGCCGCCGCATTTCAAAATAATCACGAATATAGACGTACACTGTACTGCTTGGAAACTAGTTTCCAAGCAGTACAGTGTATTTTTATCTGGCCATTTGTTTATCTGGCGACAGGCCAAAGATGTAACACGGTGCTATCGGGAAGTACCGTAGTATAGTTCTGTCTAGATTTTAGTTTGTATATTACTATCTACAGATTCTATTTATAACAAGACAAGGTTTCATATAAACTCAATTTCCTTCGTATTGTATAATTGCGTGGCAAAGATGTATACAAACGGGGTGAATAGGGTTGCAGGGGTGAATCGGGACGAAACTTTAAAATGGATTTTAGCGTTGAAATGATATAGTTTGTTGCCGACAAGGGCACTTATTCGTTAATTATAATACAGTAAACCCAATTAGAGTCCTTTTTGGCAACAAACTATATTATTTCAATGTTAAAATCCCTTTTAAAGTTTCGTCCCGATTCACCCTTGCATCCCTATTCGCCCCGTTTGACGGTAGTTCTGTGTACCTACTATAGAGCTAGCATTTACCGAGTAATATGTCTTTCATTGACTTGAAAGTGCCTGGCGGCTGATAGTATGTCATGCTCACACAAATGTCTCGCTGACGGTGGCGTGTGTGTTAGATCATTTAGCTCCCTTCAAAATGGTTGAGGAGCTGAATGGTGCTGATCTATGCGTCATGTTCGTGAACGGGCGCCGTCAGTTGGTGCTGGTCATCACTGGTGCTTCGGCTTATTTTTAACTAGCTGCGCCCCGCGGTCTCACCCGCGTAAGTGTCGATCCCATAGAAATATCATATATCTATGGTCGATCCCGTGTGAATATCGGGATAAAAAAGTAGCCTATATGGGTAATTATTTGAAATTTGGTTAACTTGGTGTTAGCTTCAATTTTCACATATTAATATTAATTTTATCCAATGTTTGAAACTACTAAGCGATGTTATAAACTCCCTTAAATTTGGTCACTCATTTCGATAATATATCAAAATAAATTTATTTCCGAAAATTGCCACTTCTTACTCCAAACATCAGGCCCTAGCCATGTAAGATCTCCCGAATTTAGTATTCATATCAATATAATTATAAATCTATAAGAGTAAATTGATTGAACTTCACTTTATACTTGTTTATTATACATTACTAACATTGTCATTACAATTTAATTTAAAATAACATTTTATTTCATCACATTATTTCAAGTCAAAAAGTGTAAGCGATAAAAAATATCAGGCCCTAGTCATTTACGAAATTCATAAATACGCGCCATCCAAGCGTATGGCATTTTCATAACTCATTCAATTCGATAGCATCGGCGTGAAGTTAGTTACAAACACAACCCACGCCGCGGCAGCCATCTTGTTGTTAGTGCGATCGCCGACTTTGTTGTGCAAACACGTGCTGTGCCAGTCAAACTCTCAGGCCCTAGGTAAGTAGTTTTAAATATAGTTTATAACTAATTGATTTCATTACTTACTGTCAATATGAGTTTGGGCTGCCTTGTTATTGTGACTGGCTATTGGTTTTGATATTGATTTTAAATAAAAGGATTTATTTGATTTTGTTTCGATTCGTCAGGCCCTAGTCCGTCAGGCCCTAGTCATAATAAGAACTAGGGCCTGACGCCACATCTAGGGACTGATGGTTAAGGGTGTGGTCCATGGTTTTAACATAATACCACAATGTATTTGTTGCAGAATATGGCGCCTTAAATTAAATTTAAATATTTGAAGGAGTCGCTTACTGATAAGGATGCACTAATTCACATGGACTTTTCAGAAAACTACACTACTAAATGCAACCAAGAAATTCAGTCATATCATTTTGGCGGCTCCAGAACTCAAATTTCTTTACATACAGTAGTGGTTTACACAAAGGATAAAGTTACATCTCATTGCACTGTGTCGTTAAATCTATCTCACAACGCTGGAGCCATTTGGGCACATTTACAGCCTGTCCTTATAGGATTGCCGTCCTCTGTAGAAAACCTGCATTTCTTGAGTGACGGTCCTGTAACCCAGTATAGAAATAAAACTATGTTTTATATTTTGGGTTGCAGAATCCAGGATTTCTATCCACAGGTTATGAAATACACGTGGAATTACCATGAGGCGGGACATGGGAAAGGGGCACCAGATGGCATCGGAGCTACATGCAAACGCACTGCAGACCAACTCATAGCTCAGAGAGGCGACATTACAAACTTGTACGACTTTGTAGCTGTGCTTCGAGAAAGGTGTCCAAATGTACAGATTTCTGTTATCGAAGATGTTGACATAGAAAAAGTTAACAAGATGATCAAGGAACACGAGGAAGAGCAGAAAGCATTTAAAGGAACTCTTTTAGTGCATCAAGTCTCGGGTCATATTTATAACCCTAACAAACTTGTCTTGAAGTCACTAAGTTGCTTCTGTGGCAATGTTGATTGTATTGATTATAACTTGGGGACTATAACTTACCAAACCAATACACAGCGGCTTCAAGTTTCAGATATTTACACGGATTCTGAAGATGATATGCCGTTAGCAAGTGTTAGCCACATTGCGCAAGAAAAGTCTAAAACAAGCTATGGCAGTGGAGACTATGTTCTAGTTAAGTTAATAATGGGGAGAAAAGAATACCGATACGCCGCAATTTGCTCAAAATATGATAATGATGATGGAGAGCTGACAGTTACATTCCTTAAAGTTTGCAATGAAGATGGTACGGAATTTAAAATAAATGATAATGATATCGCCGACGTGCCTTACGAAGATGTCATAAAAAAACTGCCAATTCCTAATCTAATCGTCAAGAGAGGAACAGTATTATACAAATTTACAAAACCCGTTAATGTTTATGAGAAGTGAAACAAATAGTGATAAAAAATGAATACGAAGTATTACATAGTTAAAGTTTAAATATTTGTGATCTCATACTAATTAATGAAAGTCTGATTATTGTGTTCAAATTAATATTTAGTTACTCAGAACTTTAAAAGGCTGATTATTAATAATTGTTAATCACTTTAAATACCTATTGAACTCAAAGTACGAAATGAGTGCTTAGAAATATTGATACTTTATTTTTGTTTTTTATTACCTAATTAATAAGAAAAATGTTGTGTTTAAAAGTTCATAGAATGTGTGAACTCAAGAGATAATTTGTTATTGCAGTTGATTTTTCAATAAAAATTTGATTTGATTATAATAACAGTGTTTGTCATCAGTCCCTATACAGTCCCATCAGTCCCTAGATCACTGATTTTTAGTGTCCGACCGAAGCTTCGGCTTCGGCTTCGGCTTCGGCCACCTTCGGCCAAAAAAGCACCTTCGGCCAAATCTTCGGCTTCGGCCAAAAATTTGCCGAAGGTTTGGCCGAAGCCGAAGGTTTGCTAGTTGTCAAAATTTGAAATTTACTGAACGATGCTAGAGCGAGACGGAGAGTGTGCAGAGCAGCAGAGTTTCGTTGCGCCGCCGCACCGGATCAAACGAATCGCAGTTAGTAAACTAAACGAGTCAAAACAAGTTTGAGAGCGAGTCAAAACAAGTTTGAGAGAGAGAATTCTAATACATAAGTGTTTTGTTTTTAAATATTTCATATTTGTTATTACAAATTATTTTATTTATTACTGTGAGTGTGAGTAGTACCTGTGGTGATACGTTCATTATTGTGAGGCACTCTAAGAACCAAAAAACCGTAAAAATTGTCTGGTTTAAAATATTTTATGTTATCTAACGTTAGGTAGGAAACTAAATGGAAACAATGTTGGTATGTTTTTTTATGCAATTTTTAGATAAAAAAGACATGTGAAGATTGTTTACTTTTAGTTAACTAGGTACCTAAACCGATAGGATATAGGCGCGATATAATTTTCTCAAAAATTCCAAAAAATTATATGTAAAAAATAGATATTGAAAAAGCGTTAAACTTTGCTCAATTATTTTATAGAAATATTTTGTGTTCGTCTGATAATTAAAAAAATGTGACTGATTATTTGATTATTTTTGTTAAAATTACTTTAAGTAAATAAATATTTAATTAACATTGTATATTTGAAACTTTTATTTTAGACAATATTTTATCACCTACTTGTATATGTTGGTCACTCGGCTCGTTATTGGGCTAAATCTCTAAAGCTCTCACAATATGTATCTAGTATATTCTGAGATCAAAGTAACTATCGTATTTCTCAAGGTCAATGACACCTTCGGCTTCGGCTTCGGCTTCGGCCGAAGGTTTTGGTCAATACCGATTAATCGGCTTCGGCTTCGGCTTCGGCCAGAATTGCACCTTCGGTCGGACACTACTGATTTTGAAAAATCGTATATTTCTCGAAAAATAACCAGTAAAGTGACTGGCCCTATTAGATGCAGCAAAGTAGATGTTATATACACAGCATAGAATATAAATTGTGCATATTTTTAACTAAAAACACCACTTTCAAAATTAGGTCAGAAGTTAACCAAATTTCAAATAATTACCCATATGTTAATCCAGGGTGTCAGATACCTTCATACAAAATTGTATCAAAATTGGTCCAGCCGTTTGAGCGTGAAGAAGTAACATACACACACTCACAAACTTTCGCCTTTATAATACTTACTAGCGGTCGCCCGCGGCTCCGCCCGCGTGGATGTCGGTTACCGCTGCAAAAAGCCTACCCAGGAAAGACACGGTCAGCAAAATGATTCCCAGGTCAATTCACAGACACCGACAGTAACATTGACGACGCAGTCATTATCCGCAGGCTGCACAGATTGTCTTTCTGTGTATGTTAAGTTGTTAATGATGAAAATATTTAAATGTAATTAATACTAAGTTTTCACTTCTGCCGGCAGTCCCGGAGCGCAACCCGTTGTTTAAGGATAGATAACTAAAGCGATTATTGTAGACCTTCTCCATAAACAACATTTGACGTTAAATTATTTTCAGGTAACAAAATATACTGATGGTCGGGAGCCCCGACCCGTGATAGGGCAACGTAAAGTTGCCCATGCGTAAAACATTCTTTTCGTAAATCAATTCCTACTAATTTGAATGTTTGGCCCTGGGATTTGTTTATCGTTAGTGCGAAAGAAATTTTTACTGGAAATTGGAGCCTTTTGAAGGGTATAGGCAAATCAGTAGGGATCATGGGTATTCTTGGTATATGAGCTAATTCACCAGCTGCAGGGCCGGTGATAATCTTCGCTACTATTAAATTATCTTTTAGCTCCTTTATAAGAAGTCTCGTGCCATTACACATGTTGGGGGGGCTTAAATTTCTGAGAAGCATTATCGGCGTGCCAACTTTTAACGACAGTTCATGAGGTGGTAGCCCAGCGGGGTTCAGAGAATTTAAAAATTCCTGGGGGTAGTGCACAGCGTCCTCGATGTTAGTGACGGTGTCTATGGATTTATAGCACTTAACTTCACCCGGTACTTTCTGCATAATTAAAGAAACGGGCATTTCATTTTCGGGCCGTGCAGCAGAAATCGTAATATTTTAATTTCGCCATAACTTCAAAACCAAACGTCCAATTTTAATCATTCAAAGACCAAATATTATCTCCATAAACTGTTCTTAGTGATGAAATCATTTATTTTGATAAGGATTAATAGCATGAGTAAAATAAACGCGTTTAAATGTAGTCCAAAAAAAATTCAAGATTTTTAAATAAAAAAATGGTTGCTGTGCCTCACTCGACATAGATGGGTATAGTGTGTCGCGGACTTTTTTGTAGATATTTATAAGATCTACAATTAATTAGAACATTTTATGGTTCTATCTTTTATAGTTTAGGCAGCGTACGCAAAATAAGTAACTTTTCTGGTTGATTTTTTACACCTTGTGTCCGAAAAACCCAAATATCTTACGGAACCCTATTTTTTTCCAAAATAAAATATAGCCTATGTTACTCGTGGATAATGTAGCTTTCGAATGGTGAAAGAATTTTTAAAATCGGTCCAGTAGTTTTTGAGCCTATTCAGTACAAACAAACAAACATACAAACAAAGTTTTCCTCTTTATAATATTAGTGTAGAAGTGTAGATGTAGATTAGTGTGATTATTTAATTTTTGTATTGTTGTTTTGTTACTATTTGATGTCTAGACGCTTTTGACGTGTACGTCTTTTGTTTACATCGTTCTCACGTATAGGAGTTCAACTGTAACTAATGCGACACAATTACTTTTCTATTGTTATAAACCAAATTTTGATTTTCCCACAGTTGAGAAATATAAATTCAACAATAACTATATCAATATTTTTTTAAAAATATAATTTAAAAGTGTGTTCATTGGAGTCCGCTAGGGGCTAGGGCCGAATGCCTGCCAGGGTCACGGGTTGTTCGATAGAGTTACCTTGGCCCTGGTACAGGCAACTGAAGGAACACGGGTGGGTTTTAGTCAGTAAAAGTCTGACACGCCCTCCCGCTCCGCCCAGAGCGGGAGAAGCTATTTGATAATTTCCCACCAGAAAAAAATAGAGTGTCCATGGAGTTTCTTGCCCGTTTTTTTCCATAGGTACCTACTACCCTTTGGTATGGGCAACTAGCTTCATATTTTCTGACTGACCGACTTCTTGACGGTTTAAAAGTGCCTGTAAATGGTTTAATTGAGATAAATGCTTTGAGTTTGAGTTCATTTCACTGCCATGTTTGCTGTCACTTAAAGCCGATGTTATGTGGCGTGCATTAGTTTTCAGAATAGGTAGGCATTAGGCCGGGTCTAGTCTAGGCAAACGCGGTCACTAATCAGAAAAAAAATTAGGTCGAAATGTAGTTATTTGAGTACGCAAGTGTAATAAATTGCGAAGGTCGAACGTCATAGTATTACGCGTGAGACGTACGTATTTTTTATTTTGTCGTATTAACTTGAACGAGTAAAGACCAATGACAATGTGCGAATAGTACGGGAGCCGAGTAGGCCGTCCGGCGACTGCCTACTGCCGCGCGTGTTTGTATGAAGATTTTGTTTTTTGTTAGGTATGATACACACTAAAATGTAATTGACAGGTTTATGTTGATATATCGAGGTAGGCACTGCTTATATGCCTTTATGAAATGCACGCCACTGGTTAGAAGGTTCGGTCATGGTTTCCGTGCTTAGTCCTTCAAGTGGACCATTGTGCGTGAGCCATGGCGGCCGTCGGTGGTTATTCAAACCAGCCCACCTCCTTCCTGACGTTGATTACGTCTCCAGCCTGTTGAGAACATCTGTAAGATCCCGAGAGTTTCTGACCTAATCTGGGTGATGCCTGTGCACTCAAAGAGCACATGCGCAACGGTTTCCTCAGCTTCCTTGCAATCCCTGCTTAGAGGACTGTCCGTTATGCCTATTGTGTGGAAGTGTTTCTTTAGCGGGCAGTGTCCCGTGATAGTTGCCGTCAGCAGGCGCAGGTCGTTCCGTTCCTGTCCAAGCGCTAAATGGACGTCAACACTTCAACGCCCGCCGTCGCCGAAAACTAGCGCAGTGGCTTTGTGTCGCATAGGGTCACAGCATTACGATGAGCGATGGCCGTTTTGCCAGATGTGACGTACCTACAAACGGGGTGAATAGGGATGCAGGGGTGAATTGGGACGAAACTTTAACATGGATTTTAGCGTTGAAATCATATCGTTTTTTGCCGACAAGGGCACTTAATCGTTAATTATAATGTAGTAAACACATTAAAGTCCTTTATAGCAACAAACTATAATATTTCAATGTTAAAATCACTTTTAAAGTTTCGTCCCTATTCACCCCTGCATCCCTATTCGCCCCGTTTGACGGTATATTTTCTTCGAACTTGTTTTTTTTTGTGTTTGTGTCTGTCTTCTTTGCTTCTATTTTCTTTAAGTAAGTACTTTCAGTACCGTTTATTCGTAATGACTAGAAAATGCATCAAAAGTGAAAAATTAATTCATCGTTGGAACCGATCCAACGATGCTGGATTTCGGTATTTGACGTATCAAAGTCTATCAACTGCTTGATCAAAATTAAATTGAATCGAGCAGACGAACGTGCATGCATACATATGCATGCACGTTCATCTGCTCGATTCCGCACGTCCACCCGGAACCGACATGATTACTTAGGCTGGCTTCACAACTATCCGGGAGACTACGGGCTGTCAGTACGGGGCGCCCGGAGCGGGAGCACATGTTAGGCGCTAGAACATCGTTTCACAGCGACGCGGCTTGATCCGTACACGACCCGCTCCGGGCCGCTGTGAAACGATGTTCTAGCCCCTAACATGTGCTCCCGCTCCGGGCGCCCGTACTAACAGCCCGTACGGGTCTCCCGGATAGCTGTGAAGCCAGCCTTACATAAGTAATCATGTCGGTTCCGGGTGAACGTTTAATGAAACAAAAAATAACCTTCACTCTAAAGCATGTGATAATTATCAACTGTATAGAATAGAACTCTTGGGAGAATCCACTGCCTGCATGAAAAACATTTTCCGTAAGTGTGGTGCATACACACTAGCGACACGCGTCTACGGCAGAAGCAACTACATACAACTACAAACAACCAACCAACAAACTCAACTACAACAACAACCAACCAACCAACCAACTACATACAGGGTGTTACAGAAAGGGTATATCAATACAAACGGGTTGAAGAGTGTGTCTGGTCTAGAATCTCTGTACAAAATTTTAGCTCAAAAGCAGTACCTAACTTTGAAAATGCTTAATATTTTTTTATTTCGATAGTTTATTAAATAGAAATCATAACAAACGTGTCACCGCACTACGAGGGTCATTATCCATTATCTGTAGTGTGTCTGTGCGCCTAGTACACGCACATCACGCCGCCGCGCGCCAGTGCAGCGCCGTGATGTCGAAATAAAATAATATTAAGCATTTTCAAAGTTAATGCTTTTGAGCTGAAATTTTGTACAGAGATTCTAGACCAGATACACTCTTCAACCCGTTTGTATTGATATACCCTTTCCGTAACATCCTGTATATACATTATGGTACGCAATAAAGAATAATTGAGAATTGAACTACACGAGTGTGCTGTGCTGCCGTCGACGCCCGCCTCTGCCGTTGCCGCGTGTATATGCACATATAAAAGAGTCTCATGTTGATGTAAATTTTATGTAAATCAATATTGTTAACAAACTGTAAAAGTGATTCTTACTAATCTACAAAAATAAAACAGCTTTTCAGCACTTTTAGAACCACAGAAACACTTTTGCCTATTTCTTAATGTTTACGTCTTGACAATATACACAAGCACTTACCTACACACGCAAAATCTAATTAATCACCTACGTCTACTATATCGCACAGTCGCGCTAACAAAACCGCACCTTTATTTATCCGGTAGGAAACTATTAACAAAATAAACTGGTCGCTCGCATCAGACTTCAGTATCGTACTTCAATTCGTTGAGTGCACACGTGTTCACAAGATGTCGACTAACGTTATTTTGAACAACGGACGCACTTGCCCTATTCTAGGGCTTGGGACGTGGAAGGTACGTTATTAATTCCTTTATTAAATTAAGTTTTTCATTTTGCCCGCGTCGATGACAAACAATTACCCCACGGGAGCGTAATTACCGGGATAAAAAGTACCCTATGTCCTAACACAGGTTATGGTCTATCCGTCTGCCAAATTTCATCGAAATCTATCCAGTCGTTCCTGAGACGAGAAAGGGTAACAGACATACAGACTTTTGCATTTATTAATATGGATGGATGGAAAAATGGATACGTGTAGCTAAAAAAATAGAAAATAAAGAAAGAAGTTGTAGGTACGTTGATTATTTTTAAAGTCTATTAAAACGAACTTTGAAAGTTAATAAATCAGTCATCATCATCTACCTGCCTTTTCCAAACTACACTTGGGAGCAAATAAATCGAGCCACTTCCTTTTTTCACGTATAATGGTTATTATTTTTGGTATTATGGAACGTATCAAATCGAAACATATATCGCCTAAGAGCTTATTTAATAATCTTTACAATGAGGGTAAATTATTGAATGATAACCTTATTTAATGATAAATTATTGGCTCTGAAAGAAAAACGGTAATTTTGATAGAAAATTGTCAGTCCAGAAAAAAACAATTAAAAACAAAATTATGGTATAAACTTATTCTTAATATCTTGTATTACCCCCCCTTGCCCTGATTTCGATAGATTTTCTGGACTGTTTTAACCCTACAATTTTCTATCAAAATTACCGTTTTTCTTTCAGAGCCAATAATTTATCACTAAATAAGGTTATCATTCAAAAATTTACCCTCATTGTAAAGATTATTAAATAAGCCCTTAGGCGATATATGTTTCGATTTGATACGTTCCATAATACCAAAAATAATAACCATTATACGTGCAAAAAAAAGCAAGTGGCTCGATTTATTTGCTCCCAAGTGTATGTTGGGGTCGGCTTCCAGTTTAACCGGATGCAGCTGAATACCAGTATTTTACATGAAGCGACTGCCTATCTGACCTCCACAACCCAGTTACTGGGTAATACGATACCACTTGGTAAGACTGGTTGTCAGACTTTCGGCTTTCTGACTACCCGTAACGACTGTCAAAGACCCACGAATGACAGCCGGGACCAACGGCTTAACGTGCTTTTCGAGGCACGGAGGGTGTTCGGTATGTAAAGATGGTCACCCATCCACAGACCAACCGCGGCAAGCGTAGCTTAACCTGATCGATCGACCTGTGCGGCTGTTATTATTTAGCCACAAGCGCCTCTCTAAAGTTAATAAATCAGTGTCTACATGTATTCTTTAGTCTAATCTATAGTTAGATACTAATAATAAATCTTAAGAGTTTGTTTGTGGTTTGAACGCACTAATATCTGGAACTGCCACTTCTTGCATTTGATAGCCCGATCCTTGAGGAAGGCTATAGGCTACAACTCTTCGGAGTAGCGTTGAAAATGCCGAAAATAACAATTTGTTTTTTTCACGAAAAAAAAAACAAATTGTGGTTTTTTCCCGTTTTTTTCGCATGTTACATAGAAAAATTAACGGAAGGTATACTTTGGAAAGAAAGATTCTTTCGAATGTTTCGCTTGATGTTTTGAAAAGTTGAAAAAAACAAGTTTTATTGAATTTTTTTTCATTCTACCCTCCATTTTATTAGTACGTATGTACTAATGTGTATGTAAGTATGGAACTATGTAAGTATGGAAAGAGATAAAGCATAGAATATCTTAAGTTAAATATAGTAAGAACAACGGATTTGAATAAAAAAAAACATGAAAGTTTCCCGTTTCTTTCATATATTTCGGTTTTATTGAAAAAAAAACATGAAATATATACTGACAAATTTTCTTGAAACTTTCGAATGAAACTTTGAAACAGAACCTCCTTTTTTAAAGTCGGTTAAAAAAACAACGGAATTGGAAGGAAACGGGAATTTTTCCTGCTTTTTTCAACGCTACTTCGGAGCCGAGCTAAAAGAAACAACGCTAAGCAACCAATTCTCTAGGTGTTTTCGCCGGTAGTCCGTAATTAATCACACCTACCTGCATTAAGTTTGCTTGAAGGGCGGGCGTTTTGGGGGACTGTCTTTTGTAATTTTGACGTTCGAAAAGTGCTGATTCTCAGCCTAGTTTGAATAAATGACTTTTGATTGATTGATTGATTTGAAAAGTTTGAAATGTCACCAGACTGATAAAAATGTAAATGTTAGTGCTTTGGAATACATAAAATGGAGCTAAATTATAGCTTTAATATATTATTATTCTAATAAAATTCAAGGGTTATTGACGATTGTTGTCACACGACATAAACTAAACATCTTAGCCACTCGGCCACGGAAAACACGATTACTTGTAAGATTTGTTAAGACAAAACCTGTCCTAAGGTAGTTTGTATACAGTATAAGTATGTTCTATGTCGAATAGCTATAAATAAGTCGAACATAAATTATGTATGAATGAATATAATAGGTAATTATCGTAAGGAAACCGGCATGTCGTAGAACCAAAAATTCTAAGACATGTGACATCTACCAATTCGCATTGGGCCTTCGTGGTGGATTACGGCCCACTCCCTCTGAGGAGGTATGTGATAATATTGCCTAATACTTAAGATTTAAATCATCTCATATCTTTTTGAACGAAATATAAAATGAAGATGTTCGGAATCGATTCACATAGGTCGGTCTTCATACGGTTTCTCTTCGGTACGGTTTCATTCCGAATTGATACCGATATCGAGACATCTTTGAGAGCTTCAACGATATGGTAGCCGTCTAGTTAAAAAAAAAACAACCGACTTAAAAAAAAACACTACGAAGTGAAGTCGGAAGTCGGTGTCGTTGGCGCATTTTCGTTTTTTGACACCGACTTCCGAAATTAAAGTTATTTTTCACTTTGTAGTGTTTTTTTTTTAAGTCGGTTGTTTTTTTTTGTAAAAAGTTTTTATTTTTCACTTTTTAGTTGTACCTACCCCCACACAAATTCAATTAACACTAGTGCATTCAAGAATTGAAGGCACGACTCGAATCATCAAAATTCCCATAGAAATGCCGGAGATGCAGTACATTTATGCATATAACTTCGTACACAAGAATAATTACCTAATGTATTATATACTAAAACCTTCCTGAAAGTATGTAGATCACACTAATAAAAGAATTATCAAAATCGGTTCAGCAGTTTTTGAGATAATCGCGGACATACAAACATACATACATACATACGGGTCGAATACAGAACTTCCTTTTTTTAAAAGTCGGTTAAAAAGACTCTAGACCATGGATATCCGATATCGATATCCGTGGTCTAGACTAAAATAACGTAATAAGCAGCAGCATTCCCTTGTGTGCTAATCAAAATTCCAAAACACTGCACGGCTATTGCTGTTAACAATGAGACTTCAATTGTTTTTCATCGTTTGTACAGCTGTTTTAATAATAACATACTGACTCAAACTCAAAGCATTTTTTATTTCAAACTAGCTGACCTAGGGTAATTGCGTAACACTAACACACTATCAGTAGCAATGGGCTTAAGGGGCTACCTCGAAAATCTACATAATTATAATCCTCGAAAACCTACTAATGGTCGGTTTCTGAGGTTTTTAAACGGAGTTTATCCATTCGATAGTGATTATTGGTTCGATATCGTGTTTCTGAACACGTCATTAAGGAAGAATTTAGCTTAAAAGTCGAGTGAATTATTATCGAGGGCTTATCTGAGAACCTCAAAACCGAGCATAAGGAAGGAATTCGCTTAAATAGATAATTATGTCGAATCAACAACTATTGAAAGTTTAAACTCCGTTTAAGAATTCTTCAGAAACCGGGCATAAGCGAGCGAAAGTGATGCAATTACTTTTGAAACTCAAAAGATGGAGTGATGGCTATAATGTGCGTGTGCTCGGAATAAAAAAACGAATTTACTCCTTTTTTAACAAAATTTTGAGTAAACTCTATGTTTTAAAGTAAATTCCATTGAATAACTCTTAAGCGTTACGCCGTGATATCGAAAAAAAGTAAAAAAAAATAGATAAACTTATAACTTTGCATTTTTTTTGTATCGAGAAAAATTCATTGAACCGTGTATTCCTTTTACACGATACTAGACCAAAGAGTCAAAAACATATACCAAAATGATAAATCCCTATTCCAACACGAAATAGAAAAACCATTTCTTTTTCAATTTGACAGACCTTCATTTTGACAGTTCAACAACATTCATTGCGTAATTTACGTTGTTGAGGCAGACACATTTTCAAATGTATATGAAGCAATGGATTAGCAATATCCTTCAAAATGAATCAGATAGGTACGAGTAGTATGTTTCGCAATTAGGGTGCCGATATGCATACATACAACAGAAAATCTCATGGAAAAAGAACGTGGAGTTTTTTCCCGAATTCGGACATGTTCTGGGAAAGTTTTCCAATTTTTCTTTCCATTAAAACTTAATAATAATAAGAATAAAGTTTTAAAATAATAATAAAGTTTTAGAAGAATAAGGTTTTAAAATGGTAATTTTAGAACAAACAAATAGCCAAATCGGTCCAGCGGTTCTCGAATGATGCGCTATCAACGAACAGCATTTTTTATTTATTTAGATATATAAACCATCCGTCATTTTTCAATTATGAAGAAAGGAGTCAGTCATGAAACTAGCTCGTGCCAAAGCGTAGGTTCCTTTGGAGAAGAAATGGCAAAAAAAAATCCATGGACACTTTTAATCTGTCAAGCTCCGCTAATGAGACAGTCACAGAATTGATTTTCTATTGTTTCGTCGCCGATCGGCGAACCGCGACGCTTGACAGATTAAATCAAAACACACGGGATGATTTAAAATGAAGCAGACTGCCTCGTTGGTTAGATTAGGTCGCAAGTTAGATTCCCAGTTCGGGCAAAGTGGTATTGCGGTCCGATCAGGAATTGCTCAGTAGCAGCTCGGAGTCCTGGATGTGTGCCCGGTTGATGGCAATAGGTTCGCCCCCTATTACATGGGACTTAAACATAACTGGCGAAATGTAAGAGTACATATATTAGGTAATATTCTGTCTCACCCTTCGGGGTAATATAGACGTGATGTAATGTTAAGATGAAGCAAGAAAATATGTGGACCAAAAACAGTACCTTGCAGGACACCAAAGCTGTTTTGAAACAACTTTTACTACGGAACCAAACCTGAAATCGCGAAAAAAAATCAGCTGTTCCCTACATTTATGTTGATATAACTAACTCGTCAAAATGCAGGGAAGAGCTGATTTTTTTTCGCGATTTCAGGTTTAGTCCCATAGTAAAAGTTGTTCATAATGATGAAGTACAATCTCCCATTTCGATTTGTCGCATGTATTCAATTTCAACCTGTATAATACTCGGTTAAGTCCTATTTTTAAATTCGAACCTACGGTTAGTCATATTTAAACGTTTAAACAGCAGTTTTCTGTGTGAAACAAAGTGGAACGCTTTTGATAAATCAAAACTAACTAATTGACCTTGAGACGCGTTACAATTCACAGGTTTGATTCCAGTATAAAACAAACATTACTTAATTGTACTTCCACACGTATATGTAGTTGTTTAATTATTAACTGCGTGAGATTTAAATTTGCCTCGTGTTTACATCAAAGTAGGAGCAGTGGTGGCCCAGTGGTAACGGCTTACGAGTTGTCGTAGGTGCGAACCCAGACAGGCGCTTTGCTTAGTGTAAATTCATCAACAATGCTCTCAAAACGGTGAAGGAAAACATCGTGAGGAAACCGCGGCTTGTCCGAGAACCAAAAATTGGAAGGCATGTGACATCTACCAACATGCACGGGGCCCACGTGCTGCATCCGGCGGCATTCGGTTAGACTGGAAGACGATCCCAGCATAGTTGGGAAAAGGCTAGGCAGACTGATTGGTTGATGTAGGCAGAAGAAAAAAAACATACACGTATCATTTCTGAAGGATAATATTACAAAAGGCAAAGAATTGAATTTAACATATTAAGATTTTTTTTTCAGAGGATAAAACCAGTTCAAATTTTTATGAATACATAAAATGACAGACGTAGGTATTACAAAATTAAAAATTAAAAAATAAATTAAAAAGAATTAATTAAATTAAAAAGAATTGAATTGATCGGTAGGTGTGTCTGTTCAAGAAAATAGCCCACATTACGACCTACTTTGAAGTTAATAATCAAGTCACAAGGCTCACCTACTTGGAATTCCATAATAAATTATTTAAGTACACTATTTTTCCATCGCCCGTGTTTACTTATTTTCGTTTCTTCGTATACCGAATGACTTACTTCACTGGAAAATCGATTGGTGCTATTCAGACAGACACCAAAAGATATATAACCAGAAGTCTAATTCTCATAATTTAAAACGTTCAAAATCAAGTCGCAGTCTCATCCGGCGACAAACAAATGTCAAAAACTTGTCAAAATTTAGGAAAATTAGACGTATTTTTGACAGATTGAGACAGACCAGAGGGGCAATTCTCGTAATTTTAAGAGCCTATACTACCTCAAATGGCTTAGCGTGATCCTCCGTTATGTCGCAAATACTGCACCATTAATTTTGAAATAAATATATGGTAAACTTGAGGATTAATGCTAAGTCTTATGTTAGACGAAAACACGATTCCATAAAATTTTCTCGATAGAAAAAAATTCCAAAGTTACCTCTAACCCGAACAATAAACCGCTGGTATTCAAAAAATACTTCAAATTAGATCATGAAACTTTGCATACTAACTGAACTTACTTTAAAGCAGGTCTTATGTTATTTATTTTTTTTTATAATTATCGTTATTTTTACTGTAAAAAGCAAATAAGTACCTAAACTATTGGCGCTTCCTGCCGCCCAGCACCGCACTCTGTCTCGGTCTCACTCAGTCCGCGAGAAGTATCGTATGAGCGAGATAAAGAGTGAATTTTAGCTGAGGTAGTATAGGCTCTTAAGAACGTTCACAGTCTGATCTCAGTCTCAATCTGTCAAAAACACCTCTTTTTTCCCTACATTTTGACAAGTTTTTGACATTTGTTTGTCGCCAAGATGAAACTGCGACTAGATTTTGAACGTTTTAAATTACGAGAATTGGCCTTCTGACTGTGAACGTTTATAAAATTACGAGAGTTTAGTAAGAAACCGATGGATGTTTTCGAAAGAGTGTCCATGGAGTTTCTTGCCCGTTCTTCTACATAGAGAAGAGATCTATTTTTTGCCCCGGTAGCACGTTCCCGTTCCAAGATCCATTCGGACGAGTCCACGGGCAGAAGCGTGTAAAAAAAAAAACTGTACCATATAAGGCCTGCGCAGACGAGGAACTTTTGTCCGCGGAGAAATTGTCCGCAAAGATAGAATGTATGGAAATCCCAGCAGTCTACTTGTCCTTCGTGTGCGTTATTGCATAGATTTCCATACGTTCTATCGCCGCGGACAAAAAAGTCCGCGGACAAAAATCCGTCGTCTGCGCAGGCAAACACATTTTGTATTTCCCGGCGCGGCCCTCAATAAAATCAAGGTCAAAACGAAAGCTGGATAACGTTTAAATTACTTTGATAATAAACAACTAGACATTATCATAGTGATAGGAGTATTACTGAAGTACATGATACCTACTTGATAAAACCAATTCAAGCGATATGTAATAATAATATCAATAGATCCTGCTGTGAATTTTATAACCTGCAATAATCGTTATTGTGGTGTTAACTATAAGCTACCATTAGGGTTTAGAAATAAAACGGCCGAATTATAAGTAAGTACACATCAACCCAAAGGCTCAGCGCAGACAAAACGGAGCGCAGCGGAGAGGATTTTATTAACGCACTTGAAAATAAACTTTAAAACTATTACAATAAAGTGCATAAATGCTTGAACCTGACAAAAAATGCTCGCGCGTCCTCGGAGATACGCGAGAATCCCCGCGCGGCGTCGAGTCGGCGCCCGCGTCGTACGCGTACTTTCAGTGTTGTCTGACGCCTTATTTAATTAACATGTTCTTCCATTTCTTCTTCTTCCGCCAAAAGCACAATTATAATCATATCCCGGTCCACCATCGTTGACGAACTTTCGCGACAAACTGGCATGTTTGCGCGCAAGCTCGAGCATACGCGATCCGTAAAGAAAATGCTCGAGACCGCGCGGGGATTATTCCTCTCTGTCTGCGCTGACCCAAAGGGAACGTCCAGTCGCCACCAGGCTAAAACGTGACAGCTCACAAATGTTCCAAATGTTCAAATGTTCGCTCCGCCACGAATAGTCTCCTGAGCGTGTTCTCAGATCGATGGGACTCTCCTCTGCTGCGCCACTGGGTGAGGATCCATACCAATTATCTTGTTGCTACTAACACTATGGACTCATGTCTGAAATAAAGAAATTGAATTGAATTGAAATGTTGGCAGTGAGTTGTGTGCTACATTTAATAGTACAGACGCCAGCACATCAACCTACCCGAAACTATCAAATTTTCCCAATTAACTTTGAACCTTATGTTTTAGTGATAAAGTTCAAAATCTATTAAAGAAATTGGACAGATTGTAGTAGCTTGATGTGCAG
This sequence comes from Amphipoea oculea, assembly GCA_945859645.1. Classification (NCBI taxonomy): domain Eukaryota; kingdom Metazoa; phylum Arthropoda; class Insecta; order Lepidoptera; family Noctuidae; genus Amphipoea; species Amphipoea oculea. Next base: position 1,135,063 of record OX243891.1, on the reverse strand, counting down.
GCGTCTGTACATCACAGTTATGCTCAAGCTCATTTTGCTATCCTTGTAACATCACACCACATATGAGGGGCTTGTGGCTAAGTTACAACAGCCGCACGGTTCGATCGATCAGGTGAAGCCACGCTTGCTGCGGGTGGTCCGTGAATGGGTGACCATCTTTACATACCAAGACCCCTCCGACTCCGTGCCTCGAAAAGCACGTTAAGCCGTTGGACCCGGCTATCATTCGTGGATCTTTGACAATATTTGCGGGTCGTCAGAAGTCCGAAAGTCTGCCAACTCAAACTCAAATTATTTATTTCAATTAAACCAATTACAGGCACTTTTGAATTGTCAAGGGGTCGGTCAGTCAGAAAGATGAAGCTAGTTGCCCATTCCAAAGCGTAGGTACCTATGGAGAAGAACGGGCAAGAAACTCCATGGACACTCTTTTAAATCAAAATAAGATGTTTACAAAGTCTTGGTTACATTTCATTATTTTTATTTTCATTACATTATTAATATATTAATAGGGAGTTAAAAAATGTTTACCTAAGTCTCAAGGTTAACTCAAGTTTTTTTTATCTTTAAGGTGAATGCGCAGTGGTAGCCCGCGAAATTCACATTTTCTTACGTTTTTTGCAATTTGCAGGTCAGTGTCAGGTTGTATTTTGATCAAAATATGATTCGCGACTATAATAGATATGTATTAATACAATGCTCATTAACTCGAATTTTTTTATCTTTAAGGTGAATGCGCAGTGGTAGCCCGCGAAATTCACATTTTCTTTCGTTTTTTGCAATTTGCAGGTCAGTGGACAGGTTGTATTTTGATCAAAATATGATTCGCGACTATAATAGATATGTATTAATACAATGCTCATTAATATAATGCCTCCTTATCATTTAAAATTGTCTAAAAGGCCTCTGCGAGTTGGCTTCGGCCCCTGGTACCGGGTACGCCTTCCAAAGGTCCGGGTCCCCAGTATATTGTCCCGACATATTGTAAAAGACAAAAAAATAAAATAACTATAGGACTTTTTATCCCGGTATTACTGTGGCGACATCTACAACGCCACATGCGAACTATACATCACACTGACGTCACGAAAATCCTGCATCGCGCAAGCAAAGTTTACCGTGTGACTAGCATATAATACAAGGTCCCGACATCAATTTCCAGGCAGCACACCCGTCTGGTCGGAGGATCCTTTCTTTTCAATGGAGGATGAGTGAACCTTACACCCTGTTCCTCATACTTCCATAGTACGTACCCGTGCTAAATCGATGGAAGAAGTTCATGATTCGCTTTTTAGGAGCTTTTTGGCCTCGCACTGGTTGCCATTAGGATTTTTAGTTTTTCTATAACCCTATTTTCATATTTCGTCGTTGATAGTCCAATTCCGCCTTACTAACGTTGTTAAATACCGCGTAATGTACACTTACGCTAGCTTTAGATGAGTGTCGAAAAACTAAGTTTCTATTAAAACTAATAGGCCGAATTTTGAACGAACTTGAATATTAGGACTGTTTCGTTCTCCTTAATTCAAAATTCGGCCTATTAGTTTTAATAGAAACTTAGTTTTTCGACCCTCATGTAAAACTAGCGTAAGTGTACATACGCGGTATTTAACAACGTTAGTAATTCGGAATTTGGACTTTCAAGGACGATTTGCTGGCTGTCGCTGAAAACCAGCGTTGGGGCTCTGTCTTGCATAGGGTCGCAGCATAATGCTGAGCGATAGCCGTTTTGCGTGGATGTGACGCATGTTTCCCCCTACCTTTTTATTTTATTTTTTGTGTTTATGTTCTTCTTTGCGTCATTTTCACCGCAAATAAACGTATTTTCTTTCTGTCTTTCTATTGGTATTTCCTGTACGTGTAGTAAACTCTTTGTTCGCCCACAGTCCGAGCCTGGCCAAGTGACGGAAGCTGTGAAAGATGCCATCGACGCCGGGTACCGGCACATCGACTGTGCCCACGTCTACCAGAACGAGAAGGAAGTTGGGGCTGCTCTGAAGGCCAAGATCGACGAGGGAGTTATCAAGAGGTACTCTTAGCTCCTCATCATTATAACATAACAACACACCTGTACTCTTCGAAGGGTTAGGCTACCTACAGGGTGAAATTGAATTCATGGTCAACCTTTTAAGGGGTCATTGTACTCATCATTATGAACAACTTTTACTATGGGACTAAACCTGAAATCGCGAAAAAAAAAATCAGCTCTTCCCTACATTTTGACGAGTTATGTGAACATAAATGCAAGGAACAGCTGATTTTTTTCCGCGATTTTAGGTTTAGTCCCATAGTAAAAGTTGTTCATAATGATGAGTACAATGACCCCTTAAAAGGATGCCCATGAATTTAATTTCACCCTGTATAGTAGACTCATTTCGCCAGTTATGTTTTAAGGTCATAGCACACATATCAACTCTGAAAGGAATCGTAACCATATCGCCTTCCGCTTCGCCGTCAAACAGTCGTCAACCTAACGTAAGCACGTAACCAAAGCGGATCAGAAGCTCCGATACGTCGACTCGGCTACGGCTAGGCGACGCCGCGCTTACGGCTCGCCGACCGCTGGTTGGCAATTGGCAAGGGTGGACGAAGAGACGTAAGCGCGGGGACGATTAGCCGTAAGCTCGGGAACTGTAAGTTGACCACGCACCGCACCGCGCTTCGTGAGCTTGTCCCGAGGCGAGGCGATTACGTTACGATTCCGATTAGTGTGCGTTGCAGTAAGTAGGGAGTTTCACGTAAATTGACATATTTTTAATAGCCAATTTTTTAATCACGTCTAAATTGTCTATGGAGTATCTTAATTTGACAGGACTAAACTAATATTTATCTCCTGTCCTTTTCTTAATGAAACAAAAAGAAAAAGATGCACTGAACTTAAATTTAGTTTAGTTTGTGAACAAGAGAATCGGCGCCAATAATGTCGTTCAACATCTTTTCATTCAAAAACTTCATTTCTTTTTCATTTACTATTTCCTAACAAATCATTGTTTGTATTGTGTTGTGCTGTGCTGTATTGTGATGTGTTGTGGAGCAGGGTGGCCAAGTGGTAACGGCCGCGACTTACGAGGTGTAGGTCGTAGGTTCGGACCCAGACAGGCGCTTTACTTTGTGTTATAAATTATTTCATCACCACTGCTCTCAAAACGGTGGAGGAAAACATCGTGAGGAAACCGGCATGTCCCAGAACCAAAAATTCAAAGACATGTGACATCTGCCAAACCGCACTGGGGCCGCGTGGTGGATTACGGCCCACTCCCTCTCACCGAGAGGAGGCCTGTGTCCCAGCAGTGGGAACATTATAGGCTGATTATGTATGTTATGTTATGTATGTGGTGCAGTGCTTTATGTGCTATTCATAATGACCATGTTATGTAATTGCATCGGAAAATCATTATGCTTTGCAAATATTCATTAATATTTGTAAGTAAGTATAATATACAATTTGTAAGTATAAAAACATCATATATGCTTATTAGATATTTGTAAGTTGTAAGTATAAAAAATTCACAACGCTTTGCGAATGATATTGCCATTAATTTCGGGTTTGCCTCTAGTCTAAAACTCGACCGTTTTTAGGGAGGACATCTTCATAACATCGAAGCTATGGTGTACCTTCCATCGGCCCGATCTCGTTGAGGGAGCTATTAAGACCACACTAGAAGACCTTGGACTTGAATACCTGGATCTGTACCTGATTCATTGGCCTCAAGCCTATAAGGTAAGCCATAAATGCGAAAACGCCTCGGAAGCCCGTGAAATTTATATTTTCTTACGTTTTTTGCAATTTGCAGGTTATTGATCAAAATAAGATTGAAATTCAAATATGAAATGTTATTTACAGAATGATAACTTAATATGTGTAGTTATTGTGCGGGATTGTCCGAAAGGGTTACGGCTACCCCGGAACATAAAGGGCTAAGGAAGGAACACGGATGGGTTTTAGTCAGTAAGAGTCTGACACTCCCTTCCGCTCCACCCAGAGCGGGAGGGGCATTTGATGATTTCCCATCCATAAAAAAAAATATGTGTATCTAGTTGTAATTCTGTAAATACATATGTATACACTGATTTTAATAATTGTCATCAATACAACTTTTCACGCCATCGTTTGTCACTGAGTAACGAATTGGGTTATGCTTCAACACGGATATCTATGGGTTTCAAGTACATATGTACTATTGTAGGTATAGATATCCGAGTACAGTGTCTGATATACTAAAATAGGCTACGCACGCTATGATCGAAAGATAAGCCGTACGGCAAGATTTTTATCGCGACGGATAATACCTACGTTACGTTATACCTACAGGGTAATTCCGTAACACATTATCAGTAGCAATGCAATGGAAAGTACTGATAAGGTGTTACGGAATTACCCTGTAGGTACGTTACGTATTATCCGTCGTGTGGTGTTCACTATTATCTCTAAAACCACCGAATTATCAGTAAGTACATGTACAACAACTTCTCGAAGTTGTGAAGAATTATGTCTACCTAGGGCAAGCCGTCCAGCTCGGTAGACACAACTTTGAGAAGGAAGCTGATAGAAGGATCCACTTGGGTAGGGCAGCATTTGGAAAACTCCGTCAAGTCTTCTCGTCGCCTATCCCGTCGTGTTTGAAGACTATAATAAGGTCTTCAACCAGTGCGTCCTGCCCGTCATGACATACGGTGCTGAAACGTGGACACTGACGGTCGGGCTGGTCCACAAATTCAAGGTCGCTCAGCGCGCTATGGAGCGAGCTATGCTCGGAGTCTCTTTGAAGGATAAAATCAGGAATGAAATTATCCGGAAAAGAACCGGAGTTACCGACATAGCTTGCAGAGTAAGCAAACTGAAGTGGCAGTGGGCTGACCATGCATGTCTGTCGAAGGACTGATGGCCGGTGGAGCAGACGAGTCCTGGAGTGGAGACCGCGTACCGGCAAGCGTAGTGTGGGACGCCCCCCAGCTAGATGGACGGAGGACCTAAAGAAGGTGGCTGGGGTAGACTGGATGCGGAAGGCGGAGGACAGGGTGCTGTGGCGCAGTCTGGGAGAGGCCTATGTCCAGCAGTGGACTGCGATAGGCTGAGTTGATTGATTGATTGACACAACAACTCAAAGGGAACGTCTAGTCGCCACAGGGGATAGAGCGGGTCTCTCTTGAGGCGCTACCATTGAGTTGTGTGCTACATTTAATAGTATATCAGCCATTGCTAACCATTGCCATTGGTTTAACAACATTCATTGCGTTATTTACGTTGTTGAGCAGACAAATTTTTCAGGCATATGAAGCAAAATGATTCGGATCGAGTTTGATAGTGTATTACGCAATTAGGGTTGCTGGTCTAATATATTTATTCTGGTCATCATAATTTATAATGACAAGGGTCATATTCATATGGAACCAGCCCCGGATCTAAGCGGGGGGCGGCAGTTTCATGGGGGCGCCAAATCCTTGAGACAGAATTCGAAATATCGAACAAATGAAGCTACGAAAGTGCTACTCATTGGCAGTTTTAACAGTTTTTCTGAAACACTGAAGGGTGGGGGCGCCACTATCAAGGTTTTGCCTCAGTTCGAAAAAAAAACCGAGTGTGCTTATGACCACACGATTGAAGTGAAACTTCAAACGTATTTGGCTATGAGAGGAAGAGAGAAAGAAAATGTGCGCGCGCACTGCTTTCTCTTGCTTATATCCCCCACTCAACTCCCGTTCGCCTCGCCCGTAGCCCTTAGACATGGGTCGTACTTGCAAAATCGAGTACCAGGGCTTCCAAGTACGTCCACCTTAAGAAACCAGGGCCTAAAACCAGGGCTCGAGATACTTTCAAGTATTTTCTATCTGCATCGAAAACTGATCCATAACTTCATACAAATAAGAAGTACAATCGCGTAATCAAACAAAAGCCGTTGGAAGTAAAAAGTACTTGCATAGGAAATTGATCCGTGAATTCCTATAAATAAGGAGCACAATCGCGTTTACAAATAAATACTTTTACAAACCATTAAAGTAAAAATACTTGCATACGAAATTGTTCCGTAGACTCTTACCACACCTCGGACACTCCATACAACGCTCGCAAAATAATTACCTATTACTACTACATAAACAAATGACGTTTGTATACGTGCAAATGTGTGCGTGAAATCTAGTAGCGTAAAAAATAATGGCGCGGAAAGCAATTTGTGTCGGGGAACCGAACGACGTCGGCGGCGGCGCTGCCCGAACGTGTGCATTATTATGAAGTGACCAAGTAGTTCAATTGTTTATTTATATAGACGGGTTCGTAATGAAATAAAAACACTAAAATAGTTTAGTTTAAATGACTTTTCTGTAAATAATGGGTTATTAAATCGCATGTTATTAAAAATGCGAAATCATACAAACAGTATATGTAAAAACGAATTCGAAAAAGCATCACAATATCCAACCATCGTGATTAAACCTCAAATAAAACTTTTAAATCGCATAATTGTGTGTCAGCAATACAGCGCTGCGGTTCGCGAGCGCCCTTGCTAAAGAGTCGGCGACGAATACCTCGAAGTGCGGGGTGAGGTGCGGTATCTGATATGAGGGCGAGGAAGGGAGTGTCCTTTCTGTACGTAGTACTATTAAGTATTCTGTGCTCTTACTGATAAGGAGTATGATCGCATTTGCGAAAACAAACGCGGTTGTTGAACTATTTGAGTACCTACGTACTCGAGCGTCGAGGCACGACGGAGCGAGATACTTTCAAGTATTTTCTATCTGCATAGAAAACTGATCCATAACTTCATACAGATAAGAAATACAATCGCGTATTCAAAAGCCCCGTTGGAAGTAAAACTACTTGCATAGGAAATTGATCAATGACTTCGAATAAATAAGGAGCAAAATCGCGTTTACAAATAAATACTTGCAAACCATTAAAGTAAAAAAAACTTTTAAGAAAAAAAAAACCGACTTCCAAAAAAAACTTTACAAAGTGAAAAATAACTTTAATTTCGGAAGTCGGTGTCTTTGGATCTTTATTTTAGTTTTTTGCCACCGACTTCCGAAATTAAAGATATTTTTCACTTTGTAGTGTTTTTTTGAAAGTCGGTTTTTTTTTTTTTCTTAAAAAGTTTTTATTTCATGCTTTTTAGTGGGTCTGCTTATAATTTATCTAAGTTACAATAGCCTAGTGATCATCGCCTTTTACAAACAAAATATTGCTTTTCCCGATACAGGGAAGTGAATTGTTGAGGAGTTCTCCAGATCCACCATCAGCTCCGTATCACCATTTACATTGTGACGAGCATAAATTGCTTAGCAACCATATTAAAGTAATCGAATCGCAACCCGTGAAATACTTAGATATTATTGCGTAGTTCCGGTGGCCATCTGTGGTCTTCATCATCAGTTCCACATCACCAAATAGTGCTTTCCGAGAGCAAATGCACGAGTTACTATAAAAAATACCCAAATCGCTATAGGTGTGCCTATAATATTTGAAGAGTTCCTTCGATTTCTCCAGGATCCCATCAACAAATCCTGCCCTGATGTTTTTAGACTAGATGCTGATAATCCTGGCTGCAGCATCAGGCCAGACTTGTCAACATTGCATTGAACTTAAAATTTAGTCCTGTTTAAAATGAGCCCAAACACGACTACGGTGCTGTAATTTCAAGGTTGGTACTTTTTCTAATGCTCCTGGCTTCAGCATCAGGTCTTTATGTACTTCGGTGTTCCTCATTAACAGTACGTTTATCCACACATCGAGCCCTTTTCAATGAGCCTTAACAAGATATATCTGCTGTTAGTTGTCGATGAGTTAGGTACTCTGCAGACTATCCTGACTGCAGCATCAGGTCATGACTTGATGATCATGAGACCAAATGTGGCAAATGCCCTATCAAACATCAAAACAATTGACTAAAACAGTCCTTGCCTGTTCGAGTAACTTCTTACTGTTAAGGAGTTGTAACTTCCATCATCAGCCCAGCTACCTGAGATGGTGACAACCATACGCAAATACACAAGATACTTCGTAAAATATGCGAAAAACAATAAGTGAGCCTATAAAATTTAAAGGTTGCCCTCGATTACTCTAAGATCCCATCATCAGATCCTAACTTGGTGACAGTGGGACCACCTCAAAACTATCTACTTTGGAACAAAAAAAGAATTTTGAAAATCCGTCGACAATTGGCGGAGTATTCGATGAACAAACATACAAAAAAAAAAAAAAACATACAAACAGCCGAACATAGTACCTCCTCCTTTTTGTGAAGTCGGTAAAAAATACTTGCATACGAAATTGTTCCAAAAGGAGCATGATCGCATTTGCGAAAACTGACGCGGTTGAGTACCTACGTATTTGAGCGAGTAGCCGTATAAGATACTTAAACTCAAACTCAAAGCATTTATTTCAATTAAACCATTACAGGCACTTTTGAATTGTCAAAATTAAGTAGTCGGTCAGTTGGTCAGAAAGTTGAAGCTAGGGTTAATAGTCTTGCAAGTATTTTGAGTCGGTACCCGGTGTGCGTACTTGGAAGCAAATACCTGGTGTAAAAACCCGGTCGCATAAATATGCGACCGGGACCGGGTTTTTACACCAGGTATTTCCAGCTATTTTTTACGTACCTTCCCTACTCGCGATCACACGTTTTCGTAACGCATTCGCCAGTTTACTCCCCAAGTCAAGCGCGCCTAAAGAAGTTTCACTTCAAAAATCGGAGATCCGGGGCTGTATGTAACGCCTACTTTTTGGTAAAGTAATTAATATTAAAGTGCGACTTGTGAATCTTGACATCTGCAGCATAGTAAAAACGTATTTACTCTGTCTGCAGTAACGCTTGCGACCAGGCACGTCTAAAGTTCTAAACCGTCGAGGTAGTCTTTTGTTTAAATTTAAAAACGTTCGAAATCTACTCTCAACCTCATAGACTAGAATCAATTCTATTTTTTGTATTCACATGTAACCACTGCTTGGTCACATCATAGAGTAAGTAATGTTCATTATTATGTAAAAAGAGACGGGAGTCCCATAGAAAAAAAGTGAAAAAGCGTCTCTTGTATGAAACTTGTACTAAAACTGAATACCAACATAACAAAAATGACACAGACTGCACATGTTAAAGCGAGACAGTGATAGCCGCCATTATGTTTAGTACACGTTTCATAGTTTCTTTTTTAGGGTTCCGTAGTCAACTAGGAACCCTTATAGTTTCGCCATGTCTGTCTGTCCGTCCGTCCGTCTGTCCGTCCTCGCTTAATCTCTGTGACCGTTAGCACTAGAAAGCTGTACGGTAAAGCGGTACCAATATGTATATCAATCACGCCGACAAAGTGGTAAAATAAAAATTGGAAAAAAATGTTTTATTAGGGTAGCCCGCCCCCCTATATGTAAAGTGGGAAGTGATTTTTTTTTAATTTCAACCCTAACGTGTGATATATTGTTGGAAAGGTATTTAAAAATGAATATGGGTTTACTAAAATCATTTTTTGATAATGTCAATAATTTCGGAAATAATCGCTCCAAAAGTAAAAAACAATGTGTCCCCCCCCTCTAACTTTTGAACCATAAGTTTAGAAAATATGAAAAAAATCTGAAAAATAGAACTTTATAAGGACTTTCTAGGAAAATTATTTTGAACTTGATAGAAACAACAGTTTTTGTACAAAAAAGACAAAAAGTTGTACAAAATCATTTCTGGACTAAGTTTGTAGTATAATAGTATATGCAAGCATTTTTTTTAACTTCGTTTACATATTTTTTATCCTGAACGTATCTTTTTTCAAACAAAAAAAGAATTATTAAAATCGGTTCTCGCAATCCAAAATTACCACCGAAAACTTCTGGCACGTCTATGTATTAATTAGTAACCCAATTCCCCGAGAGATGGCGCTGTAGATACTTATTACATTGGGTCGGGTATTATCGAATTGTACGTGAGAACACTTATTGTGACGGACGGGAAACTACGGAACCCTACACTGAGCGTGGCCCGACACGCTCTTGGCCGGTTTTTTATTAGACAGTTGCGTCAGACTGGGTTACATTTTGTCACTTGGATGTGGTGTGGTACTTGTGATCTGCCCTATAAAAATACGCCAATTTGCCCTCAATTATTTTACCTTGTTCATTTGTTTTAGGAAGGTGAAGGGCTCTTCCCAAGGGACTCCGACGGCCAACTCATCCCCTCTCCAGTGGACATCCTGGACACGTACAAGGCGATGGAGAAGCTTGTGGAAAAGGGCCTGACGAAGAGCATCGGCCTCTCGAACTTCAATAAGAGGCAGATTGAGAAGGTGCTGGCAGGCGCCAAGATTAAGCCTGCTATGTTGCAGGTTTGTAATGTTTTTACGTCTCAAAAACAGAAATAAAAGTCGTTTCTCATCTTTGACAGCCTTGTTCTACCCACCGCTGAAATGAAATGTTTATTCACCGTGTTCCGGACGATATCATAAACTTCGACCAGATGTTCAGACCATGGAAATAAGCATTTTTCATTATGGACACATTAGTGAATTCTTATTTTTTGTTAAGAGTGTTATCGTTAAAAAATGACAATAAACATAAAATCGGGGTTTTTTAAGGTTAAATTACTACTAAATGGCATGAAATTATTAAAAACTAATTTGAGTACCGCATTAAGCATATCTTTATATTGTATTTGTATAGAATAAAAATTGAAAAATATTCTTAAATATCAAAATAAAAGCTTATTTTGAACTCATATTTTTGAGACTATACGGGAAGACTGAATTTCGGAATGAAATTATGAATCAACAATGAGTTGTGGAAGTCTGGAAAAAATACGTGGAAAAAGGAAAGATACCGTTATTGTTTTTGTATAAAATAAAAGAGAAATTTTAATTCATTAAGTATCTCAAAAAAAATATTTTCTTAATCTAAATTTGGCAAAATAAAACATCATTTTTATGTCATATTAAGGCTGAAATTATTTAAAAAAAATACACTGTTTGTAAGAGGAGTTCAGGCAAACAAAAATCAGTAAAAAAAAAACTTACATAAAGATATTTTATCGACAGTATAATATTTCAAAGTTACTAATAAATTACGCGGCGCCGAGCGGTGTCGGCCAGTCGCGCTGTGGCGCTCTCCGAGGTAGGACCTATGTCGCTCGCGCTGCCATCGATCGACTATACACAGATACGTAGTTGCCGGCGGTATATACTACGCCTGACACGTTTTGACCCGTAAGTATTTTTTTTTCATAAAATTTATTTTGTACATTCGAAGCATAAACGTAATAGTGTAGTGTCAACTAGGTGTGTGTGGTCTATTATTCCTTTTATGTTTTAGGTGGTGGGCCGAAAAAGTAAATTGTATTGTGGTGACAGTGGAGCAGCAATCCGTCAAAAAACAATTGAAATGTTTTTTATTTGATGGCGATAACGTCATTATCAACGATAACCATGGCTGGTATTACCAAGTTCAGGGCCAACTAAATATTGAAAATAAAAATTTATGTTTGTTTGCGGTGTACACTGGTCCTGAATTTCCAATAAATGTTCTGAAGATTTATAAAGACGATTAATTTTGGAAAGAAAAATGATTCCTCGTTTGACAAAATTTTATTATATGTGCGTTCTTCCTGAAATAATTGATCCCACAAAAAGCCGATCAATGCCACTGAGGGAAACTATTTTATAATGTAAACAGCATAACATGATAAACGTAGAAAAATGAAATTGTGTTAACTAAATTTAGATTTACTAAAACTAGTAAGTCATTTCTTGTAAACTGCATCCATTTTTATAACAAGTTGCCAAAGCCGGTTACAGAACTTAGCGATGAAAAGTTCAAAACCCTCATCAAACGAGTCCTTATCAAAAAATCATAATATTATAAGATTAAAGACTATGTTAAAGACAAGGTATTTTGGCAATAATTCCTTCTGCACATGTGGCTTCCCTGGGACCTCATTAACGGCATAACTACGTAAATGTTTAACTGCTCTCAAATTACGATATTTATTTTTTATTTCTTTTTACATACTTCTTTGACATACTCTTTTTATTATTTGACATTATATACAGACAATTTTAATTTTCACCTCTTTAATAGTGGTTGTAATGGAAATCATATCACTTGGTTTTAGTAGACTTTTATATTTTATTTATCCTTTTGATAGATTCTTATTTTGTAAATGTGGGGACTTTGTAAGCCTTGTAGGCTTTAGACCTTTAGACCATTTTTTATTTTATCAAGTACCTGGTACAGGCCTACGCTGTCCTCCAATACCTACTGTAATTTGAATACATTGTAAAAGCCAATTATTTTTAAAAGAGTAACCGTGGAGTTTCTTGCCAGTTCTTCTCCATAGGAAACGACCAATTGGAACTGTGCACCTAGCTTCTGACGTTTCATAAGTGCCCATGTAGGTTTATGTGAAATAAAATATTTTGATTTTAAACCTTTATTTAATTTCCCACCTACTCATCTAGTGCATAAATATTAAAAAAAGCTATTTACAACCAACTGAAACTAGTCACCAACACTTGAGTAATCTTCTTATTTCTTATTAGCCTGTAACGTCCCACTGCAGGGCAAAGGCCTCCCTACTCTCTCATGAGAGAGTAGAGGTTTAGGCAAATTAACCCACCGCGCTTGTCTAGTGCGAGTTGGTGGGTGTACAGTGGACCGCCTGACTGGGTCCGTGGGCGCCGCCTTTGACGTGCTAGATGTTCATCAGCCGCCGCCCTGAGTTGATATCCTGCACTAATATCGACTGTTCCATCCGAGCCTATTTGGGTGTATTTATCCCATAGCCTACAGGTGGCGTTCTACATTTAGTTCAATACTAAATGCACGACAGTTTAAAGTCATATCGAGGACTATTAATATTATTTTTTCTCCTAAATAACTTAATTTTATGTGTAGAGGATTTCAGATTTATTATAAATCATAAGTATGACAAAAAATTGAAGTTGGATTTAAATTCAAATTAAAATAATACTAAAACAATTATTGCCCTAAAGCGAACGGATCAAAGTGAGTACGTCTGACTATAAGCAGAGCGAACGCGCTAACCCTACGCACACAGTTGCGCACGCGTCTGTGTGAGTGAAATTTGCAAAGAATTACCTAAACTTGACGATCCGCGCTAAGCGATAACGCTCTTAAGTTTCATATATAAACTAAATACCTTGACGTAAATCGCCCGATATGCATGCCTCTTTATCCGAATTGGCGACGATGACGTATTTTCATTCATAATTTGGCCGGCTGCAACTTGTCAAAACTGAGTTAAGACCCTTTCTTACTGCATAATTAACTAAATAAAATTAAAAATATCTTTGTAACGAAGCCTTTTTAAGTACTACTTCCTGTATTAGATTTAATTTGTAAAAGCTATAGAAGCGTTTGACAAAGTTTATGGATATCGTGAAGAACACGGTGCGGTGTATAGATAGTGCCATCCATGATGACGCGCCCCACTCTTCCTAATCGCTAGTTAATTCCGCTAGTGTTTTAGTTTTTTGATACACACTAATTTACCCACTAATAAGTAATTACTGTGTATTGACAAAACTCAAACACTAGCGGAATTTTGCACACTTGTACTGTAAGCGATTAGGAAGAAGTTAGGAGTTGGACGGGTCTTCGTAGATGGCGCTATCTGTATCTGTTATGCCGGGGCCACACCCACGGAAAAACCGATAATCATCGCAATGACGGCCGGTGCAGTCACGACTTATTATTATTAGATACTACATACATAATACATGATACATTAGTAGATACTTTTTCGCGTCAATATTTTGTTGGTAAATATTTTAAAATTAAATGGCGCCGGGGCCATTCCGAGCAATTAGGCCGACTTTTGTTTGGAAATGGTAAGGACATTTGGTGCGTGTTGATTGCAATAATAAATTAAATAAAGGTGTTATACTTTTTTAGATAGCGGCGCCATACGTAAAAACATGTAAGAAATGTCATATAAAGTAAAAAAAGAATGCAGCTATGATATTTAATTTATTATTAGCATATATTCGCCGTTACTGGATTTCCGCGGAATGACCCGCCGGCATTTCCTTGCTGACTATTCTTGAGAAGAAATGACCGAGATAAACTCAGAGGACTTGGTCTCATTTAAAGTCCAAACATTATCCCTTTTATTTATAAACGTTGAATGAATGAATAAATGATATATTTATTTGCGTTGCTTAAGTTAAGTACTGATTAGCGACTGTATAACCCACGGATATCTATTGTTTAACATTTATATCAATGTTGTTTAACCATACATTTTTGACGTTTGAACGTCACTTAATTTAATTCATCGTTTATAAATAATCCCTTATATTATTAGGATTTTATGCGAGTCTAACAATGCAGGGCCATGTCTGGAAAGACCTTTTGAATAAAGAGCCAGTGCCGGATTTACTAATAGGCTGAGTAGGCTGGAGCCTAAGGCGGAAGATTTTAGGGGCGACGGGGCCAACATTTTTTCTAATCTTACTAAAATTAAAAAGATTAATATATATACCTACCATGTTTTTTGGATAGAATAAAAAAAGTCAATGCTCAAATTCAGGCTTCTACCGTAGATTTGATCACAGTTGCCGATCTTTACAAATCTCTTTGCAAGTTTTTCGTAGCTGAACGTGAACATTTTGAGTATTTTGAAGAAAATGCGATGGAATTAAGCGTGTCGAAGCAGTATACAAAAGATATGGGACATTATTGTAGAGGTCGGTAGGGACGGCAAAATTTGAATAGCCTACTGGCGGCAAATGTGTAAATTCGCCACTGGCCATTGCAGCTTTGAGCGGACCTTTTTTTTCCGGGGGTGGAAAATCCTCATGGATGTCCGCCACCGTGGGGCCAGCGGCGGGGTCTGTCAGACTCTTACTGACTAAAAACCACCCCGGTGTTCCATCTCACACCTACGCCGGGGGATGCGGGAACGTACGACGGCATCCTTCCGCAACCCCCGACTGGGCCCGCCACTTGCGGGCCTCCTCGGGTAGCTTTGAGTTGACCTGTCCCAACAGACGGTATGCATGCAGCAGTCATCGTGTACCTCAACCCAGTCGTGTTGTTAAACAAAGGTTCTCTTTGAAAATCGTCAATTAGACGTAGAACGTTGTATAGCGTCCGTATAGTTACACAACGTTTTGTCTTCGAAAGTCAAATTACTGACGACTGAAAGAGAGAAATCAGTGTGTAACTATTCATCTGATATAATACGTTTATTAGTAAGGGGGTTAGAAGATATAATTTTAATTTTTTGCTTGAGTACGTGTTTATTGTATTTGTTGGTATATTGGCGTGGCTAGCTAACCTATGGCAAATAATTTAATTTAAGGTTCTGTGTCCTGTAATGTTAATTACTTTGCATACTTAGTACCTATTGTATAAAATCAATTATTTTCTAACTGAACAGACAGCTGTGCTGCTGGGGAGTTTGTTCCGCCACTTCTTCTCCCCAGCGAAAGCACTAGGAAGTGGCGAAGGGCGGGCATGCCGGGGGACTGTCTTTTGTAATTTTGACGTTCGAAAAGTGCTGATTCTCAGCCTAGTTTGAATAAATGACTTTTGATTTTGATATAGATGAGGCATTTTGTTTGTTATAAACTCTCACATCCAGGTCAAAACGTGCAGTAATTTACGATAATCAAAACAAGGCTGCCTTGTAGTAGTACCTACTTACTGATACGAGTACAATAGTAGGTTTTATTCGACAGGTAGTAAAAACGAACGGGTCGAGGACGTTAACACTAGCTGGAGACTAATAAATGCGCACTTAGAACTTCATTCGCCGGTAAATAGTGCCAGTAGGTAATTGCGTACAACCACTATAAGTAGCAATGGCTTTTTAAGCGACTTCAAAAAAAGAGGAGGTTCTCAATTCGACGGTATGTTTTTTTTTTGTGTGTTTGTTACTCGATTACTCCGCCAATTGTGGACCGATTTTCAAAATTATGTTTTTGTTCGAAAGGAGATACTTCTGAAGTAGTCCCATAGTCACCAAGTCAGGATCTGACGATTGGATCCTGGAGAAATCGAAGGAACTCTTCAAATATTATTGGCACACGTATAGCGATTTGGGTATTATTTATAGTAACTCGTGCATTTGCTCTTGAAAAGCACCATTTGGTGAAGTGGAACTGACGATGAAGACCATAGATGGCCACCGGAACTACTCAATAATATATTTATGTATTTTACGGGTTGCGATTCGATTACTTTAATATGGTTGCTAAGCAATTTATGCTCGCAACGATGTGAATGGTGATATGGAGCTGATGGTGGACCTAGAGAACTCCTCAACAATTAACTTCCCTACATCGGGAAAAGCAATATTTTGTAAAAGGCAATGAGCAAGTTGACACTAGGCCATTGTAACTTAGATAAATTATAAGCAGACCCACTAAAAAGCGTGAAATAAAAACTTTTTAACAAAAAAACAACCGACTTCCAAAAAAAAACACTACAAAGTGAAAAATAACTTTAATTTCGGAAGTCGGTGGCAAAAAACGTAAATGCAAAACCGAAGACACCGACTTCCGAAATTAAAGTTATTTTTCACTTTGTACTTAAGTGTTTTTTTTTGGAAGTCGGTTGTTTTTTTGTTAAAAAGTTTTTTATATCTTGACAGTTCAACAACATTCATTGCGTTATTTATGTTTTTGAGCAGACAAATTTTTCGAACATATGAAGCAAAAAACTTTTTTACAAAAAAAAACAACCGACTTCAAACACTACAAAGCGAAAAATAACTTTAATTTCGGAAGTCGGTGTCGTTGGTTCCGCATTTTCGTTTTTTGACACAAACTTCCGAAATTAAAGTTATTTTTCGCTTTGTAGTGTTTTTTTTTTGAAGTCGGTTGTTTTTTTTTGTAAAAAAGTTTTTATTTTTCACTTTTTAGTTGTACCTACCCCACACAAATTCAATTAACACTAGTGCATTGAAGAATTGAAGACACGACTCGAAGAATCATCAAAATTCGCATAGAAATGTCGGAGATGCAGTACATTTATGCATATAACTTCGTACATAAGAATAACTACCTAATGTATTATATACTAAAACCTTCCTGAAAGTATGTAGATCACACTAATGAAAGAATTATCTCTCACTCCTTTTTTAAAGTCGGTTAAAAAGTATTCATCATCGCATGCATACCTACTCACACTCATCACACACATACAATTTAGGTAGTTAACTTTTAGTCCCTCAAACCGTTGCATTTGTTAACAACTTATCTTTTATAATTCATTATACGTCGAAAGAGACTGAAACCGTTGTATTAGTTAACTTATCTTTTATAATTAGGGTGCTGATCACTCCCAAATACCACCCAAAGACCATCGAAGGGGTTTGACGATCCTACAACCTACCTGCCTGCCATTGGGTTTGGTTTTATTAGGTTTTCAGTTTGGATTGACGTCAGCTATCTGCTGGTGGGGCTCCACATAAAAAACTTCAAGCTCCTTTTAAGACTTTCTTAGTTTATCCGTCGATATTTTAGTTAATCTGTCAAGCTCCGCTAATGAGACACAATTGAGTTTCTGTTGTTTCGTCGCCGGTCGGCGAACCGCGCCGCTTGACCGGTTAAATTCGGACTAAGGACTTTTTATTTCCCACCAGATCGAGGTCCACCCGTACTTGAACCAGCAGAAACTGATCGACTTCTGCAAGCAGCATGACATCGCAGTCACCGCCTACTCCCCGCTCGGTTCTCCTGACAGACCCTGGGCCAAGCCTGATGACCCTCAGCTGCTGGAAGATCCTAGGATCAAGGCTGTGGCTGAGAAGTACAAGAAAAGCACAGCTCAGGTGTTGATCAGGTCAGTATCAAAATCTTGGCATATCTCTTACGTGATGGGAGAACTCTTTTGGAAAGAGCACGTCTAAGGAAATAGGTCCTTCTGTAGCGGTATCTACAACGCCACATGCGAACAACGCGTCATACTGACGTCACGCAAATCCTGCATCTCGCAAGCAGAGTTTACCGCGCAACTAGCATAGATACAACAGCCCGACATGAATCATTGGGCAGCTGCCCGCCAGACACAACACTCGTCTGGTCGTAGGATCCTCCCTTTTCTATAGAGTATGAGTGAACTTTACACCCTGTTCCTCATACCTCTATACTTCTACCTACTAGTACTAGATCATAGTATGTTTCTGCTGAGTTCCGGTTTAGTTAGCAGCGCGTGGTCCAGTGGTAACGTCTCCGACTTACTAGTTGAAGGTCGTGAGCTCGAACCCAGGAAGGCACTTTTACATTGTGTATTTAATTTCATCATCACTGCTCCAGTTTTGTATTTTTTATGAGTATAGGCCACTTTATTTCCGCCTCTTTTGGAAGGAGCACGTCTAAGGAAATAGGTCCTTCTGTAGCGGTATCTACAACGCCACATGCGAACAACGTGTCATACTGACGTCACGCAAATCCTGCATCTCGCAAGCAGAGTTTACTCTGAAATCTGCCACCCCTAGGACG
The DNA here is from genome assembly GCA_945859645.1 of Amphipoea oculea. Lineage (NCBI taxonomy): Eukaryota > Metazoa > Arthropoda > Insecta > Lepidoptera > Noctuidae > Amphipoea > Amphipoea oculea. The sequence goes on along the minus strand of OX243891.1, from coordinate 1,116,625 downwards.
CTGCCACCCATAGGCCGCGGCCTATACGGCCTATTGACAAATCCAGGACTGCTGCTCTCAAAACGGTGAAAGAAATCATCGTGAGGAAACCGGCATGTTCTAGAACTAAAAATTCTAAGACATTTGACATCTACCAAACTGCACTGGGCTCGCGAGGTAGATTACAGCCCAATCCGTCTCACAGAAAGCAGGCCTGTGTCCCAGCAATGGAACCATGAGCTGATCTGCACACTAATTGCGTAACACTCTATCAATCGGAATTAGAATCATTTTGAAGCAAATTGCTAATCCATTGCTTCATAAGTTCGAAAAATTTGTCTGCTCAACACGTAAATAACGCAATGTATGTTGTTGAACTGTCAAAATGAAACGGATTCCATCCAATTGATAATTATAATGCGTTTTATCTCCCTTAGATACGCGATCGACCGCGGCACCATCGTAATTCCTAAGTCCGTCACCAAGTCCCGCATCGTTCAGAACTTCAACGTCTTCGACTTCCAACTGTCCTCGGATGATATCAAGTCCATCGCTGGTCTGGAGTGCAATGGCCGAGTCTGCTTGATGGGAGAGTAAGTATTGCTAATTAATTTATTGTGTAGCGGTACCTATCTACAACGCCACATGCGAACAACGCGTCATACTGACGTCACGCAAATCCTGCATCGCGCAAGCAGAGTTTACCGCGCAACTAGCATAGATACAACAGCCCGACATGACTCATTGGGCAGTGGCCCGCCAGACACAACACCCGTCTGGTCGGAGGATCCTCCCTTTTCTATAGAGTATGAGTGAACTTTACACCCTGTCCTCATACCTTTATAATTGAAACATAATTTGACGAAGTGGGGGATCACTTAGCCATGTAACACCAAGTGCGAGTGCGGTGCTCCTAATCAGTCAGTTCATGCGCCACTTGTTGGAGTGTCACAAGTACCCGTTCCGTGCCCCTACCGCTCGTGTCGTATTTCTGCGACAGAGAACATGCATGATTTTTTCGTTCTATTTTCGCCCTATTTAACTGCGTGGTACAACTAAAACCATTGTTAAATAGAGATAAATGCTTTTTGACTATTTTTTAATCGATACAACGATTTCTCCTCCTTATTTATTGTAGGTATTATTTTATCTTGATTTTATCGATTTGTAGCCGCGCGCTAGGGGCACGGCAATTGATATTTAGCCAAGCGCTTAAAAGGTTAATAGATTTTCAACTTTATCGCTAAATAATAGGGTTCAAAGTTGATTGGGAAAATTTTACAGTTTCGGGTAGCTTCATATGCTGGTGTCTGTACTACCACACCTCTGCTCACCCTTTTGGGAAATGCAGGCGTGATCTTTTGTAATAATAGAATTATACTTTTTTTATATTTCTTCTTTTTTTTATTTTCAGTGTCCACCACCCAGACTACCCATTCCACGACGAATATTGAAGATACACATTCCAGTTTTATTGTCTATGAATTTATTTAAGAAGAAAAACTATTATAATATTATAAGCACTATAGATAATGATAAAATAAAAGAAAAAAAAAACTGTCAAGAGCGAGTCGGGCTCACACAATTAAGATCCCGAACCAAAAAACCCTAAACAGTCTGTGCAATGGTCACTGCCCTGCTGTAATTATTGTATTGCGCGTAATTAATAAACCTGTAGGTACTAGCTCTCCTAAACTATTCATAAATAAAATTGAAGTGTCTATTTGTAATATCAAAATAACAGTTTTTTACTAAATGCATAAATGAAAATAGGTACCTACTTATAACGAAAAAAAACTATGTCTTTGTTTTTCTGTCTTTATTCCGGTTAATTTCCGATAAGCTGGACCTAGAGTAACTAAGGCTACATTATTTTAGAAGAATATAGAAAATCAAAAGGTATTAACCCTTCGTATGCACGCGAGATATTACGTGGATCCACGCGAGACACAATGGCTTTTTAAATTGTGTCTGTAATTACAGCTTTCAACCGGTTAATGATAATAGATAAATTAATAATAATAGATATATTACTTATTATGTATTCTGTAGGTATTTAATTTTGCATGAATTACATGGTAATTTTATCATTAATCCGTCACGATAGATAACTACTTACTTAAAAGTACCATAATATTGTTATATTGTTATCTTTTCAGTGTTGCACTGTGCGCGCTTAATATTAAAAAAAAAATCTGTCATTATTTTTAAATAAAATCTTTTTAAATTACTTTGAACTTCGTTTTATTTAACAACCGGTACCCAGATTGAGTAACACACAATCAATTGCTTCATGTTCTAAAAATTTGTCTGCTCAACAACGTAAATAACGCAATGAATGTTGTTGAACTGTCAAAATGAAACCTTTTGCTATTGATAGTGTGTTTTTTACGCAATTACCCCGCTGTATGTTATAATGTTTCATTATTTTAGATATTGTTCAAGTTTCAATTTGTCCTTCCCTAAAGTCTCGTATTTTCTCACAAAAAATAATTTATTAGCTCTAACAACCCAGATACATTGCTTGCAATATAAGGGTAATTTTAATTCACGTCTGGTCACCCGGAGCTGTCAGAAACCGGCTATACTCGACTGACGAAATTAACCAAAACAAGTCCTCCTTCTTAAAATGTGTGACGAACTGTGTAGATTGTGTTTAACTAAGGCGAATTTGGTGGCGTTATTCACAAATATAGAAGAAAACGTTAATTTTGGCCATGTTTTGTATCTCATAACTGGTTTGAAAGTAAGTTTGAAAGTTCATTGACTTTTTCATTGTTCGTTGTCTAAAGATGCAAATGAATAACAATTTAGTATACCTCGTAATTGAAACCTAGATTTAAGGTTTTAATTATATTTAGGTAATCGGATACATTAGTTAGAAACATTGATATATAGTAACTTGTACGTCATTTGGGTCCATATTTGTACCTACCTATATAATAATGGGTGTAAAAAGGCACTTTTAACGACGTTACTTGTACTCCCCGACTCCCGACATTGTATTTTTTTTTTTAGGTACTGAACCATAAATACCTGGGAACCTTCCCGTTACGGAGATATTGAACAACATCCAACTTATACTGACGTTTTTTTATGAAAACATGTTTTTTTAATGTCATAATCATAACACAACTATAAATACCCCCAGGATCTGTACCATTGCATATTATGCACCCATAAGCACAATATTTTGCGTGCGTTACATTGCTCTCTACCGCAAACAGAAAATTTTCCCAGCAATTATTTTTGTGCAATATTATTTAGTTTGATGTACAGACGCCAGCACATCAACCTACTACAATCTGTCAAATTTCTTTAATAGATTTTCAACTTTATCACTGAAACATAAGGTTCAAAGTTGATTGGGAAAATGTGACAGTTAGGTGTAGGTTGATGTGCTGGCGTCTGTACAACAGAATGCGTAGTTGCAGTAGGGCTAGATGTGATGGGTCTTTCTTTTTACATCCTGTATGTAGTGTATCTATTAAATAGATATGTAAACACTGTCTCATTCAATCAAGCGGGGTAGCTGCTGTCAATTATGTCACCTGTCAGTCACGAGGAATGGCGGGAAACAGACAAAGTGAAGCAGGCTATTATACGATGGCGCTTGGTGTGGTAGTGAGCCAGTGAAGTAGTATGTTCAACATAAAATACGGAATCAACAGGATTCTACAGCATTAAAATAACCCATTGTCATTGGTAATGTCAGGGAGGGTACTATTTGATTGCCGTCCAATAACATTACACATTAGTCATTCAAATGGTCGCCTAACACACACACGCGTTATACATGCTGTGGCCACGTTAAATTCCACTTTTTGTCTGGTAGCACACTACCAACCTAGCGGGACCAGAGGAGTACCTAGTCGAGGTTCAAATTGGCGCGCGATTGGAGAGGCCTATAAACACGAGTCAGTGGACTGTTATAGGGATATGATGGTGGCGAAGAAATGTATTACGATACAGCATAATATCTTTCTTTTACTTTTCATAGATTGAACCAAACGATGGTTTTCCTCAAAACATTTGCGTGAAATGCAAAGACGACGTCCATTCTGCTTTACATCTCCGAAATAGGAGCCAAGAAAGCGAACAAAAATTAATAGAACTTGGCTACCAAAGAATCTGCGAAAACACAGTTGATTTCGACGAAAATATTTACAAAACTAATGAAATAATAAATCAAATGACTGAAAACCATAATACAAGCAATGAAATCGATGACGATTTTGAAAATAACGGTAGATTTCCCGAACTGAAAGTAGAAATAGAATTGGACAGGTTAGACCAAGATGGCGGCGAAACAAAATGGCCGTTAAACGAAACTGTCAAAAAATTATCGAGAAAGGAAAAACGGCAGCAGTATTTGGACATGGTGGATGGCGAATTCGATCCCGCAAGCCCAGTGAAATGTAAAATATGTCAAAAGTCAGTCAGAAGTTGGAAATGCTTTATTAGTCATGCAAAATTGCATTTAGGATTTAATTTTGTATGCGAAGTAAGTATTAGTTAAGTACTAAGGTGAAGGGGTTTATTAATAAACGATGGTGACGTTTAAACGTCGAATCCACAGATATAGATACACCTAGATAACGCAAGAGCACCTACTTCGCGTGCCAAAAATCGCACCAGTTTACGATCGAAAATCATAAGCCGCCACTTTCGCGCTCAGTCCTGCGTACTGCTGGCTGGGTGAGCGTGAGCGAGAGAGCGCGAGCTTGTGACATCATAGTAGGTAGTCAAAAAGTGGCACGCTTAGTTTTCATACATTTCGTGATACTTGCGTTATCTAGGTATATCTATATCTGTGATCGAATCAAAATCGAGCCCATACTATCTCAGATAAAATTCACTCTTTATCTCGCTCATACGATACTGCTCGCGGACTGAGTGAGAGCGAGACAGACTGTGGTGCTGGGCGACAGGTAGCGCCAATAGTTTAGGTATTTGCTTTTTACAGTGAAAATAATGGTAATTTGAAAAAAATTAGAAACACAGTATCTGCTTTATATTTAGTTCAGTTGTTATGCAAAGTTTCATGATCTAATTTGGAGATTTTTTTTTAATACTAGCGGTTTATTGTTCGGTTTGGAGGTGACTTTGTAATTTTAATCTGTCGAGAAAATTTTATGGAATCGTGTTTTCGCCAAACATACTTAGACACTTGACATTAATCCTCAACTTTACCATATTATATTTATTTCAAAATGGATGCTGCAATACTATCGACATAACGGCGGATCATGCTAAGCTATTTGAGGTAGCATAGGCCCTTAAGCAACGTTTATGAATAAAGGGGAAAGTATCCAACCATAGAAATATGAAAATTTATATGGTATCCAACTCTCGGTTTCCTAAAAGAGTGGTGACCGCCTCTTAACGGCCGCATTGACGGGCCGTCATGAAAAAGATGGCACCGGCGCGCCAATTGCGTAACACACTATCAATCGGAATCGGTTTCATTTTGACAGTCCAACAACATTCATTGCGTTATTTACGTGTTGATCAGACAAATTTTTCGAACTTACGAAGCAATGGATAAGCAATTTGCTTCAAAATGATTCATATTCCGATTGATACTGTGTTAAGTAATTAGCAATAATTAGGGTGCTGGGTGTGACTTTGCGGTGTCACAAAATGCTCTTTAGGAGCACAAACACAAACTTACACACCACACCACAGACTACCTACAGTATTTGTATGTCCTTCCCCTTTTTAATCTGTCCAAAGGTTGTCTTTAAAAGATCGCTCTTAGCGATAAGATCGCCCATTGTGTCACCCATTGTAAAGTTTCTATATTTAATGTCTGTAATTTATATGGTGTACATAATAAAGAGTATCTATTCTTTTCTATTCTACTTTCTTAACCCATGTTCGCACTCGCACGGACGTAAATATGAGTCGGTACATATCAAACGTGCCCAAGCCAAGTCACTGCTAAGCTAATCCTGAGAAATCGATGTTTTCTATTATTGACTTATATGAAGCCAAGGAGTAGAGTGCAGCACTTTTAATACATTTAAAATAATATCCACTGGCAACACTACGAAAGAAAAAGGCAAAACTACAATCAGAAATTCAAACAAACTGGTTTATAATTGGGACTAAAGCATTTTTGATAGTAACATCATGGATTCAGGTTCGTTTGAAATTAACTGTCATATATATCGAAATCGCGAATAGTAACGTAACATTACTAGTTTAAAAAAAACTAAATAAGATTATAATATTTCAGTTCTGCGGCAAAAGTTTCATTTCTACCACACAACTGAAACGTCACTGCAGATCCTACCACGGCATGAGTAGAGAACTACGATGTCAACACTGCAGCTATCTCGCTCTGGACAACGCTCAACTCAAGGTGAGGGAAAGAGTCCAATATATTTTTAAACTTTTACGATTTTAACACACAATTTAAGGGTTGCTATTTTATAAATAAACAGTATTGGAGCCCCCGTCACTCAAGAGGAGCGCGCCCCAAAGTACAGACGCCAGCACATCAAGCTACTACAATCTGTCAAATTTCTTTAATAGATTTTCAACTTTATCATTAAAACTTAAGGTTCAAAGTTGATTGGGAAAATTTGACAGTTTCGGGTAGCTTGATGTGCTGGCGTCTGTACAAGGAATGTCAAGGTAATTTATTTGCCGGAATCACGGTACTAGGACGTACCACTGGTTGGAGCAGTGGTGGCCCAGTGGTAACGGAGCTGAAGGTCGTAGGTTCGAACCCAGCTAGGCGCTGTATTGTGCGTAAATTATTTCATCACCACTACTCTCGAAACGGTGAAGGAAAACATCGCGAGGAACGGTCTACTCCCACTCACCGAGAGGAGGCCTGCATAGCTATTGACAAACACTCGATACGCTTCCGTATCGTATCGAACATTAATCATTGTTATCGTAGGAGTCTTCTAAACGCTGTTCACAAGTCCAAAACCCGAAAATTTTGTCAGTTTAAATCAAATAGACGCCCGCTATTCTTCCAACAGCTATTTGCTGTTGAGGGCAAGTCAAATCAGGTTATCGAAATGTCAGGTTTTCGATACGATAGCCTGTCGTGTGGTTGTGAATCAGGGCTCTGATCAGGCCTGTGCAATAGTGGGAACATTAAAGGCTAAATGGTGGTGATGATGACTGGTTGGAAAACTTTGCACGAGACTAGCAGAACTGTCAACCACCTTCCGTCTCCCTCTAAAGGTCACCGCACACGTATCAAATCGGAAAGGGATCGGCACGATATCGCCTTTCGCGTCGCCGTCAAACAGGCGTCAACCTAACGTAAGCACGTAACCAAAGCGGATCAGGAGCTCCGATACGTCGACTCGGCTACGGCTAGGCGACGCCGCGCTTACGGCTCGCCGACCGCTGGTTGATGGTGCAGCAGGCAGGTCGGAGGGGTGAGAGGGGCAAGGGTTGACGAAGAGACGAAGCTCGGGTACGGAGAGACGTAAGCGCGAGGACGACGAGCCGTAACGCACCGCACCGCGGTTCGTGAGCTTGTCCCGAGGCGAGGCGATTACGTTACGATTCCGATTAGTGTGCGTTGCAGTAGGGAGTTTCATACAAAGAATACTTAACGGCTCGAGTCGATACGGTGCCGATCCCTTTCCGGTTTGATATGTTGCTGTGACCTTAAACCTATCGTTTTCTCTTTCAGCTTCACGAGCGTCGCATGCATACGTTCGAGCGCCCGTTCGGCTGTGACGAGTGCGGCGCGTCATACCACAGTCGCCGATGCTTAGTCCAGCACATTGAAAGTCATCGTACTGTTGCTGCTGTTCAGGTTACCGACTTCATCCGTCATCAATTTTATCTTAGACATCAGCGGGGCAATTGCGTAACACTTTATCAATCGGAATCGGTTTCATTTTGACAGTTCAACAACATTCATTGCGTTATTTACGTGTTGAGCAGACAAATTTTTCGAACTAATGAAGCAATGGATTAGCAATTGGCTTCAAAATTATTAAAATTCAGATTGATAGTGTGTTACGCAATTAGGGTGCTGCTTCTAATGATCCCACTGCTGGGACACAGGCCTCCTTTCTTCGAGAGGCTGTAATACACCACGCGGGGACCGCGGGTTGGAAGATTTCCTATGTCTTCGAATTTTTGGTTCTAGGACTCGGTTTTCTCACGAAATTTTCCTTCACCGTTGTGAGTAGTGGCGATTACTGTAATTACACGAAGTAACATGTATACCTGGGTTAATTACCACTACATCACACTAATATTATAAAGGCGACAGTTTGTAAGAGTGTGTGTTTATATGTTTGTTACTTCTTCACGCTCAAACAGCTGAACCAATTTTGATAAAATTTTGTATGGAGGTAGCTGACACCCTGGATTAACATATAGGCTACCTACTATTTATCCCGATATTCCCACGAGATCGACACTTATGCGGGTGAAACCGCGGGGCGCCGCTAGAATAATATTATAAATGCGAAAGTTTGTTTGTGTGTTTGTTACCTTTTCACGCCTAAACCACTGAACGGATTTCGATATTTGGCAGAGAAATAGATTGCATCCTGAGGAAGGACATAGGATAGTTTTTATCCCGATATTCCCACGGGATCGACACTTATGCGGGTGAAACCGCGGGGCGCAGCTAGTATATAATATTATAAATGCGAAAGTTTGTGTGTGTGTTTGTTCCCTTTTCACGCCTAAACCACTGAACCGATCATCTTGAAATTTAGCATATACTATTGTCAGGTGTACAGAAACGGACATAGGGTACCTTTCATCCCGAAAAAAAGTGCTTTTCCCGAGGAAAACAACGATAACGTTATTATGATAATAGATGGCGCCACGTGTCTATTGAACTTTGCCACATTATTTAATTCTGAGGCGGTACGAAGTTCGTTCGGTCAGCTGGTGATAAATAACCAAGATTTTCTTGTTTCAGTGTGAGCAATGTCCTCAATCGTTCAAGTCAGCGCGGCAGTTGTCTCGCCACCGTTACCGCACACATAAGCATACGATACCGCATGCGGTCAAGTTTTGTGCTGATGTTTAATTGACGAGCAGCCCCCTTACCTGCACTCTACAAGCTGGCGTAGATTTAGGCAGGCGGCACCGCATTGCAAACACTAACTGGGCCCAAGCTGTATAATAAAGTTAATTAATTATAATAAATAAAATGATGTCTATAATAAATTTTCCTTTGCCCAGCAAATTCTTTATAGGCATGAACAGGGTAACTTAAAAAACAATTCTGAGAGATTTCTACCCATGAATATGAACAACTTTCAATATGGGACCAAGTTCTATGTAATCACGAAAAAATCTACTGTTTCATACAATTTTGGTCAAGTAGGTATTGAACTTTTGTATTAAACAGCAGATTTTTTTTTTCGTGGTTTCAGAGTTGGTCCCATAGTGAAAGTTGTTCATACTCATGGATAGAGCACCCTGTAATTTTGACCACGAGGAAGGAAGGAATTTGGAACCGGTAAAAAAAAATCATCGATGACATAGGAACTGACTGTGCTGACGGCTTTGGAGGCGATGCGTGACAAGCATGACTTCTTCTGTTCCTTTCTTTCATAGATATGTAAGTATGTATGTATGTACTGTCGATACGAAAAGATTTTGAATGATTACGATCACAGAGTCCTCGCGCGCCGCATGCGGCATGCGCGTTGAGCGCATTACTTGTCACGCATCGCCTCCAAAGCCGTCAGCACAGTCAGTTCCTATGTCATCGGATGATTTTTTTTACCGGTTCCAAATTCCTTCCTTCCTCGTGGTCAAACTTAATGGTCAAAATTACAGGCTGTTCTACCCATGAATATGAACAACTTTCACTATGGGACTAACTCTGAAATCACGAAAAAAAATCTGCTGTTTAATACAAAAATTCAATACTTACCTACTTTTATTATAATTATCCTTTACAATGTAAATTAATCAGCAAAATTAAAACCTAACTTAACTAAAACTATACAAAAACTAAAATATAGCGTCGAAAAATTCATCCGCATCGCTGTCGACTGGTGATGTACCCAAGAGACTGGCGGCATTACCACGTTGTATGGCAATGCTTAGCCTTTGGCCAAGGTAAAAGCCAGCCCTTGGGTCACGGGAAGTGTCAACCAGCCGTTTGGAAATTTCCTTAAAAAGACCATGAGCACTCGGACCCCACGGCCCGAGGGTTTCAACCCCAAACGGCTCCAAAATATAATTTCCGATAAGGTTATTATATTTTCGCCGCTTGAGGTTTTCCGCAGCCGCAGCAGCAGCGCCAGCACAGCATGCCGATCCAGGAAGGTGGGATGGTGCAAGAGTATCGACACAAGTTGCGTCCCACACTAAAGGTCTACCCACCTTCCAAGGAAATAAAGACATACCGTCCGGTCTTTTGCCATCGTCGCGTACCAAGCCATTGGGTTCTAATACAGCTGGAACGCCGACGGTAACAAGAGCTCGTCGGATGATGTCATTAATGTTCGCGTGGCGCGCTAAGCGACCCGCACTTCGGCTGCAAGACAAGCCATGGTGTCCGAGGCTGTTGACATCTTCGCCACAGTGACAGCGATGACGGGAACACCTACTTGACGTTTATTGCCCGTGGTCCGACCGCGTAGTTCTACTAGTAGGACCACGGGCATTTTTCTTTTCGGTGGTTCTATCAATCGGACCATCGTTATAAAATTATCATATTTTATTGGCACTGGTTCTACTGGTCGAGTAGAACTAAGATAAATATTTTTGCCCATGGTACTACTTACGTAGTACTTATACCTGTTACATTATTTTGCTTCGCAAAATACGCGCATTGACGTGGAGTTGCGGACACCAGCCCGTATTACCTTCATTATTTTACAAAGGAAAAAAAAATACGTGTAAGTAAAAATAAAATAAAAAAAAGTATTTTGTTAAAAATGAGCTCTTTCCTTTAGTTTGCCGTATGTCATTACTTCCCAGAATTTGATCCTTATTAGGGACACTATCGAATGGTGTAATAATACAGTGTTTTTTTTTCAAAATCAACAGGTTCGATTCCTGACTAGAAATATTAATTTTTCAAAAATCCAATGATGCTGTTTTAGTTTTCATCAAAATCGAGCCCGCGACTCCTTTGAGTACCTACTTTTCGCTATTCCTCATAGTTTAGAATTTGGCCATCCACGCCCACTTGAAAAATTCACCCTGTATATCATCGCAGCTTATCCAATGCATGTCCAACATTTATTTTGGTATTTAGTAACTCCAAGTTTTACATGCAAAGAAGTTTACTCACTTAATAGAACCACGGGTAAACAAAGTTGCCCTTAGTACTACTAATAGAACTTGATTTGCCCATGGTCCGATTGATAGAACCACCGAAAAGAAAAATGCCCTTGGTCCTACTAGTAGAACTACGCGGTCGGACCACGGGCAATAAACGCTACTTGACCAAAATGTATATGAAACAGCTGATTTTTTTCGTGATTTTATAGTTGGTCCCATAGTGAAAGTTGCTCATATTCGTGGGTAGAAATCTCTGTAAAAATTTGGAACCGCAAAAAAAATCAGCCTGTATAGTGTTGCAGTGAGAGTGAACGGTGACACGTTTGGTTTGTATGAAAAGTGTTGACAATACCGCCTCTAGCAGCGGCCGCTATGGCAATGGCGTCTCCGTGCTGTGACTGATTCGTTAAGCCTGCGCACTACACTACTCGAGAAGTTGATCCAGTGGCGTAACTATAGGGCTATTGGGGCAAAATGCCACGGGCCCCCAGCTAGAGGGGGCCCCCAGCCCGAGAGGGCCATGAGCACAAGAGAATCCTAACATAAAGACAGAAGCAGTCAGGGATTACAGTTTTTATTTTTGGGGAAAACATGAATTGTATCCGGAAGAAGTCGCAGGAGAAGTGCTAATAAAAAAAAATTCAACGTTGGTTGAGCTTCTTTATATTGAGGGAGGGCCTCTTGAATTTGCCACGGGCCCCAAACGGTATGGTTACGCCACTGAATACGAAAATGTAGAAGGGCACTTCGGTTCGCTTCGTGCAACCTCGGCTCGCCTAAGGCGACTTCCGATCGTTGTCGGTTTCTGCGCCCGAGCCAAAAGCGTCCCTGAGTTCTTAGCATGGGTTTCGACCCGTACTTCGTCGAAGCAACTTCGCGAGTAGTGCAGGGTTTAGGTCACAATAAAACACTGCCATATTTACACATCATTTATTGTACATATAACAAATCTATAAGTACATATTACAGTGATTAAGCCACACGTGCTCCACTCTTTACATAAACTCTTATTATAATAATATACAGTATCCGGGTGCGATTCCGCGTTTATATATCACATCGGGCTTAAGAAAGAGACAGCCACACAGGTGTGAGTGAAAGAGACGACGTGAGACAAAGCGGAAGTTTTTCTGAAACACGATGTGCCATATTTACGCCCGAGTACTGTAATGTTAACATACCACCGGTATCTAAAAGCTGATTCAATGTACAGTTAAACCAGAAAAGGTGTGCGCTTCGGTAAGAATCGTGTTTCCAAATTGTTCTGCGTGCTTCTGAGTTTTGTACTACCGCCTTTTGTAGTAATGCACCTATCATTGCGCGTTACCTACTCAGGGCCCAAATTTTGTATTATTCCCCGCAAAATCTTATCACGTGCAAACCGTGTCTTGTCAATGGCAAGAAATCAAAATATCAACCGTACCGACAATATGTATTTTGACAGTTCAAACCACGCCATTGTGTTATAGAGAATGCGTTATATTATCAGATGTCATGATTAACTAAGGAATTGACGTGGTTTCGAAGCAAGAATCGTTAAGTGGTTATAGTGAATTAGGGCCCTGCATCTATTCACAAACACTCGATACGCTTCCGTATCGTATCGAACATTAGTCATTGTTATCGTAGGAGTCTTCTAAACGCTGTTCACAAGTCCAAAACCCGAAAATTTTGTCAGTTTAAATGAAATAGACGCCCGCTATTCTTCCAACAGCTATTTGCTGTTGAAGGGAAGTCGAATCAGGTTATCGAAATGTCAGGTTTTCGATACGATAGCCTGTCGTATGGTTGTGAATCAGGGCTCTGGTCGCAATTTGGATTGGAATCACATAATTTTTAATCTATAATTTTGTAATCACGGCAATACAAAATAGTTGGGACTTGGGACTTCCATGGGCCAACAGCTCTATAACAGGTCTTTTCATCACGCGTCCGTATTTCCGAAGATAGCCGATGATTCTCGAAGCGCATACATTTCTTGGGATATCTGTAATCTGCTGTCGAATCTTACGTCAACTTATATGGAGAAAAACATCGCGAGGAAATCGGCATGTCCTAGAATGATAAATTCGAAAACACGTGACATCTACTGTGAATTACAGCCCACGCAATGGGAACATTATTGGCCGATTATGCTGATCGCGACAGCTGATGAGATTCAACAGCAGATTAATTTAAGCTCTGAAAAAACTGAGGTAAATCCCACGCGTGAGTCGGAATGAAATTCGCTAGCGCCGATTGAGCGAAGCCAACTAGTAAGTGCGTTTCAACAAATAGTTCCTATGTTATAATGTTGGCTCCCCTGTCCTCCGCTAGGAGTATATGTGTTTTGTGCCCATGTCTGTCAAGATAGTAGATATGGGAAGACGATTCTGCGGTTTTTTTAAGATTTATAAGGTGTCCGTATTAGAATCATGCCCAAAACATTAAGGAGTGGTGAAGAATAAGAAGTGGTATACATTGTTGCCAACATAACGGCATAGGAACTATTTGTTGAAACGCACTCTAACTTGTGACTTCCTTCCTAATCGCGTCCCGCATCTTGCGTGGGATTCGTATCAACGTGGCTGCTTTAAAAAAAATAAACCCGGGGTGAGTCGTTATATATAATCAAATACCTAAAATATGATATATTAATTCTGATATATTTATTACAGACTATTATTTAAGATAAAGAAATAAATAATTTAATTTACATTTAGATAATCAAGAAACAATAAAATTTAAGCCTGTTAAAATGAGATTTTTGTTGTTTTCAAGCTAACTACTATTTAGTAGTTAGCTTGAAAATCCGCCATATTTATGGCGGATTTTTTCAAGTACTTAACTACCTAGATTTATATTTATTCAAAAACAAAAATGATTTTCGTAATTTTTTTATCGGTGATATTTTTTTTTACCCAAATAAAGTTTTTTCCAGTCCGGGGCATTGGTCCAACTGCTCTGTCCAACTAGTTGGACCATGGGTCTTTACTAGGGGCAGTTGTCTAACTTTAAAAATAGTTGGACCACAGCACCTTTTGAGAGTTCCGTGGTCCAATTCATTTAAAAATAACTTGCCAACTCTAAAAACCTCAACTGCATCTTTATGTGTGTATGTACAACTTTATCAAGTGAAATCGCACACAAAAGACGTGAGGTCCAAATTGAGAATATACGATTATATACGAGAAATTCAGCTACAACTGATTTCAGGTGATATTACTGTAGGTCATGCTTCAGATAAATTTCGTTGAAAGTTGTGAAACATTTAAAAAAAAAATTAGAATTTGTCACCCGACTTTAATTTTGTTATTTTACTGCAAAGAGGTTCAATATAACCGTAAACCAGTAGGTACCATACACACATAAAGATGCAGTTGAGGTTTTTAGAGTTGGCAAGTTATTTTTTAAATGAATTGGACCACGAACTCTCAAAAGGTGCTGTGGTCCAACTATTTTTAAAGTTGGACAACTCCCCTAGTAAAGACCCATGGTCCAACTAGTTGGACAGAGCAGTTGGACCACTGCCCCGGAATGGTTTTTTCTCTTAATTTTGCTAAATTTAGCAAAAAAGCACAGCAGATTATTGGGTACTCCTAAGAAATTACTTGATTATTTTTATGACAAGTCAAAGATAGTTTAAATTAGTCACTAAAAACGTTATAGCTTATAGCAGTTCAAACATGTGGGTCACTAGAATTTTAAATCATAATGTGTTGTCGCAGCTGAAGTGGAAAAATCTCAACTAACTTTTGGAGGCCATTGAATCCTTTAGCGCTAAATTGATGATTAATGGTGTAAATTGTATAGGTCAAAATTAAATGACGATTTGCCTATACTATTTGATGAAATAGATATGTAATATAACTACATACATAGTTTAATCTAAATATACATCTTATACACATTTAGATATGTAAACACACAAATATAATTTTTACATAATAATAAGTACTTTAAAATAATATACATAGGTATTAGTATATAATTATATTTTGCATCTTTTTGTTAATTAAGTACTACGTATAATAATAATAAATAATGCTTTCAAGAATTGACAACTAAAAATTGAGCTTGACGTAGTACTAAATTTAGTGCAATAAGCCAAAAATTTAGTGCTACATTCGAAATTTCGTTAGTAAGTACAGTAAAACGGGGCTACTTTGACTTCCAGGGTTACTTTGACAAGGCCGATCACAACGTTATGACGCGTTCCCCACACCTCGCGCCTCGCGCAATATTACTCGAGGTCACGCACACTTGCTGAGCACACGTGAAAACCGATTTTGGCGCTCTGTTAAGGCGAATGGTTACGCCAAACTTCAAAGTAGACCTCTCTTTGAAGGCCTACTTCTCCCAAATGGATAGCCCAAATATATTAAAAAAAATATATGATATGTGACATATGTTTACAAACATAATTTAAGTTTGATTTTTTTAATATTACTGTTAGTTTTAACAATAAAAAATCATATCCATCCTCTTATTTTACGCAAGAATTTTCTTTCTACTTCCAAACGCCTGAAGCGATTTTGATGATTCTTTCACCAAATTATAGCAAATTTAATGGTTTATAAAAATTAAGTTTGTTTTTTTTAATAATTATTATTTAAGTGGGAAAAAATCAGTAACACCATGGTTTTACCTATACGGGCGCGGGCAGCAGCCGCCCGGTCAGTCTCGCTGTAGCGTTCGCACGGGGAGGTTGTGTCGCATGTCGGCTCGCTCCGATCTGCATTTTTGTAGCAAAGACTAAATAGCGCAGATAGTACACTCGGACTGTTCGTTTACGCTTGGACGTTGATAGTATTAGTAGTAGTGATAGTTTGTTTGCGAGTGGACGATATATTATTGTCTATTGAATACTAATATAATAATAATATCAATAAAACACGTTTATTCAGTATACAGATCGTTTATTCACATATACAAACTATAAAAAATACAATTACAAAAAAAAAAAATTAAAACTAACTTATGACTAATACCGCTCTTAACAGTGGTAGTTTTTAGGGTTCCGTACCCAAAGGGTAAAAACGGGACCTTATTACTAAGAGTCCTCTCTCCGTCTGTCTATCTGTCACCAGGCTGTATCTCACGAACCGTGATAGCCAGAAGAAGGGTTATGTTTTTCGAGAGTATATAATATACAGGGTGAATTTTTCAAGTGGGCGTGGATGGCCAAATTCTATACTATGAGGAATAGCGAAAAATACTCAAAGGAGTCGCGGGCTCGATTTTGATGAAAACTAAAACTGAATCATTGGATTTTTGAAAAATCAATATTTCTAGCCAGGAATCGAACCTGTTGATTTTGAAAAAAAAACACACACTGTATTATTACACCATTCGATAGTGTCCCTAATAAGGATCAAATTCTGGGAAGTAATGATATACGGCAAACTTAAGGAAAATGTTGAATCTTAATAAACTGCTTCTTATTTTAAAGTATTCATACCTCGATTACGTACCTTGTTCGAAATGATGCTCAATATTTTTATTTTACTAACACACCCGCAGC
The DNA here is from genome assembly GCA_945859645.1 of Amphipoea oculea. Taxonomy (NCBI): domain Eukaryota; kingdom Metazoa; phylum Arthropoda; class Insecta; order Lepidoptera; family Noctuidae; genus Amphipoea; species Amphipoea oculea. Next base: position 1,099,896 of record OX243891.1, on the reverse strand, counting down.
GCAGTCACCTTCACAACATTATGTTCCAAATTCAAATTTCTTTTACGATCTTTGGAAAATATTCTAATGGAATCACTAATATTGTAATGCTGAATGGCAGTACAATCCTTGAGACGTCGAATCCAGCTATGTATTGAAAACAATGGTCGCGTCAGGACACGTGACCGTCAGGAGAGATTTCACAGGGGAGAACTACTACTCCTAACTACTAAGTATCCCCCTCTCTTTCTACGGCGGCGCCAACCGAAGTGAACCAAGTGACACACGACAATGGATGGATGGATGGATGGATGGATGGATGGATGGGTGTGGGTGTGGATGTGGGTGTGGGTGTGGGTGTGGGGTGTGTGTGTGGATGTGGGTGTGAGTATGGGTGTGGGTATGGGTGTGGGTGTGGGTGTGTGTGTGGCTGTGGGTGTGGGTGTGGGTGTGTGGGTGTGGGTGTGGGCGTGTGTGTGGGTGTGGGGGTGTGTGTGGGTGTGTGTGTGGGTGTGGATGTACGGATGGATGGATGGACAGCTGATGGCTCGACCGTCTGTATAGTACCTACACTGCTGTGTATTCGTAAAATTCGTGTATACTCGTATAGTGTTTAAAATATGGAAATTGAACAAAGTGCATCTATTAATGAAAAAAGTGACGCAGAAATAGTGAAAAAAAATGAGTTATATTAATTCGATTAATAATTGATTTATTTCAACGTTAATATTCAAGTTTTCACTTCTGCCGGCACTCCCGGAGTGCAACCCGTCTTTTTTTTTCTCATAACCTATCGAGTGGGGTATCAAAATAAAAGGTTTTAAAAGGTGATTACAAAAATATATACAATTTATAATATGGTAAAAACTAATTCAAAGTGACAAATCGTAAAAAACACCTACCAAGAACTAAATCGTCAGCGAAATCTTTCACATTTGTAAACTAAAAAGCAGGAAATAAAAAAATTACAAAACCCGACTGCAACCTTATACTAAAACTAACTGAAAAGCTAAAAACAAGCCCCTTTTAAATTAAATAAAAGTTGGAAGCAGGCGGGACCCATTTGAGTATGTGACTATAATAATGGTATTCTTCTGGCAATCACGGTTCGTGAGATACAGCCCGGTGACAGACAGACAGACGGACAGAGGAGTCTTAGTAATAAGGTCCCGTTTTTACCCTTTGGGTACGGAACCCTAAAAACTACCACTGTTAAAAGCGGTATTAGTCATAAGTAAGTTTTTTTTTTTTCATAATTGTATTTTTTTATAATCTGTATACGTGAAAAAACGAACTGTATACTGAATAAACGTTTTTTATTGATATTATTATTATTTTTTATTTTTCTCTAAGAAAGCAGTATTTTTACTGTAAGTACAATAGCATTCATACTCACAACATAAATATTGTACGTATTCTCGATCCATCTACACTCAGTAAGTAGGTAGCATCATAAAACTGCCTAAGACAAAATGCATCCCACGCCGCATCTGCATGCGCTACGTACGAGTACGACACTCTTTGACATTGGGGAGGTAAGCGGGCGCGCGGGGTGAGGCACTGGGTTCGCCTATGCTCCGCCCAAACGCTCAAGGACATTCGAGGCTATAATCGCCTTAAAGTAGTTCCAACACCTGTCAAAGTAACCCTGGAAGTCAAAGTAGCCCCGTTTTGCGGTAGCTTACAACAGCATTAAAAGTCGCACTAAATTTAGCATAACGTGAAAACGTTTAATTTAGCTAAAATATTGTCCTAATTTATCTTATTTTGTACAGCGAATGATATTAACCTAAGTCTACTTAAGGCAACATTTAGTATGAAATCGAGTTAAGAATTTTTCGAGCCCGATGTTGAAGACACAACATTTTAAACAAAAAGATAATCATAAAAAAAAATCTAGTTCTTACTTTAGTCCACGCTTAAACTTTCAAGTCAGTTATTGTATTTTGAACTTTTTTTTTAAGGGGCTTACAGGACCTAAACGCAAAAAACGCAAGTTTTAGAAGCAATAAAAGCATAAGGCATAAGGTACAGTTCGACACAACTTAGATGTAGCATCGGGAAAATTCGTAAAACCGATCACACATCCGAATTCCGAACTAAGTGCGCCTTCAAAATCACCAATCTTTATTACTACTTTAGGAAAAATTGATAAATTTTTCCTAAGGTAGTAATAAAGATTTACGAATACGAATTACGAACGTTTTACGAATTTTACCGATGCTACATCTAAGTTGTGTCGAACTGTATATGATCGACTACAGTAAACAAAATCAGAAAAAAATATATGGCATTCTTCAGGATATATGCTAGGTAGATAGTGTGTTGAAAACAATATACAACTAATTTGATACGATAGAAAAAAAGTCATGAAGATATACGTCGCGCAACGAGTTATGAGCGCTGACCTTAAAGAAAACAGACGCCACAAACCCTTATGCCTTAGTAATAAGGGTTCGTTTCGCTTGTTTTTTTTTCAAGGTCAGCGCTCATAACTCGTTGCGCGACGTATACCTCTAAAAAACTATCTTTATACAATAAAAAAAAAACATACTATTATACATACAATCATTCTGATTTTTTGTCAGATAATTCTACAAGCAACATACTAAGGCTGGCTTCACAGCTATCCGGGAGACCCGTACGGGCTGTCAGTACGGGCGCCCGGAGCGGGAGCACATGTTAGGCGCTAGAACATCGTTTCACAGCGACGCGGCTTGATCCGTACACGACCCGCTCCGGGTTGAGCCCGTACAGCGCATCTGTCTCCTGCTAGCAACCGTATCGTACTGAATCATCGTTTCAGAGCACTGCGGGTACTACCCGTACGGGTCTCCCGAGTACGGTCGGCCCGTACGGGTCTCCCGGATAGCTGTGAAGCCAGCCTAAAGCACTGTTTTAATTTTTTAGTTCAAAAAATAGATTTTTTGTAAATAGACAAATGCTTCATATTTGGCAATAGGTAAATTACCAGCGCTGTGCCATCACGCTTCCCTTTCTTTTCTATGCAGTCCGACAGTGACCGCGCTTTAGGTCAATGTAGTCCCCGTAATGCAAAATTGACAGCTCAGACATGGTTCTAAAGTAAGTTTTTGCATTAAAAACTTTACGTATGTCTGAATAAAGTTCAACCGGATTGAAGTTAGATTTATTACAAACGTTTACCTAATACACCTGACGGTGGTCCAGTTTTGCAAAGGGCTTTCGTATTACCCAGTAACTGGGTTGTGGAGGTCAGATAGGCAGTCGCTCCATGTAAAATACTGGTATTAAGCTGCATCGGGCTAGACTGGAAGCCGACCCCGACGTAGTTGATTGGTATGATATGTTTGGGCGACTGAGCGTAAGATATGTTTTTAAATATTTTCATATAGTTATAAATACCGTATTCTTTTAGAACTATCTAAATTAATAGTTTTATTTTTATTGTTAATTATTATAAACTACAAGTAAATAAAGCGTGGATCAATTTCAACCGCCATGTCCGCCATTTAAAACACTTGACGTTTCTGACAGTTTATTTAATGATATCTGGCAAAACTATCATCTAGTTTTTGACAGTTAATTATATATCCATAATCTAATAAATATAGTTGAAGCCAGGGAAATTAACTGTTATGCGAATTAACACCCTAAATTGATTTGCTGTGTATAATATGTCGCAGTAAGACAAAGGATCACACACAATGATCATATTCTGTAACCACCTAGTTCACATTGTGGAAGCAATAAATTCAGTTAGTTTGCCGTATGTCATTACTTCTCAGAATCGATCCTTATAGCAACACTATCAAATGGTGTAATAATACAGTGTTTTTTTTTTTTAAATCAACGTTTTCTTATTCGTGGCTAGAAACATTGATTTTTCAAAAATCCAATGATGCAGTTTTAGTTTTCATCAAAATCGAGCCCGCGACTCCTTTGAGCACCTACTTTTGGATATTCCTCATAGTTTCGGATTTGGCCATCCACGCCTACTTGGAAAATTTACCCTGTATATGTAGTTATATGCCATATGTTATGTTATATGTTAGGTGGCTCAGAAAGCACGTTAAGCCGGTGGTCCCGGCGGCTGTCATTCGTAGATCTTTGACAGTCGTTACGGGTAGTCAGAAGCCTGAAAGTCTGACAACCAGTCTTACCAGGGGTATATTACCCAGTAACTGGGTTGTGGAGGTCAAAAAGGCAGTTTCTCCATGTAACATACTGGTATTCAGCTGCATCCGGTTAGACTGGAAGCCGACCCCAACATGTTGGGAAAAGGCTAGGCAGATGATGATGATACCCTATAACTATATCACGGCTTCAACCATTTTACTGCGACATATACAACAATAGCCATTGAATACAACTATCAAATAATGACATGACAATTTCTATTTGGATATACGGACAGTTCAAGTTGATACCTAGTCAATTTGTTTAACAATTAGTTTCTCTGACCTTACAATTAATTTTGGACAATAATTGTTTTGTTTACAATCACAATCAAAATACTGACTAATAATACTGATGTTTTAATAATTTAGTCAAATAATAAATTCGTTGTTATCAACATAATTTTTCGAGATTATTATTTTTATTTTTTTGTTTGAATGTTGGCAAAAGAATTGCAGATACCAACAGGGTTAAGCCCTATTTACATGGTGCAGCACCCTTATTCCGTAACACACTATCAATAACAAACTGAATAATTTTGAAGAATATTGCTAATCCATTGCTTCATATGTTCGAAAAATGCGTTGCTCAACAACGTAAATAACGCAATGAATTTTGTTGGACTGTCAAAATGAAAGCCATTACTACTGATAGTGTGTTACACAATTGCGCGGTAAACTCTGCTTGCGCGATGCAGGATTTTGCGTGACGTCAGCGTGATGCGCAGTTCGCATGTGGCGATATAGATGCCGCCACAGACCACCGATGTAAAATTTCTACGCTAGGGGATCTAGAATCATGTGCTGAAATTCATGGTTAAATTTTGCGAGTCGATGCCGATAACCACCCTGTGTACAGACGCCAGCACATCAAGCTACTACAATCTGTCAAATTTCTTTAATAGATTTTCAACTTTATTGCTTAAGCATAAGGTTCAAGGTTGATTGTAAAAATTTGACAGTTTTGGGTAGCTTGATGTGCTGGCGTCTGTACAATAAATACCTATTACTTATTAACATTGAAAAACAAACATAATTGTTATAAGTGCTGCCTTCAGCTGCTTCTTTTCTATTTACACGCAATTATTAAAGACGATTTTTAATGTTAGGTTAAGCATTTCTTATTAGGGATTTTCTTTGCATAACATTAGTGCCATTTAAGTAATAGTGAAACTGGCGGCCATTTTGAATTTCAATACATATGTAACGGAAAGCTTCATAAGTACTATCGCGGACACTCCCGCCTGACCACCACTAAGTTCATTTTTGCTTGCACTCAAAAAATAGAAGCGCTCTCTAGTATAGTTGCAAAACTTCTGAAAAATTCTGAATAATTCCGGAATACTTCTGGGAAAGTTTCTTTAAATCAGAATTATTCAAAATGAATTTAATTAAGATTTTTTTTTTCCTGAAAATCGTATTTTGCATCGCTGGTCGATCGCCGCCGCGCTACCCCTCTGTGCGCGCCCGACAGCACGAGTCGTGCGTGCCGCGCGCGCCCGGCTGCACGAGTCTTGCGTGCAGGCGATGGCGGTGCGAGGTGCGGTAAGAGGGGAGATGCTCCCTGGAGAAGTTTTCCCCCCGCGAGAAAGATTCGTACCCCGCAATCGAATGTTTCCGCCGAATATTTCGCCCGAATAATTGGGAAATATTCCCAAACTTTCGGAATATTTCGGAATACTTCCGAAGTATTCGACGGGAATGATTCGGAATTTTTCCCGCCAGCATCTATACTCTCTAGTAAGCGCGCCAAGGTCAAATAGTTCGTCCGTAAAATTCACAAAAGGAGTACACGTGATGCGTCACTAAGCTGCGCAGTGCAGGTTGCAACTAATTGCGTTATCGCTTTCCTCATAGGCGAAAACTTTGAGGGCCTGATTTGGCGCCGCCGCAGGATTTAGGCGAAAAATTTTTTTAAGCGATCAGGCGGAAATGTCCGCGATGGTACCTGTAGTTTATATTTTTAAATTTTCTTTATGTGTATGTTTATCTGTACCTATTTAATTATTGTGGTGTTAAACTGCATTAGTTAAATAAATAAATTATGTTCAGCATTGGAAATTGCCAATGCAAAGCAATCTAGTCCTGCATTGGCAATTTAGTTTCCGATATGTAAACAATACGCATTTGATTTCATTTTTTTTTTTCGGGAAAATAATTTTAACACGCACACGGCACACGTAAAGTTCTTACTTTCATGACTTTTTCTAATAATCAATTTACCAAGTGTTCATGAATATACAAGGTCAAGTTTAATTATTAAGTTCGTTTTTTAATCCCAGAAACTAATCTGACATTTGAGTCTTTTGTGTTTGCGTTTTTTTAGTAACTATACAGGGTGAAATTGAATTCATGGGCATCCTTTTAAGGGATCATTGTAATCATCATTATGAACAACTTTTATTATGGGACCAAACCTGAAATCGCGAAAAAAAAATCAGCTCTTCCCTACATTTTGTCGAGTTATGTGAACATAAATGCAAGGAACATCTGATTTTTTTTTCGCGATATTAGGTTTAGTCCCATAGTAAAAGTTGTTCATAATGATGAGTACAATGACCCCTTAAAAAGATGCCCATGAATTTAATTTCACCCTGTAGAAGTTTGACATTACACCTGTCAGATTAGTCTCAGAAATTAAATGGGTATCGATAACTAAACGATAAATAAAAACAAAAAGATTTAATGTTTTTTTTTTTGGGCAGCGACCGCTGGATGTTTTGTTATTTGAAGTAGGTATAAGTTGACAAAATCTGTTTTCTTTTGTTTTAAATACAATGTAATTAAATAAAACAGATTAAACGAGCTGGTATTTGGTCGTAAATATACGACCCTGGCGAAATGGACACGATAATATTTGTCGGATTAATCCGGCGTAAGCGGTTAAGTGACTAACTGGGGTCGTAAATAAATAAATTCTATTTTTTATTTTATAGTATTTAAATATTGATACCCATCACGTCCGCGGAGTTTTGCTAGTTAATTTAATTTGACCCTGTATTTAAGGAAAGCAAAATAGGAATTATTTGCGGATTGTTTAAATATATGCCATTAAAAATACCCATTCCGTTACACACTATATATCACAACACTGAAGCCCGGTTTACACCGCGAAAGAGTAATGAGCCGGAAATGGCTAAGCGGAGCGGACTTCGTTTTTATGAAATAGGTTTGCGTTTCCACCAAGAAAGAGTTTAGTCGTCTGATTCTCTCTAGAAATAAGCGAGCTCATTTTTACTCTTTTTGCTCCCCGAGTCATTTCCGCTCGACTCTTTGTTGGTGGAAACACATGTAAGCAGTTTTCTCTTGAGAGGTAAAAGAAGTCATTAATGGGTCCGCTCCGCTCGCGGTGGAAACCGGGCTTGAGGCCGAGATTCACAAACGTTACTTAGCATGTACAGATCCGGCACATCAAGCTACCCGAAACTGTAAAATTTTCCCAATCAACCTTGAACCTTATGCTGTAGCGATAAGGTTGAAAAACTATCAAAGAAAATTGACAGATTGTAGTAGCTTGATGTGCTGGCGTCTGTACTTTCGCTTAGCGTTATTCCTGTCACTGTCACACAACTGTCAAACTACAAGTGCAACATAGAGACGGGAAAACATCTTCGGGCGATTTTCAAAGCACAGTTTAGAGCCTAGAATTGAAAATCCAACAGTTTTTTTGACGCGCTGGGAGGCATTCTGTTGGATTCTCAACGGTCGGCGCAACACCGAGGGTTGAAAATCTAGTGTGCAATAAAATCCGCCTCGATATTTCTACGTCCTTACGAACGTGGGGCTAACGTTTATCAATCCCGGCCGACTTTCCAACGATGTTACAATGCGTGCCACAAAAGATGATACTTGACACCACGTGGTTTGACTTGCGCAGTACACGATTTTAGGTCTCTAGCGGTATGAGGTCTGAGCGCGGGACGGGGCCGGACGTCATAGGGGCGGCGGAAAGAGCGTGGGAGGCGGGGTCAAGTCTCATCATTCGTGGCGCCAACTATAAAACAAATCACACAGTCGTAACTATAATAAAAGATAATATGGCCGATGATAATTTGTGCCAGTTTGTGATGGCACCAGTGAATGCAAGGTGGAGCGTAAAGTGCCTTCATTCCATCCAATCATCCCCACCGAAGTCGACGGACTCCGAGAACGATGCTGGTGCCTGAAAACCGAAGTTTGACTTTAAATTGAAGTCTAAATTCAAAACTGTATGGTCTGTTCAAAAAGTCTCTGAAGAAAACATAAACAAATGGATCAGAAAACGTCAGAATCTTTAGATGAACCTAAAAATTGAGTGCTATGATTTGGTATTGTTTAATACTTAACTCGAAATGTTATTTTCGAATCATTTTGAAGATGTTTTTCATGTGACAATTAAGGATTTTCTTCGATGGTTTTCCAATTACAAGTTAGGTACTCGGAAAATCCAAAATACAGGAAGATTTTTTTATCACCATCAAATTTTTACAGGGTGTTCTACCCATGAATATGAACAACTTTTACTACGGGACCAACTCTGAAATCACGAAAAAAAAAAGTTCAATACCTACTTGACCAAAATGTATGAAACAGCTGATTTTTTTTCGTGATTTCAGAGTTGGTCTCATAGTGAAATTTGTTCATATTCATGGGTAGAACACCCTGTAAAAATTTGGATGGTGATAAAGAACTCTTCCTGTATATAATCGTTGGAAAAACTGGTGAGTTGACCTTCTAAATGAATGTGTTAATATACAAGTATACGGGGTGGCAGGGACAACGCGCAAACGGGGATCCACACGCAAAGCTCAGCGCAGATGTCGCCAGCGGCGCGATGGCTGCTGTTATAGCTATTTATGCAACTGTTGTATAATAGGGTTATTAAAACACGAGTGATAATAGTATCACATGAGTGTTTTAAGTACACCGAGGTTAGTACATCCTGGTACAGCACATAGTTAAAAATAACTGAATGATAGGTTACAAAATCTTCTTCTTCTTAGCGTATCGATAGCAATCTAAATGTACTCGGCCCAGAATTCGGCTACTTATTTGGCGCCATCACTAGCGTCCATCAGTTCCTGTAACGTGTAGCTGACAGGACACGCAAGGCACGATATTAAGTGTCCCATCGTTTGTGGAACAGCACCACATTTACACTCCAAGGCGGATTCGTCTATAAATCTCCACCTGAACAGGTTTTCCTTGCTTCGGCCAACCTGGGTCCGGAGTCTGTTTAAAGACTTCCAGGTTACCCAAGGTAACTCATGTCCAGGTGGGAGGTCTGCAGCGGGTGGAACGAACGGTTTGGGTAAGGAAGCAATGTCTCGCCACAGCTTCAGTCTTTCTTGTGGTGGTTCGCCAGTGAGTGGGACGGTATGTAAGTGAAGCTTTCAATGGCCACGTCGACGATGCGCCAATGGCAGTAAAGGTCCTCACTGTAACCATGAACTCAGCACTTGATTCTAGACCGCGCTAGCGAAGGTGCGGGATTGTCCGAAAGGGTTACCGCTACGCCGGAACATAAAGGGCTAAGGAAGGAACACGGATGGGTTTTAGTCAGTAAGAGTCTGACACTTCCTTCCGCTCCACCCAGAGCGGGAGGGGTCATTTGATGATTTCCCATCCATAAAAAAAATAGCGTAGAAATTTTCGTAGGTTATAAAAAAAATCTGCTGTTTCATAGAACGGTGCAATACCTACGCGGTCTAAATGTATGGAACAGCTAATTATTTTTTAAACCGACGAAACATTTCAACACAGGGTGTTCAGAATCATGTAGTGTATACTACATGAATCTACTGTGTGTGTGTGTTGTGTGTGTGTGTGGGGGTGTGTGTGTGTGTGTGTAGAGTCATTGTAACAGGTTGGGTTAAGTCCCTGCCACCCTGTATTAGGTACTAAAGTGAGTGATTGCGTAAGAATTTAAACCCAAAAAAGGTATTAAAAAAAAAAAACCGAGTGTGCTTATGACCACACGACTGAAGTGAAACTTCAAACGTATTTGGCTATGAGAGGAAGAGAGAAAGAAAATGTGCGCGCGCACTGCTTTCTCTTGCTTATATCCCCCACTCAACTCCCGTTCGCCTCGCCCGTAGCCCTTAGACATGGGTCGTACTTGCAAAATCGAGTACCAGGGCTTCCAAGTACGTCCACCTTAAGAAACCAGGGCATGAAACCAGGGCTCGAGATACTTTCAAGTATTTTCTATCTGCATCGAAAACTGATCCATAACTTCATACAAATAAGAAGTACAATCGCGTAATCAAACAAAAGCCCTGTTGGAAGTAAAAAGTACTTGCATAGGAAATTGATCCGTGAATTCCTAATACTTTTACAAACCATTAAAGTAAAAATACTTGCATACGAAATTGTTCCGTAGACTCTTACCACACCTCGGACACTCCATACAACGCTCGCAAAATAATTACCTATTACTACTACATAAACAAATGACGTTTGTATACGTGCAAATGTGTGCGTGAAATCTAGTAGCGTAAAAAAATGGCGCGGAAAGCAATTTGTGTCGGGGAACCGAACGACGTCGGCGGCGGCGCTGCCCGAACGTGTGCATTATTATGAAGTGACCATGTAGTTCAATTGTTTATATAGGTATAGTCGGGTTCGTAATGAAATAAAAACACTAAAATAGTTTAGTTTAAATGACTTTTCTGTAAATAATGGGTTATTAAATCGCATGTTATTAAAAATGCGAAATCATACAAACAGTATATGTAAATACGAATTCGGAAAAGCATCACAATATCCAACCATCGTGATTAAAACTCAAATAAAACTTTTAAATCGCATAATTGTGTGTCAGCAATACAGCGCTGCGGTTCGCGAGCGCCCTTGCTAAAGAGTCGGCGACGAATACCTCGAAGTGCGGGGTGAGGTGCGGTATCTGATATGAGGGCGAGGAAGGGAGTGTCCTTTCTGTACGTAGTACTATTAAGTATTCTGTGCTCTTACTGATAAGGAGTATGATCGCATTTGCGAAAACAAACGCGGTTGTTGAACTATTTGAGTACCTACGTACTCGAGCGTCGAGGCACGACGGAGCGAGATACTTTCAAGTATTTTCTATCTGCATAGAAAACTGATCCATAACTTCATACAGATAAGAAATACAATCGCGTATTCAAAAGCCCCGTTGGAAGTAAAACTACTTGCATAGGAAATTGATCAATGACTTCGAATAAATAAGGAGCAAAATCGCGTTTACAAATAAATACTTGCAAACCATTAAAGTAAAAAAACTTTTTAAGAAAAAAAAAACCGACTTCCAAAAAAAACTTTACAAAGTGAAAAATAACTTTAATTTCGGAAGTCGGTGTCTTTGGATCTTTATTTTAGTTTTTTGCCACCGACTTCCGAAATTAAAGATATTTTTCAATTTGTAGTGTTTTTTTGAAAGTCGGTTTTTTTTTCTTTCTTAAAAAGTTTTTATTTCACGCTTTTTAGTGGGTCTGCTTATAATTTATCTAAGTTACAATAGCCTAGTGATCATCGCCTTTTACAAACAAAATATTGCTTTTCCCGATACAGGGAAGTTAATTGTTGAGGAGTTCTCCAGATCCACCATCAGCTCCGTATCACCATTCACATTGTGACGAGCATAAATTGCTTAGCAACCATATTAAAGTAATCGAATCGCAACCCGTGAAATACTTAGATATTATTGAGTAGTTCCGGTGGCCATCTGTGGTCTTCATCATCAGTTCCACATCACCAAATAGTGCTTTCCGAGAGCAAATGCACGAGTTACTATAAAAAATACCCAAATCGCTATAGGTGTGCCTATAATATTTGAAGAGTTCCTTCGATTTCTCCAGGATCCCATCATCAAATCCTGCCCTGATGTTTTTAGACTAGATGCTGATAATCCTGGCTGCAGCATCAGGCTAGACTTGTCAACATTGCATTGAACTTAAGTCCTGTTTAAAATGAGCCCAAACACGACTACGGTGCTGTAATTTCAAGGTTGGTACTTTTTCTAATGCTCCTGGCTTCAGCATCAGGTCTTTATGTACTTCGGTGTTCCTCATTAACAGTACGTTTATCCACACATCGAGCCCTTTTCAATGAGCCTTAACACGATATATCTGCTGTTAGTTGTCGAGGAGTTAGGTACTCTGCAGACTATCCTGACTGCAGCATCAGGTCATGACTTGATGATCATGAGACCAAATGTGGCAAATGCCCTATCAAACATCAAAACAATTGACTAAAACAGTCCTTGCCTGTTCGAGTAACTTCTTACTGTTAAGGAGTTGTAACTTCCATCATCAGCCCAGCTACCTGAGATGGTGACAACCATACGCAAATACACAAGATACTTCGTAAAATATGCGAAAAACAATAAGTGAGCCTATAAAATCTAAAGGTTGCCCTCGATTACTCTAAGATCCTATCATCAGATCCTAACTTGGTGACAGTGGGACCACCTCAAAACTATCTACTTTGGAACAAAAAAAGAATTTTGAAAATCCAAAAAAATATGAAATATACAAAAAAAAAAAAACGTACAAACAGCCGAACATAGTACCTCCTCCTTTTTGTGAAGTCGGTAAAAAATACTTGCATACGAAATTGTTCCAAAAGGAGCATGATCGCATTTGCGAAAACTGACGCGGTTGAGTACCTACGTATTTGAGCGAGTAGCCGTATAAGATACTTAATAGTCTTGCAAGTATTTTGAGTCGGTACCCGGTGTGCGTACTTGGAAGCAAACACCTGGTGTAAAAACCCGGTCGCATATTTATGCGACCGGGACCGGGTTTTTACACCAGGTATTTCCAGCTATTTTTTACGTACCTTCCCTACTCGCGATCACACGTTTTCGTAACGCATTCGCCAGTTTACTCCCCAAGTCAAGCGCGCCTAAAGAAGTTTCACTTCAAAAATGCAACAACTTTTTAACTTAAGGTTTGTTTACATTTCACCAGTTACTTTTGGAACAGACATTAGTTTAATTAGTATTTATAACAACGTACTCTTTAAGGCGGACATTTCAATAGACAGAGTATCTCTTTAAATAAAACTGAAGAAAAAAAAAACTATTTCCGTTTGACAGTTTTTGTAAGTATAGAAATTGTAAAATTTATTCTTCAGGTAAAAGTCATCTGACTATTGAGAAATCAGGCCTTAATTAACTAACCAACTATACACACTAAATAAAATAATTACCAATAAAATATCCTAACTAAACTAAACTGAACCTTACAAAAAAACTAAACTATGGCATCAAAAAATTCCTCCGCATTGCTGTCGACTGGTGTGCACATGATTTCGAATTTACTGCCATCCTACCTAAGCGGTATTCGCTACCGTCTGCGGTAGAGAAAACCGAGTGGGTATGCGGTAATATTACTGTTCACACCAAAGCGAATTTCGCTATCCTTGTGGGTAGAATACCGAGTTCGAGTTTCGCTCAGGAAGGTAAAGAAGTTCTTGTAGAAGAAGGTAAACAATACCAGACCTATGCGGTACTATGGCACCAATTATTCCGCTCTAGCCGCGGAACTTGATACTAAATACCTGAGCAAAACCCGTGCGGTATGTAGGTACCTCTACCCACAGCGGTAGCGAATACCGCTCAGGTCGCTCTAGCCGCGGAACTTGATACTAAATACCTGAGCGAAACCCGTGCGGTGTGTAGGTACCTCTACCCACAGCGGCAGCGAATACCGCTCAGGTCGCTCTAGCCGCGGAACTTGATACTAAATACCTGAGCGAAACCCGCGTAGTATTTACCTCTACCCACAGCGGCAGCGAATACCGCTCAGGTCGCTCTAGCCGCGGAACTTGATACTAAATACCTGAGCGAAACCCGCGCGGTATGTACCTCTACCCACAGCGGCAGCGAATACCGCTTAGGTTTGAATAGGCCCCATCTGTCAATGTACCCAGTAAAGTCGAAAATTTCGTCCTGTGTATTATGCGGGCAACTGCTGCATTCTGCGTTTAAGCGTGGATCTACATAGTCATTACGGAATTACAAGGAAAACTAAATATTTTTTTAATACAATTTTACTTTTCTTCAGCTAAGTACACTAAACTGACTCGGAGCATTTCCACTGAAGCGGAGTCAAGCGAAGCGGAGAGGTGCAGGAATTGGCCAATCCCAGATAAGGTGAGAGTTCCCTTTCCCGGGACTCAAACTATCTCTATACCAAATTTCATATAAATCGGTTCAGCGGTTTTGGCGGATCAATCCGCGGAAATCCAGTAACGGCGAATGTATGCTAATAATAAATTAAATATCATAGCTGCATTCTTTTTTTACTTTATATGACATTTCTTACATGTTTTTACGTATGGCGCCGCTATCTAAAAAAGTATAACACCTTTATTTAATTTATTATTGCAATCATCACGCACCAAATGTCATTACCATTTGCAAATAAAAGTCGGCCTAATTGAGCGGAATGGCCCTCGCGTGAAATGGTAACATACAGACAGACAGACAGTTACTTTCGAATCTATAATATTAGTATGGATTACTTTTGAGGTACGGAACCCTAAAAACCAAAAAACCCAGCACATCTCCGCTCCGCTCGTGTCCGCCTCAGTGGAAACGCACCCGAATTCCTAAACTTAGTCAAAATCAAAGTCGCCGCCGTAATCATTATCGTCTTCGGGCGGCTCCTCATACACGGGCGGGGGGGGCGGGGGGGCTACGTCTTGTGGAGGCGTTGCATCCGGAGAATGTCCTCCCTGCTGAAAAGTTTATTTCCGCGTTGGTCGCTAGTTGCGAATGCAATGGCCCCTATATCACAAAACTTTACAAGTCCACATAATCAGTCTTTAATGTTCCCACTGTGACACAGGCCTCTGCGAGAGGGAGTGGGCCGTAATTCACGCGGGCAGTGGCGTAACTATACCGTTTGGGGCCCGTAGCAAATTCAAGGGATGGGGCCCTCCCTCAATGTAAAGAAGCTCAACCAACGTTATAGTTTTTTTTTTTTTACTAGCACTTCTTCCGCGTAGATTTCATATTATCCCCTACAAAATTTAACACCTGACTGCTTCGTTAGTCTAGTGGTCGCAAGCGCTACTGCTGAGCATGAGGTCCTGTCCAAAAAATTACACAAATAATGGGAAAAAGGTACAAAATGTTCGAAACCTGATTGATGTCCTTTGTTGCACATTTTCAAAAAAAGTTTGTATTTATAAAATTATGTTAGGATCCTCCTGTGCTTATGGCCCTCTCGGGCTGGTGGCCCGTGGCATTTTGCCCCAATTGCACTCTATAGTTACGCCACTGCACGCCGGACAAGTGCGGGTTGGTAGATGTCACATGTCGTTAGAATTTTCGGTTCTAGGACATGCCGGTTGAGGGTTCACCATTTTGAGAGTAGTGGTGATGAAATAATTTAGACAGAGTACAGCGCCTGTCTGGGGTCGAGCCTAGCATTAAAAACCTACAACTCGTAAGTCGCGGCCGTTTCCACTGTGCCACCAATGCTGTCACAAGTCCACAATTTTACAAAATTGATGAATTCTAGTTAAAATTGCCTGTCAGATTTACAATTCATAATCTACAAATTACTATAATTTACATATACAGGGTGAAATTGAATTCATGGGCATCCTTTTAAAGGGTCATTGTAATCATCATTATGAACAACTTTTACTATGGGACCAAACCTGAAATCGCGAAAAAGAATCAGCTCTTCCCTACATTTTGACGAGTTATGTGAACATAAATGCAAGGAACAGCTGATTTTCTTTCGCGATTTTAGGTTTAGTCCCATAGTAAAAATTGTTCATAATGATGAGTACAATGACCCCTTAAAAGGATGCCCATGAATTTAATTTCACCCTGTATATTTGTAAGATTTCCGTTACAATTATTTGGCTTAGGGAGGGCGCCACGAGCAACATAGTTGCCCGGCAACTTTTCTGTCTCTGTCGCTGTCTTCTCGCCGTGATTTGAACGATGCGCACACGGGAGCTACAGCAGCGCGACTTTATCGTATTTTGCGAAAAAAAAATCTATCAACGGGGCGGTTGAACGACAACTGGCTGGCCAGCGACTTTTTGTCGCCGTGCCCGCACTTGCATTGCTACCAACAGACGGGCAACAGTTGCGTCGCCGGCCTGTCTCCAAACCCGCGTACAAAAATGTCTCCCAGCTGTCGCGTCGCTACATGCGCGCACTTTCATACCTACTACCTGTCGTTTTTGCGTCGGGGGTTAAAAACTGATGAAAAACAAAATACACACAGACAAAGCGGCTGGCTAACAGCTATACACCATTTTGAAATAGGTAACATTAGAAATTTAAACATACCTTTTTACCGTCCATTCAACCGAGTTTGACTTCTATTCCGTAGGCATAAGGATGACATTAAAAGCAAAAACGAGGTTACGATACCAACTGTTTATTGCATTGTATCTCAAAATCGGTTGAACGGACGGCAAAAAAGGTTTATTTAAACGTATATATCTTGTTTCAAATGGAATATCGACGGTGTAGTATCAATATCTAATAACTACAAAATCATGATTTTACAGGAGGCGAAAAAAACGTTTCATTTCTACAGTTTTTAATATTTTAGTAAATAAAAAAGTTACTTATTTTAAACAAATCGCACCTTTAAAGTAAAACCGTTACTAAACGAAATTTAAGACTTAAAGAACCCTGCACTCAGATTTTATTGACAAAAAAACAGTGACTTTTCTAATATTGGCTCTCCTGTAAAATTTTATAATTTCGTTTGGTAACAGACAGGTACGAAATAGTAGGAAACGTCGTCGTCGATTCAAGACCTTAAGTCTTTGCAAATATGGGCTAATTCATATTTTACCTACGAAAATCTTACTATTTTACCCACTAAAATGTTAGTTATTAGATATTGACACTTCACCGTCGATATAGTAACGTATAAATCTGTGACGTACCTCATCTGGCTCCTCCTTTAGTGGATAGTTAAAAAGAAGTAAGGTTAGGTATTAGTAAACATGAATGCTATGCTCAGTCTGCCAAAACAGAAGCCTACCGAGCTCCCTTACGCCGCTACCTCGAAAATCTAAAATCCTCGAAAACCTACTAAGGGTCAGCTCACACCGCGACGCGACACGGCGCGCAATTTTCAAGATAGCAATACAATTATAGACCTTATGTACTACACAAAATTTTTTTTTACAAAAAAACAACCGACTTCAAAAAATCACTACAGAGTGATAAATAACTTTAATTTCTGAAGTCGGTGTCGTTGGTTCCGCATGTTCGTTTTTTGACACCGAATTCCGAAGTCGGTATAAAAAAAACGAAAATGGGGAACCAACGACACCGACTTTCGAAATAAAAATTATTTAAGTAAGTATCACTGTAGTGTTTTTTTTTTTGCAGTTTGTTGTTTTTTTGTAAAAAAAGTTTTTGTTTTTTTGGGTACCTACCAACTACCTACTCAATGTAAGTTAGATGTATGTGTATCTTTTTAGTAGTAACATTGCATTGGCATTATAGCTGTTATTATTTACGAAAATTTGAACATAAAATAAAAAAGAAAATGAATATGAACATCTATCACTATGGGACCCACTGTGAAATCACGAAAAAAAACCAGCTTGTTTCATACATTTTGGTCAAGTAGGTATTGAACTTTTGTATGAAACAGCTAATTTTTTTTCGTGATTTCAGAGTTGGTCCCTTAGTGAAAGTTGTTCATATTCATGGGTAGAACAGCCTGTAATAATTTGGAACCGGTAAAAAAAAAACACCCGGTATAAAAAACATGTAAAAATACAAAAATATG
Organism: Amphipoea oculea; assembly: GCA_945859645.1. NCBI lineage: Eukaryota > Metazoa > Arthropoda > Insecta > Lepidoptera > Noctuidae > Amphipoea > Amphipoea oculea. Next base: position 1,082,015 of record OX243891.1, on the reverse strand, counting down.
TAGGTTGGTATCGGTAACCACCGGAATCGGGAACGGGATTGGCATTATTAGTATTTACGAGTGTCATTCGATCGATGGGATCCCTTCTTTTCGCATAATGTTCTTTGTCCTAATATACTTCGGCATAACGATTTTGGCACAATTTGTTTTGGCATAATATTTATTTATTATTTATTTATTAAAACTTTATGCACAAGTAAAAACTGTACAAAGGCGGACTTAATGCCTTAGGCATTTTCTACCAGTCTACCTTAGGGTGATGCAGAGACAATACACAGTAGGTGCAATAACAGAAAGAAAAGATAAGAAAATATTTATAACTAAGATATAAGAATAGATATAATAATAAATACATATATACATACATATGTACAACAATATATATATATATATATAGACATAGTTATGAGACATAAATAAGAAACCCTACAACAACTTAATTCTGAGACGAATCTGCCAACTTCTTGTGTATGTGTTCTCGAGCTTTCACTTTAAACGTGAACCGATTGGTTACCGTCCTGATATTCTGAGGGAGCGCATTCCAAAGGAAAACCGCCTGGACAAAGAAAGTCGATTTTATAAAACCAGAGCGATGAGAAGGACAACGAAGAAGACGATTATTCTCGGACCGAAGATTCTTGCTGTGTGCAGAGCATAAATATTGACAAAGAGAAGTCAGATAAGAAGGAGAAGCGGGATTTTGAAGAAGAGAAAACAGGGTAGTCAAAGCCCTCAACGCTCTGCGCTGCCGGATAGGTAACCACTTTAAAAGCGCTCGATGTGCGGATACATGATCATACTTGCGAAGATTGAAAACGAATCGAATGCAGCTATTAAGAAGTCGGTCAAGTTTATTGAGGAGATCTGCATTCAGGTCATAGTAGCACACGTCACCATAGTCAATTATGGGGAAGATAAGGGACTGTACAAGCATTGCCTTAATGTGTGATGGGAGAATATTCTTCAACCGATAGAGCGACCGCAACGTTCCAGTGACCTTCTTGCTCACAATCGCGACCTGCTTACGCCAGTCAAGGCGAGTGTCAATATGCAAACCCAGATCCTTGACGTCAGAGCTAAACGGAATCACTGTGCCATCAAAGGTAACCGGTGGCACTGTTGAACCATTCAGCCTCCTCAAGCTATAGGGGCTCCCTACAATGATAGCCTGACATTTGGTTGGGTTAACCGCCACCCCAAAGCGATCAGACCAATTTTTGACGACTCGTAAAGCCCGATTTAGCTCCTCGATCGCACCGGATAAGCTGTCAACACCTGCCTGACAGTAGAGCTGTAAGTCGTCAGCGTAAAGGTGATACGCACACTGAAGCTCGGAAGTTATGAGATCTATAAAGATAGAGAACAAAAGTGGAGATAAAATGCCGCCTTGAGGGACGCCAGTTTCAAGATCACACCAGCTGGAGCTAGAATCACCAGCGAGAATTGATTGCTGACGCCCCCGAAGATAGGAAGAAAACCATTCCAGAACCTCGTGAGAGACCATGCGATAGGAGAGGATGGATAAAAGGACTTCGTGACTGACGGTATTGAAAGCATTAGAAAAATCGATCAACACTAAAACCGTCACCTTAGTGTCTTCCATTCCTCGCCTTATATCGTCAGTCACTTTGAGGAGAGCAGAAACAGTACTGTGCCCGGGCCTGAACCCGGATTGGAAATAATACTTCGGCATAATTTTTTTAGGCATACATTTTATGTTGGCATAATCATCTTAAAGACTAATTTGTTTTGGCATAAATTTGATTCGCATAATACTAAACGACGTCAGGGGCACCCCGAGGTTCGGTTTGGTTAGGTTCCTTTAAACCCTGCAGACAGAAATAGGAGCCCCGTGTAGCGGGGCTCCGTCGACCTGACGTCGTTAGAAATAAAACGCTCATGCTAAATTTTATGCTTTAGAATGTTATGCTTAATCATTATTATGACTAGAGAAATTATGCTTAAAAAAATTATGCGTAAGCTGTTATGCGTACTTAATTATATTATGCGAAAATATAATTATGCCAAACAAAATTATGGTAAGTTATATTAGGTCTTAAAATTTTATGCAAATGGATAGGGAACCTCGATTGATCTGTCTTACCTCAGATGGGCTGTCTCGGTTGAAGCCGCCCCCCATCGCGTAGCCGGCGAGCCCGCCAGCAGCCATGCCGGCTGCGCCGGCGCCCAATGCAGTGCCCATGCCTCCTCCTCCGCGCTGCTGTCCTTGCTGCATCTGACCCTGCTGCATCTGCCCTTGCGCCATTTGAGGTCGCTGGGCGTATTGCTGAAAAAATTGTATTAAGATCACAAATTATTCAAATTAGGCTGAGAATCCAAATAGGATAGAATTCATAGGGCTTTGAAGATCTGTTGCGCCATTTTGAAAATGGCGGCCACACAATATGACACCTATACAGGGTGAAATTGAAAACATACGACAAATCGAAATGAGAGATTGTACTCATCATTATGAACAACTTTTACTATGGGACCAAACCTGCAATCGCGAAAAAAAAATCCCTGATTCACACTGGCCCTCAACAGCAAATAGCTGTAGGAAGAATAGCGGGCGTCTATTTGATTTAAACTGACAAATTTTTCGGGTTTTGGACTTGTGAACAGCGTTTAGAAGACTCCTACGATAACAATGATTAATGTTCGATACGATACGGAAGCGTATCGAGTGTTTGTGAATAGCTATGCTGATCAAAATTTCTCCAAAGTTAAGGACGGTCTCCTAAGACCGATTTCCTGTAGCTACAATGTTCAAGTGTACCTACCATTAGGGCGTTTGTCCACCGCAGCCGTCACCGGGGTAATTGCGTAACACACTAACGTTAGAAATGGCTGTCATTTTGACAGTTCCATAAAATTCATTGCTTCATTTACGTTGCTGAGCGGACAAATTTTTCGGAGCAATGGATCAGCAATGGCGCCGATTCCCTTGTTCATAAACTAAACTAAATTTAAGTTCAGTGCATCATTTTCTTTCTATTGCATTAAGAAAAGGACAGAAGATAAATATTAGTTTAGTCCTGTCAAATTAAGACACTCCATAGACAAGTTTAGACATGATTAAAAAATTAGCTACTAAAAATACGTCAATTTACGTCAGGCGCTGACTAATTTGACAGGACTAAACTAATATTTATCTTCTGTCCTTTTCTTAATGAAATAGAAAGAAAAGATGCACTGAACTTAAATTTAGTTTAGTTTGTGAACAAGGGAATTGGCATGATTGATACTTAGTGTGTTACGTATGTATGATGACGGCGCTCGGGTGACGGACGTGGGGTGGACACGCTGCCATAGTAAGGCTACGGACACGAAGTCAGCGGGCGCGGCGCGACGGCAGCGGCGACGCGGGAAGCGGCGCGTTTCAATGCACTGATTTATATGGAACTGGTCTCGAAGGTAGAAGCGCGGCGCGGCGCGGGGAGCCGCGTATGAGCTTTGCGCACTAGCAGTGCCCGCGCATCTGCATTGACCTCGTGTTGTGCATTTTATTTTTTGCTTTTTTAACGACCGAAGTTTCAAAATGTAAGTATCAATACGATGTTGTCGTCGCTGTTTAGACATTTCGTTCGCGAACAAAGACACTAATTTCTCATAACACAACACTAAGCCGCTCTAGCGCCACCCGCGCAATCTGCCCGCTGGCTTCTAGACCGGCAGCCTAATTGCGGAAAGCCAAATCGTCAAATGATTCTGATCAGTTGGCTTCATTTCTATCACAATTGGCTTCATTTTACGATTTTCGAATTGCGAAACTCTAGTTTATTATGAAACCAATTATGAACGTTAAGGCCCTGCGCAGAAACTAGAGTTTCGCAATTCGAAAATCGTAAAATGAAGCCAATTGTGATAGAAATGAAGCCAACTGATCAGAATCATTTGACGATTTGGCGTTCCGCAATTAGGCTGCGGGTCTGCGTTGCCGCGCCGCTCCCCGCGGGGCCGCCGACGCCGCCCCGCTATCGCTGACTTCGTGTCTGTGGCCTAATGTATGTATCACTACTTCGGCGCCGCCATATCGTTCTAAGTGACGTACCCGTGACGCGGGTGACGTCTCCGGTGAACAAGCGCACTCCACATCACTGGCCATTCTAGAAATTCCAACCTGTATATACAATAATAATCGTGAAACAAGAGCTAAGAACTATACAGGATGATTTTAAATTGACGTATCCCTTTTTGGACATGCTAGAGCGTGATCCATTTGCAACAATTATGGTCGTAAGCACACGTATCAAATCGGAAAGGGATTGGCACCGTATCAACTCGAGCCGTTCAGTATTCTTTGTATGAAACCTTACGGCAACGCACACTAATCGGATTCGTAACGTAATCACCTCAACTCGGAACAAGGTCACGAACCGCGGTGCGGTGCGTTACGGCTCGTCGTCCCCGCGCTTACGTCTCTCCGTACCCGAGCTTACGTCTCTTCGTCCACCCTTGCCCCTCTCACCCCTCCGGCCTGCTTGCTGCACCATCAACCAGCGGTCGGCGAGCCGTAAGCGCGGCGTCGCCGTAGCCGAGTCGACATATCGGAGCTTCGGATCCGCTTTAGTTACGTGCTTGCGTTAGGTTGACGCCTGTTTGATGGCGAGGCGATAGGCGATACGGTGCCGATCCCCTTCCGATTTGATACGTGTGCTACGACCTTAAAGCATATACCTAACGAAGTAGCGATGATGCTTAAGAAGAGAGGATGTGTTTTTTCACGTCAAAATTACATAAGACGGGGACTGTCTTATGTAATTTTGACGTGAAAAAACAAAAACAAAACGCCCGTCTTTCACCACTTCCTAATGCTTTAGCTGGGAAGAAGAAGTGATATAGAATTTTAAAGCACTCATTCTTTTTTTTGAAGCACTCATACTTTCGAGACCTGAGGGCCAAAACACACACGCTACTTTTAGTATCGGCGATTGGATATTTTGCAGCTATATCGATGCTGCATCGCGTTTTGGCGACTCTCTGCGTTCGAACGCGGTATCGCAATCGCGCGTTTTAGCGACTGCTCCGATGCTGGCGCAAATGCCAAATCGCTGTGACCGGCATCCGAATGTGTGCGGAGTGTAGCGTTCAGCCGCTGTGTCGAGCTTCCGAAAAGCGACTGAATCGCCGCGTTTGGCCTTTTTGAGTGTGCGGTGTGGAATGCTTGGTCGCTGCATTTAGCTTCTAAAAAGCGGCTAAATCTCCGATCGCCGATGCTAAAAGTAGCGTGTGTGCTATGGCCCTTAAAGCCGCTCAAGATTTTTTCGGCTTTATCGGCCATTCGTTCATAGGGCTTTTTAAGTCCCCTGTGCCGCATTGACGTGGAGTTGCGGTCACCAGCCCGTATTACCTATACCTAAGTCCTGCGCTGCCATCGACGACGCCATGGAAGTGGCAAAGTTCTGAGCCACGGGGCTGTACATTAATCACGTGAGGCTCGAAAGGGGGGGGGAGGGGTTCATAAAAATCACGAAATATCACAAGGGGGGTGGGGGGGGGGGTGTAGTAATATATCACGTGTATTTATTTTTTCGGCAAACGCGCGATACTCAACCGAAAAGCGGCGTTACGTGTATTTATTTTTCGCATTTCTTTCATTACTTTTTTTGTCAGTCAAAAACAACCTGCTACCTTTCTGTCTACCTCTAAACGTTACTTATTATTGTAGTCTTTAATTTTCTATAATAAAATTAGATGATACTTATACCTGTATTTTATAAATATTTAAAAAAAATAAGATTCTTTGTAGATACCAAAAAATACACGTAAAATGGGGGGGGGGGTAGTCTCTTAAACCTCACCAAGGGGGAGAGGGGGGGGGGGGGGTAGTTTAAAAATAACAAAAAAAAATAACGTGATTAATGGACTGCCCCCAACAAGATCTCAAAAAAAAAACTCATGGGTGCCAGCGACACGAAGAAGAAGAAGTCCTCTCTACAAGGTTACACAGTACACTTGTGTGACGCGTCGGTTTAGTGGTCGCAAGCGCTACTGCTAAGCATGAGGTCCTGGGTCTGGGCAATGTGTTATTGGACATTCCATCAGTGATTTCTCAGTAGCAGCCTGGAGTCTCCTAGACTTGTCCCGGTTGATGGCACGCCCCCTATTACATGGGTCTTAAAACTCTTAAACATAACTGGCGAAATGTGAGTATATGGGTACACCCACGGGTATCTATAACACCTCTGACTGACCCTATAGGGGCAGTCTCCACGAGCGACAGAATGGCGGCGACATTATCGTCGTATTTCTATACACTCTCTTAGGTCTTCGCCACACTTGGCGGAATTCCGTCGCGGATCTTCCGCGTCGGAACGCCAATACATGTTATTGCATATGAATGACTAATAACGCACACACTACGCGGAAGATCGGTCGTTCCGTCGCGGACCGGTCGCACATTGCGTCTGTTCCGTCCTCCGCGCACCGATCTTCCGTCGGCGTAAGATCGGCAACGTCGATTTCCAGGTATTATATTGTATCGCGCCACATCCGGCAGATAACTCGCGGAGGCGGGACGGATAAATAGCTATCACTTCGATATTTGGAAGTCGACTGATACTCTGCCACGGAATATTCAATGTGGCTGCAATGTTTAATAACGGATTTAGCGCAACGGAAGTTCGGCGTCGGAATTTCCGTCAAGTGTAGCGAAGGCTTAAGGTAAATGTGCCATGGTAGACCGCGAAATTTAAATTTTCTTAAGTTTTTTGCAATTTGCAGATCAGTGTCAGGTTGTATCTTGATCCAAATATGATTCGCGACTATAATAGACATGTATTTACGGAATCATAGTCATTAGAATCATTAATATATCTCTTTAAGTTAGATTTCTACCATAAACACTTTTCCATAGGGTATCATTTAAGCTATCACCAATTTAATTAGTTTTGTGTTTCTTAAATAATAGGGTTTGTCCTCCAAATAGTAGATCTGTCACCAAAATGTAGTCACCAAACAATGCAAGTGACCTAACCAAACCGAACCTCGGGGTGCCCTTCGCTCGCTCTTGCATCCTATGTCGACGGAGCCCCGCTTCGCGGGGCCCCTATTTCTGTGTAAAGGGTTTAAAGTAACCTAACCAAACCGAACCTCGGGGTGCCCTTCGCTCGTTCTTGCATCCTATGTCGACGGAGCCCCGCTATCTGAGAACGAAAATATTTCGTGGCGATAGATCTATTTATTAGGTGATACAACTTGATGACAAATATAAATTTTGGTGATAGAAAATATAGTTCCCTTTTCCATAAGAGATTTGTTCTTAACGGTAGAAATCTCTTAGAAAGATGTATTAATGATTCTAATTATTATAATTCTGTAAATACGTCCCGGTTATAGTCGCGAATCATATTTTGATCAAGATACAACCTGACACTGACCTGAAAATTGCAAAAAACGTAAAAAATTGAATTTCGCGGGCTACAACTACCCATTCACCTTAAGAACGCGTCTCCACACGGCGACATCATCGCGGCGAATATTTGATGGCACGGCGACACTATTGCCGCGATTCTCTCGCTCGTGGAGACGGCCCCTATGGAGATAACAGTGATGATGCTAAAAATAAAGACTAGATACAAAATATCAAGTAACTTACAGGTTGTTGTGGCGCATAGCCTTGTGGGGGTCCACCGTAACCCGGTGGACGTACAGGCTGTACTGTAACAATTAAATAAATGTGTAACAATATATTTAATTATTATTATTATTTATTTATTTCAGAGAAATCTCCATATAAGTTAAGTACACAATTATAAATACAAAATAACAAAATCATAAACTGTTAGTGTGTTAGTAACAGAAAATTGTACCTAAAATTATGTCAGTATGGTTAGTACCTATATATACCTAACTGATGCCTATGGCTGTCCTTATCCACTGTTTTTGGAAAGGACAGTCAAAACGGGTAGCAATAGCAATTAGGATGCCGTTGCTGCTGCTTCGTAGACGGTGCAGCAAGGAGTTTGCTCTCTTGCGCATGATGGCTTTGAAGCCATCAGTACGCGCTTCAGCAAACATACCAGACGCGCTGCAGCGCCACGGCAACCCCAACAGCATCCTATAAGCATTATTATATTGGGCGCACAGGGCTCTGTAGTTTCGCTGTGTATGTTTCACCCACAGGCCACTCGAGTAGAACGAGTGGCAGAACGCCTTAAAAAGTGTTATTTTCACCTCGTTGGTGCAGCGTGCGAACCTGCGAGCGAGCATATTGCCTCTCACCGCCAAAGCCCTGCGCTCCCTTTCTATGTCCTCGTCATCCTTAAGGTCATCTGTTACAACGTGACCCAGATACTTAAACCTGTCCACTACTTTTAGGGCTGCACCGTTAAGGACGACAGGAGGAACATGCGCGGGATAATATGTTCCTGCTCAAAATACCAGAAGTTAACTTTTTTTGCAGTTATATTTCAGCCCGTGTGACATCGCAAATGCCTCAGACACCAGATTCCTTAATCCTTATTTAAACACACACATTATAATTGTAATGACTGAAAACCTAGCACGACATAATCAGCCTATAACTTTTCCACTGCTGAGACAGAGGCAGTGGCGTAACTATACCGTTTGGGACCCGTAGCAAATTCAAGGGATGGGGCCCTCCCTCAATGTAAAGAAGCTCAACCAACGTTATAGTTTTTTTTTTTATTAGCACTTCTCCCGCGACTTCTTCCGCGTATATTTCATATTTTCCCCTACAAAATTTAACACCTGACTGCTTCGTTGGTCTAGTGGCCGCAAGCGCTACTGCTGAGCATGAGGTCCTGTCCAAAAAATTTGACAAACAATGAGAAAAGGTACAAAATGTTCGAAACCTGAATGATGTCCATTGTTGCAGGTTTTCAAAATAAGTTTGTATTTATAAAGTTATGTTAGGATCCTCCTGTGCTCATGGCCCTCTCGGGCCGGGGGCCCCCTCTGGCTGGGGGTGGCATTTTGCCCCAATGCCACCCTATAGTTACGCCACTGGACACAGGCCTCCACTCTCTGAGAGGGAGTCAGTACGTCAAAATCACACGTGGCAGCATAAAATCCTGCATCGCGCAAGCAAAGTTTACCGCGCGACTACCATATCAATAAGTTCTTCAGTTTGATGATCTGTACCTTAATTTTGACCACACTTCTGATACATGCTCGGAAAGCAGGTTAAGCCGCTGGTCCCGGCTGTCATTCGTGGATCTTAGACAGTCGTTACGGGTCGTCAGACAACTAGACTTACCAGGGCGTATCGTATTACCCAGAAACTGGATTGTGGAGATCAGATAGGCAGTCGCTCCATGTAAAAGACTGGAAGCCGCCTCAACATTAGTTGGTAAAAAGGCTAGGCAGATCCACGAATGACAGCAGGGCCCAACGGCTTCATGAGATCAAGACGGAATTCGCAAAATGAAAATCTGCTGTTCCCTGCATTTTGTTGAGTTCATCATCATCAGCCTATAGAAGTCAACTGCTGGACATAGGGGAATGTGACAGTATACATAGCAAATCGATTATTAATTAATCGATTGTTTTGCCTAGTAATAAAATCGATTAAAAACTAATCGATTTGAAAAAAAAAAACGGCAGTGAATATAAAATCAATCTTTTTGTAATATGAAATCGATTATAAACATCGATTTTTACTAAAAAAAAAATCCATTTTTAATCGATTATTTATTCAAATCGCTACTGGTGATAGGCCTCTCCAATTGCACGCTGCGCTTTAAGCGGTTGGCCTATAGCTAATTTCACGCCGTGCAATAATGGACTACTTAGGTCACACGTATCGTAATGTACAGACGCCAGCACATCAAGCTACCCGAAACTGTCAAATTTTGCCAATCAACATTGATGAACCTTATGGTTTAGCGATAAAGTTGAAAATCTATTAGAGACATTTGACAGATTGTATAGTTTGATGTGCTGGCGTCCGTACTATTTGCCCAATTTTTAGCGCACTATTTTATATAGTGTTTGTAAAGCTAAAAATTGTTATTTTAAACAACAATAATTATAAAACTGTGAAAAATCTACCTTTCCAAATCGTGCTCCAACGCTGTTTTTCAAATTTTGATAAAATCACTACTACCTAGGTAAATAAAAAAAACTCCATGCATGCTTATCCTAAGAAAAACATTTATTTATTCAATAGGACACACGGGGCCCGTGGCTAAATAATAAAAGCCGCACAGGTAGATCGATCAGGTTACCTAGCTTCAACTTTCTGACCAACTGACCGACTACTTAATTTTGACAATTCAAAAGTGCCTGTAATGGTTTAATTGAAATAAATGCTTTGAGTTTGAGTTTGAGTTTGAGTTAAGTTACGCTTGCCGCGGTTGGTCTGTGGATGGGTGACCATCTTTACATACTGAGACCCCTCCGTGCCTCGGAATTCGGAAAGCACGTTAAGCCCTTGGTCACGGATGTCATTTGTGGATCTTTGACAGTCGTTACGGGTCGTCAGAAGCTCGAAAGTCTGACAACCAGTCTTACCAAGGGGTATCGTATTATCCAGTATCTGGGTTGTGGAGGTCAGATAGACATCCGCTCCATGTAAAATACTGGTATTCAGCTGCATCCAGTTAGACTGGAAGCCGACTCCCACATTTTTGTTGTTGGAAAAAGACTTGGAAGATGATCAGTAGGTACTTACACAAACATTTTATATATTTAAGTTGGTGCCAACATACAACTCATTAGGGGAGACCGGGTAGACTTCGGACACGGGGAGACAATGGACACGTTCAATTTGCCGCTATTATTCACGTTCATTCAATCTGGTCTATGGTCGATATGTTGGCAACCCCGCGATTATTGGTTTGAATCAGTCAGTTGACAGTTCGTCGCTGGAAAAACGTTGGTGAAGTTGAAAAAACGTTTTTTTTTCATTCTGATGTAAAATTTTCGATAGCCAGTGGATGGTTTATTTGTTATTTACAATCATATTAAGAGTGTTTTCTGTTTTTATTCATAAGGAAGGATTACCTGGGGATATTTGAAAATGTAAGTATTTATAAATTTCAAATATTTTTCTAACAATTTATTGATATTTTTAAATCCTCAATACCGGGGTAGACTTTGGACAGAGGTGTCCGAAGTCTCCCATTATGTCCGTAGTCTCCCCGTATTAATATTTTGCTTATAGGTCCTATTGCTTTTTGTTACAGTTAGGAGGATATACAGGTTAAAAGATGCCCAGGCATTATAAGAAAAAAACTAACCGCACATTTTCTCCTGAGGCACTAAGAAAAGCCATAATAGATGTACGATCCAAAAAAATTTGCATCAGGAAGAGTGCGGCTGAACATGGTGTTAGCAAATCAAGACTATTTGATTATTTTAAAAAGACTAAAGGTGAGGATAACATTGAGTCTGTTGATTTAACAACTAATTTCAGAAAAAGCCAAGTTTTTCCTCCATTTATGGAAGCTGCTTTGGCTGAATATTTAATTAAATGCTCAACAATGTTTCATGGTCTCACACCTAAAGCTACTAGACGCTTAGCTTATGAGTATGCAGAGAGAAATAATGTAAAGTATCCGTCAAAATGGAAAGAAACCAAATCTGCAGGACCTGATTGGTTCTCATCATTTTTAAAACGTCACCCTACCCTTTCAATACGGACACCTGAAGCCACGAGTCTTGCACGAATGACGAGTTTCAATAGAACAACTGTAGCAGAATTTCAAAACAATCTTGAAGATGTTATAACACGGTTTAATTTCACACCAACCCAAATTTATAATCTGGATGAAACCGGGATAACCACAGTGCAGCGTGTTCCAAAAGTCATTGCTCAAAAAGGGCAACATCAAGTAGGACAAGTGACCTCGCAAGAAAGAGGAGAGCTGGTAACACAGGTAGGAATCATAAGTGCAGCTGGTCATGCCTTACCACCGGTTTGGATATTTCCTCGTCACCGCTTTGACAAAAGGAAAATGATGCAAGGTATTCCAGATACTGCAGGTCTTGGTTTGGTTTACCCTTCTGGCTGGATGACCAGTGAGAATTTTTTGAAGGTGTTGGAATATTTTGCTCGGAATGTGCGTTGTTCTATAGAAAACAAGGTCTTGTTAATCATGGACAACCATGAATCCCATCTATCAGTGGATGGATTAAATTTCTGCAAAACAAATGGGATCATCATTCTTACCCTGCCACCACACACGTCAAATAAGCTGCAACCACTGGATCGCACTGTGTTTGGGCCATTTAAGACTTTTTACAACAGTGGTTTGGATTCATGGATGTTAGCACACCCTGGGCAAACTATTAGCATTTATGACATCCCACAAATTAGTCTTCTAGCTTGGGATAGAGCTGCCAATCCTATGAATGTAAAATCTGGTTTCAGATGTACAGGTATTTGGCCCTTTGATAGAAATATATTTACGGATGTAGATTTCTTATCATCCTATGTGACAGATCGACCGGAGACTGATCAATCTAATGTTCGTGCACAATCTCAAAACAGTGTTGATGAATGTGTCTCACCTTCAGTGATTGGACAACTGTTCGCATCAGATCGGTTGGATGATGATGGCAATGATGCACAAACACTAGCGATTCCTACAGTTTACAGGACCCCATCAAGAACTCCATCAATTTCCTCAGTTCATAGTGCTGATGGTAATATCGACATGCCATCAACTAGTTCCAATGTTCCAGTTCCAGAAACAACCCGAAACTATAATAAAAAAATAATTGCCAATGATCTATCAGATCGTTCAGATGATGATGAGAATTATGAACTAACATCAGCAATTCTCACAGCTCATAGAACCCCATCAAAAACTCCATCAATTATCTCGGCTCATAGTGCTGATTTTAATATTGACGTGACATCAACTTCGAATGTCCCAGGATCATCTACAAACAAACATAAAGCAATAATTGATAAAGACTATATCTCAACTTCGCCAAGTCGACAAAGGTCCATCGATTCATTTGTTTCCCTGGAGCAAATTAGTCCTTTTCCGAAAGCAGCTCCACGGAAATCGAACATGAATAATCGAGGACGACGTAAAGGAAAATGTATGATAGCCACTGATACCCCTGAAAAGGAAGCACTTGAAGCTGCAAAAAAAGCAAGAATGACAAAGACATCAAAGAAGACGGTTAAGAAGAAGGTTTTGCAAGAAAAAAAGTTGAAAAAGAAAACGATTCCCCAAGTAACATCATCAGATGAGTCAACAGACCAACACATTTCTTCTAATGACAGTACATACGATATTGATGATGAAGAATTAGATGACAACAATGCTGATACTTCTAATGTGCCTGAAGGGAGGTTTATAATTGTTAAAGTCTATGGATTTGGAAAAAAATCTGGCCGTAACTATGCAGCAAAGATTGTAAAAATAACGGCAGGTGGTTATAATGTCGAGTTTTATAAAAGGAAAATGCCTTCTAATAGATTTATACGAACGAATGAAGAAGAAGCATTCGTCACCTATGAGGATGTAGTGCTCGTATTGCCAGTTCCTTCAGAAGACAAGAGGCCTCGCTTTCAGGGCATGATATATTTCCATTGCAATTTAGATGAGTACCAACTACAGTAGTGTTTTTTAAATAAAAATATTGACTTAATTTGATTTAAAATGTGTATATTTTATGTCCAAACTCTCCCCTATACATGTCCTAAGTCACCCCAGGTACCGGGAGACTTCGGACATATGACATGTTTAAAAAAAATATATTTTAACACTGAAAATCAATTTGTATGAAGAAACTAATAACGTTAAAGTATAGTTTAATAGTTGTAGTTTGACAGGAAAAATGTAGATTTTCAATAACCCTAAGGGAAATTTATTCAGATCAACTTATGTCAAAATCGTCCGAAGTCTACCCGGTCTCCCCTACAGTTTTACCGCGCACCAAAATCATCGACTACATAATTCAGAGAATTAAAACCAACTAAGTAGGTACTTAGAAAAAAACAACAAATAAAGAGCTTTGAAGATCAGTCGCATAGGTACAGATGCCAACACATCAAGCTACCCGAAACTGTAAATTTTTTCCAATCAACTTTAACCTTATGCTTTAGCAATAAAGTTGAAAATCTATTAAAGAAATTTGACAGATAGTAGTAGCTTGATGTGCTGGCGTCTGTACCTACTGTCGCGCCATTTTGAACATGGCGGCCACCCATGTGACCGGCAGCCTAATTGCGGAACGCCAAATCGTCAAATGATTCTGATCAGTTGGCTTCGTTTCTATTCACAATTGGCTTCATTTTACGATTTTCGAATTGCAAAACTCTATTTTATTATGAAACCAATTATGAACGTTAAGGCCCTGCGCAGAAACTAGAGTTTCGCAATTCGAAAATCGTAAAATGAAGCCATTTGTGATAGAAATGAAGCCAACTGATCAGAATCATTTGACGATTTGGCGTTCCGCAATTAGGCTGCTGTATAAATCGATAGTTGACATAAATGCAAACAGAAAACATAATAATAAGAATCACCCCGTGCATTGATGTCACCCGTCGGTTTACAAGATTTTTAAATGGAGCCACCTAAGTACTGTCGCGCCATTTTGAAAATGGCGACCACGCAATCGATAAACATAAATGGATGAGCAAAACGAATGACAGGGAGAAATAGAAATCTCTAGAAGAGGCCTTCACCTTCAATTAAATGAGGGGTTCTTACTGGCACAGAAGTTTAAAATTAGAAAAAAAAAAATTCAGTCTACAGATAATTTTTATTCATGGAATTTAAATTGACGTCTGACAGTTTTTGTATCGTAGAATTGTCAAAAATTCAAAATTATTCCTCCGATAAAATTATCCGGCGTTGGAAAAATGAGCCCTGATAGTTTAGTTTATGTAATTTTGTATTTTTGTTTGTTTCAGTCCAGCGGGGCAATTGCGTAACACATTATCAATCGGAATCGGTTTCATTTTGACAGTTCAACAACATTCATTGCGTTATTTACGTGTTGAGTAGACAAATTTTTCGAACTTATGAAGCAATGGATTAACAATTTGCTTCAAAATTATTCAGATTCCGATTGATAGTGTGTTACGCAATTAGGGTGCAGTACTAACCCCACAACATCTACATTAGTTCAACTGTAGCTGCAACGAATTTTTTTTTCACACACTTTCTTTTCTAATTCACTTTTGACATCGGCAGAATACGAATAGTCGACATCGGCTTTACTTGCCACAATAAAAAAATAGAAATAGATGAGTAGTTTAGTTTTTTTTTACTTTTCTTTAATTGTAGTTTTGGAACTTTCATAGTAAGAATTAATTATTATTATTCTTACTATTCTTTCTTTATTAGGCTTTCTTATTTTTATTTTATTTGAACCAGTAGTTCCGATGTTGGTCACGCGCATAGACCAATGATTAAAGAAAGGGTAGTCTTTAATCATTGGCATAGACCCTACAACTGTAGACACTAAAGTATCATTGTAGAACTGAAGGCCAATTCTTGCAATTGTCTCATCTCGGCGACAAACAAATGTCAAAATGTAGGGAAATTAGACGTATTTTTTGACAGATTGAGACCAGACTGTGAACGTAGACCAGCAGTGAAATTACGAGAATTGCCCGCTGTTATTGTTTCATTTGTTTACTATATTAGGTCCTTACATATGAAATTGGCGTTTTGTATGGAAGGAACAAAAAGTCGAATATTTTTTAATATAATATATTTAATTAATCAAAGTATGAACCATTGTTTTCAATGCACTTTTGCCATCTTATAGGTAGTTCATTGATCCCTTTACTAAAAAAACCAGTCGGACGGGAATCAATAAAATCTTTGAAGGCGATTTGGACTGCCCCATCGGAGTTGAATTTTTTCCCTTGCAAAAAGTTATCCAAATTGCGAAAAAAATGGTAATCTGTTGGAGCAAGGTCCGGGGAGTACGGAGGATGTCTAAGACATTCCAATTCAAGCTCTTCTAATTTGGTAGCCGTCTGTTGCGCAGTGTGTGGTCTGGCGTTGTCGTGCTTTCAAGCTTTTTAATCTTCCCAATTTGCTTCAAGTGAATTAAAACAGTTTTATCACTAACATCGAAGCCTGCAGCTAACTCGGACGTGGTTTGCGATGGGTCCGCTTCCACAATAGCCTTCAATTCTCCATTATCAACTTGGGTCTCAGGCCGTCCACGGGGCTTGTTCTGCAGGTCGAAATTTCCAGAACGAAAACGTTGGAACCAAAAACGAACTGTGTTTTCTTTTGCAACATGACCGCCATACACATCATTCACCCTTCGAGTCGTTTCCGCAGCACTAGTGCCACGGCGGAACTCGTACTCGTAAATAATGCGATATTTTAAATTTTCCATTTTGTAAAATGAGTGACGCAAACAGAAAAAACAGAAGAAAAAAAACAAATGAATGACGGTCATCGAAGCACAAATACATGAGTAAATAGCTGTACAAATTTGAATTTGGAATTCCTTACCAAAGAGGAGAAATTCGTGATTAAAGTGGCCAGTACGAAAAACGCCAATTTCATATGTAAGGACCTAATATTTAGAGTCGCATCGTAAATTGCCAGAAAATGTAAATGTATTACTTACTTATACAAAAAATACAAAAAGTTTTATTGGCAAAAAGAAAAGCTGATGACAGACAGTAATTTGACAAGTCTGTCAAAATCACAGTGAACCTTATTTTCGATTCAATAAGGTTGCCGCTGGCTTGCTGCCACTGACAAGTCTATCAAAATCATGGTGATCTTTATTCTTGTTACTGCCCGATTCAAACTTTATGGCGGCTCGGAACAGGAGGCGAGTCGCTGCGCAGTAACAAATTCACCTGTCAGCGGGGGTGTGGGGGGAGGTACTGCGCAAGGAGTAGCGCACTTCACAACTGCAACTTAAAATGACAGCTGCGATCAACTTTTTTTGATAACATTACATTATTTGGTATACTTTAGCTGTCATTTTGGTCTAGCAAATTAAAAATCAGTTTAAATAATAATCATAATATTATTAATCTAAAAAAAACTTAATTTACGCTAGCAATGACCACATTTTACACGCATTAATTAGGAAATGGACAAAAAAAAACACCACAAAAAATTAATTTAATATTTTTTATTAACTTTAAAATATTAAATAATGCAAAAATACATACAAAAAGTAATACAACAGTTTCATTATTACATTTTAAATGCAACTACAAACATTGTGAGACTACGTGACCTCGTACATAAACTTGTAATTAAAATATTAAATTATTGAGGGTAGTTCGACTTTAAAATTGTACAAAGTCGCTTGATCGCATAACGCGGCGATTATTCATCGCGGATTGGAGTTTCAACGTACTGTTTAGGGCCGAAAGTTGAAAATCCAACTGTGGATTTTTTTGACGCACTGAATTACAATTTTTCATCGCGGATTGGATTTTCAACGCACAGCTGAGGGCACAAAGTTGAAAATCCAACAGTGTATAATACGCGCCACGAAAGATGAGACTTGAGACACTCAATAGTAGGGCGTTTGCGCAGGTAAGTCGTGTACGAAATAGTCACCCATAATGTTTATATCTATTCAGGGATTTATCGATGACGGAACTGGTGTCGATACCCTTGCGCCATCTCATGTTCCTAGCATGGCAGGCTGTGCTGGCGCCGCTGCTGCGGCTGCTGAGACCCTCAAGCGGCGCGAATACTGTAACCTCATGGGTAACTACAGCTTTGAGCCGTTCGGGGTCGAAACGCTCGGGTCATGGTCAAAATAAAATATCTTTATCTTTATCATGGGGCCCGAGCGCGTGTCTCCTTTTTAAGGAAATTT
The DNA here is from genome assembly GCA_945859645.1 of Amphipoea oculea. Lineage (NCBI taxonomy): Eukaryota > Metazoa > Arthropoda > Insecta > Lepidoptera > Noctuidae > Amphipoea > Amphipoea oculea. The sequence goes on along the minus strand of OX243891.1, from coordinate 1,064,264 downwards.
CTCGCCGGCTGGTCGATACTTCACGTGACCAGAGGGCTGGGTCGTTCTTTGGCCAAAGAATTAGCATTGCCATTCAACGGGGCAATGCTGCCAGTCTTCTGGGCACGTTTCCGGATGACAGCGATGCGGACGAATACTTCGACGCCTAAGTGTCCTTTGTTTTTTTTTTTAATTTATATTTGTATTGGAAGTTAGTTAGGTCTTTTATTTTAGTATCTAGTGTATATAGTTAGTTACTTATTATGAAGCAATAAATATTTATTACGAAAAAATAAAGTTTAAGATAAAAGTCAAGTCTCATCTTTCGTGGCGCGTACTATATATTTTTGACGCGCTGCGGTGTATTGCACTTTTTCATCGCGCATTGGATTTTCAACGCACAGCTTAGGAGCAGACAGTTGAAAATCCAACAGTGTTTTTTATGACGCGCTGGACTGCACTCAATTGAATTTTCAACACTCGACTCAACTAGGGAAGTTGAAAATCCACTTCGTGATATAAAATCGCCTGTGTTAACCTGGACTACTAAAGGTACAGTTGCGACTGCAGATCGCAACGGCAAAGCCAACCTTAATAACAAACCGCAACGACACTACTGCCCCCTTATTCACAAACACTCGATACGCTTCCGTATCGTATCGAACATTAATCATTGTTATCGTAGGAGTCTTCTTAATGCTGTTCACAAGTCCAAAACCCGAAAATTTTGTCAGTTTAAATTAAATAGACGCCCGCTATTCTTCCAACAGCTATTTGCTGCTGAGGGGAAGTCAAATCAGGGTATCAAAATGTCAGGTTTTCGATACGATAGCCTATCGTATGGTTGTGAATCGGGGCTCTGGTCTCTATGTGACTATGAAAAAGGCGACAGTGCAGCGTGCTGCTGCTGTCGAGCGACGACTGCAGACAGCATACTAGTCTAGTATTGCTGCATAATATTTTAACTGAAAATAGGCTTTTCGTTAATTAAATGAAACTGTCGAACACCCTATTATTTTAATGATTTTCAGTACAAAATCAAGATTAATCAGTCAAAAAAAAAAGCAAAATTTAGAAAAAAAATGCCAATTATTTTTTATTATTAAATGCGAAGCATAATAAATGCGTTTTCAACAGGAATACACGTTACTACTAACATTAATTTTTTACTTTTTTTTACTAAATTTATGTACGAAATAATAACAATAATTATAGATTATCAGAATAAAAAACATAATATCCTAAAATCCAAAAAGGAGAAGAGGTATTTCATTGATTTAACGTTTTTCATTATTTTTTCGTTTTCATGATTTTGATAGATTTACATTGAATGTTCGTTTTTATTATTTGTTTTTTCTGTGCGGGTCCCGGAAGTCTGACAACCACTTACCAAGGGGGGGGGTTCGTATTACCTAGTAACTGGGTTGTGGAGATCAGATAGGCAGTCGCTCCATGTAAAATACAGGTACTCAGCTGCATCCGGTTAGACTGGAAGCCGACCCCAACATAGTCGGGAAAAGGTTACGCAGATGATGATGATTTCCTGTGCGTGTCCCAAACAAAATATTTTTCTTTCTTTTCATTACTATGAAAGTATTTGTCCGAGTTTATTTTAGACATTACTGTCATCAGTGAAGGACCTTATCACTGGCCATTTTTTAGGTCAAAGAATGCTGCCGGTATTTTGGGCACTTTTCCTGTTGACGGCAATGCGGATTCATTTTTTAATGCCATATAATTCTTTACCGTTCTTTTTTTAAATACACACATGTACAGTCAGCTTCAGAAAAAAGGAACCCCCTTTGGTAATGACATTAAGAAGTCTTGGGGTAGTTCCTTTTCTCTGACGCTGCCTGTACATATTATTACTGTTTAAATATTTGAAATTATCTTTACACAAAAACCAATAAAACACCTCCAAGATAAAGAAATTTTTGGCTTCAGTGGACATTTTTACTTAATACTAATAAGTATGATTTTTAACGAAATGCTGCCTGTACTGTCCGATCTAGCTTGAGGAACATTATTATAGTTTTATAAATTATTAAAAGGTTAAAATATGTATAAGAAAAATCTGACAAAAAATTAAAAAAAAAACGTCACCCTAAAGCGATACAATGCAATAAGGGCACATTAAATTAGGCTAGCCAAAACCTCACAGATGTGATCGGTATCGATGTCTTAAATTATGGAAACGGTACTTTTCCAATTTTTTTTTTTATTTTTTTTTTATTGCAAATGGGCGCACTCTTGACCTCGATCACGCCTGATGGAAAGCGATAGATGAGGTCTATGATGGAACGAACTTGCCCAGAAGATGCCTGTTCACTCTTGATTTGAAGGCAGACAGGTTAAATGTTAATTTTAGGTTATTGCTTCTAATAGAAATTATTTATTTATTTATTTACGTACAAACAAAACACATAAAAGAAAAATTACATAAGAGCACAATAATACTGCTTATTTCTTTCATTTTTTAGTTTGATTCGTCCTAATTTTATCGCATTGCATCGCATCGCATGACGTAACTATAGTTTTGTTTGAAATATAAGGTACAATTGTGCACAGACAGACAGGCAGCACAGAATAGCTACAAATATAAAATGCAATTGATTTTCAAAAACAACTAAAAAAAAAAGTATATGAAATACCGTTTCCTGATTACAACTTTTTTTTATAATTTAAAAAAACACAGTGATTGTAAAAGATTGTTAAATTAAAACATTACAACACGACAAGCTATACAATAAGAAATTGAGGAAAAAACCGATTTTAAAGGAAAATATTAAAAAAACAAATATTATTATATTAGATAAAAAACACTTTCACAATAATTCTGTACAAAGTAAGCGTTTTTTGTATCGCTATTCTCATTGCCCGGGCAATGTTGACAACACGGGCAAAGTTGGTAATAACTATAGAGCAAGTATCACAAAAATGTGGGCAAATTTAACAACTTTCTGAATGGTACCATTGAGAAAGTTTTTCAGTTTGACGATCTGTACCTTAAATATGACCACAGCTTCCTGAGACACGCTAAAGATAAGAAATACACAAACACATGTAGGAGATTCGTGTCACAATACAACATTTCCTTTAAATTCGGTTCATAATTTTAAAAAAAACTCATAAATAAGTTGTGATTTTTAAACATTTAGTGCCATCTCGAGTCTTAAAAGTTCTCTGTTATAATTTGAATAGTAAGTTTTCCAGCAGTTTCTTCTTATTTTAAAAGGCACCTGAAATGAAAAAAAACATTGTTCAATAAAATATTTTTTTATAAACTAAGGCGCTCACAGACGGCGGTCATTTTGACCGCGAAAGACATCATCCGACGAGCACCGGAGGCGTGGTCTTTTTGCCCTCTATGTGCGTTGGTAGTAAAGGATTCCCTTTGCACTATCGTTCGCGGTCAAATTGACCGGCCCGGCCCGCCCCGCCGTGTTTCGCGCCTTAGGCTAAGTGCGCACTGACAAGTGGCTTGCTTATAGCGCCTAGAGCCTAGTGACTTCTCATCCCTCGATAAATAAAGTCCATAGACCGTATTTCGGCCACGGCGGCCACTCTCAACCAACGGAGACTAGCCTTCGGCGCGGGAGATATTATAGTGCAGGCGTGTCTGCGCAGACACAGGTGCACTCAGTCTTCACTCACTCTCATAGTCCGATGGGACGGCAATCCGTCACGACCGGAGAGAGAGATCAGGCGCAGGACCAACGGCGACACGTGCGCACCGAGCCACGGGGGTATCAAACCGCCAACTTCCAAACTCCGGGCTGTTACTAATTACACCTTCCACTCTCGATACACGCTAGGCGATCAGTGAAGACGTCAAGAACTGGCCACACTGCGTAGTGTGGCCAGTTGCGAAAATTCTAGAGCTAGTTTCATTTCTATACTCGCAAGGTGACTCGCTGCCTCTATGCGCTAAGCAAGCCAACCGTCAGTGCGTACGTAGCCTAAATCATTTAAAACAAAACCACTTGTTGTCTATCCACAGATATCAGGGTCAGGGCCTTCCCCTGCGACGTAACCAAAAGCGAGTCGCACTAATATGCGATTACGCGATCGTTTACATGAATTATGACGTACAGACGCCAGCACATCAAGCTACTACAATCTGTCAAATTTCTTTATTAGATTTCCAACTTTATCGCTAAAGCATAAGGTTCAAAGTTGATTAAGAAAATTTTACAGTTTCAGGTAGCTTGATGTGCTGGCGTTTGTACTAACACGACTTGATTGAACGCGTAAGAGATATTCATACAGGGTGGCCTGTTTATAGTGGTAATTGTTTGTTGTCGCCAACAAAATGTATGGTTGACTGCGTAACCAAGTGGACACCAGGTGAGCCGCCCACTATAAAGGGTCACATTAAATTCGTTAGCGAAATTCTGCAAACGTGATGGGTATCGATATTTATACACGGTAAAATAAAAATCATTTGATGTTTCTTTCTAAGGGTTCAATGACCATTAGTAGGGTAGGGAAGTATGAGTAAAGAAAATGTCATCATTCGCCTTCCCTTATCCCAATTTATTAGCGGTTGGCGCAACAAGTCTTTTTCTTCCATACTTCTCTATTAGTCGTCATCTCGGTAGTCACCCCCTTTCTAACCGTATCATCATTCACACAGTCCATCCATCGTTTCTTTGGTCTTCCCCTACTCTTATAGCCATCGACATTCACACTCAAAACTCTCCTCACGACATTTTCCTCATTCCTCCGTAATACATGCCCATACCATGACAACCGATTTAGAACCGATTTTTCTGTTGGCTGCCATTCATAGATCTTTGACAGTCGTTACGTGTAGTCAGAAGCCCGAAAGTCTGACAACCAATCTTACCAAGTACCTAACTGGGTTGTGGAGGTCAGATAAGCTGTCGCTCCATGTAAAATTCTGGTATTCAGCTGCATCCAGTTAGACTGGAAGCCGACCCCAACATAGTTGGGAAAAAGCAGGCAGATGATGATGAGATATCGATACCCATCACGGCTGCGTAATTTCGCCTATTTTAATTTGACCCGGTATAGCTGTATACATTTAGTTAGCAACGCGACCTGGCGACGTCGCCATGGCGTTCCGGGGTGAGTTATGGCTTTAACTCTAAAGAAGCTTACCGCAAAATCTAATGGCAGTATTACTAAAGAATTATTTTACTAATTAATACTGTGTATATGCGCCTAGCCTTTTAACTAAACGGCGGCCGTTCAACTAACGGCCTGAATGATATTCAATTATAGTTTAGGTTGGAAGTCAACCAATCACGCGCGAGCCGAATTGGTCGCAGTAACTAAGCCAGGGCACCCCGACCAAATGGGTTAGGTTAGGTTAGAACTGTGGTCAACCGCGTGCGAGCCGAGAGAGCGAAGCGAGGCGAGCACTACTTCCAAAGGCCAGGCGGTTAACTAAACGGCTAATTTAACCAGTCGGCTGCGACATATGCACTATTTTAAGGTGAATGGGTAGTTGTAGCCCGCGAAATTCAATTTTTCTTACGTTTTTTGCAATTTTCAGGTCAGTGTCAGGTTGTATCTTGATCAAAATATGATTCGCGACAATAACAGGTACGTATTTACAGAATTATAATAATTAGAATCGTTAATACATCTTTCTAAGTTACGATTTCTACCGTTAAGAACAAATCTCGTATGGAAAAGTGTTGATGGTAGAAATCTAACTTAAAGAGATATATTAATGATTCTAATGACTATAATTCTGTAAATACATGTCTATTATAGTCGCAAATCATATTTTGATCAAGATACAACCTGACACTAATCTGAAAATTGCAAAAAACGCAAGAAAAATTGAATTTCGCGGGCTACAACTACCCATTCACCTTAAGTTAATTCAAATCTATGTTATACAGACAACGTCAGAGAAAAGGAACCCCCTTTGGTAATAACTCATTACCAAAGGGGGTTCCTTTTCTCTGACGCTGTCCGTACAGTCAACCGCACACTAGCGCTATGACAGTGTCCTTATGTTGTAGCAGTAAGGGCGATTTTCGTAGTGCAAGTGTTCCCACTTGTATGCTGTTGACTGTACATGTAAAGCCTGGTCCATATTCTAAACAGATCTAACATCAATTTAAATAGATGACATTTGACAGATTTAACAGTCATTACGGGTCAAGGTCGTAGGTTCGACCCCAGATAGGCGCTTTACTTTGTGTAAATTAAAGGTGAAGGAAAAACATCGTACGGAAACCGGCGTGTCCTAGAACCAAAAATTCGAAGACATGTGACATCTGCCATCCCGCACTGGGCCCGCGTGGTGGATTACGGCCCACTCCCTCTCACCGAGAGGAGGCCTGTGTCCCAGCAGTGGGAACATTATAGGCTGATTATGTATTATGTATGTACGGGTCAGATGCCCAAGTCTGACAACCAGTCTTACCAAAGGGTATCGTGTCGTCGCGCGTCGGTCTGCGAATGGGTGATAATCCATCACATTTCGAGGCCCCTCCGTGCCTCGGAAAGTACTTTAAGCCGTTGGTCCCGGCTGTTATTTGTAAATCTTTGACAGTCGTTACGAGGAGTCAGAAGCCTGAAAGTCTGGCAACCTTAGTCTTACCAAGGGGTATCGTATTACCCAGTAACTGGGATTTGGAGGTCAGATAAGCAGTCGCTCCATGTAAAACTAGCTTCTGCCCGCGACTTCGTCCGCGTGAAATTTCACCCTCCCCCCATTCACCCTCTTAGGGGTGGAATTTCGAAAAACCCTTTCTTAGTGGATACCTACTCTTCACTAAGAATACACCCTCCAAATTTCATATCTCTAGGACCAGCGGTTTAGGCTGTGCGTTGATATATCAGTCAGTCAGTCAGGACTTTGTATTTTATATACAAGGTGTTACAGAAAGGGTATATCAATACAAACGGGTTGAAGAGTGTATCTGGTCTAGAACATCTGTACAAAATTTCAGCTCAAAAGCATTAACTTTGAAAATGCTTAATATTTTTTTTTATTTCGACATCACGGCGATGCACTGGCGCGCGGCGGCGTGATGTGCGTGTACTAGGCGCACAGACACACTACAGATAATGGATAATGACCCTCGTAGTGCGGTGACACGTTTGTTATGATTTCAATTTAATAAACTATCGAAATAAAAAAATATTAAGCATTTTCAAAGTTACTGCTTTTGAGCTGAAATTTTGTACAGAGATTCTAGACCAGATACACTCTTCAGCCCGTTTGTATTAATATACCCTTTTCGTAACACCCTGTATATAGATACTGGTATTCAGCTGCATCCGACCCTAACATAGTTGGGAAAAGGCTAGGCAGATTGATTTGATGAATTCTGACAATTTGATGCAAAATTTATGCTTACATATCGTTTTAAAATATGGACCATAACTAAATTATAAAATAACTCTAAATAAAATTATTACAATACCTGTATTTTTTCTCTCCGCTATCGAAAGCATGTCAGTAGTAGCCTGAAGCAAAGGAAATATTACAAAAAATAAATAAAATTTAGCATTGGCAACAAAAAAAAAAAACAATTTTGACAAGAACATCGATTCTAAATTCGTACTAAAAGCATATTACAGCAACGAGATATATTTAATAATTTTGCATAAACTTGTGTTTTGAAATAATTTTGAAAAAAATGTCGATTGTAGTTTCCAGTGCAATAAAAAATCAAAACACTTTAAAAATGTGCTAAAGATAATTCCATGTGTTCTGTTAAAAAAAAATGTTCCTAGAATTCGATCACTATTAGCGACACTATCGAATGGTGTAATAATACAGTGTTTTGTTTTTAAAATCAACGGGTTCGATTCCTGGCTAGAAATATTGTTTTTTTTTTTTTTTCAAAAATCCAATGACGCAGTTTTAGTTTTCATCAAAATCGAGCCCGCGACTCCTTTGAGTACTTTTCGCTATTCCTCATTGTTTCGGATTTGGCCATCCACGTCCACTTGAAAAATTCAACCTGTATATAAATAAATACATAATTATGTATGTAGCGTAGCGGTCACTTCAAAGACAAAACCTAGATCGAAGTGAACCTTGGCCTCGATGGCTAGACTATAGTGCTAAATACCTAGTCCAACGCTATTTTAGACCGATAAAGGCAATATTTTCTAGACTTTATTAGCTTTGTAGATTCGAACTATGTCTGTCTGTTACCGTTTTTCGCCTAAACCACTGAGCAGCACCCTAATTGCGTAACACATTATCAATCTGAATCATTTTGAAGGATATTGCTAATCCATTGCTTCATATGTTCGAAAAATTTATCTACTCAACAACGCAATGAACGTGGGTGAACTGTCAAAATGAAAGCCATTTCTACTGATAGTGGGCTACGCAATGACCCCGCTGATCGTTATCAATTTTGAGAGTTGAGAATTTGAATTTGAAAACTTGTGAAACTGAACTTTAGGTTCACTACTTAAGGTGCAAGTCCGCGAAAGGCAAAATTTATTTTCGTGAAATTTTTAAATTCGCAGACTACTTTATAGGAATCACCTTAAGGGGGATGAGCCAGCGTAGACCACGAAATTCAAATTATCTTACTTTTTTTTTTGCATTTTACACAGGTCAGTGTCAGATTATATGACACAAACTCAAACTCAAAGCATTTATTTCAATTAAAACATTTATAGGCACTTTTGAATGGTCAAATAGTCGGTCAGTCAGTCAGTAAGTTGAAGCTAGTTGCCCATTCCAAAACGTAGATCTCTATGGAGAAGAACGGGCAAGAAACTCCAAGGACACTCTTTTAAATCAAGATACGTTGAACAAAATATGATTCGCGACCGTAAAAAGTATGTATTTACAGAATTATAAAAATTAAAATCATTAATACAACCCTCTAAGTTCAAATAATCCTATTGAACCACTATTTAATGAAATATCAATCTATATATAATTTAGCGCATCTCAAATTAAGTGGATTTTAATTACTTATTTAAATTACACCTCAAGGTCAATTCCCGTAATTAAAAACGTTCAAAATCTCATTTCAGCGACAATCAATGTCAAAAATGTAATGAAATTAGAGGTATTTTTGACAGATTGGGACCGAGATCAGACTGCGAACGTTCTTAAAATTACGAGAATTGCCCCTCTGGTCTCCTTTTCATGAGTTATACAGGATGAAATTGAACACATGCGACAAATCGAAATGGGAGATTGTACTCATCATTATGAACAACTTTTACTATGGAACCAAACCTGAAATCGCGAAAAAAAAATCAGCAGCTCCCTACATTTTGACGAGTTATGCGAACATAAATGTAGAGAACAGCTGATTTTTTTTTTCGCGATTTCAGGTTCGGTCCCATAGTAAAAGTTGTTCATAATGATGAGTACAATCTCCCATTTCGATTTGTCGCATGTATTCAATTTCACCCTGTATTTACTCCCAAGACAGTACGTCTCTCCCTCGTTTAACCTAACGCTGTATTTAGGAATAATAATAATATCTTTATTTCCCAAAAATACAGATAGAGAAGATTTACACAAAACATTTGGATGCTGCAAAAATCTGTACACAATAGATTAAACTCTGTCTCTTACAACAACTAGGGTATCTTGTATCTTAAGAGACAGTGAAAAGCAAGGAAGAAAACCTATTAAGAATTTAAGTGTTAGTTTTGTTAATGATATGGTCAGAATAGAAAATATATAATTGTTAGTTAATATACAGAAACTGCGACCCGCCTGAAGCGAGACAGTTTAGAACCATGCATAAAATACGGTCTTTCAGCGCTGCAAAAACCCGTATTTCTAAAGTCTGGGAAATTATTTATTAAGCAAATTGACACCCTACGTCAAATTGACGTACCTATTATAGACATTTCATACGGTATTTAATACTGGTATTCAGCTGCATCCGGTTAGACTGGAAGCTGACCCCAACATAGTTGGGAAAAGGCTAGCCGGACGATGATGAGTAATTTCATACAGCTTTCAAAGAATGACAGCTGTAATGTGGATATAAGTATGGCTAACTAAAACGATACAATACAGGGTGAAATTTAAATCACTGTTTTCCTCTTAGAGCCAAAGCACACACGCTACTTTTAGCATCGGCGATCGGCGATTTTGCGGCTGTATCGATGCTGCATCACGTTTTGGCGACTCTCTGCGTTCGAACGCGGTATCGGAATCGCGCGTTTTAGCGACTGCTCCGATGCTGCTGCATCGCGTTTTGGCGACTCTCTGCGTTCGAACGCGGTATCGGAATCGCGCGTTTTAGCGACTGCTCCGATGCTGCTGCATCGCGTTTAGGCGACTCTCTGCGTTCGGACGTGGTATCGGAATCGCGCGTTTTAGCGACTGCTCCGATGCTGGCGCAAATGCCAAATCGCTGCGACCGGCATCCGAATGTGTGCGGAGTGTAGAGTTCAGCCGCTGTATCGAGCTTCCAAAAAGCGACTGAATCGCCGCGTTTGGCGTTTTTAAATATGCGGTGTGGAATGCTTGGTCGCTGCATTTAGCTTCTAAAAAGCAGCTGAATCGCCGATCGCCGATGCAAAAAGTAGCGTGTGTGCTTTGGCCCTTAAGGGGTCATTGTACTCATGATTATGAACAACTTTTACTATGGGAACAAACCCGATATCATGAAAAAAAAAATCTGTTGTTCCCTACATTTTATGTTCGCATAACTTGTCAAAATGTAGGGAACAGCTGATATTTTTTTCATGATTTCCCATAGCAAAAGTTGTTCATAATGATGAGTACAATGACCCGTGAGAGGAAAACGGTGATTACAATTTCACCCTGTATAGAAGTTTTATTGGTACTACGTCTGTGGGCGTCTAGTGTCCCTCAAACAGTGCCGAATTAACCCCTAAGCAAATTAACTTAGGGCATCACGTCTCGGGGGGCATCATAAACTAGGCGCGGTCCCAGGGGGGGTCATGGGGATCATGACCCCCAAAATCATTGAGGCTGTCGAGAGCCTGAATAATTTTCTTACCTGTCTTCACAGGCGTGGATTGCTTAGGGCATCAAGTAGTCTTAATCCGGCACTGCCTTCAAAAGAGACTGAACGAGACAATATAGAAGTTTTACTGGTACTACGTCTGTGGGCGTCTAGTGTCCCTCAGTGTCAATTTGGTAGTCTCTTTGTTTAACAATCAATTTCCCCGACTTCACCATACAAACACAAAGCGATCCACACCCAAATTCGATACACAGGACAAACACGTTTTATTCAAAGACATCACGTTATAAAAATAATAAAAAAATATATTCATTATTTACAAAAAAGGCATACTTACCTTTTTAGTATATTGTACAAAAACACTCGCGTTTTTCTTTTAAACGGGCAATGTTTATAAATACTAACCAAAATTCACTTTGACCGGGCGGAGTTGATAAATGATTAAACTTCCTTCAAAACTTAAGTATATGAAATGAAAATTTATTTTAAAGTTATACTTATTATGAAAAAGAGAAATTATTTAAAAAAAATTCCTACTTAATTTATATGAAATATTTTAATATTAAAAACCGGCTGGAGTTCATTAATGATTGAACTTCCATCAAAACTTAAGTATATTACAAAAAGAAAATTAATTTTATAGTTCTATTATGAATAAGAGAAAGAGGAAATTATTAGAAAAATATAAGTATAAATATTTTAATATAAAAAAAATCTACAAAATGTATAAATATTTATTGAATAACCGGTCAAAGCATTATTAATATTAATTATCAAAAAACAGTTAATATTTTAGTTTTTAAATTGAAAAACTAACTTTTAATTTTATATTATTTATAAATCCTATGATATGCACTTTTATATATTTAATATATTACATAATAAAGCTTATAAGCTAATAAGTACAGCTACATTTAATAATATAAAATAAAATCATGCAGAATATAAGCATGCTGAAAACCAGAAGGATAGGGTTCCATAGGCAGTAGCGAAGCGAATACTATTACATATTCTCCAAGTTTGTTTCGGCCTTTCTTATCAGGATAAGAAAACACAGAACTTAGGCCGTCTTATTTATTTAGGAAACGGCTGTTTTTTTTTTATATCCGAAGAAAGTTTCAACGCAGGTTTTCGCATCGTTGTCCCGGCTACACTATTTTGTTTTATCATACAGTGTAAACTCCATGTAACGTCACTCGATTTAACGACAAACTCCCTAAAGCGTCGACATCACTCGGCTTTGGTTGGTTTAGCTTGTTTCCCATACAATGATACACTCTATATAGCGTTACACCCACTCTCAATAACGACAATTTAAAATTTAATAATAAAAAGTATTTTTTAAGTTGCCAAAATTAGTAAAAACTGCGCAGCTGTGTACGTTCTTTTGTCGCTTTATTATCCTAGTCCGTAATAAACTCGACTGTCGGCATTATGCATACCGAACTTTCTAAGAAATCCGTTCTTTTGTTTACAAATTGGGATTGCTTGCACGTGTTGACTGTTATTAGTAAGAGTCATGGACTATCTATACGTTATCATATTCTTAGTTGCTCTGTTAATAATAGACTATACGCAATAGCGATCAAATAAGAATTGTTTTTTTATGTAATTACTAACACTAGTCTGAAATAAACTTTTTCTAATACAGATTTTTCTTCTCTCCATTTAACGACAACTCTATAACGTCAAAATATGCACAGTCCCTTGAGGGTCGTTATATAGAGTTTACACTGTACATAGTTTTACATTCGCTTCACTACATCTTGAAGTAGCGTAAAAACCTAATATTAATAAAAATGTTAGTATATATTAGCCTTTATTAAAACCAGCATGTAAGACATTTTAAGCCGCAAGTATGCAAGACTTCCCAAATACACCCTGTATTTGAGAAGTCTTGCATATTTGTCTGTAGTCTTGCATAAACAAATTAAATTAGCTAGCGAATCTCCGCAGACGTGATTCGATGTCTAAACATGATTAAACAAAATAAAGTATATTGACATTATTGAATTGGTCCAACGCAAATTCCTACGTGCAATGCACTATAGATGTTTTAAAAAGAAAATTCCGTACCAATTATTACTAAAAAAATATGACCTTATTACTCTGAAATCCAGGCGCACCCTACTTGAGATGATGACCCTATTTAATATATGTCGTAATAAATTCGACTGTACTGAGCTAGTGAACAGTTTGTGCTACCTGATCCCTCGCACCATACATGGTCGAGAAGTTCGCTCGAGACACTTATTTGCAACTACTTTTTGTAGAACCAACTCAGGCGTACGTTTACCTTTGCATCGATTAGTTGACACCTACAATAGGCAGTTTGGCTCAACTGATATTATGTTTCACAGCAAGGCTGCATTTAGAAAAGAAATTGTTACCATTTTAAGTGATCAGAACCCTATTAATTAAGTAATGTTTACTTTATTTTGTCTGTTTTTATATAGTTCTTTCTAACAACTAGTAGATCTGTTTAGTAATACGTGGATAACGTTGTGAGTAGTGTATTTGTTACATCTATTATTAAGTTTTAACCTATGTTTACATTTTATTACACTACTGTTTGTTGTCCCTAAGTAATAAATAAAAAAATAAAAAGATGATATTTTAATGATATATTATTTTGGGGTCAACGACCGCTGGTAGTATATTTACTTAAAGTATGAGAAAGAAGAACAGTTCTTTTTTTGTTTTATCGTGTACCAATCGCTATACCTATCACGTCTGTGAAGATTACACAAAAAAAAATTTTTTCTTGTGTCGTATTTAGATATCGATAATTCGATACCCATCACGCCTGTGAAATTTCGCTAGCTAATATTATTTGATCCCGTATACCATTTCCTACATTAACCTATAGTACAGCCCGATTCAAACTTTATGGCGGCTCGGAACACGAGGCGAGTCGCTGCGGGATCCCTTCTTTTCGCATAATGTTCTTTTTCCTAATATACTTTGGCATAACTATTTTGGCATAATAATTAAATACTTTGCCATTTTTTTTTGGCATACAGTTTATGTTGGCATAATTATCTTGAAGGCTAATTTGTTATGGCATAAAATTAATTCGCGTAATACTAAACGACGTCAGCGGCATCCCGAGGTTCGGTTTGGTTAGGTTCCTTTAAACCCTGCAGCGTCGACCTGACGTCCCTAGAAATAAAACTAGCATGCTAAATTTATGCTTCAGAATGTTATGCTTAATCATTTTTGCGATTAGAGAAATTATGCTTAAAAAATTATGCGTAAATAATGTTATGCGAAAATATAATTAGGAGAAACAAAAGTATGCCAAGTAATATTAGGTCTTAAAGTTTTATGCAAATGGATAGGGAACCGTTGCTGCGCAGTAACAAATTCAGCTGTCAGCGGGTGGGCGCGTTCTCTGCGGCGGCGAGCCGCCCACTATCTGAACGCGCCCCAAAAGGTGGTAGCCGTAAGGCTGATCCGGGGGTACCGCACGATCTCGGGCGAGGCGGCAAGCCTCCTTGCCGGACTGCCGCCATGGGATCTGGAGGCGATAGTCCTCGCGCGCCTGTATGAGTGGCGCGCGGAGGCACAGAGCCGAGGGGAAACTCCGCTTCCGCGGCAAATCGCGGCGGAGCGGACAGACCTCCGGCGCGATCTCATGGTGGTATGGAAGGAGCGACTTTTGCAACCCAGCGCAGGGCACGCCACGATAGTGGCGGTAAGACCCCTCTTTGAGGAGTGGCTAGAGAGGCGTCACGGCGTCCTCACCTATCGCCTGACGCAGGTCCTCACCGGACACGGATGTTTTGGGAGGTTCCTGCACATCATCAGGCGGGAGGAGACGCCCGGGTGTCACCACTGCGAGGATCGCCCAGAGTACACGGTGGAGCATACGGTGGAGGTATGCCCCGCATGGGCGGAGCACCGCCGTGCCCTCGTAGAGGCGATCGACAGCGGCGGCGACCTCTCGCGTCCGGCCCTGGTTCAAGCCATGGTCCGGGGCGAGAGGGAGTGGGAGGCCGTCACCTCCTTCTGCGAAGCAGTCATGCTAGCGAAGGAGGTGGCGGAACGGCTAAGGGAGAGAGCCTCACACCCCAGCCGCCGCGGGAGACGCTCCGGGCGTCGGGAGCCGCGTGACGACTCCCGGCCACCGTAGGCGCGGGCCTGCGGACGGAGAGTAATGGGTAGCTCACCGTCCGATCAGGACCAGGCCCGTGCCGGACGGCGCGTACGTGTTCCACGCGCGCCTCAAAGAGATGTCAGCATAAAGGAAGGGGCCTGCCAGGGCCGAAGCCTGCCGGGGGTGCGGGATTGTCCGAAACGGTTACCGCTACCCCGGAACATAAAAGGCTAAGGAAGGAACACGGATAAGTTTTAGTCAGTAAGAGTCTGACACTCCCTTCGCTCCACCCAGAGCGGGAGGGGTCATTTGATGATTTCCCATCCATAAAAAAAAAAAAAAAAATAAAGCTGTCAGCGGGGGCGAGGGGGAAGGTACTGCGCAGGGGGTAGCGCACTTCAGAGCCGCCATAAAATTTGGATCGGGCTGTAATCAAAACCTACTAAAACTGAAAAACAACCAAATATTACTACAATACTTTTGATATTCTGATTTTATTTTTCAAGGGCCTATACTACCTCAGATAAAATTCACTCTTTATCTCGCACATACGATACTGCTCGCGGACTGAGTGAGAGCGAGACAGAGTGCGGTGCTGGGCGGCAGGCAGCGCCAATAGTTTAGGTATTTGCTTTTTACAGTGAAAATAATGGTAATTTGAAAAAAATAAATAAAATAAGACCTGCTTTAAAGTAAGTTCAGTTAGTATGAAAAGTTTCATGATCTACTTTAAAGTATTTTTTTAATGACAGCGGTTTATTGTTCGGGTTTAGAGGTAACTTTGGATTTTTTTTCTATCGAGAAAATTTTATGGAATCGTGTTTTCATCTAACATAGGACTTAGCATTAATCCTCAACTTTACCATATATTTATTTCAAAATTAATGTTGCAGTATTTTCGACATAACGGAGGATCACGCTAAGCCATTTGAGGTAGTATAGGCTCTTAAAGGTTCTTGCCTATCTCAAGACCTTTGGGTGGCGTAAGAGGGGCCGAAGCTGCGAAGCCAACTCGCAGGGGCCCGTCAGGCGTTTTTACTACTGAAGTAATACGTACCGTAACATACTATTTTAACTTTCTCACCTATGTATATTTTTTAACTAATTACATGCAGATGAAAAAAAAATACAACTACCTAATTTTAACGCAATTTTTTTTTTATCAAAGCTTTTACCCTCAACAACTATTTAAACTCTGCCCAAACTGAGGCGATTCCACGCGGGATAGGGGACGAAACGCGACTTTTTAGGCCATTTGTACCGACGCCAGCACATCAACCTACCCGAAACTGTCAAATTTTCCCAATCTATTTTGAACCTTATGTTTAAGTGATAAAGTTGAAAATCTATTAAAGAAATTTGACAGATTGTAGTAGCTTGATGTGCTGGCGGGCCATTCCGCGCAATTAGGCCGACTTTTGTTTGGAAATGGTAAGGACATTTGGTGCGTGTTGATTGCAATAATAAATTAAATAAAGGTGTTATACTTTTTTAGATAGCGGCGCCATACGTAAAAACATGTAAGAAATGTCATATAAAGTAAAAAAAGAATGCAGCTATGATATTTAATTTATTATTAGCATATATTCGCCGTTACTGGATTTCCGCGGAATGACCCTGGCGTTCACCTCAGTGTGGGTAGAGTTTCTATTTACATACTACAGTGCGTCTAGTAAGCCCTAGTTGGTCCCGGCTGTCATTCGTAGATCTTCGACAGTCGTTACCGGTAGTCGAGAAGATCGAAAGTCTGACAACCAGTCTTTACCGCGGGGTATCGTGTTACCCAGTAATTGGATTGTCGAGGACAGATAGACAATCGCTCCATGTAAAATACCCTTTTTCCGCAGTCTAATCTCAATCTGTCAAAAATACCTCTAATTTCTGTCAAGTTTTTGACATTAATTGTCGACACAGATATAGATATACCTAGATAACGCAAGAACACCTACTTCGCGTGCCAAAAATCGCACCAGTTCACGATCGAAAATCATAAGCCGCCACTTTCGCGCTCAGTCCTACGTACTGCTGGCTGGGTGAGCGTGAGCGAGAGAGCGCGAGCTTGTGACGTCATAGTAAGTAGTCAAAAAGTGGCACGCTTAGTTTTCATACAGTTCGTGATACTTGCGTTATCTAGGTCTATCTATATCTGTGATTGTCGCTGAGATGAGATTGCGAGAAGATTTAAGTTTTTAATTACGGGAATAAAATTGTCCTTCCGGTATTCAGCAGTGTCCGGTTAGACTGGAAGCCGACCACAGCTTATTTGGTAAAAAGCTAGGCAGATGATGAGTGCGTCTAGTAGTATTTGGTTGTCGGTAGCCCATAAGTTCCCATATAAACCCATAAGTACCCAACCCATATTAACCCATAAATTCCCATCATCACCCAAGGTGTAAATAACAAAGTGTTCTTACCTTGTTGACCGTAGCCGCCGGGTGCTCCGTAGGCCGGGGGCGGAGGCCCTTGTCCGTACGCGCCATATGCGGGGGGTTCCGACTGGAACAGAATTAGTTTTTGATGTTATCATTTTATTTTTATAATTCAAAGTCGAGGCCGGCCAAGAAAGAGATGGCGAGATTGAAGGTATTGGGGGAGACCTTTGCCCAGCAGTGAGACAGTGCAGGCTAACAAGAAAAAAGCCATTTATTTAAAGAAAGAAAGAAAAAGTATTTATTGCGACTTGTACAGGAAGATCACAAACTAAACTAACCACAGTAAAAAAAAAACCGAGTGTGCTTATGACCACACGACTGAAGTGAAACTTCAAACGTATTTGGCTATGAGAGGAAGAGAGAAAGAAAATGTGCGCGCGCACTGCTTTCTCTTGCTTATATCCCCCACTCAACTCCCGTTCGCCTCGCCCGATCACACTTTTCGTAACGCTTACGTCACGCGTTCGCCAGCTTACTCCCCAAGTCAAGCGTGCGTAAAGAAGTTTCACTTCAAAAAGGTAAAGGTATTTCAAATAGGCACATAAAAGGCACTTTTGAACGTCAAATTTAAAAGAACATAGAATGGATTCTAGTTGGCCCTTCCAAAAGGTAGTTTCTTATGGAGAAAAAGGGCATGAAACTCCAGTTACTCTTTCATAATATTTCTTACACATTAATTATAGTATATGTTGACGATGTACAGACGCCAGCACATCAAGCTACCCGAAACTGTCAAATTTTTCCAATCAACTTTGAACGTAATAATTTAGCAATAAAGTTGAAAATCTATTAAAAAATGTTGACAGATTATAGTAGCTTGATGTGCTGGCATCTCTACCTACAATATATTACTATAGACACAGAATACTTAAAGTACTACATACAGAAAGGACACTCCCTTCCCCGCACTAACATCAGTTACCGCACCTCACCCCGCACTTCGGCGTATTCGTCGCAGTTCTTTAACAAGAGCGCTCGCAAACACAAGTACCTCACGCACACATTCATACGTATACATACGTCATTTTTTAATGTAGTAGTAGTAGGTAATTATTTTGCGAGCGTTGTATGAAGTGTCCGGGGTGTGCTATAGAGATAAAAGCTGTGTGCCCGGTTGGATTTCCCATCGCAAAAAATGACGAACTCACAAAATTGTATCCCCAATTCGAGTTTCTTCTCAGAGTAGTCAGATAGGAAACGCCGACCTTATGGAGGTATGAAAAACAGGGTGTACAATTCACTCATCCTCCATAGTGCAGGGAGGATCCTCCGACCAGACGGGTGTCGTGTCTGGTGGGTTACTGCCCGACGATTGATGTCGGGACGTGTATATAAATGCTAGTCACGCGGTAAACTCTGCTTGCGAGATGCAGGATTTTTGCGTGACGTACGCGTAACACGTAGTTCGCATGTGGCAATGTAGATGCCGCCACAAGCATTAAATTTTAAAAAATGGCGCCTTTTTTAAATATACAATATATGTACTTTTATTTTATGTGGCTTAATTTTTTTTTCTAGGTTTCGAAAAATCTAATTTAAAAAAAACCCAGTCAAATTCCCAAACGCGCAAAGGCTAGGCAGATGATAACGATCTTATACGCACCATATACATCTGCTGCGGCGGAGGCTGGGCCCCCTCGAAGCTGACGAGCTGTATCATGACGTCACCATCCACGGTCAGGTGCGAGATCCTTTGGAACGGGATCCGGTGAGGGAACTCGCAGAAGTGGGCGCCGTTTAATGCTACCTGGTGGATAGAAATAATCAAGCTTTATTTACACACTAGCTGCGCCCCGCGGTTTCACCCGCGTAAATGTCGATCGCTTGGGAATATCCGGATAAAAAGTAGCCTATATGTTAATCCAGAGTGTCAGCTACCTCCATACAAATTTTTATCAAAATTGGTCCAGCCGTTTGAACGTGAAGAAGTAACAAACATATAAACACACACACACTCACAAACTTTCGCATTTATCATATTAGTGTGATTTCGTTAGTTTGCGCGTCAACGCGACCCTGCCACCCTATATTATTACTAATTATTTTAATTATTCACGAGTCATAATACAACACTGAGTTATGGCCGTCAGACTGCAGTCACTCCATGTAAAATCAAAAGTAATTTATTCAAACTAGGCTGAGAATCAGCACTTTTCGAACGTCAAAATTACAAAAGACAGTCCCCCCAAAACGCCCGCCCTTCGCCACTTCCTAGTGCTTTCGCTAAAAAACGTTTCAGTATAAAATACTGGTATTCAGCTGCATCCGGTTAGACTGGAAGCCGACCCCAATATAGTTGGGAAACTCAAACAAAGCATTTATTTCAATTAAACCAATTACAGGCACTTTTGAATTGTCAAGGGGTCGGTCAGTCAGAAAGATGAAGCTAGTTGCCCATTCCAAAGCGTAGGTACCTATGGAGAAGAACGGGCAAAAAACTTTCGCTCACCTTCAAAGCGTGAGGCTCACACAGAACCAGGGCCTCGAACTGGTCCCCCCTGTTCAGAGGCATGCCACCGTTGGTCTCCTCAACCCCCCAGTTCATAGCCGTCAGGTGGTTCCGTACGACGCACATCTCCGTGAAGCGAAAGTTCAAATGTAAGGCG
Organism: Amphipoea oculea; assembly: GCA_945859645.1. Classification (NCBI taxonomy): domain Eukaryota; kingdom Metazoa; phylum Arthropoda; class Insecta; order Lepidoptera; family Noctuidae; genus Amphipoea; species Amphipoea oculea. Next base: position 1,044,229 of record OX243891.1, on the reverse strand, counting down.
ATGTCGTCGCGAGGATCCGTGTTGGGACCACATTGGAGGTTGATGGCGAATCTGGGGAAGAAAATGCCAATATTAGTTCTGTATTTCTTTGACGATTTGTATTTCATGATGGCCCAGTGGTTAAGTTAAGACGGTACCCCGACCAAAGAACCTTGAGCATTCGCGACAGAGACAGAGAGCGACACGACTTCCTCGTACGAAAGGGATGCAGCGTACCCTGCGTACGCCCCTTTATCATAAAACTCGCAAAATGTTTACAATTATTTTAATAAAAACAGAATAGCGATCTTTTTAATTAAATTAAAACAAGGATTATTTAGATTTTTAAATTATCTATCCATTGGCGAAAACCTCAAATTAATACAACGTCAACTTTAGCAAAAGATGAATGCAATCAATAATTTTAGTCCTTTTTTTAAAAGGAGTTTTTAAATGTATTAGTAACATATAAAAACAAATAATAACGGGCAATGTGATGATAGGATATCGAACATTAATAATGTGCTTTCAGATGTAGTTTATTTCTCATAATTATTGAGTTAATCATCATCTGCCTAGCCTTTTCCCAACTGTGTTGGGGTCGGCTTCCAGTCTAACCGGATGCAGCTGAATACCAGTATTTTACATGGAGCGACTGCCTATCTGACCTCCACAACCCAGCTACTGGGTAATACGATACCCCTTGGTAAGACTGGTTGTCAGACTTTCGGGCTTCTGACTACCCGTAACGACTGTCAAAGATTGACAAATGACAGTTAGATGAGCTAAAGATTGGCCCATTTAAAATAATTGAAAAGATATCAAATTCAATATATAGGATTAATACAGGTCATAGGAAGTTAGAGTCAAATCTGAGTCAAATGAGTTAATAGCCTCTGAATAACGAAGAAAAACGCGGTTTTGGTCGGGGTACCGCCTAAAGACCTGTAGGCGTATATGTGCATGACTGATCGAGGAGAAGGCGCGTAGCTTCGTGGTACCGAACCCGGGACAAGACGGCCACCCCACTCATCTACAAGACGTGCTCCACTACGGGCATTTCATTGTTATATTTTCTACGTTGATATTTTAATACATTCCACTACTTCTTTTATTATAAAGTTCCGATTCAGCCCAATCAATGGTCTTTCGAGCCGAATCATTGATTGGGCTCAATCGGGACTTTCCCCTCGGTCGATCACGCACAGTGATGCGCCGAAAGGCCTTTCATGCACGAAGTTGTGGGTTCAAATCCGGGAAATGATTTATCATTGTGACTTTTTAATTTCATATGTACTTCCTGTGTTCATCTTGGAGATAACTTAAATCAGTGAAGGAAAACATCGAGAAAAAACCGTGACTTGATATTTGCAGTCTGGTACTATGATCTTGCCAACCCGTCTTGAGCAAGCGTGATAGATGAAGGCTTACCTCTGAGCGCCAGGAGGGCAGCTACCCTGCACCCTGATCATGCGACCAGGGTACATGCCAGCGGGGATCGGGTGTACACATGGTATTACCTGAAAAAATACAAAATATTGATTAGATGATTTATGTTAGTTCTAAAATAGGTGGAAGCGCCAAGGTATCCCTGTAAATTGCCGTTTTTTGTAACAATTAAGGTGAGTGTCACGTTGAATGTTGATTAAAATGATTCGCGAGAGTAACAAATATGAATTAGGTAACCGACATAGCCCGAAGAATTGCCAATCTTAAGTGGCAGTGGGCAGGGCACATTGCTCGCAGAACGGATGGCCGATGGGGCCGAAAGGTTCTAGAGTGGCGACCACATACCGAAAGACGTAGCGTTGGAAGACCTCCCACAAGGTGGACCGACGACCTGATGAAGGCCGCAGGAAGCCGCTGGATGCCAGAAGCACACAACCGATCGAAGTGGCGGTGCTTGGGGAGGCCTTTTATTATGGATGGGAAATCATCAAATGACCCCTCCCGCTCTGGGTGGAGCGGAAAGGAGTGTCAGACTCTTACTGACTAAAACCCATCCGTGTTCCTTCCTAAGCCCTTTATGTTCCGGGGTAGCGGTAACCCTTGCGGACAATCCCGCACCCCCGGCAGGTTGGGGAGGCCTATGTCCAGTAGTGGACGTATTTCGTTAAGACTTTTAGATGTAAGGTAAACGCTGACAGCTAATTTATACAACAGTATCTAAGGGTCAGGCACTTATTTATTACATAAAATATAACAGCTAGATAAGTGTTGTTTACATAATATTAATAGCTGATAAGCAGGTCAATGACTCGCTTATCAACTGAGGAGACTAATGCAGCCTACAGGTGGCTTGATAGTCGCGCGGGAGCTTAACCCCTGGGCCACGCCATCACCGCTCGCGCGACCTGCATCTTGCGCCTGCGACCGCGGCGAGAACAAAATGTTAGAAGTTATTTCGAGCGTGCCACGAGACGCCGCGGTGCGACTTGCGGTGCGTCTTGCGGCGCGGAAACACTCGAGCGACCGCGGCCGGCGGGGAGCTGAGAGGCGTGCGATCACAGATATAGATACACGTAGATAACGCAAGAGCAACTACTTCGCGTGCCAAAAATCGCACCAGCTTACGTTCGAAAATCGTAAGCCGCCCCTTTCGCGCTGTCCTGCGTACTGCTGGCTGGGTGAGCGTGAGCGAGAGCGCGAGCTTGTGACGTCATAGTAGGTAGTCAAAAAGTGGCACGCTTGGTTTTCATACAGTTCGTGATACTTGCGTTATCTAGGTCTATCTATATCTGTGCGTGCGATATAAACAAAAGTACTAGCTCATAGCACGGTGGCCACGACTCAAGAGCGGCGCGACCGGCAAGTGCGACGGACGAATTCAGAGTCGAGCATGTTCAATAGATAATTTCGAATACAGACCGACGCGGTCACAGTCACCGCCGCCACTGGCGGTCGTGGCATGGCGACGCGATCGCCAGTCGCAGGGAGACGCGCGCCGCAAAACGCACCGCCCAATGTCGTGGCTGAGGCCTGAGCCCGTTAAATTACGCGTATATAATCATAATCAGCCTATAAAGTTCCCACTGCTGGGACACAGGCCTCCTCTCTTCGAGAGGGAGTGGGCTGTAATCTATCACGCGGGCCCAGTGCGGGTTGGTAATGTCACATGTCTTAGAATTTTGGTTCTAGGACATGCCGGTTTCCTCACGATGTTTTCCTTCACCGTTTTGAGAGCAGTGGTGATGAAATAGTTTACACAAAGTAAAGCGTCTATTTAGGTTCGAATCTACGACCTACTACTCGTAAGTCGCGGCCGTTACCACTGGGCAACCATTGATTTCAACTATGTTCATCATCATCTGCCTGCCTTTTCCGAACTATGTTGGGGTCGGCTTCCAGTCTAACTGGATGCAGCTGAATACCAGTATTTTACATGGAGCGACTGCTTATCTGGGCTCCACAACCCAGTTACTGGGTAATACGATACCCCTTGGTATGACTGGTTGTCAGACTGTCGGGCTTCTGAAGACCCGTAACGACAGTCAAAGATCCACGAATGACAGCCGGGACCATCGGCTTAATATGCTTTCCGAGGCACGTAGGGGTCTTGGTATGTGAAAATGGTCACCTACCCACAGACCAACTGCGGCAAGCGTAGCTTACACTGATCGATCGACCCGTGCGGCAGTTATTACTTCTATAAGTTCTATATCATCACAATTCTCCTGTCCTTATCCTAATGTAATTGTACTCGGCGCAACATGACTATTTCTTCCATGCTTCTCTATTAGTCGTCATCTCGGTAGTCACCCCCTTTCTAACCATATCATCATTCACACAGTCCGTCCATCGTTTCTTTGGTCTTCCCCTACTCTTATAGCCATCGAACATATCACGGGAAATTCTATATGACGAACGGAGAATCAGGAAAGTTAGACGTACCTACATTCCTTCACATAATTATACTTTTCCCACACCAATTTGGTAATACCTACAGGATAAATTGTTGAATTTTTCAAGTGGGCGTGGATGGCCAAATCCGAAACTATGAGGACTAGCGAGAAGTACTCAAAGGAGTCGCGGGCTCAATTTTTGATGAAAACTAAAACTGCATCATTGAATTTTTGAAAAATAAATACTTCTAGCCAGGAATAGAACCTGTTGATTTTGAAGAAAAAAAAAACCGCACACAGTATTATTACACCATTCGATAGTGTCGCTAATAAGGATCGAATTCTGGGAAGTAATGACATACGGCAAACGGCAGCGAATATCGCTTAGGTTTGAATAGACCTTCAGGCTGTCGAGCTTCTGACGACCCGTAACGACTGCCAAACATCCACGAATGGCAGCCAAGACCAACGGCTGTGTTCTTTCTGAACCACGGAGGGGTTTTCGGTATGTAACGATGGTCACCCATCTACATGCCAACCTAGACAAGATAGTAGCGTAAATGGAGTTTCTTGCCAGCTCTTATCCATAGAAAACGGCCAATTGAAACCGTGCACCTAGCTTCTGACGTTTCATAAGAGCCCATGTTTTTTTTTTATTATTTGTAAAATGGATTTGCTCTTGACTCTAGGTCAGAGGTGACAGAGACAAAGTCGACGATGGAGTGAGCTTACCCAGAAGAAGCCTGTTCACTCTCAGTTTGCGGGTTGTAAGCGCTCGGAAACACAAACGCAGGTATAGTTAGCGCCACGAAAGATAAGACTTGACCCCCCCTCCCGTGCTCGTTCCACCGCCCCTATGACGTCCGGTCCCGTCCCGCGCTCAGACCTCATACCGCTAAAGAGACCTAAAATCGTGTACTGCGCACGTCAAACCAAGTGGTGTGTCAAGTCTCATCTTTCGTGGCTCTAACTATAATGTGTATACAGGTTTATAAATATTTTTTTATGTTTTGTTAACTAAGATACCTAATACCAGTCTGTAATGCCCCGATGTCGGATAACAGGAAGATACAATCTATAACACAACCGACGTCATAGCGAACTGCGCTGGTACAGACGCCAGCACATCAACCTACCCGAAACTGTCACATTTTCCCAATCAACTTTGAACCTTATGCCTTAGTAATAAATTTGAAACCCTATTAAAGAAATTTGACAGATTGTAGTAGGTTTATGTGCTGGCGTCTGTACAAGGCCATAGGTTGATCATTAATGAGACGAGTCCAAGGTTAGGTCGTACGGATTAGGACTGGAGCTACGGTTTTAACACAGAATACTTAATAGTACTGCGTACAAAAAGGACACTCCCTTCCCCGCGCTCATATCAGATACCGCACCTCGCTCCGCACATCGAGGTATTCGTCGCCGACTCTTTAGCAAGGGCGCTCGCGAACCGCAGCGCTGCACTGTACTGCTGACACGAACACACAATTTTGCGATTTAAAAGTTTTATTTGAGTTTTAATCTCGATGGTTGGATATTGTGATGCTTTTCCGAATTCGTATTTACATAAACTGCTTGTAAGATTTCGCATTTTTAATACCATGCGATTTAATACCTGATTATATACAGATAAGTCATTTAAACTAAACTATTTTAGTGTTTTTATTTCATTACGAACCCGACTATATAAATAAACAATTGAACTACAAGGTCACTTCATAATAATGCACACGTTCGGGCAGCGCCGTCGTCGTTCGCTTTCCGCGCCATTTTTTACACTACGCACGACAGCCAACCCTACTAGATTTCACGCACACATTTGCACGTATACAAACGTCATTTGTTTATGTAGTAGTAATAGGTAATTATTTTGCGAGCGTTGTATGGTGTCCGGGGCACATGAGTAGACAAACGGAACAGAGGCAAAGCTTCTTAAGAACGTGCAAAATTGTTACCTATTTTGGTAGGGTTGTCACAATAGGTTAAGACAAATTAAACAAAACATTTGTTAAATAGTTTTATTATTCAGTATGATTTACAAATTACTTACTCTAATAATTTTCTTTTTATAATTTTTGTTTTTTAATCATTTATTGTTTCTTTTAATGGTGTGGTAAATGCTTTGAGCTGAAACAAAAATAAAATGGAAATGCGAACCGAACACTATTATACAAAAGACATAGATAGACCTATATTTTAAAGATTATATATTGTATACCTGTTTTTTAAATATTTATTAAATTTCAAGACCTACTAGTAGCGAGAAATAAGTAAGATGTAGGTATTAATAATAAGTTTCGATTAAAAATGCTTTTTAAACTCGTATTCAAACTTTCATGATCATGCTATTACGGCCATTGAGGAGTTCCCTCGTGAGAAGACCTGTCTGCAGCAGCAGTCTATGGTGAAGATCATGTTTAGCAAGCAAAATTGAATTTAAATAAAACGTTTCACTTTCAAGTTCATGCTACTAACCGTTAAAGAGTTCCCTCGTAAGGAGACAATGCTGGCTGCAGCAGCAGTTCATAATAAATATCGTGTCGAATTATCAAAATTCATCTATCATAAAAATTTCGTGATCGTGCTACTAACCGTTGAAGAGTTCCCTAGTGAGGAGATAATCCTGGGTGCAGCGTCAGGTTATATCTTATTATTGCATTATCACCGAAGTTACGCAGGTATACAAAATTTCAGCTCAATCAGACATCGGGAAGTGGTTCAAACCTTACTTGCAATATTTAAACTTAACACACATACCTACTACATACCAACCCATCCACGTACTACAAATATATAGTAAAAACTTGTAATAATAATAAAAAGGTAAAAACCATGTACAACCGTCTTCTTATCAAAAAGGTACTTACTTGAAAAAGAAGTAATCAAATATTTACTTACCTATTGTACTCCTTGGGATAGTTGCAGTATGATAATATATCTTTATTTTTTCTAGTATTATTCATACACACAGTACAATAAACCACCATTATTAACAATAAAATACCACGTTTTTACATTAAAATATTCAAACTTGGAACTAACAAAACAAACAACGTGGGTCGCACTGACCCTGAGATAGTCAACTAGCTGTGCCAGCGTAAACCGGTTTTTTCCAGTCTCGCCGCGTACGTGACAAGCGGCCAGTGGTCACGCACACATGCCCCGCGTGCTTGTAGTAGTGCAACCGATTCGCGCGGTTGTTTGAAGCTTTGTATCTGTTCCGTTTGTCTAATCATGTGGTCCGGGGTGTGGTTTTAAGGAGCAGTGGTGGTCCAATGGTAACGGTCCCGACTTACGGGCTAGATCGTGGGTTCGAACCCAGACAGGCGCTTTACTTTGCGTAAATTATTTCATTACCACTGCTCTCAGAACGATGAAGGAAAACATCGTGAGGAAACCAGCATGTCCTAAAACCAAAAATTCGAATGTGACATCTACCGACCCGCACTGGTCACGCGTGATAGATAGCCCACTGCCTCTCGATGAGATGAGGACTGTGTCCCAACAGTGGGAACGTTATAGGCTGATCTATACATATAAAATTCAAAGTCCTGACTGACTGACTGACTAATATATCAACGCACAGCCTAAACCGCTGGTCCTAGAGACATGAAATTTGGAGGGTGTGTTCTTAGTGAAGAGTAGATATCCACTAAGAAAGGGTTTTTCGAAATTCCACCCCTAAGAGGGTGAATCGGGGGAGTGTGAAATTTCATGCGGACGAAGTCGCGGGCAGAAGCTAGTTATGATATATTTTGGATATTCCATTAATTTTCTCGTTTAGTACGCACTGTACAAGTGTACAATGAATGTATGTCGTATTGACTACGTAATTATTTAAATACTATGTGTAGTCTAGACGTAAATAAAGGCTTGTGCACACAGTTCGAATGCGACAATAAGTCGGTCTGTACGGTCAGTTCCAAATGTCATCATCATCTGCATAGCCTTTTTCCAACTATGTTAGGGTCGGCTTCCAGTCTAACCGATGCAGCTGAACGCCAGTATTTTACATGGAAAGACTGCCTATCTGACCTCCACAACCCAGTTACTGAGTAATACGATACCCTTGGCCAGACTGATTGTCAGACTTTTGGGCCTGTGATTACACGTAACGACTATCACAAGATCAAAGAATGACAGCCCACCAACAGCTTAGGGTCAATTCCTATTGAAAGATCAGCGGCCGGCAGCGGCCATTATCCATAGTCATATGAAGGCAAAGGAGGGGCAGCGCGGCGCCGCGAGGCTGCACGAGCCTTCTAAGTCACTTGCTCTAACGGCTGCTGCGCGCCGCTGCTCTTTCAGTGGGGATTGACCCTTAACGTGCTTATTATCTGAGATTCCAAAATCAAGTTTAGTGGAAGCTATTTTATGCACCTTAGCTTTGTTGGTTGCCACTTCAATTTTTTTTATTACTGCTCTTTGACGCGATCACTTCTGATGTAAAGCGATCGACGAGGTCTATGATGGAACGAGCGTGCCCAGAAGATGCCTGTTCACTCTTGCTATGAAGGCAGACGGCTTAAAAGTGGAAGAAAACAGACATTGGCAGAGTTCCACACTTTGGTTGTGCGCATAATAAATGTGGACTTGTGGAGGAGGTCTGGACATCAACCAAGTGTGGATGATATTACAACTATATTTACTGCATACACTTAAGGCGGTACCCCGACCAAAACCGCAATGCTCAAGGTTATTTGGTAGGGGTACCGCCTTAATGCGAATTTCGTCACAAATAAACATTAGTCATGATAAGTCACGTCATCAGAATGATATCACGCTTCGCCTGCGCCGAATTTGATGACATCAGCCGCATGCGCCGTTCGAATTTAATCTGTCTAGCCTATTCCCAACATTTTGTGGTCGGCTTCCAGTCTAACCGGATGCAGTTGAACAACAGAATTATATTCCCAAAAAAAATTGTTTCGTGGGGATTGTATGGTGCAGTTGAGTGATTTATTGAATGAACTGAACCGAACCTCGGGCTGGATAGAACGAAATTCGCTCGTGCTGGTAGTGTCAACAAACTTGTATGGAGTTGTTCAAAATGGCGCGAATAGTCGCATGACTTCATAGGGCCTTAGCACCTCCGCCGCGAAATAATGATGGGAAACCGCTCAACGAATTCCGCAACATTATGTCGCGATTCGACTAGCGGAATACCATGAGTCAGTTAAAGCGAAAGAGCCAAAATGGTGTCCGACACACGACACCCTTTGCACGACAACACCCTTGTGCCACAAAGGCTGAAAAGCCGAAATAGTTTTTTAAAGTGTGTCGTCCCACTCACTGGCGAACCACCACAAGAAAGACTGAAGCTGTGGCGAGACAGTGCTTCCTTACCCAAACCGTTCGTTCCACCCACTAAGGACCTCCCACCTGGACATGAGTTACCTTGGGTAAACTGGAAGTCTTTAAACAGACTCCGGACCTAGGTTGGCCGAAGCAAGGAAAACCTGTTCAGGTGGAGATTTATAGACGACTCCGCCTTGGAGTGTAAATGTGGTGCTGTTCCACAAACGATGGGACACTTAATATCGTGCCCTGCGTGTCCTGTCAGCTGCACGTTACAGGAACTGATGGACGCTAGTGATGGCGCCAAACAAGTGGCCGAATTCTGGGCCGAGTACTTTCAGATTGCTATCGACACGCAAAGAAGAAGTTAAAATGTAGCAATCGGAGCAAAATGTTGTCGCTTTCGACGTAGCAAATACATGTATAGGTCTACTTCGGACCTCTTAGATTAATTTTTCCGTAAAATCAACTTCCAATTTTCAAAAAAATTTAAGTTTCGCTTTATAATCTTGTCGACTGCCACAGATGCGTGTGAAACAAACGCGGCACCGCAATAAAATAGCGGGTTAAGCCCGGAAGTGGGAGGTAGCTTCAAGATCATAATCAAATCTGTGCGCAGGTAGTTTCGCTTGTCGTACAACGGACAAGCCGTGGCGGAACTACTGCGGTTTCGCAGCGGAGATGTGATACCCACCCGAAAGTCATTCCGCATCCCGAATCCTGCGCGGGATTCGCCTCAGAGTATCCAAAGTTTTATTTTGCCATGTCATGTGTCATCTTTAGATGGACAAGTCAAAGTTCAGCAAAGCTACTTTATCCATGGTTGTCGCAAGACGATGGACAGCTCTTAAGTGGCAGTGGGCAGGGCCACAGATATAGATAGACCTAGATAACGCAGGTATCACGAACTGTATGAAAACAAAGCGTGCCACTTTTTGACTACCTACTATGACGTCACAAGCTAGCGCTCTCGCTCACGCTCACCCAGCCAGCAGTACGCAGGACTGAGCGCGAAAGTGGCGGCTTACGATTTTGGAACGTAAGCTGGTGCGATTTTTGGCACGCGAAGTAGTTGCTCTTGCGTTATTTAGATATCTGTGGGCAGGGTACATTGCTCGAAGAACAGACGGCCGGTAAGGCCGAAAGGTTCTGGAGTGGCGTCCGCGCACCGGAAGACATAGCGTTGGAAGGCCTCCCACAAGGTGGACCGATGGCCCTATGAAGGCCGCAGGAATCCACTGGATGCGAGAAGCGCAAAACCGGTCGAAGTGGTGGCGCTTGGGGGAGGCCTATGTCCAGCAGTGGACGTCTTTCGGCTGAAATGATGATGATGGACAGCGCCATCCACCTGTCAGCTAACTTATCTTCTACCAAGACTTTCCCAACTACCATGACGTTCGACCTTCGCAATTTATCACCCTTAAGAAGGGAGTAATATTATTTAGTACGCTACTCAAATAACCACACCTTTGACCTCACTTTTTTTTTCTGATTAGTGACCGCGTTTGCCTAGACTAGACCCGGCCTAGAGCCTACCGATTCTGAAAACCAATGCACGCCACTGACTGACAGATTCACTGCTTTCCAGTAATTTAACATCTAGGGGATTTGGGTAGGTGGCTATCACACTAATATTATAAAGGCGAAAGTTTGTGAGTGTGTGTGTGTGTGTGTGTGTTTATATGTTTGTTACTTCTTCACGCCTAAACCACTGAACCGATTTAGATGAAATTTGGTATAGAGATAGTTTGAGTCCCGGAAAAGGACATAGGATAGTTTTTATCCCGATATTCCCACGGGATCGACATTTACGCGGGTAAAGCCGCGGGGCGCAGCTAGTAATAATAAAAAAATAACAGCTGTCAATTTTTTAACACTGGGGTTTATTTATAAACGATGATTAATCTGTCAAGCTCCGCTAATGAGACACAATTGATTTTCTATTGTTTCTTCGCCAATGGGCGACGCGCGCCGCTTGACCGGTTCAAGTTAAGAGACTAAAAAAATTCAAAACTATATTGTTAAACATTCTTTAATCACTACTGAACTTTAAGCAATGTTTATGAATAAAGAGGAATAACGTCAAATATTGATGAAAATGAGATTTTCCTGAAGGCTGTTATAATATGACGGAACCGCTAGGGTTGCCAACTTTTTTTAGAACAAGTAGAGTATATCTGATTTCAGAGGGTAAATAAAGAGTACAGATTAATAAAAAAAAGTACCATTTATTCAATTTAAAAAATGAATTTTTTAGCACTTTTTGCGGTATATAATTTTTTTGATCGTTTTTAAAAGAAATGTAGGACTCCTAACATCCTAATTCTACGTTCAAATAGATCATACATAGCTTTTAATAATATTAATCATTTGTATGTCACTATTGGCAAAACATAGCGCACTACCTAATATTTAAGACCTTTGTATATAATCATGTATGTTTGACAAATAAATTATTCTATCCTATTCAATTCTAACCTATCAGGAGCTCATTTTTAATCAATTTTAGTGAAGCTTTCCAGACAAAAAATAGTCAATAACACAATTCTCACAGAGCAAAATTAAAAAAAAAAAACTGCAGAAAAACAAAATCAACTGACTTGCGCCAAAATAAACAAACTCATCTGACATCTATTTCCAACAGACAGCTTGTCAAATTGACATTATATATTGTCGTAACCGATTGTGGTTGCTGCATGTACTTACGAGTATTATAAGTCCATGGGTTGCTGTGTTCAGAAACGCCAGAGTTTATGCCAAAAAAGTCAGTTTATGTAAAAAAGAGTATTTGAATGTTATAGATTATATACATATACAAGAAAAAAAAAAGAGTACAGACGCCAAGACATCAAGCTACCCCAATCTGTCAAATTGCTTTGATAGATTTTCAACTTTACTTAAAAGTAATAAGGTTCATATTCAATTGGGAAAATTTGACGGATTGGGCCTCTGTACAATACTCTATTTTTAGAGTACGGTTGGCAACCCTAGGAACCGCTATCATAAGAAACCCAAACATAACAATTACTTTCCAAGAGTCATATCATAAAAAAATAACACAAAATAGTATGTAATTATGTAAAGAATCTGGACTTGCAAAATCCCAGACATTTTCCTTAAATGATGCAAGTGGGCATTACAGTGTCCATTTTAATGAGGTCTTTGACCCGTAGTTATAGTTTTAATCTGTGTAGGTATTTAAACATGTATAGTATTTTAGTGATAGCAGCATGTCTATTTTGGTACTATTACCAACATTATGAACATTGGAATTCTATTTTCTATTGGATTTTGGTATGCTTTTAGAGTAGACACTGACAGGTCAGGAATATAAATGTGCAAATTATAAGACAATTATTTATATTCAAATCTAGTTTGTATAAACTTATAATACATGAATATTAGGCAAATAAAAATTTTACTGCAAAAACAAGCAACATTTCCAAGAATGTGCATTGAGAATTGAGGAAAAACCGTTACTTTACGCGGACACCGTGAATTACCGTCTCCGTAATAAGCAATACCTTGGGCACGACGAAATACCAACGAATAATCATTCCTATTACCGTAAAAGGATCATGATAACTTCTAACAGAACATAGTATTTACATACCACGTAATGCAACTAATCGTACCAAATTGTTCCAAATGCCCTTGAAAACAAGTAAAATGCCGCATAAGATGGCATCTTTCGTAACAACTTATAGGAATGTAAAAAGACTTACAGGGTTGTAGATTGGGGGAGCAGCCATTTTTTCTTGGATGTTTTTCGCAGCGGTTAGTCCAAAAACTGATTTTAAAAAGTCTACACAACGTTTTTTGACGATTTACACTTAAATACTAAGCGCCGGATACGCCTAGCGCAATAATATTACACGATTCAATTGAATCAATTCTTTTAATGCGTCATATGACGGTGGATGATTAATCCTTTGCGTGATGTGTATTGGTTCTGCTGTGCGAGCGAGATGGGAAGCGTAATTTTTTCGAGAACAAGTGAGATAGAGTCAGATAAAAGCTAATGTTCAAATATTTTCAGGAAATGGAACTCATTTACAGAAAACGTCAAACGTGTTCGAAGTTCGAATTTCATTTTCAAAGTTTTGGCCCTCTGGCCTTTAGTGTTATGGCTTATACAAAAAAAAAACTTTTTTACAAGAAGAAAAACCCGACTTCCAAAAAAACACTAAAGTGAAAAAAATGACTTTAATTTGGGAAGTTGGTGTCAAAAAAAATTCCGAAATTAATGTTATTTTTCACTTTGCAGTATTTTTTTTGTAAAAAAGTTTTTATCTTTTTGTTTTCAGTTGCATACCTACCCCACACAAATTAATTTTTAACACTATTTGCTATGTAAATATCAGTGACATGAAGTTATTAAAACATCATCAAATCATCAATATAAACTAAGTGGAAAAAAAATCGTATTATTGAAGCTAACTCAAAAACTACCCAAGCAAAGTTAATAAATATTGGTTCTTGGTAGCTCTGAACTGAGAGAGGTGAAAGGAGAGTAGGGAGGCCTTTGCCCAGCAGCGGGCATTATGGTTAGTAAATAAAAACGTCAACAAAATAAAATCCATGATAAAATCTACCATTTTACTGAATTTAGTTACTCGAATGCAGAAACAAGGAAACCATAAATCATAAATCAATTTATTATGTTGGCAGCCCTGCAGTATTTTGATTGACGCAATACCTACATCCACTAATGCACCTAAATGTAGTGAATTAAACGCAATTAAATTCTATTTGCGCTAATTAAATTTGCGCGTCGCGATCTCTAAACTATTCTGTGACGTGTCCTTAACGTATCAAAAACAATTTACACCTACAACAGGCGTCTAAATACCGAAAAATGACGCTCGATGGAAACAAGGACGAAGCAGAAAAATGTATAGCAATAGCGCAAAATGCTTTTACAGGAGGGAATATGGAAAAAGCTGAGAAGTTTCTGCTTAAAGCTGAACGCCTGTACCCTACTACGCTTGCTAAGGAGCTCTTGACACGGGTTAGGGCCGCGGGGCCATCGACAGCAGCCCCTAAACGGACTCCTCCTTCAAGTCCTAATACTGAGGAAGTGAGGAGGCGAAAGCCTACAGCACATCATGTGCCACAGAGGGAATATACTCCAGAGCAACAGGAAGCAGTACGCCGCGTCAATAAATGCAAGGATTTCTATGAAATATTGAGTAAGTGAGCCAATTAATTGACTAGTCATTCAGTCGTGATGAATTCGGGTTCAAAGGTGCGTTAACATAATTTTTATTCCGTAAAAGGCTTCAAAATACCTAGTGGCAGTAGTAGGTCATTGTCATACTGTTATCAATGACTGTGATAAGGAAGTTGTCTAGTCAAGACTGTATGGAACATCTTTGGAACACTCAGCTACTTCTGCAGTCCTTGTGGTCTATGGTGTATGTTATTACATTCTCTTTCAATAATAGGTTTGCACAAACACTTTTACACGTCAGTCATATCGCACCTTCGGTGCAACAAAGTCACAACAGCTCATTTTTTAATTTTACAGAAGAGGACTTTTAATTTTTTTTTGCATTTATTTCCTCATTTTTTCGCATTTATTTCCTCATTTTTTCGCATTTATAACCACAAAGGCACCTGCTCCATCTAGTAGAATTTTGAGATACTTTCGCGTATGTTTTTGTTGCCCCAAGTATAGGCATGGTTCAGAGACAATTTGGCATACTTACCTCAATTTTGCAGTTTTGGCTAATTGTGACTTTGTTGTTACACCGAAGGTGCGATATGTTTAAAGCTAGACGAGGTTAGTGTTTCCTATCTGACTACTCTGAAAATAAAGGCCGAAACAAACTCAGAGGTCACAGTCTCTTTTAAAGTCTAGACAAAACCTTGGTCAGATGTTTGAAGCTTACATAACTAACTTTCTAACAGCTATTAACTGACTTCTAGTGTATTCAAAAGTGCTTCTAAATGAAAAGCATAGTGTGTTTCTGGTCCAGGGTCGCTTTATTAGAGACTAGCTGCACCCAGCGGTTTCACCCGCATAAGTCTCGATCCCGTGGGAATATCAGGTTAAAAAGTATCCTATGTCCTTTCCCGGGACTCAAACTATATTCTCTATACCAAATTTCCATCTAAATTGGTTCAGCAGTTTGGAGTGTGAAGAGGTAATATAATTTTAGTATGGATTTACCATCAAGGAGGGGCCCGTGGCTAAATAATAACTGCCGCACAGGTTGATCGATCAGGTTAAGCTACGCTTGCCGCACTTAGTCTGTGGATGGGTGACCATCTTTATATACCGAGACCCCTCCGTGCCTCAGCAAGCATGTTAAGCCGATGGTACCGAGTGTCATTTGTGGATCTTTGACAGTCGTTACGGGTAGTCAGAAGCCCGAAAGTCTGACAACAAGTCTTACCAAGGGTATCGTATTACTCAGTAATTCAAAACCTAAGCGTTTCGCGGTAATCAGGTGAGGATTATGGCGAGAAAGGCTCCCCACGTAATCCTCACCAAGGCACCTTTATATCTCTGGAATCACTAAATGACTATTTTCGAGATTTGGCATAGCGTTACGACTATTTCTTGACTATTTTTTGGAATTGAAACCAAGGTGATACTCCCAGCCGTTTGGTTGCATTAGAGGTGAGGATTGTGTGGAGACCTTCACCGCACAATCCTCACCAACCTATAGCTATAACTTCGGAATCATAATGCGACTATTTTTTTCACCTTGGTGACTATTTATGACTATTTCTTGACTATTTTTTGGCGTTCTCAAAATTGATTTTCATGAAGTTTTCAAAAGTGAGGATTGTGTGGTGAAGGACGCATGTTTCGGACTTTTATAATCGGAACCCTTCATCACAGTAGCGAATATGCACATGAACATCTCTCATATTGTGATAAGGTTCATTTTCGTACGAAATACAAATTCAGCCTTGGTTTTTGTGTTAGCACTGGTAACCCGTGAAAAAATTGTCTTATGTTTTTTGCAATTCCCCTCATAATACCCTCCTTCGTGACTAACACTATCGTTAAAAAAAAACAGCATTGTTTATTTATTTAACCAATACTTCAAGCACATAAATGTACAGATGCGGACTTACTGCCTTTGCTTAATGCGTTATCTTCACAATTTCTAATGTTATCGTGACAACAAGGAGGAAAACAGTTCCAGTGACCCTGAAATCAACTTTGTGTCCTAGTTAGTAAAGTTAACATTCCAATAAGCATGAATAATTGCTTAAGCAACAAAGATGGTCGAGCACTGATATTAAATATTTAAGTAAAAGAATCAATAGTATGCCGCAAGTTGTACTTATTGATTTTTACTTTCACATGGTAAATCTACACTATGATATGAATGAGTATGAATTTCGATGGCTATAAGAGCCTTCTTTATGTCGGAGTCTGTCGCCTCCTTTGATATACCTGGAAAGTAACATTATAGTACCATATTTCGATATCTCGTGGAAATCCGTTGTCATGGTATGGACATGTGTTACGGAGGAATGGGTCGTGAGGAGAGTTTTGAGTATGAATATCGATGGCTATTAGAGTAGGGGAAGACCAAAGAAACGATGGATGGACTGTGTGAATGACGATATGGTTAGAAAGGGGCTGACTACCGAGATGACGACTAATAGAGAAGTATGGAAGAAAAAGACAGGTTGCGCCGATCACTAATAAATTGGTACTTTGAGATGTTTCACTGGGCTCCTTCAAAAATCATCATCTGTATCATCTGCCTAGCCTTTTCCCAACTATATTGGGGTCGGCTTCCCGTCTAACCGGATGCAGCTGAAAACTAGTATTTTACATGGAGCGGCTGATTATCTGTCCTCCACAACACAGTTACTGGGTAACTCGATAACTTTTGGTAAGACCTAGTTATCAGACTTTTGGGCTTCCGACTGTCTAGGATCTAATGTATGACAGCCGGGACGTTGGTTCTAACGCGCTTTCCGAGGCACGGAGGGGTCTCATTATAATAGACTAGCTGCGCCCCGCGGGTTCACCCGCATAAGTTGCAATCCCGTGGGAATATCGGGATAAAAACTATCCTATGTCCTTCCCCGGGATGCAAACTATCTCTCTACCAAATTTTATCGAAATCCGTTCAGTGGTTTAGGCGTGAAATGGTAACATACAGACAGACAGATAGATAGACAGAGTTAATAATTACCTACTACTACTACATTAACATTGTACTTGTTGTCATTTGTTAACTTTCTGTCGCCAGTCATTGATGCCGGAGGGCAGGTGGATGTGGCGTATTTTGACTTCCAGAAAGCTTTTGACACCGTGGATAACGATGTACTTTTGTGCAAACTCTCTGCTATGGGATTCACACCGCACTTGCTTAAGTTCTTTGCTAGTTACCTTGGCGAGCGCCGACAGTACGTCGAGTTTGGTGGACATGAATCCAAACCTTATTACACGTTCTCTGGTGTAAATCAAGGGAGTAATATTGGACCTTTGGAATTCATTTTAATGATTAATGATCTGCCTGCAGTTGTGAAAGAGGCGAAGTGTCTACTGTTTGCAGATGACTTAAAATTATTCTTAAATATTGAGAACACTGCAGACTGTAATCGGCTCCAGTCTGACATTGATAACGTGGTCAATTGGAGTAAATCCAACAAGCTGCATTTTAATGTTAGAAAGTGTAGTGTGATGAGCTATAGCCGGGCGCGTACTCCATTACAGCATAAGTACGTGATGGACAGCGAAGTTATGCCGCGCGTCTCACTGGTACGAGACCTGGGCGTGCAGATGGTTTCTGAGCTGACGTTCCGCAAACACATAGTTGGGATGTGCGGCAGGGCTTTCAGAAATCTTGGTTTCATCCTGAGACAGTGTAAGGATTTTACCGATACTGCAGCTGTTAAAGTTTTATACAATGCACTTGTGAGGAGCCACCTAGAAACAAGTGCAATCATTTGGAATCCGCATGAAGGGAAATACAGCCTCATGTTGGAAAAAATTCAAAACAAATTTGCTAGATTTCTTTACCGTAAGCAGTACGGGGTTTATCCCTTTTATCCCCTGATGTACCCGAGTCTGTTCGTCCTGGGCATGGTCGGGTACACCAGGCTGGAAGTAAGAAGGGACGTTGCGCTGGTCAAGTACGTGGCGAGCGTACTGCTAGGGTTGCGGCACCACCCGGACGTGCTGGCAGCACTGCGGCTGCGCGCGCCGGACGGGTGCGTAGGTGCGCGCCGCCGCCCCGCTCTGTTAGAAGTGCCAGCGTCTAGGACAAACCTACTCAAGTTTGCCCCTATGTCACGAGCCGCACGTATTATTAACATTAGTACAGTATCGGAGGATATATTTGGGCAAAGCCTGCCGAGATTTATTCAAAAGGTACAATTAAGTATTGAAAAGGGTCTGATATTATAATATCAGACGTTTTTTCTACGCTTGATTCAAGCCGTGTGGGCGGGGTTGCAGCAGCGTTATTACGTTGTTGCAATTTTGCTTACATGGCAGGCGATTTTTCTTTATTTTTGTAATGGAATAGACATTGTAACTTATAACGTCGCCTTGGATGATTCTGTAAAGGTGTTATAAATGTGGTTTAATAAATAAATAAATAAATAAATAATAAATAAAAATAAATTAAAAAATGACGTTTGTATACGTATGAATGTGTGCGTGAGGTACTTGTGTTTGCGAGCGCTCTTGTTAAAGAACTGCGACGAATACGCCGAAGTGCGGGGTGAGGTGCGGTAACTGATGTTAGTGCGGGGAAGGGAGTGGCCTTTCTGTACGTAGTACTTTAAGTATTCTGTGATATTAGTATGGATTTAGGATAGTCACCCATCCACGAACCGACTGCAGTAGGCATAGCTCGATTTCGGTCACGGTGGCCAATCTCAACGGAGATTAGCCAGCCCGCTGAGGAACAGCGTGTCGAGGCCTGTCGGGGGAGCGGTGAATGCTTATGCGAATCCCGCACCCCCGGCCATAGGTAGACGTGGAACACCGCGGTGGTTTTTGCCGGTAAGAGTCCGGCATGCCCCTCTGTCACCCCCACGATAGAGGAAGTCCATGAGGATTTATACCGAGAGAAAAAAGAAAGAAAAAGGTAGGTACGCAGGAGATATTATGCATAAGTGTGTGCGTAAACACAGGTGGACTGTCTGTTCCTTTACTCTCATAGCCCGATGGCGCGGCAATCCGACACGACGGGGAGAGATGAGCATAGCTATTCACAAGCATACGACAGGCTATCGTATCGAAAACCTGACATTTCGATAACATGATTTGACTTGCCCTCAACAGCAAATAGCTGTTGGAAGAATAGCGGGCGTCTATTTGATTTAAACTGACAATATTTTCGGGTTTTAGACTTGTGAACAGCGTTTAGAAGACTCCTACGATAGCAATGATTAATGTTCGATACGATACGGAAGCGTATCGAGTGTTTGTCAATAGCTATGTTGGGATCATTAGAGCAATTTGTTAGTTAAAATGATAATAATATTAAGTAGGTAGTGCGTATCGTCCAGTAAAAAACTGTACAACAAAGGAAATAATGAATTTCCTTGAATTTCTGCTTGTCAAGGTTTATTCTTGCTACTAACATGATTTGTAGCAGTAACGTAAAGAAAATAGTTGATTGTTATGTTATTTAAAACATTTTTAAATAACGTTACGTTTTCCGGTGCACGGTCGCCACTCGACGTTTCGGCCCCGTCGAATATTTGTGAGGGGCTATTCTCGTAATTTTAAGAACGTTCACAGTCTGAAGGCCATTACTCGTAATTTAAAACGTTCAAAATCTAGTTGCAGCCTCATCTCAGCGACAGACAAATGTCAAAAACTTGTCAAAATTTAGGGAAAAATGTAGAGGTATTTTTGACAGATTGAGACTGAGATCAGACTGTGACCGTTCTGAAAAAAATTACCCCTCTGATCTCATTCACAATCACACTATCACACTAATATTATAAAGGCGAAAGTTTGTGAGTGTGTGTGTGTTTATATGTTTGTTACTTCTTCACGCTCAAACGGCTGGACCAATTTTGATAAAACTAATATTATAAAGGCGAAAGTTTGTGAGTGTGTGTGTGTGTGTGTGTGTCTGTTTATATGTTTTTTACTTGCTCACGCTCAAACGGCTGGACCAATTTTGATAAAATTTTGTATGAAGGTAGCTGACACCCTGGATTAACATATAGGCTACTTTTTATCCCGATATTCCCACTGGATCGACATTTACGCGGGTGATACCGCGGGGCGCAGCTAGTTCAGTATATTTTTTTCTTTAAAGAAGGTCTTAAACAACATACCTTACAGTCACCTTGCACATTTTTCCCTGTCTTCAACCGTCATATAAGGATATGTATGACGCAATTTGTAAGTAATTACTATTCAATTGACCCGTTCTAACGTGACGTGGAGAAAATCGGCTAAAAAGTCATGTCTGACGTATTCTTGTGACATAGACAATTATCCAATATAATAACGCATTCGGGCCATTCCGCGCAATTAGGCCGACTTTTGTTTGGAAATGGTAAGGACATTTGGTGCGTGTTGATTGCAATAATAAATTAAATAAAGGTGTTATACTTTTTTAGATAGCGGCGCCATACGTAAAAACATGTAAGAAATGTCATATAAAGTAAAAAAAGAATGCAGCTATGATATTTAATTTATTATTAGCATATATTCGCCGTTACTGGATTTCCGCGGAATGACCCATTCAGGGTATTGTTACGGCTGCCGCGTTTCTGTAGTACCTCGGCAATGTTTGCAGACGCACGCACTGACGGATTTGATGCACTGTGGCGTCAGAAATCTGCCTCGCTTCTCCGGAGGCTGCGTGGCAGTCGCAACACTATCCTGCAATCAATAGCCGCCCGGGCAGATAGCCCGCTAGTGTGGGCGATTACAAACCGGACCCGTTCTGTTTCAGTTATTAAGTACTATTTATTTATTTGACTTACATGGCTTAAGAAACCAATTACATAAATCAAAGTATATATAATAAGTACTAACATAAAACAAACTAATAACAACAATTAAATTCTATTATTGTTACTAACACTTATCTAATAGACCATTGTAGTCAGTACAGATCCCAAGACACCGACTTCCGAAATTAAAGTTATTTCATAATTTTGTGTTCATTTCTTTCTGAAGTCGATTTAATTTTTTTAAATTCCTTTTTTTTGCATACTTTTTGCTTACTCTGGGATGGAAGGATCTGGTAGGCTCTTAAATCCTTCCCTATCCTTCGGGCACGTCTTCCCTACCATTACCGCGCCCCCCGGTCTACTCCTTGATATGCAATGGTCGCTGTAGCTCCATGAACATGAGGCTACAGGAGCTAGTGCGAATCTTGAGGCTTATTCGATTAATCGAGTCTGGTTTAAACCACGCTGGGATCGGTGCAATTCATTCAGCGCAACAAGTCTTTTTCTTCCATACTTCTCTATTAGTCGTCATCTCGGTAGTCACCTCCTATCAGTGGCGTGCATTAGTTTTCAGAATAGGTAGACACTAGGCCGGGTCTAGTCTAGGCAAACGCGGTCACTAATCAGAAAAAAGTGAGGTGAAAAGTGTGGTTATTTGAGTAGGCATGCCTACCTAAGGGTGATAAATTGCGAAGGTCGAACGTCATGGTATTACGCGTGAGACGTACGTATTTTTAATTTTGTCGTATTAACTTGAACGAGTAAAGACCAATGACAATGTGCGAATAGTACGGGAGCCGAGTAGGCCGTCCGGCGACTGCCTACTGCCGCGCGTGTTTGTATGATGATTTTGTTTTTTGTTAGGTATGATAATATTAGGTCCTTACATATGAAATTGGCGTTTTTCGTACTGGCCACTTTAATCACGAATTTCTCCTCTTTGGTAAGGAATTCCAAATTCAAATTTGTACAGCTATTTACTCATGTATTTGTGCTTCGATGACCGTCATTCATTTGTTTTTTTTCTTCTGTTTTTTCTGTTTGCGTCACTCATTTTACAAAATGGAAAATTTAAAATATCGCATTATTTACGAGTACGAGTTCCGCCGTGGCACTAGTGCTGCGGAAACGACTCGAAGGGTGAATGATGTGTATGGCGGTCATGTTGCAAAAGAAAACACAGTACGTTTTTGGTTCCAACGTTTTCGTTCTGGAAATTTCGACCTGCAGAACAAGCCCCGTGGACGGCCTGAGACCCAAGTTGATAATGGAGAATTGAAGGCTATTGTGGAAGCGGACCCATCGCAAACCACGTCCGAGTTAGCTGCAGGCTTCGATGTTAGTGATAAAACTGTTTTAATTCACTTGAAGCAAATTGGGAAGATTAAAAAGCTTGAAAGCACGACAACGCCAGACCACACACTGCGCAACAGACGGCTACCAAATTAGAAGAGCTTGAATTGGAATGTCTTAGACATCCTCCGTACTCCCCGGACCTTGCTCCAACAGATTACCATTTTTTTCGCAATTTGGATAACTTTTTGCAAGGGAAAAAATTCAACTCCGATGGGGCAGTCCAAATCGCCTTCAAAGATTTTATTGATTCCCGTTCGACTGGTTTTTTTAGTAAAGGGATCAATGAACTACCTATAAGATGGCAAAAGTGCATTGAAAACAATGGTTCATACTTTGATTAATTAAATATATTATATTAAAAAATATTCGACTTTTTGTTCCTTCCATACAAAACGCCAATTTCATATGTAAGGACCTAATATTTAGTGAGTTTCTTAATGGGGCACACACACTAAAATGTAATTGGCAGGCTTATGTTGATATATCGAGGTAGGCACTGCTTATATGCCTATATGCAATGCACGCCACTGATCTAAATATGGTATAATGTTACTTTCCAGGTGTATCGAAGGAGGCGACAGACTCCGACATAAAGAAGGCTTACAAGAAACTCGCTCTACAGCTGCATCCGGATAAGAACCACGCGCCAGGAGCTGCGGAAGCTTTCAAGGTATGTTTCTTAAGAGTAAACTAGTCGCGAGCTCGAACTCACTGGTGGTCTGGCCAAAAAGCACGCTGTCTCACCTGGCTTCGTATTCGACAGAGCTATAGTATAGTTAAAATCTCCTTAAAATTACTGCAGTCGATGAGTGATATCGATAGTTTTATATATTTATAAGTGGGTGATAGAAATAAATAAACATTTTTTTTTATTTTATTACCAAATTTACTACAAAGCATATTAAATATATAAACAAAAGATACGTTCTTTTGTTTATATATTTAATATGCTATATATAAAACTAAAAATAGAAAATTAAAATTCTTCGTCTGAGTCATCGTCATCACCATCCACATGAATGATGAACTCTTCGCATAAATGTGCTTTTCTTAAGTCTTCATCTTGCAGCAATTCTGCATGTTCCACACATTTTTGCCAATTTTCAATGGAGACATTGGAAATGGCTTCATCCACTAACTTCTCGACATCAGCAATCTTGAAGGTTTTGTTTTTCGTTGCAACTTCATTTTTTACTGGAGCCCACACCAACTCGATGGGATTGTACTGACAGTGGTTCTGTTATCGATAATGGCCTTGCGCGCGCGCAACTAGCGCACATCCCTACGCCGATTATGATTTATGACCGAGTCTGCAGCGAGATTTTAACTATACTATAGTATCAGTGAAGAGCAGTTAGACGCTAGTCTACACGCACAACGAAAAAAAAATCAGCGGTTTAATACAAAAGCTCAATACCTACTTGACCAAAATGTATGAAACAGCTGATTTTTTTTTTTCGTGATTTCAGAGTTGGTCCCATAATGAAAGTTGTTCATATTCATGAGTAGAACAGCCTGTAAAAATATGGATGGTGATAAAAAAAATCTTCCTGTATAATTCGCGTGATTAAGTATGGTGAGGGCAAATCTAGCTATTTAAATCTTTGGAGAGTGGGGTTTGACTTTACGGTGTCGAAAACGCCCTTTAGGAAAACACCAGTGGTGTAGCGTGGCTTGGTGGGGCCCCGTATAAAAATTTGTTTGGGGGCCCTTAGGAAGGGTAAAGATTTCTCACAAAAGAAAAAAAAAAATTTGCATAAAATTAAAAGAAATATTTATTCATCATAATTATCTATCTGTCACTTTTTCCAAAAAAATTTACAAACAATTCAAGTTTTTATATGTGTCCGCGGTTTTATATGTGTCCGCGGACGCGGTCGAGTGCGGACGCATATTCGCAATTTATTCGTAATTTACCCAAAAAAAATGGTGTGTTAATTCATGGAAAATTGATTCGTATTGTTATCGTACAATTAATAAAATAAGTACCAAAGTGGAGTGAACTTTTTTCGCTGATTTTATTCGCGAGTGCAATATCGTGCGCGCTAGCAAGGCTGAGGTAAGCTCTTCACCTCCTCGGGAGAAAGAGACAGGCTGCGCGCGACAAATAATTCGTCCTTGTTGCACTTCTGCGAAACGCGGAGCGCTTGGCGTTACACTCACACATCCACGTAATTTTTGATTTCTGATTAATAATTTCAAAAATAATGGAGAAAAAGTGCGGCGCTTGCAGTTCAACTATAACAGATAACTTCTTTATGGAATGCTCAAATGAAAAATGCATGACAGCTTATGATTTACATTGTCTCAAAATTAACCTAGATGCTTTTAAAGCATTTACCCCAGCATATAAGAAGAAATGGATATGTCCGGAGTGTGTTTGCTTAAATCCGAAGCGCGGAAATATAGATACGCCGGTCAGAGGGGATTCCACTAGACTACACACAACCATAACACCTGATAATGTGAACTCCCAACGAGGAACCCGGGTCCAATTCTCACCTACAATTTCAAGCGACGTGGATTCCGTGTTGCTGGATGAACTTAGGCAGTTTCGATTGGACATTATGGCCCGCTTGGACTCTCAGGCAAATGCGATTACGCTCATGCAAGATCAATATACGCAAACAAAAAAAGATCTTGACAAATTAGTTAAAATAATGACGGTGATAGAAGAAAAAGTCAACCTTCAGCTGGCTCGCAGTATCCAGTCTCAGACATCATCCAGCATCGTCCCACCACCGAAAGAGGTATCCACTAGCTCTCACTCTACATTTGCTGAAGCCGTTAGTCAAAATAAAACCAAAAAACCTAAAAAAAATAACAATACGCATAACCAACCAACCGCCGAAATCCAGAATGTTAACAAGTGTGGGGCCACGAAATCTGCTACTACGGTACTTGAAACACAGGCGAGTTATACTGGCGCCGCCCCAGACGTTATTGAACAGTCGGAGCGGGAAGAAGAAACTGGCTGGACTACTGTACAATATAAAAAACCTAACCGTTTGTCTAAAAATGTGACTATTGGAAAAAATACGGAAATTAAAGGAATAGTGGCTATGGAAAGAATGAAATATCTACATGTATGGCGCTTGCATCCGGAAACCACACAAGAAGCTATGACTGATTATATAAAAAATCTTTGTGGGCCTGAAGCACCTATGAAAATTGAGAAGATCAAACATAAAACAGCACGAGATTACTCGTCTTTTATTATAGGCGTTTCCGAAAAGCACTATACCTTGCTGAATAATGCGGAAGTATGGCCACTAAACGCTGAATTCAATGAATGGATTTGGTTTCGTAAACAACCCAACAGCCCGCTCCATAAGTAATAGTGTAATTGAAATATATTATCAAAATGTTAGGGGTCTTCGAACTAAGCTAGACTACTTCAGAAATAATTTATTGGCATCCGCCTCGGACTTATTCGCTATTACTGAGTCTGGCTGCAGTGAATCCATACAAGACGCGGAAATTGTTCCACCCGGATATAATATATTACGATGTGATCGAGCGGATGGTCGAAAGCAAGGCGGCGCGCTTCTCGTGGCCACACACCGGTTCGAGCTGCGACAACTACCTATCTTGGATGCGTCGATAGACACTTGTGTGTTCGAAATAGTTTGTGCAACGGTACATTTAAATAAACGTTTTTTGTTTGTGTGTTGTGTTGTCTACATTCCGCCAGGTAGTTCGGAAAATGATTACATGTTGTTATTTAGAATAATAGAAAAATTGTGTGATAGGTATGGAGAAGTTGTTGTAATTGGTGATTTTAATTTGTATTCTTGTCCTGCTAATATTAGTAATTATTTCGAATGTTTTTTATCATATTGCGAGTTCACTCAAAGTAACACAGTACCCAACCATTTAGGTCGTCAGTTGGATTTGGTTCTGAGTGCAGGCATTAGCGGAGGGGTGACGGTGGTAGCGGCGGATGAGGCGCTGGTGCCGGTCGACGCGCATCACCCGCCGCTAGCGGTTAGCGTGCGCCCCGCCTCCGCCCCGCCGACGTCCCCCGCCTCCGCCCCGCCGACGTCCCCCGCCGTCGCCCGCGATTCTAGTGCACACCATATTAGACCACAGTGGAATTGGAATAGGGCTGATTTTCAACTGTTATATTCTGGGATTCTTTCCATTGACTGGAGTATGATGTACGGAATGCATGATTTAGAAGAAATGTTGAACTTCTTTTATGATAATATTAATTGTACTATTAATGGGTGCGTACCCCGGAAAAAGCTTAGTAGTGGAAATTCGCGGTATGTATACCCAGTATGGTACACGAGAGATATAATAACAAATATTCAAATTAAAGCCAGACTTCACAAAAAATTCAAAAAAACTAAGTTGGATAATGATTATCACAAATTTGCGGAATGTAGAACTCGTATAAAAAAGTTAATAGAAACTGCGCATATACAACATAAAAATAAAATTCAGTATCAATTCGTAAAGGATCCGAAATCGTTTTGGCAGTATATAAGATCGAAAAGAAAAACACTAAATAAGCAGAGTATCATAAAAGAAGGTCAACATCTAACAGATGATGAGTGTGCTGTGCAGTTCGCTGACTTTTTTGAGTCTGTGTACAGCAAGGAGCCACCCAAACTGGACGCGTGCGCGGCGGCGGCGGAGGTCGGCGCGACCAGTGCACGGGTACACATTGAGACGCTGAGTCTCGCGGAAGTTCAGCAGGCGCTTGGGAGTCTCAAGCCAAAACGTTCGTCTGGCCCAGACGGGATACCAGCGTTTCTGTTCCGAGACTGCGGGAGGGTACTGGCGGAGCCATTACTTCACATTTTTAATGCATGTTTACAACAAGCCACGTTCCCTCAAAGGTGGAAGATCACGCGCGTTGTTCCGGTTCCTAAAGGAAAACCAAGTTCAGATACCTGTAATTATAGACCGGTAGCTGTACTCTCCACGCCTGCTAAAGTACTCGAGTCGGCTATTCAGCGCTCCGTTCAGGAACAAATGCGTGCGCGTCTGTCAGATGCGCAACATGGGTTCCGACCTGGACGCAGTACTGCTACAAACCTTATTAACTTTATGGTACAGGTGGTACCGGCAGTAGACTCGGGGGTACAGGTAGATGCTGCGTACTTCGATTTTAAAAAGGCGTTCGATACAGTGGATAATGACATCTTGTTAAGGAAGCTCGCGAAAATTGGATGTACACTACCTCTGCTACAGTTCTTCGCTAGCTATATGAACGATCGCCAGCAATATGTCGACTACAATGGCTGTGTATCTCAACCGTACTACACGAGATCGGGTGTGAGCCAGGGCAGCAATGTAGGGCCTCTCGAGTTTATTGTAATGATAAATGACTTGCCGGAAGTCGTCAAACATGGGACTTGTTTATTGTTTGCGGATGACCTGAAATTGCTGCTCGAGGTTCGGGATAAATCGGATTGTGAACGCCTACAGGAAGACATTGACAGAGTAGTCGAATGGAGCAATGACAACAAGCTGCATTTTAATGTTGCTAAATGTTCGGTGATGTCGTTCACTCGCGCGCGAACTCCCTTGAATTATCAGTACAAGGTTGAGGATGTGCCGATGCAACGAGTGTCTCAGGTACGAGACTTAGGGGTAGTCTTCTCTCAGGAACTAACCTTCCGTGATCATATCAATAAGATATGTAAGAAGGCATACAGAAACCTGGGTTTCGTACTCAGGCAGTCCCAAGGATTCACCAACATCGCGACTCTAAGGGTACTATATGACGCATTAGTCAGAAGTCACCTCGAACATAGCGCATTCATTTGGGCTCCTCATGAGGCGAAATATAGTGTTATGATGGAACGTATCCAAAATAAATTCACGAGACACTTGTATTACAAGCTGTATGGGGTATATCCATTATACCCATTGATGTACCCTACACTATTTGTTCTGGGTATGGTAGGGTATAACACTCTAAGAGTACGACGGGAGTTTTCGCTCGTAGCGTATGTAGTGAAACTACTACGCGGCGTGGCGCATAACCCAGGAGTGCTGCGACACCTACAGCTGTACGTGCCCGACCGGTACGTGTGGAGGCGGCAACGCCCGCCCCTGCTCGCTGTGCCTGCAGCCAGGACCAACCTACTGGCGAGAACTCCTCTCACTAGAGCCATACGCGTGGTGAATGAGGTTCACGGGAGGGTTGATGTATTGTGGTGCAACTTGAGTGAATTCGCAAAAGTTACACTATATGTAATAAGTTATTTAGATTAAGATATTTTTTAACTAGGTATAACGTGTAGATTTAGGATTTAGTTAGTAAGGCCAATCTGTCGCATTGGATCATAGATCTGTAATGATAGTGTAGTGGTAGGGGAGCCCAGAGGGTTTTTGAGCAAGCATATTTAGGGCGAGAAGTTGATAGCTGAGTAGGTCTGGCATGAGGAGAGAACACCGAAACTATATTTAAAAAGTTTCTGATAGGAGACCCCTGGTCAGGAGACCACTTTCAGATTTCAAAAAAGGGCCGAAATTAAAGTGATCTTCAGAGGCGTTGGTTTTGGCATGATCGGGTCTGGCCTAACCCATAATGACTTAAATAGGCAAATCTGACGGAGAAATTGTGGGCTTTCCCCAAATCTGACGACTTTGAAAACTCAGATTTGGGCCATTTCTAAAAGGATATTCAGGGCGAATGAAAGTTATTCTATGCAATAGTGTTACGTGTCCTGATAGTGAATATATAAATATCTGACGGGATGATGGAGCCTTTTGGCAAATATGAGGAAATTTCATCAATTCAGAAAATTACCCAAAAGTGGCCATAATTTTGCATTTATCCCTAAATCAAGGAACCTAGTAGCTTCGATTCTATTTGCTTTGGAAGGTGACACGTTTGTGAAGATTTCTCCATATTCAGAAGTTTGAAAATACTAAACACTTGAACGTAATGATTAAAAGTTAAGTAGCAAAATTAAAACATCGTCGGAGTACACCATAAACAAAGTTGATTATTTCAATATTTTACTATGACACCAATTAAACCAATTATTTCAAAAACATCCTCATCTTATGGGCTATCTAACGAACTAGTAACGTTTTAAAAAATATTGAGATATGCCCGTCAATTGTTTGATAAAACTGGCAAAGGTGGAAAGCCATACTTACTAAAATTAACGAAAACATTAAAGTAACGACTTGTTTACGTCGTAATACTTTTCTATTTGAGGTTTTATTGTAACTACGAACCTCTGCGCTCGATATCGTTACTGATATCGCCTCCAATTCTCAGTGATAGTTCGTTATGAGAGTTTTGTTAAATAAGTCCCAACATTTCTGCTTAGGCCGCCAGCTGCTAGTTAACTAGATTAAATGACAGATCATGAGATACAAATTTATTTCTAACCGATTTCTAAAAGAGGGAGGTTATTAGTTCGTCTGTATATACAGGATGAATGTTTCAAGTCATCATGTGGATGACCAAATCCGAAACTGTAGGTAATACCGAAAAATTCTTAAAGAAGTCACGGGGTGGATTTTGACGAATACTAAAACTGCATCATTAAATTTTTGAAAAATCAATTGCTCTAGCCAGGAATCGGACTCGTAGATTTTGAAAAAAAAAACACTGCCTGTTTTATTGCACCCTCCGACGGTGTCGTTAGTAAGGATCAAATTCTGGAAAGAAATAATACACGCCAAAGTAAAGGAAAGTGGACATTTTTAAGATTAACTAAAATCAGATAAACAAATTGATTCATTATGGTTTAACAATGAATTCAAAATATGATTTATTATATTAAAAACATAAGTTAACGGCCAAATAACTACTGCTACAGTGCAAACGAACAAATCACTTACATTCTAGATACTTAAAAACTGTTACTATCTTAAAATAATTGCTTTTTGTTAAAAATGCGCCCTTTACTGTACTTTGTCGTATATCATTTCTTTCCAGAATTTAATCCTTATTAGCGACACCATCGGGGAGTATACGACAAAGTAAAGTAAAGGGCGCATTTTTAACAGGAAACAATTATTTTAAGATAGTAACAGTTTTTAAGTATATAGAATGTAAGTGATTTGCTCGTTTGCACTGTAGCAGTAGTTATTTGGTCGTTAACTTATGTTTTTATATAATAAATTATATTTTGAATTCATTGTTAAACCATAAATAACCAATTTGTTTATCTGATTTTAGTTAATCTTAAAAATGTCCACTTTCCTTTACTTTGGCGTGTATCATTTCTTTCCAGAATTTGATCCTTACTAACGACACCGTCGGAGGGTACAATAAAACAGGCAGTGTTTTTTTTTCAAAATCGACGAGTTCGATTCCTGGCTAGAGCAATTGATTTTTCAAAAATTTAATGATGCAGTTTTAGTATTTGTCAAAATCTACCCCGTGACTCCTTTAAGAATTTTTCGGTATTACCTACAGTTTCGGATTTGGTCATCCACATGATGACTTGAAACATTCACAGACGAACTAATAACCTCTCTCTTTTAGAAATCGGTTAGAAATAAATTTGTATCTCATGATCTGTCATTTAATCTAGTTAACTAGCTGCTGGCGGCCTATGCAAAAGTGTTGGGACTTATTTAACAAAACTCTCATAACGAGCTATCACTGAGAATTGGAGGCGATATCAGTAACGATATCGAGCGCAGAGGTTCGTAGTTACAATAAAACCTCGAATAGAAAAGTATTACGACGTAAACAAGTCGTTACATTAATGTTTTCGTTAATTTTAGTATGTATGGCTTTCCACCTTTGCCAGCTTTAACAAACAATTGACGGGCATCTCTCAATATTTTTTAAAACATTACTAGATCGTTAGATAGCCCATAAGATGAGGATTTTTTTTGAAATAATTGGTTTTCTTGGTGTCATAGTAAAATATTGAAATAATCAACTTTGTTTATGGTGTACTCCGTCGATGTTTTAATTTTGCTACTTAACTTTTAATCATTACGTTCAAGTGTTTAGTATTTTCAAACTTCTTAATATGGAGAAATCTTCACAAACGTGTCACCTTCCAAAGCAAACAGCAATCGAAGCTACTAGGTTCCTTGATTTAGGGATAAATGCAAAATTATGGCCACTTTTGGGTAATTTTCTGAATTGATGAAATTTCCTCATATTTGCCAAAAGGCTCCATCATCCCGTCAGATATTTATATATTCACTATCAGGACATGTAACACTGTTGCACAGAATAACTTTCATTCGCCCTGAATATCCTTTTAGAAATGGCCCAAATCTGAGTTTTCAAAGTCGTCAGATTTGGGGAAAGCCCACAATTTCTCCGTCAGATTTGCCTATTTAAGTCATTATGGGTTAGGCCAGACCCGATCATGCCAAAACCAACGCCTCTGAAGATCACTTTAATTTGGGCCCTTTTTTGAAATCTGAAAGTGGTCTCCTGACCAGGGGTCTCCTATCAGAAACTTTTTAAATATAGTTTCGGTGTTCTCTCCTCATGCCAGACCTACTCAGCTATCAACTTCTCGCCCTGAATATGCTTGCTCAAAAACCCTCTGGGCTCCCCTACCATAGGTAAGATTGTTATAAATAAATAAATAAATAAATAAAAGTTAAATATACACTCTTCTTACTTTTTTTCGGCAAAGTGATTTATTAAATAATTTATAGCTGATTTGCTTTTTTTGACTTTTGTCATTTGTGAAATTAAAAAAAAAATTACGCACGTTGGGGGCCCCCGTGGCCCGGGGGCCCCGTATAATTGATTAATTGGTACGGCAGATATGGCGGTAGCTACGCCCCTGGAAATTACACCAACTTACTTTCTTAAGTAACGTTTCAGTGACGTCAGGAAAACATTGTGAGAAAACCGGCATGTCCTAGAACCAACATTTCGAAGACATGCGACATCTACCACCCCGCACTGTACCCGCTTGGTAGAGTACGGCTCACTGCCACTCACCGAGGAGATGCTTGTGTCCCAGCATTGGGAACATTATAGGCTGACTAGCAGCGCCCCGCGGTTTTAACTGCATAAGTTTCGATTCCGTGGGAATATCGGGATAAAAACTATCCTATGTCCTTTCCTGGGACTTAAAACTATCTCTATACCAAATTTGACCTAAATCGGTACAGTGGTTTAAGCGTGATGAGGTAACAGACAGACAGACACACTTTCGCATTTATAATATTAGTATGTATTATGCATGCATTATGCTACAAAAGATTTCTTCTCATTACAGGCGATAGGCAATGCGGCAGCCATTTTAACGGACGCCGAGAAACGCAAACAATATGACCTGAGAGGCGAAGAAACTTCACACGCCCCAACAACACAGCATCAGTACTATTCCAGAGGATTCGAGTCGGATCTCACAGCTGAGGAACTGTTCAACATGTTCTTCGGAGCCACCGGTAAGAGACACGTGTCCCTCAGACACGTGTCCCTCAGGCACAGACACGTGTCCCTCAGACACAGACACGTGCTGCTCAGACACAGACACGTGCTCCTCAGACTCAGACACGTGTCCCTCAGACACAGACACGTGCTACTCAGACACAGACACGAGCTCCTCAGACACAGACACGTGTCCCTCAGACACAGACACGTGCTACTCAGACACAGACACGAGCTCCTCAGACACAGACACGTGTCCCTCAGACACAGACACGTGCTCCTCAGACTCAGACACAGACACGTGCTCCTCAGACACAGACACGTGCTCCTCAGACACTGACACGTGCTCCTCAGACACAGACACGTGTCCCTCAGACACAGACACGTGCTCCTCAGACTCAGACACGTGCTCCTCAGACACAGACACGTGTCCCTCAGACACAGACACGTGCTCCTCAGACACAGACACGTGCTCCTCAGACATACAGACGAACTTCAGACGCACAAACACGTGCCTCAGACACACATACACGTGCCTCAGACACACAGACATGTCCCAATAACACAACATCAGTAGTATTCCGAGAATTCGGTTCGGATCGCACGGCTGAGAAACTGTTCAACAAGTTCTTCGGACCTACTGGTAATAGACACGTACCTCAGACACATAGACACATGCCCCATGGACACACAGACACGTGCCTCACAAACACGTTTCTCAGACATACAGACACATATACACATGTCCTCGGACACACAGACACGTGCTTCACGGACACACAGACACGTGCCTCTGACATATAGACACATGCCCCACGGACACGTGCCTCACAAACACGTGCCTCAGACACATAGACACATGCCCCTCGGACACACAGACACGTGCTTCACGGACACACAGACACGTGCCTCTGACATATAGACACATGCCCCACGGACACGTGCCTCACAAACACGTGCCTCAGACACATAGACACATGCCCCTCGGACACACAGACACGTGCTTCACGGACACACAGACACGTGCCTCTGACATATAGACACATGCCCCACGGACACGTGCCTCACAAACACGTGCCTCAGACACATAGACACATGCCCCTCGGACACACAGACACGTGCCTCAGAGACACATGGACCCACGAAACATCATCAGTACTACTCCAGAGGGTTCTAATCGGATCTCAAGGCTAAGGAACTTTTCAAAATGGTTTGATTATGTGTTTATGTTTATTTATCATGCAAAATATCTCCATCTAGCAGCCTTCCCCGGCGGCGGCCCCACAGTGTACACCCGGCGACGTGCGCGCGAGCCCGAACAGCGCGACGCCCACGCCGGCCTGGTGCAGCTCCTGCCCGTCCTGGTCCTCGTGTTGCTCTCCATGATGTCCGGCTACTTCATTAGCGAGCCGGTCTACAGCCTCGCGCCGAACTCTAAGTATCCTGTGCCGAGGGAGACGGTCAATTTGAAGGTTTGTGCTAGGATATTGACTCTTATGTGGACACTCATGCGCACGTTACGCGTCAGAGGCGTAGCGCGTTAATTTTTTTATTTATTTGCTAGCTTCTGCACGTGTTAGAAAATGCAGTATAATCTATCTATATAAGTATATTTATGTATATGTCATGGCCATATCGTAGATTTGCTCACTTCATGAAATGCTCGGGAATTTCGTAAAATGGTCGCATTTCATGAAATGTTTCACTGTCTATTGGCCACATCATGATGTGGTCTGGCCAGATCAACGATTACTCAACGTTTGACGATATGAACAGTTAAACGCACGACTACTTCATGATGTTGCCAAACATTAGTGATCATATCGTAAAATAATTAGATTATCCGCCGGTAGAGGCGTATACTCAGAGGGATGGTGCCTTGTGGGGTATCAAATGAAAGGGCTTAATTAGCACATTTCAAAAATATAAATATTACTGAAATAGGCCCAAAATAATTAAATAAAAAAAAAGTTTAAAAACTAAAACCCGACTAAGTACTGAAAAGGATGAAACAAGAATGTACCTTCCCGTGGTCGCATGCTACCATAGCTTATATGTATGTTAGTACAGCGGCATGCGACCACGGGAAGGTACTTTCTTGTTTCATCCTTTTCAGTACTTAGTCGGGTTTTAGTTATTAAACTTTGAAGTTATGAGGGAACAGATGAACATACATACATACCGGTCAAAATCATAACCCTCCTTTTTGCTTCGCCGTAGTAGGGTATTGATGGATTATCCTGGCTACTACACATAGTGCATGTGTAAGTTTGTGTGTGTGATGGACGGACGGACGGAACAATATTTTTTTTAGATTTTCACTATTGATTTTGTACATTGCCCTAAAGTATTATGCTTTTTTTAACTTCAGGTTCCGTACTACGTAAAAGAGAACTTCCACACTGACTACCAAGGATCGCTGCGACGTCTCGAAATGGCTATAGAAGAGGAATATATAGGTATGTCTGAACAAACCTATCCTCATAATATCTTTTCTTTTTTTTTTCGCGGTGGAAATCCTCATGGACTTCCTCTATCGTGGGGGTGACAGAGGGGCATGCCGGATTCTTACCGGCTAAAACCACCGCGGTGTTCCACTCTACCTATGGCCGGGGGTGCGGGATTCGCATAAGCATTCACCGCTCCCCCGACAGGCCTCGACCCGCTGTTCCTCAGCGGGTCCCACTTCCCCGTATCCTTATACTAACCTATAGTACCAAGCTAAAGAATCAACTTCTTTGACAGTCGTTACGGGTCGTCAGAAGCCCGAAAGTCTGACAACCAGTCTTACCAAGGGGTATCGTATTACGCAGAAACTGGGTTGTGGAGGTCAGATAGGCACTGCTCCATGTAAAATACTGGTATTCAGCTGCATCCGGTTAGACTGGAAGCTGACCCCAACATAGTTGGGAAAAGGCTTGTTTGTTTGAGTGTGTCTAGTTTAATTTGTGATCTTCCTGTGCGAGTCACAATAGAATAGAATACTCTTTATTATGTACACCATATAAATTACAGACATAAATATAGAAACTTTACAATGTGTGACACAATGGGCGGTCTTATCGCTAAGAGCGATCTTTTAAAGACAACCAATAAATACTTTTTCTTTCTTTTCTAATAAATATTGCCCACTAATCCCCTCATTTGTCCCACAGTTGGCCTCCGCCACGCTTGCCAGCGCGAGCGCAACTACCGTGACAGCATGGTGTGGAAGGCGCGCAACTTTGGAGACTCGCGACAGTACGCCGACGCGCAAAAGCTGCGCACGCCCAGCTGTGAGAAACTACAGAAGTATCACCGATAGTAATTACGTGGTTATGTCTGTTTGTATGTCCTTTTGTTTTATCAATATATTTTTTTGTTATATATAATGTTCTTAAGACTGGATATGAGGCCAGTTTGCGAGGAGGGTTACCTCAAAGCATTTATTTCAAACTACCCCGCCTTAGCTTCGCACGGGTGTAATTTTTGAAGTGAAAACTTCTTTACGCACGCTTGACTTGGGGAGTAAGCTGGCGAACGCGTGACGTAAGCGTTACGAAAAGTGTGATCGTGCTAGGCGAACGGGAGTTGAGTGGGGGATATAAGCAAGAGAAAGCAGTGCGCGCGCACATTTTCTTTCTCTCTTCCTCTCATAGCCAAATACGTTTGAAGTTTCACTTCAGTCGTGTGGTCATAAGCACACTCGGTTTTTTTTTTCGAATTTCCGTAATTTTCTTTCATAAAAACCTTGTCCTGGCAATACCGAACACAACAAAGAATTATCCAATTTGGTGAAGTCGTTAGGAAGTTATGCGCGTACATACATTTCGACGATTCATTTTTATTTATACAGGGTTATTGGAAAAACACCAACACCCTCTTAAGAGGTCATTGTACTCATCATTATGGACAACTTTCACTGTGGGACCAAACCTGAAATCGCGAAAAAAAAAAAGAACTGTTCCCTACATTTATGTTCGTATTATATTCGTCATAATGTAGGGAACAGCTGATTTTTTTTTTCGCGATTTCAGGTTTGGTCTCATAATAAAAGTTGTTCATAATGATGAGTGCAATGACCTCTTAAGGTGCCACTATTCGATATTTTTTCCATACAAATTTCGGGAGAGTATTACTCCACTGTTTGACATTGTACATCCAAAGTTAAACATTGTATCGTTTTGTCTAATTATTAATTGTGTCTGTACGGAAGCAGAATTGTAAAATAACAAGCCATTAAAAAAGTTATGAGCCAACAAAGATTCGTTTTTCTTGCTATTTTTAACGTAACTTTGGGTGTAAATAAGTAATAAAAGAACTGAAAAATATTAAAAATTAAATCGGTACCGACAAAGCTCAGTTATCGAAGAGTTCAAAAAACTTTATTTGTGATTGATTTATGTAGTGGATTTTTCATAGAACTCGATTTTCCAAAGCACTTTTCAAATATTTTTATGCGCCTATCTGTTCGGAACGGTGTTTCTGTGCGTGAGAACTAGATGTTGTGCGTGTAGATTAGCGTCTAACTGCTCATCACTGATACTAGCTCCGTCAGACACGAAGCCAAGTTAGACAGCGTGATTTTGGCCATGACCACCAGTGAGTTCGAGCTCGCGTTTAGTTTACTCTTAAGAGGTTGTTAGTGTTTTTCCAATAACACTGTATAGATAGATTGATAAACGAATTACAGGCACTTTTGAATTGTCAAGGGGTCGGTCAATCTGAAATGTGAAGCTATATGAAGCTAGTTGCCCATTCCAAAGCGAAGTAGATTCCTCATCTCTCCCCGGTCGTGTCGGATTGCCGTCCCATCGGACTATGAGAGTGAGGAAAGAGGGAGTGCACATATCACTATATATCTCCCGCGCCGAAGGCTAGTCTCCGTTGAGACTGGCCACCATAGCCTAAATACTGACTGAAGAACTATTAAGTTCTTATGGAGAAAAACGGGCGAAAAACTCGGACACTTTTAAATCAAAATATTGGTTATATCATTCATGTTGAATGAGTCTGGGTATGTCTCGGATTTTGACCCCAGACGTTTTCATTTTTAACCGACTTCAAAAAAAGGAGGTTCTGTATTCGAACCGTATGTATGTAGGTCCGCGATTTTTTTATGGAAACATTTGAAGACAGGTCAGTACTGAATAGCTTCGCTGAACCGACTTGCAAACTGGCCTTTTTTCTGGAGCCTATAACAATAATAAGGAGAAATATTTTAATGTCATAATACTCACGAATATAAACGGAAGAATTCGTAGATACTGAAAAAATTTTGTCTCATACAAAAATCCCACCATATTGTATGAAATATAAAACAGGTGTTTTATTTTAGATTTCAGAGTTGGCGTTCTAGTAAAAGCGGTTTATATTTGTGCGTAATATCCCCTTAAAATATTTTAAACTATTATTGCTAGACTTTATATAATATCATCATTATTTTATCCCTGATAAGTCCTCTAGTACGAATGGATTCGCAGTCCTCCGCCATTAAGCCTCTCACACGTTTGCCCGCCTACCTGTCGAAACACCCCAGGCGTCGGAGTAGTTGAATGGGCGCAGTAAAGTCATTGTTTTAACGATGACAATAGAACAATGACACTGTCGTGTACACTTAGTGTACCGATGACGTTTCGAGCACTTTCGCTTACGCGGTGTCCTGCGTGAGCGACGAATACGACGCGACGCGACGCTGCGAACGCGACGAACGCGATCAACTCAACGGCATACCCTGCTTGCGGCCTTTATGACAGTCTGCGCGAGACGCGATGTAACGCGCACTTGTTTTGAGGGCGACCAGACGCGACACCACAAATACATATGAATTTTCGAGCAAAATTGTACTGTACTTCTCCATGATTCAAGAAGTAATGACCAAAATCACGTAGGACATTTGTCACGTGTAGCATCGCGTCGCGTCGCGTCGTATTCGTCGCTCACGCATGACACACGTTATGTACGCTTGGTGTACACTTGACGCTTGAGGGGTGGGGCCGGCGGGGCATGCATAGTTCATACAAACGTAATACGAAAATAATTTGTAAATCAAACACATTCTTAATGTAGTGTGTATTTATTCCGATTGGATTACAGAATAACTAGGCTCCCAAATTATATTTTGATTAGGGACCAACGGCTTGACGTGCTTTCCGAGGCACGGAGGGGTCTCGGTATGTAAAGATAGTCACCTCTCCAGAAATGGGGGGTGTATAACTGCCTAACCTAAACAGGCGGGGGGGGGGGGGTATGTTATGTTCAGCCTTGTAGAGCACCGTCTCTGTCTATGTGACCGTCTCTTTCTAAAGCTCGATGTTCTCATATTAACAGCTAGGTTTTGTTAAGATCCTGTGATGGCATCTGGTGTAAGCAATGGCCACAACTTATCAGCTGGTGGACCGTTGGATTGTTCGCCATACGTTCACCGTATAGTCCAGACGCCAGCACATCAAACTACTACAATCTAGATTTTGAACTTTATCGCTACAGTATAAGGTTAAAAGTTTATTGGGAAAATTTGACAGATTCGGGTAGCTTGATTTGATGGCTTCTGTGCTTTTATCTCACAAAGCGACACGCGCTTTACTTGTGGTTGCCAAGTGTACAAGCACTCTGTGAACGTGTGTGTGTGCTATCTGCTGACGCTACTCGCCTTCACGCACACATTCACATAGTCTTTTTACACTTGGTTACCACACAGTGGCGTGCATTGGTTAATGGTTTTCAGAATAGGTAGGCACTAGGCCGGGTCTAGTCTAGGCAAACGCGGTCACTAATCAGAAAACAAAGTGAGGTCAAAAGTGTGGTTATTTGAGTAGGCATGCCTACTTAAGGGTGATAAATTGCGAAGATCGAACGTCATGGTATTACGCGTGAGACGTACGTATTTTTAATTTTGTCGTATTAACTTGAACGAGTAAAGACCAATGACAATGTGCGAATAGTACGGGAGCCGAGTAGGTCGTCCGGCGACTGCCTACTGCCGCGCGTGTTTGTATGAAGATTTTGTTTTTTTGTTAGGTATGATAATTTTGTGAGTTTCTTAATTGTGGGGCACACACACTAAAATGTAATTGACAGGCTTTTGATATATGGAGGTAGGCACTGCTTATATGCCTATATGCAATGCACGCCACTGTTACCACAAGTAAAGCGCGCGTCGCTTTGTGAGATTAAGTTACTGTAAAGGGTTATGTTGCCAATCACCACGCTATGTTAATAATTATTACAGTGTTACAATCTTATATTTATTTAATTAGCAGGGCCGATTCCCGTAATTAAAAACGTTCATAATCTAGTCGCAACCTCATCTCAGTGAATGTCAGAAACTTGACAAAAATGTATGGAAATTATTAGATGTATTTCTGACATATTGACATTAGATTTTTTTTTCTTAAATACGGGAATTGCCTCTAAGTTTTTTTTTATATGGCAACTCTGACTTTAAACTGTCAACATTCTCAGGGTTGTCGTTAGGGAAAAATACCTACAGCCTGTTACAAAGTCCGCTCCAACAGATAAATTCCAAAAAAAAAAAAGTTTAATTAAGATATCTGCCAGATAAGTTAACTGGAACTTATCTGGAGGTAAGAAAACGGGCTGTTAAATTATGCTTTCGATATATTAGTGCAATATGTATAATTATGATATTATACAAATTAGGTGTCCTATGTACGGTCCACTGAACGTCAACAGTGACATTTGAAATACGAAAATCGCCCTTATTGCTATGAAAATAAGGGCGCTGTAAATATTTACCTGTTAAAATCCTCTGCTAAATGTAGGCTTTCTCAATGAACAATAAAATATTAATATACCATTTTTATTTCCAGAATTTAAAGTACTTTTATTGAAATAGAATTTTCCAAGCACTTATTAATATTTAAATTTTGTTGTGAATAGGGATGATGTAGTAATACAGGGTCAAATTAATTAACTAACAAAACTTAGTAGACGTGGTAGTCGATATCTAACAGGATAAAACAAAAAAAAAAAAAATGATTTGATTATAATCTATTTTGGGGTCAACGACCATAATGTAAGGTATCTAAATTTGCCAAAGATGTAAACAACAATGGCCGCTCGAAAATTGAATAAAATCGATAAACAAGAACATTTGTTTTAAGTAATGTTTGTTTTCGTCTCCACCTTTTTTGAAGTCGGTTAAAAATAACTATAATTTCGGAAGTCGGTGTCAAAAACGAAAATGCGGAACCAACGACACCGACTTGCGAAAATAAAGTTATTTTTCACTTTGTAGTGTTTTTTTTTGAAGTCGGTTGTTTTTTGCTTTATCACTTTTAGATATCGATACCCATCATGTCTGCGGATTTTCGCTTGCTGATTTAATTTTACCCTTTATTGTTCAACAACCTGTCGCTGAA
Source organism: Amphipoea oculea (assembly GCA_945859645.1). Lineage (NCBI taxonomy): Eukaryota > Metazoa > Arthropoda > Insecta > Lepidoptera > Noctuidae > Amphipoea > Amphipoea oculea. The sequence continues at coordinate 1,003,139 of OX243891.1, read as the reverse complement.
GACCTCCCACCTGGACATGAGTTACCTTAGGTAACCTGGAAGTCTTTAAACAGACTCCGGACCCAGGTTGGCCGAAGCAAAGAAAACCTGTTCAGGTGGAGATTTATAGACGACTCCGCCTTGGAGTGTAAATGTTGTGCTTTTTTCCACAAACGATGGGACACTTAATATCGTGTCCAGCGTGTCCTGTCAGCTGCACGTTACAGGAACTGATGGACGCTAGTGATGGCGCCAAACAAGTGGCCGAATTCTGGGCCGAGTACATTTAGATTGCTATCGACACGCTAAGAAGAAGAACCTGTACCTCTTTCAAAGATTGACATCAATTGAACAGCCTGTATAAGTAAAATAATAAGTTCCTAAAATATGTTTGTTTACCGAATTGTACACATGTAGGTAGGTAATTTGGACTGGTGTCCGCAACTCCACGTCCGCGTATTTTGCGTCTTGTACACATCGCACCTTCGGTGCAACAAAGTCACAACAGCTCATTTTTTCATTTTACAGGAGAGGACTTTTTTTTTTTTTTTTCGCATTTATTTCCTAACTTTTTCGCATTTATAACCAAAAAGGCACCTGCGCCATCTAGTAGAAGTTTGAGATACTTTCGCGGATGTTTTTGTTTTTTTTTATAGGCATGGTTCAGAGACAATTTGACATACTCTTTAGGCGCGATTGGTCCAATGTTCAAAAAGATGTCCAATTACTTACCTCAATTTTGCAGATTTGGCTATTTCTGACTTATGAAACACAATTGCCAAAGTATTTACGTTAAAGTTCGTTTTTTAATCCCAGAGACTAATCTGACAGGTGTAATATCACATTTCTATACTAAAAAAACGAAAACACAAAATACTTAAATGTCAGATTAGTCTTTGGGAATCAACAAAAACAAACTCGACGCGGTCTCGCGTCTCATAGCCCTTACTGCACCGAAGGTGCGACATGTAAATTAGTGGCTAGGCACTAGATATGAACATTATTATTATTATTTTATATATACCCCGGGAATGTTGCATTTTTAAATAATACTCCCGGGATTTTCTGTCTTTCAGACTTAATCCCGGGATGTTTCTTAGTATATCCCGGGTTTTAAGTGTACGATCCCGGGATTAGGTACTTTTTTCACAAAGAAACTCCCGGGATTTTTGGTCACTGATCCAGTGGTATTGGGTAATTGTTGGCGGATCCCGGATATTTAGAAACGGGATCCCGTGATTGACATTGTTTATGCACTTTCACAAAAATTTACCAATTTAAAAAAAGGTATTTAAGTAATCTTTTGATTCCCGTTGTTAGATTGAAGAAATAACGTGCATTTTTTATTAATATTATTAGAAATGCGAAAAAGTCGTATTCTCAAACGACACTAAACTTTCCTCTCTCTGCGTCTTTATGCCGCTACAAAAAACCCGCACCCTAATTGCGTAACACCTTATCAATCACAATCTGAATCATTTTTGTGTCTCGCGTGGATCCACGTTACTACGAACGTGGATCCACGCGACACAAAATGGCTTTTTAATTGTTTATGTAATTATGGCATTCAATCTATTAAGAAATACGGCATCTAAAGAATAATGTAAAGTCACCAATAGGGTTACAAACAGACGTCAGATAAATTGCCATTTAAAACATTTCTATTTTTCTTATTACCCGACTGCGCAACGGCAAAGAGGGTACTATGTTTTGTTATTCCAAAATTCGTAGAATTAAATTAAATAATATCCTATGTACCAAATGCTGTGTATATCCATATTTGCCACCAGAGGCGTATTTACTGATTCTGTGAAGCATTTCTATAATTAACTATTTATAACATGTATGTATATGACGGAGAAGGTATGTGTGTGTCGTTATCATAGCCAATTGCAAATAAATATATCATTCATTTATTCATTAATATTTTAACTACTGTGGGCGTACTATGGGAAGTGTGGGTTATTGCGCAATAGGAAAACCGTTTGCAGTTCAAATCCAAACTAATATTATAAATAAATGCGAAAGTAACTTTGTCTGTCTGTCTGTCTTTTCTTCACGCCTAAACTACTGAACCGATTTGTGTGAAATTTGGTACAGACATAGTTTGGAACTTGAGAAAGGACATAGGATAGTTTTTATCCCGATATTCCCACGGGATCGACACTTATGCGGGTGAAACCGCGGGGCGCAGCTAGTCAGATTATAATTTCACGAACAAATTAATCACACACTGTAGGTACACGATACAACCAGATACGGAACGCGGGACAGTTTCTGAGCACATGTCGTCCGTACGATGTCCGATGTCCAAGAGAGCTCCACATCGTTCTCTCGCGCTGTCGTCGACCCCCACCAACTCAGGCTAGACTCTGTCAGCGCCACCAGATGGCGCTCGCGTTCCGAATTGTCAAACGAATGACCGGATGCGACATACAATAATATCATACAAAACCCGGCGATAAATATTGCACATCGACCTTTGGAAAGAAACAATCGGCTAATTTCGGCTTCGTAGTGCGTTATCTCCGTCGCACACTACCTATGTGACGTTAACTGACGTTTTGTCAGTCGTTGTTCAAGTGCGATAGAGTGCGGTCGTGTCCAGTTCAAAATATATATCTAGAGTTGTTAACACCCCCATATTTAAATAATTTAAAGTTGTACTATGGCATCTTTAGGAAAAATAGGGGAACCTTTTTATTTTACCCCAACCTAAAGCAATCATTTATAGAAAAATTGGTGTATTTTATACAAAGAATAAAAAGAATTATCAAAAGAAGCAAATCATAATTGTTTTAACAGCTCCTAATAGATACCGGACTGTTTGTATTTCGTGCGACAGAGATAACGCTCTACGAAGTCGAAATTAGCCGATTGTCTCTTTCCAAAGATCGATGTGCAATATTTATCGCCGGGTACTGTACAATAATATAATATGTATGTCGTCATCATCATTTTAGCCCAAAGACGTCCACTGCTGGAGATACGCCTCCCCCAAACACCTCCATCGCCACTTAGACCGGCACACGCTATCGCTACTTGAATTTTGTTGAACTGTCAAAATGAAAGCCATTGCTACTGAGGGGCCGTTCAGGTATTAACACTTTCACTGTCCATGCATTACATGTAATGCACTGATGAGTTAGCTCCGTACGTCCGTGCATGACATACAATACATCGATCGTGTTTCGACGTACTTGGACAACACTATTGGTCGGCGATTGAAGTTCATACGTCCATGCATTGTATGTAACGCACTATTGGACGTGCAATAATTGTATTGATAATTGTCTTAGGACAGTGAAAGTGCAAGCTGTAAGCAGATTTTTATTTACCCCCCCGCCCCCTCGTCAGCAAAAGTAAGCAAAGCTCTTACCCCCCTCTCCCATGCTTACGTAAACATTGGTACCTGCATGCATTTTTCAATGTGTTCTGGTTTCTTTATCCCTCATCCTTCATGTAATCCTAACCAATATTATAAATGCGAAAGTTAGTTTGTTTGTTTGTTACCTTTTCACGCCACTGAACCGGTCACCCTGAAAATTTGCATATACATTGTCAGGTGTACAGAAACGGATATAGGGTACCTTTCATCCTGAAAAAAAGTGCTGTTCCCGAGGAAAACAACAATAACGTTATTATGATAATAGATGGCGCCACGTGTATTGTTGTTTTTCTCGGGAAAATCACTTTTTTTCATGATGAAAGGTTCTGTACACCTGACAACGTATACGCAAAATTTCAGGACGATCGGTTTAGTGGTTTATGCGTGAAAAGGTAACAAACAAACTCACTTTTGCATTTCTAATATTAGTTAGGATAGGATTTGAGAACTATATTTTCTATCACCAAAATTTATATTTGTCATCAAGTTGTATCACCTAATAAATAGATCTATCGCCACGAAATATTTGTATCACCTAATAAATAGATCTATCGCCACGAAATATTTTCGTTCTCAGATAGCGGGGCTCCGTCGACATACGATGCAAGAGCGAGCGAAGGGCACCCCGAGGTTCGGTTTGGTTAGGTCACTTGCATTGTTTGGTGACTACATTTTGGTGACAGATCTACTATTTGGAGGACAAACCCTATTATTTAAGAAACACAAAACTAATTAAATTGGTGATAGCTTAAATGATACCCATAGGATTTCACGCGGACGAGGTCGCGGGCAGCAGCTAGCTTTATATTTGTTCGAAAGTGCTCTCAACGTTACAAAATCAGTAGATACACCTCGCCATTGCTCACAACCCAAGCAATATTTAAGAGTATGATTTTAGTAAATTAACGAATTTAGGTTTAAACAAATGTTTTTAATTTATTCAAAAAATCACTTTAATTTATGTAAATATGTTTTTGTTTTACTTGTGATTATTATAAATAAAGAAGTTAATATAACTTTTGGTGTATTTTTTTCTACCCTGTTTTTGGAACCTGTCCACCGCCAACACATGCTCTGTGCAGCCAACGAGGAGGCGACTCTCAACGATTGTCTCTCTCAAGCAACGTACCGACGCCAGCACATCAAGCTACCCGAAATTGTCAAAGGAGAATGGCGACATTCCATTCATGCCTGGCACCAATATTTTCTTTAACGTATACTGCTACTACTATCGAATTCTTCTAGATTATTATGCTGTGATGCTATTTTAAAATCAAATGTTCACTAAAAACTTACTGTTTTTATTTTATTTAAGTTTTTTTAAATTATAGGTTATATCGATTTTGACATATGAAAAAGGAACAAATATCGGGATCCGTAGGAAAGCAGAGGGTCAAGTACCTAATCACTTATCAGGAGGAGCCAAAACCGTGTAAAAGCGCGCAATACTTATCACAACAAAGCGAGGGAAAGTATTGAGTTGACTTTTAAGTCTTGACAGTTGATCATTCGCAATGTCAGTTAAGCGTTTCATTAGACGTAAAAAAAATGTCATCGCATATTAAATATTTTTTCTGTCTGTTACACAGTCTCTGTATTTAACATTAAATGCAATATTATAAAATATAAACTCTGATATAAACAAAACATTATTATGGCTAGATATACTATTAAAAATCTTTTAAACGCCTAATGGAGGGACAGATAACTTACAACGGAACGTATGGAGAGCGCGTTCCGAATCAATATCAGCTTAGTTAAGCTTAAAAATATAAATGTTTATTTTTATTTTACAGACATACTGCTAGTTCTAAAAAATATTGAATTAGGTTCTTTAATATAACTTTAATAAAGCATTTTTTTTAAATATATTATGTCGCTATACGCAACTGGTGCCAAGGTCGCCATCATCCTTTTCCCAATCAACTTTGAACCTTATGCTTTAGCGGTAAAGTTGAAAATAACCAACGAAATATTTAGACGCAGGGGGTCCAGTCCAGAATTATGTACTGAATCTATGGCAATAGGTTGTGGTCGTGTCTGGCACCCTGTATATTAATACTTGATCACTGACTGTTCACACCGCCGAGCCGGCCAGTACAGTACCCGGCGATAAATATTGCACATCGACCTTTGGAAAGAAACAATCAGCTAATTTCGCCTTCGTAGTGCGTTATCTCTGTCGCACACTACCTATGTGACGTTAACTGACGTTTTGTCAGTCGTTGTTCAAGTGCGATAGAGTGTGGTCGCGTCCAGTTCAAAATATATATCTAGAGTTATTAACACCTCCAAATTTAAATAATTTAAAGTTGTACTATGGCATCTTTAGGAAAAATAGGGGAACCTTTTTATTTTACCCCAACCTAAAGCAATCATTTATAGAAAAATTGGTCTATTTTATACAAAGAATAAAAAGAATTATCAAAAGAAGCAAATCATAATTGTTTTAACAGCTCCTAATAGATACCGGACTGTTTGTATTTCGTGCGACATAGATAACGCTCTACGAAGCCGAAATTAGCCGATTGTCTCTTTCCAAAGATCGATGTGCAATATTTATCGCCGGGTACTGTACTCGTTTGTCGCAGCAATAAGTGCTATCAAAGAGGCCGTCTTTACCCGAGAGTGCAAGGGGTGCGTGGCACCCGGGCGTGGGGTCTGAGGCGCAAGCCGGAGGGAAGCGCCAGGGTAGCCCGTAAAATTCAAAATTACTATTTCATGAAATATCAATCAATGGGGTTTTATGAACTTAGAGGGTTGTATACTCGTATCAATACAACCCTCTATGTCAAATGGAAGACGATATATACTTACAACCTGATCTTGACTTGCAAATTGCAAAAAATGTAGAAAAAAACACTTACCTAATAAAAAAAAGTAATAAAACCGACTGCAACTTATAGTTTCAAACTCAAATCGGTCCCGCCTGCTTCCAACTTTTATTTAATTTAAAATGGGCTTGTTTTTAGCTTTTCAGTTAGTTTAAGTATAAGGTTGCAGTCGGGTTTTTAATTTTTTTTAATTACTTTTTTTTTATTTTCAGCTTTTTACTTTACAAATGTAAAAAAGATTTCGCAGACGATTTAGTTCTTGATACCTACGTGTTTTTTGCGATTTGTCACTTTGAATTACTTTTAACCATATAAGTTGGATATATTTTTGTAATCACCTTTTAAAACCCTTTATTTTGATACCCCACTCGATAGGTTTTGAAAAAAAAAACTTTTTTGAAGGCATAATATGGCGCCAAAAATCAGCCATTTCGTTTTTTTTTTATTTTGATATACCCAGTGTCACTCTCACAGTCAATACGAATCTAACGACACCTCTCAAGTTAAAATCCATCGAGCCGTTCAGGCCACAGAGCGTGCCAAACAATTATACAAACACAAACAAACATACATACATACATACTCTCGAAAAACATAACCCTCCTTCTGGCGCAGTCGGGTAAAAATGAATTTCGCGGGCTACCTTGGTGCTTTTCCCTAAAAATTGGACTCCAAAATCAAGTTTTTTTTTTTTGCCAAAACACAGAGCCTACGGCCCCCAGACTGTTTTTCGCACCCCGGCGCCCAATATTGTTAAGACGGCCCTGTCAAAGAGAGTATCTACTCTCTCAGCGACGCTCACTTGGTAAAGCACTCGCTAAGGCGCGCTCCACACACTGCACCGCGCTCCGTCGCGTCGCGGTGAGCAGATATCGCGCCCCCGCGCGTGATTTGTTACATACAAATTCAACTCCCGCGCGTGAGCGCGGGAGTTGAATTTCGTTTCGTTTCGTTTGATCTTTGTTGAGTTGTTGTTATCTGCTCACCGCGACGAAGCGCGGTGCAATATGTGGAGCGCCTTAGAGACTCGCGCTTGGTACAGTCAACAAAAGAGATAAATAAGTATGCAGGATCGTCGGATATGGTTGAAGTTTAGTAAGAAACCAATGGACGTTCTCGAATAAAATTTAATTTTATTAACCGTTAGAGCCCCAGCGTCTCCATTTGTCACATACCGGCGCGCACCCGTCAGGCACCACCGTCTCCATTTGTCACCACCCGATTCACGCGGCTTCAACCTCTATTATTACTGTTAAATACGGTCTAATATCCTGTGCAACAGTTTGAGTCTATGGTCCGGTAGATAAACTAATCGACTAAATGATTCAAAACGAAAAATATGGGTTGGCAATATTTGAAAAAAAAAGTAAAAAATAGACTTTACGATTCTTAATGGCAGCTGCAGTGTGTGTTGTTTTGTTATGATGCTATGTTGTTTATTTTAATAGTTTTTGTGTAAAATCGACGTTAAGTGGATGAATATTCGTTTATAACATATTATACGTCCTTGTAGATAATATTGTAGATAATATTTGCACGAAATAACATCACAATCAATCAATAATCTTTTTTTTTGGTCAAACAAAATTTTACGTAAGTACTTCAAGAAAATCTTATGATTTTATAATTATAGTGGTATATTTTTACAAGATATAGGTAGTTATCAGTTAATAAAGGTTTGTGTAGTATCCTAGTAACACTTTTTTAATTAGAAACAACTCAATATGACTAGGATTGGGCGATTACAGTCATTGCGTTGTAATAAGAATTGAACGGCTCGGCGCACTGAAATTTGAGTTTCAATATTATTAAAATGTAAGGTAGGACTTTCAAAAAAACGCTGTTGTTAGATTACTTGTCTATTCATAATGTAACTTGCAAAGTTTCGTGTAAATTCATATAGTAGTTTTATCAGAAATCGACATAATACGGGAACGAACACACTTTCAACCTATTTTCTGATGACGTCATTTGTTTATAAATACAATACTCGTAATACGAGTATTGTTTGCATTTTATATTATGGTCTGTTTATTCAAGAACCCAAAACAGTTTACATTAAGTGGCTTGAGCCCATATAAGCATCAGTAGACCATTTTTTGTGAGCAGGGTAATAAATCACGCGCTGAGCGGGTGACATCTGGAATTTGACAGGAGTTTTTTTGATGTTACGTCATAATGACGTCTGGGCTTGAACGGTATAGAAAACAAACAGTTCAATTATCAAATTAAATTTCAGTCGACAACATCCATCGTTTTCTTACTAAACTTCAACTATATCCGACGATCTTGCATACTTATCTCTTTTGTTGACTACATACGCATACAGTATATTTATTTGACGAAGCGACGCGCGCTTTACTTGTGGTTACCAAATGTAAAAACACGCTGTGAATGCGCGTGTAAGCGCAGGAGCTGTCGGTACCGTCCGAGAAAATGGCGAAGTCCGTAGTGTGTGTGTGTGTGTGTGTGTGATGTGCTGAACTGCTGACGCTACACGCCTTCACGCACAAATTCACAGCTTATTTGACGCCAGCACATCAAGCTACCCGAAACTGTCAAATTTTCCCAATCAACTTTGAACCTTATGCTTTAGCGGTAAAGTTGAAAATCTATTAAAGAAATTTGACAGATTGTAGTAGCTTGATGTGTTGGCGTCTGTACCTACCATTTACCAATTGAATACTTTGATTTGATTATTTGAATACCAAGTTCAATCCCAAATTCATCCGATAATTTTGGCCAATTTTAAAACCTCAATTTTCGTCTGTGAATTTTCTTTAATAACGTTATTGTAAAACAATAATGGTTGAAAAAGTGATGTGAGTAATAAAGTTGTAACATAATATTGATCACGCCTTAGTTTCCCGAAGGGTTACGTATGGCCTGGCCACGCATTCGCCGCTACCAGCGGCAGTTTAGCGCGGGGCGGCGAGCGCGCGAGCGGTAAAAATAAATATACCAAAATGTATGAATCATGCCACGAGCGAGCCCACGACGCGCACCGTTCGCAGCGTCAACGCTAGACAAAAGAAACCGCGCCTCTTGCCGTTAAGCCAAAACTCGTGGTCGGGCGGTAAGGCAGCGGTGTACTAGGAGTACATCACACCCTGTTCAGATTTATTTCTTATGCTGGGGCCAGACTATCGCGATAACGCGAAGATTTGCGCGATAAGTTGATGCTTATTGGCTGAACCTACGATGTCAGCCAATAAGAAACAACTTATCGCGATTTTCCCGTATAGTGTGGCCCCGGCATTACGCTATCACACGCTAATGCTGGGGCCAGCCAGACTATCGCGATAACGCGAAGATTTGCGCGATAAGTTGATGCTTATTGGCTGAACCTACGATGTCAGCCAATAAGAAACAACTTATCGCGATTTTCCCGTATAGTGTGGCCCCGGCATTACGCTATCACACGCTAATGCTGGGGCCAGACTATCGCGACAACGCGAAGATTTGCGCGATAAGTTGATACTCATTGGCTGGACCTACGATGTCAGCCAATAAGAAACAACTTATCGCGATTTTCCCGTATAGTGTGGCCCCGGCATAAAGGAAATTATATCACACTTTCGTCTGCAGCAAAGAGTACTCTCAGTCTATCAAAAAGTACTCTGTGGTACTTTTTTGATAGACTGAGAGTCTGTCTGAAGCACGTCTGAAGTCTATCAAAAAGTAATCTGTGGTCTGAAGCTTTTGGAACAGATCTTAGATAAGGTTAAATTAGAAAAAAATATAATTATGTGTAGTAAAGAGGTTGTATGTATGTCGTTGCCATATCGTAGATTTGCTCACTTCATGAAATGGTCGCATTTCATGAAATGTTTCACTGTCTATTGGCCGCATCATTATGTGGTCTGGCCAGATCATGATGTGGCCAAAAATTAGTGATCATATCGTAAAATAATTAGAATATCCGCCGGTAGAGGCGTTGATGTCGGTTTCCTCTGTGGGTTCCCTATCCATTTGCATACAATTTTAAGACTTATATGACTAGGCATACTTTTTCTTCTCCTAATTATATTTTCGCATAACAGCTTACGCATAATTTCTCTAATCATAATACATAATATTCTAAAGCATAAATTTAGCATGTTCGTTTTATTTCTAACGACGTCTGGTCGACGGAGCCCCGCTGCGCGGGGCTCCTATTTCTGCCTGCAGGGTTTAAAGGAACCTAACCAAACCGAACCTTGGGGTGCCCCTGACGTCGTTTAGTATTATGCGAACCCTAAATTCATGATAATATGGTCAAACGTCGAATGATATATCATTAAACGTTGACTTTTAAACGATATGGTCAATCTTAGCTGGCCATTTTATGATACACAACCATTTCATGAAATGACCGAACACTTGATGAAATGATCAATTCTATGATCTGGCCACGACATGTACATGCCTCCTGTTTCCCGTAAAACGTCAAACGTCAAACAGACCCCACCCAAACAGTTGTTTCGTTACCCGTCAACAGTACAGAGTACTATAAGATCATTATAATAAGCCCATAATCTTCCCACTGCTGGGACACAGGCCACAGGCCTACCGATGACACAATTGGGCTGTAATCCACCTCGCGGGCCCAATGCGGGTTGGAAGATGTCACATGTCTTCGAAGTTTTGGTTCTAGGACATGCCGGTTTCCTCACGATGTTTTCCTTCACCGAAAGGTTTTATAACGTTTATATTACCTCAATAGTTCAATATGCTTTCGGAGGCTTTGGAGGGAAAAAAAAATTTTTTTGTTGTTTTCGACTATTTTGGTGAATAACTCCGAAACCTGACGCTTTAGGATATTATGTACGTAACATTTTTTGTTTGTATAAGTGTCCTCTATCTAAATATATAACTTTTGTTGTGCACCGCGATTCTGAAAAAAAATCAAAACGGCGGCCGACCTTAGGGCCACCCTCCATACAAAAATCTTCAAACCCCTTTGACAGATTGTAGTAGCTTGATGTGCTGGCGTCTGTACAAAGTTCGCATTAGTGACGTGGCGTGACCTGATTGGCCAGGCCTTTTTTCGCTGGTGAACACAGTGGAGATCAGCTCTCAAGAAATAAACATCAAGAAAATAAAGCGAAGAAACTCGAAGACACTTTTATTCCAAGAATAGGGTCTTTCTTCTTAACAAGAGAAACAAGTGCGAGTCGGACTCGCAAACGAAGGGTTCCGTACCACAAAGAAAAAAAAACGGCAAAAAAATCACGTCTGTAATCTGTTGTATGGAGCCTCCCTTAAATACCTATTTATTTTATTTTATTTTAATTATTTATTTTTAAAGTGAATATACAACTAAATATTCTGCGAATATTTCAAGCGTCTATCTGTTGTCGTTATTAATATCGCGCCAATAACGGCAAAAAGGGGGCCCCCTTAAATATTTATTTTATTCTGTTTTTAGTATTTGTTGTTATTGCGGCAACAGAAATACATCATTTGTGAAAATTTCAACTGTCTAGCTATCACGGTTCATGAGAAACAGCCTGGTGACAAACAGACAGACATATGGACAGAGGAGTCTTAGAAACAGGGTTCCGTTTTTACCCTTTGGGTACGGAACCCTAAAAACAAACATACATACAGTCCACTGCAATGACTTTCGGTGAAAAAGTTTTTAATCCATTCGACCAAACAGTATTTTAAGCAAAATATACCAAGAAACAAAAAGAAAGAAATGACAGCCAGAAAAAGAATTTGAAAAAGAATATTGAAAGAAAATCGAACGTCCAAAATTCAGTCACGCAGCTTTTGTTCTAACGAGACAAGCTCTAAGGTCACGCTCCTACCATGGCCTAAATTTTCAAGTAAAATAATACCTATATACACTTTTCTCTATAAATTTTCAAGTAACTATCAGGCAACGGAATTTTTAGTACATATTTCAAATAAAAAAGGACAAGCAGATCGCGAAACATGTCTCTAGTACTCAGAAAGGCGATTATGCCTAAAAATGTGTCGTTGCTTAAATACTTCAAAGGGCGACCATTAGCTTCTGCGGCTAATAAAAGGAATAATGGAGTATTATGTGAGTATTATCCGTTGATTGAATGCCATTGTAACTAAATCCAATAGTTTTTGTGTGTCATCCAAAGTAGCATAGATCTCGACTAAGGAAAACGATCACATCACTAGTGCGGGCTAAATCGGGCGGAACATTCTAGTAATTTAAATTCAGGGTATCATTCCTTATATATATCATTTTTGTGTTCATCTTGGTTCTAACGGACAGGTAAGTGGTAGCCTAGTGTAGCTTATATGTAGTATTTATTAAGTAAAAATAATAGTAATAATAAGCATTTAAACTTTACTTATAAAAAATAAAGACAATCGCGCAACAGCTGTCAGTTTGGCATTTGTCACTGACACGCTGCTTTCTAAACTTAAAATAAAGAACGCACACGAATAAGTTAAAACAAAAGTTTATGCATTGAATTGACCAGACAACTAGATTGCTTGGAGTAAAATTGGCCTTCCGGCTTGCCTGCCGCTGGTGCGGTTCTGTTATTTTGGAGAACGGTGGCCGCCGTCACAGGACCTCCATGCTTATAATACTCGGCGAGTGCGCGTGAGCCCTTCGTTCTTCCGAATAGCATGAGCTTCCAACCAGCGGCTTTCTCGCCTAGTATTATATGCTTGGATGTCCTTTCCAGCGGTTCGCGACTACAGTGTGGCGTTCTTCGAACCCCGGTTCTATGGTCGAACGAAGCTACTGTGTTGTGGAGATCAGCGGGGCTTGACTAGAAGTTATGCTACCGACAAAAAGGACGAGAAAAATGGTTGTCGAACATGTGGGTGCCCTTACTGCGGCTGCGGGTCATGCTGCCCATGCGCACCCTCCTGTGCACCTTGCTGCTCTTGCGGCTCATGCGGGTCGTGCTCTCCTTGCTCCGCCGGCTGCGGCCCGTGCGGCCCATGTGGACCATGTCCCTGCGGCCCGTGCGGACCCTGCGGCCCGTGCGGCCCGTGCGGCCCGTGCGGCCCGTGCGGACCATGTGGGCCCTGCGGTCCATGTGGCCCTTGCGGTCCCTGTCGCTGCCCGTGCCCTTGCGGCCCATGTGGCCCTTGCGGCCCATGTGGCCCCTGCGGTCCTTGTGGCCCCTGCGGTCCTTGTGGCCCGTGCGGGCCTTGTGGACCCTGCTGCCCATGCCCTTGTGGTCCATGTGGCCCTTCTGGTCCATGTGGCCCACCTTGCCCTAAACCATGTCCGAAAAAGTGCGTAGCAAACTCTGTATGCCCGCAATGCTTAGCGAAGGCACCAAGTACAATGGATGACCCCAAGAAAGAGGATAAAAAGATGCCAGCTAGGATGGCCGGAAGTTTTAACAAACAGACGCCGTGATAACTTTGCTGATGAAATACTAAAAAAATATTCTATTTATAAATAGACTTAAAAAAATGTATTTTACACGAAACGTTTACAATAAATCCTCCATATAATTTAATAGTTTAATTTGACAGCCCGCAAAGATTACCCAACATTATTGAAGCGAAGTTATCTAATAAGGAGTAATCTTTGCGAGCAACTTGTCCCGTTTGAATATTTCATCTTCCACCGATGAGTCTCGGATCTTTTAATGAAGGTGAATAGCATACAATTCCCTTGCAGCGACGGCGGTCCCAAACCACACAAACTTCAAGGATAAGGCGCGACCGCTGCGCGTGGGGACCGTGAAGACTGAAAAGACGAAGCCGCTGCCATCGGCCACCGAGTGTCGCGGTGGGAGCGAGACCTCACGTTTGCGAATCTGCGTGTCTTGCCCATGCATCGTGCCTCAATCTCGAACGACAGACATTGATTCACCCTCGCTACTGACACACCGAACAGGCTCGATGCCTAACTTGGTGCCCTGCAGTAGTTTCCATACAGCGCCGTATTTTCCTGCTGGCAAGAAAAGCTGTCCTCCGTCCCCCCCATGCTGTTGCGGTCAATGTCCAGCATGCTGCCAAAATTGCTGCAATAGCTTACCCCCACCGTGTAACACGCCCCCAAAGTGCATCCAGTACATGACTGGCTACTACTACTATCCTTATGGCTTTTGGTTCTGCGGGCCGTACCATGTCTCGGGCACATGTGCTCCCTGTGGCCCCTGTAGTCCTGCCTCCTGTTGCCCTTGCCAACCACCTTGCCCACAGAAATCTAGCCCACCACCTTGCCCACCACCTTGCCCACCACCACCTTGTCCACCAATGCCGAAATGTCTTTGTCCGACCTGCTGTGCCGGTTTTCACCCAGCCACCTCGGCCGTGGTAGGCGGTGACCCAGAACCTCGTTGCCAGAGTGTGCCGACCAATCACCCACGACCAGAAATACTCCATCAGAAAAACGTCAATTTTCCACTACGAAATAAAAAAGCTGCCAAACCTGAAAGCCCTCCACAACCCCGCATCAAAGGAGGCATAGCAAAGTTCTTCCCCTGTAGCGCCGTTCCTGCAGTAGTGCCCCTGCAACATTTCATGACTCAAACGTCTATGAATGTATGCCCCTACAGCACCCAGCCCCAGCCCCAGACTAGACCCGAATATCCCGGCACATTCCGTGAACAGGAGAACGCAGTTTACTGCACGCCCTACATAACGCCCAGTTTCAGCTCCCGGCTGCGCCACCCCTTCTATAATATGCGCGGAAAGTGTTCAGAACATAGTAGCCCCATACACAAAAAGTGGTCCGAAGAAATTAATTGCGGACTAGGCCCCGTTTTAAAACGTCCCAGAGTCTTAATGACTAAGGAGCAGCGCGATAGACCTTCCATATCTCCTGGGGCGTTCCAGTACAGCAATATCCCGAATTATCGAAAGCCGTACCCCCCTCAGCCCCCAAAAGTCACCGAATACAGGGAATACGAGACTTAGAAGCATAACGAGACCGTCAAGTCTTACTTGGAACAAAAGCTGAGGACTCCCCACTGAAATATTATTGAAATATTTAATCAAATTTGTAACAAACAAGAAATTCAATAAACATCTTTTAATAAATTGTATTTAATTTGGAACTACACCCTCTTGTATACATTTTATTAGATAGGATTGTGATTACAGTAAAATAATCGTCCTTTCAGCGAATCTCGCGACGATGAAGAATGCGATGGAGCAACCATATGTGTGTCGGGAAATTCCGGTGGCCGGGATGCATGGCATGCAGAGGCAACCGGCCCCTGAGAAGCCGAAGACCGCCTGGCCTCTGCACCGGTGCGCGTCCTGTCCGTGCTTCGGAGCAAGTGGGCCCCGACAAGTTCTTCCAATTCCATGCCTATACCTGCCGAAGACTCAGTCAGCCATCTTACATCAAGACCACTATCGTCTCCCGGTCTGCTTAAAAACACCCGACCACAGCCGGTCGTACTACCGGAATGAGCCGTTGATGTCTTCAGACAAGAGTACATCGTCAATGATGCAACACATTAGCAACGTGTGCGCTCCGTGCGCTCCTTGTTGTCCCTGCCCCTCACGGTGCGGGCCTTGTTGCAGCTCCCTCCCCGCGCCCTGCAACACGCCCCCGCGGTGCGTCCAATACATGACAGGTTATTACTACTACCCTTACGGCTTCTGGTTCTGCGGACCATACCATGTGACAGGTACCTGCGTGCCCGGTGGCCCCGTGGCCCCGGGCGGCCCGTGCAGCCCATGTGCTCCTAACCCTGGCGGTCCATGTGGTCCCTGTAACCCGGGATGTGTCTGCGGAGTGCTTAACAGTCTTGCTATAATGCCACCTTCTGCTAATCAAAGTAGTACGATCAACCTTATGCCTAGTGAGCAAGCCATGAATATGTTAGATGTGACTAAAATTAAGTTACCATTTAATATGAGTTCTTTGCCTATGAATTGCCTCCCCCTTCATTCACCAGTTAAGGGAGGGCGTTGTATTAGTCCTTTGCCAGGTGGGCCGTGTGGCCCGTTAGGCGCATGTGGCCCGTGTTGCGGCCCATGTTGTGGGTGTGGTCCCGGATGTGCCCCTTGCTGCGGTGGTAAAGGGCCATGTGGTCCATGTGGCCCTCAAGGTCCGTTTGGACCGTGTGGTCCATGCTTCCCCGGTGTTGGTTGTGGTTGCGGCGGGTTCGGTCCCTGCAGTCCTTCCAGTCAGTGTTGCGTAGGCCCAGGGTGCGGCTGTAACAGTTGTTGTTGCGGTGGTATGCGTGTTTGCCCCCGCGGCGGATGCGGGCCTTTTTGTGGCAATTGTGGCCCTTGTGGGCCTTTTTGTAGCCCTTGCGGCTCCTGTGGCCCCTGCGGCCCTTGTGGCCCTTGCGGCCCCTGTGGCCCCTGCGGCTCCTGTGGCCCTTGTTGCGGGCCTTGCGGCCCTTGCGGCCCTTGCTGCGGGCCTTGTGGCCCCCTTACTGGCCCTTGTGGGCCATGTGGTTGCGGGCCCTGTGGCTGTGGCGCGTGCCTGCCTTTCGGCTGTGGCGCGTGCTGTGGAGTTGCACCGTGCCCAAGCTCTACTGAACTCTGTGAACCCAGCAGCCCACCGCCCCCCGCGCCGAGATCTGCCGGACAGTGGTCAGGCCCATGCGTTGATTGCAAATGTGCGCGTCCTATCCCCATCAATGAGAAAACCCTTCGATCACCCTCGGGACCCGACCCTTTTTCACAATGCTGTCTTGCTTTGGCCACTGACAAAGTTGACGTCGAAGAGCTTTGTGCCTGCCCCACTTGCACCAGCACTACTGCAAGCTCAGAAAAAGAAGAAACAATGATTCCAGTACCGCCTAAGAAGGCGGTGAACACTATGCAACCTATTAACCGGCCAGGGAGTAACCTGACGCTGTTCCACAAACACCCAGGTTACAATGAGTCGAAGCAGTTAACCGATCGACCGAAGCCCCTCGTCAACACCGTTCTCACTTGTTACCAGTCAACGTTGACCACCATTACGAGCCTGCGAGCAAACAAAGCGGTTGAGAAAGAAAGCATGCAACATAAAGTTTCAGTCCAGAGCCCCAAAATTCGGAAGTTCAGCGCTACTTACAATCTTCCAACTTATGAGAAGCCAAAGTTCAGACCATCTAACGACAAGCCAAGGTACGTTCGGACTGACGAAGAAAGAGAAATGCCAAGCTTTCCCAATTGCTTCACCCACTTGAACGCTCATCCGAGGTGCGCGTCCAAGACCAATGATTTCAAGGCTCCGACTAGTCCATATGTCAAAAAAAGTGGCCTGCACAGGCAAATGCTATGGCCAATCCGTTGCGGTGGCAGCAATTAGTGCTACAAAATTTGACCCAAAGCTTGTTTTGAATGAAAAAATGGACATGTGATTCTTTGATATAAAAAATATTGTTAAAAATTTTAATAAAAATCGTAATACTAAAAACCCCATTTGATTTTTCATTTTCGTAGTTTACACCCTCCACACACACACACACACACTCCCTCTCCCTCTCTCCCTCTCTCCCTCTCTCTCTCCCTCTCCCCCTCTCCCCCTCTCCCCCTCTCCCCCTCTCCCCCTCTCTCCCTCTCCCCCTCTCTCCCTCTCTCCCTCTCTCCCTCTCTCCCTCTCTCCCTCTCTCCCTCTCTCCCTCTCTCCCTCTCTCCCTCTCTCCCTCTCTCCCTCTCTCCCTCTCTCCCTCTCTCCCTCTCTCCCTCTCTCCCTCACTCCCTCACTCCCTCACTCCCTCTCCCCCTCTTTCCATCTCTCCCTCTCCCCCTCTCCCCCTCTCCACCTCTCTCCCCCTCTCTCCCTCTCCCCCTCTCCGTCTCTCCCTCTCCCCCTCTCCGTCTCTCCCTCTCTCCCTCTCTCCTTCACTGACTGCTGATTAAGTGCACACGAGCAACACGCTTCGGTGACAGGCAAGGGCAACTGACTGCAACCGTGGACGCGTGTCGCTCGTGTTTGGGCATCGTACTCCACACGTCCGACACGGCGACGGCTGCCGCCGACACGCGTCGTCGGTTGCAGCTGCCTCCGTCGTCGACACTCGTTGCTGAAGGCTACGCTCTGATGAGTGCACGCACAGTTCAAAATCTTCAAGAAACTCTTGTCAGCGTGTGGTTTATGAAGAATTCCTGTGACGACATACATTGCGCTTATAGGGCCAAAGCACACACGCTACTTTTAGCATCGGCGATTGGCGATGTAGCCGCTTTTTACAAGCTAAATGCAGCGACCAAGCATTCCACACCGCACACTTCGTCGATTCAGTCGCTTTTCGGAAGCTCGACAGCGGCTGAACGCACTCATACACTCCGCACACTTTCGGATGCCGGTCGCAGCGATTTGGCATTAGCGTCAGCATCGGAGCAGTCGCTAAAACGCGCGATTCCGATTCCACGTCCGAACGCAGTCGCCAAAACGCGATGCAGTCACGTGTCTTCGAATATTCGGTTCTAGAACATACCCCCATGTTTTCCTTCACCGTTTTGAGAGCAGTGGTGATGAAATAATTTATACTCGTACAAAGTAAAGCGCCTGTCTGGGTTCGAACCTACGACCTATTCGCAAAACGCGGCCGTTACCACTTGGGCCACCACTGCTCTACAACAAAGCGTACACCTATTCTTTTTTGCAACCTTCAGCCAGCATCCCGCCTCGCCTGCGGAATTGTTACACACTTCGTAACCTGGTCTCATGAAGGCTCCTCTAAGACCAGCTCCAGAACCCCTACAGCACACCGTCTTTCGGCTGATGATGATGGCTCAATTCTTTGTCTCCGTTAGTCTCTCGTCAGCAGGTGAAGGCTCTGCTAACCCTGTCAGGGACACATCGAAGCAACTGTCTCGGCACAATGGATGAAGCTCCTGAAATGTGCTCCTGAGTTGTCAGCCAGGCTTCAAAGTGCGGCCGGCAGGACGAATGAGGGAAAAAAAGGGTTTTTGTAACCAGTTGATGGATACCCACTTATTAGCGTATGTATAGTTATACAATGCTTTGTCTTCTTCTTTCGAAAGTTAAATTACTGACGACTGAAAGAGAGAAATCGGTGTCTAACTATTCATCTGATATAATAGGTTTATTAGTAAGGGGGGGTAGTACCTACCACAATCCACCACCATTCACTGACCATCCTAGTCTCCTGGTTTAATTTTACCCGACTGCAGCGGAGTCCAATAAGAGGGTAATGTGCTTTTCAAATGATTTAACTTTTTCTGATTTATTGCTGTTATACGCACTGGTACTTAGGACTTTAGACGCTAGGCGACTAGTGTAGTGCGACCGGTTGCGAAAATTCTATAGCGTTCGTTTACAAATTACAAAATGGCTGTGGAGTTGCGTCACCGTCCGCCACAGCGCTCCCGCCGCGCTTCCGCCTGGACTCCGCGCCGCCACCACCTCGCCCGTGCCGCGACTCTAGTATGTGAGCGCACTGCCATTTATCAAGGAACATATTTGCTCTAGGGAGGGCCATTTATTCTTAAAGAAAACGTAGAAGCGGCGCGCCGCTCCGGCGCCGGCCGCTGCCTCGACTCGCTCACCGGCGACGCCCCTTACTCCACCTGTCAAAACTGCACCCATGTTAATCGACTGACGTTGATGGCTTTACCTAAGGGTGCGTCCACATCTGGCGAATGTGCCTCGAATGTGCAGCTCGCAAGCCGTTTGCGAGCTGCCCGCGAGCTGCGCGCGTGCATTTTTGTTCGTACGCCGCTCCTGCGCCACACGCGCGCAGTTCGCGCGCGACCTAAGGCCTCATTTACGGAGACGCGCGGCGTCTCGCGTCGCGTGTGGCGTGGCGTCTCGCGGCGCGTCAGACGTTTTTTCTGTTTACGGTGGGGCGGCGCGTGAAGCGGCACGCATCATCGCACGCGTAAACACAAACTTATAGCAATATACGACCATGTTCATAGAGAAGCGAGACGGGAAGCGTGGCGGTGGCCGCCGCGGCGCCCGCGGCGAGTCCTCTAGCGTGTAGCGAAGCACGCGGCGGGCATCGCGGCGGCGCACGCTCGCCTCGATCAAATCGACTAGTTTTATGTTGGCGAGAGATGGGAGCGCACGAAGACTGACAGAAGATTCCGCCTCGGACATAGCTTCATCGAGAATTGCCGCTGCGTGCGCCGCCGCGATAAACGCCGCGTGGGACGCGTCGGTGCCATCCGCGGGCTCGGCCGCAAAAAACGCCCTAATTCAAACAAACGCGTCTAAAATCGCTTCTCCGTAAACGCACTCATACAACGCCATATATTTGAATTCAGTGCGGGCCGCGCCGCTCAACGCAACGCGCGACGCCCCGCGTCTCCGTAAATGAGGCCTAAGCGTCGTACGCGATCAGTGCGCGGGCGGCGCGCTAGCAGCTCGCGTCTTCCTTCCGCCCGCGCCTCAAGCCCTCAAGCCGTGCGAGAATTGAGTGCGCGCAGATCGCGCGCCGCGCGCACGCCTTTATACGAGCCTTGCATGAGTTGCGCTAAAGAGGCGCACCAAACCATTGCCGGGCCATTCCGCTCAATTAGGCAGACTTTTATTTGCAAATGGTAATGACATTTGGTGCGTGTTGATTGCAATAATAAATTAAATATAGGTGTTATACTTTTTTAGATAGCGGCGCCATACGTGTAAAAACATGTAAGAAATGTCATATAAAGTAAAAAAAGAATGCAGCTATGATATTTAATTTATTATTTTTTTTTTTTTTTTGTCAGCCTATATTGTGTCCCACTGCTGGGCAAAAGCCTCCCCTTTTTTCTTCCAAACCTCCCTGTCTTGTGCGATCTCTGGCCATGTTGGCCCTGCGAATGATATTAGATCGTCACGCCACCTTCTTCTTGGTCTACCTCGACGGCGATGTCCTGCCTCAGGCGTCCAGTGAGTGACGATCTTTGCCCATCTCTCCGGGTGCATTCGTGAGACGTGTCCGGCCCATTCCCACTTCAGCCTGGCTGATTATTAGTAATTATTATTAATTTATTATTAGCATATTATATATTCGCCGTTAGTGGATTTCCGCGGATTGACCCTGCCGTGACTGCACGCGCGCAGCTCGCGAGCTGCACATTCGCGGCACATTCGCCAGATGTGGACGCACCCTAACAAGAAGTGATGAGAACCTTTTTTACCCGATTCCGATTAGGCTCAAAAGGAGGGTTATGTTTTAGCCAAGTTTTAGCTATGTTGACGGCATCATTTTATTCGGACGTCTGTATTATATTAAAACTAGCTTCTGCCCGCGACTTCGTCTGCGTGAAAGGGGTTTGAAGATTTTTGTATGGAGGGTGGCCCTAAGGTCAGCCGCCATTTTGATTTTTTTTCAGAATCGCGGTGCACAATAAAAGTTATATATTTAGATAGAGGACACTTATACAAACAAAAAATGTATATAACATAATATCCTAAAGCGTCAGGTTTCGGAGTTATTCACCGAAATGTAAGTCGAAAACAACAAGGATTATTTTGTTTTTTTTCTCTCCAGGTAAGCATATTGAACTATTGAGGTAACAGAAACCTTTATGGAGAAGCGAAGTATATAATTGTACCATGATGGAGAAGAAACAAGTGAAGAATAGACATTTTTTAAATAAATAATTAAACATGGCAATTTATAGTTCGTTTTTTAATCCCAGAGACTTTTGTGTTTTCGTTTTTTTTAGTATAGAAGATTGACATTACACTTGCCAGATTAGTCTCTGGGATTAAAAACGAATTATAAATTGCCGTGTTTAATTATTTATTTAAAAAATGTCTATTCTTCGTTTGTTTCTTCTCCATAAAGGTTTCATAACGTTTTCCTCACCTCGTTAACCTCATTAGTTCAATATTCTTACCAGGAGGGAAAAAAAACAAAAAAATCCTTGTTGTTTTCGACTTATATTTCGGTGAATAACTCCGAAACCTGACGCTTTAGGATATTATGTTATATGGGTAGTTCTTCGAAATTTGATTCTTCGACTGATCCATATGGCCAAAATTTAATTTCACTTTCAGCTCTGTAACACATGCTCATATGAAAATAGACATACCAAAGAACATATGTTTGTATGAGGGGCTCGTTTTTATAAAGTAGTTTTCAAGATATCGACGTTCGAATATTTTGTGCCCAGATGAATCAGAAACAGAAATAAAAAGTAATAAATACACCGTTACTTTTGATTGATAATTCTAAACAATAATTATTTATTCTTAACTAAGACTAAGACATATCAAAAGTGTCATATTTAGAACAGTTTTATACTCCTGTCACTTTTTAATTATTCAAAAGGTTATAGCTAAATAAATGATAATAAATAAGACTAGAACTACTGACTTGTACACGGTCAAACATTGGACATTATAATGCAACAAAAGCACTCCTTTCGTGCTGGAAAGGGGAAATCGAATTTATTTCATTAGTCATATGGGGGTTTTGACCATACGAATCAGGCACAGTTGAAATCAGATTTTTGCCTACAATCATGCATAACTCATCATATATACAGACTTCATTATTGTCATTTTTCTACACGATTCCATAACCTAAAAGCATCACACGAAACACAGATTGAAGTTTTAAAACAATAAAATAAATTTTATAAAGTAGGCATTGTAATCATAATGCCACCTGAACCAAACACAGGTGAATCAGATATTTTCCTTCGTAACACCGGGATCTAAGCCAACCAGCCGCAGGTCCACCTTCTAGCTCGTCCGTTGCACGACTGGCTTCCCCCCGCGCGGGAAGCCAGACTTTCATTATTATTACCTGACCATGTACGGTCAAGTGAAGCTTACGCCACATTAATCAGTATTGTACGCCGGACACTCCTTATTTACTTATTTATAAACAAAATAACGTAGTTATAACCAATACACATTTTTTTTGTAAGAGGACAACTCATTTCCTTTCGATATAATTATAATTTATATTGATGTATCAAAGGGAAAATGCGACATCGACCATTTTGTACCGGAAAATGGCAAACGGACGCGTTATATGAATCAGAAGAACACACTTCAAATATTTTTATTTTGTACCTAGACAGCAAGTATTTAAAAAAGCTAAACTGTACAAAAAAAAAATTACATGCCGTTTTGTTAGTTGGTTACAGAAATATACCCATAGACATCGAAAATTTTGTCCCTGAAGAAGTACCCATATACATTTTTTGTTTGTATACGTGTCCTCTATCTAAATATATAACTTTTGTTGTGCACCGCGATTCTGAAAAAAAATCAAAATGGCGGCTGATTTTAGGGCCAAAACCTTCAAACCCCTTTCTTTTTCCCCGCCTTCCCCGTCGCATCACATCGTCTGCTCGCGCTACTGCTTCGTTTTCACTTAGCGTTCTTTCCGACTATTTTTTTTAGGGTTCCGTGCCCAAAGGGTGAAAACAGAACCCTATTACTGAGACTTCCGCTGTCTTTCCGTCTGTCTGTCACAAGGCTGTATCTCAAGAACCGCGATAGCTAGACAGTTGAAATTTTCACAAATTATGTGTAATTAAACTCAAAGCATTTATTTCAATTAAACCAATTACAGGCACTTTTGAATTGTCAAGGGGTCGGTCAGTCAGAAAGATGAAGCTAGTTGCCCATTCCAAAGCGTAGGTACCTATGGAGAAGAACGGGCAAGAAACTCCATGGACACTCTTTTAAATCAGAATAATATGGTTACAAAGTCTTGGTTACATCATTCATGCTAAAAATTATACATGTGAGAACGATGCAGAACGTTAAAAGCGTCCATAATGAAAAGATGAGAAAAAAAAAACAATTAAAAAATTAAATTAAAATAAGCCGTGGCAGCAAAGAGATGACCAGTCCCTACTGACGGCGCCCGTTCACGAACATGACGCATGTATTAGCACCATTCAGCTCAACCATTTTGAAGGGAGCTAAATGATCCAACACATGCGCCACCATCAGCGAGACATTTGAGTGAGCATGACATACTCTCAGCCGCCAGAGCACATTCAAGTCAATGAAAGACGTACCCAGTAAATGGTAGCTTTATAGTATGTACATAGTACTCACACATGTGCTATGCAATTATACAATACTAAGAGATTGAATTTATATAATGCAAAAGTAGTATTTTACAATCTTCAGCAGCTCCAACAGTATTTTCGAATGCTAATCAATTTATATGTGCGTCCTTATGGAGCAGGACCAGCATTTAGCCACGCATTTCTATCAGTGATGTAATCCCCCAATTTATAATATGCCTGGCTGCATAGTGTGCGTTTTATACAAGATTTAAATTTCGTTTCATTCAGTTCAAGTATGTGGGTAGGTATTTTATTGTAACATTTTAAACAGTAGCCCATGAAAGATGAGTCTACTTTAGCCAGCCTGAAACCTGGTTGAACTAATTGGTCCCTATTTCTAGTGATATAATTGTGTCTTTCACCTCTTTTACTAAAAAGATGTAGGTTTTTCCTTACGTACATGATATTTTCATAGATATATTGACAAGGTACCGTCATGATGTTAATATCTTTAAACAGTTTCCTTAGAGAGTCACGCCGGCGGAGATTATATATGGCTCTGATGGCTCTTTTCTGCAGAATAAAAATAGACTCGATGTCTGCAGCCCGTCCCCATAGTAAAATACCGTACGACATTATACTATGAAAGTAACTAAAATAGACTAGTCTCGCGGTATCAACATCAGTAAATTGACGGATTTTTCTCACAGCATATGCTGCTGAACTTAGCCGTCCTGCAAGGGATGTTAAATGAGGACCCCATTGAAGCCTTGAGTCGAGCGTGATCCCCAGGAAAACAGTTTCATCGACGAATTCGAGTTTCTCTTGATTCAGTACTATCTCACAATTACTACTTTTGACATTTGGTAAAGAAAATCTTATGCACTTGGTTTTTTTCCCATTTAACACTAAATTATTAGCAGTGAACCAATTTTGGATCTGCTGTAGGGCGTTATTTACGTCGTCAAGATTTGATGCACGTCTATTAATTTTAAAAATCAAGGAAGTATCATCAGCAAATAACACCATTTGAGGGTGGGTTTTTAACAAATGGGGTAGGTCATTAATATATACTAAAAAGAGGAAAGGACCTAATATCGAGCCTTGTGGTACACCCATTTTTACTTTTAAACCGAGTGAATTGACACCATTTATTTGAACTTGCTGTTGTCTATCATTTAAATAAGATTTTACTAAACTGAGCGCAAGTTTTCCAAGTCCGTAATGTTCAAGTTTTAAGAGTAAGGTTTCGTGGTCGACGCAATCAAAAGCCTTGGAGAGGTCACAAAAAACTCCTATGGCGTCTTGAGACTCTTCCCACGCCGTAAATATGTGTTTTAATAAGGTGACACCGGCATCAGTCGTACAACGTCCCTTGGTGAAACCATACTGTTGGTCGTGTAATATTTTATTGGTGTTAAAATGATTGAGCATTTGGTTCAGCATCACCTTTTCAAAGACCTTGCTGAAAACCGGTAACACGGATACGGGTCTATAATTATTGGTATCTTTACTGTCCCCCGATTTGAAAAGTGGTATTACCTTACTGTATTTCATTAGATCCGGGAAGACTCCTTGATCTACACATAAATTAAATATTAAGGCTAAGTACGGCGCTATAGTCTCAATAATGGAGGTACAAACTTTGATAGACATTCCCCATAGATCTTCGGTTAGTTTGATCTTGATTTGCTTGAAAGCTTTTATTACTATTATGGGGTTTATATGCTTGAATTTAAATTCAATCTGGCAGGATGAAACGTTTGCTCTTAATAAATCAATAGAACGCAAGGGCGAGGAATTTAAGACTTCAGTAGTTTTATGTGGGATACTGGTAAAGAAATTTACAAATTCTTGAGCAACTTCTTTGTTAGTGCTTATGAGACCACGCGAAGTCTCTAGTGTGAAATCATTATTATGTATTTCTGTTGCCGCTATAACAACAAATACTAAAATCAAAATAAAAAAAATATTTAAGTGGGGCTCCCATACAACAGACGTCATTTTTTTGCCGTTAACGGCAACAGGTAGACGCTTGAAATATTTACAAAATAGCTAGTTAGTTGTATATTCACTTTAAAAATAAATAATGAAATTAAAATAAAATTAATTAAGGGGGGCTCCCATACAACAAACGTGATTTTTTTATATTATGTAGTGTTAAATATTGTACAGACGCCAGCACATCAACCTACTACAATCTGTCAAAGGGGTTTGAAGATTTTTGTATGGAGGGTGGCCCTAAGGTCAGCCGCCATTTTTATTTTTTTTCACAATCGCGGTGCACAACAAAAGTTATATATTTAGATAGAGGACACTTATATAAACAAAAAATGTTATGTAACATAATATCCTAAAGCGTCAGGTTTCGGAGTTATTCACCGAAATATAAGTCGAAAACAACAAGGATTTTCTTGTTTTTTTCCCTCCAGGTAAGCATATTGAACTATTGAGGTAATAGAAACGTTATGAAACCTTTATGGAGAAGAAACAAATGAAGAATAGACATTTTTTAAATAAATAATTAAACACGGCAATTTATAGTTCGTTTTTTAATCCCAGAGACTAATCTGACATGTAAGTCTTTTGTGTTTTCGTATAAATGTTTGACATTACACTTGTCAGATTAGTCTCTGGGATTAAAAAACGAACTATAAATTGACGTATTTAATTATTTATTTAAAAAATGTCTATTCTTCATTTGTTTCTTCTCCATAAAGGTTTCATAACGTTTCTATTGCCTCAATAGTTCAATATGCTTACCAGGAGGGAAAAAAAACAAAAAAATCCTTGTTGTTTTCGACTTATATTTCGGTGAATAACTCCGAAACCTGACGCTTTAGGATATTATGTTACATAACATTTTTTGTTGGTATAAGTGTCCTCTATCTAAATATATAACTTTTGTTGCGCACCGCGATTCTGAAAAAAAATCAAAATGGATGGCGGCTGATTTTAGGGCCAAAATCTTCAAACCCCTTTATTTAATAGATTTTCAACTTTATTACTTAATCATAAGGTTCAAAGTTGATTGGGAAAATCTGACAGTTTCGGGTAGGTTGATGTGCTGGCGTCTGTACGGTGGTACGGAACCCTTCGTGTGCGAGTCTGACTCGCACTTGGCCGGTTTTTCCGGTTGCTTGGCTTCCAAGGGTCGTGATGTTAATAATACCACACCCCGGACACTCCATACAACATACAACGCTCGCAAAATAATTACTTACTACTACTTTAAAAAATGACGTTTGTATACCTACGTATGAATGTGTGCGTGAGGTACTTGTGTTGCGAGTGCTCTTGTTAAAGAACTGCGACGAATACGCCGAAGTGCGGGGTAAGGTGCGGTAACTGATGTTAGTGCGGGGAAGGGAGTGTCCTTTCTGTACGTAGTACTTTAAGTATTCTGTGATAATACGACACTATTTGAGCGGAGGAGGTGCGATATTGCTATGAAAATATGGTAGGCGTCAAAATTTGTTTTCTTGATTTTCTCGTTAATTACTCATTGCAATATATTTTCAGATTATATTTTTATGAGGTACGTTGAAGGTACATTCCTCTGGTAAATATTAGGTAACCATAAGATATCTATTACATTAATTATTATCAGATTCACCCGTCATTCTGACTGTCAGGACTGCGGCTCACTTTATTTTTGTAATTGTCCTTGTTTCATGGAGGAACATTGAATTTCATTAAAGGTACATTCCTGGTACCTACATTCCTTTTATATACCTATAACATATTCATTTCTGCAACAATACACCTGTCATTCTGATCCACACAAGAATTAGGCTATCAATTGTAAAAAGAATTGTTGAAATCCGTCTGGGAGTCCCAGAAATTAGTGCATTCAAACAAAGAAAAAAAATCGGCTTTATTATCGTCGACTTGAGAACCTCATCCTTTTTTTCGTCGCTTAAAATCAGTAAACTACACGACGACACGTGAAATCCAATTAAACTACAATTGTAAAAAATATTATCCTCTTTATGACTTCGCCGCAATCGGATAAAAGAGCCAACACGTTCAATTAATGCAACGCGAACCCTGTTGCCACGCTACACGGTGCCGGGTCGGCGCATCATTGAACAGAGGGCCCGATACGATCAATCATAGGTACTGACGAAATAAGTAACAAAATACATATACTGTGAAGTGCAAGCGAAATAGCTCATAACATCTACGCGCCTGCGCGCCGCGCCCTGCATAGTGCATAAGGTCATCTATGTAGGTATACCACACCTGAATCCTCTCGATGGCAAGCGCCAGTGCTTATCATTAAAATAAAATAATATAGTGATCAAGTCTCCGCATCACAGCAGACAACGACCACTTGTAAAAAGGTACATACTCTTCTGTTCTGTACATAAACTATTGTTGATATTGTTAGCGAAAAACGTTTCTAATTGCATGTCAATGTTCTATTGAATTGGACCCCGTGTGCCATGATTGATTTTTGATTACGGGGGGCGTGTCGAACACGACGGTTATGAAAATATGATAGGGTTATTTTTCATTAGTTTTTACTTATGTTGGTGATCTAACGTGTGTGATCCGCATACGGGAAACGATTGATGGGTTTAAACCCATGATTTCCTTCTCCGCATAAAATCTGCAATAATCGAAAAAAGACACAAGTACCAATATTCCTGGCAAAGGAATGTTGCGCAGCGTTGTTGCAGCAACATGGTTGTTGCTGGAAACATGTTATGTACCTATTTACAGTGAGACATGCAACATTTATGAACAAAGTTAACATGTCCTGAGGTGGAGAGCACGCAATACCGTGGTCTCCAGTCCAGTGCAAGCATTTTACATTTCTATGAGTGCAAGCATATTGTGGGACGCCCCCCAGCCCGACGACCTAAAAAAGGTGGCTGGGACTGACTAGATCCGACAGGCCGTGGATAGGGTGTTGTGGCGCAGCCTGGGAGAGGCCTATGTCCAGCAGTGGACTGCGATAGGCTGAGTTGATGCAACATGTTTCTAGCAACGATATTATAAAAGGTGTAACAGAATAAACGCAAGTCCTGAAAGTAGTTTGTTTATAATTGGATTTCAGTAACTTTTAATGTAGGTATTATTTTCAAAAATGTATTTTATCATACTAACTGACGATTGAGCCAAAGAGAAACAAATCTTATTCCAAGACAATAAGACTCAATTTAAATGCATAAAGTTATGCCACAGAATACTAATAGTACAGACGCCAGCACATCAACCTACACCTAACTGTCACATTTTCCCAATCAACTTTGAACCTTATGCTTCAGTGATAAAGCTGAAAATCTATTAAAGAAATTTGACAGATTGTAGTAGGTTGATGTGCTGGCGTCTGTACTACGGTAATGCTATGGTCAACACGATTTAAAAAAAAAAAAGTTTTGGTCGTTGTATTGAATTTGAATTTTAACCCAATACTCTAATTGGGGTGTATGAGGTCTTGCGTTAATTATGTTACATATTGTATAATTATGTTACCTACTGCAACGCTTAATGCAACTTTTATTAACAAGTCATGAGTTCATGACTCTTTGTCTGGCTAAGCTGGTAAGGCTGCCTGTCCGCCGGAGCGGAGCGAGGCTGCGGAGCGGAAAAACGGATTTTTTTTAATAAAAATTGAATGTCTCCGTTTCTCCGCTCCGGTGAACAAGCAGCCTTATGGTGGCGTTTCTAGAACTTCATATGAACTGAATTAAATGAAATAACCGCACGACTTCTTTCATGGCCCCCTCCAAAAGGTTTGAAGCACTCCCGGCCTTCGCCTTTAGACACTGATTGCGTGGCAATTCCGTGGTCTGTGCTCCTGACTAGTCCCCCTTCCTTCCTCGTGGTCAAACTTAATGGTCAAACTGATTTGACCACGAGGAATTCTGTTCCGGATAGTCAAACTACTTAGTTTAACGAAAAATATCCACCCTTTGTAAATATACTTGTAGTTGTACAGTAATTAACAAAAATAAATTCCTTCCTCGTGGTCAAACTTAATGGTCAAACTGATGTGACCACGAGGAATTCTGTTCTGGATAGTCAAACTACTTAGTTTAACGAAAAATATGTCCCGACCATTGGGATTAGCGGCTATGTCGTCACTTTGGCCATTTCGTCACTATCCCTAATAGGTCACTTTCACTAATACGTCACCTTGTGCATCTGGTCAGTTTCTTAACTCGTCTCACGCTGTATTTCGACTCATTCCCAACTCGTCCGATGGATATGTACAATGAAGCACAAAAACAAACATTTTCAGTAAAACAAAATTTTATTATAAATTAGGTAGTACTCGCACAATCGTGCGGGGTAATTTCATAACACACTAACAGTGCATTTTGACAGCAATGGCTTTCATTAGTTCAAGAAAATTCATTGCGTTATTTACGTTGTTGAGCAGATTATTTTTCGAGCATAAGATTTAATGGATTAGTAATATCCTTCAAAATCATTCAGATTGGGATTGAAAGTGTGTTATGCAATTAGGGCCCTGCATGTTTCTTTTTTTGGACAAAGTTGTAATATAATAATGTATTTTGAACAGGTCTTTCTCTAAACATTGGCGTAAATAATGTTGGTTGAGGTAACGAGTAGAATTTTCTTATTTCTTTATATTATCTTATTTTTCTGCTTATCTATCGCTACTGCCGCGAATGTCTCAACGCGAGTAATTTACATACACACGACACGTCACATCGTGTGTGTGTTTTTGGCCCTAAGACTTTTGCAGGCTTGCTACTTTTTAGCATTGTCGATAAGCGATTTTTTCTCTTTTCACTGCGGTTTGAAAGCTCGATACAGCGACCGATTGGCTTACCTCTAGACAACCAATGCAATATCAACAGAAATCGATAAAAATAATCGATAAAAACGGCGTTCAAACGCTGTCATCGTCAATCGCCAGTCACAAAATTGCCGATTGTCGATGTTTAAAAAAATAGCAAGTCTGCTATAGTCTATATCCAACGTTTTTTTAATAAATCACTGAAAGATACATCCCTATTACCTCACTGCGTAAGAAAAAGGGTTATTTGTGAACCAGCTAACTAATTAGCCACCTTAAAAAATATTCACAATTTTAATTCGAGTCAAGTCGACGATTTAAAATAGCCGCCTTGACAAAAAAATTGGCGCCAAAAGTAGATGGCTTATGTAGCCACGTGTTTGCCCGTGCAGCAGTTCGCAACCCTATGAAATAACGCACCGAACGCACGTATTTTTTTTATTCACACAAATGAATGCAAAAGTAACTTTTAGATAGATAGTCCACAACTGGACACGGGAAAATTTAAGGGGCCAACAAATCTCGAGGCGATCGCATTGATGTTTAAATGGCGTATAGTCAAAGTCAAAAACATACAGCAAATCGTTTGCGTCAGTCGTTGTCGTCAGTTTTATTAAAATCGTTTAGGGCATTTTTGTTCATAAATCTGCAACCAAAGATTTAAGTTCCTAATTCTACAATCCCATAGTCCAACCATAGTCCAACGCATTGCATGAATTCTAAAAATATCGCTAACTTCGAACATGGTCGATAATATCGACTCAACAATACATAACTACAGTTGCGTCAAGCACTAGTAGGCAAGCCGCCGGCCGCCATCTTAGGTCGACATTGTTGATTTCCATATCAAATGAAATGTGTCTCCATTTCAACAAAATAAACTGATTTAGCATGAGGACTTAAGTTTTTGTTGATTTAGTAGTGATAATACATAAAATGGAAGAGGAATACATTGACTCTCAGGACTCGGCTGTAACTGAAGTGGTTAATCGTCCTAATAGTGAAGTGAGTGAAAATTTGGTGGACAATACCAAAGATTTCGGCGATGTAGTGCCTGTAGGGTTCGACGAGAATTACGAAGACGACGAAGGCGGAAACAGCTTC
This sequence comes from Amphipoea oculea, assembly GCA_945859645.1. NCBI lineage: Eukaryota > Metazoa > Arthropoda > Insecta > Lepidoptera > Noctuidae > Amphipoea > Amphipoea oculea. The sequence goes on along the minus strand of OX243891.1, from coordinate 971,224 downwards.
CGAGGAGGTCGGGGCCGCGGGAACTTCAGGTAACAATATCTATGCTTCATAAAAAAAAATACATGTTCCATATCAATAATTTTGCAATTTGCGGCATTTCCCGAGTATCTTATTGTAATTTGTGATCTATATTACCATCTGCGGTGATTTGCAGCCATTCGCAGCGTTTCCCTAAAGTTGTAGAGCATTCTGTAATTGTGTAAATTCTTCTGTTTTAAACAATAAGACCTTGGGTGTGCTTACATTTAAACTTTGTAGATGTAAGTTAGTCTGCTGGCGTAAATTGCGTTAATTTATGCGTAGCGACCCCAGCGGCGTCATTTTGAGTCAATATTTGTCGATCTTAGTAACATTTTCTGTATTATAACCTCTTCACATAGATTTTTTACTGCCATAGTCTCAAAAATCCAAGAATGTTAATATTTTAGCGTGTCATAAGCAAAAACTACGCATTGCAGCCCAGCACTTGCATGTCATAGCTGTTACATTTACATGTGTATTTGATCCCGTAACTGGCATCGGAAATAGAATGTTTTTGATTTTCCAATTTGTTAAGAGTTGTATGTTTTGTGTGATTGCTTATCTGCTTGCATTGTTGATCTGATTTAAAATAATCTGGACTTATTATTGAAAGCTTTTGCAAATAGCACCATTACCTGCCAAAGGTGGAATAGAAACCGCGTACCGGCAAGTGTAATGTGGGACACCCCCCAGCTAGATAGACGGACAACCTAAAGAAGGTGGCTGGGGTAGACTGGATGCGGATGGCGGAGGACAGGGTGTTGTGGCGCAGTCTGGGAGAGGCCTATGTCCACAGTGGACTGCGATAGGCTGAGTTGATTGAATGATTGACCTGCCAAAGATATTTTTTATAAATTATGAATAATATCTGAATTATAATATACCTATTGGCGAGCGAGTAAAAAGATGTGCTTGATCCTCACATGTACCGGGTACTCTCAGTGAGATTGTCTGTAATACTAAGGCTTTGCTGGTCTTCCTTGAGGAGCTAGGGTGGAATGAATAATTGGCATGCCTACATAATCAGCCTATAATGTTCCCACTCCTGGGAAACAGGCCTCCTCTCAGTGAGAGGGAGTGGGCCGTAATTCACCACGCGGGCCCAGTGCAGGTTGGCAGATGTCACATGTCTTCGAATTTTTAGATTTAGGACATGCTGGTTTCCTCAGGATGTTTTCCTTCACCGTTTTTAGAGCAGTGGTGATGAAATAATTTACACAAAGTAAAGCGCCTGTCTGGATTCGTTCTATCCTCATAAGTCTCGATCCCGTGGGAATATCGGGATAAAAAGTATCCTATGTCCTAATCCAGGTCATGGTCTACCCATGTGCCAGATTTCATCCAAATCCGTTCAGCCATTTTAGAGTGAAAGTGTAACAAATAACAATCAAGAAAAATCACATCATTTCTCTTTATGATATTAAGTTTAGATAATTATGCTGACCCTCTGCACTGCTGCTAACTCTTCAGGCTATGTTATGTGTGCACTGCTTCTGCTTATGTCAATGTGTGACTGCATGTTTGCCTGCAACATTATTGTGGCTTTTGTAACACACGTACAGTCAACAGCGAAAGTAGATGATGAAAATCAGAAATTCAATACTAAAGAACGGAGTTCGCGTCAGAACTGTGTGGCGTCGAATTGATTCAAAAGTACGTGATTGTAAATTATACCAAACATTTACTACTAGTACAGCTGCCATATATTCGTGATCAGTTTTGACTCCAAAAGTTATAAACTCAATTTATCATCTACTTTTGCTGTTGACTATACTATAACTAGCGTAGGAGCACACTGCACAGAATACTTAAAGTACTACGTACAGAAAGGACACTCCCTTCCCCGCACTAACATCAGTTACCGCACCTCACCCCGCACTTCGACGTATTCGTCGCAGTTCTTTAACAAGAGCGCTCGCAAACACAAGTACCTCACGCACACATTCATATGTATACAAACGTCATTTTTTAATGTAGTAGTAGTAGGTAATTATTTTGCGAGCGTTGTATGGAGTGTCCAGGGTGTGGTAGGAGTCTGGGCCTCACTACTTTGTTAAAAAATATATACGCTAATAATGAATTTATTATTTAAAAAAAAAATTACATTCATCGTAACCTCCTGTTTGATCTGCATATTCACAATCACTTGATATGCTTCCGTACCATATCGAACATCAATCAATGATATCGTAGGAGTCCTCTAAACACTGTCCACAAGTTGAAAACCTGAATATTTTGTCACTTTAATTCAAATAGACGGCTGCTATTCTTCAGACATCTGATTTCTGACAGGGGCAAGACAAATCAGGTTATCGAAATGTCATTTTTGATGCCATAGCCTGTCGGATGGTTGTGAATAGTCATGCTGATATGCTAACTGCACTCCAGATGCAGCTGAATATTAGTATGTTACATGGAGCGAGTGCCTATCTGACGTCCACAACCCAGTTACTGGGTAATACGACACCCCTTGGTAAGACTGGTTGTCAGACTTCCGGGATTCTGACTTCCTGTAACAACTGTCAAACATCTACGAATGACAGTCGGGACCCTCATAACGTGCTTTCGAGGCTCTTGGTCAGACTAATATAATTGGGAAAAGGCTAGGTAGGTTTAAACCTCTTCATTTTGAAAGCCTGATTAACTCTAATCAGTTAATTTGCCTTCAAATCTTGTTTGCTTTAATTTGTTCACAACAGCTTAATTAGCAACTTATTTCGATAGATATTTGTAATGCTTGCACATAGACAAGACAGTAGTTTTTTATTTATAACCCCGAAGCCGTTACGGTTTAGTGTAAATATGGCTTCACTAAGCTTTAGATGTCACCGTAATTATGCATGTCATTATATTATTATACTTCATAGTTTATATCATTTACATGAAATGCCAAGCTTACAGTTCGCACCTTCAGTGCAACAAAGTCACAAATAGCAAAACTGCAAAATTGAGGTAAGTATACCAAATTGTCTGAACCATGCTTATACCTGGGGCAGCAAAATCATCCGCGAAAGTATCTCAAAATTCTACTAGATGGCGCAGGTGCCTTTGTGGTTATAAATGCGAAAAAATGAGGAAATAAATGCGAAAAAAATTTTTAAAATCCTCTCCTTTAAAATTAAAAAATGAGCTGTTGTGACTTTGTTGCACCGAAGGTGCGAGTTATAATACTAGAATAGAACTATTAGTTTTTCATTGTTTAAAATCACAAAAATAAAAATTATAGTTAATAACTATAATTTTTATCAAAATCTTTGTAATTTACTGCTGAGCTCTCAATAAGTCTAACACGAATGAAATTCCGAACAGAAGTAGAGGCCGCGGGCCTCCACCGGGCTGGATGAATGGGCCTCCTATGAGGTTCAGAGGTCGCGGCTACGGTCCAGGCGGTCCCCCGATGAGAGGTCGAGGCTTCTTCCGTGGACGCGGCGGCCCACGCGGCTTTGGGCCTAACAACGGTCCGAACTTTGACAATAACTGGGGCCCTATGGGTCCTCCGCCCCCGGGGATGATGGGCGGGCCTCCACCTGGTATGATGGGTGGTCCTCCACCGTTTGGGCCTCCGCCTGGCATGATGCCTCCGGGTGGACCAATGGGCCCTCCGCCAAATATGATGGGACAGCCTCCGCCGTTTGGTGGTCCACCTGGTATGCCGCCGCCTAATATGGTAAGTTTCTTTTTCTGTATGTTATTTTTTCTTTAATAAAGCATTTAGCTCTATGATTGTTGATTAGATAAGTTTTAGATTCGTTTTTATGAACCTCTATAGTTTCAAAGGCACTCATATTTTCATTCTAAACACAGTCATAACTTTGTCATCTTAGAAATAATAAACAACACGAAGGCTTCACAAAAATGAGAAGCAGCTGATTATTATGATGGCGTCCTTAGTCAAAGATTAATTCATCGTACCATATCCAAGAAAGCAAATGTTACTGCTGTTTTATTTTCTAGTCATGTACATTGTGTATTCATTTGTTTTTTCTGGTTAAAAACATACAGACAAGCATAGTGGTAAAAAAAGTTATCTCCAAAAAAAAATATATAAACTTGTTTTATACAGGCCGCCAAGATGCGCCTAATTGCGCTGACGGTGTATGACATCTGCCTATCATTTTGGTTGACTTAAAACTTAATTGTTAAAACCATTTTAACATAATACAATGTGTATTTAATTAATAAAAACTAATCCGTGTGTCCTTTTACCAGCCGGCGCCCGAACTCTGGGTGGAGACCAAGTCTGACGAAGGCAAGCCGTACTACTACCACTCCAGGACCAGGGAGACCACCTGGACCAGGCCGCAGGAGTCACCCACCTGCAAGGTCATATCACAGTCTGATATGGAAGCTATGGTTACATCAGGTACGATTATTTTGATTGATCTTTAATGGAGGGGCCCTTGATTAAATAATAACACCCGCACAGGCCGATCGATCAGGTTAAGCTACGCTTGCCGCGGTTGGTCCTTGGATGGGTGACCATCTTTACATGCCAAGACCCCTCCGTGCCTCGGAAAGCACGTTAAGCCGTTGGTCACGGCTGTCATTCGTGGATCTTTGACAGTCGTTACGGGTAGTAAGAAGCCCAAAAGTCTGACAACCAGTCTTACCAAGGGGTATCGTATTACCCAGTAACTGGGTTGTGGAGGTCAGATAGGCATTCGCTCCATGTAAAATACTGGTATTCAGCTGCATCTGGTTAGATTGAAAGCCGACCCCAATATAGTTGGGAATAGGCAAGGCAGATGATGACAAACGTGATCTTAAATGTGTGTTTTATTACAGGTGGTCCAATACCCCAGTCAGTGCCTATGAACGGTCCCATGGGCGGGCCGATGTCCGGGCCTATGGGCATGATGCCCAACGGCGTCATGTCCAACGTGATGCCCCCCGGGGTCCACAACGCGCCCCCCACTGGCAATGTTCCGCCGTTCATGACGCAACCACCTCCATGGGTGAAGGAAGGAGGTGAGATTTTAAAATAAGGCCTGATATGCACGGTACGATTTCATTAAAAAAAAAATTAACATATAAAAAATAAATAATAAAGAGTAAGTATTCTATTCTATTCATTACCTGTGGCACTCTGCTATATTGTATTTATCTACACCTATGCTATAAATGATCTATAAAAGTTTCTGAAACAGCTTATTGCCAACATTAAATAACCAGTTTCATAGTAACCATAATAACATCCAAACAAGTGTTATAATGTTGTACTAAATTTCATTATGCAACTCCTTTTCAAAAAAAGAACATAATATTGTCATGCACGCGCGTTTCACTACCACGGCGCCGTAATTAAAAAAAAAAGAACTTATAGGTTATTCGAATTCACGTCGTCGTATCCCGCCGGCCGCCACTTTGTTCGATAATAGTATTGCAAAAAACTGTTTCAAAACCTTTTATAGAGGATTCATATCATGGGTCTAGATAAAGTCTTGTATGCAACTGTACAAAATATATATTTGGGAACCTAGATATTCTGTAATCCAATCGGAATAAATACACACTACATTAAGAATATGTTTGATTTACAAATTATTTTGGAATTACGTTTGTATGAACAACGTATGCTTCGCCGAAATGTGGTGTGCTGTAGGTACACTCCTGCCTATTCCTTCGGAAATTCCAGGCGTGATGTTGTGTAATAGTTTTGTCTGTAACTAGCTGCGCCCCGCGGTTTCACCCGCATAAGTTTCGATCCCGTGGGAATATCAGGATAAAAACTATCCTATGTTCTTTCCCGGGACTCAAACTATATCTGTACCAAATTTCATCTAAATCGGTTTAGTGGTTTAGGTGTGCAAAGGTAACATACAGACAGAGTTACTTTCGAATTTATAATATTAGTATGGATTAATTATTATTGTTTTAACAGGTTCAAAGGACAATAAGGAGGGAGACAGCCCCACGGATAATGATGACGTGCCGCCCGGAGAGAATGCGCCGATCGCACAACCAGCCAATGGTAAGATTTGTGTTTTATTCAACAAGGATGAAAAGAGCAGCGGTGGCCCAGCGGTAGCGGTCGCGACTTACGTGTTTGGGTCGTGGGTTCGAACCCAAGCAGGCACTTTGCGTAAGATATTTCATCACTCACTGCTCTCAAAACGGTGAACGAAAACATCGAGAGGAAACCAACATATCCTAGAACCAAAAATTCGTAGGCATGACACTTACCCGAACTGGGCCCGTGCGGTGAACACACACCCCATTTTTTTTTTTCATCAGGAATTTCTCATTATCTGTTTGCAGTCTGGATTTGTGTTCCGTTACTAAAATACAAAGTCAAAGCATTTATTTCAGTTTTGAACGTCAAAAATTACATTAAAATAGAATTGTTTCTAGTCGCCCCTTCCAAAAGGTAGTTTTCGTATGGAGAAGAATGGGCAAGAAACTCCACCGTTACTCTTTTAAAATGTTTTACAATATTTTGTATAGGTACATTAACTAAATAATAATATGTGAGGACGATGCACGGAAATAGTAGATTGTACAACTAAGGCATAAAATAAGCTATTTTACCCCGAGACGTTTATATCCACCCGAGCCGCAGGCGAGTGTGGATAGTTAAGTCGAGGGGTAATATGGCTCGTTTATGCCTGAGTTATACACTCTGCTTTTCACTTTGATTGCGAGAAAATGAAACAGGCATAAAGTACACAATTACACAAGCACATAATTAATCAAAAATGTTGCATCCGTAGCTAATTCCCGCCACCACAGCCACCACCGCCAAGAAACTTTTTAAAAGTTTTTTTTTAATTTTCAACATTTGTCATTCGACATGGGTACTTCATACTGCCAAAAAATGAAAACGTTTCTTTGCGTTTTAAAATAATAAATGACAACTATTTTACCTGATTTTATTAAATTAACGATAGAAAACACGGAAGTGGTATAAATTAAAGAAAATGAAATAAATCACGACTTTAATCTGCGAAGTTTTATTGTGCGTGTGGCTGTTGGGCCTGATTACTTTAGTCTTAGAAAAAAAATTTACTTTATGCACTAGAACATAAAAAGCGATTTTATGTCGCCTAAGCACAACATAAAGACGGACTTTTAGAGCATGAGAAGTGAAAATAAAATTACTATACCACAATAGGTAAAAGAATTAAAAACGAAACCATGACATATAAATTAATTATCTGATAGATAATGGTGCTCACACATTTACAAACATGGTAAAAGTAAACGATTTTAATTTTAAAAAAATTAACAAGTAATAAGTTTGTAATACACGTCTGCTTTCTCCTTTGTGGCGTTCAATCTTGCTGTTATTTGACATAAGTTCCCCTCCCACAGGCAACATGTTCCCAGGCGGCGCGGGCGCCGGCTACGGCTACGGCGGCGCGTTCCCGGGCGCGGGCGGCGCGGGCGCGGGGGGCGGGTGGCCCGCCTGGTCCAGCTGGCCGCCGCCTCTAGTGGCGCAGCCGCCGCCCAACATGGCCAATGCGGCCGTGCCTGACGCCAGTGAGTATTTACTCGGTTTTCTATCTCTCTATCTATTATACTCCATTTGTTTAGGTAATAAACAACACTTTTTTCACCATCTCAACCAAAGTTTAAAAGGATGGCTATTCAATTGCTTGCACAATAATTATTCTTCTAACCTTCTTCCTAACCTAATTCGCCTCCAGTAGATGCGTGCATTGATGCATAAAATAATTTTATACATCAATGGATGTGTGGCTTAGTTTTTTTTTTTTCATAATAGTTTATTCCGCGGACATTGGTGTGAGTTACATGTTCACCTCCATTAATCTAGTTTGTTATTTACCATAATTGTAACGTGTAACTGTTTTATGTCCCAATAAAATAAAATAAAAATAAAGGTCATACAAAAAAAACCACGTGACTTAGTTAACCAACTAAAGTAATACCAGTCACTTCTATTAGATTTTCAACTTTACCGCTAAGGCACAAGGTTCAAGGTTGATTGGGAATACTTGACAGTTTTGGGTAGCTTGATGTGCTGGCGTCTGGACGCTGCGCCTTAACCTGGGTCAAATAAATAGATTGTGTGTTCCCTCCCTCCTGTGGGTGCGGCAGTGTCGCTGGGCGGCGCGGGCGCGCGCGGGGCCAGCGGGGCCAGTGGGGCCAGCCCGGCCGCAGAGCCGCCCACCATCATTTGCGACTCGCCCACACCGGCTGACAGGCCCGCTAAGGACGAGACTGTGAGTATAAACAACGTTTATCTACACCCATGCTATAAATCCTTTATAAAAGTTTCTGAATCAACTTATTGCCAACATTAAAACAACCAGTGTCATAGTAGCCATAATATCATCCAAACGATTGTTATAATGTTGTACTAAATTTCATTATGCAACTCGTTTTAAAAAAAAGAACATTGTCATGCACGCGCGTTTCACTACCTCGTTTATGGACATAATGTAACAGATGAACTAGGGAAATAAATATCTTTCTATTCTCTTCCTCTTAAGGTGAATGCGCAGTTTTAGACTGCGAAATTCAAATTTTCTTACGTTTTTTTGCAATTTGCAGGTCAGTGTCAGGTTGTATCTTGATCAAAACATGATTCGCGACTATAATAGATATGTATTTACAGAATTATATTCATTAGAATCAATAATATCTCTTTAAGTTAGATTTCTACCATAATCGCTTTTCCATACGAGAATAGAATAGAATACTCTTTATTATGTACACCATATAAATTACAGACAAAAATATAGAAACTTTACAATGGGTGACACAATGGGCGGTCTTATCGCTAAGAGCGATCTTTTAATGACAACCTTTGGATGGATTGGATTGGATTTGTTCTTATGGTACAAATCTAACTTAGAAAGATGTATTAATGATTCTAATGATTATAATTATGTAAATACGTACCTGTTATAGTCGCGAATCTAATTTTGATCAAGATAAAACCTGACACTGAACTGAAAATTGCAAAAAACGTAAGAAAAATTGAATTTCGCAGGCTACCACTGCGCATTCACCTTAAGAGCCTATACTACCTCAAATGGCTTAGCGTGATCCTCCGTTATGTCGAAAATACTGCACCATTAATTTTGAAATAAATATATGGTAAAGTTGAGGATTAATGTTAGGTCTTATGTTAGACGAAAACACGATTCCATAAAATTTTCTCGATAGAAAAAAAATCCAAAGTTACCTCTAACCCGAACAATAAACCGCTGGTATTAAAAAAATACTTCAAATTAGATCATGAAACTTTTCACACTAACTTAACTTACTTTAAAGCAGGTCTTATGTTATTTATTTTTTTATAATTACCATTATTTTCACCGTAATAAGCAAATACCTAAACTATTGGCGCTGCCTGCCGCCCAGCACCGCACTCTGTCTCGCTCTCACTCAGTCCGCGAGCAGTATCGTATAAGCGAGATAAAGAGTGAATTTTAGCTGAGGTAGTATAGGCTCTTAATATGCAAAGTCAAAGCATTTATTTCAAATAGGCACATAAAAGGCACTTTTGAACGTCAAAAATGTCTTGTATGAATGTATGCCCAGTATAATCACACGTGACTGCTATTCTAATGCTTGTACCTGCCTCTCAGGTGATATCCCCGGAGTTGATAGCGGCGGCCGCCGAGTGGACCATGCACCGCGCGCCAGACGGTCGGCCCTACTACTACAACGCGGTCAAGCAGGAGAGCGTCTGGGAGAAACCTAAACCCATGAAGGAGCTCGAAGGTACGATAAGTTCCTGCCTATTATAACATCACTAGTACCAGTGGCGTGCATTACATATAGGCATATAAGCAGTGCCTACCTCGATATATCAACATAAGCCTGTCAATTACATTTTAGTGTGTGTGCCCCACAATTAAGAAACTCACTAAATTATAATACCTACCAAAAAACAAAATCTTCATACAAACACGCGCGGCAGTAGGCAGTCGCCGGACGGCCTACTCGGCTCCCGTACTATTCGCACATTGTCATTGGTCTTTACTCGTTCAAGTTAATACGACAAAATTAATAATACGTACGTCTCACGCGTAATACCATGAGGTTCGACCTTCGCAATTTATCACCCTTAAGTAGGCATGCCTACTCAAATAACCACACTTTTGACCTCACTTTTTTTTTCTGATTCGTGACCGCGTTTGTCTAGACTAGACCCGGTCTAGTGCCTATCTATTCTGAAAACCAATGCACGCCACTGACTAGTACTTTGCCCGCGACTCCCCCTTTAGGGGGTAGTTTAGAAAAACAAAAAATGTCAAACTTCATAATTTACTTAGATAAGTATTCGTGCCAAGTTTCAAGCTCATTAACTCAAGGAATAAGATTTTTCATACAAACAAAGTCCCCCCTTTTCACCTCCTTAAAGATTGAATTTCCAAAAACCCTTTCTTAGTGCTCCCCTACATTATAAAAGGAAGCTGTGTGCAAAATTGCACATTCCTAGACCCAGTAGTTTCTGCTGTGCGTTAATATGTCAGTCAATCAGTTTCTCCTTTTATATACAGGGTGAATTTTCCAAGTGGGCGTGGATGGCCAAATTCTAAACTATGAGGAATAGCGAAATGTACTCAAAGGAGTCGCGGGCTCGATTTTGATGAAAACTAAAACTGCATCATTGGATTATTGAAAAATCAATATTTCTAGCCAGGAATCGAACCTGTTGATTTTGAAAAAAAAAAAAATACTGTATTATTACACCATTCGATAGTGTCCATAATAAGGATCTAATTCTGGGAAGTAATGACATATAACAAATTAACCCACCGCGCTTGTCTAGTGCGAGTTGGTGGGTGTACAGTGGACCGCCTGACTGGGTCCGTGGGCGCCGCCTTTGACGTGCTAGATGTTCATCAGCCGCCGCCCTGAGTTGATATCCTGCACTAATATCGACTGTTCCATCCGAGCCTATTTGGGTGTATTTATCCCATAGCCTACAGGTGGCGTTCTACATTTAGTTCAATACTAAATGCACGACAGTTTAAAGTCATATCGAGGACTCAAAATTAAATACATGTCTTTTATTTTTCACTTACAGAATTGAGAGCGAAGATTGCTATAGAGAAAGGCGAACCGGTCGAGAAGAAAAATGACAAGAAAATGGACATTGATGACGGTAAGATCGAAGGTGAGTTTTTATTATAGCACTCAAACTCAAAGCATTTATTTCAAACTAGCAGCACCCCGCGGTTTCACCCACATAAGTTTCCCGTGGGAATATCGGGATAAAAAGTATCCTATGCCCTTTCTCGGGACTCAAACTATCTCTATACCAAATTTCATCTAAATCGGTTAAGCGTGAAGAGGTAACAGATAGACACACTTTCGCATTTATAATATTAGTATAGATAAACCAATTACAGGCACTTTTGAATTGTCAAGGGGTTGGTCAGTCAGAAAGATGAAGCTAGTGGCCCATTCCAAAGAGTAGGTACCTATGGAGAAGATCAGGCAAAAAACTCCATGGACACTCTTTTAAATCATAAAATTGTTACAAAATATTGCTTACATCATTCATGTTACAATTATACATCTAAGAACGACTTAGAAAGACGTGCGCATTAAAAGTGTTCGATATCCATACTTACTAATATTATAAATTCGAAAGTAACGCTGTCTGTCTGTATATTACCTTTTCACGCCTAACCCACTGAACCGATTTAGATAAAATTTGGTATAGAGATAGTTTGATTCCCGGGAAAGGACATAGGATAGTTTTTATCCCAGTATTCCCACGGGATCGAGACTTATGCGGGTGAAACCGCGGGACGCGTCTAGTAAAAAATAATTCAGAAATTAAATTAAGCCGTGGCAGCTAAGAGATGACCCTTCCCTACTGACGGCGCCCGTTCACGAACTTATGATTTGTTCCAGTCAGATAATGATATTGCATACATCAAGGGACATATGCGCAGTGGTGGCCCAGTGGTGACAGCCGCGTTGTAGGTCGTAGGTTCGAACCCAGACAGGCGCTTTACTTTGTGTAAATTATTTCATCACCACTGCTCTCAAAACGGTGAAGGAAAACATCGTGAGGAAACCGGCATGTCCTAGAACCAAAAATTCGAAGACATGTGACATCTACCAACCCGCACTGTCTCGCGTGGTGGATTACGGCCCACTCCCTCTTACAGAGAGGAGGCCTGTGTCGCAGCAGTGGGAATATTATAGGCTGATTATGATAAAACGATCGATAATAATAAATGCAGGTAAACAGCTCTAACCCAACATTTTTCACATACAGTAATCGACGTAGAAGCCCACGCTGAAGCAAAGGCCGCAGCCGAAGCCGAAAAACTCCTGCAAGCCGAAAGACGCGCCGCCGAAGAGAGAGAGAAACAGGAGATGCAGGCCGACCAGGAGCGCCAGAAGGCCGAGCGAGAGAAAGCAGAGAAGGAGAAGGGAGACAAGGAGAAGGAGAAAGACAAAGCCAAGCAGGATAGGAGTCGGCCTATATCTAGCACGCCGATTTTGGGAACGCCATGGTAAGATTTTTTCCCAAGAAGGTAATATTGCCTGGTGGGTAATATTGCCATCTAGGTTAACACATTTAATGCTAAAGTTACTTTTTATGTCGTGTTTCATTTGAGATTAGCTGCGCCCCGCGGTTTCACCCGCATAAGTTTCGATCCCGTGGGAATATCGTGGTAAAAACTATCCTATGTCCTTTCCCGGGACTCAAACTATCTCTATACCAAATATTATCTAAATCAGTTCAGTGGTTTCGGTGTGAAAGGGTAACATACAGACAGAGTTACTTTCGAATTTATAATATTAGTACGGATGCCAAAGAGTACAAATATGTTCATTCAAGAAGGCCGATGCCGAATAACAGATTACTAAATAATCTATTGGATAGACCTACGTAATAATGCGTACTTGGCATTCAATATTTTAATAGACGGGTAATATTGCTATACCGAGTCATTGCCAGGTAAATGATAAATGATTTTATTTCAGTAAGTAGTTTTGCGCAAACACTTTTACATGTCAATCATATTTTAAAAATTAGATGAGGTCGGCGTTTCCTATCTGACTAGTTTGACAAGAAAGGCCGAAAAAAACTAATAATACTGAATAAAACTATTAATACTGCCTAGAGGGTAATGTTGCTAGGTAGCTAATATTACCAAGAGAACAGGTTATTTGTTAAATTGCCGTGAGGTTAATATTGCCACATAGTTTATTCATTGAGGCAATATTTCCTTGCGGGATTACACTGCCATATAGCGTTTTGTCGAGCCAGTATTACGGATTCGATTGCCAAACGGTGTCATATTCAATTGATTGCCCACCGAATAATTAGATGGCACCAGTTACAATGCACGCCCCCCTCCCCGCCAATCTGACGTAACTTTCTAATAAGAAAGAAACTATGAAACGTGTACTAAACATAAATTCAAATTCATTTTTTTGCTAATATGGGTAATTACATAAAGTTGTTAAAAAAATAGAGCATAGATCAACCATATTACGCCTTGAGGCATGCAAATCTCAAGCTATTACTGTATCACAACATTGTTATACAAGTCAATTACTTGCAACATTAATTTAATAATTAATAACACAATTTTGGTAATTTCACCGTGGCAAATAATAATGAAATATTAGCGAATATTAATGTCACAAGAATAATTAAACTAAAAATAAATTAAATGTCATGTACAGGGTGTTACGGAAAGGGTATATCAATACAAACGGGTTGAAAAGTGAATCTGGTCTAGAATCTCTGTACAAAATTTCAGCTCACAAGCATTAACTTTGAAAATGCTTAATATTTTTTTATTTCGACATCACGGCGCTGCACTGGCGCGCGGCGGCGTGATGTGCGTGTACTAGGCGCACAGACACACTACAGATAATGGATAATGACCCTCGTAGTGCGGTGACACGTTTGTTATGATTTCAATTTAATAAACTATCGAAATAAAAAAAATATTAAGCATTTTCAAAGTTACTGCTTTTGAGCTGAAATTTTGTACAGAGATTCTAGACCAGATACACTCTTCAACCCGTTTGTATTGATATACCCTTTCCGTAACACCCTGTATAAACATAATGGCGGCTATCGCTGTCTCGCTGTAACTTCTGCAGTCTGTGTCATTTTTGCTGTGTTGGTTTTTCATCTTTTTCTATGAGACTCCCGTTTCTTCTTCCATATAATGAACATTACTTACTGTATGCCCCCCGCAGGTGCGTGGTGTGGACGGGCGACGGCTCTGTGTTCTTCTACAACTCCGCGGCGCACTCGTCGGTGTGGGAGCGCCCCGCCATCCTGCTGGGCCGCGCCGACGTCGACAAGGCCGTCAGCCAGCCGCCCGCCGCGCTGCTGGAGCTGCAGGTGCGTGCACACACACACACACACACACACACACACACACACACACACACACACACACACACACACACATCGCACGCGGCTTCATTTCTGGACAATTCCCGTCATTTCAAACGTTTCAATTCTAGTCGCAGTCTCATCTGAGCGACGATTAATGTCAGAAATCATAAGTCTTTATTTATTTCAACAACTGTCCAGTGGCGTGCATTGCATATAGACATACAAGCAGTGCCTACCTCGATATATCAACATAAGCCTGTCAATTACATTTTAGTGTGTGTGAGAAACACAATTAAGAAACTCACTAAATTATCATACCTAACAAAAAAACCAAATCTTCATACAAACACGCGCGGCAGTAGGCAGTCGCCGGACGGCCTACTCGGCTCCCGTACTATTCGCACATTGCCATTGGTCTTTACTCGTTCAAGTTAATACGACAAAATTAAAAATACGTACGTCTTACGCGTAATACTATGACGTTCGAACTTCGCAACTCATCACCCTTAAATAGGCATGCCTATTTAAATAACCACACTTTTGACCTCACATTTTTTTCTGATTATTAACCGCGTTTGTCTATACTAGACCCGGCCTAGTGCCTACCTATTCTGAAAACCAATGCACGCCACTGCAACTGTCTGAGGTAGATGGGTCCTGAGTTACAGATCACCCGGCTATCTTGGATAGGACACGTTAATTTATGTAACAGTCTAAGTCAAGGTATTGTGTAGGTAAATTAGAGGTTATTTTGACGGATTGAGACTCAGATCAGAATGTGAACATTCTTAAAAATACGGGAATTGACCTCTTTTGATGATTTTCATGCTAATGAGCTCGCTATATCTCATGTACACCTTAATATAAGGGGAGAGTCTTCTAAAAAACGTTATCGGTGACTTTTTGGGCTAATTTTATAGCAAGCATCATCATCTGTCTAGCCTTCTCATAACTATGTTGGGGTCGGCTTCCAGTCTAACCAGATGTAGCTGAATACCAGTATTTTACATGGAGCGACTGCCTATCTGACCTCCACAACATCAATACAGATGAAGTTTATAGGAGACTTCACCCTAACACTTGCAGTTCATACAGTTTTGGGCAAAAATATGCATATAATTGATGAATTTCTGTAACGATTTTGTCCTAAAGGATTAATAGAGAGTATAAAATACAAAGTATCTTCGTACACATGGTTTTACAATATCTTTTAATTAATTGAACCGAAACTCCGAGAAAATTGTTTTTTTGAGAGTAAATATATTTTTGTCCTTGACTGTAGTGTATAGTGAATCACAGGACCCGGCCGTAAATATGACACAACGAGTTTTCTCAAAAATTCGTAATTGTATAGCGTTGTCTCTGTCACTCATACCTGTTGCGACATCTACATCGCCACATGCGAACTACGGATCGTATTAACGTCACGCAAAATCCTGCATCGCACAAGCAGAGTTTACCGCGCAACTAGCATAATGTACAACCTCCCGACATCGATCGTCGGGCAGTAGCCCACCAGACATAACACCCGTCTGGTCGGAAGATCCTCCCTGCACTATGGAGGATGAGTAAAGTTCACATCCTGTTCCTCGTACCTCTATATACCTTTGAGAAAGTCTTCTTCTCTAAAACTCGATGGGTGATATTTACGTCCGGGTGCTGTTGTTCAAGATTCAATACGTAAATAGTCTGCCTATCGCGAAATATGTATATTAATAAATTAAACGTACTGTATAATATTTGTTTGGTCTCATATTTTTAAGTGATTATAGACTTGATTTCAAATATCATTACGAAAAAATCAAATCGTTACTCTATATAATAATACTAGCTGTTTCCGGCGACTTCGTCTTTAATCTAGGATGAAAAGAAGCCGATGTCTTTCTCCAGGTCATGGTCTGTCTGTGTGCCAAATTTCATCCAAATCCGCACAGCCGTTTTAGCGTGAAAGCGTAACAAACATATCATAATAAAATACTAGCAGCGCCCTGCGGTTTCACCCGCATAAGTGTCGATCCCGTGAGAATGTCGGGATAAAAACTACCCTATGTGTTAATCCAGGGTGTCAGCTACCTCCATACCAAATTTTATCGAAATTGGTCCAGTCGTTTTTGCGTGAAGAAGTAGCAAACATACAAACACACTCAAAAACTTATAATATTAGTGTTTAGATTAAAATGAAATGTACAGTCAACAAAAGAGATAAGTATGTAGGATCGTCGGATATAGTTGAAGTTTAGTAAGAAACCGATGGATGTTCTCGAATAAAATTTAATTTTATTAATAGAAAACAAACCGCTCATTTGTCAAATTAATTTTCAGTCGACAGCATCCATCGGTTTCTTACTAAACTTCAACTATATCCGACGGTCCTACGTACTTATGTCTTTTGTTGACTGTACATAAATAACAACTTTTATTTTTAATTTTTTGTGGATGGGAAATCATCAAAAAATTACTCCTCCCGCTCTGGGTGGAGCGGAAGGGAGTGTCAGACTCGTACTGACTAAAACCCACCCGTGTTCCTTCCTTAGCCCTTAATGTTTCGGGGTAGCGGTAACTCTTTCGGACAATCCCGCTGACCTAGGCAAAGTCCTCCCTACTTTCTTTCCACCTCTCTGTCAGAGCCGCCAAGGAACAATCATTTCAACAACTTTTGAATAAATGATTTTTAAATCAAGTCTATAAGCACTTGCGTTAATATTAAATAGGACTTTTTAGTGGTCTTACAAAGTATTTTGCATTTTTGACACGTGTCGGTAACGTTTGCTCTTACTAACACTTAAATGTCGCATAGCTCCATCTCATTCTAACATTTTCATGCACGTACGCGGTTTGTGATTGGCCCCAGTAATTTGTTAGATCACTAAAAATCATGCATTACTAATGGTTATGGGCACAGATATAGATACACCTAGATAACGCAAGAGCAACTACTTCGCGTGCCAAAAATCGCACCAGCTTACGTTCGAAAATCGTAAGCCGCCACTTTCGCGCTCAGTCCTGTGTACTGCTGGCTGGGTGAGCGTGAGCGAGAGAGCGCGAGCTTGTGACGTCATAGTAGGTAGTCAAAAAATGGCACGCTTGGTTATCATACAGTTCGTAATACTTGCGTTATCTAGGTCTATCTATATCTGTGGTTATGGGTAACTACTCTGCGAATAAAATAATAATACGAATGCCTTGAAGACAGTATGTTGTTTTTTAAAGATACTGATGTGTAGCGCATTCCAAATAAAATTTTATTAAAGAAAAAAACAGTGGCACTCCGGGAGTGCCGACAGAAGTGAAAACAAAACACAAACAGAATACTTTGCCATCACTCACTGACATATCGGATATATTTTAAAACCGAGTACATCCCGAGGACAGCCGAACACATCGACTACGCTTTGGGTGATAGTCAGGTCGTAACCTATAATTTTTAACCTAGTGATATACCCTAATGTGATTATTGCCTGTTGTAGTTGCCTTGTGAATAAATAAATAAATAAATAAACATCCGAAGCGGTGTCGGTTACGGTAACAGTGGCGCGGATTCAATCGTTTTTGGTTGATCAGTTTGATGGTCTGTACCACACCCTTAAATATGATGACACCTTTCTGAAACGTGCTGTACACGCGTCTTCAGAACCTCCTTTTTTCGTCGGCCCATTCAATGCTGAGGCCGCCCATCGGCGTCCAAAATGCCGTAGACGCCGATGGGCGGCTGCTTCCAAATGTAAGGGAGTATAGGGGTAAAATGCTTTTTTTTAGGGGTAATGTACTTAATTTCTAGGGAGGCAATGAAAGGGTTAAAAATATGGATTCATCTTTTAATTATTGGAATGGACGCACCGGTTTCAGTAAAAAAGTTACAACTGTTTAAAATGACAACCGTAATCCTATTTTGTTCGCATAGTATTTATTTTATATTAAATTTATGCGCATATATTTTAGCGAAAATAGAGAATAAGTTAGGTTAGTTTTAGAGTTTAGTTTATAGCTTTATTCGATAATAATAATTTTAATTCTTAACTAATATATTACAAAAATTGCGATTAATCAATACTGACTTTACTTAACGCCAAGACGTGTGGCAGACGCGGTCATAATGCGTGCGAGTAGGACGGGACTCTTAACGGAGTCTCGTGCCGTCTCGCTCACACTTTTCATGACCGCAGCTTCAACAAACGTTGTCGTTTACTGGCAGTCGCGGTTATAATACGTGCGAGTAGGACGGGACTCCGTGCCGTCTCGCTCACACTTTTCATGACCGCGGCTTCCATCAACTTTATTGAATAGTAGCTTTAGTTTAATTAGGAAAGAAAATGGGGGCTTGCCATACGGTTAAAAATTGTTAATATTATAATGAATAACATCATCGCTAAATGCTAACTGACTTAAAAGTGGTCTTATTAACAGTGTATGCTTGTTTAGATACTAAAAAATAACAGTGTTTTAAAACGTATAACATCATGACGAAGGCTACGTTAGCCCGAGATAAGCAGTGGTCTAAAATTGTACAGTCGCCAGCACATAAGCTACTACAATCTGTCAAATTTCTTCAATAGATTTTCAACTTTGCGGCTGAAGTATAAGGTTCAAAGTTGTTTGGGAAAATTTGACAGATTCGGATAGCTTGATGTGCTGGCGTCTGTAAACACGATACTAAACTTCCACTTTATTCGAAAAAGTTGGGGTAGACTATAAAGATATGATTTATTTTTTCACAGACTATTTGACTTTCAAATTGACTGTTTTTTTTCTGCATAACTCTTTATGTATAGTCATTCTAGTGCTGAATCTAATATTTATAACTATACTCCATTTATTATAACATTAGAAAAAAGAGGCTCGCAGAAGCAGGAGTACGAAACCTTTTATTTTCAAGTTAAATTCAAACAATTTTAATAAATAATGTATGTGCTTTTTTTTGTAAGTAACAATGTATGGCATACAATAAAGCATATTCTATCTATGTACTCGTCACGATGCTTGGATAGGTACATGAAATGAAACAATTTTTAGTAGCAATCAGTTTATGATAAACAACTTAATATAAACCGGCAAAATAAAAAAACATGTGCTGCCACAACTTATGAAGGGAATAGGTAACATTTTACATTTGGTAGAGTTATAGTGACATGAAAAACGTTCCCGGTACTGTCCGCCCCTGCTTCTTTTAGATTTTAAACATTGACATGACAATATTTTATGTAAAAACTAAATAATATTAAATGAAAGCCTTGTAATTTCAGAAGGTAGATAGGTTAAATAAGTACAAATAAGTGTGACCACTGTTATTTAAATTGATTATATTTAACTCCAAATCAATCTTGACTGTAATAATGTTTGTTGTACTTTTATTACAAAGTGTGCCCCTAAAAGAGCCTTTTTTAACTTCTGTCTAATGCTATAGTAAATGGAGTTATAGATGACGCCGGCGAACTTCGTCTCGCCTCGCCTCAGAATTAAAGAATGTGACAAATCAATAGACACGTGGCGCCATCTATTATTTGGACTGGAAGCCGACCCCAACATATTTGGGAAAAGGCTAGGCAGATGAACTAATACCGTTACGTTAATATTTTTAGGGGTGGTAGTGTATATGAACAACTTTTATTAGGGTACGATAAAATAGATGAGGAACAATTCCCTTATTTTTAAGAACGTCCGCATTTTAATCTGTCACAATTTTTTCACAATTTTGCCAAGTTTTTGACGTTTTTCGACGTTTGTAATGACGGTAATTGGCCTTCAGGTTTTTTTTTCGATATTTTAACTTTAACGGGGTTGAATAGAGCTTATTTTCAAATGGCACTTATGATAAGCTTAGCGAGCCGAGCGATAATTTAATTTTTTTATGCATTGCGATCTATTTTCGTAGTAGCATGTTTCTCTTTATTATTTTATTTAGCGTAGCGATACACCTGCCGAAAATTACGCGACGGAAATTACGCAAGCTTGTGTTTCCTATGAAAATTACGCGACGTAATTTCGGCCTCGTAAGGCAAATTATGTCATTGAGTGTCTAAACACACTATGCCGAAGGTACACGACCGAAGTTCGGCATTGCCAAAATTACGTTGCGTTATAGCGTACAGTAAAATCAGCCGCAGAGTTTCGGTCGCGTACCTTCGGCATAGTGTGTTTGGACACTTAAAAAGCATTACAGGTGAATACGCCAATTTTTCGTCGCGTACTTTCGGCAGATTTGTTGCAATTTTATTTTTGTGGTTTATTTCTCCTGTCAATGTTTTGTCAATTTTCTTCAACTTCTGGATATAGTAGCGGATCAGTTTCAGCAGCGGACGTTTACGAGAATCATTTGAATTATCGGCGTTTTTGTCATAAAACTAAGTATTTCGTCTATAAGCGGAATTCCAGCTCCAAACGCGTGCCTTGCCCCCGCCCCTATTCGATTTGATCCATACTTCCAGGGACACCCCGTATATTCATAAAAGTTTTAAAATTAAAAATGGAAGAGTAGCGAAGCGAAGTCGAAAATGCACTCTGCCCCATATTTATATGCTATGAATGTAGGAACAAAATAAAATAGGCAATCGTGCGCAGATTCAGCTTACAATGTTTTTAAGACCCACTAAATTTAACCTTGACACTACGGCACAGACATGCCCGCCAGCTTGACATGACATGCCAGACAAAATTATGGTAAGCCACCAGCTTCTTCAAATAATTTTTAATGTGACGTCGAATCTCATGTGCACTTATAATGATCGGTTGTTGCTAATTCAGCCAACTAATCACAGGAACATGAGATATGACATGACATGTCTTAAGGTGAATGCGCAGTGGTAGACCGCGAAATTTAAATTTTCTTACGTTTTTTGCAATTTGTAGGTCAGTGTCAGGTTGTATCTTGATCAAAATATGATTTGCGACTATAATAGACATGTATTTATAGAATTATAGTCATAAGAATCATTAATATATCTCTTTAAGTTAGATTTCTACCATAAACACGTTTCCATACGAGATTTGTTCTTAACGGTAGAAATCTAACTTAGAAAGATGTATTAATGATTCTTATTATTATAATTCTGTAAATACGTACCTGTTATAGTCGCAAATCATATTTTGATCAAGATACAACCTGACACTGACCTACAAATTGCAAAAAACGTAAGAAAATTTAAATTTCGCGGTCTACTACTGCGCATTCACCTTAAGTATTCACAAGTAAGGTGTATAGATAAAAAAAGAAAATTGTTATACTCTTAACTATTATGATATCGCGATTTAATATTCAGAGAAATTTTACTTTTTTATTATGACAAAATTTATAGAAAAATATTAAGAATTAATTTTTTTTTTTTTTTTTTTTTTAATAATTATGTTTAAATAAAATACGATGAACTATTAAGCTTTATTTCACAATTAAGCTGATTAGCAGACGCTATATGCTAATCATGTTTATATTTACTGGTTCCTATATTAACCAAGCACAATTTATCCAAATTTTATATCTCGAAAAACTGCTCAAAATCATACTATTCGAATAAAAAATCCTAGGGACCAATTGGCATTACAGAACAGTAAAATAACTGTCACTGGTAAACAAAACGACTCGTTTTTGTATATAGGAACCGGTTCAAACCAGTAGTTAGTGACGTCATTTAAAAACATCTTGTCTATTGCACGTTTAGAATGATTTCCCTCACCGAGCGAAAGTTACTCTCAGCACTTGGGACTCTGAGGGACGCCTGGTGGTCCTCTCCGATCCATCTGATGCTGGGCTCTGCTCTCCACGTACAACCCTGGTACCTGCCTCTCAGGTAACCTGTATATGCATGGATGTCCAAAAGTTACAGGCATATGGGACTCCCAGGGATGGCAACGCGTCTTCGAAGTCTCTGGCACAGAATAGAATAGAAGGCCAATTCTCGTAATTAAAAACGTTCAAAATCTAGTCGAAATCTCATCTCGGCGACAATCAATGTCAACAACTTGTCAAAAATGTAGGGAAATTCATAGATTTAGGATGTACAAGATACACAAAGGCGGCTTAAAAACATGTCAAAAAAAATGTGTGCATGTGTTGGTGAATGTCTATGTGTGAGTGCAAAATAGTGTTGTCCACGATAAACTTCTTATTATCGATTATTTATCAATGGGCGGGCATTTCTTCGTAAGAAAACTATATAAAATCAAACGTAAAGAAACCAGGAATGAAGGAAAAGAATTCCAAGAAATATTTATATCGGTATCGATAATAATTATTGTGAATTGGTCTGTGGCCACTAATAATATTGTCTGTTCTCATTGCCTAGTGACTTCTTGTTGATTTTGCGAAAGGAACATTAAAACAGCGTTTGAATTTTATCAAAGCTTTTTATTCGAATATTTACACATTACAAAAGTTGAAAATAATAAGGAAACTATCGATATTTTCATATGTAATTTTTAATGAACATAATAAATAGTGTGAAAAAAGCGAATGAGGGGGAGAATGGGGGGGTCATGTTTATCGCTTAATGTGGAGATCGTAGATTTGTAATGCACTAGAAACGATAAAAGAACATAAAATATTCTAACTGCTTCTCGTCCCGGGCATACTGTTGTTGTTGCAGTTTAGGCGAAAGGCTGACCACCTATTACTAGAGTAATACACAGTTCTATCTGAAATGACCTTCAAAATTTTATCAGATGGGGCCAAGTTGCCCTTTCATGGAGCGTTAACGCTCTGCTTACCCCGTGTGATACAGGCGTGACCGTTATGTATGTATACTTTTGAATGATTGTATTTATTGTCCTCTAAATATAACAGTTTTGTTAAGATGTGTTCGTATTGTTTCCCTGCTTAATTTTAACAATTTGTTTTCATGTTTATATCTAAGATTAAAATATATTTCAATAATGGATTTCATGAGAAAATATCTGTGATTTTCCAATGGATCTTGATCCAAAATATGATTTTGCAAGTCATTAAAAAGTGATTGAACGTTTCGCAGAACTTTCAAAACACATTTAGCAAAAATTAGTTCTGTCATAGCTTTGTTCTTCATATGTTCTCTGAAAAATTTTTCTGCGTAACCACATAACGTAATGACATCGTTGGATGGATATGTGAGATAATGCCTGTCTGTTTGCGAATAGTCTTTTCTGACAATTAATGATTTGAAAAGTATTTCAGACGATGTTGACACTAAACTTTGCACACAAACGTCGCATTTGAGTTTTTTCGTTAATTTTCTTACTACGAATCCTGACACGTATGACACAATCATACATGTGATTTGAGACAATGAATCAGTATAGTCTATTAGCAATATTTGCTCGTCGAAATCAGTTTCTTCAGTTAGATCATCATCATCAGCATATTTACTACTATCTTGTAACAGTTCTTTAAAGATTTTGTTGTAATTTAATGAAATGTTAATTTTATCTGTTGTAGACATAGCGCTAGTAGATAAAATTGTGATTTTTTCTAATTCTAAGCAATTTCCGGTGTCGCTTATTTTTATTTCTGTATGACATAACAATTTTTTGTACGCAGAAATAAAGCTTTTTACCGTTGGGTTATTATTAAATCCACCTTTAGATCTGATGGCGCTGAAAAAAGTTTCCAGGTGGTCTTGTGATAATTTATATACAGGAAGGAATTTTAAGTGATCTTTTTTTTCTATATAAGTGACATACATCCATTTTAGCGAAATAATGTTCAGTATGAATCCCAAAAAACCAAGTCGTCTCTGCGTATCTATAACATATCTGCCATCTCCACATTTGAGCGATTGAAAATACTCATATACTTCATCTATTTTACTAAATACATCATCTTTATTGCTTGGGCAAAGAGGCTTTTTGAAGCCGTAGTTATTTAAATTTTTCGAATTGAATATATCAAAGATATCATTCACATGAAGAAGAAACTGTACTGTTGCCTCAGAATTCTGAAATTCATTAAGATTCAAATCCTTGCTACAAACATCAATAGCAACACCTACTGACCTGCTTAACAATTGGGCAGCCAGCCTTACTTTCATTTTTTGAGTTCGGAAATCAATGTGTCGCGCGGAAAGTTTATTCGCGAGATGTAGACCTTCTTCCTTTTGTAAAGTATGCAAATTTTCGACAAATCTGAAATCGATTTTACGCCCCATATTGTCATAAAATATTCTGTGGTCTGCGAAACAATTCCTAATTAGTTTGATTAAGTGACATGGATCAAACAAAATATTGTACCTTCTACCATTGTACGTAAAATATGGTTTATAAGGTGGTTTAAGTAGCGACGCACCAAGTGTTTGAGCCATAGTAAGGTTCGATGCGATACCGTCAAATGTTACAGCAACCACGTCACAATTTGTATCTTTTAATAAATCTAAACATATTTTTAACAGTCTACATTTTTCAGTAGCTGTGAAGCTTTTAGCCGGAAAAAAACCAACGGGCAATTTCCAGTAGCCATTCACAGCAACAACCAAAAAAACAAGGACTTCCTTAGCTATTTCAATCTCGTCACCACACAAATCGTTTCCGACATTTACGTACCCATAGTGCTTTTTACCAACAAATTCTGTTTCTTCTCTTATTTTGATTTCGTCAAAAGTCAAGTTAACGTAAGTCTGTTTTGTTTTAGCAATTTCAGATATCGTGTTAAATGATTCTTTCGTAAAACCCGGCTCGCAATCTAAACGAGAATACCACTTTTGCAAAGTATTAACATGTGGTAAACATAAATCGAATTTGTCTCTAATATAAACATAGCTCCTAGGGCTGTAAAAATGTATAGTTAAGGCCAATTTCTTAAGCTCTTCGTCATACTCTGCCGTATGACTGATTTTTCCGGTGGCTCTTCCATTTACCCTATTTACTAATTTTTGCAGTAAATCGTTGCGGCACGCGACTTCAACATCATTACGATGATTTTCAAGCCCTGGTCTGTCATTCAATTCTTTAACAACTTCTTGTAAAGTAAGAATTCGCTTTGTCATTCTTTTGTTTTTTTCCCTTAAATTTCTTAACACCCTATTTTTATCTAAAATTTTTTGTTTTAGCCTTGCATTTCTGTCCATCAATTTCTTTTTTCTTGGAGTCAGAACTAGGTTTGAGGGCCCAGGCGTTGGTTCAGCAAGCTGGGATGGAGCTACTCCTTCTGGCGAAAGAGTAATATCTCTGTTGACATACGAAGATACCGGTCTCCTTCGTGGCAGTTTAACCTATGAACAAATTATATAAATTGTATACATCGTATACTAGTTATACACGCTTCGGAAGGCACGTGCAGCCGTTGATCCCGGTTATTTTCATAGACAATTGCCGTTAAGCCATGATGGAGGGCATTTGGCAGCTTGAAAACTTCGACAGCTGGGTTGGCCCCAAGCCCGGCAAACGCTGGTTGGAACTGGTTTCCTTGTGAGTTACGGATGTGAAAGGTACGGGTTAAAGTTAGGAAGATAATGATTGTGATGATACAAGTAACACGCTCTTATTTACTTAATGTTGTTGTAAGAATTATACTTACAGGAACAAATAATGTCGGTATCGAGTCTTTCATTAGTACACGGCGATGTTTTCTTTGTATGAAACATTTACCGTCGAAATGTTTGCTACAGATAGTGGAGTTCTTACTAGGAGTCCAATCTGATCTGTTTATAATCCGCATCCATTTTTCCATTAAAGCTGAATTGCGTGGAAACCTAAAAATATCAGATGGATATTGATTTACCAAAGTTTGAGGTTGAGGGTCAAGTTCAGGGCCGATTGTAGGAGTTGAAGTCTTTGGGGCACTATGAACCACAAAAAAAACGAAGAATTTTTTTTGGGAACAATAGAATTATATTTTTTTGAGTAGTCATGTCCCCGATTTTTTATTGCATCGTGTAGAGGATTTTTCATCAAAAAATTTCATAGTCCTGTAACTTGAAGGGGGATGGTTTTTTTTTAAAATGACCCAAAATAAAAAGTAACCTTCTTGATGTCCTCTACACGATGCAATCAAAATTATTGGAATACCTAAAAACCAATTTTCGTTGAAAATACACTCCAGCCCTACTCTGCAACCAATAATACTTTATATCTATTTTTTTAATTAATTTGTGACCTTACTTGTTTATATCTATGTCATAATATCACTTAAAAAAGATTCAACTTTTTATCGATACTCTTGTCGGCACAGTTTTGTCAAGCACTAGCGTAATCAAACGATTTACTTTCTTACACATTTTTATTGCAAATTAAGCCTAAAGTCACAAAATATATTCAAATATATACATGGAAAACAGAATAATATTGAAAAAATCTTATTCCGAGCCGATGACTAGCCAAAATTAAGCAAAATATGGTTTGAAAAATTCCATCGACAAAATCGTATTTACCTGTGAAAAGTGTATTGATTCGGATTATTTCGCCTTGTAACGTCACATCCAGGTACAGAACACGACACCATAATTGTAAATCGTAATAATTTTCAATAATAATCGAAGTATGAGCATAAAAATACACAAATTTCACTGCCACGTTCAACACACCGGGACGCTATGGCCTCTTACTCGCGAAAACAATGACATATTGGTACTTAATTTTCCGTCTCTTTTTCTCTCGCCTGGTTTGCACTTGACTATAGTTTCTCGCTCCCACGCTTCATGTATCTTGTAAGCGCAGCGCGCGAACCTATTTTAAATCTATGGGGAAATTAGAGGTATTTTTGACAGATTGAGACTGAGATCTGAGGGGCAATTCTCGTAATTTTATGAACGTTCACAGTCTGATCTCAGTCTCAATCTGTCAAAAATACCTCTAATTTCCCTACATTTTGACAAGTTTTTGACATTTGGTTGTCGCTGAGATGAGACTGCGAGTAGATTTTGAACGTTTTGAATTACGAGAATTGGCCTTCAGACTGTGAACGTTCTTAAAATTACGAGGATTGTCCCTATGATCGATGGACCCATATAAAGCCAAGAAAACACATGCCTGTGAAGCCCGGGTATACTTCTCTGTAACTTGCACAAAAACCTGCAAGTAGCTTGCATACTTTTTTAATTTACTTTTGTGCAAGTTTCAGGCGTGGGTATTCCGGGCTTTTCGAGCGAAAACAGGCGCACGCACACAATGTAGACATACCATATGAAGGGATCAGGGGAAGACAACTTTTGTCACATTTTTAATTTTTTTTCAACTAGCAATGCAGTCTGAATGGTTATACCTGTCGCTATGTTCTGTCAAAAACAACAAGGCAGTAACATCCATAGTCTCCGAGCTTTCATGCTTTTAAAATATCGATACAGGGAAAAAACATACAATGTCCGGACTGTTCAGGAAAGAAACAACCGTTGTCCGTGGTCGACTGTGACAGCTATACCTACCCCTACCCCCTATACCATTATACCGTTGGCGTTCAGGGTAATATTTCGTTTGTCACATATATGTGACAATGGCGTTCAAAAGGTTAAAACATCCGACTTTTTTTCGTAAACTTCACAAACGCGATGGGTATCGATATCCAAACACTTTAAAACGTAAGCAGTTTTTCTGAACTCATCTTTTAAGCAACAAAACTAACAGCGGTTGTCGAGTTCCCAAAAAAAAAACCTGTTCATAAAAAAAAATATTTTAATGTGCTTAGATATCGATCGATAGCCATCGCGTCTGCGGAGTTTAGCTAGTCAATTTAAAATAACCCTGTCGATCACAAGTAATATTATTAATCTAAAATCTATTCTGTGCCACTGGCATTGCACTTGCACATGCCATCAGAGCCCTGATTCACAACCATACGACAGGCTATCGTATCGAAAACCTGACATTTCGATAACCTGATTTGACGTCCCCTCAACAGCAAATAGCTGTTGGAAGAATAGCGGGTGTCTATTTGATTTTAACTGACAAAATTTTCGGGTTTGGCCGTGAACAGCGTTTAGAAGACTCCTACGATAACTATGATTAATATTCGATACGATACGGAAGCGTATCGAGTGTTTGTGAATAGCTATGCTGGTCGCCTTGCCATCCAATGACCAAGATAAGTGTTACTTTTTGTTGAGTAGCATTTCAAAACATGTTTGATGTTGTTAGTACTGTTTAGGTGTTCCGAAACATGTTGATAAACATAAATATTTTGACGAAACTGACTGAAGCTGTATTGGTAATATTGGTAGTACGTTTATGACAATGCTCTGCGAATTAATATTATTTATCGATGTGACTTTTTTTTGTATTTGTTTTGTTTCTGTATGAGTAATTATGAACCATTTGAAACCGTAGGCGACTTAGAGTCAGCGCAAATAGAGCAAAAGGCTCGAGCAGTTTTAGATCAGTTGATAATTAACTAAATTATACATAGTTTTTCAGTAATGGATTTATAATAAATTTAATAAATATACTGGAGCCTGTCCCTTGATGCCCTCGCCTGGCGACGCCCTAAGCCGAGGTCCGTACTCCACGGGGTGTTCCCTCTAGTGTGTAGTCGGTTAGTTTTTAAGCCCTGTCTGGACGCCTTAATTTATTGAGACCACAGACAAGCCCGGTTAAGATGCCGTTGACCAGATGACATAAAAAAAAAATTGGTTGTCTGTAAAGTCGGTTTACGGACGATAATTTTGCGTGATAACATCAGATAGATGCGTCACAAGCCAAATGCTTAGGCCGATCGTGCCTCTATATCGCTTGTTCCGCGCTCTCGCTTGCACGCTCGACTCAGGCGGAACGTGACAATGAGTCATGCTTTTTCGTGCGTGCAGCCGGCGTTCATCGATTTATAAGACGCTATCACATCAAAAAAACATGCTCGTTCATTTAGCTACTGTATTTGCGCTAACTCTTATGTTGTAAAAGACCGCTCTGCAATGCTTTTTGTTCACTTATGTTATAAAGTAACATTACCAAATGTTACTCAACAAATTGCAACATAATTAGGAGCTTGGGTTCGGTCTGCAAGTCGGGCAAATTTTTATTTTGGGTTATTTCATCAGGAATATCTCAGTGGCATCCCGGGGTAATTCGTATCCGGTTAATGGTAATAAGCTCGCCCATTACATGTGAATAAACTATAACATAACTAGCTGTGCCCCGCGGTTTTACCCGCGGAAAAAGTATTATAGTTCTTTTTTATTGATTCACTTTACAAATCTCCACCCCCCGTGTTACACCTTCAAGAGATAATTTCAAAGATAAAAACTATTTTATATCCTTTCCTACAACTCAAACTATCTCCATACCAAATTTCATCTAAATCGGTTCAGCGGTTATTGATTCCCCATACAAATTTCCACCCCCCCTTTTCACCCCCTTAAAGGATGATTTCAGAGATAAAAACTATCCTATGTCCTTCACCGGGATGCAATCTATCTCTCTGCCAAATTTCATCTAAATCCGTTCAGTGGTTTAGGCTTGAAAAGGTAACATACAGACAGACAGATGGAGTTACTTTCGAATTTATAATATTAATAGCTGCACTCCGCGGTTTCACCCGCAACAGTCTCGGTGCCGTGGGAATATCGGGATAAAATGTATCCTATGTCCTTTCCCGGGACTCAAACTGTCTCTATACCAAATTTCATCTAAATCGGTTCAGCGGTTTAGGCGTGAAAAGGTAACATACAGACGAGACAGAGTTACTTTCGAATTTATAATATTAGTATGGATACCACCCTTGTGTTCCAAAAAGGGTCACGCAGAGGTGTGAGATAGTACATCGACATTTCGCCAGTTATGTTTTAGCCCCATGTAACAGGGGGCGAGCCTATTTATTTATCCATTTATTTCAGGCATCAAGGCAAACACATAAAATACAATATTAATATAACTTAAAAATACTATAAATACATACAACATTATAATCACACTAAGAAACTAACTAAACACGAAGTGTCTGCGTCGTGTTTCGCTGACTGGTGCCATGTAGCCGGCCACAAAACCGGCGGTACACAACACGCTTCGGCCAGAACTCTTCCTTGAGGAACCATCAACCGAGCACACAACCAGACTCCGGGCTGCTACTGAGGAATTTTTCATGCGAAAACCAATAACACTGCCCGACATGCGAATTGAACCCTGAACCTCACGTTCAGTAGTAGAGCTTGCGACCACTAGACCAAATAAGCAGCGCCGCTAATGAACATAGCGAAATATATATGTGAATAACCTCTTCAAAGAATTAAGTTGTAATGGTCAATATTTTGTCGTAGCGTAAGGATGCAGCGTTGGCTTCAAGCGGCAAGTCGGCTAACGGGGAGCTGAAGAGACCCGCTGACTCCAGCACTGATGAACCGGGCGCGGAAGCTGCCAAGAAGGCGAAGGCTGAAGAAGGTTGGTTTAAGATTATTATCATCTATATACTATACAGGGTGTTACGGAAAGGGTATATCAATACAAACGGGTTGAAGAGTGTATCTGGTCTAGAATCTCTGTACAAAATTTCAGCTCAAAAGCAGTAACTTTGAAAATGCTTAATATTTTTTTATTTCGATAGTTTATTAAATTGAAATCATAACAAACATGTCGCCGCACTACGAGGGTCATTATCCATTATCTGTAGTGTGTCTGTGCGCCTAGTACACGCACATCACGCCGCCGCGCGCCAGTGCAGCGCCGTGATGTCGAAATAAAAAAATACTAAGCATTTTCAAAGTTAATGCTTTTGCCCCTCTTAAATATTTATTTTATTCTGTTTTTAGTATCTGTTGTTATAGCGGCAACAGAAATACATCATCTGTGAAAATTTCAATTGTTTAGCTATCACGGTTCATGAGATACAGCCTGGTGACAGACAGAGAGACAGACGGACAGTGGAGTCTTAGTAAGAGGGTCCCGTTTTTACCCTTTGGGTACGGAATCCTAAAAACTGCGATCAGCGTGGCCACCTGAATGGCCATAGATCGTTCTTTAGATTTCTTGCTTTAGGTACAGTTCTCCCAGCAGAAGTGTGCGCTTCGACAATCTTCGTCTATCTTCGGAAATATGAACGACTAGTTTATGAATATCTAAATCTGCGGAGTTTCGCTAGCTGATTTAATTTGACCTTCTATTATTATTATTAATAAATTTATTTCAGATAAAAATCAATCCATACAATTACAAATCAAACAAAAACACAGAGAATTAAATGATTACAATTATAAGGGACCTAACCTATGGTGTTAGTAAAATCTTATGCACTATGCTAGTCAACACCCATCACAATATCCATCCATTTGTTCTGGATAGGGCAATCCGCACGAGCTACAAACGTCTGCAGGATACTGTTGCCACTGGCTCGCACGCGCTGCAACAAGGAGGCTACCTTCTTCCGTATAACCGCATGAAAGCCGTCCGTTCGCGCCTCCGCAAACATTCCGGACGCACTACAATAGCGAGGCAGTCGCATCAGCATCCTGAAGACGTTGTTGTATTGAACACGCAGAGCATTAGCAGCCCGGCGAGTAAAGGCTACCCACAGACTGCTCGAGTATAAAGATTGACAGTACGCCTTGAATAGAGTAATTTTCACTGCCCTCGAGCGACCTATATTGAGCCTGTTTAATTTACGATATCCGTATGATGTCGTCCGCAGAGAAGAAAAACGCCCCAGCGCAACAGTCCAGCCTGTCGGGCGGCGGCACCATCCTGGTCGGCGCGGCGGCGGCCGTGGAGGCCGAGGTGCGCGCCGCACGCGAGCGCGGCGCGCTGCCGCATCCGCAGCGTCTCGCCGCCTTCCTGCACATGCTGCAGGAGAAGGACGTCTCCGCCTTCTCCACCTGGGAGAAGGAGCTGCACAAGATCGTGTTCGACCCCCGCTACCTGATGCTCAACTCGAAGGAGCGCAGACAGGTACACTCCACTGATATTCAAATTCAAATTCAAATTCTTTATTGCTAACTATGTGTACATAAATAAAGTTCTTAACAAAAGATACCAGTTCTTAGAACATAGTGGCCCTGTCAGGGCATTGCAATTTCAACATGCATGTATGCTTATAATTGTAAAACATGCATTAAATTGATTTACATTCATTGATTAAAAAGTAAAAAGTTATAAATATTAAATTTTAGATAGGACATCGTTTTAATTACATTATATAATTTTATCATTTACATCATATTAATTATAAATTATTAAAGTCATACCCAAATAAAAATACACATGTCATGAGTTACCTAATTTAAAAATTATCATTATTCATTAATTCAATTATGTCATAGTATTGTAATCATTTAATATTAATTATCATAATCCTTTTAAAAAAATATTTTACTGAATTATATTCAGTTTAGTGATAGGTACTTTATTGAACAAAATTATTTTTCCTCAAGAAATTCTGCTATTGAATAATAGGCCTTTTTAATTAAGAATTCCAATATTCATTTCACCATTATCCACAGCCCGACGTCACCCACTGCTGGAGACAGGCCTCTCTTTTCTTGTGCCAATCACCACCCTCCTCTGCCAGCGTTATCCAGGTTAAGCCTGCGATGGCAAGAAAGACAACAACAAATATCCATTTACAAAACATACATAATCAGCCTATAACGTTCCCACTGCTGGGACACAGGCCTCCTCTCTGTGAGGGGCCGTCTCCACGAGCGAGAGAATCGCGGCGATATTATCGTCGTGCCACGTATTTCTATACACTCTCTTAGAATGTGTCTCCACACGGCGACATCATCGCGGCGAAAATTTGATGGCACGGCGAGACTATCGCCGCGATTCTCTCGCTCGTGGAGACAGCCCCTGAGAGGAAGTGGGCCGTTATCCACCACGCGGGCCCAGTGCGGGTTCGTAGACGTCACATGTCTTCGAATTTTCGGTTCTAGAACATGCCGGTTTCCTCACGAAAGACACACACACAAAGTAACCTGGAAACAAACTCAGATAATAAATATTACTGGGAACAGCACATAGAAAGAAAGAAAGAAAAATAAGTTTATTTGTCACAA
Source organism: Amphipoea oculea (assembly GCA_945859645.1). Lineage (NCBI taxonomy): Eukaryota > Metazoa > Arthropoda > Insecta > Lepidoptera > Noctuidae > Amphipoea > Amphipoea oculea. The sequence goes on along the minus strand of OX243891.1, from coordinate 938,038 downwards.
AAACACGTGCATACAAAAAAATCAATTAATTCTAATAATAAGGTAAAAACACTGATTAAAGTGATTTTATTTTGACCTTAAACAATAAATTGCCGGCACATTAGTGTATTTTCGTTAGCTGATTATTTTTCTTGCAAGTATCTAATGCGTTCTTTTTTTTATATATTTTTACCATCGTCCTTATTTTGGTGGTCTGAATGATTTCTAAAAGTTTGTTCATCTATTTTTAAAGGGACCTTATATAAGTACCCACCCAAGGCACATTATTCCATGCCACTCAGTGGGATTGTCAAAGTGAAAGCATTTATTTTAAATAGGCACATAAAAGGCACTTTTGAACGTCAAAATTTACCTTAAAATAGAATTGATTCTAGTCGCCCATTCCAAAAGGTAGTTTTCGTATGGAGAAGAATGGGCAAGAAACTCCACCGTTACTCTTTTAAAATGTTTTGAGATCTCGAAGCCCACTTGAGTCTAATTTTCGACGGCGCTAACACTTGCATTTTATTCAACAGGTATTTGACCAGTACGTGCGGGACCGCGCCGAGGAAGAACGCAAGGAGAAGAAGAACAGGCTGCAGCAGAAGAAGGTAGCCTTTAGAGCCCTCATGGATGAGGCTAAGCTGCATTCCAAGTTAGTATATACTTTTATCCTTATTACCAAATGGTTGTTTACTGTCACATAGACAAATATCAACTTTAATGCAGTACAAATTAAGCTGATTTCAGAATGACTGTATACTATTTATTATTATTATTTTGTTTATTTGTCTATATACATATTTGATTAAATTTTTAAATATTTCTTAACATATAAAAAATAAGTATAAAAAACATAAAAAAAAAAGTAGTACACCGGTGTCGGGAGCAGGGTCCAAGCTACCGGTGGTTAGGACTCCAGAGACAGGAACCTCCTCACAATACGAGCCGTATCGAGGAGTACTGCCTTCTTAATCAGGCCCTTGATCCAACCGCCTAACGAGAGCCTCGACAGATGTTGGTCGAGGCCTAAGGCATAAGGCCATTGGCCGATATCACATTCCACATGTCAACATTATTATTTTTATAAGGTGCTATAAAAATATCTGCCACGGCTTCAATGGGAGACAGTATTTTGTGGATTTTAGTCAGTAAGAGTCTGACACTCCCTTCCGCTCCACCCAGAGCGGCAGGGGGTCATTTGATGATTTCCCATCCAAAAAAAAAGGCCTCTGAAATTGATTAGGTGTTCCTTCTTAGAGAATTCACCTAGCAAAAAACGTGACGTGTAAAAGGTTATTTTCATCCAATTCACAAAGTAAATCAACTCTCATTTCCACAGATCATCATTCAACGACTTCACTTCCAAACATGGCCGCGACGATCGCTACAAAGGTATTGACAAGGCTCGCGAGAGAGAGACATTCTTCAACGAGTACCTGGCGGAGTTGCGGAAGAAAGAGAAGGAAGAGAAAGACAAGGCGAGAGAACAGGTGAGTCCCGCGAGGGTGCGAGGGAGACGGCTACATTTTGTATATGGCTTAGTAAGGTTTTATAGGGAGGGAGGAGTATTGGTAACGCTTGCTCTTCGCGTGTTGGCGATTTTATTAAATTATATGCGCAATACTAAGAATTTCTGTCACAAATTAATATCATGGGAAGCTTAATAAGGTGGTTATTGAAAATTAGATAAACTTTTAGTGAAGACAAAGAAGATTTGATCGTCAGCTTGTTCATTGAGAGTTGGCCATTTTAGTAAATTTATAGATTACTAGCTGCGCCCGCGGTTTCATCCGTATAACTCTCGGTCCCGTAGGAATATCGGGATAAAAAGTATTCTATGTACTAATCAAGGTCATGGTCTACTCATGTGCCAAATTTCATCCGAATCCGTTCAGCCGTTTTAGCGTGAAAGCGTATCAAACAAACATACAAGAAAATGCATATTTTATCTTTATAATGTTAGTTTAGATTAGGTAACCTTATAGTGACGAAAATGATGATTTTATCACCACGCTTGCTAATTGCGAGTTGGCGATTTTAGCAAATGTATAAATAACTCGTTGTTGCCCCCGACTTCGTACACGTGGCGCCATCTATTACCATAATAACGTTATTGTTGTTTTCCTCCGGAACAGCACTTTTCTTCGGGATGAAAGGTACCCTATGTCCGTTTCTGTACACCTGACAACGTATATGCAAAATTTCAGGATGATCGGTTCAGTGGTTTAGGCATAAAAAAGAAACAAACAAAGAAACTTACTTTCGCATTCATAATATTAAGTTAGGATTAGTTAGGACTAGCTGCGACCCGCGGTTTCACCCGCATAAGTCTCGATCCCGTGGAAATATTGGGAGAAATAGTATCATATGTCCTTCTTAGCCATTTTAGCGTGAAAGCGTCACAAACATCCAAGATTTGTTTTTCTCTCTTTATGAGAGAAAATGCCTGATGTCTGGATTAAATGGGACTTAAACATAACGAAATTTGGGTGTACTTTACACCTCAGCCTAAGGCTTCAACGAATATAGACACTATGTTGTGTTTTAGTTTCTATAAATGCCATCAAACAACTTGGCGACGCTTTCACTTTCTTCTAAATGCAAGAATTGTCAACTTAATTTTCTAACTAGCTGCGCCCCGCGGTTTCACCCGCGTAAGTGCCGATCCCGTGGGAATATCGGGATAAAACGTACCCTATATGTTAATCCAGGGTGTCAGCTACCTCTATACAAAATTTTATCAAAATTGGTCCCGTCGTTTGAGCGTGAAGAAGTAACAAACATATAAACACACACAAATTTTCGCCTTTATAATATTAGTGTGAAGTTTTGTGCGAGATTTTTTCATGAAACTTGCAGTTTCTAAGTCTATTACAATGCAGATCAAATGCCACTTCTCATTCGTAGAAGGAATGAACATTGATGACCATGTTTGTTCACTCCGTATTGATCTTACACTGTCGGCTAAAAAGTATATCCAATATGCTAATGCATCTAGCTTCTTTTTTTTATGGATGGGAAATCATCAAATGACCCCTCCCGCTCTGGGTGGAGCGGAAGGGAGTGTCAGACTCTTACTGACTAAAACCCAGCCGTGTTCCTTCCTTAGCCCTTTATGTTCCGGGGTAGCGGTAACCCTTTCGGACAATCCCGCACCCCCGGCAGGCTTCGGCCCTGGCAGGCCCCTTCCTTTTTGCTGACATCTCTTTGAGGCGCGCGTGGAACACGTCCGCGCCCCCCGGCACGGCCTGCCCCTGCCCGGACGGTGAGCTACCCATGCCTCTCCCCCCGCAGGCCCGCGCCTACGGTGGCCGGGAGTCGTCACGCGGCTCCCGACGCCCGGAGCGTCTCCTGCGGCGGCTGGAACGTGAGGCTCTCTCCCTCAGCCATGTATCTAGCTTCTGACGTTTCATAAGTGCAAGTGCCCGTGTAACCAAAGAGCAGTGGTGGCCCAGTGGTAACGGCTGCGACTTACGAGTTGTAGGTCGTAGGTTCGAACCCAGGCAGGCACCCAAAGCCTTTACTTTTTGTAAACAATTTCATCACCATTGCTCTAAAAGCCAAACATTCGAAAACGTGTGACATCTACCAACCCGTGTGGTAGATTACGGCCCACTCCTCGAAGAGAGGAGGCCTGTGTCGCAGCAGTGGGAAAATTATAGGGCGTTTATGTAAATGCTCATGTAGGTTTATGTAAAATAAAATATTTTGAATTTGAATGGCAGTTGCTCACTCGCTCGACTATCCTGTCGTATTCATCAGTAGGATACATGACAGAATAGTTTGAATCTGCCTTCATTTAGAGGTCATAGTCTACATGTGGAAGGCCTCCCACAAGGTGGACCGACGACCTTGTGAACGCCGCAGGAACTCGTTGGATGCGAGAAGCACAGAACCGGTCGAAGTGGAGGTGCTTAGGAGAGGTCTATGTCCAACAGTGGACGTCTTTCGGCTGAAGTGATAATGATGAGTCTACATGTGTGCCAAACATGACGAAACATGCAAATCCATTCAGCTGACCCAAACTTATAATATTAACTAGGGTTCCCTATCCATTTGCATAAAATTTTAAGACCTAATATAACTTGGCATACTTTTGATTCTCCTAATTATATTTTCTCAGAGCAGCGGTGGCCCAGTGATATCGTCCGCGACTTACGAGTTGTAGGTCGTAGGTTCGAACCCAGACAGGCGCTTTACTTTGTGTAAATTATTTCATCACCACTGCTCTCAAAACGGTGAAGGAAAACATCGTGAGGAAACCGGCATGTCCTAGAACCAAAAATTCAAAGACATGTGACATCTACCAACCCGCACTGGGCCCGCGTGGTAGATTACGGCCCACTCCCTCTCACAGAGAGGAGGCCTGTGTCCCAGCAGTGGGAACATTATAGGCTGATGATGTAATTATATTTTCTCATAACATTATTTACGCATAATTTCTCTAATCATAATAATGATTAAGCATAACATTCTAAAGCATACATTTAGCATGCTCGTTTTATCTCTAACGACGTAAGGTCGACGGAGCCCGCTGCGCGAGGCTCCTATTTCTGTCTGCGGGATTTAAAGGAACCTAACCAAACCGAACCTGGGGGTGCCCCTGAAGTCGTTTAGTATTATGCGAATTAAATTTACGCCAAAACAAATTAGTCTTCAAGATAATTATGCCAACATAAACTGTATGCCAAAAAAAAAAATGGCAAAGTATTATTACGACAAAACAAATTATGCCAAAGTATATTAGGAAAAAGAACATTAGAAAAAGAACTAGCTTCTGCCCGCGACCTCGACCGCGTGAAATTTCTCATTTTACCATAAAATATATCCCACTAGCTGACCCGGAGAACTTCGTACCACCTCAAAATTAAATAATGTGACGAAGTTCAATAGACACGTGGCGCCATCTATTATCATAATAACGTTATTGTTGTTTTCCTCGGGAACAGCACTTTTTTTCGGGATGAAAGGTACCCTATGTCCGTTTCTGTACACCTGACAACGTATATGCAAAATTTCAGGATAATCGGTTCAGTGGTTTAGGCGTGAAAAGGTAACAAACTTACTATCGCATTTTATAATATTTGTTAGGATGATACTAGGCAATACTACTACGTACAGAAAATCATTTATCATTTATTTGATATAGATAGGATTTTAGGAAAAGGGCTAATAGTAATTAAACCTGTTTTTAAAAGGAGGCCTTTGTCCATCATTGGGATATACCGTGGCTATACAAATTGATAGAGTTTTTAAAATATTAAGCAAAATTGCGCGGCTATTTTTTCATAGGTCTCATAAAATCAATAATTTCCAAGATTGCTTGTTTTAAAACCAGGATGATTTCTAATTTATATTTTTCTGTGTATTTCAATTTTAATCATATATTTTGTGCACAGGTTTTTTTTTTAATTTTATAATATGACATTCAGAATCGTATTAGCAGATTTTTTTTAAATTTTACGGATATAGTAATAATGTATTTGGGTTCGATTCCCGAATGGTTTCAGGTTTTTATTTTTGGCGATTTTTTTATGTTTTTTGTTTTAATTTTTAGCTTTTTTCTTCGAGTTTATATCAGGTTCGAGTCCTGGTTAAGAATAATATGTTATTTTAGTATTCAGAATCTGGGTTCGATTCCCATGATAGTAATAATGATATTTTAAAACTAAAAATCTGCTGTGCGAATTTTTTTAACAATTTAAATTGAATTTTTAGCTTTTTTTTCTTTGAATTTTAATCGGTCTCTGATATTGTTTTGCTTGTTAAAAAAAAACGTATTTTTATATACCTGCGCAGAAAAACAATATTTATTTGTCACTTAATTTAAATCTTTTTAAGTATTTTATGGATCGAAGCAATAATTAACGTTTTTTTTTCTGATCAGGGACATAAAACTTGAAACGCTTATAAATAAATGTATTTTCACAAATTTTTTATATTTCTGAAACAATATCAAAGACGTGTGTCTTTTTGATAAAGCATATTGAAGAAATCTATATTTTTGAAACATATTTTGTAATAATTTGATAATATGATGATGACTTTATTATCTTTAAAACATTTTTTTCTTAATGACGGTGGTGTTTCTTGATGTAAGCCTTCAAATGTGATAATATATTATAATCCTAAACTATTTTTGTCTGTTAAAAATTAAGAAAAAATAAAATAAAAAAGATGATTGTTCAAAAATTTAAAACTTTTTTTTAAATATTGAAACTTTTAAATCATTGAAAAAAAATAATAGTTTAAATTACAAATATTATCAAAACAAAAGGCTCCTCACGACAACACGACCGCGGCTCCCCCTTTAGCTTTAAAAGGCAAATAGTAGCACCGTTGTTTGTGGGTAGCGGAGCGGCGGCAGCGGAGTGGAGCGAGCGAGCGGAGCGGACTTCGCACGGCGGCCGCGGTCGTGGCCTATTGACGATTTGTGCCATAAAATACATTTGAAAATGAGACTTTTTGGCTAAAACATGGGCCATTGATGATTTACATCATAGCATCACTTGAAAATGAGGCGTTTTGGCTAAGATATTCGTAAAGAAATGCCGTTTTTAAGGAGGAATAAAACGTAAAACTGGACGGTGGGTTGAGCGAATTTCTTTTCATTTAAAAAAGTTTTCTTGATAAATGTTTTAAAACTGTCATCAATTGAAATAATAAGGAAATTCAATGCAATGACAATGTTCTTTAAATAGTTATTTTATATTAAATCATGTGATGTTTATTTAAATTACAGGATTGAAATGCTCCTTTTATTGGGTATTGAAAATACCGTGAGCATAAATAATTTTACCAACCCCCATTGGGCCCGCGTGGTGGATTACGGCCCACTCCCTCTCACAGAGAGGAGGCCTGCGTCCCAACAGTGGGAACATTATAGGCTGATTAGGGGTAAATAATTTTGTTAAAGAATAGAAATTAAAATAAAATCGTCAATCGGCCACGCCTCGTCGACCGAAAACTTTAAAGGTTAGACATATTTTAAGCAGCTCAATCAATCAGTCATGATTACAGTACAATTAACAATCAAATAGATATCAAACCATGTTTGGAAACACTGCCTTCAATGTTGGGAACATTGGCGGTTGAAAGATTGAGAATTATTAACTAAAAAGAAAATTTTAAAAAATATTGACGAAAAAAGTTTTAAAACTTTGAAAAGTTCACATTCTGTATATGTACATATTTAAAATATTAAAGGGGGTTGCTTTTTAGGAATTTGATTTTTTTAAACTGTCAATTTTTCCAGCATTGTGTTAAATATCTTCTTTTATTATTATATAGAGAAAAATATTTCCCCCACAACGAGCTTCCAGATTTCATGCATGCGATGCTAAATACAGGCAGTGTTGCCACGCTTAAAATCGACGAAAATAATTTAGTGCGCTGGCAACACGGACGTCTAACTGTGCTGCCAGCCTTAAGTATTGGTGATGGGTCCAAGAAACGTCACTATATGTAAATAAATAATGGAAATTAGCAAAAAAAAACATGATAGGAATACTAATCATTTCTTTTCAGCATTTTTTTGTTTTATTTTTACTCTGGGCGTCCATTTTGAAGATTTTTTTTTTTTCTTAAAAACTGATTCGTTTTTAGTTTATTTTACTTTTTATGGATGATAATTTCTATAATACATTTTAGTATTCAATTATTAAAGTTTTGAAGAAAATATTTAACTGTTGTAAAAACTAGAAAGTTTTAAATAAATCATAATTGTAATGAATAAATAAAATTTTGAAGGAATGAAATTAAATCAATTTTATGGGTGAAGGAACCCACCCATACAAGTTAAAAGTTAACTGGAAAATGGCCATATTTATAACGTGGTCAAATGAGTGACCGGTATTCCGACGTCGACAGACCAGTGTGAATGCTGAGCGTGGGGCCCTGGGTTCGATCCCCAGGCCGGTCTAATGTTAGTGGGTTTTTCCATAGTTGTTCAGATTCTGGCCCTAATATAATTTAAACCCTTTTTATTGTTCAAATTATCTGTAGTTTTTATTTTTGTTAATTTTGTATGTTATTTTAAATAGCCAAAATGTTTTTGACTTAAATTTTTAAGTCAGTTTTTATACTTAATTTTTTTAAGTCAATTTTTTTACCTAAATTTCAAAGTCAATTTTTGTTGGTGAACCCACGATAGGTAATACAAAATATAAGCACAAAAAAAAACCGGCACAGTCGGCCTTGGTCTAGTGGTTGCTAGCGCGACTGATAAACGTACGAGTCCTGGGTTCAATTCCTAGGTAGCTTAAAGTGTTATTTATTAATAAAAAGCAGTAGAAAAGTTAATCTGTGACTTGCACCCGTAACATTGGTTCAATTTCAAAATGAGACTGAATATAGTAAAGATCAGAGTTAGGAATACTATACATTTTTGGTAAACGGAAGTTTTTCTCTTATAACACTACTAGCTGCGCCCCGCGGTTTCACCCGCATAAGTTTCGATCCCGTGGGAATATCCGGATAAAAACTATCCCATGTCCTGCCCCGGGACTCAAACTATATCTATACCGAATTTCATCTAAATCGGTTCAGTGGTTTAGTCGTGAAAGACGGACAAAGAAACAGACACACACATACACTTTCACATTTATAATATTAGTATGGATATCTGAACCGCGGCTACGCTTGCTCTTTTTTAATATTATAATACCCAAAACCTCACAAACGGCGGGTTCGAATCCTGCGTCGAGAAAAAAAATATATTTTTCATTCAGGTTTTCTGTGTAATAAGAACTGCGTTTAAAGAAGAAACGTATAGTTTTGAAGTAGAAAATGGTGAATGGTAATAAAATAACAATAGAGCAGTTTTAGCAATAAAAAAGGGATTGGTGATCGCAAATCCTCTAAAATAAATGCGATTCGCGATATGCCTGCCAGAAATGACGATTAAAATATTATAATGAATAAAATCACCAGTTTTAGTAGACGGGTTGATGATAACAGTGTGTTTAAATTATAAATTATCTTTAAAACAAATAAACATAGACACACATAGACCTTAGGAAAAATGGTTAAAATAAAATGTTGGATGTATTGCATTTGCACTATGCGGATCTGGGTTCGAAACCCGGGAGTTGCAGTGTGTTCTCATCATCTGCCTAGCCTTTTCCCAACTATGTTGGGGTCGGCTTCCAGTCTAACCGGATGCATCTGAATACCATTATTTTATATGGAGCGACTGCCTATCTGACCTCCACAACCATGTTACTGGGTAATACGATACCCCTTGGTAAGACTGGTTACCAGACTTTCGGGCTGCAGTGTGTTCTATTTTTATTATATTTGTAAATACTCAGTTATAAGCGGTTTTTAACTGTCATTGGAAAGCGCAAGGGACCGGGTTCAATTCCCGTTATATATTTTTATGTGTTTTTCTATTTGTACATTATTTTTTAAACAAATATAGCCTTCGTAATAGTCTAGGTTCGATACCTAGCTTATCAAAAAATATACTTTATTTTGCTATTTGGCAATAGAGAGCAGTGGTGGCCCAGTGGGAGAGCAGTGGTGGCCCAGTGGTATCGGCCGCGACTTACGAGTTGTAGGTCCTAGGTTCGAACCCAGACAGGCGCTTTACTTTGTGTAAATTATTTCATCACCACTGCTCTCAAAACGGTGAAGGAAAACATCGTGAGGAAACCGGCATGTCCTAGAACCAAAAATTCAAAGACATGTGACATCTACCAACCCGCACTGGGCCCGCGTGGTGGATTACGGCCCACTCCCTCTCACAGAGAGGAGGCCTGTGTCCCAGCAGTGGGAACATTATAGGCTGATTATGATGATTTGGCAATACCAATAGCATAGTGATAGTAGTATTTGAGCCGATTACGAGCGTTAGATATCTTGGGTTCGACTCCCAAGCCGTGCAAAATGATGGAGTTTATCGTTTTTCATAAATGGCAATATATTTGTCTTATAGGAAACTAGCTGCGCCCCGCGGTTTCACCCGCATAAATGTCGATCCCGTGGGAATATCGGGATAAAAATCAGCCTACGTCCTTGCCCGGGACTCAAACTATCTCCATACTAAATTTCATCGAAATCGGTTCAGCGGTTTAGACGTGACGTGAAAAGGTAACATACAGACAGACAGAGTTACTTTCGAATTTATAATATTAGTATGGATTTCCATAGTTTTACTCAGATTTAAAGTACTTGCGTAGTTTTAAATCATGGCAAACAGTTAATTACAACCTGCACTGGGCCCGCGTGGTGGATTACGGCCCACTCCCTCTCACAGAGAGGAGACCTGTGTCCCAGCAGTGGGAACAGTACAGGCTGACTATGCTATGTATTCACAAAGTTTTGGAGGGAAACTACTGAAAGATTTTAGATACGATTTTCAAATTATGCAATAAAATTATACACTACGAATATTAAAAAAGAAAACATGTTTAATTTTGTAGCGGTATCTACAACGCCACATGCGAACAACGCGACATACTGACGTCACGCAAATCCTGCATCTCGCAAGCAGAGTTTACCGCGCAACTAGCATAGATACAACAGCCCGACTTGAATCATCGGGCAGTTGCCCGCCAGACACAACACCCGTCTGGTCGGAGGATCCTCCCTTTTCTATAGAGTATGAGTGAACTTTACACCCTGTTTCTCATACCTCTATACAGGTGATCCCGAACATGAACGAACAAACAAACAATAAACATAACTTCCGTCTACCAAAAAAACCCAAATAATACTAATGAAACTTCTCTTTCAGAACTTAATATTTTTTTCACTCCACAGGTTTCTAATGAAAACTTTTGAGCTTTTCAGCTTCTAATCATGAAACTATTTATTTCAGCTTTTTTTCGGCGAGCTCTGTGCGTGCTGGGTTGATAGACGACTGGTTTTCAGGAATTTGCTCAGCGAATTTTTTTTTTGTAATTTTTCGGGCTGATGTTTGGCTGTTTATGTTCTTGTAAAATTGAATTTGGAAGGTCGAAATTCCACTACCCTGACACACTATAGATCTTGATTTTTGGCCTATTAAATATCGTGGCAAACAATATTCACTTGCTTAAAAAATATCAATGAAAATAATCCATGAATGCCCCATGCACAAACTTGCATTAACCGGTCAAGCGGCGCGCGTCGCCCATTGGCGACGAAACAATAGAAAATCAATTGTGTGTCATTAGCGGAGCTTGACAGATTAAAAGTAATGAAGGCCATTTTTGCCAAACATTGTCGTGTCTAAATCGCATGCATGGTCACCAATATGTTTTTTTTTTATATTTCTTGTTAGGCAAATATTTATTTTAAAAGCTATAAGCATACGACCTTTCATCTTTGCCTAGCCCTTCAGGGCATACTGGCTTGATGTCATGTAATTTCTTTTTATTCGCCAACCACAGCCCAAGCCAAATTTAAAAACCCAACAATTCCTAAAAACCAATCGTGAAAGACCCACTTTTAAAAACCGAAAAACCATCTCCTCAAATAACGGTCAAATATCTCATTATAGGTGAAAACCGAGTTCATAGCGCTGCTTAAAGAGAAGGGGGTGGACAGGCATGCGCGCTGGATCGACGCTAAGAAGAAGATTGACACGGACGCAAGGTACAAGGCTGTGGAGAGCAGTAACCTCAGGGAAGATTACTTCAAGGAGTATTGTAAGATCGTGAAAGAAGAACGGAAGAAGGAAAAAGATGGGAAGGAGAAGAGTAAGTTGTTTTTTTAATTTATTGATAAGGCACCAGTGGCGTGCATTGGTTTTCAGAATAGGTAGGCACTAGGCCGGGTCTAGTCTAGGCAAACGCGGTCACTAATCAGGAAAAAAAAAGTGAGGCCAAAAGTGTGGTTATTTGAGTAGACTTAGGGGTGATAAATTGCGAAGGTCGAACGTCATGGTATTACGCGTGAGACGTACGTATTTTTAATTTTGTCGTGTTAACTTGAACGAGTAAAGACCAATGACAATGTGCGAATAGTACGAGAGCCGAGTAGGCTGTCCGGCGACTGCCTACTGCCGCGCGTGTTTGTTTGAAGATTTTGTTTTTTGTTAGGTATGATAATTTAGTGAGTTTTTTTAATTGTGGAGCATACACACTAAAATGTAATTGACAGGCTCATGTTGATATATCGAGGTAAGCACTGCTTATATGCCTATATGCAATGCACGCCACTGTAAGGCACCCATAAATTTCGTCACACGTTAAGGTGGAGGGAAGGGTCAACTCAATGTAATGATCGTTTGACAAGCGGGTACGAGTCATTAACTTCGTTACATGTATAAATCTAAAGTATTAAAACACTAATATTTAGTTTACAATACAGGGTGGTCCAAAAGTCGTGGATCAAACGAAGTAGGGGGATACAGGAGGTCATTTCCAACGCTTTTAAAGTGAGAAATAATTTTTGGTAACATTACAAAATTTTCGGAAAAAAATAAATTGCTCTTGAAATTTGATACTCGAGAGCCCTAATAGAACTTTGTAGTGCTGATACATTATCTAGTAGTAATACAACACCGTTTGTTTTATTGTTTTATATCACATTTTTTTTAAATTCGTCTAATTGTAAAAGAACTCGGTATACACAAATATTCATAACTTTTAGGGCAATTGAATTAAGACCATGCTGTAGAAAGATTTTTTGTTGGAAATGACCTCCTTCATCTCCCTATTTTGTTTGATCCACGACTTTTGGACCACACTGTATAAAAAAAAAAACTATTCTAAGTAACACAATTTTTTCTTCGACTTGTCTTGTTCAGCGGACGGAAGGATTGAAAGCTAAACTAACATTTTATACACAACTTAACTTTTAGACGCTCTCAAGTCATATAACTGACTTAATAATGGGGTCCGAGTGCCCACTTGGTATTTCGGGATATCGCCAAGCGGTTAGTCGACTCTTCACGTGACCAGAGGGCTGGCCTATTTCTTGGCCAAAGAATTAGCATTGCCATACAACGTGGCAATGCTGCCAGCCTTTTGGGCACTGTTCCTGTTGACAGCGATGCGGATGAATTCTTTGATGCCCTATAATGATTGTGTATTTTTTCATATAATTGTACATATTATTGTAGTTTATATTTTAGCTTATATTATGTAAATACTTAATAATTGTGACTTAAAATTGAGTTGCATTTCGGCCATATGGCCACTTTTACATTATTAGATTGCATATAGTTTGTACATATGAAAATATTTATACAATGTTCAACTGAATTAATGCACACTATGAAAGTAGTTTGTTCAGAATCGTTTACTGGATCGATTTCTGTCATTTTTAATTAATACACGGTGTTCTTCACGATATCCATAAACTTTGTCAAACGCTTCTATAGTTTTTACAAATTAAATCTAACATTGGAAGTAGTACTTAAAAAGGACTGGTAACAAAGATATGTATTTGTAATTTAATTTAGTAAATTTAATTGAGCTATGCAGTAAGAAAGAGTCTTAACTCAGCTTTGACAAGTTGCAGCCCGCCAAATGTTATGAATGAAAATACGTCATCGTTGCTAATTCGAATAAAGAGGCATGCATATCGGGCGATTTACGTCAAGGTATTTAGTTTATATGAAAATTAATAAAAAATAAGAAATAAGAATTCACTAATGTGTCCATAATGAAAAATGCTTATTTCCATGGTCTGAACATCTGGTCGAAGTTTATGTATATCGTCCGGAACACGGTGTGGTAATTCATTATTCCAAACATAATTAAAAATACGTAAATTACAGTCACACTTCCGCTGTACAGTCAAAACAAATCAAAATGGTCGAAGTACAGTCAACAAAAGAGATAAGTATGCAGGACCGTCGGATATTGGCGCCGATTCTCTTGTTCACAAACTAAACTAAATTTAAGTTCAGTGCATCTTTTTCTTTCTGTTTCATTAAGAAAAGGACAGGAGGTAAATATTAGTTTAGTCCTGTCAAATTAAGATACTCCATAGACAATTTAGACGTGATTAAAAAATTGGCTATTAAAAATACGTTAGTTTACGTCAGGCACGGACTAATTTGACAGATCTAAACTAATATTTATCTTCTGTCCTTTTCTTAATGAAATAGAAAGAAAAAGATGCACTGAAATTAAATTTAGTTTAGTTTGTGAACAAGGGAATCGGCGCCATTGTTTCACTTTATTTCATCTTTTTATTATGTGATCTAACCTAATTTTGTGATTGTATGACATGTGTAATTACTAACATTGAACAATAACTTGTATGTGTGGTGCAAACTGTCAATATAAGTTGGTTATTAATTAATAAATAAATAAATAGTTACCCTTAGGAGTCGAGCAAAAAGAAAAAAACCAGAAAGAACAATTGTTCTTTAGCGAAAACGAACTTATAGCAGGCGATGCGATGGGCTGGGTCGGAAGTTTATTAAGAATCCGATGGATGTTGTCGACTGAAATTTAATTTGATAAATTAGCTGTTTGTTTTCTATTAATAAAATTAAATTTTATTCGAGAACACCCGTCGCCTTCTTACTAAACTTCAAGTATATCGGACGTTCCTGCAAACCTATCTCTTTTGTTGACTGTACCTACTACGCTAGATCCAATACGTGCACAGCTGTGTGCGTGCGCAGATTTCTAATGTGATCACAAGTTTCTCCCGCAGTCAGTATGACTAATTTAACCGGTCAAGCGGCGCGCGTCGCCCATTGGCGACGAAACAATAGAAAATCAATTGTGTCTCATTAGCGGAGCTTGACAGATTAATAATTTAACAATGTTTTATACATAATAGTAAACATTCAGTGTGCAGACGCCAGCACATGAAGCTACCCCAATCTGTCAAACTTCTTTAATAGATTTTCAAGTTTACTACAAAGTAATAAGGTTCATATTCAATTGGGAAAATTTGACAGATTGGGGTAGCTTCATGTGCTGGCGTCTGTACATATCGCTCATTTGGAGAAACACCGATGTAAATGTATTTTTTTCCCAATAGCACTTAGAAAGCGTATTTACGTTAGGAAAGAAAAGGCTTAACCCATTCGCTATGGCGCGGCGGACGCCTTTCGGCGTTTTTTGATTTAATATTTAGGTGCGAAATACGGCCATCGGCGTTTTTTTTAATTGCTCTTATCTTGAGGCGCGGAGGACGCCCATCGACGTTCGCGACGAAAAGTCCAGCACTTGGCTAATAATCGTAATTTTTATCGCCGTAGCGAATGGGTTAAAAAAAAGTAGCAGTTACGTCGATGTTTCTCCAAATGAGCGATATGTATTATTATAACATAATATTCCAATTTTTAAGTTTGCAAAGACAGGTAATTTATTTTCTCTCAATCGTCGGTCTAATATCGTTTTTACTGAAGAGTATCACACAACTCTATATAATTACAGAGCGAGAACGCACCGGCGGTAAGAAGGAGAAGCGAGAGAAGGAGCGAGAGAAGGACAAGGAGAAAGGAGAGAAGGAAGTGAAGAAAGATAAGAAGAAGGAGAAGGGAGACGTAAGTACTTAATTACTGTTTATGGTTGAACGGTGCACAGATTGTTTCAGGAGTTGCTGAAATTGTTAAACTTGTTACCTTAGTGACATTGAAAAATTTAAATAGTTTGAAAGCGTTAAGAGTCAGAAACAGATGTTCCAGCAAAAGTTTGCGCTTCGGGAATCATCGTCTGTCTTCGGTAATACGGACGCGTGATTATGTCAAAGCATTTATTTCAAACTAGCTGCGCCCCGCGGTTTCGCCCGCATAAGTTTCGATCCCGTGGGAATATCGGGATAAAAAGTAGCCTATGTCCTTTCCCGGGACTCTAACTATCTCTATACCAAATTTCATCTAAATCGGTTCAGCGGTTTGAGCGTGAAGAAGTAACAAACATATAAACACACACACACACACACTCACAAACTTTCGCCTTTATAATATTAGTGTGACTAGCGGCCCCTCCAGCTGCGATTATTCAAATTCAAATATTTTATTTCGGATAAATCCATATACAGTCAAACCTGGATAAGCGAGAGTTCAAGGGAGCACAATCTCATTCTCGCTTATAGAGGTTTCTCACTAACCCGAGTTTCTCGCTAATGCAGGTATATGGGTAGTGTTTCTCTCTTATAGGGGTACGCAGCAATAACAAGTCACAGCAAGTACGAATGTAGTAAATTTGTAATATTATAAAATTATTAATACAAAAACAATGGTAGGAAGTTCCACGAAAGTTAAGAATGAGTCATAAAATAGCAGATGTTAAATTTGTAAATAAAGCTCGACTGTCGCTTATAGAGGTATAGATAAGTAGCAGTCTCACTTACGGAGGTCTATGAGGGAAAAACGACTCTCTCTTACAGAGGTTTCTGTTTCTCGCTAATAGAGGTTTTGGGAGCTTAAAATGACGGGTCCTGGCTATTACTCTCACTTATAGAGTTTTCTCACTTATCCAGTTCTCACTTATCCAGGTTTGACTGTAGTGTTATTATAACTTAGCCTAATGTTAGTATTGCTTAATTTAACACACCAGTTTATTTAGAAAAGTGTGTCTGGACTCTTAACCACCTTCGTAAGAGGGGAGTGTCCCACCGGTCTGAAAACACATTCAGGATGCCATTACACACACATACACACATCATGGAAGCGCATCGCTTCCGTATGATCGCAGCGAACCTGTCGACGCACGCCTCCGCGAACATCCCTGACGCGCTAAACCGCCACGGCAACCCCAATAACACCCTGAATGTGTTTTGGGCTGCTGGTCCACCTATGTTTGACAAATAAATTATTCTATTCTATTCTATCCACAATCACAGTAGACCGGGAACAAGAATACCATTCCAAAAAACTTTAAAAATTAAGGTGTGACCAGAGTAGGTAACTCAACAGAGAGAAAGCTTCATACAAACGCGCAGTAATAGGTGCGCTCCTACAAAGTGCGGGAGTACATAGCTTAGAAGAAAACGTGGACACTTAGAAGAAAGCTCAGAAGCTTTGTCTCTATGAGGGGTCACTTTGTCGCGCAACGTTAGTACTAATTCGGAAACACGAAGATTTCCGAAGCGCAAACCTTTGTTGGTTTACCTGTATAAGTGTATAACCACAGATATAGGTAGACCTAGATAACGCAAGTATCACGAACTGTATGAAAACTAAGCGTGCCGCTTTTTGACTACTTACTATGACGTCACAAGCTCGCGCTCTCTCGCTCACGCTCACCCAGCCAGCAGTACGCAGGACTGAGCGCGATAGTGGCGGCTTACGATTTTTGAACGTAAGCTGGTGCGATTTTTGGCACGCGAAGTAGTTGCTCTTGCGTTATCTAGGTGTATCTATATCTGTGTGTATAACACTACTATTTTCAAAATTGGCTCTTAAAAGTGTTACCTACAGTATTAAACACCGGTTCTTCCTTTTTTTTTTCAATTTTATTTGAATTATTGTGCACTGTTGAAACTGTAACTAGATTTATTTTACCTTTTTCCTACAATTTACTCACGACGCCAACGCCTGTCAAATTCGGCTGAGAAAAAGGAATGGCTTACCACATCTCATTCTCACATTAGAACGATAACGATTTTATACAGGGAGACCCGTTTAGAGATGCAAAACATTTTTCTAGAAGCCAAGGGTTCCAAGGGTTTCCCAAATACTACCACAAAAAAAAAAAACGCCCATATACAATGTGGAGATTACAATACGAATACTACATGAAAATACATGTACTAGCAAAACTAGTGCCTAGGAGAATTTTGAAACTATGAAATACATGGTTATTGGAAAAACATTAAGACACATTACATTAAACATTTTAAAAAAATCAGCTGTTACCTACATTTTGACGAGTTATACGAACATAAATGTAGGGAACAGCTGATTTTTTTTTTCGCGATTTCATGTTTGATCCCATAGTAAAAGTTGTTCATAATGATGAGTACAATGACCTCTTAAGAGGTTGTTGGTGTTTTTCCAATAACCCTGTATATCTTAACATCGAATATAAAATTTATTTTTTCAAAGAAACTAAATAGTAGTGACGGACAGGCTATGTTTTAGCTACAAGTATTGGATATATTCGATTGAATTTTTGTATGCAGACTGGGAACGTCTTTAGATATAATCTACAGTTTATCGTATAGTCGTCTCCACCTTGTATGTTCAGCGATTTAAGATGAAAAAAAAAACAGTGGCACTCCAGGAGTGCCGACAGAAGTGAAAACAAAACACAAACAGAATACATTGCCATCACTCACTGACATATCGGATTTACATTAAAACCGAGTACACCCCGATGACAGACGAACACATCCGAAGCGGTGTCGTTTACGGTAACGGTGGCGCGAGTTCAATAGTTTTTTCCCCATCTCAAAAACTTAGCTCAAAGGGAAACATTTTGTTCGACATAATTCGTTCTAGATTTTCATTCTAATATGTAATAAGAGATTATGGCTTCCCAGTAGTTTTTAAAACTCGTATGGACTGTTTAATCATGGGTAATTCTAATGTAAAGTTTTATTTTTCTAGGATTACGCTATCATATCTTTCCGACATTTTGTCGCAAATATTACGACAGAGGCGTCGTGAGTATAAACTAAAAGATAAATGTCATATTTTGACAAACTGCAGTGCGATAGTTTTTTTTTAATATTCTAAGCCCTGTCCACACATATCAGCGCTGTGTTCGGGACGTGAGAGGGCACTGACGCTCCGTCGTCGGTCTAGGAGTTGTAGACGCACGAAGTTACGGGCGATTCTTATTCCGTATAACAGACAAAAGATTAGTTTGGGGCCCGTCCTAAGAATGAATGACACTATGATTTGTTTGATAGTTGTCCCTACTCCCGATGCGTTTTCATCCGTCCGAAAAAGTTTATTAACCTTTTAAGCGCTCGTGTCACATTTATGCGACACATAATTATATTTTCAGTGCCCCTACCGCTCGTGTCGTATTTCTGCGACAGAGAACATGCATGATTTTTTCGTTCTATTTTCGTACTATTAACTGCGTGGTACAACTAAAACTATTATTAAATAGGGAAAAAAACTTTATGACTATTTTTTAATCGATACAACGATTTCTCCTCCTTATTTATTGTAGGTATTATTTTATCGATTTGTTGGCTCGTGCTAAGGGCACGGCAATTGATATTTAGCCAAGCGCTTAAAAGGTTAATCGGTCACTGCGAAGTTTCGGACTACTTACGGACAGGACTTCTTCGTTGACGGTCTTTGGGAGTTGGCCCCCGGACACAGTAGTAGAAGTGCGTAAACGATTTGATATGAAATGTACCAACTGTTATTTTTTTTAGCCCCTGACGGAGCATAGACCGTCCGCGGCCCTGATATGTGTGGATAGAACTTTATTAAAGCGAAACTGCGTCGGACATTTTAAAATATTACTTTGGTATTACGATCAAATTAGTTTTAGGAAAAAAATTTTGTGTTTTATAATTTTTCATGCGTAAATTTTTCGACGTGTTATTATTTATTTATTTTATAGATATTTGCTCCAATGACTTTGATTCAAAACTGTAGTTTTTTGTTATTATTCCAGCGTCCGTCAAAACGGGCTTACAAAATATAATAAAATAAATCGTTAACAAAAGAACGATATATCTATAAAATAAGTAATTTTATTGTGTACTTTATTCTAGGGTGTTAATAAAATTGTAAAGAAACTTGTTTTATTTTCCCCACCTCTATTGTAAATAAGGAAGATTTTTTTTATAAAGTCGTCGTCTTCAAAGTGACTCGGGTACGTACATAGTTTATAATCAGAGTTATAATAACTTTATGTTAAGTTACCATTTACTTTTACAGCTTATTTTCCTTTGAAATACCCTCCTCATGTCTTTGAACGAGATACAACCGTAATACATTACTTTACAGGGTGTTACGGAAAGGGTATATCAATACAAACGAGTTGAAGAGTGTATCTGGTCTAGAATCTGCACAAAATTTCAGCTCAAAAGCAGTAACTTTGAAAATGCTTAATATTTTTTTATTTCGACAGTTTATTAAATTAAAATCATAACAAACGTGTCACCGCACTACGAGGGTCATTATCCATTATCTGTAGTGTGTCTGTGCGCCTAGTACACGCACATCACGCCGCCGCGCGCCAGTGCAGCGCCGTGATGTCGAAATAAAAAAATATTAAGCATTTTCAAAGTTAATGCTTTTGAGCTGAAATTTTGTACAGAGATTCTAGACCAGATACACTCTTCAACCCGTTTGTATTGATATACCCTTTCCGTAACACCCTGTATATTCCATAGGTTTAGGTAGTTACATAAAGGTAACCAAAAAACCATTTCATATTCAGTTGTCATGCTACGTCAGAGTTGGACTCTTCAATTTAGCAATGTTTTAAAAAATACACGTGACGTGGTTAACCGACTAAACGTAATACCCCAGTCTATTCAGTTGTCATGCTACGTCACGGTTGTACTCTTAAATTTAGCAATGTTAAAATTCGTTACGTATAACGTTGCTAAATTTAAGAGTACAACTATGACGTAGCATGACAACTGAATAGACTGGTATTACGTTTAGTCGGTTAACTAAGTGACGTGGTTCTTTATTTAACTACCTAAACCTATGGAGTATAGATTATTTAAAAATTATTTTGAACGTCAGGATTTTTTTTATTTAACTTTAATTGAAGTTCACCCGGCTTTTCTGGGTCTTGCATAAACTAAAGGAAATAACTGACGACCTTACTTGACGCCCGATAATCTTAATTGGTATATACGTTGAGCTCATCAAGTGCCCATCTGTTGAAAACGTTGGCCATTTTTCACCCTTAGGCTATTGTTACGGTTTAATCTACGCTTTTCTTGTCGTGAAAAACTACGGTTTAATCGCCGGAAGTATAGAAGCTTGTTGGCAGACACGTTTGTTCTATGGAGCGGCTTATACGCCGTATATTAAAGAAATCGTGCCGTGTGCACAGGCCCTTAGTAACATCTGTATTCAATGGCGGGTTAGCCCTTCTGGAAATACGTTCAAAATCTAGTCGCAGTCTCATCTCGGCGACAAACAAATGTCAAAAACATGTCTAAATGTAGGGAAATTAGAGGTATTTTTTGACAGATTGAGACCTAGATCAGACTGAACGTTCTTGAAATTACGAGAATTGCCCCTCAGGTATTGTGTTATGGCCAGTAATGTTGAAGTCCTATGTAATAGGGGGCGAGTATATTGCCATCAACCGGGTACAGTTCTAGACTGGGCCACTACTGAGAAATACCTGATGGAAAACACAATATCACTCTGCCTGACCCAAGAATCGAACCCAGCACGCGTAGCATGACAACCGTAGAAACGGGTTTTGTCGACGGAAAGATAGACAAAATGACAGATTTCTTTTCAAATCTCTCTGTTTTTTTTTCAAATCTGTCTACAATCTATCATTTTGTCTATTCTTCCGACAAAATGACATTTGTTTTCGAATCTGTCTACAATCTATCATTTTGTCTATTCTTCCGACAAAATGACAGATTTGTTTTCAAATCTGTCTACAATCTATCATTTTGTCTATTCTTCCGACAAAATGACAGATTTCTTTTCAAATCTGTCTACAATCTATCATTTTGTCTATTCTTCCGACAAAATGACAGATTTCTTTTCAAATCTGTCTACAATCTATCATTTTGTCTATTCTTCCGACAAAACGACAGATTTCTTTTAAAATCTGTCTACTATCTGTCATTTTGTCTTATTCTTCCGACAAAACGACAGATTTCTTTTCAAATCTGTCTACTATCTGTCATTTGGTCTTATTCTTCCGACAAGATGACAGATTTCTTTTCAAATCTGTCTACTATCTGTCATTTTGTCTTATTCTTCCGACAAAATGACAGATTTCTTTTAAAATCTGTCTACAATCTATCATTTTGTCTATTCTTCCGACAAAATGACAGATTTCTTTTCAAATCTGTCTACGATCTATCATTTTGTCTATTCTTCCGACAAAATGACAGATTTTTTTTTCAAATCTGTCTACAATCTATCATTTTGTCTATTCTTCCGACAAAATGACAGACTTGTTTTAAAATCTGTCTTCTATCTGTCATTTTGTCTTATTCTTCCGACAAAATGTCAGATGTCTTTTCAAATCTGTCTACAATCTATCATTTTGTGTATTCTTCCGACAAAATGACAGATTTCTTTTCAAATCTGTCTACAATCTATCATTTTGTCTATTCTTCCGACAAAATGACAGATTTCTTTTTAAATCTGTCTACAATCTATCATTTTGTCTATTCTTCGGACAAAATGACAGATTTTTTTTTCAAATCTGTCTACTATCTGTCATTTTGTCTATTCTTCCGTCGACGAAACCCGTGGTCATGCCACGCGTGCAGGAACGCATGCTCAGCAGTAGTCATAAGGTTGAAGAGTGGTCGGACGAAATTCGTGTATGTTAGTTAAATACCAATGTGTCGTCAAGTTTGGTCCGTTGATTACTAAACATTCGGGTTTTAAAAAAAAAAAAAAAAAAAAAAAAAAAAAAAAAAAAAAAAAAAAAAACGGTTTTTCTTCTGTGAATTTCAACGCGCCTACATACGAAGGCAAAATTTTTCGGAGTATTGTGTTTTTTATGCCGACTGTCATAACCTGCGGGTGGCGATTAGCTATCCAATACGAAGGAGGTTCTATCCAAGTGCAGTGCCTTAATGCAGTTAAGTGTTGGTTGCAGAATTGCATAGTTTTTGAGAATGGCGCGGACAGACGGAGCGAGCTGCGGTGGTTGCGGCGATTTGCATCGGACAGGCTGAGGGTGCACTGTAGGTTGCGATGTAGCATTTGGTCATTTTAAAAGAAATTGTACATACCTCGATAGTCCCTTTTTACGTATGAACCGATCTCTAGCAATTTCTTTGAAAATATTGATGATTTTTGAAACAGCCACGCAAACATGCAAAAAAAAAATAATCATATTTTTTAGCAGAGTTCAAAGAACGGAGGAGGTTCACAATTCGTTTATTTGTTCCTTTGTCTTTCAGTTGAAAAAAATGACAAACTAATTTTTACAGATTTAAAAAGAAGGAAGGATTTTTATAATTTAAATTGAGATTTTAAATATGTATAATGTTACACACATGCCGTACGTATGGAGTGTCGATGTTTTCCATTAAACGTAAAAAAAAAAAAATATAGCTACATCATTTACAGTGCATTCTCAGCCACAGGGGCGTCTCCAATATTTTATTTCTAGGGTCACATTTTATTCATTAAGACCGTCACACACGATCCTACTCTGCACCGGCTTAGATTTCCAATATCTCTGTCGATGCTGAGTTTGTTTCGTGTGACGGTGCCTTTATTTTTTTGTGGATGGTTGTCTTTTTCATAAAATTTTGCTATTTTAAATTAAATGGGAATGGTTTAGTGTAGTAGGTGGATGAAACATCTCATCATCGTCATAACGGCGTGAAAATCCATTAAGTAATCATTGGTTTACTCAAAGATCAGTTTGGAAAAGGGTTTTTGAAGTATTGGTTATGATGGCACCTTGGGAAGAAAAATTTAAAAACCTATGCACTGTAAAATTTAATGAGTGCGGGGATTGCCTATACTTAGAAGTAGGGCAATCCAATCGTTATAAAAAAAATGTCCATAACCGAACTGGCCATTCTGCGTTTTCTACGTCTAAAACCAGCAACATTTTCAACCCGTGTTTTTCATAATCATGAATAGGTGCAATCGTGCGAAAGGGCATGTCCTAGAACCAAAAAATCGAAGACATCCACCAACTCGCACTGGGCCCGCGTGGTAGATTACAGCCCACTCCCTCTCACAGAGAGGAGGCCTGTGTCCCAGCAGTGGGAAAATTATAGGCTGATTATACTACGCAAATAGGTGTAATTGTATTCTTTAATTTCTCTTCAATAACTTGAAAATGTCAAGAAAATACAGTATTTATAAAGGATTGGGCTCTAATTGAAAAAGAGAGAAAAATGGAAGATGAAAAGGCAGAAGGGAAAGCCTTTGCCACAACAGGCTCATAAGAATAACAATTTAAATTTTAAATGGCAAAATTTTAAGGGGTTCTAGAATTTTTTGATAATTTTATAAAGTGATGCTGGAGAGAAGGCTAAAAATATGATGTTGAGAATATTTCGATAGTCGTAAGAAGATTTAACATAGGTGTCTGAAATATTAGTCTTCCCAGACCGAACTATGCGTTTTACCCGCACAACATCGTGGGCTAATCCAAACGCAGGAAAGCAGCCTTTGTGCGCATGTCCAATCATGATATTGTCTTAACTGTGCTAATCTACTTCTGGAATATCCACCGTCCAAGCTAAAAATATCGATTTTGAAACATAATTTCGACGAAAACAATAATCCACAAAAATACTCTGCAGACTCAACTCTGCAGTTTAGAATAATTTCCATTATTTTTCTTTGTTTAAACTAAAATGTGACCTTACACGCTCATTAGCTATCGGTAGTAAACGCCCGCAGTTTATGACACGGCCTTAGGGACACTTGATCTGCAACTCTGCAATGTGGCTTCGAACGTCGAATTGCTTCTACGAAAATGTCAAGTGAAAAATAACATAATGACACGTTAATCTCTGCAGTCTTTAAAAAACTCTGCAGTTTTGAAATAATGTCTGCAGTGTGACTTACGGTTGTCTGTTCTGCGATGCGTTGTTCATTTGTCTTTTCTCTTATTTTTTTTTTTTTTGACTAATGCAGAGCTGCAGATTATCCTCGTCTACGAGAAAATTAATTTAATTAAAAAATTCTACTACATTATTCTGTATTTAAAATAAGTTTTTATTTTTTATTTTCATTTTGAGTTTATTTATTTTAATCTAAGGCCGTGTCAGTCAGTAAATTGATGTCCGATGCAGAGACGCTTCTAAATGTGTTCTGATGAGTTATATCCACAATATTTTGTTGAATCGTGTATCCGTACCATTATATTGCGCTGAGCGGAGTTTTGACGTAGTTTTTCATAGACGGCTAGTTATATATGTCAATTTAACAAGTCGATATGATAAACGGTGTTCTGAAAGATTGGGTGTTTATTTGATTCCACGTATAATCAAACTAGATTATTGTTGTTTTAAATTTTAAAGATATTTAGATAAAGATTCTCATGTTTTCAACTTTGTGTCTCCTTGAATTAATTGAATACAAAATACTACAGTCTGTGATCAAATAAATACTTCTCGTTAAAACAGTACCAGAATATTGTGGATATAAACATCACGACATTAGCAACAACCTCACTTTCTTCGTTTGTCCCCCAGAAACCGGGTGAAACCGAAGAGGAGCGAAAACAGCCGACTCCACCCCCCGATCAATGGGCAGAGATCCTGGGCATCCCAGGAGAGGATGACCCTAAGAAACCGGCCAAAGCCACACGCAGAAACCTGGACAAATCCAAGTCCACGTCAGAAGAAGACCAACCCTCACCGAAGCTGCTCCGATCCTCGAAAAAAGAAGTAGCACAAACGCCAGAAAAAATTGAAAAGTCACCCATAAAGCCGCCTCCCAAAAAGCGGAAACAGGAGGAGATACAGCCAGAAATAGAGGTGGTTCCAAAGAAGGTTGAGAAGAAGAAGGTGGAGAAGACAGAGAAGAGGAAGCGGAAGAAGTCGGAGAAAGAATAGTGTTTGATGTACGTCTTTTTCGGCGGGCACCGTGCTTTGCGCACCTAGTGCTAGACTTTGGTTCATGCCTCCCCCTGATGTGTGGGTAGTTTGATTTTTTGTGCGTTTATTTTTTTTTTTCGTGGAAAGTGTCTGACCGTTGCTGGTTGAGTTTGTGATTGAAATTGGTCTATGGTTTGTGTGGCTACGTGATGGTAAATGAAATTGTGGTTTTTACTACGTTATCGAAGCATATTTCGTATAGAAATTTGACTAGAAATGTATGTTTCATGCTTAAAACTGATGTGTAGAGGCTACATGTTGAAGCTACCACCGATTCAACTCCTGGAAATCCATAACAGGTGTGGATGGTACTCAAGGTCAACGCAATGCTTTAAGCAAGTCGTTAAAACTTAATTATTCTGTATTAAGTCAGTGATATTAATTGACTATCAAAACTTAATTATTCTGTATTAAGTCAGTGATATTAATTGACTATCAAATGGACTACCAGCTAAAATAATTGTCAGTATATGCCAATCACAAATTATTTGACGGTTGTTTGAAATGGCAAATTAACATGTATGTCAATTTGTTAAACAATTAATCTCCCCGACTACGGTCTAAAATTATAATGTCAAAACCATGGTTTCATTTAATATCGTATTGAGATCGCCACTTCTTAAGTCAAAATTACTATCTTTGAAAGATTCTAAGTCAAAACGATTATGGAAAAGTGTTTCGCGATTTAATTTTATATAAAAAAGCCGAAGAGTTATTTATGCACACATGATAATTAACTTTTTAAGCGCTTGGCTAAATATCAATTACCGTGCCCCTAGCGCGAGCCAACAAATCGATAAAATAATACCTACAACAAATAAAGAGGAGCAATCGTTGTATCGATTAAAAAATAGTCAAAAAGTTTTTATCTCTTTCATAATTGTACCACGCAGTTAATAGAACGAAAAAATCATGCATGTTCTTTGTCGCAGAAATACGACACAAGCGGTAGGGGCACGGAAATATGAGTCGCATAAATGCGACACAAGCCGTCAAAACGTTAAAAATCACTTATGCTCGGTTCCTATAAACAAAAAGGAATCGTTTCTCTTACCAATGGAAGCTTTGTTATTGCCAAATGGGGCATATAAATAGATTTGTAAGCAAATTTTACCTATGATAGCTGTTTCCGTAGTAGCTCAACTGTAGCTATTAAGACAAAATTGTATTTCTATTGTTATAAATCAAGTTTTGATTTTGGAACAGTTGAGTGACTACCATACAAAGCTATGAGGTCTGCTTCATTATTGATAAAGATACAAGTCTTTAATTTTAACCCATTCGCTACGGCGATAAAAATTACGATTATTAGCAAGTGCTGGACTTTTCGTCGCGAACGTCGATGGGCGTCCTCCGCACCTCATTAGGATAATATGGAACTCTGATTTATTATATATTTGTATTTAAAAAACGATGTGCATATATTGCAAGTATAATTTTTTGTGACTTGTTTTTGCCAAGATAAAAGCAATTAAAAAAAACGCCGATGGGCGTATTTCGCACCTAAATATTAAATCAAAAAACGCCGAAAGGCGTCCGCCGTAGCGAATGGGTTAACCAATAGTGGTCCGTAATTTGTAGGAATCGGCCATTAACTTTAAGACATAAGATGTAAACATAAACATAAAAATCAACTTTTTCATACAAAAGTTCAAAACCTACTTGACCAAAATGTATGAAACAGCAGATTTTTTTTTTTCGTTATTTCAGAGTTGGTCCCATAGTGAAAGTTGTTCATATTCATGGGTAGAACAGCCTGTAAAAATTTGGGTGGTGATAAAAAAAAAATCCTGTATTACTATACCATTCGATCAACAAACACTTGCGACTGACAGACAGTAGGGTTATTTAGGACTACCCACACATCAAAACATAGACTCTTTCAGTGTTATTACAATAGCAACTAATATTCTGTGTATTGTATGGACTAGCAGACTGATTGACTATTATTTATAATCTGGCTTAACGTGCTTTCCGAGGCACCGAGGGGTCTGTATGTAAAGATGGTCACCCATCCACAGACCAACCGCGGTAAGCGTAGCTTAACCTAACCGATTGACATGGAGCGACTGCATATCTGATCTCCACAACCCAGTTACTGGGTATTACTGGGTAATACGATACCCCTTGGTAAGACTGGTTGTCAGACTTTCGGGCTTCTGACGACCCGTAACGACTGTCAAAGATCCACGAAAAACAGCCGGGACCATCGGCGTAACGTGTTTTCCGAAGAATGGAGGGGTCTCGGTATGTAAAGATGGTCACCCATCCACAGACCAACCGCGGCAAGCGTAGCTTAACCTGATCGATCGACCTGTGCGGCTGTTATTATTTAGCCACGGGCCCCTCAAAGGTGGAGATGACAATACAACAATAAATAACTAGCGGCCCGCCCCAGCTTCGCACGGGTGCAATTTTTTTTCGAATTTACAAAATTTTATTTCATACAAACCTTGTCCTGGCAATACCGATCACAAAAAAAAAAGAATTAGCGAAATCGGTTCAGCTGCTCTCGAGATTTGCGCTTAGCAACACATTCAGCGATTCATTTTTATATTGAAAACAACTTTTCCCTGACGATGTTTCGCCATCTCTGTCTATCCTTGGCCAAGTGAAGCGCATCATGAAATTTCGTGTCAAGAGAAGAGCTTATCTGGTCAGACCATCGCAAAGGGCTGCGACCTCTTGGTCGTTTAGATTTAGTTACTATATCTATTCAAAGATTGACAAAACACCATAGTCGGCCCAACACTACTATTTAGTTTATATGAAAAAATCCCTTTTTTTATTTCCATGTTAGGTTTTATTTGATCGTTTCAAAATACGAGTGAATACTAGTGTGTTTCTGTTTTCATTTATTGTCCTACTAGCTGCGCTCCGCGGTTTCACCCGCGTAAATGTCGATCCCGTGGGAATATCGGGATAAAAAGCAGCCTATATGTTAATCCAGGGTGTCGGCTACCTCCGTACCAAATTTTATCTAAATTGGTCCAGCCGTTTGAGCGTGAAGAAGTAACAAACATGTAAACACACACAGACACTCCTCTCGTCTTTATAATATTAGTGTGATTGTTGTCTCCACCATTGTATAGTTATTTATTTCATCCGACATTTCTTAATTTTGCAAGGTATTTCTTACCGTTTTGTAGGTAAATAAAATACTGTAATATTTTTCTGATAGAGCTACTAGGGAATAAATAATACATACATACAAGCGCCCGTTTACATCGCTTCTTCGCAGCCGGATAAAAGGAATTTAATATTCACTTTTAATAAATATGCAAAAATACAGTCAAAGTCCGTTAGTCTGCTATTCCTATTTTATGTTTAAAACTAAACCTTTTGGACATTGTAAATATTAAAAAAAAAAAACATGTAAATCTTTAATTATCTTGTAAGTCTAGATTTAATTTATAATTTTAAGTAGTTTTAACGAAGGTGATTCAAATGGCATTTACACAGCATACATGCGATTCGAATCACCCTGTATACAGTACAATAGTCATAACGAAGCTAAATGACTAAATTATCGATAAAACTATCGATAAATAAAATGTAATATCGATATTTCAACACGGATTGTCATAAAATGATATGATAGTATGCTGCATGTCATTCTCACAGATTTTAAATACAGTGCACGGTCGTTAATATGGAAAATCGAGTTTTTTTTTAAAGTACGGCTTTGTAGACCGCCGTCTCAGTCACTCACACCGGAGTGACTGTCTCTTTCTAAAGCTCGATGTTTCATATTAACGCTCGGGACTCTAGCATACTCGTTGAAGATACAATGTCAAAAAAAAAGACATACAATGAATCTTAATATTCGTGATTTTAATCAACAGATGGCGTTAGAATCGCCAGTTGGTTTAATAGGATTGGGTTATCAAGGTTTTAAGGTATTTTTATATACCTTAGGACCTCGTAATGAAATTTTAGAATCGCTCTCAGATGCAAGAGTTTTTGTATAATTCAAAGATTGGATAACTAAGTTGAAGATCCTAAGAAAACGTAATGAGTTATGAAAACGCTGTTATGGGGGGTGCGCTAACGTAAGCCGCGAAATTCAAAATTTCTTACGTTGTCTGCAATTTGTAGCTCACTTATCAGGGTCGGCTTCCGGTCTAACCGGATCTAGCTGAATATTAAGTATTTTACATGGAGCGACTGCCTATCTGACCTCCAAATCCCATTTATTGGGTAATACTTAAAAGTATAGTGATTATTCTTCTGTGAATACATATTCGTTTCTGTAGCGAATCATATTTTGCCAACCAACAACTTTAAACTGGGCAGCACATTGCTAAAAAGTTTTTTTGAATTTCGCGGTCTTTTGGCTGCCAAAATCCGATACAAAATTTGTCCCAATACAATGACAATAATATTGTGTATTGTTTGTATTTAAGTACAAGGAGCACATCATTTTGTATCGGTGCTACGGCGTTTTATATTGATACAAAAAATATACAGTATGACTGATTGAACGACAGACGTAGTAAAGGAAACGATTATTTATTTTGACAGTGGCTGGAATTGTGCCCCGTTGATATGCGAGTAATTCATTAGATAAGTAGGTAATACGGGCTGGTGTCCGCAACTCCACGTCAATGCGCGTATTTTGCGTACGGGTGGGAAAATCGATTATTCGATCCACCCCAGCTCCTCAAGGAAGGCCAGCAACGCCTTGATGTTACTGACCGTCTCACGTAGGGTACCTGGGTTACCGAAGTACTTTGCCCTGTACGTGGCGACCACCGGGCAGTTTAGAAGCACGTGTGCCGCTGTCTCGTCGTCCTCCATGCAGGCCCTGCACAGCGGACTGTCTGTTACTCCTATGACAAAGAGGTATTTATTAAATGACCCGTGGCCAGTTAAAGCTTCAGTAACTATGCGCAGCATTTGTTTAGTTAGACGGAGAACCTGTTTCGTGAGGCGGCTATTAAATAAGTAATAATCTACTGAGTTTTACGCAGTGACTGCGTTGTGGAGGTCAGATAGACAGTCGCTCCATGTAAAACCCTTACATAGTTGGGAGAAACCAGATGACTGAGGGCGTATTTTGCATATTTCAAACGAAAATTCTTAAATTATGTTCGTCGTTCAACAATTCATTCTGTATGACTAGTATCAAAAAATGCAATTGTACATATTTTATTATAATATTTAAGTTATTTAATGTTTTATATTAGCCTTGCCACTATAAGTGAAGCAAGATCAATACATATGTATTAACTGCAGTACCCGTTTGTAAATATAACACATTGAATCTTAGAAAGTGTTGGTTTTGACTACCTCGTTGGTCTAGTGGTTGCAAGAGCTACTGCTGAGCATGAGGTCCGGGGTTCAATTCTAGTTATTGGGATTTCCATCAGGAATTTCTCAGTTGATGGCAATAGGGTCGCTCCGTATTACATGGTACTTAAACAGAACTGGCCAAATGTTGACGTTCAGACGCCAGCACATAAAGCTACAACAATCTGTCAAATTTCTTTAATAGATTTTCAACTTTACTGCTATGTCATAAGGTTCAAAGTTGATTGAGAAAATTTGACAGTTTCGGGTAGCGTGTTGTGCTGGCGTCCGTACTGTACAGGGTAACCATGAATTCAGAACATGATTCTAGAACTCGTAGCAGACATATTTCGTCGTTTAAAAATAATCTGTTTCATAAAACAGTGCAATACCTACGCAGTCAAAACGTATGGAACAGCATTTTTTTTTAACAACATACGAAAAATTTCAACGTTGTCAGAATCATGTACAGTCGCCAGCACATTAAGCTTTCCCAATCAACTTTGAACCTTATGCTTCAGCGTTAAAGTTCAAAATCTATTAAAGAAATTTGACAGATTGTAGCTGCTTTATGTGCTGGCGTCTGTACTAAAGCCATGGTAATTCCCCCCCGCCCCCTATTTATTCGGATGCTATGTGCTTATCACTCATGCCGTCTCTTTGTAATACTCAATGTGTTATATTAACCAGTGGATTGTACCAATTTTTGTATAAGATGTAATACACACTGAAAATCAATACAAATGTTATATTGACTAATACATTTTTGGAGCTGGTTCGTTTCTCTAGTAGTATTGTCGGGCTTGTAAGCCACTGTGTCCGGGTTCGATTCCCGCGTCGGGACAAATTCTTGTAGCAATATTTGTACCCGAAATTGGATGTCTGTGTGTGTTAATTTTTTATGACATTTTAATATTAATGTTTCTCTTTAAATATAGATGTTTATAATAATGATACAAAATTTCATTCAGTGTGTACTGCGTCCATACTCTTTTGTATGTTTAAACCACAAATGTTTGTAGAATTAAGATATCCGTGAATGTCCCAATTAGAAAAGCTCTGTTTTTGACTTTGACTATGAATTTGCTGAGTCTTGTGACGTAACTGACTTTTCTGACTATCCCACAAGTTGTTGATGTTATAAGTGTTTTAGACAAATTGGTTTAATTCTACGCACGCACTGACAGTTGGATTGCTTAAAGCCTAACCCCCCTACTAATAAACGCTGTATAGCGTCTGTATAGTTACACAACGCTTTGTCTTCTTCTTTCGAAAGTCAAATTACTGACGACTGAAAGAGAGAAATCGGTGTGTAACTATTCATCTGATATAATATGTTTATTAGTAAGGGGGTCAGAGTCTAGCGAGTTTGCTAGTAACGAAGTGAAATGAACGATCTAGAACTTTCGCAACCGGTCGCACTACGCGCTTCGCGCCTTCGAAAGCGAAGCGAAGACTTATGTCTCTAAGCGCTAAGGCCACCTGTCAGTGCGCACATAGCCTAAATGTGATTTTCATGGTTTCTGTGACTATTTTAAAATAAAATAAGAACAGCCCCAAAAAAGTAGGTTATTTAAATGTTTTCCAAAAAAGTGACCCCCTAATAGATGTTGAATGGATTATTGATTGTCGTCAACATCCAAAGTAATTTTTAATAGGCTGAGAATCTGAATGTTTTTTCATAGTAACATAAGACTATTCCCCCAAAACGCCCGTCTGTCACCACTTCCTAGTGTTTTTGTCAACGATTTAATATGAAATTGATGTATTTTCACTGACTGTTAGCTGATAATATATAATTACAATAGTTACAATATTGATATCTCACGAAGCGACATGCGCTTTATTTGTGGTAAATAAGTGTACAAACATGCTGTGAATCTGTGTGTGAAGACTAGTTGTGTCAGCACTTGTCTCGGACGGCACCGGGTGACCCCGCGCTTACACACTCTTTCTGGCTACGGACACTCAAACTCAAAGCATTTATTTCAATTAAACCAATTACAGGCACTTTTGAATTGTCAAGGGGTTGGTCAGTCAGAAAGATGAAGCTAGTTGCCCATTCCAAAGTGTAGGTACCTATGGAGAAGAACGGGCAAGAAACTCCATGGACACTCTTTTAAATCAAAATAATAATTATGGTTACAAAGTCTTGGTTACATCATCCATGTTAAAAATTATACATGTGAGAACGATGCAGAACGTTAAAAGCGTCCATAATGAAAATATGAGAAAAAACAACAATTCAAATATTAAAATAAAATAAGCCATGGCAGCAAAGAGATGACCAGTCCCTACTGACGGCGCCCGTTCACGAACATGACGCATGTATTAGCACCATTCAGCTCAACCATTTTGAACAACACGATCAGCGATGCGGCGCGGCGACACAGCCCCGCAGCCTAATTGCGGAACGCCAAATCGTCAAATGATTCTGATCAGTTGGCTTCATTTCTATCACAATTGGCTTCATTTTACGATTTTCGAATTGCGAAACTCTAGTTTCTGCGCAGGGCCTTAACGTTCATAATTGGTTTCATAATAAACTAGAGTTTCGCAATTCGAAAATCGTAAAATGAAGCCAATTGTGATAGAAATGAAGCCAACTGATCAGAATCATTTGACGATTTGGCGTTCCGCAATTAGGCTGCCGCTCTCCAAGCCAGCGCGCAGGTCGCGCGGCGCTAGAGCGGCGTAGTGTTGTATTATGAGAAATGAGTGTCTAAAAATCAAAATCAAAAGTCATTTATTCAAACTAGGCTGAGAATCAGCACTTTTCTAGCGTCAAAACGACAAAAGACAGTCCCCCAAAACGCCCGCCCTTCACCACTTCCTAGTGCTTTCGCTGGGGAGAAGAAGTGGCGGAACAAACTCCTCAGCAGCACAGCTGTCTGTTCAGTGTCTGTGTTCGCGAACGAAATGTCTAAACAGCGACGACAACATCTTTTACATACAATATTTTGAAACGTCGGTCGTCAAAAAGCAAAAAATAAAATGCACAACACTACGTCAATGCAGACGCGCGGGCACCGTTAGACTGCCTTCGAGGCCATTTCCACATATTGACCATATAAATCTATGCATTGAAACGCGTCGCTCCCCGCGCCCGCTGACTTCGTGTCCGTAGCCTCACAGCGTGTTGATACACTTTGGAACCACGAGTAAAGCGCGCGTCGCTCCGTGAGATTTAAAAACGATTTTAGGCAGAAATTGCAATTTTATTTCAATTTTATAGTTTGGCTTCTGACTGACGATACTTTGACATACAGAACCCAGTCGTAAATCTGACAAATCGAGTTAAAAAAAAACTTCGTCCTTGTAGAGCGTCGTCTCTGTCACACACACCTGTGCGACAGTCTCTTTCTAAAGCTCGATGTGACATATTTACACTCAAGTCGGCTGTGCAATTTCAAAACCAAGCAACTGACCGAAAAAATCAGTGTTTTTGCATATTTGACGTTCTAGATAATGTAGCCAAGTCAAATATCGATGGTTAAAGGTTGACACCACGTAACTGCAATGTATCAAATTTTACAGGAGAGTGGAAAAACTGTATAATTACGAAAAAAAAAAAATATTCAAGTGACATTTTTTGTGCATTACGAGTTATCAATGGGAAGATTTAGTGCTTTATTTAAAAAAATTTGAAATACTTAACTCATTTTGCGAGAAAATGTGGGTTACGAGTTATCAACGTATGACCATCGATATGCAAAAACACCGAATTTTTTTTTCAGTAGCCAAGTTTTGAAATTGCACAGCCGAAGTACTGTAATGACTTATTTGACTCTATGTGACATAGACTTTTTTTTTTAACTGTATTTTTATACCTTTAATAATGTATATGGCAACTCTTTAGCTTACGTAATATAAAATACTGATTTATTTTACTAATACGACACCCCACCCAAGTATTATCATCATAATTTTTGACACATTTTGACATTTGGCAACACTATTACATATTAATTTGGCAACTTTAATTGAGACTACGGTCCTGTCACCCAGTCATTTTACCTCTGATTTTGCATTTCTGTCAAAGTGATCTTTATTCTCGATAGAATAAGGTTGCTTTTGGCTTGCTGCCACTGACAAAATCAAAAGTCATTTATTCAAACTAGGCTGAGAATCAGCACTTTTCGAACAAGTCGGTCAAAATCAAATTGATCTTTTTTCTCGTTGAAATAAGGTTGCAGTAGGCTTGGTACCAACTGACAAGTCTTTCAAAATCAAAATGATCTTTATTTTCGTTACAATAAGGTTTTTGTTGGGTTACCACTATCAGAGGTAAAATGTCTGTGAAATACACTTTTATTTTTCTTTCTACTTTGTGCCATTAATGTTGTATGATTATTTGACTCTGATCAGACTTTAACGAAAAAAGTCAAAAATACTTTTAATCCCCCTATTTTAATGATCTGTTTTATAATCTCGGAGACTATTAAGACAGGTGCAATTGCGACTAATATTTAGTTTTATTAACACCTTCGGCGCCATGTAAATCTTTTTGTCACACAGTGTCTGGAACATTGTGTATCCAAAAGTATACTTATTACTTACATATCTTTTTACTTAGTAAATGCGCTTTGTATCCTTTAAGACCACGTTTTCTATACATTTATTACGCAAAAATAATGAAAGCCCTTTTGTATCGGAATAAATGGTCTGGAATTCAGTACAAAAAAAAAAAAAACAAATTAGTTAAAACTTGAAAGAACGGCCACTTAGGGTCTGGCGCTGCGCTGAGGGTGTGGTTCATTAAAATATTAGATAAAGACTGCGGCACATTTAAGCTACTACAATCTGTCAAATTTCTTTAATAGATTTTCAACTTTATTGCTAAAGCATAAGGTTCAATATTGATAGGGAAAATTTGACAGTTTCGGGTAGCTTGATGTGCTGGCTTCTGTACATAGTCTAAATTCTGAAATTATTACTGAAATAGCTCCGCCCGTGTGGATGTCGGATATTAACCGACAGGAATGTGCTACCGGGACAAAAAGTAGCCCATATGTCCAGGATACCATCTATCTCCTTGCCTCTGAAATTGTATCGAAATCCGTTCAATGGTTTTAACGTGAAAACGTAGCAAACTCACTTTCCCATTATTTGTATTAAGATTAATATACAGGGTGACTGGATCTAGACCCGCCATAGCAAATTCGCATATAGAGGAGGTCATTTGCTAATTACTAATTATTAAACCTTACTTTCCTTTTTGCTTTTTAAGTTTTTTTTTTTTTTGAGCGTAATTTCTTATTTTTAACCCTATTTTGAGGGAAGTTCCGACGTATTTCACAAATTTTTATGACTACCAACAAATAATAAAAAAAAAATACTAAAACAATGAAAAAACTACTGAAGTTAAGAATGCTTGAATGTCAAATTTTGGAAAAATCTCAATGAATTATAAAAATTGACATAGTATCTCCTAAAGTATAAAACTTTTAGCTAGGGAAAGTAAGGTCTTATAATAAGCAAATGACCTTCTTTATATGCGAATTTGCTATGGCGGGTCCAGATCCAGGCACCAGGTATATAAAATTTTACCAAAAAGTAAATCATACTCAAAATATTAAACCTACATGGGCACTTATGAAACGTCAGAAGCTAGGTGCACGGTTCTCAATTGGTCGTTTCCATATGTCATTTTAGTCTCCAAGAGATTACAGTGCGGCAATGAGAGAATGCGTTCTTGACAACTGGCAGTTTAATACAAACGAATAACCCCCTTTATTTATAAACGTTGCTTGATAATAAACGTGTTTTGCGAATTTGATCGTTATTAGCATTGGCGTGCATTGCATATAGGCATATAAGCAGTGCCTACCTCGATATATCAACATAAGCCTGTCAATTACATTTTAATGTGTGTGCCCCACAATCAAGAAACTCACTAAATTATCATACCTAACAAAAAAACAAAATCTTCATACAAACACGCGCGGCAGTAGGCAGTCGCCGGACGGCCTACTCGGCTCCCGTACTATTCGCACATTGTCATTGGTCTTTACTCGTTCAAGTTAATACGACAAAATTAAAATTACACGTACGTCTCACGCGTAATACCATGACGTTTGACCTTCGCAATTTATCACCCTTAAGTAGGTATGCCTACTCAAATAACCACACTTTTGACCTCACTTTTTTTTCTGATTAGTGACCGCGTTTGCCTAGACTAGACCCGGCCTTGTGCCTACCTATTCTGAAAACTAATGCACGCCACTGGTTATTAGCTACTAATTGTCGCACTGGCAGGTGTCAGTAACGCATTTTCTAGATGGCCGTGCTTGTAGGAAGTACATTACTATAATTTCGACTTTCGACTACCCGACTTTTTGACTAAAGAGCATTTTTTATGATAAGTACACATGTACCGTCTCCGTTTTATGATTATGTAACTTGTACATAGGGTTTATAATTAATAATTATGATTGAACGTTTAGAAATTAAATGATTGTGAATAAATTGATAATTGTGTATGTTGTTCGTTTTATTTTTAGACTAGCTGCGCCCCGCGGTTTCACCCGCATAAGTGTCGATCCCGTGGGAATATCGCGATAAAAACTATCCTATGTCCTTCCCCGGGACTCAAATTATTTCTATACCAAATTTCATCTAAATCCGTTCAGTGGTTTAGGCGTGAAAAGGTAACATACAGACAGACACACTTTCGCATTTATACTATTAGTATGGATTGTTAAGAATTAATCTAAATGGCATCGATAAATCCCTGAATAGATATACACATTATGGGTAGCTATTTCGTACATGACTTACCTGCGCAAGCTCCCCACTACTGAGCTCGTCAAGTCTCATGTTTCGTGTCGCATATTATAAGGGAATTGCCCTTCTGACTATACTTTTGTGAATCTACTTAAGCATTCTAGTACTGAGGCGCTTATACCTACCGAGTAGAGCGGCGAGAGAGTAAAATGTATGAACGCCCGGCCGAGGGCACTCTCTCGCCACTGTACTAGGCAGGTGTAATCAGGGTATTAGAAAAACATTGAGTGTCGCCGCCTCGCCGTGCTCACAGAAAACCTCAAATAGCATCCCGCCGGGCAATTGCGTAGCACACTATCAATAGGAATCGGTTTCATTTTGACAGTTCAACAACATTCATTGCGTTATTTACGTGTTCAAAAGACAATTTTTCGAACTTATGAAGCAATGGATTAGCAATTTGCTTCAAAATGATTCTGATTCCGATTGATAGTGTGTTACGCAATTAGGGTGCTGATCTTGTACCTAACGCCCTCGGAATGATAATACAACATAACGCATTGCTTCATAATTTCGTCGGCTCGACAAAAAACATAAATGAAATTCAGAGTGTGTGACGCAAGATCGGTGCAGCAAAGTTAGTCACAACCACTCGATACGCTTCCGTATCGTATCGAACATCAATCAATGTTATCGTAGGAGTACTCTAAACGCTGCACGCTGTTCACAAGTCCAAAACCCGAAAATTTTGTCAGTTTAAAGCAAATACTCAAATAGACGACCGCTATTCTTCCGACAGCTGTTTATTGTCGGGGCCAACGGGAATCAAGTTATCGAAATGTGTAATTTTCGATACGATAGCTTGTCAGATGGTTGTGAATAGCGTAGCAGGTCACTGATAACACAATGGGCCTAGCCATTAATTGGCGTCAATGTATTATAGTCCTTGCGGAACTAGTTGGCCACGTCTTAGGTATGTGAGAGGTGGGACGGAGGGGCGGGGGCGCATTACTAAGTATACTTGCGTTGCAAACCGCCGCCTCACCCCTGTCCCCAACTCAGCGGCCAACTAGTTCGGCGCGGACTATAACAGACTGATAAATAATAATAAAAATCTTTATTACTAGAAGATAAAAATAAATCTATGTATTTATACTGTCTGCGCTACAGTGAATGAAAGTGTTGAAAGAAAAATTTATACCAATAAAAGGAAGTAGCCATTGTCGCAGTTTTAACTGTAAAGTTAACATTTTTCAAGTCCATTTGGAACAACAATCCGTTTCCCCAACCACATATCTCAAACCCCGCCACCCTTCCCACCAGGAACCGCCACCAGAGGAAACAGAAGAAGTGGAACAAGAGGAGCCAGAAGCGGCCAGCGACGGGGAGACAGCTGCCAGGGAGAAGGAGGCGAGGGCACAGGCTTCCATCAAGGAGAGGGAGCGGGAGGTACAGAGGGCACTGGCGACCAGTCTCAGAGACAGGGACAAGGAGCGGGAGTACCATAAGAGGGATGAGGCTGTTCAGGTGAGCAATTAATCTATCTGCCTCGCCTTTTCGACTTCTAGTCTCAGTCAGTCGGTTTCATGTCTAACGGGATTAGTGGCGTGCATTGCATATAGACATATAAGCAGTGCCTACCTCGATATATCAACATAAGCCTGTCAATTACATTTTAGTGTGTGTGCCCCACAATTAAGAAACTCACTAAATTATCATACCTAACAAAAAACAAAATCTTCATACAAACACGCGCGGCAGTAGGCAGTCGCCGGACAGCCTACTCGGCTCCCGTACTATTCGCACATTGTCATTGGTCTTTACTCGTTCAAGTTAATAAGACGAAATTAAAAATACGTACGTCTCACACGTAATACCATGACGTTCGACCTTCGCAATTTGTCACCCTTAAGTAGGCATGCCTACTCAAATAACCACACTTTTGGCCTCACTTTTTTTTTTATTAGTGACCGCGTTTGCCTAGACTAGACCCGGCCTAGTGCCTACCTATTCTGAAAACCAATGCACGCCACTGAACGGGATGCACCAGAATACCAGTATTTCGCATGGAGCGACTGCCTATCTGTCCTCCACAACCCAGTTACTGGAGTTTACGATAACCCTTGGTAAGACCGCTTGTCAGACGTTCAGGCTTCTGACTACCAGTAACGACTGTCAATGATCTAGCAATGACAGCCGGCACCAACGGCTTAACCTTTTAAGCGCTTGGCTAAATATCAATTGCCGTGCCCCTAGCGCGCGGCTATAAATCGATAAAATAATACCTACAATAAATAAGGAGGAGCAATCGTTGTATCGATAAAGAAATAGTCAAAAAGTTTTTATCTCTAATAATGGTTTTAGTTGTACCACGCAGTTAATAGGACGAAAATAGAACGAAAAAATCATGCATGTTCTCTGTCGCCGAAATACGACACGAGCGGTAGGGGCACGGAAATATGTGTCGCATAAAGGTTAAAAGTGCTTGCAGATGCACGGAGGTGTATCAGTATGTAATGGATGGTCACCCATTCACGGAGCGACCTCGGTAAGCGCAGCTTAACCTGCGATATAACAGTGAATTTGGCGTATTTAGCATAGTTCCTATACAAAAGCTGTCACGCCGCTACTTTTATTCAATAAAATATGTAGTTTAAATACATACCGGTCAAAATCATAACCCTCCTTTTTGCTTCGCTGTAGTCGGGTAAAAAAACTACAAAACACGCTTATCCAATTTATTGAACTCCTCAAAACAAATCATATGAGCCCAAACTCGAGGGGTTTACTAGTAGCCACTGAAGAGTTCCACTATCCACCTCCTGGCTCCATCATCAGATCAGCTCCAAGATACCAAATTATGGTTTTGTCATCCGAACTACGTTTACATACAAAGTTTCATATCGATACGACAATTACAAGTAGGTCAAAATTTACTTCTAAAATTTTGTTACATTCTTTGTTAGATAATTATTACAAGTTAATACAGGCTTATTTTTTTATCACCATCCAAATTTTTACAGGGTGTTCTACCCATGAATATGAACAACTTTCACTATGGGACCAACTCTGAAATCACGAAAAAAAATCAGCTGTTTCAAAAGTTCAATACTTGACCAAAATGTATGAAACAGCAGATTTTTTTTTCGTGATTTCAGTGTTGGTCCCATAGTGAAAGTTGTTCATATTCATGGGTAGAACACCCTGTAAAAATTTGGATGGTGATAAAAAAATAAGCGTGTTAAAAAATCAATCTAAACGAAAATTACATGTTTTTGCAGCATTTCAACGCATTACTGGCAGATTTGGTGAGGAACCCTGACCTGTCGTGGCGAGACGCTAAGAAACAGCTCAAAAAAGACCACAGATATAGCTTAGCGGAGTTACTGACCAAGGATGATAAGGTAACCATCTATTATTCCTTTCGTTTATCCACATACACAGTGGCGGATTTACACCCTTGCCGCCAGTAGGCTATTCAAATTTTGCCGTCCCTACCGACCTCTACAATAATGTCCCATGTCTTTTGTATACTGCTTCGATACGCTTAATTCCGTCGCCGTTTCTTCAAAATACTTAAAATGTTCACGTTCAGCTACGAAAAACTTGCAAAGAGGTTTGTAAAGATCGACAACTGTGATCAAATCTACGGTAGAAGCCTGAATTTGAGCATTCACTTTGTTTATTCTTTCCAAAAAACCACGGTAGGTATATAAATATTAATATTTTTAATTCCAGTTCTTACTGGAATTAAAAAAAATGTTAGCCCCAAGCTTGTTTATTCTTTCCAAAAAACCACGGTAAGTAGGTATATAAATATTAATCTTTTTAATTCCAGTAAGACATTTAAAAAAAATGTTAGCCCCAAACTTGCCGCCCCTTAAATCTGCCACCCTAGGCTCCAGCCTACTCAGTCTATTGGTAAATCCGCCACTGCACATACAGCTTAATCAGTCTATGATGTTCCCACTGCTGGGACACAGGCCTCCTCTCTGTGAGAGGGAGTGAGCTGTAATCTACTACGTGGGCAAATTACGGGTTGGTACAGACGCCAGCACATCAAGCTACTACAATCTGTCAAAGAAGAAGGGTCACGTCCCATAGAAAATTTACCCAGGCCCGACACAAAAGGAACGCATCTCAGTTATTTTGTTATATTAAATATAACAGAAATAAATTAACACTATTCTGAATATCAGTGGCTATCACCCATAAATTGCCATTTGATTTTGGCAAGGCAAAATATTTTTTTTTATGAATAGTAATTATATCCATTTAAAATGACTCCAATTTAGATAAAAATACAAAAATAGACAGCTGGAGGCCTTAAATTATTGAGGCATCCACAGGCAAGCCCGGTTAAGCAGACGATAACCTCAAAGTTGAACTGCGGGATGTCATTAAAAAAATATAAAATAAAATTGGCTTTCTGTGTTGAGATCTGTGCGTTTAAAAACCGACTTCAACAAAAGGAGGTTCTGTATTCGACCCGTACGTATGTATGTATGTTTGTATGTCCGCGATTTTCTCAAACACTAATGAATCGATTTTGATAATTCTTTCATTAATGTAATCTACATACTTTCAGGAAGAATCTGCATAAATCACCGAGTAAGACGATTTTAATGAACTCTAACTCGATTGTTATACTAGAAGTTTATAAAATACATAATCCAGTTCCATCACCAGGTCACCTCGATAATTCCATAATTATTGTATCGTCATTGAATTACATACAATTACAAATTTGTAGGTAAATAGGTACTCGTATTAAAAGAAAATTGTATATCGCCTGAACAAAAACACAAGGCAATATTTTGGTGTTAGCCATTGATTTCGAATATAAAAAATATATATATTTTAGCTACATTTAAAAAACAAAAAAACTGAGATATGTCTCTTTCGTGTCGGGTCTGAGTCACAAATGACCGTTCTTCTTTCTTTAATAGATTTTCAACTTTATCTTTAAAGCACAAAGTTCAAAAATGATTAGGAAAATTTAACAGTTTCGGGTAGCTTGATGTGCTGGCGTCTGTACATGTTTCTGTTACATGTTTCTCGATTTTTTGGTTCTAGGACATGCCGGTTTCCTCACGATGTTTTCCTCACACAGTCCTATGACTGAATTGGGGTAGTTGCGTAGGCGTTAGTTGTTCGCAAACTCTACTTACGGAACCCTAAAAAATTGTAGCTTACCATTATCGTACAGTCAACAGCAAAAGTAGATGATGAAAATCAGAAATTCAATACTAATGAACGGAGTTCGCGTCAGAACTGTGTGGCGTCGAAGTGATTCAAAAGTATGTGATTGTAAATTATACCAAACATTTACAATTAGTACAGCTGCCATATATTCGTGATCAGTTTCGACTCCAAAAGTTATAAACTCAATTCATCATCTACTTTTGCTGTTGACTGTACCTTAATAACTGAGCACCTATGAGTTAAAATTCAGCGAAATTCAGTCAAAACGTTTTCATTTCAGGAGCGGTTATTCATGCAACACACGAGCGCACTTGCGACAAAACGCCGCGACAAACTGCGCGCACTACTGAATGACCGAGGCATATCGTGTACGGCGCATTGGAGGGAGGTGCGCGCAATTCTGGCAGAGGAACCCACGGCGCCAGTGTATAATAGTGCTTCACAGGTAAGGAAGATGCTTTTAGTCGCTGCGATTAATTAGTGCGATTAGTCGCAAGTTTTTTATAGAGCGGTTGTTTGCTTTGGCCTTGCTTTTCGCTGCAAATAGTGGTTTTGATAAGTCATTACGACTTTTCGATGCGATTAGTCGCAAGAAAAGAAATAGTGGCTGTCTTCACTATACAGGGTGAAATTGAACACATGCGACAAATCGAAATGGGAGATTGTACTCATCATTATGAACAACTTTTACTATGGGACCATCCCTGAAATCGCGAAAAAAAAATCGGTTGTTCCCTACATTTTGATGAGTTATGCGAACATAAATGTAGGGAACAGCTGATTTTTTTTTCGCGATTTCAGGTTTGGTCCCATAGTAAAAGTTGTTCATAATGATGAGTACAATCTCCCATTTCGGTTTGTCGCATGTGTTCAATTTCATACTGTATAAACCGTGTTCCGGACGATATACATAAACTCCGACCAGATGTTCAGACCATGGAAATAAGCAATTTTCATTATGGACACATTAATGAATGATTGTTTTTATATTTTTTGTTAATTTTCATATAAACTAAATACCTTGACGTACATCGCCCGATATGCATGCCTCTTTATCCGAATTGGCAACGATGA
Source organism: Amphipoea oculea (assembly GCA_945859645.1). NCBI lineage: Eukaryota > Metazoa > Arthropoda > Insecta > Lepidoptera > Noctuidae > Amphipoea > Amphipoea oculea. Next base: position 894,154 of record OX243891.1, on the reverse strand, counting down.
CGTATTTTCATTCATAAGCTTTGGCGGGCTGCAACTTGTCAAAACTCAAACTCAAAGCATTTGTTTCAATTAAACCATTTACAGGCAGTTTTGAATTGTCAAGAAGTCAGTCAGTCAGAAAAAATGAAGCTAGTTGCCCATTCCAAAGCGTAGGTACCTATGGAGAAGAACGGGCAAGAAACTCCATGGACACTCTTTTAAATTAAAATAATGTGGTTACAAAGTCTTGGTTACATCATTCATGTTAAAAATTATACATGTGAGAACGATGCAGAACGTTAAAAGCGTCCATAATGAAAAGATGAGAAAAAACAACAATTCAAATAATAAATTAAAATAAGCCATGGCAGCAAAGAGATGACCAGTCCCTACTGACGGCGCCCGTTCACGAACATGACGCATGCATCAGCACCATTCAGCTCAACCATTTTGAAGGGAGCTAAATGATCCAAAACTGAGATAAGACCCTTTCTTACTGCATTTGCATTAATTCTTCCATTCTTTTCCTTCCAGATGGAACGTGAATTCCGCGACTACCAGCGCGACAAGCAGTCGTGCGCCAAGACAGCGATGCGGCAGCTGCTGCAGGAGACGCGCAGCATCACGCACAAGAGCCTCGCCGCCGTCAAGGACAACCCCGGAGCCCTGCAGCACGTGCTCGACGCGCTCAAACACGACGCCAGGTGAGATTACATACGATGAAACATAACATCACGCCTTTAACCCTTTGAACGTGGATCCACGCGAGACACAATGGCGCCGATTCCCTTGTTCACAATCTAAACTAAATTTAAGTTCAGTGCATCTTATTCTTTCTATTTCATTAAGAAAAGGACAGAACATAAATATTAGTTTAGTCCTGTCAAATTAGTCAGCGCCTGACATAAATTGACGTATTTTTAGTAGCCAATTTTTTAATCGCGTCTAAACTTGTCTATGGAGTATCTTGATTTGACAGGACTAAACTAATATTTATTTTCTGTCCTTTTCTTAATGAAATAGAAAGAATAAGATGCACTGAACTTAAATTTAGTTTAGTTTGTGAACAAGGGAATCGGCGCCAATGGCTTTTAATTGTATCTGTAATGACTGCAATTAACCGGTTATCTCCGATATAGATACCTATATCTGTGGTCCCGGCTGTTATTCGTGGATCTTTGACAGTCGTTACGGGTCGTCAGAAGCCCGAAAACCTGACAACCAGTCTTACCAAGGGGTAGGTATCGTATTACCCAGTAACTGGGTTGTGGAGGTCAGATAGACAGTCGCTCCATGTAAAATACTGGTTTTCAGCTGCATCCGGTTAGACTGGAAGCCGACCCCAACATAGTTGGGAAAAGGCTAGGCAGATGATGATGATAGATATCTAATGTTGTCTCAAACATAATGTTTCAATCATTCCCAGGTATGCAGCACTGGACCACATCCCAGAAGAGAGACAGCAGATCCTGACCAGCTACCTCGAGGAGTTGGAGAAGAAGGGACCTCCTCCACCCCCCACAGCGACCGAGCCCTCGCGGAGAGCGAAGCAGTGACAGGTAGCTATCACACTAATATTCTACAGGGTGTTACGGAAAGGGTATATCAATACAAACGGGTTGAAGAGTGTATCTGGTCTAGAATCTCTGTACAAAATTTCAGCTCAAAAGCAGTAACTTTGAAAATACTTAATATTTTTTTATTTCGATAGTTTATTAAATTGAAATCATAACAAACGTGTCACCGCACTACGAGGGTCATTATCCATTATCTGTAGTGTGTCTGTGCGCCTAGTACACGCACATCACGCCGCCGCGCGCCAGTGCAGCGCCGTGATGTCGAAATAAAAAAATATTAAGCATTTTCAAAGTTACTGCTTTTGAGCTGGAGATTCTAGACCACACTCTTCAACCCGTTTGTATTGATATACCCTTTCCGTAACACCCTATAAAGGCGAAAGTTTGTGAGTGTGTGTGTGTTTATATGTTTGTTACTTCTTCACGCTCAAACGGCTGGACCAATTTTGTTAAAATTTTGTATGGAGGTAGCTGACACCCTGGATTAACATATAGGCTACTTTTTTTTCCCGATATTCCAACGGTATTGACATTTACGCGGGTGACACCGCGGGGCGCAGCTAGTGCGTTTTACAAATTGAAGTAGCTTTTCGTGTGTTTCACAGAAATATATAATATAAATATAATATTCCACAACTATCACACAACGCCATCTAGTCCCAAGCTAAGCAGAGCTTGTGTTATGGGTACTAGACAACTGATAAACATACTTATATATTTCTAAATACATACATATTATAGAAAATTACACCCAGACACAGAACAAATGATCGTGCTCATCACACAAACATTTGTCCTGGGTGGGAATCGAACCCACGACCTCCGGCATAGCAGTCAGGGTCGCTAACCACTAGACCATCAGGCCTGTCAAAATACACGAAAAGTGACTTTATTTTGGCCGCAGTTTATGTTATGTGTAACAAAGTGTATTTAAGTGTGTAAGATATACATACTGTACCATTTATTTTAATAACCCTCCTTCTGTCGCAGTCGGGTAAAAATAAAAATAAACTTTCATAGTTTTCAGTTTTGTAGGCACTCTCCCCACTGTCTGTTATTTTTTTCTTTAATTATATTTCTTCTCTTTTTCAGAAGCCGTTAACCAAAACAAGAAGAACTCAAAACATGCAATAACAAGACAAGAAGTGAAACTGCAAAATGTATATTTTGAGTTAGTCAAAATGATTCCTTAGATATTGTAATTTTTAAATGAAATGACATAAAAAATTAAGTCTATTTATTTCGTTTTATTTATCTACTAACTTCGTCCCTCGACCTCGTTTTCGTGAAAGGGAATTGAAGATTTTATATGGAACCTGGCAACCAACTGTCGCGCCATTTTGAAAATGGTGGCCGCGCATGAGGCCTGTATACATCGATAGCACTCCGACCCACCAAAAAATAAAAAAACAGATTAAATTCAAGATTTTATTTAGGTTCTATTTGCATAAAATAAGACCTAATATAACTTGGCATACTTTTGTTTCTCCTAATTATATTTTCGCATAACATTATTTACGCATAACAGCTTACGCATATTTTTCTTAAGCATAATTGCTCTAATCATAATAATGATTAAGCATAGCATTCTAAAGCATAAATTTAGCATGCTCGTTTTATTTCTAACGACGTCGGGTCGACGGAGCCCAGCCGAGCGGGGCTCCTATTTCTGTCTGCAGGGAACTTAACCAAACCGAACCTCGGGATGCCCCTAACGTCGTTTAGTAAATTTATGCCAAAACAAATTAGCCTTCAAGATACAACTGTATGCCAAAAAATATGGCAAAGTATTATTATGCTAATACAAATTATGCCAAATTATATTAGGAAAAAAAAAAGAATATTATGCGTAAAGATTAAGGGATCCCTTTTATTTATTATTAAAAAAAAACAACTAAATGTAAATCATAAAATACTAAATAGGTATCTTCATCCAATATTTGGTCAACATAATATATGGATATTTCATTCAAAACAATATAATAATTCAATGGCTTATAACACGCTCGTTCACTCTTCAAGTATTAATAATAAAACAAACATAATTACTACAAAACACATAATAAATAAAAGTCTGTTTGACTACGGATCAAAATGTACTTTTAACATCACGCCTGCAACCCGAATGGTTAGGCAGAGGCATCGTCTACTTATAGTATTAGGGCCAAAGCACACACGCTACTTTTTGCATCAGCGATCGGCGATTTTGCGGCTGTATCGATGCCGCATCGCGTCTGACTCTGCGTTCGGACGCGGTATCGGAATCACGCGTTTTAGCGACTGCTCCGATGCTGCATCGCGTTTTGGCGACTCTCTGCGTTCGAACGTGGTATCGGAATCGCGCGTTTTAGCGACTGCTCCGATGCTGGCGCAAATGCCAAATCGCTGCGACCGGCATCCGAATGTGTGCGGAGTGTAGCGTTCAGCCGCTGTGTCGAGCTTCCGAAAAGCGACTGAATCGCCGCGTTTGGCGTTTTTAAGTGTGCGGTGTGGAATGCTTGGTTGCTGCATTTAGCTTCTAAAAAGCAGCTGAATCGCCGATCGCCGATGCAAAAAGTAGCGTGTTTTTTGTGTTATGTTCAAGTCCCATGTGAAAGAGAGCGAGCCTATTGCCATCAACCGGCCGCAAATGGTCTGCTAAGAGAAATTCCAAATGAAAAACCCATTTAACACTTTGCCCGACCTGGGCATCGAACCTAGGAACTCGCTCAGCAGTAGCGCTTGCGACCATTATAACATCGAAGCATACTATTACTCATACATTCACAAATACACATAATCTTTGAAAATTATCAAGTTTTCGAAACAAACTCGAATGTTATACAAGAAAAAGTTCAAAGTCCATTGAAACCAATTTTTTATTCTTTATTAGCCAATCAAAAATCAACTTAGACAACATAACGCTAAAGTAGATAAATCAGTTAGTGGTTATTATTGTAAATTATCTGTGATTCGGAATTCATGGTGAGTGCTATAAGAGCTCTCTTAGAAGTCTAGTTCTTCCTGAGAGAGCTTGATGCGGCGCGTCGGGAGCTCCCAAATATGAAGATTGCTGTCAGCATCACCAGCTGCGATGCGGCATACGCTACAAACGACAAAGGAGAAGTTTTAGTACAGAATCTTTAGTTTATATGATGCTAGCTGTGCCCCGCGGTTTCACCCGCGATAAAAGTATTCTCGTCCTTTTTTATTGATTCCCTTTACAACTCTCCACCCCCCTTTTTACACCCTTAAGGGATAATATCGGGGATAAAAACTATTCTTTATTCTTCCTCACAACTTAAATTATCTCCATACCAAATCTATACTAATATTATAAAGAGGTAAAGTTTGTATGTTTGTAAGTTTGTATGTAGGGGGTAATCTCTGGAACTACCAGTCGGATTTGAAAAATTCTTCTTGCATTTGATAGCCCAATTCTTGAGGAAGGCTATAGGCTATTTAACGTCACGCTATGACCCTTAGGAGCCGAGCAAAAAGAAAAAAAGTAAAAAAGAACGTTGAGTGATAGCGCGGGCGGGTGATGCGATACGACGGGGTGGCTCGGGGGAAACAAGAAGTTTCACGCGAACGAAGTCGCGGGCTGAAGCTAGTTTCATATAAATCGGTTCAGCGGTTATTGATTCCCCATACAAACTTCCACCCCCCTTTTTCACCCTTTTAAAGGATGATTTCTGGGATAAAATCTATCCTATGTCCTTCCCTGGGATGCAATCTATCTCTCTGCCAAATTTCATCTAAATCCGTTCAGTGGTTTAGGCGTGAAAAGGTAACATACAGACAGACAGAGTTACTTTCGAATTTATAATATTAAGTATGGATACTAGCTGCCTATCATCATAATCAGCCTCTAATGTTCCCACTGCTGGGACACAGGCCTCCTCTCTGTGAGAGTGAGTAGTCTACAATCCACCACGAGGCCACAGTGCGGGTTGGTAGATATCACATGTCTTCGAATTTGGTTCTATCTAGCTAGGACATGCCGGTTTCCTCACGATGTTTTCCTTCACCGTTTTGAGAGCAGTGATGATGAAATTATTTACACAAAGTAAAGCGCCTGTCTGGGTTCGAACCTCGTAAATCGCGGCCGTTACCACTGGGCCACCTCACCGTCTGCGTGCAATATTTTGTAATTCATAGTTGATAGGGTTCAGTAGCCAAAAAGCGCTTATTTTGACCAAGTCGGTACTGCATTAATATTAAGTGAAATAGCTGCTTTTTTCAATAACCGAAGAACAATTTCAACCTGATTTGTTGTATTAAATCGCTTGGATAAGTCGGATAACATCAGTTGTAGGTCGTATGTGGCGTTATAGATGTCACCACAGTGGTAGTCATGATGGGTGATGTTACTTCTTCCCTAGATGAGCTCCTTCACATTTATTCAATCAACTCAGCCTATCGCAGTCCACTGCTGGACATAGGCCTCTCCCAAGCCACGCCACAACACCCTGTCTTCCGCCTTCCGCATCCAATCTGTCCCAGCCGCCTTATTTAGGTCGTCGGTACATCTAGTTGGGGGGCGTCCCACCGTCCCACGCTACGCTTACCGATACGCGGTCTCCACTCCAGAAGTCACCTGCTCCACCGGCCGTCAGTCCTTCGAAATTAAAACATGGCCAGCCACTGCCACTTCAGTTTGTTTGTGCTTAGTCTGCAAGCTATGTCGGTAACTCCGGTTCTTCACAAATATTAGAATATTTATATTATTTGCCAATACCAACCCGCTATGGTTAACCGAGATGCAAGAGAGAGTTCCTCCGACTCCAGTGAGCCCCTCCACGGGGACCCGACGGCCGCTGTTCACGTTGAAGACCTGCGCCAGCTGCCCCTCAGGCTTCAACAGCCCCAAGATTGCGACGCACGGGTTATTTGGCAGCCACGCCATGCAGGATATTGAAACGTCTAGGCTTATTACCTAAAAAACAAAACCCGACACGTCTGCATTACCAAAATGTTGTTGAAATGCATGTTTTTAGACCACAGCTATAGATAGACCTAGATAACGCAATATCACGATCGGTATGAAAACCAAGCGTTACAACTTACAAGCACTATTTAGTGATGGGAAAACCAAATCGATTCAAAGACGCCGGTTGCGTGCGGCAGCGGTCTCGCCCCACCCCCGGGGCCTAGCGCCAGCGCTCACGCTCACCCAGCCAGCAGTACGCAGGACTGAGCGCGAAAGTGGTATCTTACGATTTTTGTACGTAAGCTGGTGCGATTTTTGGCACGCGAAGTAGTTGCTCTTGCGTTAGTCTGTTACAGCACTCACAGCTAAAGTGGAAGAATGTCAACTAAGTTTTGGAAGCCACTGAATGTCGGGATCGGCTTCCAGTGTAAATGGGTGTAGCTGACTACCACTACTTTCCACCAAAAAATACAATAAAATGGAATATAAACATCAAAACAACATACCTTCAAAGGACTAGGCTGATTAATATCATAGACTCTCAACTCAGAATCAAGAGAAGCTGACACAAAGATCCCAGGCTTCTGGTGACTGAACGCAATATCCATGACATACCCAATATGTCCCTGTAACACTTCATACACGGGGTCCACTTTATTGCTATTTATTATAGGCTTGTAAGTCTTCGTTTTACAGAGATATATAGGTCCCATACGTGAACCAACGACAAATATATCGTCCGGGACCTTCTGGTCGCTCGGACGAAGAGGATAAGACTTTATAAAGTCAAAACAAGAGATGAGAACAGTATTCAAATTCCTGGAACCGTTGATCGAGTAGCTGATCACGTTCTCAAATATTTTTTGGTTGGCGTTGACGCGCCATACGTTCAAAGTGCCGTCGAAGCCAGATGAAAAAAGTATGTGATCTGCGGCGCCGCGTCTTTTGCCTGTGTTCATTATTTGCATAGTTAAAAATGTGTTAGCAAGCGCTGCGTCCGCCCATTGGAGGTTACTAACACGCCTGGATCCGTGCGCTCCAGCTGGAGAGGTCAGCAGTATAGCATCTAGATTCCTTAGGTTGCACAATACCACTTCTCCTGAAGCCGTTCCATAAGCTAAAAGGGCTGACACGGAAGGATGGTACCTCACTTTTGTAACGCAGCTTTTCTCCGCCAAATCCAGGCTTCTTACAAAAGTATCGCCTGCAGTTCGTTTGAGGGTAAAAATCCTGATCAACCCATCGTCTACACACCAAGTTTTGTGCTGATTCTTGCCTAAAGCGACAGCTAGAGAGTTCCCAGCGTTACTCCAACACATGTCGAGGACACAGCGCGAATCATCGCCCGCCCCCATGCCTGTCATGTCACTCAGCTTAATCTCTTGGAACAGTTTTGCATCTAATACCTCCTCTTCGTCGGAATCTGAGGAGTTGTACAGCAGTTCCCTGTCGCTATGATCGAGCTGTTCCATCATTGAAGGTACAACTTTTTTCAGGAATTCGCTTAGCCCTGGAGGTGGATATTCTTTTAAAATGTCCTCCTGAGCGTTCAAGTCTTCTGGAGTAGCTGAAGAACCTGTTTCTTTGAGTAAATTGGTTTGGGATGACACCCCAGTATCGCGGAATTCGGTTGTCTGAGTTGAGGACTCGGTTCCTTCACTCTTATTCATCTTAACGGAGTCGAAACCGACCGCTTCCCCATCGAATCCACTCAGACCAGACATTTTTCTGTTATTTCTAAAAACAATTAAGTAACGTTACTTAAAAGATGTTTTTCTAAAACGTCACGGTTGTTTATAAACAGTCTTTTGTTGTTTGTTACGTTGCCATGGCGACGTAATTTTTTCCAGTTGCCAGCTTCATTTTTTGTAAAAAGTTGGGTTAGTACATAATTAAATAATTCTTGAGTTAGTAAATATAAAATTGTAATATATTAACTGTAAGTTTTCCTTAAATTAATAAAATAAAATTTAAGTCGTATTCACGCCTGTATTTTACTAAGGGTTAAGCAGGGGGCCAGCCTATTGTCATCAACCGGGCACAAATAAAGAAAGAAAGAAAAAAGTCTAGACTCAGGGCTGCTACTAAGAAATTCCAGATGGAAAAAACCAACAACACTATTGCTCGATCCGAGAATCGAACCCAGGGACCTCATGCTCAACAAAAACTCTCACCGGAGTCCGGCGTCAAGCAGCCTGCTGTGTTTCGTCGATGCGTTCCCGAGTTCGGACTTTACGCTTTTTATTTGATCTTTGTTTTATCTGGTGTATTGTGTGTCTTTTAGTCGGAGCTAAATAAATGTATTTTCTTTCTTTCTTTCCAGTGCCTTAGGCATCTTCTGGGCACGCTCGTTCCATCATAGACCTCATCCATCGTTTTCCATCAGGCGTGATCGAGGTCAATAGCGTGCCCATTCAGCAATAAAAAAAAATAGCGCTTGCGACCAGTAGACCAACCGAGGCAATCTAAAAGGTATTGACTTTCAAAGCATATTGTGTTAAATAAAAGCACGGTTATAGAACAGAGAGGTACATAATTGTGTGTTATGACAGTTAGGACATTCTGTGGCGATTGCTGACCGCGGACCGTCTTGATGATGATGATGATGGGACTCCCTTTTCCGCACTTAGACTCCCACTCAGTCCGTTGTGCGTGGGGATCCTGGCTAACAGAGCCAGTCTAGCTCCGCCCAAAAGCACAGAAGCTTCCTGGGAGCTTCACGGAGCGACCTCATTGTTCCGAGGATTTCTGCACGTTGAGAAGCCACGGCCTCGCATTCCAGGATGACGTGGGCGGCTGATTCCTCGGCGTCAAGGCAGCCCCTGCAAAGGGGGCCGTCTGTAGCGCCTATGTTAAATAGATGTTTGTTAAGGGGGTTATGGCCCGTAATATTGTTCCAATTATTATTCTAAGGTTATTTCTGCTCAGGCGGACCGTCTTATGTTCAATGTTCAAGTCGGGCCAGTGTTAGCAATTTTTTTATTTTTTCTATTGCATCCCCGTACCTGAATGTATGTCCGGTTAGTGGCAATAGGCTCGCCCTATTTTATATTTTTATAACTGGCAATACTTACAAGTCTACCTACCGTAACCTACCCGGCTACTACTTCTACTTCGGAAGATACAAGCTTACCTACTATGTATTATTTAACCGCGCAACTAGCATATACAGGATGTCGCAGGAAACCTGCAGCCTAATTGCGGAACGCCAAATCGTCAAATGATTCTGATCAGTTGGCTTCATTTCTATCACAATTGGCTTCATTTTACGATTTTCGAATTGCGAAACTCTAGTTTATTATGAAACCAATTATGAACGTTAAGGCCCTGCGCAGAAACTAGAGTTTCGCAATTCGAAAATCGTAAAATGAAGCCAATTGTGATAGAAATGAAGCCAACTGATCAGAATCATTTGACGATTTGGCGTTCTGCAATTAGGCTGCTGTACCAGCGAAGGTCAGGGGACACTGATACCCATCGATTGGACCCCTATGTATGTTCCGCTATATTTTGTAGTTTTCGAGAAATTATAAATTTCTCTCCAACAGAAATTTTAACCTTGTGATTAAATTCTGAGCTACTAGTAGTTAAAATTTGTTTTTTTTGTGTTTTACAACATGTGGATACACATTCTAGCCATAAGGGGGCATCCATTAATTATGTGAGGCTTTTATGGGGGGGAGTGGGTCAAGCCGATTCTCACCCAATCTCAAGTGGGGGAGAGGGGAGGTCCTGGCAAGTCTCACGTAATTTTTTATCTGCAAGAAACAGTGTAAAATTGCGAGAAAACTGGGTAGAATTAATCTTAACTAGTCTTAAATAAAAATATTACAAATTATTTTGTTTTTTAATAAATCCAACGCAATGAAGCATAATATTATATTAACGTATTTACACTGAAAACACGCATTTTGAACAATCTCACGTGAGATTAGAGGGAGGGGGAGGGAGTCGAGCACAATCTCACGGTATCTCACTAAGGGGAGAGGGGGGGTCAAAAAATCGCCAAAATCACCTCACGTAATTAATGGACGCCCCCTAATACTGACAAAAAAAATCTCAAAGAAACACCACTCAGAAAAAGTTATGACTAAAACCGCCTACAATTTAAAAAATCTAGAAATAAAACAAAAAAAATATTTTCTCGAAAACTACAAAATCGCGAAACATACATAGGGGTTCAATCGATGGGTATTAGTGTCCCCTGACCACAGCCCTTCGCTGGTACAGGTTTCCTGGGACACCCTGTATACACGGACTACAATATAGGTCATATACACGTCCCGACATCAATTTTCGGCCAGTAGCCCACGAGACACGACACCCGTCTGGTCGGAGGATCCTCCCTGCACTATGGAGGTTGAGAGAACTTTACACCCTGTTCCTCATACCTCTATACCAATAACTGTTGCTGTGTTTGTGGAGGTCAGATAGGCAGTCGCTCCATGTAAAATACTGGTAGGTATTCAGTTGCATCCGGTAAGACTGGAAGCAGGCCTTAATTTTTATTTCAGGATCATTTGTTTTCAGTCAGCGAAAAGAAAACAACACCAGAAGTACTAAAATAAAATATTTATTTATTAAAAATAATAGGGAATAATACATTTTAGGAAAATAATTATAAGCAGCACAGCAGTGCAACCGCCAAGTAATTAGCATAAAACAATAAAACTAAATAATTTAAATTAGTTGTAATACTCATATAAAAGGATTTGAACTTAAATCTAGATTGCAATTCGAAATATTAACACGAAAATAAAAATAAATGCTTAATTAAAATGATAAAATAAATTCTTGTATTAGTAAAAAATATAACTAGTAAAATAGGTCGACCAGTTTTTGATAACAACTGTTGAATTTTACCACAATTGTTTATTTAATTACTATGCTTCTGCCCTTCTGCCGTCGCGTCGCATCGCATCACCTACCTGCGCTATCACTTCGATTTCATTTTGCGTTCTTTCTGACTTTTTAGGGTTCCGTACCTCGAAAGAAAAAACGGAACCCTTATAGGATAACTTTGTTGTCCGTCCGTCTGTCTGTCTGTCAAGACCCTTTTTCTCAGGAACGCGTGGAGGTATCAAGCTGGAATGTATATCAAATACTCAGGTCTGCTGTCCCTTGGAGCTGTGAAAAAATCAAACTTCTAAGCCGACGCAATCAAAAGATACAGCCGTTTATGCCGCAATTTCCGCAAATTTTCGACACTCGCAAGGGAATCAAAACCTACAGGGTACTTTCGCGTGAACACAGAATCTTGAAATTTGGTACGAAGCAACGTCTTATAGCATAGATAAAGGAAAAATGGCGAAAACCGTAAATTTTTAGTTACATCATTATAATAAAAATATTTTAAACAGGTTTGTACGGAACCCTCGGTGCGGGAGTCCGACCCACACTTGGCCGGTTTTTCCTTTTTCCTCGGCTCCTAAAAGGTCATATCATGATGTTGGTAGCCTATAACCATGGGCTATCAAATACAAAAATAATTTTTCAAATCCGACTGGTACGCGTTCAAACAAACTCAGTATTATTATTAGTACCATAGAATAGATGACATAAATTGTTTCATTTTATTATTTTGACATTTTACTCTGCCCGTGTGACATTACGAAATATGCAAAATGGCTGACCAGATGCATCTTCTGTATTGCAAAGTTTTTTGTTAGGTAATGTTTAAAACATTTTATTGCACAATTTACAATTTAATTGTCTTTTCGCGATAAAATTAACTACCAAGTGTTTTTTTACGATGTTGTACACATAAAATTATGTTGTTAGGTATGTTACATGCACTTAATCTTTTGCGATAACCAACAGCTATATGGGTCGAACATTGAACTCTAAAAGACGGTTAAAAAGGTTTTTTTTTTCGTAGCTTCGGTAGCCGAATGTTGCCGAAAATACGTATGGTGAGTAATTTCTAACTCTAGAGGCTGTTCGATAAGAAAAAAAAAAACCGGGAGTTTGCTTTTGACCACATGATAGAATTTAAAAGTTACGACTGGAGCCGAGGAGCCGAGTAGATATACCCGATTCAGCGTCACCGACCCGAGGGTGACGGTTCAGTGTCGTTTACTGTTCAGAAAAAGAGCAAAGTGTTGCTTTACGAGCGTTTGGTCGTAAGTTCGAACCCAGGAAGGCACTTTTTGTATTTAATTTCACCACTGCTCTCAAAATAGTGAAGGAAAACATTGTAAGGAAACCGGCATGTCCTAGAACCAAAAAATTCGAAAACATGTGGGAAACAGTTGTGACGAATAAAAAAATATCTTTGTGTCGATTGGACGAGCTGTGACGTGGTGTCTTCATTAAATACCTTTATTTATGACATTCAAGCTGTTGGTTTTATTTACCTACTGCTAGCTGTTGTTCAACTGCGACTCATTCATGAACTTGTTAAAAAAGACCAAGCCAGCAACGAGCATTGAGGCCGCGTGGTAGATTACAGCCCACTCCCTCTCACAGAGAAGAGGCCTGTGTCCCAACAGTGGGAACATTATAGGCTGATTATATAAGGTGTAAAAAAATGAACCGTAAAAACTTTAAGAGGTGCTTTAGACCATCGAACTGAACAACTTTCACTATGGGACCAACTCTGAAATCACGAAAAAAAAAAATGAGCTGTTTCATACATTTTGGCCGAGTAGGTATTGAACTTTTGTATGAAACAGCAGATTTTTTTTTCGTGATTTCGGAGTTGGTCCCATAGTGAAAGTTGTTCAGTTCGATGGTCTAAAGCACCTCTTAAAGTTTTTACGGTTCATTTTTTTACACCTTATATATGTATTATATCAAACAGTTATTATGAAAAACCGGTCAAGAATTGTAAACTAAAGGCGGGTACCGATCGGCGTTACGGGGCGTAATGTGACGTGTTACACAGCGAGCGTTCATGCAGTCAGTACGGGGAAACAAGGCGCTCCACCCCGCTGTCGGTTTTTTGGCGAATCTTTTTTTTTCTTCCCGGTCAAGCTCCGCGCGTACCCTATGTAGTACGATACAATAGAATATCAATTGTGTCTCATTAGCGAGCTTGAGAGGTCAATTTGGATTATACAATAATTGAGTAAAATCAAAGATCCCAACACAACTTCAGCGTCCGACATCTTGACTACGAGTGGCAACGAATCTGGAGCACGGGCGAGCAAAGAGTTCGAAACGAGCATGTTACACGGATTTTAGAACACGACGTAATATGCTCGCTGCGAATGGTACATTACGGCCCGTAACACCGGTCAGTACCCACCTTAAGGAATAATATAAAGTTGTTAGAATTTTTGTTAGTCTACAAAAGTTTAAATAAAAACTAGGGACGAAGTAGTGAGAATTTGATGCCTCCATTAGCGAATATTAACATTTTTAGACAAGGTGGAGGCGACAATACTACAATAAATTAAACTGCATACTATATCTGATGAAGTTCCCAGTCTGCATACAAAAATTCAAACAAATATCGCTGCTTAAATTCAAAAGGGCCACAAGTCGGAAAAATTACAAATCGAATTAATTATTTTCGACTTGTGGCCCTTTTGAATTCAAGCGGCGATATATTCAATAGTTTAGTCACTATAGCTAGTCAAAGATTAGCAAAATCCATAGACGACTTATCACTACTATTTACTTTGTTTGAAAAAAACATTTTTTTTATTACGATTTATTTGACAGTTCCAAAATACTCCTACGCATTGCCAGTGTTTTCATTTACTGTAGTATTTTCATCTCCACATTGGCGCCGATTACCTTGTTCACAAACTAAAAAGTTATAGTACATTACAAACAGCACGTCAGGTAAAAAAATATTTAAAAAAATAAGTTTTTTTTGACAAAAATTTTGAATTTTTCGACAATTTTTATAGCCTAACCTTTATAGCCTCAAATAGACTATTTTACTTAAAATGGCAGTGAGTAATACAGCTTAAAAATAACATAATGGTTACAAATTCAGAATGGAATTACTGCTAACAATGTACTATGTATGAAACGGTTTATTTTGATGTCGAACCGCCACATTTATAAACGTTGCTGCAGCAACACGTTGCGTTGCGTCTTTTAACTTTAAAGTTTAAAAAAGACGTTTAGGGCTAATCTTACCAGTCAGATATATTTTATTCGCAACGCCAATCATTACGCAACGTTTATAAATATGGCCGTTAAAGTTAAGTGGCGTTTGATATTTCGGGGGCTCTTTGCACCAACCCGCACTGATTCCACGTAGGGAATTATGGCCCACTCTCTCTCACAGAGTTCAGGCCTGAGTCCCAGCGCTGGGAACGTTATAGCCTGATTATGGAGAAATTCGAAAGAAGATATAAATGTATGTCTACCCTGAAAATCTTGGGAACAAACCAACCGATCTTTTCTGTAAAAAACTCAATGTGAAAATTTAGATGAAGTGAGTTGTCATTTTAATGCTAGACTGACACTATTGCCTTGCAAATACCTTTTGTTGGTCGACTTTTATTCATCCTTTCAACATACCAAACCATCTAAGCATATAGGTACTCTTCTTGTCCGATTCCATTGTCCGTTTTTTTTAGAAAGAATGTCCTTTTATAAGTTATTGCTATTCATTGTATTCCAATGATACTTTAAGCACTTAAAAATATTATAAATATCTCCGATTATTTGAGGAACTAATGAATGCTTCAAAGATAAATATAAATTTTGACAATCGTTACGGATAGTACGAAGCCCGAAAGTCTGACAACTAGTCTTACCAAGGGGTATCGTATTACCCAGTAACTGGGTTGTGGAGGTCAGATAGACAGTCACTCCATGTACAATACTGGTATTCAGCTGCATCTGGTTAGACTGGATGCCAACCCCGACAAGTTGGAGAAAGGCTAGCAGATGATTGGTGTATCAATTTCATCTCTACAACGAGGTAGTCGTTTGAAGCATTTTAATTTGTAATTTAAATACAAACTAGTGCCTAATCTATATTGTTTACGCTCAAATATAATTTATAGGAACTAATTTTAATTAGATAAATAGCCGCGATAGCAAAATTATGGAGTTTTATCAAATAACAGAGCGCAAACCGTACTAATTGGCACTTTATTGTGAAATTGCAATATTTCGTATTTTCTGTAAATCATTAGGCTACCGCGACTTAGGTACGAGGGGTCGTAGGTTCGAACCCCGACAGGCGCTTTACTTTGCGTAAATTATTTCATCACAACTGCTCTCAAAACGGTGAAGGAAAACATCGTGAGGAAACCGCCACGTCCTAGAACCAAAAATTCAAAGACACGTGACATCTACCAACCCGCACTGGGCCCGCGTGGTGGATTACAGCGCATTCCCTATCGAAGAATGAGATGTTTTACTGAGTTCCTTCAAAAATCATCATCTGTATCATCTGCCTAGACCTTTCCTAACTATGTTGGGGTTAGCTTCCAGTCTGACCGGATGCAGATGAATACCAGTATTTTACATGGAGCAACTGCCTATCTGACCTCCTCAACTCAGTTACTGGGTAATACGATACCCCTTGGTAAGACTGGTTGTCAGACTTGGGCTTTTGACTACCCATAACAACAACTGTCGAAGATCTACAAATAACAGCCACACACAGCTTGATCCACCAACGGCTTAACGTGCTTTCCGAGTCACGGAGGGGTCTCGGTATGTAAAACACCCATCCACAGACCAACCGCGGCAAGCGTAGCTTAACCTGATCGACCGACCTGTGCGGCTGTTATTATTTAGCCACGGGCCCCCCTTTCCAAAAATACAGTTCCTCAAATAATCAGCGTATATATGTGATGCCGAGAACTCAAAAAATTGACTTTCCAGATTTTCAGTCACTTTAACGAGAAAAAGACATTCTTATATAATATCTATTTCTATAAAAAGGTTATGTACTTTACTTAAACTAAAAAAGTATTAGAACAATGTTAAAAAGTCAAGAGGCATTTTTAAGAGTACAATATTTATATCTCGCGAACCGGCACGCGGTTTACTTGTGGTAAATAAGAGTACGAGCCAGCACGTCAAGTTACTACAGTTTGTCAAATTTTTTTAATAGATTTTCAACTTTATGGCTAAAGTATAAGGTTCAAGTTGATCGGGAAAATTTGACAGTTTCGGGTAGCTTGATGTGCTGGCGTCTGTGCAAATACTCTGTGAATGTGTGCGTGAAGACGGTCAGCAAGTAAAACACACACTTCCGATTTCGCCATTGTCTCGAACGGTGCAGTCAGCAGCAAAAGTCGATTAACAATGTCATTTTTACGTGTTATTAAATTGACAACAATTATTCTATCAATAAACTGCTTTTTAGCTTCTCACATAATAGCAAAGAGTTTATATTCTAAAAAAATTTCATCTGCTGCAATTTGGAACAAATATTTTGCTCAATAACTAAGATTGAAAAAACTGAAGTGTTACTTAATCGACTTTTGTTGCTGACCGTACCAAGAGCTCCTGCGCTTACACAGCGTGTTTTTAAACTTGGTAAACACAAGTAAAGCGCGCGTCGCTTCGTGAAATAAAAACACTGTAAAAGAAAATGAATATGTTTCGTCCAAAATAAATTAATTTCGCAAGAAGTTCTCGGCAGCACTGAATAAATTATAACATAATCACGTCAGTTAACCCCGAGGGGTAAGGCAGGGGTGTAGATACCTGCAGTACACCCACATAATATATCAATCGTAATATTATCTATCTTAAAATGAGATATAATTAATAAATTCCATAGCATTAGATCTTGGTTCGCCTCTACCGCGCTTCCAGGTATTTTACTTCTTAAGGCCGATTCAGTACCTGTAAATATAAAAAGAAAAATAAATTAGAATAATTATTTGCAAAAAAAAAATCCGGTCTAGAGCGAGTCGGACTCGTGAAACGTGAAATGTTTTTTTTCATCGGCGAGGCCTATACTGCCCTCGTAATAGCAAATGCAGTAATCGACATTTTTACGATTTTCCATTTTTGTCAAAAATGACATGGGGAGACTTCAAGCTATACGTAGAATTTTTTTTTCTATGGCTGGAACATGATGAAATTGAAAAAATTTGAAAAAAAAAAACACTTAAACGCGTTTTTCTCGAAACCGCCATTTTGCAAGTACTGCATTTGCTGTTACGAGGGCAGTATATTCGTCAGAAAATTTTAACACTGCGGTGTTGAATATAGCAGTTTTACGTCAGCGCCATCTCTTGACCGACGCGGGGCCGGGCACAATTAGTTTTCAAAATCAAAAGTCATTTATTAAAACTAGGCTGAGAATCAGCACTTTTCGAACGTCAAAATGACATAAGACAGTCCCCCAAAACGCCCGCCCTTCACCACTTCCTAGTGCTTTCACTGGGGAGAAGAAGTGGCGCAACAAACTGTCCTGTCCCCTTTTAAATAAGCTTTAGCAGATTAAATACCATGATAATATTTAAGACTCGTAAAGGAACACTACTTGTTGTGATCTTGTTGGCCTAACTGCAATCATCTACTGTCTTCTTTTATTTTCGGTGCTTATAATTTTTCAGTATGTATGTATTTAAGTATCTATAATTTTGGATATGTCTGTGTATCTATTTTAGTGTATTGTATATACAGGGTGTTACGGAAAGGGTATATCAATACAAACGGGTTGAAGAGTGTATCTGGTCTAGAATCTCTGTACAAAATTTCAGCTCAAAAGCAGTAACTTTGAAAATGCTTAATGTTTTTTTATTTCGATAGTTTATTAAATTGAAATCATAACAAACGTGTCATCGCACTACGAGGGTCATTATCCATTATCTGTAGTGTGTCTGTGCGCCTAGTACACGCACATTACGCCGCCGCGCGCCAGTGCAGCGCCGTGATGTCGAAATAAAAAAATATTAAGCATTTTCAAAGTTAATGCTTTTGAGCTGAAATTTTGTACAGAGATTCTAGACCACATACTCTCTTCAACCCGTTTGTATTGATATACCCTTTCCGTAACACCCTGTATAATATTTGCACCAACGAAAGCCCCATTTTATGTCCCGGGAAATCATTGTCCATTCCAAGGTTGCCTGGAAGAGATCGCAGAAAGCGATAAGGCCGCCCATTGTATATTTTGTAGTGTTTGATGTGTTTATTTCATGTTATGTATTTTTGTGGTATACAATAAAGTATATAAATAAATAAATATTTATTACTCATGTTCATCGCTAAACAATCTATGTGACGTCAAACAATGTATTATCAATATTACAGGATATTACTAAATATAAGTTACAAGATAAAATTATTTGAACTACATTTAATTACGACGCGGCGCGGCGACGGCCCCGATTTACAAATTGTAGGTCGTGGGTACGAAAAATGGCATGCACTTTACTTTGTGCAATACATTACATCACCACTGCTCTCAAAACGGTGAAGGAAAACATTGTGAGGAAACCGGCATGTCCTAGAACCAAAAATTCGAAGACATGTGACATCTACTAACCCGCACTGGGCCAGTATGGGCGATTAGTGTCTAGGTCCACTCCCTCTCAAAAAGAGGAGGTTTATGTCCCAGCATTAGGAATCGACAGCAGTGTGGGGACATTATCGGCTGATCTATCTATATATAAAATTCAAAGTCCTGACTGACTGATATATCAACGCACAGCCTAAACCGCTGGTCCTAGAGACATGAAATTTGGAGGGTGTGTTCTTTGTGAAGAGTAGGTATCCACTAAGAAAGGATTTTTCGAAATTAACCACGTGATTCCACCTCTAAGATGGTGAATTTTCACGCGGACGAAGTCGCGGGCATCAGCTAGTTATTTATATAGTAACTAGCCGCGCCCCGCGGTTTCACCTGTGTAAGTTTCGAGTTTCTAATATAATTCAATCATGATTCGAAAGACACGTGGCGCCATCTACTATCATAATAACGTTACTGTTGTTTTCCTCGGGAACAGCAATCTTTTTCGGGATGAAAGGTACCCTATGTCCGTTTCTGTACATCTGACAACGTATATGCAACATTTTAGGATGATCGGTTCAGTGGTTTAGGCGTTTGTCATATTAGCCTCCATACTTTTTTTTTACACCACTATGACTGAAATAAAAAACTTTGAAAAATAGGTGGAAACATTTTAACACAGCGCTCAGGACGTCTAACCAAAGATATCCAAGCAAAAAAAACACAAACAAACTTACTTTCGCATTTATAATATTAGTTAGGATACAACGATACAATCTAAAACTAACACCATTATTGTAACACCTGCATTCTATACAAATAAAGAAATTATTATTATTATTATTTTTGTGATTTTACATATCTCGGGACCATGGGGTCCCGGTCCTTTGGAAGGCGTACGAGGGGCCGAAGCCAACCCGCAGAGGCCCCTTAGGAAATTTTAATGAAATGTGGCACCAACCGACGATTATCCCTGTATGCACTATGCAAGTGCACCCAAGGACTACCCCCGGTTGGTGTAGGACTATTGCAGGATATGGAAAAATAAAAAGTTGGGCTATGGGTTTGGGTGGCTAAAGTGGACTGGTTACCAATAACTATGGAAGAACTATGACCCCTGCCTAATCAATGTTTTATATATACACGGATAGAATAGCTGGGGGTGACTTGCACACTCAATAATGGGCCCCCGGAAACGGTCTCTAGCACATAGTAGCGTAGCGTCAAGGGGGCAACATGTCCTGAAGTGCTTATGAGGAGTGGAGAGGTATTCCATGGCTATCAGGACAATCCCGGAAGTACGGTCAAGATCCCTACCAGCATCTTACTGAAATACTTCCTTCCTCCGAGCACGTTTGCTCTTGCGAATCTCCACTCAAGCCGGCCAATAAAGGCAAGAATGAGGTGGGGGCTCTGTTCCTCGTCATTGTTCACTCCAGCCGGCCAATAAAGGCAAGCCAGAGGTGAGGAACAAGACTTCTCCCGGGAGATAGGGTCCGTGGGGTCGCTACTGCCCAACAGCTCGCCACATGCTGCCCTGCGGGTTTCTGTATCTCTCTTGGTCTGGCTCCTCACCCCAGACCTGTTCCAGCAAAGTAAACTCTTCCGGCACAGGCCTAGAGTTCGGAGCGCGCAAGCCCCACCACGACGTCAACGTAGAGATACGGCGATGGGGTTATTATTATTATAACGTTATGTCAATAATACATTGTACACCTACACACAATAAATGATTTCCAATTGTTTTTTTAACAGATATGGCCAGCCCACTGTCACAACCACACAGACACACCACCACCGCTGTCACTATTTTTTTTTTTGTATGTTGTACCTTATCTTATAATATCTTCTACATGTTCATGTAATTTGTTATCATTTAATTGTGCTTTTGCGTGTTGTGCTACTTATTTATTTTGTGTGCACTAAGGGGCCGTCTCCACGAGCGAGAGAATCGCGGCGATAGTCTCGCCGTGTCGTCTCGCGGCGATGATATCGCCGTGTGGAGAGAGTATAGAAATTCGTGGCACGACGATAATATCGCCGCGATTCTCTCGCTCGTGGAGACGGCCCCTAAGTAAATGATACTTAATAGTCCAGCTCTTGACCTCGATCTCGCCTGGTAGAAAGCGATGGATGAGGTCTATGATAGAACGAGCGTGCCCAGAACATGCCTGTTCACTCTTGCATTAAAGGCAGACGGGTTATACGTGGAAGGGAACTCAGACGCTGACACAGAGTTCCACACTTTGGCTGTATAAATATGGAGAAGAAGCGCTGAGTACGACAATTTTTTTTTTTTCACAAAATTCGTCGAAATAAATTCAAAAATCATTTTTTCGACACATTTTAAGCGATTATTATTATCAGCCATTTCTGCCCCACTGCAGGGCAAAGGCCTCCCTTCCCTTCTTCCACTTATCCCTATCCAGTGCTGTTACACGCTAATCTTTGTGGAAAGAGTCGAGTTCGTCCCGCCATCTCTTTTAAGCGATGCTTTACGCAAAGTAAGTCTTTACTGGCGCTTCTTACGCAATAGCAGGTATTCTTACCTCAGTTTATGCTCTGACTGAACATATCAGCTCAAATCTCAAACGTTATACAAATAAACAGTCTCACGGATGTATGCTGTAATAACAGTTTCAAAAACTATTGACCTACATACATACAGACGCGCGATTCGCGGAAGTGCAAGTATGTACAGACGCCAGCACATCAAGCTACTACAATCTGCCAAATTTCTTTAATAGACTTTCAACGTTATCGCTAAAGCATTAGGTTCAAGGTTGATTTGGAAAATTTTACAGTTTCAGGTGGCTTGATGTGCAAAAACACAGATCCTACAATCAAATTACTCCGCCTAGACTTTTCCCAACTATTCTCCTTGTTAGCTTCTAACTAGTCTTCCATTCTAATCGGATGCAGCTGAATACCAGTATTTTACATGGAGCGACTGCCTATCTGACCTCCACAACCCAGTTACTGGGTAACACGATACCCTTGGTAAGACTGGTTGTCAGACTTTCGGGCTTCTGTGTACCTGTAACGACTGTCAGACTGCCGGGACCAACGGCTTAACGTGCTTTGTGAGGCACGGAGGGTCTTGATATGTAATGGATGGTCATCCATCCACGAACCAACCGCGGCAAGCGTAGCCCGTGCGGCTGTTATCATTTAGACACGAGCCCCCCCAAATGTATAAATAGTAATAAAAGTGATGTGGAGTGACTTGTAGATTAAAAAATATGTTTACACTGTTACAAAGATCTTTTGGCGCTCAAATGACGTCGACAGGGGGGCGTTGTTGGTAAACATTTTTGTGCAATTGTTTTGCACAAATGTTTATCACAAGATGGACGCATTAGTTCTGATTTTGGCCACGCGGCCAAAGTACCTTGTGGCGCTATAAAGTTACGGATTTGTAGACCACTGATAGAGGATATAGAATAGAATACTCTTTATCTCTCTTTATTTCTATTTTTTTTTTTTTTTTTTTTCTCTTTATTTTTATTTATTTTCTATTTTTTTTATTTCTAATCTTTTTTCTTTTTCTCTTTACTCTTTATATGTTAATGAATCTATGGGAAAGATGGTAATCTTCGCCTTCGATGGCAATCTATTTGGCTACGAGCTTGGCACCTTCAGTAGCATTCATCAGCTCCTGATGATAATAGTTTATGGTATAGACAACACGTGACGCGTTTGGTGCCTATCCTTTGTTACAGCGGGCGGGGGCTGCTCTCCCTCCGCGCCTCCGGATTTTTATATACACTCTAGCTAGGGGTAGCAGTCAAAAGACTACGTGGAGTCGGGGTGCCCCGATTCAGTTTTGGGACAGATTCGACCTATTGTAACCATAGTTGTTATAAAAACAAATAAAACATTCATAATGACACTGACACAAGACGCAAATGGCGTAGTTTTTTTTTACGTTTCGCTTCATCGAGTTTACACGACACCACAGACAATATACTTTCGGGCGATTGACAACCTAATCTGGTTGTCAATCGCCCATATTAGGTAACGTTTCGTTTTCCGTTTTTATCTGATTTGAGGTTAGAAACAATTGTGTATAAACGGCCTAAGCATCAGCCAGCCAATTCATTAAATGTTGTATTAGACGAATAGGCGGAATATCATTGAGGCCGCTAGTTGAACGGCGCCGTTTAGTTAAAAGGCTAGGCAGTTAACTGAACGGCTACATATACCTACTACTGTTTTTGTGCTACTAAGTTAAAGGAGGAAATAAAAATGGCAAAAATATTTCGCCTCTTGTATCGAAGAGGATATTCGTTGTCAGTCAAACGCATGACCCATGACCTCAATATTTTATTTGTCTACAATCTACACACATCAAAGTATGTGAGGAGCGAAGTAATTGATTGTTGGGGCCATAATTGATCACGAATTAGCCTTGATTAATTGGCAAGGCTAATCGTGAATGAAATTTTAAACCGACCATGGTTTCGTATGAATTAACGAGTTCCGGGTCGTCATCATCATCGTTTCAGCATAATCAGCCTAAAATATTCCCACTGATGGGACATAGGTAGGGTTGCCGACGCCGTACTCTAAAATAGAGTATTGTACTCTTTTTCTTGTAGATGTACTCTACACCGTGTTCCGGACGATATACATAAACTTCGACCAGATGTTCAGACCATGGTAATAAGCATTTTTCATTATGGACACATTAATGAATTCTTATTTTTTATTTTTTGTTAATTTTTTTGTGAATTCAATACCTTGACGTAAATCACCCGATATGCATGCCCCTTTATCCGAATTGGCAACGTCGTATTTTCATTTATAAGATGTAGCGGGCTGAAACTTGTCAAAACTAAACTCAATTAAATTTAAATGAAATTACAAATATATTTGTAACGAAAGTTTTTTAAGTACTACTTCCTTTGTTTGATTTGATTTGTAAAAGCTATAAAAGCGTTTGCCAAAGTTTATGGATAACGTGAAGAACACGGTGCATAATCTATAACACTAATAGAGTACGCTAAAATACTCTTTTTACATAAACTGACTTACTGAATTTGATTAAAAATGAGCTCCTGATCTATTTACACTTAGAATTGGGATGTTTGGAGTCCTAAATTTATTTTAAAAACAATTAAAAATGGTTATATACCGCAAAAAGTACTAAAAAATACATTTTTTTAATTGAATAAACGGTACACTTTTTTATTAATCTGTACTCTTTATTTACCCTTTCTGAAATCAGATATACTCTACTTCTTCTAGAAAAAATTGGCAACTCTAGACACAGGCCTCCTCCTGTGAGAGTGAGTGGGCTGTAATCTACCACAACCACGCGGCCCTAGTGCGGGTTGGTAAATGTCCATGTCCTGAATTTTCTATTGGCAAAACCCAATAACACTGCCAGTGGCGTGCATTGCATATAGGCATATAAGCAGTGCCTACCTCGATATATCAACATAAGCCTGTCAATTACATTTTAGTGTGTGTGCCCCACAATTAAGAAACTCACTAAATTATCATACCTAACAAAAAAACAAAATCTTCATACAAACACGCGCGGCAGTAGGCAGTCGCCGGACGGCCTACTCGTCTCCCGTACTATTCGCACATTGTCATTGGTCTTTACTCGTTCAAGTTAATACGACAAAATTAAAAACACGTACGTCTCACGCGTAATACCATGACGTTCGACCTTCGCAATTTATCACCCTTAAGTAGGCATGCCCACTCAAATAACCACACTTTTGACCTCACTTTTTTTCTGATTAGATTAGTGACCCGGCCTTGTGCCTACCTATTCTGAAAACCAATGCACGCCACTGAACACTGCCTGACCCAAGGATCGAACGCAGGACCCCATGATCAGCTCACGCTTGCGACTACTGGACTAATGAGGGCATTCATCAAATAAATACAATGTGTAATGGGATGGGCGTCGGGTCGTTGAGCTCCCGAAATTGAGAATGAGCAATAAAACAACTGACTCATATGTGCTTACCGTCAGGACAGACCCAGTCTTTGTATGGATAATAAACTTTCAGCACTGAGTTCCATTTTTTAACCGAAGCCAAAAAAGTTAACTGTATGTTGTTTTCTTTTTAACCGACTTTAAAAAAGGAGGTTCTGTATTCGACCCGTATGTATGTATGTATGTATGTATGTATGTATGTATGTATGTATGTTTGTATGTCCGCGATTATTTCAAAAACTACTGAACCGATTTTGATAATTCTTTCATTAGTGTAATCTGCATACTTTCAGGAAGGTTTTAGTATATAATACATTAGGTAATTATTCTTATATACGAAGTTATATGCATAAATGTACTGCCTCTCCGGCATTTCTATGTGAATTTTGATGATTCTTCGAGTCGTGTCTTCAATTCTTCAATGCACTAGTGTTAATTGAATTTGTGTGGGGTAGGTACAACTAAAAAGTGAAAAAAAAAAAACTTTTTTACAAAAAAAAAACAACCGACTTCAAAAAAAAAAAACACTACAAAGTGAAAAATAACTTTAATTTCGGAAGTCGGTGTCAAAAAACGAAAATACTGAACCAACGACACCGACTTCCGAAATTAAAGTTATTTTTCACTTTGTAGTGTTTTTTTTTTTTGAAGTCGGTTGTTTTTTTTTTGTAAAAAAGTTTTTTTGTTTTGTATGTTTGTTAAGCGATATCTCCGGCAATTGTAAATCGATTACAAATATTCTTTTTTAATGGATAGAGTATTCTTCAGGGGTGGACCCATATAAATTTAAATGACTTTGCTTAAGTAGTTTTTGAGTTAGCTTCAATATAATACGTATTTTTTTTTCCACTTAATTTATATTGATAATGTTTTAATAAGTTCCTGTCACTGATGTTTGTGTTATACGAATTTGTGTCGGGTAGGTACAACTAAAAAGTGAAAAATAAAAACATTTCTACAAAAAACATCCAAATTGAGAACCTCCTCCTTTTTTGAATTTGGTCAAAAAAACAACTGACTTCCAAAGAAATCACTAGAAAGTGAAAAATAACTTTAATTTCGGTAGTCGGTGTCAAAAAACGAAAATACGGAATGAAGGACACCGACTTCCGAAATTAAAGCTATTTTTCACTTGGTAGTGTTTTTTTGGAAGTCATTTGTTTTTTTTTTTCTCCATAGGTACCTAACTACACTTTAGAATGGGCAACTAGCTTCATCTTTCTGACTGATCGACCCCTTGACAATTTAAAAAATCAGGTTGGTAGATGTCACAAATGTCTCCGATTTTTTGGTTCTAGGACTTGCCGGTTTCCTCACGATGTTTTCCTTCACCGTTTTGAGAGCATGATGAAATAATTTACACAATGTAAAGCGCCTGTCTGGGTTCGAACCTACGACCTACAACTCCTTAAGACTAGCGTTGAAAATGCCGAAAATAACAATTTGTTTTTTTTCACGAAAAAAAAAAGCAAATTGTGGTTTTTTTCCGTTTCCTTTGCATGTTACATAGAAAAATTAAACTATTTATGCAAATGACAGCTCAAAAATACTAGATGCACAATAGTGGGGGCGGGCGCGCTTAGCTCGCCGATATATTTTTTCATTCTACCCTCCATTTTATAGTAAGAACGGATTTGAATAAAAAAAAAACATGAAAGTTTCCCGTTTCTTTCATATTTTTCGGTTTTATTGAAAAAAAAAACATGAAATATATACTGACAAATTTTCTTGAAACTTTCGAATGAAACATTGAAAAAAACAACGGAATTGGAAAGAAACGGGAATTTTTCCTGCTTTTTAACCGACTTTAAAAAAGGAGGTTCTGTATTCGACCCGTATGTATGTATGTATGTTTGTATGTCCGCGATTATCTCAAAAACTACTGAACCGATTTTGATAATTCTTTCATTAGTGTGATCTACATACTTTCAGGAAGGTTTTAGTATATAAAACATTATGTAATTATTCTTATGTACGAATTTATATGCATAAATGTACTGCATCTCCGACATTTCTATGCGAATTTTGATGATTCTTCGAATCGTCTTCAATTCTTCAATGCACTAGTGTTAATTGAATTTGTGTGGGGTAGGTACAACTAAAAAGTGAAAAATAAAAACTTTTTTACAAAAAAAAAACACGACTTCAAAAAAAAACACTACAGAGTGAAAAATAACTTTAATTTCGGAAGTCGGTGTCAAAAAACGAAAATGCGGAACCAACGACACCGGCTTCCGAAATTAAAATTATTTTTCACTCTGTAGTGTTTTTTTTTTCAACGCTACTTATGACGCGGCCGTTACAACTGGGCCACCACTGCTCTCAACAGAAGATAGATACTCGTATATTTTATAGTGCATTGTTGTTTGAAATGACATCAGCGTGGATGCAACTCTATACATAGCATTAGGTTACCATAGGCTGAACAGATAAGGAACGAGTATGACACTCGAGTAGTCCATACAATAGTGATATCATGGTAATAGGTATCCCACTCTTGCGTAAGGTATGTACGGAAGGGAGCGTCCGTTAATTAACCGACTTCAAAAAAGGAGGTTCTGTATTCGACCCGTATGTATGTATGTCCGCGATTTTCTCAAAAACTAATGATCCGATTTTGACAATTCTTTCAATATAAAAAAAAATACAGATAAAAAAAAAATAAATAAAAAATACAAATACGGATACAGATCGGCCCGCGAACCTATCTTCCCAGAGGCAGTGGGATGAGCCGCTCTGCAGGTTGGTACGGAATAATCTTATTAATACGTCCACCAATACTGCTGAGCGTGCCCGCCTATTGGCTGTGGGTGAGTGGGAGTCGGGTCTCTGGCTTCAGGCACTACCGTCACCCAACATAGGCACATTGCTGGGTGACACCACCTTCCGGCTCGCTACTTGTTTGCGTCTGGGCGCCCCTTGCGTGGCTCCGCATCGCTGCCAATGCGGTGAAGGTGTCGACTGCCTCGGACACCATGGCTTATCCTGCAGTAAAAGCGCAGGCCGGATAGCACGGCATGCCAGCATCAATGACATCATCCGTCGTGCTCTTGTCACCGCTGGGGTGCCAGCTGTTTTAGAACCCAATGGTTTGGCACGCGATGATGGTAAGAGACCAGACGGGATGACTATAATGCCTTGGAAGGTAGGTAGGCCTTTGGTGTGGGATGCAACGTGTGTCGACACCCTTGCGCCATCCCATCTTCCAAGCACGGTAAGCTGTGCTGGGGCGGCTGCTGCAGGTGCGGAAAACCTCAAACGGCGCAAATACTCCAATCTCTTTGGAACTTACATATTTGAGCCGTTTGGGGTTGAAACACTAGGGCCATGGGGCCCGAGTGCCCACTTAGTATTCCAAGACATCGCCAAGCGGTTGGTCGACTCATCACGTGACCAGAGGGCTGGCCTATTTTTTGGCCAAAGAATCAGCATTGCCATACAACGTGGCAATGCTGCCAGCCTTTTGGGCACGTTTCCCGTTGACAGTGATGCGGACGAATTTTTTGACGCCCTTTGATTATTTTCCCTCCCTTTTTATATACTTGTACATATTATTATTTTAAGATTGTTAGTTTTTTAAATTATTAATTGAATTAATAAAAAAAAAAAAAATATATACATACTTTCAGGAAGGTTTTAGTATATAAAACATTAGGTAATTATTCTTATATACGAAGTTATATGCATAAATGTACTGCATCTCCTGCATTTCTATGCGAATTTTGATGATTCTTCTAGTCGGTGTCTACAATTCTTTAGTGCACTAATGTTAATTGAATTTATGTAGGGTAGGTACAACTAAAAAGTGAAAAATAAAAACGTTTTTACAAAAAAAAACAACCGACTTCAAAAAAAACGCTACAAAGTGATAAATAACTTTAATTTCGGAAGTCGGTGTCAAAAAACGAAAGTGCGGAACCGACGACACCGACTTCCGAAATTAAAGTTATTTATCACTTTGTAGTGTTTTTTTTTGAAGTCGGTTGTTTTTTTTTTTTATTACTTGTAATTTTTTTTTAATTAAAATCGTTTACTTGTACCTTGTTTGTAAATATGTGAGCACCATGTATCTATCAGATAATTAATTTATATGTCATGGCTTCGTTTTCAATTCTTTTACCTATTGTGGTAGGGTAAACCAGGCAAACGTGCCCCACTATTCGAAGAATCTAAATAAAAATCATTTTTTCTTCAGAACATGTTTATTAAAGTAATCCGTCTTAACCTCTGACTCAATTGGCATAACAAAAACTAAAAAATCTTCTAAAATATAATTAAAAATAACTGACATCAACAATTTTGTGAAACTTAGGGTGGGGCACATTACAAGGATAGATCAGTCTTATGTGCCCCAGCAAAACCTCTCATTTAGAGGTTCTTTTTCCTTTCCCTTTCGTTGTTGCATTTCTCTCTATAATTTGTACAGTCTTCATGTAACCAGCCAGAACACTGCAAACACCGAATCCATTCACTCTTCTTCTTGGTACGATAGTAATCCTCGTGACATTCTACAGATGTGTCTTCATTTTCATCAGAACATTCTTCGCTAGATTCACTAAGCTGCAACTCTACTTCACTTTCTGATGACGATGATAAATCCCTCACAACATTCTTCTTACGCTTTTTCTCTTGTAACTTTTTTTATCTTCAAACAGTTTACGAGTTGTTAAATGAGTTTCTGATATCAAAACCTTAACAGTTTGCTTCCTTTTACTTACGTTGAATAATAGGCGATGGACTAATTATTTGTAAGGTCTTAGATGATTCTGGTGATTCTGAAAACTTTAAAAACACGAAATAATATCGAGCAAATACTTTTAACTAACGTGAAAATAGATATAAAACAAATTCATGTGGTCATACAAACCTTTTAATGACTTTTTCCCACTCAAACTAAATAAAAACCAGCACTGTGTTGTTTACATCGCGGCCATACTTGGGTTACTGACCAGCTAGGATCAAATAAGCGCCAAGTTTAAAATGCATCACTGAGTTTCACGAGTGGGGCACGTATCCGACTGGGGCACGTTTGCCTGGTTTACCCTATAGTAATTTTATTTTAGGTGCATCGTCCTCACATATTATTATATAATTAATGTATGTACCCATGCAAAATATTGTAAAACATTTTAAAAGAGTAACGGTGGAGTTTCTTGCCCGTTCTTCTCCATATGAAAACTACCTTTTGGAAGGGGCGGCTAGAATCAATTCTATTTTAAGGTAATTTTTGGCGTTCAAAAGTGCCTTTTATGTGCCTATTTGAAATAAATGCTTTGACTTTGAATTTAATTACGTGAGCTGATTTTGGCGATTTTTGAACCTCCTCCTCCCTTAGGGCGCGTTCCCACAAAAATGTTGGGAGGCTGGATTAGTGCCCGGTTGATTTCAATAGGCTCGCCCCCCTATTACATAGGACAAACATAACTGGCGAAAAGTTGGTGTACTATAGTATAGGCACACCTCTGCCCCGCTCCTGCCTGAGAACAGGTGTGATGTTTGTATAATTATGCTATGTTATGTATACTATCTGCATTAGGCCTCGCGATGTGAACTGATGTTAATACACGACTTCGTTTCTACGGTATATAAATATTTATATTTTCAATGAACTAATGTTAAACATGCTTCATGCGTCAAGAGGTTAGGTGTTTAAGGATCAACCACTCATACGCCGAAATTCAACGACGGAAATTCGACGCGCTTACGCCTAAAATTAATAGCAAGACTGCATCAGGCCAAAATTACCTAGAGTTTCAAAATAAGCGTAAAAATCGTTCCGCGCGTAAAATTGAGTAAATCGTTTTTCTTTCTTTGCAATTTGGAAATTACGAGTACCACGTCTGAGTGAGCTAGTTAGATCTGCCTTGAAACTACCTCATCATCTGCCTAGCCAATTCTCAACTGTGTTGGGGTAGGCTTCCAGTCTAACCGGATCTAGCTGAATACCAGTATTCAAACAAAAAATCTTTAAAAAAAAACCGACTTCAAAAAAAAAACACTACAAAGTGGTAAATAACTTTAATTTCGGAAGTCGGTGTCGTTGGTTCCGCATTTTCGTTTTTTGACACCGACTTCCGAAATTAATGTTATTTATCACTTTGTAGTGTTTCTTTTTGAAGTCGGTTGTTTTTTTTTTTTTTGTAAAAATGGTTTTATTTTCCACTTTTTAGTAGTACCCCACAAAAAGGTAAACGAAAAGTTCGTTAATGTAGACAATGTAGATAAATTTTTAGATTTTTGTTGATTTTTCAAAAACCGCTTGTCCGATTTCGATAAAATTTTCATGGGACCATTTGGGAAGTATACCCTTTCCAACAAAAAAATAATTTTTCAAATCGGTTGGCAAGCGACGGAGTTATGCGCGAACAAACATAAAAAAAAATACAAACATCCGAATTGAGAACCTCCTCCTTTTTTAGCAGTCGGTTAAAAATACCAAAAAAAAAAAACAAAGAATGATGGAAGATGTTACAATAAATTGAGTTTCAAAAATCAATTCCAATGTCTGGAATTAAATATATTATTGGCGGACGGAGAGTAATGGGTAGCTCACCGTCCGATCAGGACCAGGCCCGTGCCGGACGGCGCGTATGTGTTCCACGCGCGCCTCAAAGAGATGTCAGCATAAAGGAAGGGGCCTGTTAGGGCCGAAGCCTGCCGGGGGTGCGGGATTGTCCGAAAGGGTTACCGCTACCCCGGAAGACAAAGGGCTAAGGAAGGAACACGGATGGGTTTTAGTCAGCAAGAGTCTGACACTCCCTTCCGCTCCACCTAGAGCGGGAGGGGTCATTTGATGACTTCCCATCTAAAAAAAAATGTCTGGAATTAAATTTTGAGTAAAGGAGTAGTCCAGGTTTTTGTCCCAACTAACGGCATACATACGTAGAATGCCTGTCTTTCTGGCACTTTCCACAATATTTTACAAACCTCTGACCTTTTGAATTACGACTCGAGTCTGTATTAGTTAATAAATATTCTAGATTTGATCTAGATATTCGACGAACAGGTAGTCTAAAATAAAACGAGATTTTGGCTCGGCAGCCAATGATGTAATTATCTTTTGACATTGTTTAATATTACTAGCTATTGTCGCGACTTCGTTCCCATAGTAACTTACTACCCGTTATGCCCGGGCATAACATAACACGAGAACAGGTTTTCAGGCTAGGATAGCAAGATAGTGCTAGGAAGCTTGTCACTCTAGCTTCGTGTCAGCATAATCAGCCTCTAATGTTCCCACTGCTGGGACACAGGCATCCTCCTTGTGAGAGGGAGTGGACTGCAATCCACCACGCGGGCCCATTGCGGGTTGGTAGATGTCACATGTCTTCGAATTTTCGGTTCTAGAAAATGTCGATTTCCTCACGATGTTTTCTTTCACCGTTTTTAGAGCAGTGGTGATGAAATTATTTTCACAAAGTAAAGCACCTGTCTGGGTTCGAACCAACTACCTACAACTCGTAATTCGGAGCCGCTATCACAGGTCCAAACCCTCCAGTATTTAATACCCTGGTCTCAAACTCCGTACTACTCTTGGACAGAACCGGAGAACCAGAGTTACCGACATAGCTTGCAGAGTAAGCAAACTGAATTTAAACAGACTCCGGACCCAGGTTGGCCGAAGCAAGGAAAACCTGTTCAAGGGAGATTCATAGACGACTCCGCCTTGGAGTGTAAATGTGGTGCTGTTCCACAAACGATGGGACACTTAATATCGTGCCCTGCGTGTTCTGTCAGCTGCACGATACAGGAACTGATGGACGCTAGTGATGGCGCCAAACAAGTAGCCGAATTCTGGGCCGAGTACATTTAGATTGCTATCGACACGCTAAGAAGAAGAAACTGAATTAGCTGCGGGCTGGCACTTTTTGTCGAAGGAGTGTTGGCCAGTGCTAGACAGACAGACACCCTTAAGAAGGTGGCTGGGGACAGACTGAATGCGCAAGGCGGAGGATAAAGTTGTTGTAACGCAGCCTGGGAGAGGCCTATATCCAGCAGTGGACTGCTATAGGCTGAGTTGTTTCTTTGAGTACGCTAGGGCAGTCTAAGGCCAAAGTGTCTGACGTGCTCACTGTACTGTATCTTTCAAATCATATGTTTCTATATTCACTGCTTTGGAGTATGTGATTTAAATCTTTGAAGGAAATGATTCAATGTAGATAATGCCTTCAAAATAGAAGTGGTACTTAAAGAATATTAAAGATACAACATAATTAATCTATAATGATTCCACTGCTGGATACAGGGTAACAGGACTCCTCTCTGCGAGAGAGGAGTGTGCCGTAATCCACCACGCGGGCCCAGTACGGATTGGTAGATGTCACATGTCTTCGAATTTTTGGTTCTAGGACATGCCGGTTTCCTCACGATGTTTTCCTTCACCGTTTTTAGAGCTAGACCTAGAGGTCGTAGGTGCGAACCCACACAGGCGCATTACACGTGTAGATAGTGCTCTCAAAATAATTACTAGAAGTGCGACTTAAAGATATAAATCACTAAATGGGTAATCAATATTTTAATAATAGTACTCTTATCTATAGTAAAGAAATGGGGAAATACCTGTATCAAATCGTTTCAAAATAGTATTTGAAGTCTGACGACCAGGCTTGCCACGGGGTATCGTGTTACCCAGTAACTGGGTTGTGGAGGTCAGATAGGCAGTCGCTCCTTGTAAAATACTGGTATTCAGCTGCATCCAGTTAAGACTGGAAGCCGACCCCAAAATCGTTGGGTACCCGACTGCGGCGAAGCAAAAAGGAGGGTTATGATTTTGACCGGTATGTATGTATGTATGTTCATCTGTTCCCTCATAACTTAAAAAGTACTTATAATAATTTGACAAATGAGGTATCATTAGAAGCGTCTTGACCGTCCGCTGGTTATAAGCTATGTGACGTCACACTAAATTCAACATGGCGCCCTCTAGAGGACATAAAGTAATGAATTTAAAATAAACATTTTGGGATGGTGCCTTGTGGGGTATCAAATGAAAGGGCTTAATTAGCACATTTCAAAAATATAAGTATAATTCAGTTATACTTATATTTTTGAAATGTGCTAATTAAGCCCTTTCATTTGATACCCCACACGGCATGATTAAAAAAACATTTTTTTTAGATCATGAGTTTATGTCCGCTAGAGGGCGCGATATTCAATTTAATGTGACGTTACATAGCCTATAACCAGCGGACGATGAAGACACTTCCAACCAACGACACCTCATTTGTCTAATTATGACAAGGAGTTTAGAAGTTATGAGGGAACAGACGAACATACATACATACCGGTCAAAATCATAACCCTCCTTTTTGCTTCGCCATAGTCGGATAAAAAAAAATGGACAAGCTAACCTTACATACAAATCGATTTATTCGACCGCTAGTTAGCCATGATCCCCTCCTTACTGATGTAAACACGTAACCAGTTCTTTTCCCGTCGGTTACCGAACTCCAAAGTTATGCCAAAATCGTGCGTCTGTCTGTATTAAACGCACGTTTCTTGGAAACTTAATCACTGAGTATCGTCATTATTATAATATGTGAGTGTCTGGCGAAATAACCTTCTATTTGTATACAGGGTGGAGTTGAATTAGCTAACGAAACTCCACAGACGCGATGGGTCATCTTGATATCTAAACACGAAAAAAAAAAAAAGATTTGACGTTTTTTTGGGGTCAAACCGCTTGTAGTTTTGTTGGTTGAAGTTTGAGTTGAGAAAATCTCTTTTGTTTTATCGTATTTAAATAAATAAATAAATGTTTATTTGTACACAAAAACCAAACAATACAATTTAGTAACAGGATTTAGTTGTACAGCAGAGACAATTTATGAATGAAACATTTGACTTCTAAACTAGGCAAGAAGCCTGTCTTAAAAAAAAAAAAAATATAATAATAATTAAAATATTAATAATTAAATATCGAAACCCATCACGTCTCTGAAGTTTACAATAAAAAAAACACAGATTTTTTTCACCGACTTCAAAAAAGGAGGTTCTGTACTTAATTAAACTGATATTTCAAGTGACTGAATAAAAAATTATTTCATTTTTTTTCTGTTTTACTAATTTACTTATCTACAGGGTGTTACAGAAAGGGTATATCAATACAAACGGGTTGAAGAGTGTATCTGGTCTAGAATCTCTGTACAAAATTTCAGCTCAAAAGCATTAACTTTGAAAATGCTTAATATTTTTTTATTTCGACATCACGGCGCTGCACTGGCGCGCGGCGGCGTGATGTGCGTGTACTAGGCGCACAGACACACTACAGATAATGGATACTGGCCCTCGTAGTGCGGTGACACGTTTGTTATGATTTCAATTTAATAAACTATCGAAATAAAAAAATATTAAGCATTTTCAAAGTTACTGCTTTTGAGCTGAAATTTTGTACAGAGATTCTAGACCAGATACACTCTTCAACCCGTTTGTATTGATATACTCTTTCCGTAACACCCTGTATATAGATACCCGTAAAGTCTGCTAAGTTTCGCTAGCTAATTTAATTTGACCCTGCATACGATAAGATTTATTTTTATTCTGCAAATCAGTGAAGAGTCATTGGGTTTTCCGTTCGGGAATTTCTCGGTAACAGCGCGGAGAATGACTCGCCACCTATCATACGGAGACTGGTGTGCTGGGCTATGACTCGCCATCTTTAATATCATCATCAACTGCCTAGCCTTTGCCCCGCTTCGTCTCTGAATATCATATTCTCAAAATGTCATATTCTCAAATCTCCACAAATCATCAAATGACCCCTCCCGCTCTGGGTGGAGCGGAAGGAAGTGTCAGACTCTTACTGACTAAAACCCACCCGTGTTCCTTCCTTAGCCCTTTATGTTCCGGGATAGCGGTAACCCTTTCGGACAATCTCGCTACCCCGGCAGGCTTCGGCCCTAACAGGCCCCTTCCTTTATGCTGATATCTCTTTGAGGCGCGCGTGGAACACATACGCGCCGTCCGGCGCTGGTCCTGCATAGCTATTCACAAACACTCGCTACGCTTCCGTATCGTATCGAACATTGTTATCGTAGGAGTCTTCTAAACGCTGTTCACAAGTCCAAAACCCGAAAGTTTTGTCAGTTTAAATCAAATAGACGCCCGCTATTCTTCCAACAGCTATTTGCTGTTGAGGGCAAGTCAAATCAGGCTATCGAAATGCCAGGTTTTCGATACGATAGCCTGTCGTATGGTTGTGAATCAGGGCTCTGATCGGACGGTGAGCTACCCATTACTCTCCGTCTGCAGGCCCGCACCTACGGTGGCCGGGAGTCGTCGCGTGGCTCCCGACGCCCGGAGCGTCTCCCGCGGCGGCTGGGACGTGAGGCTCTCTCCCTCAGCCATCCCGCCACCTCCTTCGCTAGCATGACTGCTTCGCAGAAGGAGGTGACTGCCTCATGGATCGACCCCTGAGTTTGTTTCGCCATTTCTTCCCAGAGATAGTTAAGGCGGTTTCAAAAAGCGTGGAGCGGTTTTTTAGACTACATTTTTTTTCTTTTATTGATATGGTATTCAGGTAAGTCGCCCGTTTATTGCCAAGTAATAGAATCAAAATGTAATCTACTTTGGTCTATTAAAACCTAAAGTCGGCGCCAGATACAGCTTCAAACATTTGAACAATTTGATTGTTATGTGTGGCACGGGAATTTGAATGTGTTCAATGTTTGAACAAAGATTTGCAATTTGCCATGCGGTATCGGGTTTTTAGCGCACATCAAAGCGTTCAAAGTTGGAATGTGTTAAAATATTTGCGTAGCCTGCCACACTTGCGCAAAGTTCAGTTGCGCGACCGTTGCTGTGGCGAAAGGTCGTGCGCGGTAGGAAGTTTTGTTTATGACTGCGTGCGCGTACGTGCTTGAATAATTCAAGATCGTAATTTTCAAGATGGACTGAAGCAACGAGTGCGTCCTTGAATTTGTGGAGTTGCTGCAAGGGTAGCCATTTATATGCCATTTTCGTCCATCTTGTTTGTCGTCTACCAGCATACTGTGGAGAAAATTGTTTGCAAAATATATCTGGCAGGCTGTGTTCAAATGTGTTTTCAAAGTCCTCCCTCAAAGAAGTCTTCAAATGTTTGAAGCTGTATCTGGCGCAGGCTTAACATTGTTTATGGTTATCTATAGATACTAATAACAACAACGACAAGATGACAACAATGTTTTTTTTTTATTGTTTTGTAAACAACAACACAGATTTATGATTGACTTATTGGTACTCATCTTGTTTTCAGTTTATTTTTCCTGACATGCACTTTGCAATAATAATTAAAATGAATCGACACTTATGCAGGTGAAACCGCGGGATGCAGCTAGTATGTAATAAAAATAAGTTAAAAATTAAAGCCGAACGAGAAACGTTTTTTTTACAAAAGTATTTAAAAAACATAATTAGTGTTACATTTTGTACGGTGACACGGAACCCATCGTTTCCGAGTCCGACTCGCACTTGGCCGCTTTTTTTATTTACTTGTATGCGAATGAATCATGGAATGGGGCCAATGATAATGTTATAAGAAAATTCATTTACTAAAAATTCTTATCAGAATTTTATTGATAAGTATGTATTAGCGGAAAGTCTGACCAGTGCGTGTTGCCAGTGATGACATATGGCACTGAAACGTGGTCGCTCACAATGGGCCTTATTAGAAGGCTAAAAGTCACCCAAAGGGGGCTATGCTTGAAGTTTCCCTGCGTGATCGAATCAGAAATGAAGAGATCCGCAGGAGAACCAAGGTAACCGACATAGCCCAAAGAATTGTCAAACTTAAGTGGCAGTAGGCAGGGCACATTGCTCGCAGAACAGATGACCGATGGGGCCGAAAGGTTCTGGAGTGGCGACCGCGTACCGGAAGACGTAGCGTTGGGAGGCCTCCCATAAGGTGGACCGACGACCTTGTCAAGGCCGCAGGAACCCGTTAGATGCGAGAAGCACAAAACCGCTCGAAGTGGAGGTGCTTGGGGGAGGGCTATGTCCAGCAGTGGACGTCTTTCGGCTGAAATGATGATGATGGTATAGGGACATTGATTCGCAACCTGTAACCATGGATTCG
The DNA here is from genome assembly GCA_945859645.1 of Amphipoea oculea. Lineage (NCBI taxonomy): Eukaryota > Metazoa > Arthropoda > Insecta > Lepidoptera > Noctuidae > Amphipoea > Amphipoea oculea. The sequence continues at coordinate 856,288 of OX243891.1, read as the reverse complement.
ATGTCCCTGCCACCTTGTATTATGTACAACGAATAAAGTGTTATTCGGATTTTTCATTAGGAAACTCTGAGTAACAGCCCGGAGTTCGGGAGTTGGCGGTGTGAGATCCTCGTGCCTCGCAAAGCACGTAAAGCCGTTGGTCCTGCGCCTGATCTCTCCCCATTCGTGTCGGATTGCCGTCCCATCAGACTATGAGAGTAAAGGAACAGAGAGCAGTGGCGTGCGTTGGTTTTCAGAATAGGTAGGCACTAGGCCGGGTCTAGTCTAGGCAAACGCGGTCACTAATCAGAAAAAAAAGTGAGGTCAAAAGTGTGGTTATTTGAGTAGTAGGCATGCCTACTTAAGGGTGATAAATTGCGAAGGTCGAACGTCATGGTATTACGTACGTATTTTTAATTTTGTCGTATTAACTTGAACGAGTAAAGAAAGGCCAATGACAATGTGCGAATAGTACGGGAGCCGAGTAGGCCGTCCATCGACTGCCTACTGCCGCGCGTGTTTGTGTTAAGCTTTTTTTTTTTGTTAGGTAGGTATGATAATTTAGTGAGTTTCTTAATTGTGGGGCACACACACACTAAAATGTAATTGACAGGCTTACGTTGATATATCGAGGTAGGCACTGCTTATATGCCTATATGCAATGCACGCCACTGACAGAGAGTGCACCTGTGTTTGCGCACACACTTGTGCACTATAATATTATCTCCTGCGTACCTGGCTAATCTCCGTTGAGATAAGCTACTGTGGTCCGTGACCGCAATTCGGTTGAGAGGATATTATTATTATGTGCACACGCATCCGGCCAGGTAGACGATCTGGCGCAGAATCGTCTGTTTATTTCAGACTGATCTAGTATATGAATCGTTATTTTGGAGTTATTTAGAAAATTTTCTGCCTCTAGTCTAGTGGTAAGCTTGAGGCCCTGGGTTCCATTCTTGGGTCGGGCAGTTTTGTTAGATTTATCCATCCGGAATTTCCCCACACACATCCAGATTGCCGCTGAGGAATTCCGTTCAAAGAAAGAAAGAAAATACATTTATTTAGCACAGACTAAAAGACACACAATACACCAGATACGAGTACATACATCAGATAAGAACAAAATAAAAATAAAGGTCAAATAAAAAGTGTAATCCGATGTAAAAAAAAAAAATAAGCAGGAAAGTGTGCCTCACGGCTGCGCTAAAAAGGGCCAGTTCAGCAAAAATGCCAGACAACTAGTGCCTGACGCTGGTTTTCAACTGGACCTGGTGTGTGAGGTGACGGATTAATGCGTAAAGCGTAGGTATTGCAGTATTCTATGTTTTCGCATAAATTCGAAAGTAACTCTGTCTGTATGTTATCTTTTCACGCCTAAACCACTGAACCGATTTAGATAAAATTTGGTATAGAGATAGTTTGAGTCCCGGGGAAGGACATAGGATAGTTTTTATCCCGATAATCCCACGGGATCGACGCTTATGCGGATGAAACCGCGGGGCGCTGCTAGTTAACTATATGTCCTTCCTCACAATGTTTGTGTAGCATAAATCAAAGTTACCCAAATTTTTTTTTTTTTAAATCTAACAGCTGTGCATTATTTACTTGAAACTAAAGGCCACTTCCCGTGTTTAAAAACCTTCAAAATATATACTTGAAATGTCATCTCAACAACAACCTCCAAAAATATCATAGGGGGGTAGGGACACTAGAGGTATTTTTGACAAATTAGACGAGAGAAATCTTAGATTTGTTTTTTTTTTTTGGGATTTTTGTTGCTTTCCGTCAGGCATGATCGAGGTCAAGAACGGGCCCATTCAGAAAAAAAAAAAAAAGTAGAATGCAAATGATCTTCAAAAATATGGGAATTGGTCCTCAGGATTAACACGTTGACTGCCAGACCACAGACACAATAGAAAATCTATTGTCTATATTGGACATCGTGTGACTGCCGTGGCAGTCACTGAATTAAGGAAAAAAAATTAAACAAATTAAAAATACTCACATTAAGGCATTGTTTGACTTCCTTGAGCTCTGATACTGCCAACTCTGCTTAACCGTTTGCCAATCGTCTGAACGTGGAACCCAATGTTCTGTAGCGCCTCGTGATTCAATATCTTCCTCCCGTCAAATATGTACGCCGGTTTCATCATCACTTCGTAGATCTTCTTAAAGTCTAGAGACTTGAACTCATCCCATTCGGTACATAGTACTAATGCGTGGGCCCCCGTACACGCTGAGACTGCTGTGTCATGGATTTCCACATTACTCTTGACAATTTCTGGCTCTGATGTTAAGTACGGACTTGTTAGCTCATAGAAGATCTGGTCCTGCTCAACTTTTGGGTCGTATATGTGAAGTCTTGCTCCTTCGTCGAGCAGCGTTTTACATACATGAATAGCCGGTGACTCACGAGTATCTCCTGTGTTCTTTTTAAACGAAAATCCTAGTATAGCTATTTTCTTGTCCGTGACAGTGTTGAATAACGCTTCTATGACTTTTCTCGTGAATCTGGTTTTTTGATAGTCGTTTAAGTTCAGTACTTGCTGCCAGTACACTGCCACTTCGGGCAGATTTAGGCATTCACACAAGTAAATAAGGTTGAGGATGTCTTTTTGGAAGCAGCTGCCACCAAACCCTATTGACGCTTCAAGGAACTTCGGTCCAATTCGAGAGTCTCTGCCCACAGCTCTCGCTACTTCTGAAACATCAGCACCGGTAGCTTCACATACCGCTGAGAGGGAGTTTATACTTGAGATGCGTTGAGCGAGGAATGCATTCGCTGCCAATTTAGACAGTTCGGAACTCCATGTGTTTGTTGTAAGGATGTTTTTCGCTGGTATCCAGTGTTCGTACACCCAGCACAGGTCTTGAATTGCTTTCTGACCTTCAGGCGTGTCCTCACCACCAATTAAAACCCTCTCGGCCTCAACTAAGTCAACGATGGCTGTCCCTTCAGCCAAAAACTCAGGGTTAGACAGGATCTGATACTCGACACCAGGCTTAGTGTTTGCCCTTAATATTTTCATGATAATTTCTGCAGCTTTAACCGGCACAGTACTCTTTTCAACGACAATCTTGTTGCTTGTCGCTAAATCTGCGATCATGCGGGCTGCACTCTCCACATACTTCAAGTCTGCAGCCCTTCCCTTACCGTTACCAAACGTCTTGGTGGGCGTATTCACAGATATAAATATTAAATCGGCTTCCCGAATACTTTTCGCGATATCGGTCGAGAAAAACAGATTTCTACCACGACATTGCTGCACTACATCGTCTAAACCTGGCTCATAAATAGGTAATTTATCAGAATTCCACTGGTTTATTCTCTCCTCACTCTTGTCGCAGACTGTTACCTGTATATTAGGGCACTTCAGGGCTATAACACTGCAAGTCGGACCTCCAACGTACCCAGCTCCCAAGCAGCAAATCTTCTCAATAACCATCTTCCTGATCCAACAATACACTCGCAAATGCACACGCGAGACACCACGGAAGTAGAACTTCACACAACAGTATAAAACACGATATATTTGTGTTTAACAAGCATGTATTAATAACGAAAAGAGATTTAATCGACGATTTTTATCGTACAGCGGCGTTTTTAATTGATCTGTGACGCGTTTTAGTGATAATATTATAGCTAACACATGTGGCGACCAAATGTTCTGAAGGATGAACTGTAATTACCGCTTGCGCCGCGTACACAAGCTTTTTATTGTATGGCGGCGAGCGGCCCTTGCAATCTCAATCGAGTTCGAGTCCGACTATGGTGTCAATGACATTTCAGTCTAGGGATGGGAATGCCGTCTGACAGAATTGATGAGCAAAAATATTCGTGGAATTTACAATCGATAGATTATAAATAAAGTTGTAATCATTATTTTATTTAGCGGAGATAGACTTATATTGAAATGTAGCAGGACACAAAAAAATTTTAGAGAGACTTGGGGGATACCAGTGATAGAATAGACCAAGTTGAAGAAATGTATGTACCTAATGTTTGTATTGTAGTAGAAATCATTTGCATTCATAGGAACGGATCAAATGGCGGTCTTATCGCGTTTTACGAGTAATAATAAAGTTTCATTGAACAGTTACTGATGCAATAAAATAAATCTTTGCGATAATTTGATAGTTTATATTAAGCTATGTCATAAACTCTAATATAGGAATTTAGATTAAATTAATTGTGTGATTGTATTATACAGGGTGTTACGGAAAGGGTATATCAATACAAACGGGTTGAAGAGTGTATCTGGTCTAGAATCTCTGTACAAAATTTCAGCTCAAAAGCATTAACTTTGAAAATGCTTAATATTTTTTTATTTTGACATCACGGCGCTGCACTGGCGCGCGGCGGCGTGATGTGCGTGTACTAGGCGCACAGACACACTACAGATAATGGATAATGACCCTCGTAGTGCGGTGACAAGTTTGTAAAGATTTCAATTTAATAAACTATCGAAATAAAAAAATATTAAGCATTTTCAAAGTTACTGCTTTTGAGCTGAAATTTTGTACAGAGATTCTACACCAGATACACTCTTCAACCCATTTGTATTGATATACCCTTTCTGTAACACCCTGTATAATATAATAGATTAGAGAACTAAAACGACAATTATGGTTTGTTATGGGTACTTACTGGGCGCGGAGAGCTTCATTTGATTTTTGGGTGTGATTCACCCACAGGCTGCACGTCTAAGTAACTTGTGCCTAAAAGGAACAAATTACTTGAAAAAAGTGCCGACTGATTTGAAACAACATGAGAACTTGCGGGCTAACATAAAATTTCACAAAGCTAATCCCCATCAATATCAGCATCGTCAATTCGTCACTTGACTTTTGGGCGACAAACGATTGTAACTGAATCAGAAATCACCACTAATGAATGTTATGACGATTTTCTCTTTCACTAAGGTGACAATCTCGTACACTATACAGCCCGATTCAAACTTTGAGGCAGCTCTGAAGTGCACTACTCGCTGGGAATACCGCACCCCTTACCCTCGCTGACACGAGAATTCGTTACTGCGCAGCGACTCGCCTCATGTTCTGAGCCGCCATAAAGTTTGAATCGGGCTGTACCTAAAGTTTGATGATTTGCAAAAAAATTACATGTTGACAAAAAAGGTCGATCGCACAGCTGCAATTTTAGTCTAGCTTTAAAATAGGTACTTAGTTCTGCTACAGGCCAAAATTGCACTCATACACAAAGCAATGTTCAAAGTCGGTACATTACTTTGAGTGCAACGACTGAAAGATCTGTATCAGTTGTGAATGGTTTAACTGTGTAGGTAAACGCATGTTTTTAATGATTATTTTATTATTGTGTAGGAGTATAACATTTTATTTTGTATACTTGTTTTATACAAAGTTGCATACAGCGCACAACACTAGTAAAATTACTCAGTGTTGAAAGTCCTTCAAAAAATTCTCCCTCTATTCAGAGGAAAATATGTAAGCACTCAAGAATTTGAAACTTGACTATTGTAATGATAGGATGGTTTTTAAACAATTTATTTTGTTGCCAATTAATCGTATACTCGATCTATATCATTCGAATTATTTTTGAAGTGACGATGCACAATGACGTTTTCAAAATTCTTACTGGGAGTCTGGGATCCAGTCTTATTTTTTCCCTATGAGGAACTGTTTTTACCCTGTTAGCAACCCCTAAACGTCAAAATAAAAATGCAGTTTCATTCACAAAGATAGCTTTATTAACAATCCCCTTTGAAAACACCTACATTTTTGAGAATACAAGCGAATTATCCACGATCAAATATTGAGATAACATAATTTATAAACTACATTAAATGTGAAGATAAAATCTCCACAAGTCAACAAGTTGGCTAAAGATAATTTTAATTAACAACTTTCTGATATTAGGGTAATAAACTGATAGCGATCTTTTAAACGATCATTTATTTACGATTTATGTACGAATTTACTTTTTGTAGATTTTATCGTTATTTTTCGCTATTGTACATTAAAATTGAATAAAAATGACAATGTGTAGAACGTGTTTATCTAAAAATGATCTAAAACAAATATTTCCTGATAAGAATCTTATAAGTTTTCGCAGCAAACAACTCTATTTGGTTTGCGGAATCAAGGTAAACGCTCATTTGTTTTTGCAGTGATAAAAAAAAACATTTGAAATTATCGATTTTATCTACGAGGAAATACAGAAAGAAAAAGCTAATGGGAAGGTCGCTGAATTTCTAGTATATTATGTACATTTACTTGTCCATGTATTTTTGAAATAATTAATTATTTAAACTAATAAATATTATACTTACGTTTGTTACGCTTTCACGCGCTTAGCGGATTTAGATTAAATTTGGCACATGGGTAGATTGGGTAGACCATGACCTGGATTAGGACATAGTATACTTTTTATCCCGATATTCGCCCGGGATCCAGACTTATGCGGGAGAAACCGCGGGGCGCAGTTAGATTCAAATAAAATTGTGCCTCGATAGTTTAGCGGTCGCAAGCGCTACTATTTAGCATGAAGTCCTAGGTTCGATTCTCAGCTCGGGCAAAGAGCTTGGTCTTTCCATGTGGGATATCTCAGTAGCAGCTTGGAGCCCGGATTTGTGCCGGTTGATGGCAATTCGGTCGCCCCTATTACATGGATGGGACTTAAAAACATAACGGGCGAAATGTTGGTGTACTATTAGGCACACTTCTGCTTAACTCATTGGAGATTACAAGTGTGATGTTATGTTATCCATACCTACTTAATATTATAAATTCGAAACTAACCCTGTTGGTCTGTCTGTATGTTACCTTTTCATACCTAAACCGCTGAACCGATATAGGTGAAATTTGATATATAGATAGTTTAATTAACGGGGAAAGACATAAGATACTTTTTATCTCGATATTCCCATGGGATTGAGACTTATGTGGGTGAAACCGCAGGGCGCTGCTAGTACTTAATAAATTTATTCTTTTTTTTTTTCAGATCGAGGCAGATGATGGCTTCACACAGCTAATATGTGAGTCATGCCTAAATCTAGTCAACGGAGCATTGAAACTAAGAGAATCTAGTTCAAAAGCAGAAGAAATACTCAAAAAATCATTCAAAACAATAAAAATCGAATCTGACCACAATGATAGTCAAATATCGAATCAATCAGACATTACAACTGTTCAAAATGATATTAACAAACAGAAAAATATAAAAGAAACACAGCATTTAAATAGAGAACTAAAAAAAAGTAAAAAGTTCAAGCGTAAACCAAGAAAAGTTCATAAAAAAAAGAGTTTTGACATCAAAAAAGATAGCAACGAAATTAAAAATGAATTCTCAGTCAGAATTGAAGATTATGAATCAAGTAATGATTCTGATTTCATGAATAACTTCTTAATTAATGATTTAGATTCTATTAAGAGTGATAATAATACAAATATTTGTATTGAGGACTTGGAATCTAGCGACAGTCTGGACCAGGATTTTAAAAGTATGATTAAAAATGAATCTAAAAATTTTAATCAAATTAACTGGGATTTGAAAGAGAAGGAGTTATTGGAGAGAGAGAGAAGAAAACTTCTGTGTAAGGTAGTTTTTTTTTACATTATTGAAGTGAAAACTTCTTTAGGCGTGTTGGGCATTTGTTGTAATGGGAAAAAACTATTGAACTCGCGCCACTGTTACCGTAATCGACACCGCTTCGGATGTGCTCGGCTGTCCTCGGTATGTACTCGGTTTTAATGTATATCCAATATGTCAGCGGGTGATGGCAAAGTATTCTGTTTGTGTTTTGTTTTCACTCCTGACGGCACTCCCGGATTGCCACTGTTTTATGATTATATTGGTAACTGCACCACTGCTCTCAAAACGGTTCAGGAAAACACTATGAGGAAGCCGGTATGTCCTAGAAACAAAAATTCGAAGACCACATCTACCAATCCGTAGGTACTGGGCCCACTTGGTGAGGCCACGAGAGGAGGCCTGTGTCCCAGCAGTGGGAACATTATAGGCGGATTATACTTACACTAATATTAATTTATATTTTTGGGGCTTGTGCTTAAGTAATAACAGCCGCACGGGTCGATCGGTCAGGGCTCATCTTGCCGCGGTTCTATGTTATGGGTTTGGTTTCCGCACTTAGTCCTTCAAATGGACCATTGTGCGTGAGCCATGGCGGCCGTCGGTGGTTATTCCAACCAGCCCACCTCCCTCCAGAAGCTGACTAGGTCTCCTGGTCTGTTGAGAATATCTGTGTATGATTTGGGTGTCCCGAGGGTTTCTGATCTGATCTGGGTGACGCCTGTGCACTCAAAGAGCACATGCGCAACGGTTTCATCAGCCTCCATGCAAGCCCTGCGCAGGGGACTGTCCGTTTTGCCTATAGTGTGAAAGTGTGTTCAGCGAGCAGTGTCCCGTGATGGTCCCCGTCACCAGGCGCAGGCCTTTCCTGTCCAGTGGTACGTAGTAAGCGCCTGGTTAGCTTGCCATCCAATAATAGCATAGCTTCCTTGGATTGCCTGCAGCCTTCTGCTTGTGTGTGGGTGTGCTCCTGTAGGCACCTGCGTAGTTGGTTGAAGGGGATGGGCATACTTGCCGCGGTTTTTCCATGGACTATTCACCATGGGTGACCATCTTTAGATACCAAGATCCCTCCGTGCCTTGGAAAGCACGTTAAGCCGTTGGTCTCGGCTGTCATTCGTTTTGTATTTAATTATTGTAATTGGTTTAAACCGTTTTAATTAAATAAGCTTTTTTTTATTGATTTAGAGAATTTATTCTTTTAGAAACTAACTATATACACTAGATACTAAAATAAATGACTAACTAACTTACAATACAAATATATAAAAATAAAAAACTTAGGCGTCGAAGTATTCATCCGCATCGCTGTCATCCGGAAACGTGCCCAGAAGACTGGCAGCATTGCCACGTTGAATGGCAAAATTTAATTAAATTAAATAAATAAATGGGTTGCCAGAAATCTGACAACCAGTCTTAGGTTGCCAGAAGTCTGACAACCAGTCTTACCAAGGGGTATCGTATTACCCAGTAACTGGATTGTGAAGGTCATATAGAGGTATGAGGAACAGGGTGTAAAGTTCACTCATACTCTATAGAAAAGGGAGGATCTTTCGACCAGACGGGTGTTGTGTCTGGCGGGCAACTGCCCAATGACTCATGTCGGGCTGTTGTATCTATGCTAGTTGCGCGGTAAACTCTGCTTGCGAGATGCAGGATTTGCGTGACGTCAGTATGACGCGTTGTTCGCATGTGGCGTTGTAGATACCGCTACATCACTATTCCCCCCGGAGACCGGAGGTCTATAGTGGGCTGAGTCTTCTATCTTGCGATGCTTGCCAGGCCAGCTGAGGTTCTAGTGAGTCGGAACCGGTTGCCGCATAGTTCACGGTGAGTCGGAACTGTCTGCGAAGATGTCCCCAGTGAGTCGGGGTGGCGCTGCATTATGCTCCAGTGCGTCGGATGTAGTACAGCGCCGGATTGAGGCTGAATGCTGGCGTCGACCAGGAGAGGCTTATTGAGGGCTCTGCTTGTAGACCGGCCGAAAGTGCAGTGTGCTGTGCCGAGGTTGCTGATGAAGCTCGGGTGATGACCAGGTATGCGCGGTCGCTGCATGCTGGTGGTCAGGATACCCGTTGAAGCCGTGGGTGCTGGCTGGCTGCGTGACTCGCCGCTCTAAAGCTTGCGGGAGTGATAATGTCACGCTGAAGTAGGTGCACGAAGGCTGCGCTGATGTTCATGTTCGGGGTCACCAATATAGAGGTATGAGGAACAGGGTGTAAAGTTCACTCATACTCTATAGAAAAGGGAGGATCCTTCGACCAGACGGGTGTTGTGTCTGGCGGGCAACTGCCCAATGAGTCATGTCGCGGTAAACGCTAGTTGCGCGGTAAACTCTGCTTGCGAGATGCAGGATTTGCGTGACGTCAGTATGACGTGTTGTTCGCATGTGGCGTTGTAGATACCGCTACAGTCAGATATGCAATCGTTCCATGTAAAATACTGGTAATGGTGGTAATCCTGTTAGACTGGAAGCCGACCCCAACATAGTTGGGAAAAGGCAGGCTGGGTTACATTCTTAATATATTTTTCAGGAGCAAGATGCCAAACTGTTATCGTTAGCAGCGATGCCGTATGACAGCGAGGGAGCAGTAAGATGTACATTGTGTAACAAGGAGATGAGGAACATGCAGAACTTCAAGTGCCACGCTAAGACACATTTTGAACCACAGAATGCTTGTGAAGTGAGTACTTTTTTTTAAGGATACATACCTAAGGGTCATCTGTGGGGGCTCAGTGGCAAGCGGGCGAAAGCGCGGGCAGACGCTAGTCGTAAATAAATATTTCGCGCTGCATTTAGGGTAGGCGGAGCGAACATTTCAAATGCCTACAGGCCCGGATAACCTCGCCGCTTCAAACGCCTACAGGCCCGGATGACCTCGCCGTTTCAAACGCCTACAGGCCCGGATGACCTCGCCGTTTCAAACGCCTACAGGCCCGGATAACCTCGCCGTTTCAAACGCCTACAGGCCCGGATGACCTCGCCGTTTCAAACGCCTACAGGCCCGGATAACCTCGCCGTTTCAAACGCCTACAGGCCCGGATGACCTCGCCGTTTTTAGGGCCTAGAGGCCTGGATAACATCGCCTTAAAAAAAGGCTAAAATATTCTAGAGCTGCGTTGGTCTAGTGGTCGCATGCGCCTGCTGAGAATGAGGTCTGAGGTCTTGGGTTCGATTCTCAGGTCCGGCAAAGGGTTCATTGGTTTTTAGGGTTCCGTACCCAAAGGGTAAAAACGGGACCCTATTACTAAAACTTCGCTGTCTGTCCGTCTGTTCAAGAACCGCGATAGCTAGACAGTTGAAAATATTCACAAATTATGTATTTCTGTTGCCGCTATAATAAAAAATACTAAAAATAACATAAATATTTAAGGGGGGCTCCCATACAACAAACGTGATTTTTTGCCCTTTTTTGCTCAATATCAATAATGGCAACACGTAGGCACTTGAAATATTCACAAAATACTCAGTTGTATTTTTACTTTAATAATAAATAATAAAATTAAAATAAAATAAATATTTAAGAGAGGCTCCCATACAACAAACGTGATTTTTTAAATTTGTAGTGTTAAATATTGTACAGTGGTACGGAACCCTTCGTTTGCAAGTCCTACTCGCACTTGGCCGGTTTTTTTTATTAGCACTTCTTCCGCGTACATTTCATGTTTTCCCCTACAAAAACTTTAACACCTGACTGCTTCTGTCCTTATGTTAGAATTCTCCTGTGCTCATGGCCCTCTCGGGCCGGGGGCCCCCTCTAGCTGGGGGCCCGTGGCATTTTGCCCCAAAATGCCACCCTATAGTTACGTCACTGGTTTTGTGTATGTTACAGGAATGCGGCAAAAAGTTTGTGAATCCCAGCCACATGCGGTATCATCAGCAACGCGTGCATGGTCGCAGGAAACGGCTGGCTTGCAGCAAGTGTCCCTACAGGGCTGTAGACCCGCTGCAGTTACAGGTAATAAAAAAAACCGAGTGTGCTTATGACCACACGACTGAAGTGAAACTTCAAACGAATTTGGCTATGAGAGGAAGAGAGAAAGAAAATGTGCGCGCGCAATGCTTTCTCTTGCTTATATCCCCCACTCAACTCCCGTTCGCCTCGCCCGATCACACTTTTCGTAACGCTTACGTCACGCGTTCGCCAGCTTACTCCCCCAAGTCAAGCGTGCGTAAAGAAGTTTCACTTCAAAAACGCATCCGTACAACAAGGCAAAAAATGCCGCAAAAAGCACTTTTCTTGATTACGGGTCGTGGGTTCGAAACCAGGCAGGTGCTATACTTTTTGTAAATAATTTCATCACCACTGCTCTCAAAGCGGTGAAGGAAAACATCCTGAGGAAACCGGCATGTCTTAGAACCAAAAAATCGAAGACATGTGGCGTCTACCAACCCACACTGGGCTCGCGGGCTGGATTACTGCCCACTCCCTCTCACAGAGAGGAGGCCTGTGTCCTAGCAGTGGGAATATAGTAGAGGTATGAGGAACAGGGTGTAAAGTTCACTCATCCTCCATAGTGCAGGGAGGATCTTCCGACCAGACGGTTGATGTCGGGACGTTGTATGTGTATATGCTAAACGCGCGGAAAACTCCGCTTGCGAGATGCAGGAATTTGCGTGACGTCAGTGCGATGCGTGGATCGCATGTAGCGATGTAGATGCCGCTAGAGGAACATTATAGGCTGATTTTCAGAGATCGGAATAGGTAGAGCTGTTTTATGTACTTGCCATAGGTTAGAATAATATGGATATTCCCCGAGTCCCGGGATTTGGTTTTTAAGTAGTAAGTACTCTAGCGACAGAAACACCCCGCCATTGTTTTCTTTCGTTTCCATAATGCGGCGACGATACGCATCTCAACAAAGCGGAAACGGCGCGCTTGGCAAAAAGTTTTATAGCGTGCTGTTGACGTAAAATTTACAACGTCGCTCATGCGCTTATTGGCTTACATAAACCATTTTTATACATATGTATTGACAAAACGAATGAAATTCAATATAATCCCGTAGTATCAGCACACCCCGGACACTCCATACAACGTTCGCAAAATAATTACCTACTACTACATTCAAAAATGACGTTTGTATACGTATGAATGTGTGCGTGAGGTACTTGTGTTTGCGAGCGCTCGACTCTTGTTAAAGAACTGCGACGAATACGCCGAAGTGCGGGGTGAGGTGCGGTAACTGATGTTAGTGCGGGGAAGGGAGTGTCCTTTCTGTACGTAGTACTTTAAGTATTCTGTGGTATCAGTCGGAATCCCGTGGAATATCCATATTAACATCAATGTTTGCGGTCAATGAACCTAAATAGCTCTACCTATTCCGATCACTGCTGATTATAAATGTTTATATGTTTGTAGAACCACGAGCGCGCAGAGCATACGGGAGAGAGGCCATACACGTGTGACGTCTGCGGCGACACGTTCAGAATGAGAGCTAACATAGCGCAGCACATGAGGAAGCATTTCGGTGTTAGAAACTTACAGGTACTATACAGGCTACATGCTTATGGGAGCGGTGAATGCTTATGCGAATCCCGCACCCCCGGCCATAGGTAGAGGTGGAACACCGCGGTGGTTTTTGCCGGTAAGAGTCCGGCATGTCCCTCTGTCACCCCCACGATAAATGTCTCACTGATGGTGGCGCGTGTGTTGGATCATTCGGTTCCCTACAAAATGGTTGAGCTGGATGGTGCTGATCCATGCGTCATGTTCGTGAACGGGCGCCGTCGGGTGAGACTGGTCATCTCTTAACTGCCAAGGCTTATTTTTAATCTTATTTCTTGTATTGTTTCTTCATTTGTGTGTTTTTTTACATTGTTCTCACATATAGAAGCAACAAGAATAATGTACCCAGGATTTTGTAATATCTTGATTTAAAAGAGTGTCCATGGAGTTTCTTGCCCGTTCTTCTCCATAGAGATCTACGCTTTGGAATGGGCGACTAGCTTCAATTTACTGACTAACTGACCGACTATTTAATTTTGACAATTCAAAAGTGCCTGTAATGGTTTAATTGAAATAAATGCTTTGAGTTTGAGTTTTGAGTTTGAGAGGAAGTCCATGAGGATTTCCACAGCGACAAAAAAGAAAGCTACATTCTTACAGTATAAAGCAAGTTTTAGAAGCACTAAAAGTATATGATCGACTACAGTAACCAAAATCAGAAAAATATATGATATTCTTCAGGATATATGCTAGGTAGATAGTGTGTTGAAAACATAATACAACTTATTTGATTCAATAGAAACAAAACATGACGATACCTCTATAAACTTTCTTTTTATTAACCGACTTTAAAAAAGGAGGTTCTGTATTCGACCCGTATGTATGTATGTATGTTTGTATGTCCGCGATTTTCTCAAAAACTAGCGAACCGATTTTGATAATTCTTTTATTAATGTGATTCACATACTTTCAGGAAGATTTTAGTATATAATACATTAGGTAATTATTCTTGTGTACGAAGTTATATGCATAAATGTACTGCATCTCCAGCATTTCTATGCGAATTTTGATGATTCTTCTAGTCGGTGTCTTCAATTCTTCAATGCACTAGTGTTAATTGAATTTGTGTGTGGGGTAGGTACAACTAAAAAGTGAAAAATAAAAACTTTTTTACAAAAAAAAACAACCGACTTCAAACAATATACTTACATACAATCATTATGATTTTTTGTCAGATTATTCTACAAGCAACATACTAATGCACTAGTGTTTTAATTTTTAGTCCAAACGATAGATTTTTTTTGTAAATAGATAATTGCTTCATGTTTTGCAATAAATTACCAGCGTTGTGTCATCGCGCTTCTCTTTCTTTTCTATGCAGTCCGACAGTGACCGCGCTTTAGGTCATGTACTTAGTCCAGCGGGGCAATTGCGTAACACTTTATCAATCGGAATCAGTTTCATTTTGACAGTTCAACAACATTCATTGCGTTATTTACGTATTGAGCAGATACATTTTTCGAACTTATGAAGCAATGGATTAGCAATTGTCTTCAAAATGATTCAAATTCCGATTGATAGTGTGTTACGCAATTAGGGTGCCGTTTAATACTACAGTCCGACATAGATCTACAAGGCCAAATTGAATTAGCGAGCGCAACTCCACAGAAGTGATGCGATGTCTACTAAACATGATAATACAATTTTTTTTACTATTTTTTTATTCAAATATATTTACTTACATAATTTAAAAAGCTAACAATCTTAAAATAATAATATGCACAAGTATATAAAAAGGGAGGGAAAATAATCAAAGGGCATCAAAAAATTCGTCCGCATCACTGTCAACGGGAAACGTGCCCAAAAGGCTGGCAGTATTGCCACGTTGTATGGCAATGCTGATTCTTTGGCCAAAAAATAGGCCAGCCCTCTGGTCACAAACTTGATTTTATTTATTTATTTGAAACTAGCTGACCCGGCCAACTTCGTACCGCCTAATATTATGAGATAATGAATTATATATTATTATTTTATATTATATTATATGGAATGCAATAAAGAATTGAGTATTGAGTATCTTTTTTTTGAAGTGAAAACTTGTTAAGGCGCGTAGAGCATTTTTGAGATGGGGAAAAACCATTGAACTCGCGACACTGTTACTGACTGGACACCGCGCTACATTTGGATGTGTTCGGCTGTCTTCGGGATGTACTCGGTTTTAATGTATTTCAGACTAGCTTCAGCCCGCGACTTAGTTCGCGTGAAACTTCTTGTTTCCCCCGAGCCACCCCGTCGTATCGCATCACCCGCCCGCGCTATCACTTAACGTTCTTTTTTACTTTTTGCACGGCTCCTAAGGGTCATAGCGTGATGTTAAATAGCCTATAACCTTCCTCAAGAATTGGGCTATCACATGCTAGAAGAATTTTTCAAATTAGACTGGTAGTTCCAGAGATTACCCCCTACATACAAACTTACAAACAAATTTTACCTCTTTATAATATTAGTATAGATATATCATTGAGTGATGGCAAAGTATTCTGTTTGTGTTATGTTTTCACTTCTGTCGGCACTCCCGGAGTGCCACTGTTTTTTTTTTTTTTGCTGCGAGGACATGTTGCTGGCAACATTGAATATTGCAGTGTTGCTAGCAAAATGTAATATTTAGTATAAGGGTAAACGAAACTTGCCTAACCGCCAAATCAATTTATTTTTAGGTAAAAATCAATAAAGGAAATAAATACTATTTTTTTACGCTTCATTGCTTTAAAATGTGTAACAATCTATTAATGATTGTACGGCATTTAAGAAACAACGCACAATGCGTTCATTGTTTTATTTTATTAACTATACCTAATAGTAATATGAAGGTCCTTGCATACAGGATTATGTACGGAGATTACCTACCCATAAAAGTTTCGGATTAATTCGATTAAAAACTATTGTATTAACAATAGGTTTGTAGGCCATTAGGCGTAGGTACTGAAAACAAGAAAATATCCCTAAAAAAAACATGTCAAGTACATTCTTATCCTTGTACCGAATTGATGTTATAACAACTTTATCTAACTGTAAATTAAATTAATTTGGATAGTAATAAAACCTCCGACAAAAAAATAAGAATTGTCTTTACTCATAATATTAAGGCTGGCTTCACAGCTATCCGGGAGACCCGTACGGGCTGTCAGTACGGGCGCCCGGAGCGGGAGCACATGTTAGGCGCTAGAACATCGTTTCACAGCGACGCGGCTTGATTCGTACACGATCCGCTCCGGGTTTAGCCCGTACAGCGCATCTGTCTCCAGCTAGCAACCGTACCGTACTGAATCATCGTTTCAGAGCACTGTGGGTACCCGTACGGGTCTCTCGTGTACGGTCGGCCCATACGGGTCTCCCGGACAGCTGTGAAACCAGCCTAAGGCCCGGTATCCACCAAAGCGGAGAGGAGATGAGTGGAGAGGAGATGTGTTTTGAATAACCAATCAGATCTTGTTATTTTCACATCTCCTCTCCGCTTAGCTTCGGTGGAAATGGATCAAGCGGAGAGGAGAGGAGATGTCTCATTTTTCTATAGAATTTTGTGCTTGATCGAGCAAGCGGAGCAGCAGAGCGGAGATGTGTGTAGTCGGGCGGCCGAGCGGGTGGCGGCGCCCGCGCTCGCGCGCCCTTTTTCCCACTGGCTTCTCCCCGCGACTCGCAAACCAAAGAGTTATTTCCATCACACATATCCGCTACGCACAGCTCGCATCTCCTTTCCGATACGCATCTCCTCTCCGCTTTGGTGGAAATAACCTGCCAGCTTCGCAGCACATCTTCTCTCGTCTCATCTCCTCTCCGCTTTGGTGGATACCGGGCCTAAATCTACTGCCTAAAATACTAACTTTCCGACTACTTTTGTCCGAATAAAAATGACGAAACGACCGAATGAGATGCTGAAATCTTCGAAAAATAAACATGACTGTTTTAAACAACGTTTTAATATATACCTAAGTAAAGGTATTTGTATTCTCATTCGCTCGCTCTTGCATCCTATGTCGACGGAGTCCCGCTTGGCGGGGCTCCTATTTCTATGTAAAGGGTTTAAAATAACCTAACCAAACCGAACCTCGGGGTGCCCTTCGCTCACTCTTGCATCCTAAGTGGACATAGCCCCGCGTATTTTAATATGATTATTTTGACAAAACCTCTGTTGTCGGTATCTTAGTAATTTTGTCGGAGGTTTAGTATTTTATTCGGAAGTTTAGTTTTGTTATTCGAAGATCCATTTTTTTTTAGTCGGCCACAGATCGTTGGAGATTAATTTGTTTTTCGGAACCATTATTATTTCCCTTTGAATTTTCATAAATAATTTTGTTTCAGTGCGAGCGCTGCCCCGCCATGTTCCGCAGTCGTTCGGAGCTCACCGGACATCAGAACAGAGTACATTTACTTATATACACCTACCTGTGTTACCTATGTCCCGAGACGTAAGTATATAACTACAGGAAGATTTTTTATCACCGTCCATATTTTTACAGGGTGTTCTACTCGTGAATATGAACCACTTTCACTATGGGACCATCGCTGAAATCTCGAAAAAAAAATCAGCTGTTTCATACATTTTGGTCAAGTAGGTATTGAACTTTTGGACAGGTAGGTATTGAACATTGAAAGTTGTTCATATTCATGGGTAGAACACCCTGTAAACATTTGGATGGTGATAAAAAATCTTCCTGTATACTACAGAAGACTGCTGTAAATTAGCTTTAGCCCTTAGGGAAAGATTCACAGACAATTCAAATATTAAATTAAAATAAGCCGTGGCAGCAAAGAGATGACCAGCCCCAACTAACGGCACCCGTTCAAGAACATGACTTAACTATAAAGAATCCCACTTACACAAATATTCATAGATCCAAAGATACGCGTAAAAAAACCGGCCAAGTTTGTGCCGAACCATGCACAATGAAGGGTTCCGTAGTTGGAATGAATTTATCCCAAGAACAAACTTAACATTGTAGTTGAAAATCACGTTCTCCCATACATAGCAACTGCAAATTTAAGTTGGTCGACTATTACTCGTAAACTTGTAAAGTCTACTTAGCTGTGATAGTTATCCTTTTAATTTCGTTATATTTAACCTTTTGAACGCCAAGAGTATAAGCGTATCGCCGTACCCCTGACGCCAGGCCACTAACAAAACATCACACACACACTTAAAACAACAAATTTCTCGATATTGGTGGTTTATTTATATTAGTTTCGTGCAATACAATATAGACGGAAGCTTAAACTTTTAAATTATATAAATAAAAACACAAAACTATCATTACATTGTTTATTTCATAATATGGTGCGACCCGTGCGACGAGTATTTTGTCATATATTTGTGACGTTGGCGTCCAGGGTAAGATTTCGTTTGTCACATACATGTGACAATGGCGTTTAAAAGGTTAATACTGCCGTGTTTTTTTTTTACATATCCAACAGGCAACCGTTTAGCTGGCGGGGGGGGGGGGGGGGGGGCGACGACGACGACACTTAGTTGAGGTAGTATGGGCTCTTAACATAACTGGCGAAATGTGGGCGTACTATAGTTACACATCTGCCCAACCCTTCATGAAATGCAGGCGTGATGTTACATTCAGTATATCATTCCAGGTACAAGCGAACAGCCTCAGTGAAGAAACATCTGCTGAACATCCACGGAGTACCAAGAAATCAGCAACTACCTATAAAATGTATTAAAACTAGGAGAAGGTAACCGTTAGCTTAACTATCACTAATGAGCAGTGATCGGAATAGGCTGAGTCAATCAATCAACTCAGTCTATCGCAGTCTACTGCTGGACATAGGCCTCTCCCAGACTGCGCCACAGCACCCTGTCCTCCGCCTTCCGCATCCAGTCTCCCCCAGCCACCTTCTTTAGCTCGTCCGTCCATCTAGCTGGGGGGCGTCCCACACTACGCTTGCCGGTACGCGGTCTCCACTCCAGGACTCGTCTGCTCCACCGGCCATCGGTCCTTCGACAGACATGGCCAGCCCACTGCCACTTCAGTTTCCTTACTCTGCAAGATATGTCGGTAACTCTGAGTGGCTGAGTACATTTACCTAAACTTCGGAGAACAGAGACAGAAAGTGGAGACTTCCTTACGACGACATTTTTTTTCCCCGGAATTCGGGAAAAAACTTAAATAAGTTGAAAATAAGCTTTATTTATGATGGGTAAAGGCTATTTTTTTTAACTAAACTTGCAATTTTACCAAATTTTCCGGATTTTCACGTAAAATCCCGAAATAAATAGTCTAACGTTAATTAATATATTCCAATTATATGTAATGTATAATATGATACAACGGTTAGTTTAAGGATCGTAAATATAATTCGAATTTTAAGACTGTCCGTTTTTCTCGGATCCGTCTAAATGTGAACATTGTAATATAAATTACACTGCCACTTGCGTATCCGTCTCTTTAGGGTCTCCCCACATTTATCGACGCGGAATCGGCTAACACCGGTCAAAAAAGCCTTTATGTCTACGTAATAAGGGTGTTACTAATACCATTCGCATCGGCTCGGACGACGCGTCGCGACGCCGGCCGACGGCGAAACGAGCCGTTTGCCTATTAGCTCGGCGATAAGTAGAGTAGTGTGGTGATACGCACTCGGCTTAAGCCGATTCCGCGTCGATAAATATGGGGAGACCCTTAGACGGACCGAGAAAACAGACGGTCCGTCTAAGTGGGAACGGGCCCTTACTACAATTTTTTTTTTTTCCTTTCTAGAAGCTGTGATAAGAGCGACTAACTTCAAATAAAGCTCCTTGTGATCGCGGAAGCACATACAAACATACATATTTACGTTCCTTCCTCGTGGTCAAACTGATTAGACCACGAGGAATTCTGTTCCGGATAGTCAAACTACTTACTAACAAGTACCTATTGCTGTGTTTGAAGAGAGCCAGTGATTGTGAAGCACACGCCATCAACTAACTACTATTAAGCATCTGATCTCATATAAATGTTGTATTTAGAGTTTAAATAAACAAATGAAATAAAAAAAAACGCACTTTTATTAAATTACTAGCAGCCTCCCGCAGCCCCGCGGTTTCACCCGCATAAGTGTCGATCCCGTGGGAATATCGGGATAAAAACTATCCTATGTCCTTTCCCGGGACTTAACTATATACCAAACACAGAGTACTTTATATTATATATATGGGATACCAAATTTCATCTAAATCGGTTCAGCGGTTTAAGCGTGAAGAGGTAACAGACAGATACACTTTCGCATTTATAATAAGCATGGATAATTTGATGAAAAGGTAAACTCTGCATGCGCGAAGGGATATATGGAGCACAAGGTTCGATATGTCCCTACCGGTAGCGATAATTGGAAAAAATCTCCAAGTATCCCTACCAGTAGGGATACATCAGTAGAGATAATAATTATATGGCAGTGGCGTGCATTGCATATAGGCATATATAAGCAGTGCCTACCTCGATATATCAACAAAAGCCTGTCAATTACAGTTTAGTGTGTGCCCCACAATTAAGAAACTCACTAAATTATCATACCTAACAAAAAACAAAATCTTCATACAAACACGCGCGGCAGTAGGCAGTCGCCGGACGGCCTACTCGGCTCCCGTACTATTCGCACATTGTCATTGGTCTTTACTCGTTCAAGTTAATACGACAAAATTAAAAATACGTACGTCTCACGCGTAATACCATGACGTCCGACCTTCGCAATGTATCACCCTTAAGTAGGCATGCCTACTCAAATAACCACACTTTTGACCTCACTTTTTTTCTGATTAGTGACCGCGTTTGCCTAGACTAGACCCGACCTAGTGCCTACCTATTCTGAAAACCAATGCACGCCACTGATATATGGAACAGGGGAGATTTTGCGTGATGTCAGTGTGCTGCGTAGTTCCCATACATGTAGCGATGTAGATGGCGCCACAGATCCATCCGCTGTATTGTATTTTCCTGCAGGACTAGGTCCTCAAAAGTGAACGTATACAGGGTGTTAAGGAAAGGGTATATCAATACAAACGGGTTGAAGAGTGTATCTGGTCTAGAATCTCTGTACAAAATTCAGCTCAAAAGCAGTTACTTTGAAAATGCTTAATATTTTTTTATTTCGATAGTTTATTAAATTGAAATCATAACAAACGTGTCACCGCACTACGAGGGTCATTATCCATTATCTGTAGTGTGTCTGTGCGCCTAGTACACGCACATCACGCCGCCGCGCGCCAGTGCAGCGCCGTGATGTCGAAATAAAAAAATATTAAGCATTTTCAAAGTTACTGCTTTTGAGCTGAAATTTTGTACAGAGATTCTAGACCAGATACACTCTTCAACCCGTTTGTATTGATATACCCTTTCCGTAACACCCTGTATAATAGACATTTGATAATCAACCCCTACACCAAGTTTCGTGATGATTATTAACACCAATAGCTAGGTTAACATAATAAAACGCTCTATATATATTGTGTACATGTTGTATTTATTAGGTAGTGAAGCCCTAGGGCTCTAGGGCTCGTCTGAGGGCGCTAGCACGGCGCCGCTATACGCGAGGTCCCAGTAATGTTCCACGCGGTGCTTCTGGAAGTGTTCGCGAGCTTGCTTCTCAGTTGGCATCACCTGAAGATAAGAAAAAAATATGTTTCAGTATGCAGTACATAACATAATCAGCCTATAATGTTCCCACTGCTGGGACACAGGCCTTCTCTCAGCCTGCCTCAGTATGCAGTATTAAGAGGAAATGCGGTCGGAGGCTGAGGCTACATTAGGCCGCGACGCGACCTGCGACACATGAGCGATTAAACCAAATAAATGAATGCTTAATATTTTTTTATTTCGATAGTTTATTAAATTGAAATCATAACAAACTTGTCACCGCACTACGAGGGTCATTATCCATTATCTGTAGTGTGTCTGTGCGCCTAGTACCTACACGCACATCACGCCGCCGCGCGCCAGTGCAGCGCCGTGATGTCGAAATAAAAAAATATTAAGCATTTTCAAAGTTAATGCTTTTGAGCTGAAATTTTGTACAGAGATTCTAGACCAGATACACTCTTCAACCCGTTTGTATTGATATACCCTTTCCGTAACACCCTGTATACGACTCTGGCGGAATGGACACAAAAATATTTGTCGGATTAATCCGACATAAGCGGTCCGACTGGGCTGGGCAGCGTTCGGGAAGCTACGCAATATCTTCTCGTCCCACATACCGCAGTGTCTCAAGACAAAAGTCTTTGACCAGTGCGTGTTGCCAGTGATGACATATGGCACTAAAACGTGGTCGCTCACAATGGGCCTTATTGGAAGGCTAAAAGTCACCCAGGGGGCAATGGAGAGGGCTATGCTTGGGGTTTCCCTGCGGGATCGAATCAGAAATGAAGAGATCCGCAGGAGGACCAAGGTAACCGACATAGCCCGAAGAATTGCCGAACTTAAGTGGCAGTGGGCAGGGCACATTTCTCGCAGAACAGATGGCCGATGGGGCCGAAAGGTTCTGGAGTGGCGACCGCGTACCGGAAGACGTAGCGTTGGGAGGCCTCCCACAAGGTGGACCGACGACCTTGTGAAGGCCGCAGGAACCCGTCAGATGCGAGAAGCACAAAACCGGTCGAAGTGGAGGTGCTTGGGGGAGGCCTATGTCCAGCAGTGGACCTCTTTCGGCTGAAATGATGATGATGATGATGATGAAGCGGTTAAAAGGATAAAGGAACTTTGTTCCAACAAGCGGGATGGCACGCTACCTTGAACTTGATCTCTCCGAAGGCTCGCTGCTTGACGGTCCCCTCCCACACCAGGCTGCAGGTGTTCGGCACCTCGTTGCCGTCCGTGTCTTTGATCATGTCTTCTTCCCATTTGATCCGGTGCAGCATTAGTCTGTAAAAGGAAAAATATGTATTCGGGATTAAATATAATGATCACCAAAAAAATATTTTGAACACAAAAAAATGAAGTCTAAAATTACAATAGTTCTAGTTTTGTTTGAGTCGGGGGTTTTTTAAATTTTTAATTTAACTTTTATTTCTTGCTTTTTAAACTTTATAATATTATATTACTAGTAAACATGCTATACGATCGACACGTGACTTTTTTACCACAGTGAAGCGAAGCTAGTTAGGTACTCGTGCTCGTTGGCGTTCATTCCATACTAACGTATTCCTTCGTGAATTCGCCACTTCTGGTGGCGGCTATCTTGGATTTCAAATTTGTAATAGTGTATAGTATTCTACTAGTCAAGCCCTTTCATTTGATACCCATATTGAGGGAATTGTGAAAAAAAAATATAATTCGCCATTTTGTGGTGGCGGCCATCTTGATTTTGAAATTTATCATAGTGTTTGGTATTCTACTTGTCAAGCCCTTTCATTTGACACCCATATTGAGAGAGTTGTGAAAAAATATGTAATCCGCCGTTTTGTGGCGGCGGCCATCTTGGACCGATTTTCTTCAAACATAGCTAAGAACACTCGCGACTAATTCACCTTTCAAACAAAAAAAACAAAATCAAAATCGGTTCATCCGTTCGGGAGCTGCGATGTAACAGACGGACACACACACACACACACACACCCAGACACGTCAAACTTATAAACACCCCGTCGTTTTTGCGTCTGGGGTTAAAAATGGAGTTTTGATTTTGGTGATTTGGTTTTTTGATGTTATATTTTACTTTATCTGGTGATAAGTTAAAGATAAGCCTATGTATTGTAATACTAATAACAAAACTGAAAAAAAAAGATCGGTACATCTTGTCTTTTTTTTTCTGAATAGTTTGTTTGTTTAAACACGCTAACCTCTGGAACTAGCAGTCGGATTATTGCAATTTAATAGCCTTATTTTTGAGGAAGGCTATAGACTATTTAACATCACGCTACGACCCTTAGGAGCCGAGCGAGGCGGGTGAAACCGCGGGGCACAGCTAGTTAATTACGTGCGTGACGATTTTTTAACAAAAATATAAGATAACGTGTCATCCAGTTACTGGCTTGTGGAGGTCAGAACTCAAAACTCAAACTCAAAGCATTTATTTCAATTAAACCATTACAGGCACTTTTGAATTGTCAAAATTAAGTAGTCGGTCAGTCAGTCAGAAAGTTGAAGCTAGTCGCCCATTCCAAAGCGTAGATCTCTATGGAGAAGAACGGGCAAGAAACTCCATGGACACTCTTTTAAAACAAGATATTACAAAATCCTGAGTACATTATTCTTGTTGCTTCTATATGTGAGAACAATGTAAAAAAAAAAACACACAAATGAAGAAACAATACAAGAAATAAGATTAAAAATAAGCCTTGGCAGTTAAGAGATGACCAGTCTCAACCGACGGCGTCCGTTCACGAACATGACGCGTGGATCAGCACCATCCAGCTCAACCATTTTGTAGGGAACCGAATGATCATGAATGAAAATGAGCTGGCTGAGCTACACATTCAACACATGGACTTAACCGACCAGTATAGTCGACTACAAGATCAAGTGTCAATGTTTCAAGAGTGTAGTGACACCCACGAACTGGCTTTGAACCATATTGCAGAACTTAAACAGCAATTATGTGATGCCCATAAGGCCCTATCTCTCTCAGAGTCTGTTAAGGTCAGTGAACAGGTTGCTAACACGGATAACCTTTTTTATCGACTGGTAGGTAGTAAGTCAGAATCAATGTGTCAGCCAGCTGTAACAATAGATTTGACTGGTGATGATACCATACCATTGTGTCCAATTGTTATGAGTCATAATAAACTAAAGAAATATATTAAAATTAAGAAATTAATTAAACGGTCACAGAGAGCAATTAAGAAACAGAATCTTTTAAAATTAAATATTTCCCTTAGAAGGGAACGTGTTATCCTTTCTAAAAGTTTAAATAGTTGTACTGTTGAGTTAGATGAATGTAGGGAAAAATATGACGTTGATACAAAGCTCCTATATAATGATATACTACACAAGGAGCACTTGCTGAAGGATATTTTTGAGAAATATGAGACTTCACAACAACAACTAAGTGAGCGATTATTTGAGGCTGGGGAACTACTGGAGTTGGTGAAGTGCAATGCTGAGAGTTATGAGTTTCTGACTAATAATCTCTCATGCAGCTGTGCCAACCAACCACCACCACCTCCTCAGCCTCAGAGTGACTTGTCTCCACCGGTGTTGGCTCTTCCAGCAGAGTCCTGTGTTAGTACACAGAATAATAAATCAATTTTTTTTAGTGACGAAGTAGGTTCAGGCTTTGGAAAAATATTACTTAATTACCTTAGCCATAGTTTTACCAATCATTGCTATCATAACATAAGTTTTAAACAAATGATTAAAAGAATTGCAAACACAGACCTAGACAATTATTCTACAATGGTTTTGCTACTAGGTAAAAGTACTGGTATTACCAGAGAGGACATAGTGGATGGTGTGAACACCTTATTAAAGTTAAACATAGGTAAGCTAATGTTGTGTGCTTTACCTTACTCTGATACTCTATCAGAAGATGAGAATAAATATATATATAAGTTGAATAACACTATTCACATGCTGACATGTTATCATAGTGACAAATTATTGTTTTTTGACACTAATAAGTTTGTTAGTGGTTTTAAGTTAACTCAGAGAACTTTATCTCTGTCTTGGAAATGTAGACATATGATTGCTATGTTGATAGCATATAATATTAACGGTGTTATAGCTAATATAACAAATTCTAGTATTAGGGACGAGTCTGTGTTGTCTAGTCATACTAACAACATAGTGATTACTAATTATGAATCTTCATGTTGTACGAAGGAGGGTCCACCTACAATACCAACATCTTTGGAGGCCACTACCAGTCAGATAGGGTATTCTCTTCCTGCTGGAACTCATACGGACTTCCTAGACACTTCAGTCGTAGTTGTGGAGGTCTCTCCGGATAACTCTTTAAACTAGTCAGTAAGACAACAGAAGTTACCCCTTCAAATAACCTATTACTATTAGAGAATAATAAAAAGGTATCTTCTGGCAATATTACTCAGAATAATAAAAAACCAAAGGGAGGGCAACATGTTTTAAAATTATTTAACCAAAATATTCAAGGTTGCTCTTCTAAATTACTGGAAATAGAATTGTTTTTAGAAAAAACCAAGTTTGATGTCATTTGTTTAACAGAACATTGGTTAAAACCTCATCAAGTAATGTCAATTAACTATGAAAATTATTGTGTAGTTAGCCATTTCAGCCGAACATGTATGATACATGGTGGATCATTAATATTAGTTAAAAATACTGTTAAATCAAAGGAACGAAAAGACATCGTCGGGCTGTCTGTTGAACACACCATTGAATTGTCCTGTGTTGAGCTCGATAAGCATGTAATAGTATGCGTATACAGACCTCCAAGTTACCAGAATCTATCTGTGTTTGATTCTGTAATGGAAGATGTGCTAAAGAAACTTTCTGCTAGTAGTAATAATCATATGTGGCGATTTCAATATTAATTTATTAGAAAATAACTCAAATACTATGAGAATATTAAGTCTTTTTAGATCATTTGACTTGTCAAATGTTTTTATTGAACCCACCCGAGTGACAGCTTCCTCTGCCACTTGTATAGATAATATTTTCTGTAACTGTGATTATTTACACAAAGAAATTGTAAATAAGTTGCCATCTGATCACAGCGGACAAACAATAACATTTTGCTCCTACATGCCTTTACAAAAAACTCTAATAAGGTTTAGGCCAATTACATCTAAAAATTTACAGAAATTAAATAATTCTTTAGCAAGTAAATTATGTGTTCAGAGTTTTAATAATTTATGTGACCCGAATGAGTTCTACGCCGAGTTCTTTTCACTATTAAACACGCAATTTAATGACACTTTCCCACTAAAGACTAAAAGTATTTACACAAAGTTCTTATTTAGTGATTGGGCGACTCCAGGTATTCGTAAAAGCAGGGAAAACCTTTTTGAACTTTATGGCCTAAAGCAACATATGAATAACACAAGCTTTCATCAGTATGTTGCTACATATTCTAAGACTTTTAAAAGTGTATGCAAAATAGCTAAAGCTCTTTATATTAGCAATAAAATAAAATCAACCGATGATAAAATAAAAACTACCTGGCAAATAATAAATAATGAAACAGGTAGGAAAAAACAGCGTAATACTGAATTTAATTTAGAAACTGCACATGGCCCCATAAACTCAGATGTAGAAATTGCTCAGGAATTTGAAAACTTTTTTGCTAATATTCCCATTAAAACTACTGAAGCTTTAAATTCCTCACCCGCGCGTTCTGCTGATTTACTTAGAAAGAATGTTAAGGCATGCCCCTCGGAGTTTAGTTTTCAACATACGAACCCCCAGGCTGTTATAAAAGCTTTTAAAGATCTTAAAATTAAATCAACAGAAGATCTCTGGGGAATGTCTGTAAAAGTTTGTAGATCTATCATTGAAACGATTGCGCCCTATTTAGCTTTCATATCTAACATCAGTATAGACCAAGGAGTCTTTCCGGATCTCATGAAACACAGTAAAGTAGTTCCTTTATTCAAAGCCGGTGATAGTAAAGAACCCAACAATTATAGGCCTGTGTCAATTCTGCCAGTTCTCAGTAAGGTGTTTGAAAAGTTGATGCTCAATCAAATGTTACGCCACTTTAATAAAAATTCCATCTTTCATGAACAACAGTACGGTTTCACCAAAGGGCGTTGTACCACTGACGCCGGCGTCACCCTAATAAAGAACATTTTTAACGCCTGGGAAGAAGCACAAGATGCCATTGGAATCTTTTGCGACCTCTCAAAGGCGTTCGACTGCGTCAACCATGAGACACTTCTGCTGAAACTTGAGCACTATGGGATTAGGAATTTAGCTCTTGATTTACTAAAGTCGTATCTAAAATATAGAAAGCTTAAAGTTCAAGTAAACGGCGTAAACTCATTGGGGTCTGAAATGGCAATGGGCGTTCCTCAAGGTTCGATATTGGGTCCATTCCTCTTTTTAGTTTACATTAATGATTTACCACAATTACTTCAAAATCAACCGAAGATGGTGTTATTTGCAGATGACACATCATTGATCTTTAAGATAGACAGACGGGCACAAAATCTTGACGACGTGAATAACTCTATTCTTCAGGTCCAAGATTGGTTTACGGTAAATAATTTGGTACTAAATGAAAAGAAAACCAAATGCATTAGATTTAAATTACCAAATGTTAGAAGTAGCGAATGTGACATCATACTGAATGGAGAAAAACTAGAATTTGTTGATCAAACGGTTTTCCTGGGAATCACGCTAGACGAGAAATTACAATGGGGACCTCACATAACATCTCTTGCGGGGCGGCTTAGCTCGGCCGCTTATGCTGTTAGGAAGATAAGACAGTTAACAGATGTAGAAACCGCGCGTTTAGTCTATTTTAGCTACTTTCACAGCATTATGTCGTACGGCATTTTACTATGGGGTCGAGCTGCTGACATTGAATCCATCTTTATTTTGCAAAAGAGAGCTGTCAGAGCCATTTATAATCTACGTCGCCGCGAATCTCTCAGGGAACTATTTAAAAGGATTAATATTATGACGGTACCTTGCCAATTCATTTATGAAAATATTATGTATGTAAGAAAAAATCTACATCTTTTTAATAAAATAAGCGATAGACATAACTTTAATACAAGAAATAAAGATAAAATACATCAACCATTTTTCAGATTAGCCAAAGTACATACATCTTTTATGGGGTACTGTGTTAAATGTTACAATAAAATACCTTGTGATATATTGCAATTAAATGAAAGAAAATTTAAAACTCACATTAAACGTACACTTTGTAAACAAGCATACTATAAATTAGAAGATTATATCCAAGATAAGAACGCTTGGAAACATGCTGGTCCTGCTCCATAGGACAATCTAGAGTCTAGACAAAATCAAACTGGTTGCTAATTTAATTGTAATTTTTTTTATTCTTTTTTTTTTACATTTATTACTCACACCCTGACTTATTACTTGTATTTTGTTTTATAATTAAAATCGTTTTGCTTGTACCATGTTTGTAAATATGTGAGCACCATGTATCTATCAGATAATTAATTTATATGTCATGGTTTCGTTTTTAATTCTTTTACCTATTGTGGTATAGTAATTTTATTGTAGGTGCATCGTCCTCACATGTTATTATATAATTAATGTACCCATGCAAAATATTGTACCTAAACATTTTAAAAGAGTAACGGTGGAGTTTCTTGCCCGTTCTTCTCCATACGAAAACTACCTTTTGGAATGGGCGACTAGAATCAATTCTATTTTAAGATAATTTTTGACGTTCAAAAGTGCCTTCTATGTGCCTATTTGAAATAAATGCTTTGACTTTGATCCAACACACGCGCCACCATCAGTGAGACATTTAAGTGAGCATGACACATTCTCAACTGCCATGCTCTTTCAAGTCAACATCAAAAAATCATAATAAACGGATCCAGAGGCAGTAGCTTCGCGTAATATACTGGATACTCAGATACATCCGGTTAGACTGGAAGCTGACCCCGACATAGATGTGGGGGGGGGGGGGGAACTAGTCAGTTGATGAAGACTTACCTCTTGTACTTGGCGTGTTGTTTAGGCCCCCCCTCCACGACGACGATGCAGCATCCTCTGTGCAGCACGACGCTGCCTGTCATGTGGAGTTGTTGGGCGTTGGCTTCGACCTTGAACTTGGCTGAGGCGCACTCGAACAGGTCTTTTACTCTGTAAAATAATGATTATAGTGTCAAAACATGCCTGTAATTGCGAGAGATCACTTTGAGGGCCAAAGCACACACGCTACTTTTAGCATCGCCGATCGGCGATTTTGCGGCTGTATCGATGCTGCATCGCGTTTTGACGACTCTCTGCGTTCGGACGTGGTATCGGAATCGCGCGTTTTAGCGACTGCTCCGATGCTGGCGCAAATGCCAAATCGCTGCGACCGGCATCCGAATGAGTGCGGAGTGTAGCGTTCAGCCGCTGTGTCGAGCTTCCGAAAAGCGACTAAATCGCCGCGTTTGGCGTTTTTAAGTGTGCGGTTTGGAATGCTTGGTCGCTGCATTTAGCTTCTAAAAAGCGGTTAAATCGCCGAACGCCGATGCTAAAAGTAGCGTGTGTGTATTTTGGCCCTAAATTATATGATTACTAGCAGCGCCCCGCGGTTTCATCCGCGTAAATTTCAATCCCTTGGGAATATCGGGATAAACAGTAACCTATATGTTAATCCAAGGTGTCAGCTACCTCCATACAAAATTTTATCAAAATTGGTCCACCCGTTTGAGCGTGAAGAAGTAACAAACATATAAACACACGCACACACACAAACTTTCGCCTTTATAATATTAGTGTGATAGTGTGATTTGGCCATAAATAAGAAGTTTACTTTAAATTTTGGGAATTTGTTAAGACTACTAAAAAATAATTGGTAAAACTTCGTCTAAGACAACCATGGCTTAAATGGTTTTAAATTGTCCGTACTATAGAATAGAATACTCTTCATTATGTACACCATATACATTACAGACATTAAATATGGAAACATTACAATGGGTGTCACAATGGGCGGTCTTATCGCTAAGAGCGATCTTTTAAAGACAACCTTTCACCACAACCTTTATTTTTATTTATTATCTTCGCCTTCTTCTTCTTCTTAGCGTGTCGATTGCAATCTAAATGTACTCGGCCCAGAATTCGGCCACTTGTTTGGCGCCATCACTAGCGTCCATCAGTTCCTGTAACGTGCAGCTGACAGGACACGCAAGGCACGATATTAAGTGTCCCATCGTTTGTGGAACAGCACCACATTTACACTCCAAGGCGGAGTCGTCTATAAATCTCCACCTGAACATGTTTTCCTTGCTTCGGCCAACCTGGGTCCGGAGTCTGTTTAAAGACTTCCAGGTTACCCAAGGTAACTCATGTCCAGGTGGGAGGTCCTTCGCCTTAAAGCTTTGCAAGTATGCACCCATCTTCCAACCACCCTGTAGACGAATTTATGGAGGATAATTTACCTGTAAACTGCGACGTGAACACCCATGGTCGTATCTTCTCTAATTTTTCTGTCTACCTGAAATTAAACCAAGATTTTTACTAACTAGCTGTCGATGCGACTTCGTTCGCGTGCATGTCACAAAACAAATTGGATTTCATGTGTTTTCTTTTTTCTTTGCACGGAACCCAAATTATTATTCTAAAATAAAAATAGTCAGCTATCTGCCAGTGGAAATCGGTCCAGCCGTTTTAGAGATCAATGGGAACAAAAAGACAGACAAAAAAAAAATTGTTTTTGATAAAAGTACCATAATACAGGAAGATTTTTTTATCACCATCCAAATTTTTACAGGGTGTTCTACGCATGAATATGAACAACTTTCACTATGGGACCAACTCTGAAATCACGAAAAAAAAATCAGCTGTTTCATACAAAAGTTCAATACCTACTTGACCAAAATGTATGAAACAGCTGACTTTTTTTTCGTGATTTCAGAGTGTTTTCGTGATTGTAAAAATTAGGATGGTGATAAAAAAAATCTTCCTGTATACGTCAATAAGCATTTAGTAAAAACCTGTTATTTTGACATTACAAACAGACATTTTAATTTTATTTATTTGTATAGATTTGCAAAAAAAAAAAAATAGGTAGAGTTTACTAGGGCAGTTACGATAGTGAGTATATTCCGATAGATGATTCTTCCAAAAGCAGTGGCATTTTTTTATTGGCAACATACCTATTGTTTAGGCGCCATTTTATCGCCTGGCGCCCTTTTCACTTTTGTTACATAAAAATGCCACTGCGTTTGGTAGAAACTATCATCCAACGGAATATACCCACTATCGTAATTGCCCTAGTAAACCCTACTTAAAAAAAGTTGCTAGCCAAATTCTAATAATATACATTTTTATTTTTTTATTTTAAAGGTGAAACATACCTTCTCTCTCTTCTGGTCCTTGGTAAGAGCGCGCGCCTTGTTAGCTTCGAGATGCGTCTTCTGTCGCTTGGCGATCTGCTCGCGAACCTTGGCTTCAATGGCGGTGGGGTCCTGCACGGCCTCCGTGCCGAGAGCTCGCATCAGGTTTGATATCCTGGGAAGAAGAAAGTAGTTATCGAGATTATAGAATGTCATGGTTTGATCTCAAAACGGTGAAGGAAAACATCGTGAGGAAACCGGCATGTCCTAGAACCAAAAATTCGAAGACATGTGACATCTACCAATCCGCAATTTCTTTTGTGGATGGGAAATCATCAAATGACTCCGCTCTGGGTGGAGCGGAAGGGAGTGTCAGACTCTTACTGACTAAAACCCATCCGTGTTCCTTCCTTAGCCTTTTATGTTCCGGCGTAGCGGTAACCCTTTCGGACAATCCCGCACCCCCGACAGACTTCGGCCCTGGCAGGCCCCTTTCTTTATGCTGACATCTCTTTGAGGCGCGCGTGGAACACGTACGCGCCGTCCGGCACGGGCCTGGTCCTGATCGGACGGTGAGCTACCCATTACTCTCCGTCCGCATGTGACATCTACCAACCCGCACTGGGCCCGCGTGGTGGGTTACGGCCCACTCCCTCTCACTGAGAGGAGGCCTGTGTTCCAGCAGTGGGAACATTATAGGCTAATTATGTATGGTTTAATCCACAGATATAGATACACCTAGATAACGCAAGAGCAACTACTTCGCGTGCCAAAAATCGCACTAGCTTACGTTCGAAAATCATAAGCCGCCACTTTCGCGCTGTCCTGCGTACTGCTGGCTGGGTGAGCGTGAGCGAGAGAGCGCGAGCTTGTGACGTCATAGTAGGTAGTCAAAAAATGGCACGCTTGGTTTTCATACAGATCGTGATACTTGCGTTATCTAGGTCTATCTCAGTGGCGTGCATTGCATATAGGCATATAAGCAGTGCCTACCTCGATATATCAACATAACCCTGTCAATTACAGTTTAGTGTGTGTGCGCCACACAATTAAGAAACTCACTAAATTATCATACCTAACAAAAAACAAAATCTTCAAACAAACACGCGCGGCAGTAGGCAGTCGCCAGACGGCCTACTCGGCTCCCGTACTATTCGCACATTGTCATTGGTCTTTACTCGTTCAAGTTAATACGACAAAATTAAAAATACGTACGTCTCACGCGTAATACCATGACGTTCGACCTTCGCAATTTATCACCCTTAAGTAGGCGTGCCTACTCAAATAACCACACTTTTGACCTCACTTTTTTTCTGATTAGTTTAGTGACCGCGTTTGCCTAGACTAGACCCGGCCTAGTGCCTACCTATTCTGAAAACCAATGCACGCCACTGGTCTATCTACTGGTATATCTAGGTTATTTTGGGGCTCTGTCTCGTATTTTGCGTGGATGTGACGCATGTTTTCTCCCAAATTGTTATTTTGTGTTTGTGTTTTTTTGATGCGTCAGGTTTGCCGCAAATAAACGTATTTTCTTTCTTTCTGTCTTACGAGACCACCGAAGTAGAATAGATAATTATTTACTGTTACTGCAAATGTGAGCCACACTTTCCTGCTTATTTTTTTTCTCCGAAGACATCCCCTCTTCCGTAAGGAAGCCATAAATTGGGTGACAAAGAAACGGTTCCCTATCCATTTGCATAAAATTTTAAGACCTAATATAACTTAGCATAATTTTGTTTGGCATAATTATATTTTCGCATAATATAATTACGCATAACAGCTTACGCATAATTTTTTTAAGCATAATTTCTCTACTCATAATAATGATTAAGCATAACATTCTAAAGCATAAAATTTAGCATGAGCGTTTTATTTCTAACGACGTCAGGTCGACGGAGCCTGTCTGTCTGCAGGGTTTAAAGGAACCTAACCAAACCGAACCTCGGGGTGCCCCTGACGTCGTTTAGTATTATGCGAATCAAATTTATGCCAAAACAAATTAGTCTTAAGATGATTATGCCAACATAAAATGTATGCCTAAAAAAATTATGCCGAAGTATTATTACGCCAAAACAAATTGTGCCAAAATCGTTATGCCGAAGTATATTAGGACAAAGAACATTATTCGAAAAGAAGGGATCCCCAAAGAAACGGTATAATATCATCAGATTTAAAGGTTCTGGGAACCTGTATTTAGAACCGGTACATCGAAACCCAAACCGGAACCGATACCGGAACTGGAACCGTACCGAAAAGAGGAACCTTTATGAGAACCTAAATGAAGAACCAGAACCGAAATTGGGACCGGTTTTCAATCCTTGGTTCTAATAAATACGAGAATTGCCCCTCAGTTCACATCAAGTCCGTGAGGTTTCGCCAGCTTATTTTATTTGACCTTGTAGATGTGAGTTACCTGAGCTTAGGTTCTGGCGGCGCTTCCAGCCCGAGCCTGACCTTCTCTTGCTCTTCCTTCCACGCCTCCCTGCGACTCTGGCGGCGAAGCTTCTTCCTCTCCTTCTTCGTGAGGAACACTGGCATGTATGTCGGCTTTAGGGGCTCGGCTGAGGACAAACAGGGGTTCTATTAGACTTACGGACACAGGAACTAGACTTACACATGCACTATAAGATGTCACATAAAAATAATCAATGATTAACTTTAATTAAACAGCATAATGGCATTGTGGCGACATCTATACCACCACATGCGAATTAAATAATGAAAGAAAAAGTTTTATTGTGATTGTGACTCGTACAGGAAGATCGGAAACTAAACTAAACACAATCACAAATAATAATAAAAAAAAACAAAATTATTTAAAAAAACAAGGTAAAAAAATACAGTCCTGTACGAAGCCAAAAGTATCTCAGCATGATGCTGCGAAATTTAAAAAATAACTTCTACCGGGATAAAAAAAATATATTTTCACTTCTCATGCTCTAAAAGTTCGTCTTTATGTCGTGCTTAGGCGACGTAAAATCGCTTTTTATGTTCTAGTGCATAAAGTAATTTTTTTTTCTGAGACTAAGGTAATCAGGCCCAACAGCCAATAAAACTTCGCAGATTAAAGTCGTGATTTATTTAATTTTCTTTAATTTATATCACTTCCGTGTTTTCTATCGTTAATTTAATAAAGTCCGGTAAAATAGTTGTCATTTATTATTTAAAAACGCAAAGAAACGTTTTTATGACTTGGCAATATGAAGTACCCAAATCGAATGACAAATGTTGAAATAAAAAAAAAAACTTTTAAAAAGTTTCGTGGCGGTATTATCTGTGGTGGCGGGAATTAGCTATGCTTTGCAACATTTTTGATTAATTATGTACTGTGTATTTTATGCCTGTTTCATTTTCTCGCAATCGAAGTGAAAAGCAGAGTGTATAACTCAGGCATAAACGAGCCATTTTACCCCTCGACTTAACTATCCACCCTCGCCTGCGGCTCGCGTGGATATAAACGTCTCGGGGTAAAATAGCTAATTTTATGCCTTAGTTGTACAAACTACTATTCTCTCTATTCTGTATTAGAATCATCAAGTAGTTTTTTTTTTTTGTATAAACTTAAATCTTATTTGGGCAAAATGTAACGGTCGGTAATGACTAATTAGCCAACCGGCTAATTAGAAGCATATTCTGAAGCATATCATCTTTGTGAAGCATATTCATAATAACCATTATGTATTTATGCTTCAGAAAGATAACTACTCTCTGTACTGATAACCTCTCAACTCGCAAATTCTGTCAGAATCAGACTAGGTTTTCATTCGATTTCTCTTCATTTTTAATTTTATATCATTTTTTTAAATCATTACACACAAGGTGAATGGCACAACCTGATACCATGGATTCATCATCATCATCATCATCAGCCTATAATGTTCCCACTGCTGGGACACAGGCCTCCTCTCTGTGAGAGGGAGTGGGCCGTAATCCACCACGCGGGCCCAGTGCGGGTTGGTAGATGTCACATGTCTTTGAATTTTTGGTTCTAGGACATGCCGGTTTCCTCACGATGTTTACCTTCACCGTTTTGAGAGCAGTGGTGATGAAATAATTTACACAAAGTAAAGCGCCTGTCTGGGTTCGAACCTACGACCTACAACTCGTAAGTCGCGGCCGATACCACTGGGCCACCACTGCTCTAATGGATGGACCATGGATTCAACACAATTAATTATTAGACGGTTATTAACCTTTTAACCGCTTGTGTCGCATTTATGCGACACATATTTCCGTGCCGCTACCGCTCGTGTCGTATTTCTGCGACAGAGAACATGCATGATTTTTTCGTTCTATTTTCGTCTTATTAACTGCGTGGTACAACTAAAACCATTATTGAATAGAGAAAAAAACTTTTTGACTATTTTTTAATCGATACAACAATTTCTCTTCCTTATTTATTGTAGGTATTATTTTATCTTGATTTTATCGATTTGTAGTCGCGCGCTAGGGGCACGGCAATTTTAGCCAAGCGCTTAAAAGGTTAAAAAAAACTGCTGTTCAATACATTTAACCTTTTAACCGCCTGACGTTATATCAGTTGTCGTGCTCACAGCGCCCGAAAAAAAAAACGAAAAAAAAACCTGATAGAATACAGCGTAATTAAATAAAAAAGCTGGTTAAACGAGCTGTGGTATTTGGTCGATATACGACCCGGGCGAAATGGACACGAAAATATGTGTCGGATTAATCCGGCGTAAGCGGTTAAAAGGTTAATTTGACCGCGTTTATCTATGAAACAGCAGATTTTTTTGAAGTCTTTACGCACGCTTGACTTGGGGAGTAAGCTGGCGAACGCGTGACGTAAGCGTTACGAAAAGTGTGATCGGGCGAGGCGAACGGGAGTTGAGTGGGGGATATAAGCAAGAGAAAGCAGTGCGCGCGCACATTTTCTTTCTCTCTTCCTCTCATAGCCAAATACGTTTGAAGTTCCACTTCAGTCGTGTGGTCATAAGCACACTCGGTTTTTTTTTTTATAACCCTCGAAACCATTCTACGCAAAATCATGATGCTGAGTTTAATTCCTGTCACCCTGAATACAACAGCCACGCTTACCGTGCGGTATAGTGTTACCCAGTAACTGGGGTGTGGGGGTCAGATATTTGACCGATAAAAAACCCGTCGGAGTTAACAGATGACCAGTCCCAACTAACGGCGTCCACCATTCAGCTCAACCGACAGACAAACCTATCTACATTTATAATAACAAATACTAAGAAATAATACCATTCAATACTCAAGTCAACATTTATAGATAAGCTGTGTATACATATATCGCACAGTAACTCATTAATCGCCTCTTAGCCAATATGTGTGTATGTTAAAAGTGAAAATAGTGAAAGAAAGAACGGGTAAAAATAAACGAAGATCGTCAAAAAATACTACCAATATAACCTCAAAAATATAACGTCAAGAAAAAGCAAAAAATACGCAGTGATTTGTGAAGTATTTGAAACAAACAGATTTTCAATAACCTCAAAAATAATAAGTTAAGAAAAAGCAAACAAAAATAAATATACAAGTGATATTTCGTAAAATATTTCCATAGTCTACATTCAAAATGTTATTAATATATTTTCTAATTGGACTCGGCATGACCATGACTACAGCACACAGTGACTATGGAGTATGGTTCCGAGCACAACATTTCGATAAAACAGTTCGAAACATAGATAAAGACGCGATTATAAAACATCAGCGGGAAAGGAGGCATACGACATTTACTGGACCATCACATAACAGCAGAAATATCAAACAGAATTTTTTAAATAACGGAACGCGTCCGAGTAATCACGTAACAGTTATTTATCCAGGACAACCCGGTTATGTGGAACCGTTAAAAAATACCACCGGATTTACTCTTGCCAGACTCGGACCATATGGAAATAGGACAGATGCAACAGGGAAATACTTCAATCCGTCGCAGACTAACAACGTAAATGCGACTTGGCCCGTTAACCCTAACTACATTACAGTAAGACCCGGATATAACAGCAATTATGGTAATAATACGTTTAACGCTACTGGGTATATCGTTCCAGTCAACCCTGCTACACCCGGGTATGCTCGCTATCCAGGATATCCAGGTTACCCAGCACCAAATGCCGTTTATCCAGCACCAAATACCAGTTATCCTGCACCAAATACCGGTTATCCAGCACCAAATAGCGGTTATCCAGCACCGAATACCGGGTACTCAGCGCCGAATACCGGTTACCCAGCAACAAATATCAATCCGGGGCAGAATTACAATACTAGTGTGACCAGACCTGTTTACCCCAACTACAACAACATTAACGTAATACCCACAAATAAAAATAATTTTAACAATAGCAACCCTTCTGGGTATAACATTCAGCCGGTCAACCCTGTCACACCAGGAAATAGACCTTATTACCCAGTACCAAACGCCGGTTATCCAGTATCTAACACGAGTAATCTAGCACCTAATACGGGTTATCCGGCATCGAATACCGGGGACCCAGCGCCGAATACCGGGTACCCAGCACCGAATACCTGGAACCCAGCAACAAATTCCGTGTACCCAGCACCGAATACCGGGTACCCAGCACCGAATACCTGGAACCCAGCATCAAATTCCGTGTACCCAGCGCCGAATACCAAGTATCCAATACCGAATACAGGGTACCCTGTACCGAATACCGGGTACCCAGCACCGAATACCGGGTACCAACCACCGAATACCGGGTACCCAGCATCCAGCGGTTATTTTAATAATAACGGAACCGGTTTTAACAATACAGCAAGTTCGGAGAACTGTAAATGTAAGCTTCCTAGGGCAAATTCCACTATAACGAAAGAAGAGAGAACTATGGATGCTTGCATGATCACTTGTGACAATTGTCCAGAGGGTATGAAGATGTCGAGTTTCGGTATATGCGTCAAAGATTTGGACTATGATGACGAATAGCCCTGCCAGTAACTTCGTCCGCCCATTATTATTTTCTTAAACCAATCTATCGCTTTCCATCAGGCGTGATCGGGGTCAAGAGCGCGTCCATTTAGCAATGAAAAAATAAAGATAATCTCACTTCCAGGAGTTACAGGCAACCCACAGCCTAAATCGCTGTGTCAAGAAGCATGAAATTTTGCAGAAAACTTCCTTATAGCGAAAGTGAGCACTAAGGAAGGTTGGATTTTTGAAAATCTATCCCTTGAAGAGGTTACTTTTTAAACAAAAAATACTGCGTTTTGTTTTAGAATAGAATAATTTATTTCAGATAATTAAAATCCATTTCCAATCCGTTTTATGACTTTAAATTATTTTAAAGCTTTTTCATGAAAACCTTCAATGAATAGCTCTGTATTTCTAGTTATTATTTTATTTATTTATTTATTTTATTTTATTTGGGAAACAAACAGATGCAATAACAAACATAAGTAAATATACAATTAGCTCAACACAATCCAGAAACAGTTTCCACAGATTATTATACAAGTAAATTATATGTGACTAAATGTAACAACAACCAGATATTCTCACCGTTAAAATTTACAAAATTTACAATTTAATATTAACATATAACATTATTATTATTTAAATTTCGATGCCAAAATATTTCTAATACTAAATTTGAATTTGGGTAGAGAAAGGTGAAAAATATCTAAATCTTGATTTGATTTTTTTGATTATTAGAACTAAAATGTAAGTATTGTAAAATAAATGTGAATTTGTGTAATATTTTTGTTTTATTGATTTTGCTAATCAGAGTCCATCTATGTTGCCTGCCTTATTGCATGGGGTCCTGGGTTCTCTATCTCCAAGTTGGGCAAAGTAATATTAGGGTCTTTGAAATAAAATTCGCTTTTCGTGTTGTCTGTGTGACTGCTTAGATCTTCTTAAATGCACACTGGATTTTGATGCGGCTTAGAATAGAACATTGACTTTCACCTTCATTTAGTAGACCCATTACTCCAGAAAGTATGTGGCTAAGGGGTTTGCGGCTACGTCATACCAGCCGCACGGGCCGATAAATCAGGTTAAGCTACGTTTGCCACAGCTGGTCCGTGGATGGGTGACCATTTTTACATACCACGAGCCCTTCGTGCCTCGAAAAGCACGTTAAGCCGTTGGTCCAGGCTGTCATTTGTGGATCTTTGACAGTCGTTACGGGTCGTCAGAAAGTCTGACAACCAGTCTTATCAAGGGGTAGCGTATTACCCATACCCAGTAACTGGGTTGTGGAGGTTAGATAGGCAGTCGCTCTATGTAAAATACTGGTACTCAGCTGCATCCGGTTAGACTGGAAGCCGACCCCAACATAGCTGGGACAAGGCTAGACAGATGATGATTCCGGAAGGTTGATGTGTATAATACACACATCAAAAGTGTCTAGGGATCAACATATATTTTTGCAATAACTTTTCTCCTGATTGATATTAATTAAAATTTTCTTTAAGGATTCATCAAATAAAGTGTTTTCGTTTGTCACAGTAACGATAAACCAAGTCACCTTTGCATTAATAAAGAAATTTGCCATTTTCCTAATAAAGGGATTTTTGACATTTGAACCACTAACACAAAAGTTCGAAAAAAAGACTGAAATAACAGTTTTCTTTAAAATTTTATTGGGTAACTTAAACAATTAATAATCCGTGTTTCTACCGCGAACACTAACAACACAAGAACATCGGTTTGGCATACTCAAAATGAGTTCATCCAAATCACGCTGTGGAATGGCCGCCCATGTTCGTTGCAACAACAAAAAAAGGTCTTCTTGCGACTGGATACCCTCCATATTCGGCAGAGCTCTTCTCTGTAGCATATCCCATGCATGCTCAATCGGGTTCAAGTCTGGCGACTGAGCAGGCCAGGGCAGGACATTGATGTTAGCTGCGGCGAGAGTCTGTCTTACAACTCTTGCGGTGTGCGGTCGTGCATTATCATGCATTAACTGAAATAAGGGACCGATTTGCACTTGTAGAGGAACGATGACGTCTGATACAATCGTCTCAGCATAAATTTGAGCGTTGAGGTTGCCTCTGATCCAAATCAACTCAGTTCTTCCGCCGATCCAAATACCCGCCCATACCATGATGGTTCCACCACTATAAGGATGGACTTCCTGGCAGGATTTTAATCGCTGTTGGCGTCCAGGGGTTCTCCAGTGTCGTATACGTCTTGTATCCGGTCTCATACCAAAACGAGACTCATCAGAAAAGCACACGAAACGCCATTGTTCTTCTGCCCAATTTCTGTGTTCAAGAGCCCATTGATATCGAATCCTACGATTGTGCATTGCTATAGGGGGTACCCGTAGCGGTCTTCGGGAATGAAGGTTCACTTCATGCAAGCGGTTTCTGACTGTTTGGTCGCTAATTAAGTTCCCTGAAGAGTGATGAAGCCTCACGGCTAACATCATGGCGGTTATTGTTGGAGCTCTTCGAGTTAAGATTTGAATGTATCGGTCTTGTCTCCGTGTGGTGCAGCGATACCGTCCTCCATGGCGCTCAGCCACGGTACCAGTGCTTCGGTAACGTGTCCAAAGTCGACTGATAACACTCTGACTTGTATTCAGAGCTAAAGCCACAGTACGTTGCCGGGAACCAGCTTCTATCATTCCCACGGCTCTGAGCATTTCTTCCCTGCTTAAATGACGTCGCCGCTCCATAATAACGTTGGTTTTAATCAGTAGTAGGGAAACAGTAGCACTAATAATGTCTTCAATGCGTTGTATGTTTTTATAGGGAAAATATTGACAGCTGATTTTCATCTTTTACTCGAATTTGATTCACAGTTCCTGATTCAAATTATGAAATGCACCAAAAAGGATCCATATAAATTTATAAAATCATAAATTTATTACAAAGCCACATCTCAATCTCAAGAAATCTGCATAAAAATGCTTGATCCCTAGACACTTTTGATGTGTGTAGATTTTATCATTTACTAGCTGACCCGACGAGCTACGTACCGCCCCGCCATCGCCAGCCGCACTGCCCCCGCTTTTTACATCTCTGATATCTTCTAAGATATTCATTTTAATAATATGCTGTTAAGGGCAATTTTGATCTACATGAAATGCACAACGTATCTAATGTATTTAATTGGATAAGAAATAATACTGTGTTGTTTAAAATAGCTTGGTTAATAACCCATATTTTTTTTGTAATATGTAAAAGATAAAAATGTTTACTGTAGGTTATCCTTAGGAGATAAATATATACCATCGCTGACTTTTTTATCAATGTTTTTAAGATATACAATTCCGTAGTACATTAATTTGATCCATCTCTTAAGGTTTAGCCAGCGTTTGCAATGTAAGCGCACAAACTTACTTACTATGTAAAGAAGATGTAAAGATATGCTTCAGAAAGATAGCTGCTCACTGCTCTGCACATACTGATAACCTCTTAACTAACAAATTCAGATAGAATCAGACTAGGTTTTCATTCGACTTCTCATTTTTAATTTTATATAATTTACATAACAGTGTGGCAGGGGCGTAGGCCACAACCTAATACCATGGATTCAGCGCAATGAATTAATTGGTAGGTTATTAAAAAAAAAACGCTGTTCAGTACATTTAATTGTACCGCGTAGAATTGCACTTTTCTATGAAACAGCACATTTTTTTTTATAACTGACGAAACATTTCTACGCTAGTGAGTTCAGGGTTACAGTTTGCGCATGTGTTCCTGCCGCCCTGTAGCTGTATACAACAGCCAGGCTTACCGTGTGGTATAGTGTTACCCAGTAACTGGGTAATACGAGGAGGTGGAGGTCAGATATTTGACCGATAAAAAACCCGTGGCAGTTAAGAGATGATCAATCCCAACTAGCGGCGCCCATTCACGAACATGACGCATGGATCAGCACCATTCAGCTCTACCGACCGACAAACCTATCTACATTTTATAATAACGACTACTAACTAAAAAATAATATCATTCAATACTCTTAGAGATAAGCTGTGTTTATATAACTTCATCAATCGCCTCCTAGCCAATATTACAGTCAACACACTATCATAATAATAAAAATAAAACAGTGTTACAAGTGAAAATAGTGAAAAAAAAGTCGGGTAAAAATAAACGAAAATCGTCAAAAATACTACCAATATAACCTCAAAAATATAACATCATGACAAAGCAAAAAATACGCAGTGATATTTTGTGAAGTCCAACAAACAGATCTTCAATAACCTCAAAAATAATAAGTTAAGAAAAGCATACATAAATAAAAATACAAGTGATATTTCGTCTACATTCAAAATGTTAATAATATATTTTCTAATTGGACTCGGCATGACAACAGCACACAGTGACTATGGAGTATGGTTCCGAGCACAAAATTTCAATAAAACAGTTCGAAATATAGATAAAGACGCGATTATAAAACATCAGCGGGAAAAGAGGTTTGTCACGGGGTATTTTGTACCCCAAAACCTTACAAACATACCCACATGGGGGAATATGAATGTCACAAGAAATCATATGACATTTACCGGACCATCAAATAACAACAGATATATCAAACAGATATTTTTAAATAACGGAACGCGTCCTAATAATCACGTAACAGTTATTTATCCAGGACAACCTGGGTATGTGGAACCGTTAAAAAATACCACCGGATTTTCTCTTGCCAGACTCGGACCATATGGAAATATGACAGATGCAACAGGGAAACACTTCAATTCGTCGCAGACTAATAACGTAAATACGACTTGGCCCGTTAACCTTAACTACATTACAGTAAGACCCGGATATAACAGCAATTATGGTAATAATACGTTTATCGCTATTGGATATGTGGATATCAGGTTCATTCCAGTCAACCCTGCCACACCCGGGCATACTCGTTATCCAGGATATCCAGGTTACCCAGCACCAAATGCCATATATCCAGCACCAAATAGCGGTTATCCAGCACCGATTACCGGGTACCCAATTCCGAATACCGGTTATCCAGCACCAAATACCGGGTATCCAGCACCGACTACCGGTTACCCAGCACAAAACACTGGTTACCCAGCAACAAACATCAACCCGGGCCAGAACTACAATACTAGTGTTACCAGACCCGTTTACCCCAACTACAACAACATTAACGCAATACCCGCAAATAAAAATAATTTTAGCAATAGCAAACCTTCTGGGTGTAACATTCAGCCAGTCAACCCTGTCACACCCGGGAATAGGCCTTATTACCCAGTATCAAACGCCGGTTATCCAGCATTTAACACGAGTAATCTAGCACCTAATACAGGTTATCCAGCACCGAATACCGGGTACCCAGCACCGAATACCGGGTACCCAGCTCCGAATACCAGGTACCCAGCACCGAATACCTGGAACCCAGCACCAAATTTTGTGTACCCAGCGCCGAATATCAAGTATCCAGTACCGAATACCGGGTACCAACCACTGAATATCGGGTACCCAGCACCGAATGCCTGGTACCCAGCGACAAATTCCGTGTACCCAGCGCCGAATACCAAGTATCCAGTACCCAATACCGGGTATCCTGTACCGAATACCGGGTACCCAGCACCGAATACCGGGTACCGACCAACGAA
This sequence comes from Amphipoea oculea, assembly GCA_945859645.1. Taxonomy (NCBI): domain Eukaryota; kingdom Metazoa; phylum Arthropoda; class Insecta; order Lepidoptera; family Noctuidae; genus Amphipoea; species Amphipoea oculea. Next base: position 811,816 of record OX243891.1, on the reverse strand, counting down.
TACCGGGTACCCAGCACCGAATACCTGGTACCCTGCGACAAATTCCGTGTACCCAGCGCCGAATACCAAGTATCCAGTACCGAATACCGGGTACCCAGCACCGAATACCTGGTACCCTGCGACAAATTCCGTGTACCCAGCGCCGAATACCAAGTATCCAGTACCGAATACCGGGTACCCAGCACCGAATACCGGGTACCGACCATCGAATACCGGGTACCCAGCACCAAATACCTGGTTCCCAGCGAGAAATTCCGTGTACCCAGCACCGAATGCCAAGTATCCAGTAACGTTTACCGGGTACCGAGCACCGAATATCTGGTACCCAGCAACAAATTCCATGTACCCAGCGCCGAATACCGGGTACCCAGCACCGAATACCGGGTACCGTGCACCAAATATCGGGTACCCAGTAGCATCCCGTTGTTTTTTTTAATAATAACGGAAACGGTTTTAGCAATACAGCAAGCTTGGAGAACTGTTTATGTAAGGCTTCCTAGGGCAAATTCTACTATAACGAAGGAAGAGAGAACTATGGATGCTTGCATGATCACTTGTGACAATTGTCCAGAGGGAATGAAGATGTCGGGTTTCGGTACATGCGTCAAAGATTTGGACTATGATAACAAATAGCCCCGAGCAACTTCGTCCGCCCTTTATTTCCTTACCTACCTAGCGCATCCCCTGTAATAAAAATCTCAGTGACAGGCAACCCACAGCCTAAATCGCTGAGTCAAGAAGCATGAAATTTTGCAGAAAACTTCCTTATAGCGAAAGTGAGCACTAAGTGCTTGGCCAGACTGGCAGCGCGGGGCGGGGAGCAGCGCGGATGCGGGAACGCGCGCGGTCTGCCTGTCCGCAGTGGAGCGCGGCTGCGTTCTGCGTGTTGCCGTGTCCAGTGTTTGTCAAGATCACACTAATATTATAAAGGCGAAAGTTTGTGAGTGTGTGTGTTTATATGTTTGTTACTTCTTCACGTTCAAACGGCTGGACCAATTTTGATAAAATTTTGAATGGAGGTAGCTGAAACCCTGGATTAACATATAGGCTACTTTTTATCCCGATATTCCCACGGGATCGACACTTATGCGGGTGAAACCGCGGGGCGCACCTAGTATAATATAAGAAGAAGACTTATTTTTACTAGAAAAAAGCTCGAACTATTTTGAGAGCCCCGGTCCCCGCGCGGGCCACCCGCGCACTCTCTGCGGCCACTTTTATGAACGAGCTATGGCGTGAGTTGCCCGCGCGCTCCCCGCACCGCTCACGCCCGCATGCCCACTATGGACACTCAAAATGAAGTTCTTATGTTTGAGGACGCCGCGCCGCGCCCGCCCCGCGCCGCGCTGCCATTCTGACCAAGTACATAAACTACAGTTCAGTTTGTAGGCATACTATACAGTATATACACCACTGTCTCCCCCTTCAGACAACACAGGTGTGATACCGTGTTATTCCAACGAATTTTAATAGAGGGCATTTCTCGTAATTTTTTTAAGAACGTTCACAGTCAGAGGGGCAATTCTCGTAATTTTAAGAATGTTCACAGTCTGATCTCAGTCTCAATCTGTCAAAAATACCTCTAATTTCCCTACATTTTGACAAGTTTTTGACATTTGTTTGTCGCCGAGATGAGACTGCGACTGGATTTTGAACGTTTTAACCGGTCAAGCGGCGCGGTTCGCCGATCGGCGACGAAACAATAGAAAATCAATTGTGTCTCATTAGCGGAGCTTGACAGATTAAATTACAAGAATTGGCCTTCTGATATTGCGTTCGAAGCAATTTATAACAATAATGTTATGTAGAATTGAAGTTATTATTGTATCCACACCTTTGTGATAACCCAAGTTCCAGTTAAATGTGATATAGTTTTGTATTACGACTTTGCGTGGCTTGATAACTGACATTATATGCGTTATTTTTTTTTAATTTGTTTGGCTACCATTTTTATCTATATCTATACACTAGGTTCTGCCCGCGACTTCGTCCGCGTAATATTTCTAATTCCCCTTCCCAACCCGTCGCATCGCATCGCCTGCCAGCGCTATCACTTTGATTTCGCTTAGCGTTCTTTCTGACTTGTTTTGTTTCTGCTCGGCTCCTAAGAGTCCTAGCATGATGTTAAATAGCTTATAACCTTCCTTAAGAATTGGGCTATCAAATATTAGGTCCTTACATATGAAATTGGCGTTTTGTATGGAAGGAACAAAAAGTCGAATATTTTTTAATATAATATATTTAATTAATCAAAGTATGAACCATTGTTTTCAATGCACTTTTGCCATCTTATAGGTAGTTCATTGATCCCTTTACTAAAAAAACCAGTCGGACGGGAATCAATAAAATCTTTGAAGGCGATTTGGACTGCCCCATCGGAGTTGAATTTTTTCCCTTGCAAAAAGTTATCCAAATTGCGAAAAAAATGGTAATCTGTTGGAGCAAGGTCCGGGGAGTACGGAGGATGTCTAAGACATTCCAATTCAAGCTCTTCTAATTTGGTAGCCGTCTGTTGCGCAGTGTGTGGTCTGGCGTTGTCGTGAAGCAGCAGTGGCGTGGAGCTTTTTAATCTTCCCAATTTGCTTCAAGTGAATTAAAACAGTTTTATCACTAACATCGAAGCCTGCAGCTAACTCGGACGTGGTTTGCGATGGGTCCGCTTCCACAATAGCCTTCAATTCTCCATTATCAACTTGGGTCTCAGGCCGTCCACGGGGCTTGTTCTGCAGGTCGAAATTTCCAGAACGAAAACGTTGGAACCAAAAACGAACTGTGTTTTCTTTTGCAACATGACCGCCATACACATCATTCACCCTTCGAGTCGTTTCCGCAGCACTAGTGCCACGGCGGAACTCGTACTCGTAAATAATGCGATATTTTAAATTTTCCATTTTGTAAAATGAGTGACGCAAACAGAAAAAACAGAAGAAAAAAAACAAATGAATGACGGTCATCGAAGCACAAATACATGAGTAAATAGCTGTACAAATTTGAATTTGGAATTCCTTACCAAAGAGGAGAAATTCGTGATTAAAGTGGCCAGTACGAAAAACGCCAATTTCATATGTAAGGACCTAATATATAAATAAAAATATATATGTCGCAACCGGTCATTCATTTGACTATTCGGAACGCCAGCGCCATCTGGCGGCGCTTGACAGAGTCTAGCCTGAGTTCGTGTGGGGTCGACAACAGCGCGACAGAACGATTGGAGCCCTCTTGGACATTGGACATCGGACGAACAACATGCGCTGAGAAACTGTCCCGCGTTCCGTATCTGGTTGTATTGTATCGTGCGTGTACCTATAGTGTGTGATTTGCTAGTGTGATTAAATTGTTCGTAAAATTATAATCTGATTTGAACTGCAACCGTTTTTCTATTGCGCAATATCCAACATAATACCCATAGTTCGCCCACAGTAGTTGTAATATGGCTGATAATAACGAGACACACATGCCTTCTCCGTTATATATATATTATTCTGCTTATTTATAATAAAATAGTACCAAAACAGTACATTCAATGTACTGTTTTGGTACTATTTTATTATTGAAAAAAAAAAAAATACTTAAGGGGCCGGCGAACTACGCATGCTAATGCGTTGTTCATACAAACGTAATACCAAAATAATGTTTTGAAACGACTCTGATTTAAAGACGAGATGTGAGGTATTTCAAATTTCTATAGAAATCTTATTTTTCTCATAACTCGTCTTTAAATCAGTGTCCATTCAAAATATATATTTGGGAACCTAGATATTCTATAATCCAATCTGAATAAATACACACTACATTATGAATATGTTTGATTTACAAATTATTTTGGTATTACGTTTGTATGAACTACGCATGCTCCGCCGGCCTCTTAATTTCTACGAGGTATTTTTTTTATTTGGGGTTCAGTCGGATGCTGAAAATATAGATTTTAGAATTTTTGACCCCTGAGGGTGCGTACAAGAAATATGTTTTTTGGGCGATTTTTTGCCTAGTGGTACAGAACCCTTCGTGTGCGAGTCCAACTCGTTATTGGCCGCTTTTATTTTATGTTTCCTTCCAGTTTGGTTTTGTTTCTTCTGCATTATGCTAAGCGTCACCTTATTTAGCCCTCACCAGTACGCATGACTGCAATAGCTTATTTTTAACAACCACGTGGTATGAGTAACTATAATATGAATTCCATTGTTATATTATTACTTTGAAATGTTCAATGATACATCGATTCCTTGAAGTCCAATAATAATATTATTTTTAGTCATAGAAGCGGACTTTAAACTTCCGTTACTGAGAATTTCACTCAAACTCAAAGCATTTATTTCAATTAAACCATGTACAGGCACTTTTGAATTGTAAAAATTAAGTAGTCGGTCAGTTAGTCAGAAAGTTGAAGCTAGTTGCCCGTTCCAAAGCGTAGATCTCTATGGAGAAGAACGGGCAAGAAACTCCATGGACACTATTTTAAATCAAAATAATGTGGTTACAAAGTCTTGGTTACATCATTCATGTTAAATATTAGGTCCTTACATATGAAATTGGCGTTTTTCGTACTGGCCACTTTAATCACGAATTTCTCCTCTTTGGTAAGGAATTCCAAATTCAAATTTGTACAGCTATTTACTCATGTATTTGTGCTTCGATGACCGTCATTCATTTGTTTTTTTTCTTCTGTTTTTTCTGTTTGCGTCACTCATTTTACAAAATGGAAAATTTAAAATATCGCATTATTTACGAGTACGAGTTCCGCCGTGGCACTAGTGCTGCGGAAACGACTCGAAGGGTGAATGATGTGTATGGCGGTCATGTTGCAAAAGAAAACACAGTTCGTTTTTGGTTCCAACGTTTTCGTTCTGGAAATTTCGACCTGCAGAACAAGCCCCGTGGACGGCCTGAGACCCAAGTTGATAATGGAGAATTGAAGGCTATTGTGGAAGCGGACCCATCGCAAACCACGTCCGAGTTAGCTGCAGGCTTCGATGTTAGTGATAAAACTGTTTTAATTCACTTGAAGCAAATTGGGAAGATTAAAAAGCTTGAAAGCACGACAACGCCAGACCACACACTGCGCAACAGACGGCTACCAAATTAGAAGAGCTTGAATTGGAATGTCTTAGACATCCTCCGTACTCCCCGGACCTTGCTCCAACAGATTACCATTTTTTTCGCAATTTGGATAACTTTTTGCAAGGGAAAAAATTCAACTCCGATGGGGCAGTCCAAATCGCCTTCAAAGATTTTATTGATTCCCGTCCGACTGGTTTTTTTAGTAAAGGGATCAATGAACTACCTATAAGATGGCAAAAGTGCATTGAAAACAATGGTTCATACTTTGATTAATTAAATATATTATATTAAAAAATATTCGACTTTTTGTTCCTTCCATACAAAACGCCAATTTCATATGTAAGGACCTAATATTATACATGTGAGAACGATGCAGAACGTTAAAAGCGTCCATAATGAAAAGATGAGAAAAAAAAAACAACAATTCAAATATTAAATAAAATAAAATAAGCCGTGGCAGCAAAGAGATGACCAGTCCCTACTGACGGCGCCCGTTCACGAACATGACGCATGTATCAGCACCATTCAGCTCAACCATTTTGAAGGGAGCTAAATGATCCAACACATGCGCCACCATCAGCGAGACATTTGAGTGAGCATGACATACCCTCAGCCGCCAGAGCACATTCAAGTCAATGAAAGACGTACCCAGTAAATGGTAGCTTTATAGTGTGTACATACTGCTCACACATGTGCTATACAATTATACAATACTAGGAGATGGTACATATATGAAAATAATATTTTTTACAACTTTTGGCTTTTAGAACAAACAGGCAGACGCCTGTTTGTTCTAACTAATCTCTGAAACGACTAGACTGATTTTGACGGGACTTTCACTGGCAGATAGCTGATATAATAAGGAGTAACTTAGGTTACATTTATTTTAGAAAAAAAAATAGTGTCCCACGAAAAAATTCCATTCGGACGAAGTCGCAGGTAACAGCTAATGTATTATATACTAAAACCTTCCTGAAAGTATGTAGACCACATGTAGATAAAAATCGGTTCGTTAGTTTTTGAGAAAATCGCGGACATACAAACATACATACGGGTCGAATACAGAACCTCCTTTTTAGAAGTCGGTTAATAAAAAAACGAAGTATTAGCGCGGACAGGCGATGCGATGCAACAGCTTGGGTCGGGCGAGCAAGAAATTACACACAGAAGCTATAAATAAATACATAGATAAAGCATGGCATTGAACACAATGACAAACAAACAATTTATATTTTAACGATTACTAAGAATTAATTAACCAAAGCTTACGTCATATTCAGTTAAATGATAAGGCGGGTACCACATCAAATAAATATAGGTATTCTTGTTCATCTCGTTAAAATACCAATCATTGTTATTATAAACTGTAGTTATATATTAAATATTTTTAGTACTGCATAGATTTGTGTCTGTAACACAATGTTTAACGAGAAATACATAGTGTGAGGGGACAAAGTTTAAAATAAAATAGTGATAAGTGAAAAGCAGTCTTTTTGAGGTAATAATAAGGTGAATTTTTTAACAAAACATTTGAAGAAGTTAAAAACTGCGTATAATTGTGTCGATAGTGACAAAAAGTGTTAAAGAGGGATTTCATTCTGTGGTTTTGAGGACATAGTTAGGTGAATTTAAAAGACGTTTTTTATCAAAACATTTGTGGAAGCCAAAAACTTTATTATTGTGTGGATAATGGTAAAGATAGTTAAAGAGTGATTTACCTTAGCAAATCAAGAATGCTACCCATCTATTTCGTGATTGGTCTAATCAACATATTTTCTCAACACCACAACTATGGAATCAAAATTGAAGATCCAAACTTCGATATAAGGGTACGAAGAAGCGTCGAAGATACTGGAAAACCACAAGTCTTTAGTACAAATAACAATGTACAGAATTATTTAAAAACTGGTGTTTTAAATGCTGTAAGAGTGCGGAAAAGTATAGAAGATACTGCAAAACAACAAGATTTTAACATAGATAATAATTTAAAAACTGACATTTTAAATAGGAAAAAACGGTACGCTTATTACAAGAAAACTAGAATCACTAACAACGATTTATATAGATCCAATAATACTCAAGAAAATATAAACAATGGAAGTCAAACTCAAAATGGTAACCGATACGATATATTCAATCCGAATTGGAATTTTCTATTTAACACAACGAGAAATCACAGCAACAATTCTGGAGTAAACAACGGTTTTATTAATAACAGACCAATAATAAGATCGTATCCTTACGGATATCCTCCCGGGTATGGACCAAAAACCAATACAGCAACCGGAAATGATGGAATACCCGCTACACCCGGATATAGAAATCAAAACAACAATAATAACACACCATATTATTACAACTACCAAAATCCGGACGGTCAAAACTTTGCCGGATATGTCGGATATGCTGCAAATACATCCGGCTTCAACAACTTTACACCCGGATATAACAGCATTCCCCTAACGTATGCTCCTAGGCTCAAAACTACTGGTGACAACAACAATGCTCCTTGGACCAACCCTCTAGCGCCATATCCACCTAACTCAACTCAAAATCCAGCACCAACAACAACCAACAACAATTTTCCTTTTGCCAACAACAACACAGGAATCTACAACTTACCTTACGCAACAACCAATGGAGTATACAACAACAATAATAACAGCAAACCAACACCATTTAACACAGACAATTTATCTCCATACGCTCCTAACTTTAACAACGGATCTGCCACGCACAACAACACTTTCGTGCCTTATTCTCCTGTCAACAACACTGATGTTACTCCTAGCAATTTAAATTCGACGGCGACTACGACGGAGAAGATGATCATAGCAGCAGGTTGTGTTATTTGTAATATACCTTGTCCGCAATTCATGAGGAGATTTGGTAGATTCTGTGTACCAGATTACGATGAGTAGAGCAAACATTTCAACTTTAGGTGAATATGCATCCGATTATTCGGATGCATATTCACCTAAAGTTGAGATGTTGGCTAATATGGAAAGCACTTTTGTATCAAAAAAATCCCGCGATTCCGGGATCGGAAAAAGGTTTCTGACTATAGAATCGGATGTATATTTACTTACTTTCAAATGATGGCTTATCTGGAATGCACTTTTGTATCGATCGTAAAAATCCCGCGATTCTGGAACTTTGTGTTTTTTTTCTGCCTATACGTATAATCGGATGCATATCTACTTACCTAATATTGTTAATTAGTAAGGTAGATACCAAATTGCAATAGCAAACAACGTCAAGATAAGATAACGTACTACATATATGTAAACTAATTTTATTAATGTACAGACGCCAGCACATCAACCTACTACAATCTGTCAAATTTCTTTAATAGATTTTCAACTTTATCACTACAGCATAAGGTTCAAAGTTGATTGGGAAAATTTTACAGTTTCGGGTAGGTTGATGTGCTGGCGTCTGTACATAGTTCCTTCCTTCCATACTACGAGTATACACCCTAATAGTTATGCATTCCCGGTGCTCCTCGCATCCCGGGATTATTTTACAGAAAAAATATTTTAAGAAGCCGCTTCCATACTCTCTGAGCTAAAAATTCACTTTAGGTAAATATGCATCCGAATATCCGATCTCTAATGATAAGTAACTGAAAGCCTGCAATTCCCGTTTTTAAAATTAATTAGCCACGGGACAAAGATATCATTTGACTATTAACTAAAATAGTTTCCTGTTTGTCGAACAAATATGTTTTAATTATAACTTAATTAGTTTTTATCTTCGTTTTAAGCAAATATGTAAGATATTAATTAAGCAAATGCGTTTAATGTAAATAAATTATAATATTACGTGTGGCATATTTTATTTTACTAATAATATTTCATATTGTCCCGCAAACGTCCTTCGAATCGGCCTTAAGGCTGAGGCTACAGTAGGCAGCGATTTGCGATGCGACTGGAAGAGCGAAACGAGATAAACATGATATGGCTCCATTATAAGCGAAAATCCGGCGTATATTCGGCGATGACGTGCTACTGTACACATGCTATCAAATCATCCATCGCGGTTTACTATACGCATAATGTAGCCACACGCATATTTAGTAGCCTTATTGAACTAGTCGTGCAAGTGAGAAAGAAGAATGGGCGGTTTCGTCCCAAGTATTGTAACATGTTTCTACCTATATCATATGGAAGATCTCAGTGAGTGTTATTTTTTTTTGTATGGGCATAACTCTTTATCTCGTGCAGGGAAAGTGTTATAGTAGTTTCATTTATTTAATAAAATATTAAATACAACCTAATTAATTAGTCTTTTAATGACAAAAGGACTAAAACTATTTATAACTACCTACTCCTACTCTGACCCAACACCCCCAGCACCCCCTCTACTACCCTGCGCCACGCACTGCTATTGTTTTTTTTATTGTAAGCGCAGGAGCAGCGAAAAATATTTTAAAAGACAGGCTATATGTTGGAAAGAGATGGTTGTCGGTTGTTGCATGGTTGTTGCAACTTTTTGTAATAAGTATATATATTTATGAGTTTTATCTTTTTTATATTTATAGTTTTTAACTCTTTTTTACATGTCAAAATAAAAGTCAGTTGTGTCAGCGATTCGTAATTTCATTGATTTATGGTGCTTCTAGATGCCATTATTTATCTAGTGGTATATATGCACTTATGCTTTCAATTTTTTTATAGCTGTGCTGTACTACCGTATTTTAAATTGTTGCTCCTCTGTTTATTTACTGACGACTTAAGCATTCCTAAAAGACCTCTGGTGTTTCTACGTTTGCAACTATCGACATCGGCTTACTTTGTGGACTTGATATTGTTTTTTGATTGGTTTGTTACGATTACGAATTATGGAACATTTGTGTGTCACCTGTGCTCGGTTTTTGACTCGACATCGAGTGCGACATGTAGTTTCAAGAACTATATTATAAGCAAGACCGCGTTTTGCTGAATATATTTCAGAGCATATGAGAATAGAACAGGTCTGTTTTGTGCTTGTTTGCTTCTGAACTATGTTTGTGCTTTTTTCACGTCGCCGTCGCAACGAAACAATGAATCAATCGGTTTCTTAAGGTAACTGGGGAGACATACTTCCATACTTATATTATAAATGACGACACGGTAGGCGCAGTGGCTGAGTGATCGACTACTGCGCTGCGTGTCGCGGGTTCGATTCCTGCACGGAACAAATATTTGTATTGCCTACAGGTAGTTGTTCCGGGTCAGCGATGCGGATGAATTTTTTGACTCTTATTTATTTATTATTTATTTTATTTATTTTACCATTTATGTACACACATATATAAACAGACAAGAAAAAAACAGAACAGAAAAATAGGTACAAAGGTGATGCTTGTGTTAAGTTAGGTTTTAATTTTTTTATTTTCGATAGAATATATAGACTACTTAATTAATCTATTATTATACCACAAGTAAGTACCAATATGTGTACAATGTGCATTTGTTTGAGGCATACTCCTACATAAGGGAATTATTCAGTGATAATTGTATAATTTTTTTTTTGTTTATGTATTTTCAAATGTGCGTTTATTAATAACTGACTAAAAGTAACTGTTACTGCCTGTGATTAATGTAAAATTATTATAAATGTAATAATTATGTGGATATGTAACACAAAATGTAAAAAAGTATTGATTGATATTATGATTAAATCATTATTTAGTACGCAAAATACGCGCATTGACGTGAAGTTGCGGACACCAGCCTGTATTACCTATTACCTAAAGCATTATTTAATACAAAAACCTTTTTTCACTTGAAGCCCGATTACTTTTGACCTGCACGCAATTGTAATAACAACTTGGATTATTATTCATAAAAAAGCCTAAATGAACATGTTTATACTAGTCGCAACTTGTTACAAGGGTTGGGACGCACCTCATATAATAACGCCCATTCTCCTTTTCTAATAAATTCGCTTCAATTTCGCTGATATGTTGATGTAGCCGATGCCGTGATTACAGTAATGTTGTTCCTATCGCATAAAGAAATCAAAGATCGCTAGTAATATTTGATGTACGGTGTAGCCATATACGTGAGCATTCATTTATATTTTGTTTTAATCGCTCATGTGTCGCAGGTCGCGTCGCGGCCTAATGTAGCCTTAGCCTAAGGGACTATCCATACTTATTCAGGCCAGAGCCCTGATTCACAACCATACGACAGGCTATCGTATCGAAAACCTGACATTTCGATAACCTAATTTGACTTCCCCTCAACAGCAAATAGCTGTTGGAAGAATAGCGGGCGTCTATTTGATTTAAACTGACAAAGGGGTTTGAAGGTTTTGGCCCTAAAATCAGCCGCCATTTTGATTTTTTTTCAGAATCGCGGTGCACAACAAAAGTTATATATTTAAAAAGAGGACACTCATACAAACAAAAAATGTTATATAACATAATATCCTAAAGCGTCAGGTTTCGGAGTTATTCACCGAAATATAAGTCGAAAACAACAAGGATTTTTTTGTTTTTTTTCCCTCCAGGTAGGCATATTGAACTATTGAGGTAATAGAAACGTTATAAAACCTTTATGGAGAAGAAACAAATGAAGAATAGACATTTTTTAAATAAATAATTAAGCACGGCAATTTATAGTTCGTTTTTTAATCCCAGAGACTAATCTGACAAGTGTAATGTCAAACTTCTATACTAAAAAAAACGAAAACACAAAAGACTTAAATGTCAGATTAGTCTCTGGGATAAAAAAACGAACTATAAATTGCCGTGCTTAATTATTTATTAAAAAAATGTCTATTTTTCATTTGTTTCTTCTCCATAAAGGTTTTATAACGTTTCTATTACCTCAATAGTTCAATATGCTTACCTGGAGGGAAAAAAAACAAAAAAATCCTTGTTGTTTTCGAATTATATTTCGGTGAATAACTCCGAAACCTGACGCTTTAGGATATTATGTTATATAACATTTTTTGTTTGTATAAGCGTCCTCTATCTAAATATGTAACTTTTGTTGTGCACCGCGATTCTGAAAAAAAATCAAAATGGCGACCGACCTTAGGGCCACCCTCCATACAAAAATCTTCTAACCCCTTTTCGGGTTTTGGACTTGTGAACAGCGTTGAGAAGACTCCTACGATAACAATGATTAATGTTCGATACGATACGGAAGCATATCGAGTGTTTGTGAATAAGGGGGCTGTTCAGCTTTTGTCCGTATAAAACAACGATTTTGTGTGGAGTCCGTTCAGCTTCCCGCGGCTGAACGGATGCGTACGCATCTCATACAAAATCGTAGTTTTCTATGCACAAAAGCTGATTAACAGAGCTTAATAAGTCTTAGTATGGTGTTTATTTCTCAAAGTCAAAAACAAAAGTCAAAGTCAAACCATTAATTTCAAATAGGCCATTAATGCTGGGTTCCTGTAAGCAAAAACGTACGTACGTAACGTTACGTATAGGTAAGACTAATAGCTGCCCAAAATATTTATGTAGGTCAACAACGTATATACAAATTAATAAACAACAAAATAACACAGAAACTTACGAAAACATTGAAAAATAAACTATATGAAAGGAATTATTTCTGTGGACATGCCATTTTTCAGCACAAAAATCCTTCAAAAAAACCAAAATACACAACAAAAAAAATCCCATAAAACTACAATAAATAACAAACAAAATCACATACGAATTCAATAAAAAAAACCCGAAAAAAAACCTCCAAAAATCACCGCGAATTGTCGCTTCGCTCGATAGATGGCGTTGGGATCGAATTAGATCTCGCTATGGTTTCGTTACAAGCGTTTGTATAAGTAGGCGCAATTCGAAAAATTTAATTTGATAACAAAGATCATACTGCGATCACTAATCCATATTTTTGAAAAGGCTTCTGGGTACGAGAGTGCCCATAGCCTGTTTGTCTAAAAAAAGAATACCATAAATAATTAGAGAAAAAAAAAAGATTATCTGCCTAGCCTTTTTCCCCATTTCCCAACTATGTTGGGGTCGGCTTCCAGTCTAACCGGATGCAGCTGAATACCAGTATTTTACATGGAGCGACTACCTATCTGACCTCCACAACCCAGTTACTGGGTAATACGACACCCCTTGGTAAGACTGGTTGTTAGACTTTCGGGCTTCTGACGACCCGTAACGACTGTCAAACATCTACGAATGACGATCGGGACCACAGACCAACCGCGGCAAGCGTAGCTTAACCTGATCGATCGACCTATATTTATATTGGTGATGTTTTTAATAACTTCAAAAAAATCAGCTGTTCTGTTCCCTACATTTTGACGAGTTATACGAACATAAATGTAGAGAACAGCTGATTTTTTTCGCGATTTCAGATTTGGTCACATAGTAAAAGTTGTTCATGATAATGAGTACAATCTCCCATTTCGATTACTCGCACGTTTTCAATTTCAACCTGTCAAAATCCTGACCGACTGATATATCAACTCACAGCCTAAACCGCTGGTCCTAGAGACATGAAATTTGGAGGGTGTGTTCTTTGTGAAGAGTAGGTATCCACTAAGAAAGGGTTTTTCGAAATTTTACCCCTAAGAGAGTGAATGGGGGAGGGTGAAATTTCACGCGGATCACGGGCAGAAGTTAGTTAGTAGTATGGAAGACTTACTTGGCGGCCTTAACTGCTGCGGATGTTCAACTAGGTTGGTAATGGCGGCTTCGTTCAGGTTGTCCACTATGTCGTCGTCGCCTACGTGGCACGCGTCCACGCGCTGCGAGTGCGTGCGCGCGTCCGGCACGTCGGGCGCGCCGGGCACGCCGGGCACGCCGGGCACGCCGGGCACGCCGGGCACGTCGGGCACGCCGGGCACGCCGGGCACGGCGGGCACGTCGCGCGCGTCGGGCACGTCGGGGTGGCGCTTGGCCTGACGCTCCTCGGGCGTCATTAGGATTACGCTGTCCCACCTGGAAAATTAATGTTAGCGTTGCTTATTCAACGATTTTTAAGCTATTGCATAGCTTTTATCGCGGGCTTTGAGCGCGGCGACCGAATCAAGAAATTCCGTAACGAAAATAAACCTTACACCCCCCACTCCGACCGGCACAGTGGTGCAGCGTTGAAAGCCGTGCATCGTCTAACGTCGTTTCAGTTCGGCAGACTTCGGCACGGTGTTTGTGTGCGTGCGACTAGACGTATGCGTGTAGACTGTACGAAGCTCGCATAAGTTGATAAAAAATGCTATGCAATAGCTTTACCGCGGCAGTCCCCGAGTGCCACACGTATTTTTTTTTCTAGGTTTGTTTCGGTATTCCTTCTCAAAGTGAAGGTTAGACCAACCTCATCTAGTTTTTTTAATAATATTGACGTGTAAAATTGTTTTTACAAATTTCAAATTCATCGGCCTAGCCTTTTCTCAACTATGTATGTTGGGGTCGGCTTCCAATCTAACTGGATGCAACTGAATACCAGTATTTTACATGGAGCGACTGTCTATCTGACCTCCACAACCCAGTTACTGGGTAATACCTTGGTAAGACTGGTTGTCTCAGACCTTCGGGCTTCTGCCGACCCGTAACGACTGTCAAAGATACACGAATGACAGCCGAGACCAACGGCTTAACGTGCTTTTCGAGACACAAAAGGATCTTGATATGTAAAGATGGTCAATAATCCACGAACCAACTGCGATAAGCGTAGCTTAACCTGATCGATCGACCTGTGCGGCTGTTATTACTTAGCTACAAGCCGCTCTCTCGACTAATAGACAAGTATGGAAGAAAAAGACAAAATAAATTGGGATAAAAGCAGGAAAATGATGATGAGAGAGGCAATTCTCGTAATTTTAAGAACGTTCACCGTCTGATCTCAGTCTCAATCTGTCAAAAAAACAGTGGCACTCCGGGAGAGCCGACAGAAGTGAAAACAAAACACAAACAGAATAGTTTGCCATCACTCACTGACATATCGGATACTAGCTGTGTCCCGCGGTTTCACCCGCATAAGTGTCGATCCCGTGGGAATATCGGGATAAAAACTATCCTATGTCCTTCTTCGGGATGCAATCTATCTCTCTGCCCAATTTTAACGAAATCCGTTCAGGCGTGGAAAGGTAACAGACAGACAGACAGAGTTACTTTCGAATTTATAATATTAGTATGGATATAGTAATATAGTATGGTATGGATACATTAAAACCGCGTACATCCCGAGGACAACCGAACACATCCGAAGCGGTGTCGGTTACGGTAACAGTGGCGCGAATTCAATTGTTTTTTCCCATCTAAAAGAAAATGCCCAACTCACCTTAAGAAGTTTCCACTTCAAAATACCTCTAGTTTCCCCAAATTTTTGACATTGATTGTCGCTAAGATGAGATTGGGACTAGATTTTGAACGTTTTTAATTACGAGAATTGGCCTTCTGGTACCACGCAGTTAATAGGACGAAAATGGAACGAAAAAATCATGCATGTTCTCTGTCGCAGAAATACGACACGAGCGGTTAAAAGGTTAAGTAAGGGAATTGACCTTCAGGTCTGTACAATATTTATGCTCACCACTCAATATCGGGCACTCTGTCGGAGTCCGGTGTGTCTGCGGCCAACAACGCTAGTTTGGTGGCCGACGAGATGCCAGTCTTGCGCGCTATCTGAGAGATCTCGTTCTGTAGCTTTTCGAGTTGCGCCTGGAAAACAAATGGAGCGATTCTTTTGAAAAAAAATCGCAGGAAATTTAAAATTTTACATAATCAGCCTATAATGTTCCCACTGCTGGGACACAGGCCTCCTCTCAGTGAGAGGGAGTGGGCCGTAATCCACCACGCGAGCCCAGTGCGGGTTGACAGATGTCACAAATGTTTTCGAATTTTTGGTTCTAGGACATGCCGGTTTCATCACGATGTTTTCCTTCACCGTTTTGAGAGCAGTGGTGATGAAATAATTTACACAAAGTAAAGCGCCTGTCTGGGTTCGAACCTACGACCTACAACTCGTAAGTCGCGGCCGTTACCACCTGGCCACCACTGCTCCTACAAAATTAAATCCGAAAATTTCAAAGTTTTTTTTTTTTGCAAATTCTTTAATCTTCGCGTCGCCGGCACCAGTATTTTAGATCTTATTGGCGCAAAAACTTCGCTATTTCGACGCCGTCGTCGGTGGCAGTGCAGAAGTCATGTTGACTGCATGTTTTGGGACACAAATGGCAGGACAGGAGGTGGAGTAGTGGCGTGCATTGGTTTTTAGAATAGGTAGGCACTAGGCCGGGTCTAGTCTAGGTAGACGCGGTCACTAATCAGAAAAAAAAACGTGTGGTCGGGGGACCCCCGGCAGGAACTAAGTCCAAAATGAAAATAAATTAGCGAATATCTTGTGGGGCACACACTAAAATGTAATTGACAGGCTTATGTTGATATATCGAGGTAGGCACTGCTTATATGTCTATATGTAATGCACGCCACTGAGGTGGAGCATTTTGGAGGTGGGGCTATCTCGACGTTATAGCTTCCCGCTTGGACCCGGAGACAGTTCAGAGACTGCCAAGTAGACCACGAAAGGTTCCAACCTGCATGAAGAAACTCCTTTGGCGGTAGATAGCAATGAGGAGGGGGAAGAGTGGGAGAAAGGGGGGCGTTCGTATTTCCGAAGATAGACGATGATTTCCGAAGCGCAAATTTTCTTTGGAAAGCTGTACAAAGATATAGAGACAGTAACCGCGGGGAGTGGAGCTAGAACCATACCTTCATCCGCAGCCGGTCGCCCATCTGCGTGAACTTGCCGGGCTCGTGGAAGCGCAGCGGGCGGCGCGCGCGGGCGGGCGGGCGCGCCGCCACGCGCGCGTCGTGCCACGGGGTCGCCGCCGGCTCCGCCGTCGTCGTGCCCGACAGCTGGAGACGGAACTCCTCGCGGCGTTTCGCGCGGATATTGGCCTGGAAAAAAAAACGTTGTCAAAACTGTTATATGGGTACCACGGAACATAGAATCACCGCGACGGCAGTGTCTGAAAGAATTAATGACATTTATTTTGCAACAATTTATAGAGGTGTAAGGAACAGGGTGTAAAGTTCACATACTCTATAGTGCAGGGAGGATCCCCCGACCAGACGGGTGTTGTGTCTGGCGGGCAAATGTCCGATGATTCATGTCGGGCCGTTGTATCTATACTAGTTGCGCGGTAAACTCTGCTTGCGAGATGCAGGATTTTGCGTGACGTCAATGTAACGCGTGGTTCGCATGTGGCGTTGTTGACACCGCTACAAATTCGTGAAATACAAATAAAAAGATTAAGCAGGCGCAGTTCGAGACAAAGCAGTTCCTCGTAGAACAGATGAAGCAAATCCTCGTCGCTTAGGACAACATGTGGTTCCAACAAGACGGAGCCACATGTCACACGGCACGAGCCACAATCGACACATTGAAAACAACGTTTCCGGGTCGATTCATTTCGAGAAACGGTGACATTGATTGGCCCCCATGATTCCCGGTTGTAACAGCTCCTAACTTTTTTATCCGACTTCAAAAAAGGAGATTCTTTATTAGACCTGTATGTATGTATGTGTGTTTGTATGTCCGCGATTTTCTCAAAAACTAATGAAATAATTTTGATAATTCTTTCATTAAAGTGCACATACTTTCAGGAAGGTTTCTTTGAAGTCGGTTAATAAACTTATATTCTATACTATTCTTACCTTAAGGGTGGGAGCGACATGTGTGAGCTGCACTCGCTTGCCGCTCGTGTCCACCGTGCGCCCTTCTCGATCCAAGATCAGGGGCGCGGGGCCACTGCCTGCTGTACTCGTTAGGGCTCCGCCTGAGGATGTAGAGATTATGGATTAAGAAGTTTACAAATAATATGATTTTTGATTCTGATGAAAATGTAAACAAATGAATCAGAAAACATAGAAAAGCCTCAGGTGCTAGATTCACAGGTAGGGTCGAACAAGCCATTTGGTATACAGGCAAAAATATTCATCTTTCCACTACACTGCCAATGATTAGTTTTATTTTGTGCGGGGCCCGTGGCTAAATAATAACAGCCACACACGTCGATCGAACAGGTTAAGCTATGCTTGCCGCGGTAGGTCTGTGGATGGGTGACCATCTTTACATACCGAGACCCCTCCGTGCCTCGGAAAGCACGTTAAGCCGTTGGTCCCGGCTGTCATTCGTGGATCTTTGACAGTCGTTACGGGTAGTCAGAAGCCCGAAAGTCTGACAACCAGTCTTACCAAGGGGTATTGTATTACCCAGTAACTGGGTTGTGGAGGTCAGATAGGCAGTCGCTCCATGTAAAATACTGGTATTCAGCTGCATCCGGTTAGACTGGAAGCCGACCCCAACATAGTTGGGAAAAGGCTGGGCAGATTGTGCGTTATAACTTTTTCAGCTTATGGCATCCTTAATTAAATAGAGTGGTATAAAAGAATTGACTAACTCAGCACACCATTGTTTAAGAGTAGTTGCAAGTTATCTGACTGTATACCAAATAGCTTGTTCGACCGTACCTGTGAATCTAGCAGCTAAGGCTCCTTATGTAAGCTGTACATGCCAAATAAATGTCGTTTTTTAGGGTTCCGTACCTCAAAAGGAAACACGGAACCCTTATAACTCCGTTGTCCGTCTGTCAATACCCATTTTTCTCAGGAACGCGTGGAGTTATAAAGTTGAAATTAATATCAAATAGCCAGGGCTGCAATCCCTTGAAGCAGTGAAAAAATCAAACTTCTAAGTCAACGCAATCAAAAGATACGGGCGTTTATGTTCCGTTTATGCCGCATATTTTGACACTCGCAAGGGAATCAAAACCTATAGGGTACTTCCCGCTGACCTAAAATCATGAAATTTGGCAAGAAGCAATGTCATGTAGCACATGTAAAGGATAAAATCAGAAAACCGTAAATTTGTAGTTATATACCTACGTACGGAACCCTCGGGGCGCGACTCCGACTCGCACTTGTTTTTCTTTACTCGAAAATCACTTACCAGCTAGTTTCCTCTGGATCCTGGCTTGCAGTTCCGCTATCTTGCGCTGCTTCTCCAACTCTTCCTGGGACATGGCATTGACGCCAGCTGTGGAGCAGATCATTTTAAAATGCTTATTTCGGTTCCCTACAAAATGGTTGAGCTGGATGGTGCTGATCCATGCGTCATGTTCGTGAACGGGCGCCGTCGGTTGAGACTGGTCATCTCTTAACTGCCAAGGCTTATTTTTAATCTTATTTCTTGTATCTTCTTGTCTTCATTTGTGTGTTTTTTTACATTGTTCTCACATATAGAAGCAACAAGAATAATGTACCCAGGATTTTGTAATATCTTGATTTAAAAGAGTGTCCGTGGAGTTTCTTGCGCGTTCTTCTCCATAGAGATCTACGTTTTGGAATGGGCAACTGGAGCACAGGGTGTTGTGGCGCAGCCTGGGAGAGGCCTGTGCGATAGACTGAGTTGATATAACTTACCAGGTTTAGAATACAGCACTGGTTTGATGACACTGGGTGGAGCGATCGAGCTGGTCTGTTGCACCTGCATCTTCAACTGCTGAGCGGCCGCGGCGGCAGCACTGACACCACTCTTGGACTCGCCCTTCATAGCTAACAGGGCGCGCTTCCGTTCTTCTATTTCTTTTTGAGCGTTTGCCATCATCAGCTGGAAAGGATAAAGCCTGTTCAAATCTTTCGTTTCCAATTTATGTTACCGAATATCTAACTTTATGTTAGTGTAAATTAACTTGATTTTAGAATGATTAGCTATCTTGTGGCTAAGTTCCATCTTTACATACCAAGACCCCTCCGTGGCTCGGAAAGCACGTTAAGCCGTTGGTCCCGGCTGTCATTCGTGGATCTTTGGCAGTCGTTACGGGTCGTCAGAAGCCCGAAAGTGTGACAACCAGTCTTACCAAGGGGTATCGTATTACCCAGTACCTAACTGGGTTGCGGAGGTCAGATAGGCAGTCGCTCCATGTAAAATACTGGTATTCAGCTGCATCCGGTTAGACTGGAAGCCGACCCCAACATAGTTGGGAAAAGGCTAGGCAGATGATAATGAGTCAAATAACTTTACCTTTTTTTACGTTTAAGTTTACAAAGAAAAATAAGTACCTTAATCCTGTCAGCACTTAGCACTGCCATCTTGGATCCAACCGTCTCCCCCTCCGGCAAGACTGATGGCACGTCTACTCCGTTCTTTTTCTCTTCTTTTTTATCTTCTTTTCCCTCTTTTTCCTCTTTAACCTAAAATAAAAATCACACTAATATTATAAAGGCGAAAGTTTGAGTGACTGTGTGTTTTTAAGTTTGCTACTTCTTCACGCCCAAACGGCTGGACCAATTTTGATAAAATTTTGTATGGAGGTAGCTGACACCCTTGATTAACATATAGGATACTTTTTATCCCGATATTCCCACGGGATCCACAATTATGCGGGTGAAACCGTGGGGCGCAGGAAGTAAAAAATATTATTATAAAATAAAAATATTAAAAACTTTTAAATTACATGCTTTCAAGCCCATAGCATGTTAGAGTCCGACCGCTTTCGTTTTGGGTCATAGGCAATTTTCGGCAGCATTCATTTTTGTAATAGTAAATCCATCATTACAACACAATGCATAATCAACCTATAACATTCCCACTGCTGGGACACAGGCCACCTCTCAGTGAGAGGGAGTGGGCAGCGATCCAGCACGCGGGCCCAGTGCGGGTTGGTAAAAACACAACAATTTAGAAATTGCAAAAAATAGCTTTTTCTCACATATTATAATGATTAAAATTGCTTTTTCTCATATTTGCATTTCTTCTTAATGCTTTATCAATAATCATAATAAATAAATGCCTTATTCAATTATTTAAAGATTGACCCTGTATTTATTTATTTTTTCCCAAATAGGTATTACGCAAAATATTTCCCGCCAACTACGCGTTCTTTTCGCGCGGTTTCGTTAATTGTCATAGAATATGGGCCCTGCCCGTTGGTAATACGGGCTGGTGTCCGCAACTCCACGTCAATGCGCGTACTTTGCGTAAGGTTTTTTTTTTTTTTTTTCAAAACAATAACCTATTGAAGCCAAAAATATTTTTTTCGTTTCAGGTTTCCTTTTTTATCTTCATAATCTGTGTGTATGTCTCTGTATATTATATAAGTAATTGGTAAACCAAGCTGTGAAGAAGACGGATGAGGAAAGATTGCATGCAGCGGAGATGAGAATGTTGAGATGGATGTGTGGAGTGACGAGAATGGATAAAGTAAGAAATGAGTATACAGGGTGTCCCTGGAAGTATGGATCAAATCGAATAGGGACGTGGGCAAGGTCATTTCCAAACGTTTTAGCAAAAAAAAAAAACTAAAAAAAAATACTAAAAGAAAAGAGAAGAAAAATCGAATTCGTGAAAACTATCAGGGCTATAAGTTTATTTTTTTTAGATAGCCCTGATAGTATTTTTTTATTATTTTATTACTTTGATTATTTTCTTTGAGCACTAAGCGAAGTGATTGAAAAAAAAAATCGGTCATAACTTTATAACCGTAAAAAAAATTCACTGACATTCTCAGGATTAGAAAGTTTGGAATGACCTTGCCCACGCTCCTAATCGATTTGATCCATACTTCCAGGGACACCCTGTATAAGAGGAAGTTTGAAAGTGGCGCCAGTGACAGAAAAGTTGAAAGGAAATCGTTTGGCTTGGTATGGGCATGTGATGAGAAGGGACGAAACGCATGTGACTAAAAGAGTGATGAATATACATGTTGATGGATGGAGAGGGAGAGGAAGGCCGAAGAAAAGCTGGGTGGATTGTGTGAGGAATGATATGAAAGAGAAGGGAGTGAATGATAGCGTGCCGGTTGACAGAGAAGAATGGAAGAAGAAAACGTGTTGCGCCGACCCCAAGTAACATGGGCTAAGGGCAGGAAGATGATGATGATGGTAAACCAACAATTAAATATTACAAACCTCGTCATGCCGGGAACGCTTGACCTCCTTATCACGGTCACTGGACTCGTGCTTCCGTTTCTGTGACTTAGAGCTAGAGACCAACTCCTGAGCCAACGCTATCACTTTGTCTGCGAGCTTGCTTGCTTTCTTCGAATCAATGTGTGCCGAAATTTTGTCTATAATTTTTCTACGTTCATAGCTGGAAATTTTATAATTTATAACGTTAGTATGGTGCAGGAACGGTGGCGGAACACCATGCTGCGTTCCAAAACGGGTATAATAGACGTAGGCAAGAAAGCTGCCAGGCTCAAGTGGGACTGGGCGGGTCACATCGCTGGGCAAGTTTCCACACAATGGGTGCCTGAACATGCACGACGCCGCCGAGGTCGACCCAGAAAGCGGTGGCGAGATGACCTGGACGCGTACCGCGAGGGTTGGTTTGAGGTGGCACGGGAAAGGAGTTCTTGGAAGGACTTGGGGGAGGCCTTTGCCCAGCAACGGGACAGTACAGGCTAAACAAAAAAAAAAGTACGGTTGAAACATTACATCGCGTCTGATCCCCAAAGCGTAAAGTAGAGGCGTATTTATAATAGTAGTTATGTTTAAGTCCCATGTAATGGGGGGCGAGCCTATTGCCATAAACCGGGCACGAATCCAGACTCCGGGCTGCTACTGAGATATACTAGATGGAAAAAACCCAAGAACACTTTGCTCAATGTGGGAATCAAACCCAGGATCTCAGGCTCAGAAATAGAGCTTGCAACCCCTAGACCATCATAATACATTATTATTATTTATTATTATAAGCCTGTATTGTCCCACTTCAGGGCCAAGGCCTCCCTTCCCTCCTTCCTCTTTTCCCAGTCTACTGCGATTGTGGACCAATCCTTTAAGAAGGAGTCCAGCTCATCCCGCCATCTCTTTCTGGGCCTGCCGCGCAGTCGTTTCCTGCCATTGGGGATCCACTGAGTGGTGGCTTTTGCATATTGCTGCTTCGACATACGACAGATATGGCCAGCCCAGTTCCACTTTAATCCAGCAGCTGTGTGGCCAGCTTCCGCTATTTGTGTTTTGGAACGAAGTATAGAGTTCTTAATGCGGTCAGTGAGTTTGACACCCAGTATACTTCGTTCCATAGCCTGTTGGCAGACTCAAGTGCGGACTTTTGACGCTTTGTAAGAAACCATGTTTGCACTCCGTAGGTGAGGGAAAATAAATATTATTAATAGACAATAAGAGTAGTGGAGCAAATCCAGGGCGGGGGTGGCACTGATGAGCAAACTGTAACCATGAATTTAGCACATGATTGTAGACCCCCTAGCATACAAATTTTTCATCTATACAACAAATAAAATTGGAGTGTCTGTTTGTAATATTAAAATAACCGCTTTTTACTAAATGCATATGGATGTATACACGGTACATATACCAAATAACATTTTTTACAATTTTTGTCTGTCTGTTCCGGCTAATCTCTGAAACGGCTGGACCGATTTTGATGGGACTTTCACTGGCAGATAACTGATGTAATAAGAAGTAACTTAGGCTACTTTTATTTTAGAAAAATAAATAGGGTTCCGCTCAAAAAAATTAAAACCCTTGAAATCCAATTTGTTTTCCGAGATGCACGCAAACGAAGTCATGGGCACAGCTAGACAGTTATCAAAAAAAATCTGCTGTTTTATAAAAAAGTCCAATACCTATGCAGTCAAAATGTACAGAAGAGCTGATTTTCTTTTAAATAACCAAAACAAATTAAACGAAAATTTAGATGGACTGCATGAAAAATAATGTGGCTAGAAATAGGGTGTCTACAGAGATGACGACTAATATATACGTCCAGACCGTATTTCGGTCAAGACAGCCAATCTCAAAAAAGACTAGCCTGTGGCGTGGAAGTTTATGTACAAGTGTGTGCAAGGAAACAGATGCACTTCCTCATTTCTCACTCTCATAGTACAATTGACGGCAATGCGACACAAATGGAGAGAGATCATGCGCACTGGGGTATTACATCGCCAACTTTCAAACTCTGGGCTGTTACTAAGAAATTCGTAATGTACAGACACCAGCACATCAAGCGACCCGAAACTGTAAAATTTTCCTAATCATCTTTGAGCCTTATACTTTAGCGATAAAGTTTATTTATCTATTAAAGAAATTTGACAGATCGTAGTAGCTTGATGTGCTGGCGTCTGTACAAATCTAATAACTTTGTTATGTTTCGAAGCACAGTGTGGTGTTACAAATACGGTCTGTCAATTTGACGCCTAGAATACTGCGCTCCATTGCACGTTGGCAAACCTTGAATTGGGACTTTTGAATGTTTGTCAAAGACCAAGTCCAGGATCCATAGTTCAGTAGCGTTATTTATCTATACTTAATATAATAAAAATGAAGAGTATTTTTGTTTGAATGCGCTAATTTCTGGAACTAACAGTTCGCTTTGAAAAATTGTTGGCATTTGATGATAGCCCAATTCTTAGGGAAGTCTAAAAGCTATTTAACATCACGTTATGACACTTAGGAGCCGAGCAAAAACGAAGTAATTCATAAATAATCCGATTTGTTTTAAATTAAAGAGCGGGTGAAACCACGGGGCACTGTAGTGTCTTGTAATGTTTGTGAACTGTTCATAAACATCGTTTTTTATGCCAATTCACTTACCCGCTAGAAAGACAGGCTGAAACCGTGGAGAGCAAAGAACTATCCGATTTTCCTATAGTTCTGTAAATCGCGCGGTCGAGGGAGGACCTCAGGTCCTCTACCTCCCGCCTTGACAACTGCAGAGCCATAGTTAAAAGAAATTCACGCAATAATTACGCACTTATAGGTTATGTCACTAAAGTATACACAATTATAGGTTTTAACTCGAAACCTAAAGACTAACGTAAATGAATAATATTTTAATAATATTCGTCATTTATTTTTACATTTTAGTTGGACTTTGTTGGAATATTTTGTAGTTGTATTTCTATTCAGCACTGACGTAAACAACGACCAACGACTAGATAGTAGCATAAAGCACAGACCATGGCACAGACCACAGCACTGCTGCACAGCAGCCTCCACAGAGTATATCATTCATATTGCTATTGTCTATGCCAGCGAGTCACCGGCGCGGCGGCGGAGAAGTTCATTCATATCTATGATCCATTCTATTCTATTCATTGATTTGGATTTATTTCAGTATTTCGTTATTTTCGGTGATTTGAATGTTTATGATTGGTTGTCAACACGCTGCTTGACAGTCTCGGAAATAAATATGATCACTTTAGTCAGTCTGTGATCACTTTCTCTGACTATATAGTTATCTGTGCTGTGATCGATCACTACTGTCAGAAATTGACAACAAAAACGTTGTTGGTTGTTTGTTGTTTTTGGTTATTGTTTGTGTTTACAGAAGTTTATAAACTTCACAAAAACCATAAATGAAGAGTTGAACATATATAACTGGAATCAAGTTAAATCTTCCCAAAACAAATTAATTTAAAGTACTAAGCAAGTGGTATCAAACAGAAAATAAACATAACCTCAAAATGTCTGATGATGATGATGTTATTCTTGTGAAGAAGCCCAAAAATGTCCACTATGGGTCTTTGGAAGAGCAGGAGAAGGCCCGGCTGGCGGCCCTGGCCGCTGCTGCCAAGGAAGGCGCCGACGAACTTGGCGGGAAAGAATTGGGAGACATACAAATCTCCAGCGGTAAGGATTCTTTAACCTTTATGCTTAAACGTGGATCCACGCGAGACACAGTGGCTTTTTCATTGTGTCTGTAATTACGGCATTCCACCGGTTAAATAAGTTTTGCAGTGCTATTAAAATTCCATTTGTTATTGTTTGTCGCTTTCACGCAGGATATATTTTATCCCGATAATCCCATGGGATCGAGATTTATGCAGGTGAAACTGCAGGGTGCAGCTAGTATTAAATGAAATACCCGTGTTTTTATTTTATATAATTCAAAGTCAAATCATTTATTTCAAATAGGCACATAAAAGGCACTTTTGAATGTCTAAATTACAATAAGATAGAATTGATTCTAGTCGCCCCTTCCAGAAGGTAGTTTTCGTATGGGGAAGAATGGGCAAGAAACTCCACCGTTACTCTTTTAAAATGTTTTGTATACATTCATTATATAAATATATGTGAGGTGAAGACGATGCACCTAGAATAAAATTACCACAAAAGGTAAAATGAATTAAAACAAAAGCAATGGCAGGTAAATCAATTATGAGATAGATACATGGTGCTCACATATTAACAAATATTGTAAAAGTAGATGAATTCACTTCTATGATTTGTTTCCAACGCTATCTTATCACAAATAA
This sequence comes from Amphipoea oculea, assembly GCA_945859645.1. Lineage (NCBI taxonomy): Eukaryota > Metazoa > Arthropoda > Insecta > Lepidoptera > Noctuidae > Amphipoea > Amphipoea oculea. Next base: position 785,563 of record OX243891.1, on the reverse strand, counting down.
GATATTCCCCTCTGCGTGCAGAATACATGGAGCTCGAAGAAGAAATGTCCAGAGACAAGAAGGCTCTGCTTGAGGAGTTTGAGAGGAGACGGAAGGCCCGGCAGCTGAATGTGTCCACGGATGATGATGAGGTATGGTGTTGTTAAGGTGGGTAGTTCTTTGTCCTGAAGTGAAGAGCGAGAGGCAGTGGCGGATTTACACATTTGCCGCCAGTAGGCTATTCAAATTTTGCCGTCCCTACCGACCTCTACAATAATGTCCCATGTCTTTTGTATACTGCTTCGATACGCTTATTTCCGTCGCCGTTTCTTCAAAATAGGTACTCAAAATGTTCACGTTCAGTTACGAAAAACTTGCAAAGAGATTTTTGTAAAGATCGGCAACTGTGATCAAAAATCTACGGTAGAAGCCTGAATTTGAGTATTCACTTTGTTTATTCTTTCCAAAAAACATGGTAGATATATAAATATTAATCTTTTTAATTTCAGCAAGACATTAAAAAAAAATGTTTTTGCCGCCCCTAAAATCTGCCACCCTAGGCTCCAGCCTACTCAGCCTGTTGGTAAATCCGCCACTGGCGAGAGAGCACTTCCACATGAAGGACAAAGAACTTCTGTAACCCATGTACTCTCTGTAAAATTGCCAGTAAAACAAAGGTATTGCTGGCCTTTCTTGAGGAGTTGGGGTGGATTGAATGGTAAATTTTCCCTCCCGTATGCAAAATACGCAGTTGCGGACACCAGACCAATCCATACTATCCATACTAATATTATAAATTCGAAAGTAACTCTGTCTGTCTGTCTGTCTGTATGTTACCTTTTCACGTAAATTCGAAAGTAACTCTGTCTGTCTGTCTGTATGTTACCTTTTCACGCCTAAACCGCTGAACCGATTCCGATGAAATTTGGTATAGAGATAGTTTGAGTCCCGGGAAAGGGCATAGGATAGTTTTTATCCCGATATTCCCACGGGATCGAAACTTACGCGGGTGAAACCGCGGGGCGCTGCTAGTAAACAATAAAATAGGAGGCGAGGCACCTTGTCCTTCTCCAAACTGGATCCACGGGCGGCGGGCCACTTGGTCTTTGATTTGTTGGATTTGTCTCCACCCTGAATATCAGAATAACTAAGTATTAAAATATGGGAAAATTCACAAAAAAAAAAATGAAGATAATTTATTTCTCATAATTATATTCGTTCTTAATGATTCTGAGGCGTTACGAACTTCGCCCGGGTCAGCTAGTCACACTAATATTATAAAGGCGAAAGTTTGTGAGTGTGTGTGTTTATGTGTATGTTAGTTCTTCACGCTCGAACGGCTAGACCAATATTGATAAAATTTTATATGGAGGTAGCTGACACCCTGGATTAACATATAGGCAACTTTTTATCCCGACATTGCCGCGGGATCGAAACTTATGCGGGTGAAACCGCGGGGCGCAGCTAGTAATATATAATTATGAATAACTAGCTGCGCCCCATGGTTTTACCCGCATAAGTCTCGATCCCGTCGGAATATCGGGATAAAAAGTACCCTATGTCCTTTCCCGGGACTCAAGCTATCTCTATACCAAATTTCATCAAAATTGGTCCAGCCGTTTGAGCGTGAAGAAGTAAGAAACATACACTCACAGGCACAATTAACCGCCCACCTTGTATTTCTTTCAAATTGCAGAAATCTTCAAATTTAGACACATTTGATGAAAGGTACGTTGAAAGCGGCCTTTAAGGCATTAAAAAAAAACATAAAAGTTAAAAAAAACGTCGTTTAGTAAAGGATTCATACCAAAATTCGATTTTGTGAAAATCTTTGATGAAAATTTAACAATTTTAATATTGAAAAAAGTCGCCCAATAAAAGATAAAAAAAAACAATTAATAATGGGTGTTGCCGCCTCGGGCTCTAATGACTTCTTGGAGCCGGTTTGGCAATCCATCCATTACATCTTGGATATCCGACTGGGGGATATTGTGCCACTCCTCTACTACAGCCGTCTTGAGCTCTCCTAGGGTCGTAGGGGCTGGTACTCTTGCTCGGACACGTCTTTTGAGGTTGTCCCAAATGTGCTCAATTGGGTTAAGATCGGGACTGTCTGCTGGCCATGGTAAAACATGAATCCCGACCTTATTAAGGTACTCAGTGACGGATTTTGCGGTATGGCAACGTGCATTGTCATGCATTAAACTAAAGTTGTCACCAATGATTGGTGCGAAAGGCATGACATGGTCTTGAACAACTTCCTCCACGTATCTTTGAGCGTTCACACTGCCTCTATCGAACACAATAAGATCGGTACGAGTCTCGTAAGAGATACCTCCCCAAACCATTACGGACCCTCCCTGGCAACCCACTGTTTCGGTTATAGCGCATGGATCAAATGTTTCGTTTGGGCGCCTGTAGACACGCTGACGTCCATCTGGACCTCTTAAGCCTATTCTGCTCTCATCTGAGAAAAGTACGTCCTTCCATTCCTACACAGTCCAGTCAGCATATTCTCGCGCACAAGCAAGTCTAGCTCTACGGTGTTGTGGGAGCAGTTGTGGGGCGCGAGCTGGATGAAAAGTCCTCAGATTTCCTTCTGCCAGTCTTCTTCTAAACGTACGTTCACTTAGACTGACATTTCTCACCTCAAAAAGACGCGTACGAGCTTCAGTAGCGGTGCAAAAGCGATTTCTCAACACGTTGTTGACAACGAAACCGTCATTTCGGGTTGAGGTGCATCGATGTCGGCCTTGACCTGGCCTGCGGGCGTATGAGCTTGTCTCCCGAAATCGTCTGATGGCATCCCGTACCGTGTTTCGAGGTACAACGAGTGTACGAGCGATGCGACGTTGGCTATACCCAGCGTCAGCTAAAACCACTGCCCTACCTACACCAGTTGCAACGAGTAGCATTTTTTAGAGTACCAAACAATAAGTGAACACTACAAAACTCAAATTGAAACAATACTCACACATTATGGCAGACAAGAACAGGAAATTTTAACACGATAACGCAACGGCAACAATGTCAAACAACGACTAAATTCGAAAAACCCTTCGGTGATACAAATTTACTAATCGAAATAAGGATATAAGTGTTTAGTTAACTGCTACAGTACCCACTTGATAAAAAATAAAACAGTGGATAAGCCATAGTTAACAAAAACAAACAGGGTGACGAATGATAGAGGTGGGCGGTTAATTGTGCCTGTGAGTGTATAAACACACACACACAAACTTTCGCCTTTATAATATTAGTGTGATTTGTAGCAATATGAGAGAATACTTCATCTACAACGGCGTGTAACATCATCCACAGGTACGGAGGAGTCTTCGTCAGCTGGGCGAGCCCGTCTGTCTGTTCGGGGAGGGACCTGCAGAGAGGAGGGTGCGACTCAGAGATCTGCTTAGCTAGTGAGTATAAGAACAGATTACTAACAGATAAATCACTCCATGTACTTCCGCGCGCTAACTACCTACCGCCGGGTCGCCTGCGACCCATTTCTCAGTGGGTTGCCGACCCCGACAGCCGCGAGGCGCGTACGTATGGTCGTACGCATATATGTATTTCGGTTGACCTGACGTACTTGGTTTTAAATTTTTTTATGATATGGCTGGTTCTGGTGCATTATGCGCAGTTGATGGATGTAGATCCAGCATGAGAAGAGATAAAAACTTATCTTTTTTCTGATTACCTGCTTTTTTTTGTGGATGTGAAATCATCAAATGACCCCTCCCGCTCTGGGTGGAGCGGAAGGGACTGATTAAAACCCATCCGTGTTCCTTCCTTAGCCCTTTATGTTCCGGGGTAGCGGTAACCCTTTCGGACAATCCCGCACCCCCGATTACCTGCTGATACAGAAATTTGAGTTTCTAATTTGTTTCAGTATCGTTTTTTAAATAGGTAAATTGTTTAAACTTGCATGTTTCGCGTTTTGTATTTTATTGGTCACAAGATCACTCAGTGGCTACTTCAGCAGGACTACACGACAACTGAAAATCTACTGACATACATACTGAACATCTCCCCTACCATCGCATCATACTATACACATACACCACACTCAACACCACACACTCACCCACCCAAATATACGCAACCGATTCATACCTTATTTTTTTTTATTCTATTCAGTAATGTACGTTGGTGGATCAAGGTCGATGTCAAAAATATGAAAAACACCACTTACAAATCCACTTAAATAAAAAATGTATATTATGAGACATGGATGTTTGGAGACTTGACTATTTTGCAACTTGAACGTTTTGAGATGTAGATATTTTGCAACTTGGAGGTTTCGAGACTTGGGTCTTATGAGATTTGAACTTTTTGCTACCATATGTTATTTTGCAACTGGAACGTTATGAGACTAAAGGGTTTTTAGGTACCACATCGTCACTGGTTTAACTTGTTGTTATCTTTTAATAAATATAATAATTTAGTCCAACATAACGGCTGAACCCTATCTCTTAAGATTCAGGCCAGACCTAGTTTAAGGGATAGAGTTGCAATTTATTGTACCCCTATGCTAAAGTTGTATTGAATAGTGTCAACTGAATGTGTGCAGTACAAAGTGATTTTGTTTATGTAATAAATTCTTTATTATTATTATTTTGGTGGTTACTTCTACTATGAGTCTTGAGATAAGCCGCCATATTGATTAAATCAGTCTTTTAGTTAACCGCCTGGCCTTTGGGAAGTAGTGCTCGCCTCGCTTCGCTCTCTCGGCTCGCACGCGGTTGACCACAGTTCTAACCTAACCTAACCCATTTGGTCGGGGTGCCCTGGCTTAGTTACTGCGACCAATTCGGCTCGCGCGTGATTGGTTACAGACTTCCAACCTGAACTATAATTGAATATCATTGAGGCCGTTAGTTGAACGGCCGCCGTTTAGTTAAAAGGCTAGGCGGTTAACTAAACGGCAAATTAAACCAGTTGGCTGCGACAGATTCATCAGATAAATTCTAATTCCAGTCTAGGAGAAGACGCGATTCACAAGAAGCTAGAAGAAGAGGAGGCTAGGATAGAAAGAGACAGAGGACGGGAGGGCACGTGGTATCATGAAGGCCCTCCGGACTTGAGGGAAGCGCGGCTTTGGATCGCGCGGTACTCGCTACCGAAGGCGAAGCTCAGGTGAGAGGAGATATAATGGTCTTAAGCTCGAAGTGACGGGAGCGGTGAATGCTTATGCGAATCCCGCCCCCCCCGGCCACAGGTAGAGGTGGAACACCGCGCGGTTTCAGCCGGTAAGAGTCCGGCATGTCCCTCTGTCACCCCCACGATAGAGGAACTCCATGAGGGTTTCCACGGCGAGAAAAAAAAAAGGCTCGAAGTGACGAAGAAACGACGAAGATTAATAAAAATAACTTTGCATCTCTTAATTGATCTTGAGAGGTTTGAAAATCAAAGAATATGGTTTAAAAACTGTTATTTAGTGCCAAAAATATTAACATTAAAACATGATTTTTCCTGGAATATCCCGCACTTTTGAGAGATGTCGTCATAGTAAAAACTGATCACCTTGCTAAGACGGTTCGAATGAGATACATTTTAAGTTTGTTGGTCGATGTAAGGGTTGGGGGGACGTTCTGACGCATCGTCCTTTAATTAATAGAAAACAAACACTTCATTTATTAAATTAAACATTCGAAAACATCAATCGGTTTCTTACTAAACTTCAACTATATCCGACGACCCTGATTACTTATCTCTTTTGATGACCGTACACTAATATAATAAATGCGCCTCTTTTTGTGAGCCTCAAAAAAATTCCATTTTGTCGACCTAAAAAAACTAAATAGCCGTGTCTGCGGAGTCTCGCTAGCTAATTTAAATTGAACCTCTACATTGTCCCCTTAGTTATGTTGTTTGTGCTCACAGGTTGAGCAAGGCGCGCGAGGATTTGAAGCTAGCTGGCAGCGTGCGAGCTGCTGCTAAACAGGAGTCGCAGAGGAAGGCCTCCGCCATGTCAATATACTGCAGTCAGGTGAGGCACTCTCCTATACAGAATGTCCCTGGAAGTATGGATCAAATCGAATAGGGGCGTGAGCAAAACGTGACGATATACGGGGTTTGGTCCTATTATGTTTTCTGTTATATAGAATTCAAGCAAGGCCGCCATTTTGAAAAAAAAAATGGCGGGCAATTAGGTATGCTAGCGTCCATATAAAAATCTACAATCCCCTTTGTCGGGTTAGTCTATAGGACGCGAATGAAACTGGGCCCCAGATAGGGTTAAAATAATATCAGAACTACCTTTTTTAATTTCAGATCGGCGACACGCGTCCGATAAGCTTCTGCAGGTTTAGTAGCGACAGCAAGATGTTAATTACCGCGAGCTGGTGAGTTCAATAACCTTGTCTAAGATAATATAGGGCGTTCAGACTTCGACTATAATCTGGACCCACCAGCGTTGAAAAGGCTTTGATGTTTCGTGGCATACCTACCGGTACGCCATTTTTTTTTTTTCAAAATGGCGGCCCCGCATGACTCCTATACAGCAGAGTCCTATTAAAATAGATGGACAAATTTTAACACAGCGCTCAGTACGTCTAACCAAAGATATCCAAGCAAAAAAAAAAAAACACTGATTAAAGTGAATTTATTTTGACCTAAAATAATAAATTTGCCGGCACATTAGTGTATTTTCGTTAGCTGATTATTTTTCTTGCAAGTATCTAATGCGTTCTTCTTATATATTTTTTTTACCATCGTCCTTATTTTGGTGGTCTGAATGATTTCTAAAAGTTTGTCCATCTATTTTAATGGGACCTTATACAAGGTGTAACATTATTAACGCAAGTCCTGAAAGTACTTTGTTCATAATTGACTACTGAATCGATTTCAGTAACATTTGATGTAGGTATTTTTTCAAAAATTATGTATTTTTCCATACTGACCGCTGATTGAGCCAAAGGAAATTAAATCTTATTTCAAGGCAATAAGACTCAATTTTAAATGCATAAAGTAATGCTGGACTCAACACGATTTTCTTTATAACATCAGTTAGCTTCAAAAAAAATATGTTTTGGTCATTGTATTATGCTTTTAACTCAATAGTCTAATTGGGGTGTATGAGGTCTTGCGTTAATTATGTTACATATTGTATAAATCGATAGCTGATATTAATTCAAACAAAAAACATAAATAAGACCAAACCTCGGCAAGTGTCACGTTTCCGAGATATCAACTTTCAAGTTGATGTCAGGTATCGATTATACAGGTACCTTGCGTGGCCGCCATTTTGAAAAAAAAAAAAACAAAATGGCGCGACAGTAGGTATGCCACCAGACTCCATTCAAAAGTCATCAACCCCCTTTTTCGTCGGTTATTTTTAAAAAACAAGCTTTTGCATATATTTTAACCACTTTTGTATGAATCAAGACAACCCTGAGATGGCACAACTGCTCCATTTGGTCATTGGCTTTTGTCAATTCCAGGTCAGGTCTGTCCAAGGTGTGGTCGGTGCCGGAGTGCCGGCCGCTGCAGGTGCTGAAGGGTCACAAGTGTAACGTCAGCGGGGCCGCCTTCCATCCAAAAGCCGCCATGCCTGACCACTTCCTCAAGAAGGTAAGTTACAGGTATGAAGAACGAAAGTCCGACCGCGCCAAATTTGCCAAAGATATAAACAACAATGGCCGCTCGAAATTGAATAAAATCGATAAACAAGAGTATTTACTTTAAGTAATGTTTGTTTTCGTCTAGTTAGCTTGGAGATTTAGACGAAAACTAACATTACTTAAAATAAAAACTCTTGTTTATCGATTTTATTCAATTTCGAGAGGCCATTGTTGTTTACATCTTTGGCAAATCTCGACACCAGGCTTAACACGCATTGCCTTACTCGAATCGAGATTGCATTCCCTAATCGGGAGCGAAAAAGGGATAAGCTTATGATGTCCCTTTTTGAGTCGCCTCCAAACAAACAAAATGGCGCTAAGTTAAAGTAAAAGATTTTATTTTTCGCTTTTCAGTTCCTTTTTTCGTCGGTTTTATTTGTTAAAAAGTTTTTGAAGTGAAACTTCTTTACGCACGCTTGACTTGGGGAGTAAGCTGGCGAACGCGTGACGTAAGCGTTACGTAAAGTGTGATCGGGCGAGGCGAACGGGAGTTTAGTGGGGGATATAAGCAAGAGAAAGCAGTGCACGCGCACATTTTCTTTCTCTCTTCCTCTCATAGCCAAATACGTTTGAAGTTTCACTTCAGTTGTGTGGTCATAAGCACACTTGGTTTTTTTTTTCTCGCTAAGGAAATCCTCATGGAGTTCCTCTATCGTAGGAGTGACAGAGGGGCATGCCGGACTCTTACCGGCTAAAACCACCGCGGTGTTCCACCTCTACCTATGGCCGGGGGTGCGGGATTCGCATAAGCATTCACCGCTCCCCCGACAGGCCTCGACCCGTTGTTCCTCAGCGGGTCCCACCTCCCCGTGCGCCCATTCCTGGGTGCTTACTCTTGAATTTAATTCCGATAGATCCAGATTAGAATTGTGACGTTTCGTACTTTTGAGTTCGGTTTAATTAAACTAAAAGGTAAAATTGGGTGTCCATTTTGGTGAACTAAGTGGAAATTAGGGCCGGGCTCCAAAATCAATCATCCAATTTTACCTTTTTTTATTTTATAAAGTTCAGTTCTTGAGAGCAGTGGTGGTCCAGTGGCATCGACCCCGACTTACAAGTTGTAGGTCGTGAGTTCGAACCCAGCCAGGTACTTTGTGTACATAATTTCATCACCACTGCTCTCAAAACGGTGAAGGAAAACATCGTGAGGAAACCGGCATGTCCTAGAACTAAAAATTCAACGACATGTGACATCTACTAAGCGAGGGGCCCGTGGCTAAATAATAATATAGCCGCACGGGTTGATCGATCAGGTTAAGCTACGCTTGCCGCGGTTGGTCTGTGGATGGGTGACCATCTTTACATGCCGAGACCCCTCCGTGCCTCGGAAAGCACGTTCAGCCGTTGGTCCCGGCTGTCATTCGTGGATCTTTGACAGTCGTTACGGGTCGGCAGAAGCCCGAAGGTCTGACAACCAGTCTTACAAAGGAATATCGTATTACGCAGAAACTGGGTTGTGGAGGTCAGATAGGCAGTCGCTCCATGTAAAATACTGGTATTCAGCTGCATTCGGTTAGACTGGAAGCCGACCCCAGCATAGTTGGGAAAAGGCTAGGCAGATGATTATGTGACATCTACTAACCCGCACTGGGCCCGCGTGGTGGATTACGGCCCACTCCCTCTCACTGAGAGGAGGCCTGTGTCCCAGGAGTGGGAACATTAGAGGCTGATTATGCTGTATGCTTATGCTGCGCACTTCTCAAATATAATTATGTCGCTGTACATTTTCAGCTGAAAGAAGAGAAAGAAGAATCAACTCCTGAGGATGCCCTGGCGCCCATGGACACGTCAGAAGGCACAGAAGGTTCAGAAGCGGTCACAATGGCCACGTGCGCGTACGACGGGTCTGTTCATCTGTGGAACTTCAGCAGGTTCGTGCGAAAATCTATATACTAATAATAAATCTAAGGAGTTTGTTTGAACGCGCAAATCTCTGGAACTATCAGTCGGATTTGAAAATTTCTTTTCATTTCTCATATTCGGAAAGTAGTGTTTGTTTGATCCAAATAGCGGGTGGAAGACGCTGCTTCCCACCACAGGGCGGGAAAGACTCATAGTAATTACTTCCCTCTTTAGGGTGGGAATGAATTTTAAAAATAGAACTGTAGTCAGCTACGAAATTTTTTACATAAATTAAGAAAAATGCTGCAGTCTTGTGAGTGTATAAACAGCCAGTGTGAATTAAAAAAAAAACCTATTAAGCGGGGCAGCCCGCGGCGATGACGCGGTGTGTTCCATATTTAAAATAAAAAAGACTATTATTTTGTGGGATACTAACATTACTAACCCTGTAAGCTGTACCGAAATTCAAAAACTTGATTTTATGTTATCAATAAATATTTTAGAAAAACTACTACTTTTTACTTTCCTTATATTCGAAATGAAAAGTAGAGTGTTTAACACGGGTGAAAGTCATCTATTCCTACTCGGGCTATGATTCCTTTCGACCCTTGCATAACAATCTACTAATTTGCATTTGGTAGCCTAATTCTTGAGGAAGGCTATAGGCTATTTAACATCACGCTATGACCCTCAGGAGCCTAGCAAAAAGAAACAAATTAAGAACGAAAACGAAGTAATAACGCTGGTTGGTGCCTATCGGGGACGGTTCGCGAAGATTTGGGCCGGAGACTGTCTTATGTCATTTTAACGTTCAAAAAGTGCTTATTCCCAACCTAGTTTGAATAAATGAGTTTTGATTTTGCCCGCAGCGAGGCCCCTATGGCGTCGCTGGAGGGCCACGGCCCGTCGCGCGTGGCCCGCGTGGAGTTCCACCCGTCGGGCCGCTTCCTCGCCACCACAGTGTTCGACCACTCCTGGCGGCTGTGGGACCTGCAGACAGGTATGTTGTATTTTTTTGTATGTTACTAACACTATAATATGGATATTTGTCGTGTCCGAAATAAAACTATTCTATTGTTACGAGCTTGGGGTTCGTGACAATAAAAACTGCCGATTTAATAACCAAAAATAGACACTTTAATTAATTACCAATTACAACTTTAAACGCACACAATTATACAACAGAATCGCACTACAGATCGCTCTAGTCGCACTTGAAGATCGCTTCGAATGTTTTCGCTTGTATTGCTTTTCTAATACTGTTCCCGGGTCGCGACCACACCGGCCTTATATACATAACATACATAATCAGCCTATAACGTTCCCACTGCTGGGACACAGGCCTCCTCTCTGTGAGAGGGAGTGGGCCGTAATCCACCACGCGGGCCCAGTGCGGGTTGGTGGATGTCACATGTCTTCGAATTTTATGGTTCTAGGACATGCCGGTTTCCTCACGATGTTTTCCTTCACCGTTTTGAGAGCAGTGTTGATGAAATAATTTACACAAAGTAAAGCGCCTGTCGGGGTTCGAACCTACGACCTACAACTTGTAAGTCGCGGCTGATACCACTGGGCCACCACTGCTCCGGCCTTATATAGGCCTCGTATAGTTCCAGAACCTTCTACCGTAGAAACATCTGGAATGTTCGAATACATACCGGTCCCGACCGACCAGAGGTCGATAGTTCTGGAAAGTTCTAGCATCGAAGTTTCTAGAAGGGTCGCGACTATTAGTTCTGTTACTCGATACTAGATGGCGCTAGGAGTGCTAATGTCGCCATAAATTGTGGCGCGCAACACTATTCTATAATTCTGATGATACATTTGTTGTGTTACAGCGACGGAGGTGTTGCATCAGGAGGGACACGCCAAGCCGGTGTACAGCGTCGCCTTCCAGGGAGACGGCTCGCTCGCCGTCACCGGGTAAGCATGACAGTCCCACCCACAGATATAGATATACCTGGATAACGCAAGAGCACCTACATCGCGTGCCAAAAATCGCACCAAATTAGGATCGAAAATCATAAGCCGCCACTTTCGCGCTCAGTCCTGCGTACTGCTGGCTGGGTGAGCGTGAGCGAGAGAGCGCGAGCTTATGACGTCATAGTAGGTAGTCAAAAAGTGGCACGCTTAGTTTTCATACAATTCGTGATACTTGCGTCATCTAAGTATTAGGTCCTTACATATGAAATTGGCGTTTTGTATGGAAGGAACAAAAAGTCGAATATTTTTTAATATAATATATTTAATTAATCAAAGTATGAACCATTGTTTTCAATGCACTTTTGCCATCTTATAGGTAGTTCATTGATCCCTTTACTAAAAAAACCAGTCGGACGGGAATCAATAAAATCTTTGAAGGCGATTTGGACTGCCCCATCGGAGTTGAATTTTTTCCCTTGCAAAAAGTTATCCAAATTGCGAAAAAAATGGTAATCTGTTGGAGCAAGGTCCGGGGAGTACGGAGGATGTCTAAGACATTCCAATTCAAGCTCTTCTAATTTGGTAGCCGTCTGTTGCGCAGTGTGTGGTCTGGCGTTGTCGTGCTTTCAAGCTTTTTAATCTTCCCAATTTGCTTCAAGTGAATTAAAACAGTTTTATCACTAACATCGAAGCCTGCAGCTAACTCGGACGTGGTTTGCGATGGGTCCGCTTCCACAATAGCCTTCAATTCTCCATTATCAACTTGGGTCTCAGGCCGTCCACGGGGCTTGTTCTGCAGGTCGAAATTTCCAGAACGAAAACGTTGGAACCAAAAACGAACTGTGTTTTCTTTTGCAACATGACCGCCATACACATCATTCACCCTTCGAGTCGTTTCCGCAGCACTAGTGCCACGGCGGAACTCGTACTCGTAAATAATGCGATATTTTAAATTTTCCATTTTGTAAAATGAGTGACGCAAACAGAAAAAACAGAAGAAAAAAAACAAATGAATGACGGTCATCGAAGCACAAATACATGAGTAAATAGCTGTACAAATTTGAATTTGGAATTCCTTACCAAAGAGGAGAAATTCGTGATTAAAGTGGCCAGTACGAAAAACGCCAATTTCATATGTAAGGACCTAATATATCTATATCTGTGGTCCCACCAAAAACGGTTTTTTTCACGACCCAAAATGAAAATAGCCTTCTTTTGGTAAAAGTAAAGGAAATACTACACCGCGGCTCTCAATACGGTGTACGAAAACATCGTGAGGAAACCGGCATGTCATAGAACCGAAAATTCGGAGACATGTGACATCTGCCAACCCGCACTGTCCCGCGTGGTGGATTACAGCCCACTCCCTCTCATAGACAGGAGGCCTGTGTCCCAGCAGTGGGAACGTTATAGGCTGATTATGCTATTAAATTTTGTTTGGTTGTTGAAGGGAAAACTTCTTTAGGCGTGTTGGGCGTTTTTTTTATATGGAGAAAACCATTGAATTCGCGCCACTGTTACCGTAACCGACACCGCTTCGGATGTGTTCGGCTGTCCTCGGGATGTTCTCGGTTTTAATGTATTTCCGATATGTCAGTGAGTGATGGCAAAGTATTCTGTTTGTGTTTTGTTTTCACTTCTGTCGGCACTCCCGGAGTGCCACTGTTTTTTTTTTTAATGTAATTTTGAGATATAAATCCTATTTTTTTTTTTGGATTTCCTGTGCGTGTCCCAAATATATTATTTTTCTTCCTTTTTTTTCTTTCTTTGAACCACGTCCAAAAGCTGTCAGTCGATATTTAGAAAATAAATACTGCAGAGCTTGTTTTGATGTGCTGAACTGAGCAATGGTCAATTTCATTCGTGAAATTCAGCCTTAGTCTCTGGTATAGCGAATCATCACCATTTTCTTTTTATTTCTCCAGCGGCATGGACGCGTTCGGTCGCGTGTGGGACCTGCGCACGGGCCGCTGCGTGATGTTCCTGGAGGGGCACCTGGGCCCCGTGCTGGGCGTGGACTGGTCGCCTGCCGGACATCACCTCGCCACCGCGGCCGCAGACCATCAGGTAAGCACAGGACTTCGCACAAGTGGACAGATCTTGACACGAAAACTTTGAAGCTCCATATACAGGGTGAAATTAAATTCATGGGCATCCCTTTAAGGGGTTATTGTACTCATCATAATGAACAACTTTTACTATGGGACTAAACCTAAAAACTCGAAAAAAGAATCAGCTGTTCCTTGCATTTATGTTCACATAACTCGTCAAAATGTAGGGAAGAGCTGATTTTTTTTCGCGATTTTAGGCTTGGTCCCATAGTAAAAGTTGTTCATAAAGATGCGTACAATGACCCCTTAAAAGGATGCCCATGAATTCAATTTCACCCTGTAGAGGCGAGGAGGCGCTCGTGATTAAATAATAACAGACGCACGGGTTGATCGAATCGGTAGTCTGAAACCTGAAAATCTGACAACCAGTCTTGCAAAGACGAATTATATTCTCAGTAACTGGGTTGTGGAGCTCAGATAGGCTAACTTTTATACCTAGAATAAGTCTTATCATGGGAATAAATTTTAAATTTTTGACAGTTTTTCAACTGTCAAACGTCAATTTTATTCCACGGATAAAATATATCTAGACTACTCATTTAATTTTAAAAATATTTCTTCCTGTTATTATTATTTTAAAACTGTCTCACATATCTCGGGACCCTGCGGTACTTGGAACACACGCTTTCGTATTTATAATATTACAAGCTGCGCCCTGCGGTTTCACCCGCGTAAGTTTCGAGTTTCTAATATAATTCAATCATGTTTCGAAAGACACGTGGCGCCATCTATTATCATGATAACGTTATTTTTGTTTTCCTCGGGAACAACACTTTTTTTCGGGATGAAAGATACCCTATGTCCGTTTCTGTACATCTGACAACGTATATGTATGCAAAATTTTAGGACGTTCGGTTCAGTAGTTTAGGCGTAAAAAGGTAACAAACAAACTTATTTTGCAATTATAATATTAGTTCGGATTATATTATTTACTAGCTGCGCCCCGCCGCCCGCGGTTTCACCCGCGTAAATGACGATCCCGTGGGAATATTGGGATAAAAACTAGCCTATATTATGTTAGTCCAGGGTGTCAGCTACCTCCATACAAAATTTTATCAAAATTGGTCCAGCCGTTTGAGTAACAAACATATAAACACACACGTTCACAAACTTTCGCCTTTATAATATTAGTGTAATTTAGAAGAAATAAGACCTCAGTACTCGCGTACTCCGAGATCTATATCAAAAATTATATCTAACCGAATAGGGTTACCGGTAAAACCGGCACCCATACCCGTAGAAACTAAGTTCGGACACTACTTAAACAAGCGCTTGTAACGAAACCATAGCGAGATCTAATTCGATCCCAACGCCATCTATCGAGCAAAGCGACAACTCTGAAACGGCCTCAAGTGTTTTTTTTTTGTATTTTTTTTGGTATTTAAATTAAGGAAATATAAAATTGGGTTGAAGAAAAATATAGTTGTTTTTTTTTATTTGTTTAAACGCTTGAAAATGACTTAGATTAATATTTGGAAAAAGAATTGGGATCGAAAAAACTAAAATTATTGTTTTGTAAGACTGTAATGTTTATGTTGGCTACTTTTGCCACGTATTTCGGTAACGACCCCAACTCACGAGTCGTAAAATAAATGATTTTTTATTTGTTTACTTTCAGACTAAAATATGGGATCTGAGAAGACGATCAGCGTTATACACAATACCCTCACACACACATCTTTTAAGTGGTAAGTCTAGTTAGTTATTATCTACTGCTTCGTTGGTTTAGTGGTCGCAAGCACAGATATAGATATACCTAGATAACGCAAGTATCACGAACTGTATGAAAAACAAGCGTGCCATTTTTTGACTACCTACTATGACGTCACAAGCTCGCGTTCTCTCGCTCTCGCTCACCCAGCCAGCAGTACGCAGGACTGAGCGCGAAAGTGGCGGCTTATGATTTTCGATCGTAAGCTGGTGCGATTTTTGGCACGCGAAGTAGTTGCTCTTGCGTTATCTAGGTGTATCTATATCTGTGGTCGCAAGCGCTGCTGCTGAAACACGATCCTGGGGTACGATTCCCCTCAGCACGCATAACATGACCGCCGTAGAAACGGGTTTTGTCGACGGACGAATAGACAAAATGACAGATTGTCGAAATATTTGTACGTATTCTACTCGTCTAAGCGTGGCAATGTGTCATTTTGTCTATTCTGAGCCCGTGGGAATATCGGAATAAAATCTATCCTGTCCTTTCCCGGGACTCAAACTATCTCTATACCAAATTTCATCTAAATCGGTTCAGCGGCTTAAGCGTGAAGAGGTAACAGACAGACACACTTTCGCATTTATAATATTAGTATGGATATATAAGAGGAGACAGTATTCTGTATATATATTACAATAGTAAAGACACATTATTGATCTTATGTTATAATTTTTTTCATAGAAAAAGTTTGATTTAGTTGCATGGAACCGTCGCATAGTAATTAGCTGTTGCTGCACCGTCATTTAATTTCGCAAAATATGACGAAGCGACACATCGCGCGCAGTTTGTGTACCACGTTATGCAGAATAGAGTAAATGGTTATTTAATTACTTTATTTTCATTACGGGGTACAAAATTTCTTCACTCCTGTAATCTATATACAAAATACTGTCTCCCATTGAAGCCGTGACAGATATTTTTATAGCACCTTATATATCACAACTGGTATATAAATGGGTGTAAACTTCATCTTTCTGACCGACTCCTTTGACAATTCCAAAGTACTTAATTCTTAAGTAGAGGTTAATTGAAATAAATGCTTTGATTTTGTAATGTTTCAGACGTGCGCTACCAGAAGAGTCACGGGCACTTCCTGCTGACGTCATCGTACGACAAGACGGCCAAGCTCTGGTCCAACCCCGCCTGGCATCCGCTGCGCACGCTCTCCGGACACGATAACAAGGTAGCCAGCTTCTTTTTCATCATGAAAGAAAGAAAATACACGCAAAAAGAACTAAAATAAAAAGGTAGGGGGAAACATGCGTCACATCCACGCAAAGCGGCTATCGCTCAGCATTATGCTGCGACCCTATGCAGGACAGAGCCCCAGCGCTGGTTTTCAGCGACAGCCGGCGCTGACGTAATGACGTCGGCCGGTGATGTAATGTGATGTATTAGTATTATGCAATAGTTATGTGTCACTGTTGTGAATGTGTTATGCGTTTGTGAGTGAATGTGCAAGATGAGATGGACCCAATAAAAGGACAAAACAAATCCTTGGAAACTGGAGGATGACCCGACATTCCAAACACTATATAATAAAGAGCTTTAGAGCTCCAAACACAGGAAATCATCAATCTGCCTATTTTAGTATTATCCCAATTGCTTAGTGGTCGGCGCACCAAGCATATTTCTACCATACTCTCGCGAAAAAATCAGCTCTTCCCTACATTTTGACGAGTTATGCAAGGAACAGCTGATTTTTTTTTCGCGATATTAGGTTTAGGCCCATTGTAAAAGTTGTTCATAATGATGAGTACAATGACCCCTTAAAAGGATGCCCATGAATTTAATTTCACCCTGTATATATTTAAAATATAATGATAAACTTATGTATATTTATATACTTCCAGGTAATGAGCGCGGACATTTCGTTCGACAACAAGTTCATAGCGACGTGCTCGTACGACAGAACGTTCAAGCTGTGGGCGCCCGACCTCGCGTAGACTGTGATGTTATATTTAACGATAAAGTGTAAGGAATAAAGGCATTTGGAAATATTTTTGTGATTTTATTTAACCTTTTAAGCGCTTGGATAAATATCAATTGTCGTGCGCCTAGCGCGCGGCTACAAATCGATAAAATAATGTGTGAGCAAAGGATCAAAAGACCTCACTTCTAAGTTCTACCCTCGCCGAGATGGCCCTTACCAGATCACTAAAAAGGTTAGTCCAACAACGTACACCATCGCGAGCACAGAACAACCATATGTAGACATAGGGAAATATCATTCCGAAGACCTTACACGTTACCGAGGTAGCGACGACTCCATACCAAAATCCGTTATCCCAAAACGAAATCGCGGACGTCCAGCTAATGCTAATGTTAGTGTACCAGTCCAGGACCGAGGGCGTTCTCCAGGACTGGAGGGGGAGTATGTAGCAACCCACACACACACTCGCCCGATGCGAGCGTCTCGCGGTCGCGTTCCGTCGCGGTATCGAGAATGCGCGCTTTCCCTCGCCTGGCCTGTGCGATAAAGGCGCGTGGAACGCGCGCCAGTCCGCTGCCCACACGCATGCTGCCACAGAGTACTTTTATATATAGGTCATGCTGCGTAGACGCGTATTTTCCTGTACGTACCGCGCTAGTCCTTCCTCGTGCCGCCATTATTGTCACGCGCGTAGCAAGGGTTTCGTTCCCGATGTCTTTTTTATTTCTAAAAGTGTAAACCTGTGTATATAAGACAATTAAAAACTCTATCTCAAAAAGGTGGTTTGGCTTAACCCTGAGATAACCTCCCTCATAACCTACAATAAATAAGGAGGAGAAATAATTGTATCGATTAAAAAATTGTCAAAAAGTTTTTATCTCTAATTAATAAAGGTTTTAGTTGTACCACGCAGTTAATAGGACGAAAATAGAACGAAAAAACCATGCATGTTCTCTGTCGCAGAAATACGACACGAGCGGTAGGGGCACGGAAAAATGTGTCGCATAAATGCGACACAAGCGGTCAAAAGGTTAAGAGTCCTATGTAATAGGGGGCGACCCTATAAAGGAATGAGGAACAGGATATAAAGTTCACTCATCCTACATAGTGCAGGGAGGATCCTCCGACCAGACGGGTGTCGTGTCTACTGGGCTACTGCGCGACGTTTGATGTCAGGCTCCTGCACTTACAGTATTTACATGTAGCGACTACTTGTCTATTCTCCACAACCCAGTTACTGGGTACCAGTAAACGATTTCAGTGTCAGTGAGTCGGGTAATAAAATGATACTCAAGTAGAAAATTTTAATAATTTTATTTTGTACGGCGTTCGCACAAACATTGCAATATTATTCTATATTTACAAATTGCGAAGACAATTATTATTCTAACGGGAACCATTTTTTGTGAAACAACTTTTAGATTATTAAAACCACTGTATCGGGGTTCGATTCCTGGATCGCGCCGTGTTATTAGGTTTTTCATTCTCAGTACCAACTTGGGATCATAGGACTTGGATATAACTGGTGAAACGCGGGTGTACGGTCAAGTGACCTGCGTAACCCGACCCCTCTTCTTTTTCTTAACTGGGTCATGTAACCGTGACCCTACCCTACCCCCTCATAGAATACATTTAAGCTTTGGTATTGAGTACTACCGGGTCAAATTAAATTAGCTAGCGAAACTTCGCAGAGGTGATGGGCTTCGAGAAAGTTTATAGTGGATAAGACAGAGATTAAAACAGAAGAATAACTAGCTGGGGATCCTTGGAGGGGGTGGGGGGGTTCTGAGGATCAGACTGTAATAACTCCGATATCTAATGATGATAAAACAAAAAAAAAATGTTTAATTTCTTCATTTCAAAAACCTACAGCTGACCACGGGGTTCAGGGCTAATGTATTTAGTAGAAAATCTATTTTCGTTTTTGCGTCATTCGATAAGGATAGCCGTCACATTTGCGGAGTTTCGTTAGCTAATTTAATTTGACCCTGCATAAGGGGAGATAAACTATAATATCACCGATTTGAAGTGGTTTTGTTATCAAAAAGTTGTTTCAACCACATCTAAATTACTTCAGGATTGTGTTTGACTAACAAATTGCTGGATGTTCATGTTACTCTACAGGGTTATTGGGAAAACACTAACAACCTCTTAAGAGGTTATTGTATTCATCATTATGAACAACTTTTACTATGGGACCAAATCTGAAATCGCGAAAAAAAAAATCAACTGTTCCCTACATTTCGATGGGTCCTATGTATAAGGGCCAATGTGCAAAGTTGTCAATTTGTACATTGGCCCTTATACATAGGACCCATAGATTTATGATCGTATAACTCGTCAAAATGTAACGAACAGCTGATTTTTTTTTCGCGATTTCAGGTTTGGTCCCATAGTAAAAGTTGTTCATAATGATGAGTACAATGACCTCGTAAGTGGTTGTCGGTGTTTTTCAAATAACCCTGTATAAACCGATAGCTGACATTAATGCGAACAGAAAACATAAGACCAAACGCGGTAAAGTGTCACGTTTCCGAGATATCAACGTTCAAAGTTGATCACGTAATATCAATATTTATTTATATAGGATTCACGTGTGGCCGCCATTTTGAAAAAGAAATCTAAATGGCGATGCCAGACTGCATATTAAAATCTTCAAACCCCTTTTAGATTTTACTACTAAAGATTTGCACACCCATCTGTATCAAACCTTGAATCCTGAGGTCCGTTAGACGTTTAACAAGAAGAATGTATTTAAACTACAAATTCAGCTAATAGTTATAACACAAATTATTTTACAGTTACAAGTGTGTAGTAATGTTAGATCGTATGTTGTGTTCATCTCAGAAACTGGTTTTGATAAAAATTCAAATAAAATTATTAGTTTTTCTTCAATACATTATCAACAAAATCAACATTGCATGTTAAAAAACAGCTCGATAAATAAACCAAAATAATATAATATTTTTTCTTAATATTTTCGTCAGTGCCTGTAATAGTGTAAGTCGAAGTTTCGTAGATAAACACACCCAAACAGAAAAACAACATAAACTCTCTACCCACTCAAATAAAAACTTTGCAATAATAGCTATCGAAAATTATTCATTAACAATTACTTACAAACAAATATTTACAAAATTTTATATTTTCCATTTAGAAACAATATTTTAATTGTTCCCATAATTTTTTTCAATATAATTATAATAAATCATTCCCCGGAGATCATTTTGGTGGCTTTTGTAGTTCGTTTTATAAACTAGAGGTCTTTCAAGTGTCCTAGAACCATTTAGTCTTCTAGAAAATATTTAGACTGCTCTAGATTCATCTAGAGTCACTTTGAACTACTTAGTTCCCCTAGAACTATTTAAATCGCCTAGAACCGTTCAAGAGTCTCCTAGTACCGCTCAAGAGTCTCCTAGAACCTTTCAAGGGTCTGCTAGAACCTAGAACAGCTCAAGATTCTCCTAGAACCTAGAACAGCTCAAGATTCTCCTAGAACCATTCAAGAGTCTCCTAGTACCGCTCAAAAGTTTCCTAGAACCGTTCAAGAGTCTCCTAGAGCCATTCTTGTCTTTCGTAAAGGCTCCTAGAGTTATAGGCATATTTCTTAACAGACAATGGCGATCATTTTAGTCTTATAAGGACCTTAGTACCTTTTAAAATTCCAATTAGACCTCTTGTAGTCATTAACAATCCTTTGAAAGTCTCTTAGAGGCAGAGAGTAGGTCACACTTAAAAAATATAACAGTCGTATACAAAATTTATTACTTAAGTCAAAAAAAATCCCCAAAAAGTCGGTTCGTCAATTTTAACGATTTTTCCCCGATTTAAAGTGATTTTTTGACGTGTCAAGAACTCAAAGCCACCATTAAAGTGTATATCACAAATAACCAAAGACTAGAACCTAATTTTTCGTTGTCGGTGTCCCTACGCCAAGGTTTAGAAGTCCCGGGTAGCGAAATTGGTTGGTCATTAGATCCCGGTACATAGCCAGTTGTCGCTGGTCCATTTGACCAGCCAAACTGCTGTATAGAGCCACGTAAGGGTCCATGAAAGACGTCATAGGAACTGAGTTCTTCTGCAAATCCATTATTTGAGCTAGATTCTGATTTTTCATTGCGTTTTGCAGAACCTGGCTTTGGGTAGGAGAGGAATCTTCTCTGATTTGGTAGTTGGGGATGTTAATTGGTGGTTTTTTCTGGGTGGTGGTCGGTGAAGTGTATTTAGGGTAGGGTTCCTTAGGCGGGGTAGGAGTTTTAGCGGACATGAACTTGCCGTTGCTTGACCTCTTCTGCGGAGGTCGATTCTTGCCAGGACTCATAGCTTTATTGACTAAAGTAATTTCTAAATTCGACCCGACGACGGCTTTCCCGTCGACTAAAGTGTAATTCTTTGTTAAATTCTGTGCCGTTGGGGAGGGGGAGGGCGGTACCCTCACTATTTCGACGGCAGGTTTCTGCGGAGGGGGGCTTGAAGACTTGCAGGTCAGGTCTAGTATATCCTGAGGAATGGTAGGAGGGGGGGCAGTCTTCAAAGGCTTGACTGGCACTCCGTGAAGAACATGAGGAGGTGGCATGAAGGGATCCTTGGGGTTGCCATAGACAGTCTTCTCAGGTCCTGTGTTACCGAAGATAGAAGACGCTTGGATGACTTTCGGAGGCTGTATCCCGTTGGCATAGTTCTGCGGGATGATGTTGTACATCTGGAAGAGCTGTGCTTGCGTCATGATCTGGTGCTGTACTGCTGGGTTGAGGAGCATGGGGGGGCCCATGATGTGGGGGCCCACGCCCTGCCAGGGGGCCGGCAGAGCGGTCACTTCGAGGCCTCGCTCCTTGAGGATGTCCAGTTTCTTCTTTTTTACTGCTTGAGGGCTCTCTGGGTACTCATCCAAGTCGATAATTTCTGGGGTTTTCGGTTTGTAGGGGACCTGTGGGTTGATAGATTTTTATTAGTGCATATTTTTGTTGGTAGCAAGCGCTACTGCTGAGCATGAGGTCCTGGATTTCCATGTCGGGCAAAGTGTTCTTGGGTTTTCCATCAGGAATGTCTCAGTAGTAGCCCGGAGTCTGGATTTGTGTCCGGTTGATGGCAATAGCGTCGCCCCCTGTTACATGGGACTAAAACATAACTGGCGAAATGTTTGTGTACTATAGGTACTCCTCTGCCAAACTGTGATGTGAATGTATGGTTACCTCCACGATGTCGTCGTCGTGCTGCGCGTGCGCCGGCGGGTGGTGGATGCCGAAGTTCGTGACCGGGGGCGACGCCGGGACCGACTCGGGCCGCAGCGGGTGCGGGGCTGGAACGTCAAATTAAATATTCTACAATATCCATTCATCATCTAGATTTTTCCCAACTATGTCGGGGTTAGTTTTCAGTGTAACCGGATGGAGCAATATCAATCGGTAAGTTTTGTAATAATTGTACCTTGGAAATTTAAGTGTATAGAGGTTTTTTTTTTTTATTTGAAATGGGCTTGCTCTTGACTCTAGCCTAGGTTAAAGGTGACAGAGACAAAGTCGACGATGGAGCGAGCTTACCCAGAAGAAGCCTGTTCACTCTCACTTTAAAGAGATTCGGGTTGTATGCGCTCGGAAAAACAGACGCAGGTAGAGAGTTCCACTCTTTTGCTGTGCGCATTATAAACGACATTTGCAAACGCTTAGTGCGAATTGGTGGAACAGCAACCAGGTAGGGATGGTAACTTGCAGTGCGCCTGGATGTCCGAAGGTAGAAGGGGGCCGGTGGAATGAGGTCGTGGAGTTCTTGGGCACACTCACCGAAGTACAGTCTGTAGAAGACCGACAGGCAGGCAACCTTGCGGCGATGAGCCAAGCTGTGAAGCTTGGCATCCACCAGTTTTACGTCGCCAATGAGGTATGAGGAACAGGGTGTAAAGTTCACTCATCCTCCATAGTGCAGGGAGGATCCTCCGACCAGAGGGGATCGTGTTTGGTGGGCTACGGTCCGACGATTGATTTGGGACGTTGTATATTATGTAAGTATATGCTAGTCGTGCGGTAAACTTTGCTTGCGTGATGCTGGATTTTGCGTGACGTCATTATGATTTGACGTATCCCTTCCTGGACGTGATAGAGTGAACCTTTTGCAACAATTAAGCACTCCATAAAGCCTAGGTGAAAATTTATAGGATTTTTTTTTTATTTGATACCTCTACCCTAATTCCTTGAGGATATAGAGGTATGAGGAACAGGGTGTAAAGTTCACTCATACCCTATAGAAAAGGGAGGATCTTCCGACCAGACGAGTGTTGTGTCTGGCGGGCAACTGCCCGATGATTCATGTCGGGCTGTTGTATCTATGCTTAGTTGCGCGGTAAACTCTGCTTGCGAGATGCAGGATTTGCGTGACGTCAGTATGACGCGTTGTTCGCATGTGGCGTTGTAGATACCGCTACAAGGAAAACAAGCCTGTAAAAGCTATAGTAAAGAAACCGGGACTCACGCGTGCTGGCGGGCGTGAGGTGTTGCGCGTGGTGCGCGTGCTGCGCGTGCGGGCGCGCCGGCTTCACGCGCACGGCGCGCAGCGAGCTGCGGCCCGCCGGCCGACACGACGTCTTCTGTAACACCACACGGCAAAAAGTTAGTAAAGAACATTTTCAAAATGTCTTGTTTAAAAAAAGATAACTGGAAATCTGTTTCTATGGAAAATTTAATATTGGTCTAATTTGGCTGTAACACTATTTTTCGAAAATGTTCTTAACTAACTTTTTAGACCTATATATCCTGCTTATGCGTGCGAAGTTTCATTAAAATCGATTCATTCATTTCGAAAAACAAGGGCTTGAAAGTTTGTATGACATGCCGTACGTCGTAAACGCTCGTATCGTAATATAATAGGTAATAATAATATAATAATAATAATATTCCACAACTATCACACAACGCCATCTAGTCCCAAGCTAAGCAGAACTTGTGTTATGGGTACTAGGCAACTGATAAACATACTTATATTGTTGCGATGCGCGGTCGAGTACGGTCGCGTTTGCGCTGCACAGTACGAATATTATATTCGCGAATTGCGCGGCTATAGTCGCTGCCCGTTTTCCGCTATGAGTTCCCAAACTCTCATAGCCAACGAAGTGTTGGCATTCATCAAACATGCCATCGACTACATGGACGAGATCAGCATCTTGCAGATCTGCAAGTCATCCTACAAGGAGGAGGAGATTAGCAGTGCTAAGTTGCTGCTGTTCACAACGCTCGGCAAAGTCAGCCAGATGCCGTCTCGTCGAAGGGATGGTACAGAGAAGAGTCTCCAGGACATCGTAACGTTGATGAAGGAGACCGACCCGGACGACGTGCCTGATTTCGTGGCGAAGGATCTGCACAAGCTGCCTCCCGTCACATTTGACCACGTAGACGTCACCAGGCTGCTGAAGGACATTACATTCCTGAAGCAAAGCCAGGCCGAGATGCAGCAAAAGCTGGAGGTGTCTAACAACACCATCAGTGATCTACGGGCAGAAGTAGTGCGCTTGCGCAACGCAATTTCTGCAAGTAGGTCACCTACCGACGCGGACGCCGCAAATGTGAACACGCGTCGCGGGGCACAAAACGCCTCCATCTGCAGTTTCGAGTCGGCGGGCTCGAATGCGTCACCAGCTGCCGAGAATGCATGCGTTGCAACGCGTGCCGTGGCCTCCCTGCCTCGACACAGGTGGAGACAACGACGTGTGTAGGTTCGTCGACCCCCAATCGAGCCTACGCAGCAATAGTAGCCGCTAGCAAGCCTGCTGAGTCGCAAAACTCGCAGGTAATACTAGCGGAAAAACTAAAAGGGGGTAAACGGAGCCGGTCGAAACCCAACAAGGTTTTGAATAGGCAGGATCCAGAGAAGGACACGTGTGACAAGGATAGTTTCATCAAAGTGGAGAAGAAGAAGAAGAAGAAACCTCCTTGTCGGAACCAGTGCGGCACCGCGCTGGCAGGACCCAACATGCTGCTGCGTCCAGCAATCCCGACGACGCAGTTGTACGTGTCCAGACTGCACCACTCCACGAAGGTTGAGGAGATCGTGGAGTACTTGCGTGTGAAGACCAACTGGACTTTGAGGGTCGAGAAGTTGGAGTCGCGTCACAACATGAACTTCAAGTCGTTCGTGGTGCGTGTTCCGACACACCATCTCGAGAAGTTCCTCAAGGAAGAGTTCTGGCCGAAGGGTGTTGTGTATCGCCGGTTTCGTGGCCGGCTACATGACACCAGTCAGCGAAACACGACGCCGACACTTCGTGTTTAGTTTCTTAGTGTGATAATAATGTTGTATGTATTTATAGTATTTTTAAGTTATATTAATATTGTATTTTATGTGTTTTTATATGGGCCTTGATGCCTGAAATAAATGGATAAATAAATAAATAAAATAAATATATTTCTAAATACATACATATTATAGATAAATTTCACCCAGACACAGAACAAATGATCGTGCTCATCACACAAACATTTGTCCTGGGTGGGAATCGAACCCACGACCTCCGGCATAGCAGTCAGGGTCACTAACCACTAGACCATCAGGCTTGTCAACCACCATACCAATATACCATTATTTATCTTTCATTGCTTCACTTTTAACGAAAGAAAAAAATATTATTAAAAGCCTGTGACGGCCCACTGCAGGGCAAAGACCTCCATACTCTCTTTCCACATCTCTCTGTTTAAAGCGGCTAAGTTAATGTCACTTTGCCACGCTACAATGGCTGCCGCATGTCAGACAACGAATGGGCCAAACTTACGACCCAATGGGTCCCTCTTAATGGCAAACGAAATATTTTTTGAGGCAAAAACTTCTTAAGGCGCGTTGGGCATTTTTTGAGACGGGAAAAAACCATTAAATTCGCGCCACTGTTACCGTAACCGACACCGCTTCGGATGTGTTCGGCTGTCCTCGGGATGTACACGGTTTTAATGTTTTTCCGATATGTCAGTGAGCGATGGCAAAGTATTCTGTTTGTGTTTTGTTTATATGACGATTCCAAAAATACAAATTGTTCAAGTTTTCAAAGCTGTCGGGACTCCCGGAGTGCCACTTTTTTTTTTAAATTTTATTGTGAAATGTGCCAACTCTTGACCTAGATCTCGCCTGGTGGAAAGCGATGGATGAGGTCAATTTCGAGGGGTATTTTTCAATGTTGAAGTGATACAATAGCTATAAAACCACAGAATAATAGTAATAAAACTTACAAGGTCGGTGGGCGCAGGCGCGGCGTGACCGTTGAGAGGCGTCGCACGAGTTGATAGTGACTCCGGGCCTGAAATTGTAATAATTAAACATAATTATTTTAATGATCCATCTGTTACTTAAGCTTAAATGATAAATCATTCTGCAGTTCTACAGGGTGAAATTGAATTCATGGGCATCCTTTTAAGGGGTCATTAATAATAATAATAATAATAAACCATTTATTTTCAGGTTACAAAGACCCATAGATACATACCTTAACCTAAGCATACATAATAATATAGTAACAATTTTTCTTCCCTACATTTTGACGAGTTATGTAAACATAAATGCAAGGAACAGCTGATTTTTTTTCGTGATTTTAGTTTTAGTCCCATAGTAAAAGTTGTTCATAATGATGAGTACAATGACCTCTTAAAAGGGTGCCCATTAATTTAATTTCACCCTGTATAATAATTGACTCAAATGTACATTATAGCCATCAGCATATGCATAATCAACGTTCCCACTGCTGGGCCACAGGCCTCCTCTGTGGGAGGCAGAGGGCTATAATCCACCACGCGAGCCCAGTGCGGGATGGTAGATGTCACATGTCTTCGAATTTTTGGTTCTAGGACATGCCGGTTTCCTCACGATGTTTTCCTTCACCGTTTTGAGATCAGTGGTGATGTATAATAATAACACCAACTCGTAAGTCGCGGTCATCAACACTTGACATCAACAGTTGTGCTCCATAAAAGTGGCCACTATTATCCGTTTTAGTGATTATAATAAAACTAAACAATGTAAAACTACCGTTTATAATAATATTAACGTATAATCTTGTAGAGCACAATTTAACGTGCTTATTTTCTGCATTTTCATTTTAAAATAAAAGAAATAACAAAAAAAACGATGAGGGCGCCACTGTGCGGTCGACGTATGGTCGGCGCCGTCTTAATATAAAACACAGGTACTTAATTTGTGTTTTAACTATTACAAAAAAACTCAAAACTCACCCATACTAAATTTCTGCATATCACTCAAATAGTTCTGACTAAAATCCCTCCCTTCCTCCTTCGGTCCTTCCAGCTTGGATACATCCAGGCCCTTAAAAACCTTATCCGGTTCGATCAGACTCTCGACCGGTTTAACCGAGATTTTAACCGTTTTCTCCTCTTTCGCTAGAGAGTCTAAGAATTCTCTATTCAGTTCTTCGGCGTTTTTGACTATAATTTCATCTTTGGTGGTGATCTCGCCCGTTTCGCAGTCGATGCCGAGTTTGTCGAAGGTGTCGAGTTTGTCGTACTCGGGGGCCGGCGAGGGAGTGGCGTCCCTCCGCGGCGAGTCGGTGACGTCGATGGTGGCGATGGTGCGCGGCTCCGCGTCCAGCTTGCCGTTCAGCTTCAGGGAGGAGCCGTTGCGTCGCTCGTGGTTCTCGAAGGGGAGAAGGAACCTGGAATGAGAGAGTTCTTTGTATTGTAAAACATTTTAAAAGAGTAACGGTGGAGTTTCTTGCCTATTCTTCTCCATACGAAAACTACCTTTTGGAATGGGCGACTAGAATCAATTCTATTTTAAGGTAATTTTTGACGTTCAAAAGTGCCTTTTATGTGCCTATTTGAAATAAATGCTTTGACTTTGCCTTTGTTAAGTGGTGGAATTGCAATTTTAAATTTTTTAGGCATGACTTTAATTTTTATTTTGGCGTCCTAGTAATTTTAATTGATACGCCAATGAATAATAAAAAGCTTGTTGATAAAAACCGTTGTATTTTTAAAGGAAAGGTGAATTTTTCATGGTTTTCCAGGGGTACCACGACAATTCGACCCTGAGAACTCGACCCGGGACAATGCAACCCTAGGACATACACGACCTCGATAACTTGAACCCGATCACTCAACCCCGTCTACTCGACTTTGACCATCTTAATCTGATAAGTAAATTATGGCACCCCAACCAAATGGGTTATGTTACAACTGTGACTAACCGCATGCGAGCGGTGCCGCGTGCCCTGCGAGCGCTACATCCAAGTTCTTTGCAGTTACTTGATTATTCAGTATTTATAAGACAAAACTGATAATATCGACCCTAAAATGAAAGTATTTCATAATATTTTTCGAAAAGACTATAAAAAAAGTCCAAATTAATTCTCTGGTTGTAACCGAAAATATTTAAAAACCTATTGACATAAATAGCTATGTCACTTAAAAGCCGTCGTCAGCAGGTCGTGAGGGTCCCCCCCAACCCGCGCGACCCCAACCGGGCACAAGTCCTCGTGACCCCCGGGTCCAAGTGCGGGACGGGAACACCGGGGTGGTTTTTAATTAGTAACAGTCTAACAGACCCATCCACGATTTATAAGCCCGGTACCAAAAAAAAAAAGGATTGAGTTGTTCTGGAATGAGTCGGTCGGGCCGTATTGTCTCAAAGTCAAATTGTCTCGGGGTTGAGTTATCGTAGTATCTTCCAAGGTGCTGATCCCGAAAGTGAGGTGCAAATCAAAATTCGTGAAGATAACACCAACATGTACAGACTGCGGAAAGCTTTTGAATTATACAGGGTGTAACAAGACCCTTCACGAAATCGTTATCTCCGCATTCTGTACATTAAACTAAGTACCTTAGACTTTTATTTTTGGTTTGAAAATTTGCTGTTTATGGTAATGCGCAATGGTTATACGCCAAATATTGTGCTTATGAGTGCATGCAACTGTACAGAGAGCATAAATTTAAAACTTGTTTTCGTAAAAAATCATCAAACTTTCGTAAAAAAATCAAGAAAAATTGTCCCATCGTTTATGGAACAGTTGTGCTACTTTTTCACAAACGATGGGACACTTAATATCGTGCCCTGCGTGTCCTGTCAGCTGCACGTTACAGAGTAGCCGAATTGTGGACGGAGTACATTTAGAATCTAAATGTACTCCGTCCACAATTCGGGATTCGGATCTTCTTCTCCTTAGTGTGTTGATGGCAATCTAAATTTTAGATTGCCATCAACACACTAAGGAGAAGAAGATCAAAAGAAGTTGGATTTTTAAGTTTCAATATCTCCGTAAGCAGGCTCCCAGGTATGGTTCGGTACAAAAAAATGATCATAACAACGGGAAGAACAAATGACTTCCGGCTTCGTAAAGCGTGTTTTTACACCTGTTATATACCTCTCATGGAAGAAAACGACATGTTGCGCCAATCCCAAATAAATTGTGATAAGGGCAGGAGAAAGTTGATGAGATACCTCTCGTAGTGCCTGCGGGTCCGGGCGGGCTGGTCGCGTGCCAGCGCGCGCCACAGGCGGTGCCGACACACACACGTACATACCTCTCGTAGTGCCTGCGGGTCCGGGCGGGCTGGTCGCGTGCCAGCGCGCGCCACAGGCGGTGCCGACACACACACGTACATACCTCTCGTAGTGCCTGCGGGTCCGGGCGGGCTGGTCGCGTGCCAGCGCGCGCCACAGGCGGTGCCGACACACACACGTACATACCTCTCGTAGTGCCTGCGGGTCCGGGCGGGCTGGTCGCGTGCCAGCGCGCGCCACAGGCGGTGCCGACACACACACGTACATACCTCTCGTAGTGCCTGCGGGTCCGGGCGGGCTGGTCGCGTGCCAGCGCGCGCCACAGGCGGTGCCGACACACACACGTACATACCTCTCGTAGTGCCTGCGGGTCCGGGCGGGCTGGTCGCGTGCCAGCGCGCGCCACAGGCGGTGCCGACACACACACGTACATACCTCTCGTAGTGCCTGCGGGTCCGGGCGGGCTGGTCGCGTGCCAGCGCGCGCCACAGGCGGTGCCGACACACACACGTACATACCTCTCGTAGTGCCTGCGGGTCCGGGCGGGCTGGTCGCGTGCCAGCGCGCGCCACAGGCGGTGCCGACACACACACGTACATACCTCTCGTAGTGCCTGCGGGTCCGGGCGGGCTGGTCGCGTGCCAGCGCGCGCCACAGGCGGTGCCGACACACACACGTACATACCTCTCGTAGTGCCTGCGGGTCCGGGCGGGCTGGTCGCGTGCCAGCGCGCGCCACAGGCGGTGCCGACACACACACGTACATACCTCTCGTAGTGCCTGCGGGTCCGGGCGGGCTGGTCGCGTGCCAGCGCGCGCCACAGGCGGTGCCGACACACACACGTACATACCTCTCGTAGTGCCTGCGGGTCCGGGCGGGCTGGTCGCGTGCCAGCGCGCGCCACAGGCGGTGCCGACACACACACGTACATACCTCTCGTAGTGCCTGCGGGTCCGGGCGGGCTGGTCGCGTGCCAGCGCGCGCCACAGGCGGTGCCGACACACCGCTTCATATCCGCCGCGCGCCGCCACGGACACGTACAGCGCGCGGAGAGACACTGGGGACGAAGGAAATACTAATATTATACAGGGTGAATTTTTCAAGTGGACGTGGATGGCCAAATCCAAAACTATGAGGAATAGCGAAAAGTACTCAAAGGAGTCTCGGGCTCGATTTTGATGAAAACTAAAACCGCATCATAGGATTTTTGAAAAATCAATATTTCTAGACAGGAATCGAACCCGTTGAGTTTGAAAAAAAAACAATGTATATTACACCATTCGATAGTGTCGCTAGTAAGGATCGAATTTTGGGAAGTAATGACATATGGCAGACTAAAGAAAAGAGCTCACAAAATCCTTTTTTTTTCTCTTATGTTACCTACCTACTAAATCTTAACTGATTAATTGTTCAAAATGATGTCCATTGTTTTCAATAAATAGCTGGATTCAACGTTTCAAGGATTATTCTGCATTCAAAATTTGAATTTAGAACATGATGTTGTGAAGTTGACTGCGCTACGGGTGTGTGTTAATAAAAATATTGAGCGTCATTTTGAACAAGGTACAGGTAATGTTGGTAAGAATACTTTAAAATAAGAAGCAGTTTATTAAATTAAAATCCAACATTTTCCTTAAGAGTGCCGTATGTCATTACTTCTCAGAATTTGATCCTTATTAGAGACACTATTGAATGGTGTAATAATAATACAGTGTGTGTTTTTTTTAATCAAAATCAACAGGTTCGATTCCAGGCTAGAAATGTTTTTTTTTTTTAAATCCAATTATGTTGTTTTAGTTTTCATCAAAATCGAGCACGAGACTCCTTTGGGTACTTTTCGCTATTGCTCATAGTTTCGTATTTGGGCATCCACGCCCACTTGAAAAATTCATTCTGTATATACAATGTGCCGATTTCCTTGTTCACAAACTAAACTAAATCCTAAGTTCAGTGCATCTTTTTCTTTCATTAAGAAAAGGACAGAAGATAGTTGGTCCTGTCAAATTAATCGGCGCCTGACACTATCCCATACAAGTTTAGACGTGATTAAAAACTTGCCTACTAAAATTACGTCAATTTACGTCAGGCATTATCTTTTTTTTATAATATATTGTATATATGAATAGATACATTATTATCATTTCCCATGCCTCGAATACAACAGATCATGAGTGTAAAAAAAATTAATTCAAATAAAATAAACTGAAATTGTTTATCCTGATAATAGGAAATCGTATTCACTTTTACACGTCACATACAGGGTGAAATTAAATTCATGGGAATCCTTTTAAAGGGTCATTGTACTCATCATTATGAACAAGTTTTACTATGGGACTAAAGCTAAAATCGCAAAAAAAAATCAGCTGTTCCTTGCATTTGTTCACTTAACTCGTCAAAATGTAGGGAAGAGCTGATTTTTTTTCCGCGATTTTACGTTTGGTCCCATAGTAAAAGTTGTTCATAATGATGAGTACAATGACCCCTTAAAAGGATGCCCATGAATTAAATTTCACCCTGTATAAAAAAAAATAAGCTAGATGGAGTCGACGCTTCGTATCTGACTACCCTTGAGAAGTGGCGAAACAAAATCAAGGGTCAAAGTCTCTTTTAAAGTCCAGACATAATCTTGGTCAGATCACGTGAGGACAATGTACATTGGTGTCTGAAATGGTCTTTTGATTAAAGAACCACACAGATTTGAATGGACCTGTCCAGTCAGTGCACGCATTTGTCTGTAATCGTGCAGCTCAACTATAGCCTTAAGGCTCTGTCTGTATGTCTGTGTGGGGGGTGTGGATGTGTGGGTGTAGGCGGGTGTGTGGGTGTAGGCGAGTGTGTGGGTGTAGGCGGGTGTGTGGGTGTAGGCGAGTGTGTAGGGGGTGTGAGTGTAGGCGTGTGTGTGGGGGGTGTGGGTGTAGGCGTGTGTGGGGGTGTGGGTGTAGGCGGATGTGTGGGGGGTGTGGGTGTAGGCGGATGTGTGGGGGGTGTAGGCGGGCGTTAGTGGGGGCGTGGGTGCAGGCGCGTGTGGGGGTGTGGGTGTAGGCGGATGTGTGGGGGGTGTGGGTGTAGGGGTGTGTGTGGGGGTGTGGGTGCAGGTGTGTGTGGGGAGGGGTGAAAGGGAGAGGTGTGTAAGTGGTCATATGTGTATGGGTGTGGGAGTGTGTGTAGGGGTGTTTGTGTGTCGGAAACTCGTAAGTCTGTTCTATTCGCTTGTACTATGACTTATCTAAGTACTCACAGTGCTTCAGAGTGTGTCCGCTCTTGAATGGCTCGCTCCGGTTCTTGTAGAACATCTTCAGTGCCTGGAGAAAGGCTCTGTCTTCGGGGGTCTGTTCTATCCTCTTGTACTCCTCCTCGTCGTCGTCGCTGGGAGGGGGGGCACCGTTGCGGAGGGACAGGCGGCGTCGGGTCTGGGGAGAGGGGACGAAGAACATGTTCAATAGTTTTTGTATTATTCGATACCCCTTGGTAAGGCTGGTTGTCAGACTTTTGGGTTTCTGAGGACCAGTAACAACTGTCAAAGATCGACAGGCGGGACGAGGCACCGACTGACCGATAAAACCGATTTAAAATTGAGATAGACTCATGATAGCACAAGTTTAAACCTTAGAGGTTTTTGGTTGCTATTTATTATGAATAATCCTGTATTCTTTTGTATAAATGATAAATAAAAAAAAATATATATATATATATCGCACACCCAGAACAACACTGTATTATGTCGAAAAATCTTAAAATCGAGTTTTTTATTTAATACAATAGCCAAAAATTATCCGCGCTAACTACGAAGACAGGCGTATTTATATAATACTGACACGCATTGGATTCTTCACATGCAATATTCAGGACATTCGCAATAACTTTGACATAACATGAAATAATGGTTTTTCCGTCCATTCTGAAAAATGAGCTATTTTGACTTAGTGCAGTGTTGATCTCAAAGTCAAAGTCAAAGCATTTATTTCAAATAGGCACATAAAAGGCACTTTTGAACGTCAAAAATTATCTTAAAATAGAATTGAGTCTAGTCGCCCATTCCAAAGAGTAGTTTTCGTATGGAGAAGAACGGGCAAGAAACTCCACCGTTACTCTTTTAAAATGTTTCAGGTACAATATTTTTCATACGTACATTAATTATATAATAACATGCGAGGACGATGCACCTAAAATAAAATTACTATACCACTATAGTTATATATTATATTCAGTTTTAATAGGTTTATGCGTATCTTTATATTTAAAATATTTATTCCTTAATTTTCATGATTGCACCTACCACTGTTTGTCTCGGCATCACTCAAAGGTTGACTGGTAGAAAATGCCTATGGCATTAAGTCCGCCTCTGTACATTTATGTGCTTGAAGTATTAAATAAATAAATAAAGACAATTAAGTAACTCACCGGCGGGTCACTGCTGTGGGCGGGCCCGCCGGCCGGCGGCTCGTCGGAGTCGGAGCGGTCGGAGCCGCGCTCGTCGGCGGCCGCGCGCTCGGGCGTGTGCGCGCGGCGCCGGCGCCCGCGCGGGCGGCCCTTGAGGCGCGGCGCCAGGTGGTTGCAAACGAACTCGTGCCCTTCCAGCTCGGGGTACTCGAACGTGTCCTGGGAACGGAGCCAATTGATCAATCAAATATTTATTATATTATTATTATTCTTCGTTTTGTTTTTGTTGTTGTACGTTCTGTCAAAGGTTTGTTTTCCAATTTTATGTTATAATATTATTTTCACTTCTCATGCTCTAAAAGTCCGTCTTTATGTTGTGCTTAGGCGACATAAAATCGCTTTTTATGTTCTAGTGCATAAAGTAAATTTTTTTTCTAAGACTAAAGTAATCAGGTCCAACAGCCACACGCACAATAAAACTTCGCACATTAAAATCGTGATTTATTTCATTTTCTTTAATTTATACCACTTCCGTGTTTTCTATCGTTAATGTAATAAAATCAGGTAAAATAGTTGTCATTTATTATTTAAAAAGGCAAAGAAACGTTTTCATTTTTTGGCAGTATGAAGTACCCAAGTCGAATGACAAATGATGAAAACTAAAAAAAAAAAAAACTTTTAAAAAGTTTCATGGCGGTATTATCTGTGGTGGCGGGAATTAGCTATGGATGCAACATTTTTGATTAATTATGTACTGTGTACTTTATGCCTGTTTCATTTTCTCGCAATCGAAGTGAAAAGCAGAGTGTATAACTCAGGCATAAACGAGCCATTTTACCCCTCGACTTAACTATCCACCCTCGCCTGCGGCTCGCGAGGATATAAACGCCTCGGGGTAAAATAGCTTCTTTTATGCCTTAGTTGTACAATCTACTATTTTTTACTCACCAAAACCCTTTTAACACACAGCTTTAGTTTTATTTCATTCCACCAGCCATTTATACAAACAGTTCATTTATATCGCCTTCAGTGGTACTTTTAAGGCCTGCGCACTCCGGGGACGGCAGGGCAGAGCATTTTACCCAACGTAAATTCATACTTATCTAGTGGTAACAAGATGTTTTTTTAGGATTTGCTTTCAGGACACTGAAGAGCTCGCTAGAGGATGCCGCGGCAAGATAAGACGGCATGCGACGGGAGGTAACGACACGTTGCTGCGGCGGCTTAGGGACGCCAAGGCATACGACGGTATGCGCTGGATTCCGCTAATATCGCAGGGTGTAGCAGTGCAAGCGAAAGTGCCAGCGTGCCGGTGGCAAAAACCCCTGCCCTGTCATCCCTGGT
Source organism: Amphipoea oculea (assembly GCA_945859645.1). Taxonomy (NCBI): domain Eukaryota; kingdom Metazoa; phylum Arthropoda; class Insecta; order Lepidoptera; family Noctuidae; genus Amphipoea; species Amphipoea oculea. Next base: position 750,235 of record OX243891.1, on the reverse strand, counting down.
GTGCACTGGCCCTCGGCATGCCGCGGGATGTCTCGGTAGCTGCCAGCGCGCTACGGTATCTAATAGGCCGCTGACTTTGTCAGTGTGCGCTGACCGGTGGCAAAATCTGCCCTGCCGTCCCCGGAGTGCGCAGGCCTTGAAAGTCAGTAAGATACAGGCGCTGGTACGGACTTGTGATGAGACGAGATGATGACCATATAAGTAAAACGAGTCTGAGTCTGTCAGATGAACATAGAAGATGGAAAAAAAGGACGTGGACGACCAAGATTGAAGACTGAGACCTCTTGAGTTTGCTTCGACCTTTCCTTTCAGAGTAGTCAGATAGAAAACGCCGACCTCATCTAGTTTTTATAATATGATTCACGTGTAAGTGTTTGTACAAACCTACTTACAGAAATAAAATAATTTATCATTTACCAATAACTTGGCTTCGAACAATAGAACACGAGCAACACAACATAACAGACAACCATCAACCGTACGATGTGGCGTAGAAAAACTAGGAGGGCTGACCCCATATAACTCCTCACCTTGCAGTACAGTATCCTGGTGTTGCTAGTCGGGGCCGCGTACCCTCCCAACGCTGCCACCAAGGAGTCTCGCAGCCATGAGGCCTGGATGCCTTCAAGCCTGGCTATGAGCGCCCGGTAGCGGCAGTACCTCGGGTATGAGAAGACCACCACGCCTGGAGCATTTTCGTCCACCACTGTAAGATCAAAAGGTTTTATTAGTAACATAATCACTCCTGGGACACCAGCTTCCTCTCTGTGAGAGGGAGTGGCCCGTAATCCACCACGCGGGCCCGGTGCCGGTTGCCAGATGTCACATATCTTCGAATTTTTTGGTTTTAGAACATGCCGGTTTCCTCACGATGTTTTCCTTCACCGTTTTAAGAGCAGTGGTGATGAAATAATTTACACAAAGTAAAGCGCCTGTCTGGGTTCGAACCATGTAAGTCGCGTCTCGTCTACGGGACGTCACGCTCGGTTCAAATAATCTCGCGTCTAATGACGTGCCTTTGACGTTGCCGGCTGGATAAACGATGTAAGTCTTAGCCCACACAGTCACATGCACATGTCGCGGAATTTACAAACGCCACATACGAATTACGCATCACATTGATGTCACGCAAATCCTGCATCGCGCATGCAAAGTTATCCGCGCGATTAGCATGTCCCGACATCATTCGTCGGACAGTAGCCCACCAGACACAACACCCGTCTGGTCGGAGGATCCTTCCTTTTTGGAGGATGTTAAACTATACACCCTGTTCCTCATACCTCTATGGCTCGCTCATCAAGTTGTCAGTAGTCACCCCCTTTCTAGCCATATCATCTCTCACACAGTCCAGCCATCGTTTCTCTGGTCTTCCCCTACTCTTACAGCTATCCAGATTCATACCCAAAGATTTCCGTAACCTAAACATTCTACATAATAGTAAAATTTACACTTCAAACACACATAGTCAGCTCATAAACTTACCAATAGCACTCTTCTCAGAATCAACGTCACTGAAGTCCAGTTTCGTGTGCGTGAGCGGTGCGTGGCGTGGTATGTCGGCAGGAGGTGCGCAGGCTCCGCGCCACACAGCTCGCAGCCCCCAGCGCCACTCGGTGCCCACGCACATCCAGGAGAGCAGGTCGTCTGCGCGCAGGACTACCTTGTCGTTGATGGCTAGTACTTCGTCCTGGAAAGAGAGAAAGATGATTTAAAATGTGTCTCACTGCCACAGTTATACATGCCATTTATCACTTTGCAGTTAGGTAAAAATGTTTCATTAAAGATATTTTTATTTTATCTGTTGGGGCGTATAAGGACAAAAAGGGGGCGACACCGAACTAAACTAAAATATAAACTAGCTTCTCTGACGTGTAAATCCAACACACTGTAACTCGAGTTGCAGTGTATTGCCTTAATAAAATAATAAAAAAAAAAAATTATAAAAATTTATTTAGACACATTTTGAAGACATGCTAAGCACAACAAACAAAAGATAGTATAATAAAAAAAAAATAAGAATATTAAAGATATAGTGCAAAAAAGTAGCGCTAGACCCCACACTAGGATACCCTGTGTCGTGGGATCGTTATTTCGGCGTTAATGACACATTGTAAGTGCACTAGTAGGTAGTTCAGTGATCGTATGGTTACTGAGTCTAAACAATATTTAAACTTACTTAACTAAAGGAAAAACATGCAAAATTACAATAAGGTTTGTGTAGGTTTGGGTAGTGTGAGGTTTGTGTGTGTGTGTGTGTGTGAGGTTTGTGTGTGTGTGTGTGTGTGTGTGTGTGTAGTGTAGTTTGTGTGTATGTATGTTAGTGTTAAAGGGATGTTTTAGGGGGATCCGGATGTGTTACACCTGGGTGAGTATTTGCGTCATCAGAGCTTCAGTCCGTGCATAGCTGATAGCCACTTAATAACTTTTTATATAGCACTCATAATAGCACTCATTTTATTATTTCGAGGTAGTTACATATCCCTATATTAATATTTTTTCAATAGACAGTATGTAGAAGGAGATATAAGCAAATACAAAACACTGTATTTTAGGTACATTTAAGGTTAAAAAAAGTTTTAAAAGCCCTTTTCACGAAATAGGTATTTCTGAGATACGGTGTTTTGGATTCACAAGTCAGTTCTGCCCGCGACTCATCCCGTCGCATTGCATCGCCTGAACGCACCTTTAGTTCGTTTTCGCTTAGCATTCTTTCTGTTTATCGTTTTGCTCGGCTCCTAAAAGTCCGAGCGTGATGTTAAATGCCCTAGCTTTCTACGAGAATTTAGGCTATCAGCTGCAAAAAGAATTTTTCAAATGCGACTGGCAGTCAGAGATTAGCGCGTCCAAAAAAAAATAATAATATACATATAGAAAAACTCTAGCTTTATTAGTATATAATTAATACAGGCTGTTACGGAAAGGGTACATCAATACAAACGGGTTGAAAAGTGTATCTGGTCTAGAATCTCTGTACAAAATTTCAGCTCAAAAGCAGTAACTTTGAAAATGCTTAATATTTTTTTATTTCGATAGTTTATCAAATTGAAATCATAAAAAACGTGTCACCGCACTACGAGGGTCATTATCCATTATCTGTAGTGTGTCTGTGCGCCTAGTACACGCACATCACCGCGCCGCCGCCGCGCGCCAGTGCAGCGCCGCCGTGATGTCGAAATAAAAAAATATTAAGCATTTTCAAAGTTAATGCTTTTAGCTGAAATTTTGTACAGAGATTCTAGACCAGATACACTCTTCAACCCGTTTGTATTTGATATACCCTTTCCGTAACACCCTGTATAGACAGATAAAAAAAAACGCGGGTATAGGAAGATTAAGGCAAACGTGATGATCAGAAGGTGAATACCCGTAATTAAAAACGTTCAAAACCTCTCTCTAGTCTCATCTCAGCGACAATCAATGTCAAAAACTTGTCAAAAGTGTAGTACAAGTTTTTGAATTTCCTTACGGAAATTAGAGGTATTTATGACAGACTTGCTGACCGCGAACTTCGTACCGGCATCGAAATCAGTCAATCCGTTATCGTCGACGTTAGAGCCAAAGCACACACGCTACTTTTTGCATCGGCGATCGGCGATTTTGCGGCTGTATCGATGCTGCATCGCGTTTTGGCGACTCTCTGCGTTCGGACGCGGTATCGGAATCGCGCGTTTTAGCGACTGCTCCGATGCTGCATCGCGTTTTGGCGACTCTCTGCGTTCGGACGTGGTATCGGAAGCGCGCGTTTTAGCGACTGCTCCGATGCTGGCGCAAATGCCAAATCGCTGCGACCGGCATCCGAATGTGTGCGGAGGGTAGCGTTCAGCCGCTGTATCGAGCTTCCGAAAAGCGACTGAATCGCCGCATTTGGCGTTTTTAAGTGTGCGGTGTGGAATGCTTGGTCGCTGCATTTAGCTTCTAAAAAGCAGCTGAATCGCCGTTCGCCGATGCAAAAAGTAGCGTGTGTGCTTTGGCCCTTAATCGTTGTCGTGAGAAAATGTATTTTTTTTTTTTCGTAAAATTTTTCCCGTGTTTTTATAGTTATTCTGCTAATCTAAGATCATTAAAACCCATCCAGCCGTTCATGAGTTATAAACGGTGTAACTAACCCGATTTAATATAGATTGAGACTTTTTTTTGATATATGGGAAATCATCAAATGACTCCTCCCGCTCTGTGTGGAGCGGAAGGGAGTGTCAGACTCTTGCTGACTAAAACCCATCCGTGTTCCTTCCTTAGCCCTTTATGTTCCGGGGCAGCGGTAACCCTTTCGGACAATCTTGCTAATAGATTGAGACTGAGATCAGACTGTGAACGTTCTTAAAATTACGAGAATTGCCCCTCTGTTTTTTATCTTTATTTTTAACTTCTCTTGCACAGGTAGTGTACTGACAATTTGTGTTGCGTATTATACGCGTGTTTGAGCCAATAAATTCTTATCTTAGTTCAGGCAATCTGGCTATCTTCCCTTACAATATAAAAACCATTGAGTAAAGCCCTTTTAATCCTTCCGGAGATGACAATCATAAAAGGTATTTTTTAAGCCCGTTATTCTCGCTAATGGTTTAATATCCGTTTTCAAACGTTTACAGAATAAATTGCTAGTTAGCGAGTTATTTTGAAACTTAGCTTTTGCCCGCGATTTCGTCCGCGTGTTTCTTGTACAGACGCCAGCACATCAAGCTACCCGAAACTGTAAAATTTTCCCAATCAACTTTGAACCTTATGTTTTAGCGATAAAGTTGAAAATCTATCAAAGAAATTTGACAGCTTGTAGTAGCTTGATGTGCTGGCGTCTGTACCACGTCGTCGCATCGCATCGCCCGCTTTCGTTCTTTCTGACTCGGCTTATTTTAGTCATGTAGGTATTGAACTTTTGTATGAAACAGCAGATTTTTTTTTCGTAATTTCAGAGTTGGTCCCATAGTGAAAGTTGTTCATATTCACGGGTAGAACACCCTGTAAAAATTTGGATGGTGATCAAAAAATCTTCCTGTATATATTTTTTAATCCGACTGGTAAGTTCCAGAGATTAGCGCGTTCAAACAAACATACAAAAACCTCTTCCAGTTTATTATTAGTACCTATAAGATTAAGTATTTTAAAAATACATAATTAAAATAATTAATAACAATTAACATTCTAGCCGTGGGATCTTTTTTTCGTTTTAGTATTTAACAACATTAAACTTTATTTGTTATTTGGTAACAATACTATCCGTACTATCCATACTAATATTATAAATTCGAAAGTAACTTTGTCTGTCTGTCTGTATGATACCTTTTCACGCCTAAACCACTGAACCGATTTGGATAAAATTTGGTATAGAGATAGTTTGAGTCCCGGGGAAGGGCATAGGATAGTTTTTATCCCGATATTCCCACGGGATCGACACTTATGCGGGTGAAACCGCGGGGCGCAGCTAGTAAAGTATATGTTGAATTGTTTATAGTATCAACAATTCAACACAAACTTTAAACACCGGCAAAATTTTCATAGCGTCCAATTGATACCATCGCATCGCCCGCGCGTGTCTAGTGTTTATCGTTATTATTAAGGGTGGTTTATTTCGTGCCAATTTTTACTCTATTTATTTAGTTTTGTTTATTTTAACTAAGTATTTTAACAGACCGATAACAACTGAATTAACCGGTGTACTTCGTAACGTAACTCCGTGTCTCGGAGAGCACGTTAAGCCGTTGGTCCCGGCTGTCATTCGCGGATCTTTGACAGACGTTACGGGTCATCAGAAGCCCGAAAGTCTGACAACCAGTCTTACCAAGGGGTATCGTATTACCCACTAACTGGGTTGTGGAGGTCAGATAGGCAGTCGCTCCATGTAAAATACTGGTATTCAGCTGCATCCAGTTGGACTGGAAGCCGACCCCAACATAATTGGGAAAAGGCTAGGTAGATGATAAGATTATACACACTTTTAGTAGGAGCTAAAAAAAACATTTTTCCAAAAAAAAAAACAACCGACTTCAAAAAAACACTACAAAGTGATAAATAACTTTAATTTCGGAAGTCGGTATCGTTGTCGTTGGTTCCGCATTTTCGTATTTTGACACCGACTTCCGAAATTAAAGTTATTTATCACTTTGTAGTGTTTTGTTTTTTTTTTTGTAAAAAAGTTTTTATTTTTCACTTTTAATTGTACCTACCCCACAAAAAAGTAAACGAAAAGATCGTAAATGTAGACAATGTAGATATATTTCTAGATTTTTCAAAAACCGCTTGTCCGATCTCGATAAAATTTTCTTGGGACAAAAAAAGATTTTTTCAAATCGATTGGCAAGCGACGCGACGGACGGACGGAGTTATGCGTGAACAAACATAAAAAAAAATACAAACATCCGAATTGAGAACCTCCTCCTTTTTAGAAGTCGGTTAAAAACTAACTAGTCGCAAGAGAAGGTCAATATTTTGCGAAATAGAATTGTAATCACTTAATTACTATAAGCAATCAAAGGATTACGTCATGTTATTTGGTTAAAGTTAAATTAAAGACGTCTCCTGACGATACATAGTTAAGTGCAATAAACTGTAAGTCGAAGGTCGTAGGACAGTGTGATAATTCTTATTTCATTTCAGGCAGGTATTGTTGTTGTGTTGTGTGTTGTGGGATTTATGCTGAACTGGGCCTATTTGGCACACTATTTTAAGTTTTTAACCCCCGACAGAAACAGAGAGGTGTTACAAGTTTAACGTGTGTATCTGTGTGTCTGTCTGTGCCATCGTAGCTCGCAAACGGCTGAACCGATTTTGATGATTATTTTTTTCTGTTTTTTCTTTATGTGTGAATATTGTGCGCCTTACTTGAAACTTGTAAAAAAGGTTTATTTAAATGTCTAATGTTCAAATGGAGTATAGGTAAAAACGACTGTCTAAGATCTACAAATGGCAGTCGTGACCCACAGCTGTCGTAGGTGTTCAAAAGGGAATAAAGTTGAATATTTGTTACTTATTGTTCCCCCACGGTAAAATATTGATTGGTGCTCAAATGGGAATACCTTTGGTGCTCAAACGGGAATACTTCCTTTCCGGGGCACGGAGGGGTCTCCGTATGTAATGGATGGTCACCCATCTACAGCCAACCGATCTAGCCGAGCTAAAGATCTGCCTACCCCGTAAAGTTAGTAACGTTGCTGACGCTACTTGGCTACTAGAATGCTGACGCTACCACAGTATGTGTACATAATTAAAGCAGGCACAAATAAATCGGAGGGGGGAGCTCCCCGAGTTACTGGCGGGTGGGGGAGGTGGCCAGGGAACGGATTTAGGAGTTAGGGGTGAAACTTATTTAGAAAGAAAGAAATTATTATTACATTATAGAAATAAAATAATATAGCATAATAATTTGGTGATTTTTAACAGTCCTTAAAAAGGGTAAGAATGTGAGTTACGACTGAGCACCTTGCGTTTACTTTTATAGTTTAAGTAACTAATACAATATCATAAATTATTTTTTCACTTCTCATGCTCTAAAAGTCCGTCTTTATGTTGTGCTTAGGCGACATAAAATCGCTTTTTATGTTCTAGTGCATAAAGTAAAATTTTTTTCTAAGACTAAAGTAATCAGGTCCAACAGCCACACGCACAATAAAACTTCGCACATTAAAATCGTGATTTATTTCATTTTCTTTAATTTATACCACTTCCGTGTTTTCTATCGTTAATGTAATAAAATCAGGTAAAATAGTTGTCATTTATTATTTAAAAAGGCAAAGAAACGTTTTCATTTTTTGGCAGTATGAAGTACCCAAGTCGAATGACAAATGATGAAAACTAAAAAAAAAAAAAACTTTTAAAAAGTTTCATGGCGGTATTATCTGTGGTGGCGGGAATTAGCTATGGATGCAACATTTTTGATTAATTATGTACTGTGTACTTTATGCCTGTTTCATTTTCTCGCAATCGAAGTGAAAAGCAGAGTGTATAACTCAGGCATAAACGAGCCATTTTACCCCTCGACTTAACTATCCACCCTCGCCTGCGGCTCGGGTGGATATAAACGTCTCGGGGTAAAATAGCTTCTTTTATGCCTTAGTTGCACAATCTACTATTTGATTATTAAAAATTAATATAGATACTTATTCTAATCAATCTGCATACCTAGCCTTTTCCCAACTATGTTGGGGTCGGCTTCCAATCTAACCGGATGCAGCTGAATACCAGTGACATGCACCAACTACCTATCTGACCTCCACAACCCAGTTACTGGGTAATACGATACCCCTTGGTAAGACTGGTTGTCAGACTTTCGGGCTTCTGATGACCCGTGTTATATTATTTATTTATTTATTAAGGTACACCAACAGCTTCTATGTATACATTTTCTTAAGTACATATTATGTTACATAATTACCAAAACTCAAAAACCCTTTCCCAAATCCGTCCCCGCGCCATTCTAAATGAAGGTGGGTGGGGGTTGAACTAAAATTGCTTTCGAATAAGTAACCGGCCCCCGGATATTTAGAGAGGGGTGAGCGATCTCGCTTCTATACCGAAACGGTATCACGCTGTATATGGGACAGCTGATTTTGATAACAGCCGCACGGGTCTATCGCTCAGGTTAAGCTGTCCTTGCCGCGGTTGGTCCGTGGATGGGTGGCCACACATACGAAGACCCCTCCGTGCCTCGGAAAGCAGTTAAGACGTTGGTCCCGGCTGTCATTCGTGGATCTTTGACAGTCGTTACGGGTCGTCGGAAGCCCGAAAGTTTGACAACCAGTCTTATCAAGGGGTATCGTATTACCCAGTAACTGGGTTTTGGAGGTCAGATTGGCAGTCGCTACATGTAAAATACTGGTATTCGGCTGCATCCGGTTAGAGCCTGTGCACACCACGTTTTTTAAACGCGCCGTTGACGCGCATTTTAGAAACGAGCGTCGACGGCGCGCTTTTATCCTACAGAAGGTCTACAGGCTGCGTCTGTATCGCTACAAACGCGCGTCCACGGCGCGTTTAAAAAACGTGGTGTGCACAGGCCCTTAGACTGGAAGCCGACCCCAACATAGTTGGGAAAAGGCGGGCAGATGATGAGCTGGTTTAGAAACAGGATGGGGAAGTGCTTCTTCTCTTTAATTCTACAGCTAGTACTTGTTAGTAAACGAGATTGTATTCGGAAAAAAGGCATTAGTGATTCTCTTTTTTTTCTCTATTTTGTTAAAGAGTTTTTCCATTAATTTTATCGGAGGAATAATTTTGAATTTTTGACAGTTCTTCCATTCAAAAAGTGTCGGACGTCAATTTTATTCCACGAATAAAAATTATCTGTACATTGAAAAATCAGCCCTAATCAAGTTTATTTTTTAATTAATTAAGTATTACCTACATTTGTGAATGAAAGTGTATATCTGTATGTCTGTCCGTTTGTCCTTTACACGTGTTAACGGCTAAACGGATGTTGATTAGATTTAGCACATATCGCTTGTCCGGAAGAATACAGTATCATGTCAAAATTTGGCACTAACTGACTTAATAATACAGTTCGACTAAAAAAAGGTACGTTCTACCGTTTAAATTAGGTCGAAAATCGCTTTCACCATGAATAAAAAAAAAATAGGATACATACTAATACCTACATATTAATAATAAAAAATAATCTGTTTATCTTATGGATATACCACAATATTTTGAGTTAAAAACTTTAATCGCTTCTCCTGAAAAAGTACGTTTTTAGAGTTAATACAGTATTCTTGCGGGCAAGCGATATGTAGACCATGACCTGGGTTAGGACAGAGGAAATTTATTATCTCGTAGTTCGTACCCGTGGGGTAATTTCCGACCTCCAAATAAGACCTTCTAAATTGTACTTCCCATAGAGCTTTCTAGAATCAAGCCACTTTAAATCAGTGAACCACATTTGCCCTTCCAGAATAAGGCTGCGAATTATTTTAGCCCCTTCATAAGAATGTTTCGTAGTAATTCGCAATTTAGTTAATAACCTTTTTTCCTACGGCTTTGCTTGTACGGATTTTAAATTTTATGATGAGGTCAGGGAGGTGCGCTGTCATACCATATAGGTATACACTCTTATAGCAGGTCAACTATCATCTGCCTAGCCTTTCCCCAACTATGTCGGGGTCGGCTTCCAGTCTAACCGAATGCACGTGAATACCAGTATTTAACTTGGAGCGACTGCCTATCTGACCTCTACAACCTTGTTATTGGGTAACTCGATACCCCTTGGTAACACTAGTTGGCAGACTTTCGAGCTTCTGACTACCAGTAACGACTGTCAAAGATCTACGAATGACAACCGGGACCAACGTTTTAACGTGCTTTCCGTTTCACGGAGGGGTCTCTGTATGTAATAGTAAATAGATGGTCACCAATAAAGAAAAATCTTATCCGCGGAACCCTAATCTTCGTCTTCAAAATGTGTGCAGAACCCAATTCTACCCGAGAACAGAACGCGGTGTACATTTACAATTAAAAGCATAACCGTGTGTGTGTTGTTGTTAATACGGTGTGTATGCCTTGTACAGGTTGATGTTTTTAGGATAAGTACCTACTAATTTGTTTTCATTACATTTTTGTGTATAGAATGGTTTTTTTCTTAAAAAAGGACGGTTAAAAGGAAGATTACTATAATCACCGCGGTTGGTTGACAGATGGGTGATCAGTGATCACAGTTTGATGTAAGCAGACTGGAGAACACTGCTGACTATTGATATAAGTCCTAGCTACACCATTAGTTGTCAAAAACGGCTATTTTATTCCGAAATCACAGTGAACTATCCTTTAACAAACGAGACAAAGAAGCAAGAACTAGGTATCGAAACTGTAATAAATTAAGAATTCAAACTCTTAGCAAAAACACATCATCATCTGCCTAGCCTTTCCCCAACTATGTTGGGATCGGTTTTCAGTCTAACCGGATGCAGCTGAATACCAGTATTTTACATGGAGCGACTGCCTATCTGACCTCCACAACCCAGTTACTGGGTAACACGATACCCATGGTAAGACTGGTTGTCAGACTTTCGGGCTACTGACGACCCGTAACGACTGTCAAAGATCCACGAATGACAGCCGGGACCAACGGCTTAACGTGCTTTCCGAGGCACGGAGAGGTCTTGGTATGTGAAGATGGCCACCCATCCACGGACCAACCGCGGCAAGCGTAGCTTAACCTGATCTATCGACCCGTGCGGCTGTTATTGTTTAGCCACGAGGCCTCTAGCCAAAAATACATATCCATACTAATATTATAAATGCGAAAGTAACTCTGTCTATATGTCTGTCTGTCTGCCTGCCTCTCTGTCTGTTATCTCTTCAAGCGGCCGAATAGATTTTGATGACCGGCACACGGATAGAGAGAGAGATTTTCACGAGATCAGAGAGATGCATGAGATTTTTACAGAATAAACCCGCTGGGTTAGGACATGGGACACTTTTATCCAGGTAGTACGTTCCCGTTGGATAGTTTCCCTATCCACGCGGGCGAAGCCACTGACGAAAGGTAGTATTAAATGGAAAATCGAACCCCATACCTACAAAAGACAAACATTTTGTCACCATACCATTACCGATGATCACCCCTCACAAACTATTCAACCATAAAAAAAAATCCATCGAAATGTAAAAAGACGTATGTACTTATAAAAGTCATAACTCGACCCCTTTCAATGGAAATACAATCATTTTCCATTGAACTAAGGTTCAAATTCAGTAAACAGTTGACAACTCTAAAAATAGATCGAAGGCCACTACTCGATACTTTACGAATATTATAATATTTTGTATATTCTTAAAGACAAAAGAAGGTAAATATTCAGTTCCACTTGTTAAGACTAGAAGCTGACCACAGGGTTATTACCCAGTAACTGGGTTGTGCTTGTGAATGCTTCGGAAAGCACGTTGGTCCCGGCTGTCCTTCGTAGATTTTTGACAGTTGTTACGGGTAGTCAAAAAGCCCGAAAGCCACGGGTGACGGGTCGAAAGGTCGGTCCGCGGGTGGGTGACCAACCATTACCGATACCGAGACCCTCTTCCGTACCTCTGAAAGTACGTTGAACCGTTGATCCCGGCTGTCATTCGTAGATCTTTGACAGTCGTTACGGGTAGTCAAGAAGCCCGAAAGTCTGACAACCAGTCTTACCAAGGGATATCTTGTTACCCAGTGGGTTCTGGAGGTCAGATAGGCAATCGCTCCATATGAAATGCTGGTATACAGCTAGGGTTGCCAGGCGTCCGGATAAAGCCGGACACAGTCAGGCTTTTTGGTTGCGTGTCCTGCCAAATCAGACGGTGTCCAGCCTGTCCGGCTTTTGTTAGGCTTTTTAAATTTGCCCAAAGCGTGCGCGGCGCGCCCCCGCCTCCCCGTCACTCTTCATCACCACCCCACTCTAGTGTGTAAGTGTATTAATTACTTTAAAAAAATTGTCGTGTTATGCTAACACAACACTACTGTTCTTGCAAATTCATTTTTAAGACTAAAAAGTAGGGGCGTCACAATGATGTATAAAACTATATATAATACGTCATTGGGGCGTCATGCTTTTTTACCCAAATGTCCGGCTAAACTGGCTGGTCTGTCCGGCTTTTTGGTTTTAAGACCTGGCAACCCTATATACAGCTGTATCTGGTTATACTGGAAGCCGACCCCAACATAGTTAAGAAAAGGTTAGGCAGATGATGATGAAAACTGATTACAAAGAAACCTACAATGTATAATTAAACGTTTAACGTAAATAACAAAATTAAAACCTAACTTAACTAAAACTATACACAAACTAAAACATAGCGTCGAAAAATTCCTTCGCATCGCTGTCGACTGGTAATGTACCCAAGAGACTGGCGCCATTACCACGTTGTATGGCAAAGTAGTTGAGTATTATAATATCTGGGATTCTAGGATGACGTGTTCATGACGATTGGTAAAGAAATGTATGTTATCAGTGTAATCTCTTATCATGAATACTCATATCTACAAATAACAACATATCTATTGCGATAACCCATCCGTCTGCCAATTTTAATAATCCATACTTAATATTGTTTATGCGAAAGTGTGTCTGTCTGACTGTTACCTCTTCACGCTTAAACCCCTGAACCGATTGAGATGAAATTTGGTATAGAGATAGTTTGAGTCCCGGGAGAGGACATAGGATACTTTTTTTTCCGATATTCCCATGGGATCGACACTTGTGCGGGTGAAACCGCGGGGCGATGCTAGTATGATGACAATTTTTCTTTTAACCATTAATTTGTTAACCCATGCTCGTGGCTAAGTAATAACAAACTCAAACTCAAAGCATTTATTTCAATTAAACCATTTACAGGCACATTTGAATTGTCAAAATTAAATAGTCGGTCAGTTACCTAGTCAGAAAGTTGAAGCTAGTTGCCCATTCCAAAGCGTAGATCTCTATGGAGAAGAACGGGCAAGAAATCCAAGAACACTCTTTTAAATCAAGATATTACAAAATCCTGGGTACATTATTCTTGTTGCTTCTACAGGGTGTTACGGATAGGGTATATCAATACAAACGTGTTGAAGAGTGTATCTGGTCTAGAATCTCTGTACAAAATTTCAGCTCAAAAGCATTAACTTTGAAAATGCTTAATATTTTTTTATTTCGACATCACGGCGCTGCACTGGCGCGCGGCGGCGTGATGTGCGTGTACTAGGCGCACAGACACACTACAGATAATGGATAATGACCCTCGTAGTGCGGTGACACATTTGTTATGATTTCAATTTAATAAACTATCGAAATATCGCTTTTGAGCTGAAATTTTGTACAGAGATTCAAGACCAGATACACTCTTCAACCCGTTTGTATTGATATACCCTTTCCGTAACACCCTGTATATGTGAGAACAATGTAAAACAAACAGCACCCTAATAGCGTAACTCACTATCAACCGGAATCAGAATCATTTTAAAGCCAATTGCTAATCCATTGCTTCATAAGTTCGAAAAATTTGTCTGCTCAACACGTAAATAACGCAATGAATGTTGTTGAACTGTCAAAATAAAACCGATTCCGATTGATAAATTTTTACGCAATTGCCCCGCCGATTTAGATGAAATTTGGTATAGAGGTAGTTTGAGTCACGGGAAAGGACATAGGATACATTTTATCCCGATATTCCCACGGGTACGAGACTTATGCGGGTGAAACCGCGAGGCGCAGCCAGTAATATTTAATTTTATATGGGACCACCCCTGAGGCATAACCTATCCATTAAAAAAATAATTTTTGAAATCGATTTACAATTGCCGGAGATATCGCGTAAGAAACATACAAAAAAAAAACATACAATCGAATTGAGAACATCCTCCTTTTTGAAGTCGGTTAATAAAAGAAAAAAGAAGTCATTAATTCTCATGCCCTTATAATTATTTGTAGGATACACTCTAAAATACAATATTTCAGACAAAACAACTACTAAATATAATTTTGACAATTCCAAATACACAAACTCCAAAAGTCCAAAGTTACCTAGTTCCCGAAAAGTACCTAAACGTTAACGAAAAATAAATAACATTGCACTCTAAAATCCAATATTTTGGACTAAACTACGACTCGATATTGTACATATACATGTACACGTAGATACGTAAGTATATAATACGAAGATTATGCGTGTGTGGAAACAAGGTGAACTTATACAGCGTGATGCTTTTCTGGATGTTTGTTTTATTTAAGTTGTGGGTTGTAGGAGGGTGTGTGGAGGTTATTTTAGTTCTAGAAGATAATTATAAGTATGTTCTAGAAGATAATTATAAGTATGTGTGTGTAATAACTTAGTAAGTTATCAATTATCACACAATATTTTTTCAATAACCTAACATTATTCCACTACAAAGTTGTCTTATCACTATTCTTCTAAGGCAACAGATAAGTTATCTACAAGAACGTTACACGTTATCAATCAATCTAACAAATGACAAATTTCATGGTTTATAAAAATAAATACTTACCCCCTTATTCATAATCCTATTTTATCTCTATTTTAGCTAAAATAGGTTTATAGAACGTTTGTCTTTATCTGTCACGTTGTCATTTCTGTGTGTAAGAAAGAGACAAACCCCATTTTAACTAAAATAGGTTTGATAAGTTTTATGAATAAGGGGGTTAGATAATACATATAATACAACTAATTAACAACAACACAATAATACAACTAATTCAACAGATTAAAGGCCTCTTCCTCTCTCCTACTTTGCTGTGCCCGACAGAATTAACAATGACCATTTTTTTGTACCACCTAAATTCACATTGTGGAATTCAAATAAATATTCAGTACTTATTAAAATATTGAGTAAATAAATACATAAATAAATAAAAACTTTATTCAGTTCAGAAAAAACACGGTACATTGTAAAAAAAAAAAACAAAACTAGTCCCAGATTATAAGGAGCCTGAGGTAATAGGTTTTTACAAAATGCCCTGGACCCCACACTAGGATTCCCTGTGTCGTGGGGTCCAGTCTCTTCCCAAGTAAGGCAAACATTTTACGCACAGCACAGTAGGTACAGTAGAGAGACGAAGACACGGATGAGTAGTTGAGTATTTGCAAAGATACACTAAATTAACGTTTAAATATTGACTTTTATTTACTATTTATTCAATTCAACTTAGCTACAGAAAACACTATTACATACTATCTTTAGACAAAGAAAATTGCAGACATATTTTAACACGTTGCGTAAAACAATAAAATTTCTATCGTGTCTCCTTCAGCGTCCTTCAACCGATTAACAAACAATATTTTTTATCTATTAAATAAAAATCATACACTGCCATACAAAACCAAATTCACAAAGTCACACATTTTTCTTTTTCTCAAAAAAGAAACCTAACTAAATCCTTTTCAAAAAAGCATCACGCTGTACGTACCACATGTGACACACACATACAAACGCACACAACCACATGTACAATTGATAGCGTTCGTCGGATCTATTCGGTGCAACGCCCCGGCCTTTAGGGTGCGTTCACACTCTCCGACGGACTTTTTTTGCAAATTATGCTAAATATGTTTTTTTTTTTGTGTTTTTGTGCTTGTGAGAGTGATACATTATCTTTCACACACACACGTTTATAGTTAGATTAATATGGAAACCGACCCCAATATAGTTGGGAGAAGGCTAGGCAGATGATGATGAGTAGATTTATATTATTGGTAAACAAACAGTATTATTTAAAACAATATAATTATGAGATACTACAAAAAATAACCAAGAGGTCCTATCTATGCAATTAAAAAATAAACAGTTTTTCTTTAAATATACTTAAAAAAATATGGTAAGTGTAAGCTGGATTTATCGAAGATTTGTATGTTAAGAAAACAGTATTCTGCGAGGCAAAAATGAGATACTACAAAAAAGTAAACAGTTAAGAAATGTTGGAGTTAAGTTGCATCGAAGCAATGGATTAGCAATATCCTTCAAAATGAGTCTGATTATGATTGATAGTGTTACGCGATTGCTGTTTTTTTTTTATGTCAATGAATTTAAAAAAGGCAAAGCCGTCCATGTATTATATTATAATATGTCAACACACTAATTTTTATAACTTTTACAATAAATCCAGATCAAATATTAATCGAATATTCTCTAATTATTATATTAGTCAAATTAATGTTTAAGGCTTATCGTCGACAGTGTGTAAGCGTCCTAAGCGACATAAATTCTCAATAACACGAAATGGCGGCGCGGGGCGCGGAGCGGGGGGGGACACAGGGACGTACTCTGCACGTACCAGTTTTATTATTTAAGTAGCTATTGTAATATTTTTTTTTTTTTTGTTTTTATTTTATGATAATTATGTTTGAAATCATTGTAGGTTAGTTAAATCGGCAGTTTTAAAATTTAGTTTGACTATTATTTATTTATTAATATATAAATTAAATAGATAATTATTATTTAAGTACATGCTTAAAACAAAAAACAAAAACTTATTGCTTAAAAACAATATTCCATCTAACACTAAAATATACAGGGTCCCATTAAAATATATGGATAAATTTTAACACAGCGCTCAGTACGTCTAACTAAAGATATCCAAGCAAAAAAAAAACAATGATTAAAGTGATTTAATTTTGACCTGTAAAATAATAAATTGCCACATTAGTGTATTTTTTTATAAAATTGATAAGAACTTAGATGAGGAAATTGCACAAATAAAACTGGTTTTTTATCGTTTGTATTAAGGAAAAATATTACGATACCTAAATTCAGCTGATGCTACACAATAACTGAGTACCTAGGCATTGACTGGGATGGCTAAAAATAGAATTTTCCTTGAATATAAAGCTTTATATAGTTAGGAATAAAAATGTCCCGCATTATTATAAAATTAGCGTTGTTGTGGGACTGTCTTATATGTATAATTTTGAAGTTTGAAAAGTGCTGATTCTCAGCCTAATTTGAATAAATGACTTTTGATTTGATTAAAATCGATTCCTTGAAATTTTTTGTATATTTCGAGTATCTAAAGTTTTTTTTTTTGTTATTGAAGTTTTCTAGAGTAGTAAATATAAATTACGATTAGTACAAATATTGGATAAGGCTGGCACAGGAGCGTGGTGATTGGCACAAGAAAAGAGAGGCCTGTACCCAGCAGTGGGTGACGTCGGGCTGTGCATGACGATGATGATGATGCGTACAAATATTTAATTTAAAGAGGTGTGTTTTATATTTGAACGACATATTCTTTGTCCACAATATTGTAGATAGTCTGTCATAAATTATGTATAAACTTAAACGGGTATCTTCAAGGTCAAACAAAGCATCATTTTATAGACAACTTTAACTTTTTAATTAACTGTGGGACTGTGTGTGAGCAATACATCGGTGTCATTCGCTTTTATCAACAGACTAATTAACACACACACACACACTTGTATGTGGCTAGCTGTAAGTTTTCCGAAAAAAAAAATCTATACATCTATAAAAATAAATAAAATCCATGTGTCTGTTTGTAATGTCAAAAGTATATACGGTATTAAAAAGAAGTAAACTATAAATTTATATAATAAAGAGAAAATATTTATTTTTTTGTTTTTCTTTGTTACGCTTTAACGCTAAAACGGCTGGACGGATTTGGATGAAATTTGGCACATGGGTAAACCATAACCTGGATTAGGGCATAGCAGACTTTTAACCCGATGTTCCCACTAAATCGAGACCTAAATGCGGTTGAAACGCATGCGCATCTAGTTTGAAATATAAAATTAAAAACCTAGTTTCCTAAAAAATATTTATGTTAAATGTGTTTTGTGGTATGTATGTGTGTGTTTTATGTTATTGTTTCTCAGTAGCAGCCCGGAGCTTGGATTTGTGCCCGGTTGTTGGCAATAAGCTCGCCCCCTATTACATGGCACTTAAACATGCTGGCGAAATTTTTGTGTACTATACATTGGTACTGTAGAGACCTCCCTGCGAGACAGGCCGCTAATATTTGAAGGCATATTCCATTCGAACGTTTAAGCATGTGTCATAGAGAGTCGTAGGTTTGACGTATAAAGAATAAGATGGAATAATTATTTATATATGATGAAAGACTCCTGAATAATATCCTATGAATGTCTAATGGGAGTTTCTTTCCAATAAAATAGTTCCCATCTGTAGTTAACCCCAGTAGAGTCGGCAAGACTCTCTACAGTACACCTCTGCCAACGCCTTCCGGGAAACAAGGCGTGATTTTATGGGTGTATGTGTGCGTGTATGTGTATGTTAATAATAAAAAATCGCTAAACCAATAATGTCTAGATTATGCATTACTTACCCGTATCTCGCATATTAAACAAGATTAGCGTGTTTGCTCTTTTTTTTTAATCAAAACTTGATTGATCACGAATTTAACACTATATCAAAATACCTACCTAGTTTTATTAGTACAATATACATGGTGATTTTTTTTATTGTTTACTAGTTTCTGCTCGCGGCTTCGCCCGCGTGGATGTGGGAAATTAGCCCACGGGAACGTGCTACCGGGACAAAAAGTAGCCTATGTCCTTCCCCAGGATGCCGTCTATCGCCTTGCCAAATCTTATCGAAATCCGTTCAGTGGTGTAGGTGTGAAAAGGCATAACTTACTTTCGAATTTATAATATTACTAGCGGCCCGCCCCAGCTTTGCATAGGTGCAATTATATTTTTCGAATTTCCGAAATTTTCTTTCATACAAACCTTATCCTGGCAATACCGAACACAACAAAAAAAAGAATTATCCAATTTGGTGCAATCATTCGGAAGTTATGCGCGTACAGACATTTCGGCGACTTTGTTTTATACTATGTAAGGATATTATTTTTTGAATAATGACAAATATTAAATACAATCTAACACTTTAAAAATATTTAACACAACGAACTATTAACACTAGGTCCTAAATTAAATGACCTATACAAATAAATACAATGAAATTGCATTGCAGTCGTTATTTGTCACTTCAATCTATACATACAAATAAATAAAATTGAAGTGCTTGCAATGTCAAAATAACAGCTTTTTACTAATTGCATATATGTATACCGTACTTAAAACAAACAAAAAACATTTACAAAAATCTCTGTCTAGTTTTTCCGGCTAATCTCCGAAACGACTGGACCGATTTTGGCGGGACTTTCACTGGCAGATAGCTGATGTTATGAGTAACTTACTTTTATTTTAGAAACAGAAAAACCATTAGTAAAGTCATTCTTGTTTTCCGATATCCACGCGAACGAAGTCGCGGCCACAGCTAGTCACTTTTTAGAAACCGCTTCCTTAATTTAAAAAATCCAATACAACCAAAATTAATTCCAAACTCCAATTTTCGCAACGTATTCTAAAATCCTAACAGAAAAAAACAAAAAAATCCGCTCGACCAAGTCCGTCCCCGAAGGAAAGCAGTGAAAGATGAGAGTCGGGTCGCAGACTGCGCCGCGACAGTCTTCATACTTGCGTCTATTACGTAACTCTTTCATTTGTGACGATCGCCGTGCGAAAGGAGATCACAATTCTATGATACGTTGACATGGCAGTGTTTGCAATCATTTGTGTAGGTTTAATATAACTTTTGTGTAATAAATTATAATGCTAGCTTTTTCCCGCGTGTTTTTTTTACCACGGAAACGTACCACCGGGATGATAACAATGTGATATGTTCTGAACTCTTCTGTACAAATCTCATCGTGAAAACGTAGGATATGTGAGTTGTCATTCCACCTGATTGACACTATCGACAGCCCACTGGCTGCACCTAAGTTTTCAAGGTGAGATTTTTACGGAATCGACAGTCATGGTTTATCCGTGTACCTATCCAAATCCGCTCAGCCGTTAAGGCGTACATTTACTTTCGCATAGACAGAGTTACTTTCG
Organism: Amphipoea oculea; assembly: GCA_945859645.1. Lineage (NCBI taxonomy): Eukaryota > Metazoa > Arthropoda > Insecta > Lepidoptera > Noctuidae > Amphipoea > Amphipoea oculea. The sequence goes on along the minus strand of OX243891.1, from coordinate 729,910 downwards.
CATTATTTCTATATTCAGTATCGATTGTGTAGTCTACTTATTAACTTCAGATTAATCAATGTAATGAGTGAATGATGTAATGAACTCGTAATTCGACTGATAAAATTTAATATATGGGTTTTCCAACAGTAATTAGTACCTAAATTATGAATTAAATAAATACTTCACTAACAAAAACTAACTTTGATAAAATTATATAAAATAATGTATTAATTATAAGTTTATAAAATATAATGACACAAAATATGGTAAAACGAGTCAGAAGTTATGTTATTTTTGTTTTTTTATTTAAAATAATCTCATGGTTCTACATAACATAACTTCACGCCTTGTTTCCCCGAAGGATTAGGCAGAGGTGTACGGTGTACCCATAGTACACCCACATTTCGCCAGTTATGTTTAAGTCCCATATACACTCACCGGCACGGAAACTTGGCCACTCGTGATTTTGCTGATTATTTGCATTAAAAAATTTGCATTTGCATTTATGACAATAAATTAAGGGTAAGTGGCTTTAATACGTGTCTCTTATGCTTTAAGAACTTAGAAATTAAAAGATTACCTCACCAATAAATCAGTTTTTAAAATCACGCACTTTCACTGAAAATCTGAAATTAGGAATTTTTCACTATAAATTTAAAAACACTACAAAATAAAAAATAAGGTCTTTTTCGTTACTGTCTATACGTTTTAATATCGGGTGTTTCCTCCTCTAGCCCTGATAACTGCCTGCATTCGATCTGGCATACTTTGGATGATGTTTCGGACATCAACTTGCAGTATACTGCGCCAAGCGGCCAGCGCTGCAGTTCGGAGCTGGTTTAGAGTTTCCGGCGGGTTGGAGCTGGACTTTATTTTTCTTTTGAGCATGTCCCAGATATGCTCAATTGGGTTTAAGTCTGGGCTACGAGCTGGCCATTGCAATTTTTGTATGCCAACCTCTTCCAGATATTCTTGAACGCAATGTGCAACGTGTGGGCGTGCGTTATCGTGCATTAGGAGGAATTGGTCGTGTCCAATGAACCCCGAATATGGCATTACGTGTTCCTGAAGAACTTCCTCGATGTATCGAACAGCTGTTAGCCGATTATCGACGATAACCAACTCTGTACGTGCGTCGGAACTTATACCTCCCCATACCATTATTGAGCCTCCATGGAAACTCACTGTTTGAGTGGTAGTAACGGGTAAAAACCGCTCTCCTCTTCTTCGCCACACTCGTTCTCGACCATCTGGAGAACGTAAAGCTATTCGACACTCGTCTGTGAACAGTACTCTAGCCCATTGCTCGTGGGTCCAGTTAACGTGTTCTCGTGCGAAGTGAAGTCGAGCTACTCGGTGCTGTCTGAGAAGTTCTGGACCTCGTGCTGGTCTACAAGCTTTTAAATTTACTTCCTCCATTCGTCTTCTCACCGTACGCTCACTAACATTAACGCCTCTCACAATTTGAAGCCGCTGGCGTATCTCAACAGCGGTCAGGTAGCGGTTTCTCAAAATCTCCGGGACAATAAAGCGGTCGTCTCGGGCCGATGTGCACCTTACGCCTCCACTGCCTGGCCTGCGGGTGTACTGGCCTGTCTCCTGGTATCTTTTAAGGGCATACTGCATTGATGACCGTGGTACGTTAAGAGCAATAGCAACTTCACGCTGTGTCAGCCCTTGGTTAATTAACGCTACGGCTTGTGAAACCTGTGCTGGTGTTAGAGGCATTTTTATTGCTTTTAAAGCACCTTTAGTTATTGAATTAAAAGCATAAAATCACAATAATTCAAAAACCGAACAGTAAACTTTTCACAACACACAAATTTAAAACGTGAACTTAGTCGCTCAAATGACCCGATTCAACTGTAAATTAAAAGTTTCGTCGTGGTGCACTTAAACATAATGGATTACCCTCTTGAACTAAAAGTAAACATTTTTTGACATACCTGCACAACAAACATTCATCAGAAACACTTAAAACTTTTGCTATCGCGAGATAAGCGCTTGGCCAAGATTCCGTGCCGCTGAGTGTAATTAGGGGCGAGCATATTGCCATCAACCGGGCACTAATCCAGCTTCCGGGCTGCTACTGAGACATTCCTGATGAAAGACTCCAATAACACTTTTTGTGACCTGGGAATCAGGGTACTATTGAGCATGGCATCCACGGAGCCCGGGTCGTCATGCTCAGCAGTAGCGCTTGCCAAGGAAAGAAAAAAAAGAAAGAAAATAAGATTATCTTTTTGTTGTTTTTCAAGGCAGTTCATGGTTCGAATAAAATGAATATTGTAATGTGTAGTTAGTATTTAACCTACTTAGAATAACTTCGTATTCATCCACAGAGATAATAAAGAAATTAACAATTATTTATCATTAACAGTGTTAACACGCGAAGATAATTAATTTGAATAATAACATGCTGTTTGTTAAAGATTTATCAAGGATGTATTTAAAAGTCAACGTCTTAAACCTGCTTATTATTTTAAGAAAAAAATTGACATAGTTTGGGCTTTTCTTTAACTTTTATGTAACAAAAAATAACATTTGATGATTATTTAAACACTTACAAATTACTTATATTTTTATTAAAAAAAAAATTGAAAAATAGTAACCCACCGGTATCGGGAACAGGGTCCAAGCCAAGCAGAGAGAAGAACCTCCTGACAATGCGAGCCGTGTCGAGAGGTACCGCTTTCTGAATGAAGCCCTTGATCCAGCTGACCAACGAGAGCCTCCTCAGGTGTTGGTCGAGGCTATTGGCCATTAACCCATTGGCTGTCACTACTATCGGCACAATGATCGCTGAGACCACATCCCACATGTCGACAACCCCACATCCCACATGTTTCATGATTAAAATCCATAATCCTACTTCCTACTATCACACTAATATTATAAACGCGAAAGTTTGTGAAGACGTTTGGATGTTTGTTACTGGATCACGCGTAAACCGTTAAACAGATTTGGATGAAAATTGGCACACATTATAGTTTATAAGCAGGATTAACATATAGGATACTTTTATCCTGATATTCCCACGACATCTAAACTAATGCGGGTCAAACCGCGGGGCGCTGCTAGTAAATAAATAATTTAGCCATACCACCTCACAAAAGTTACTGTTACTGTTAGCCTACATCATCCCACTGCTGGGCAAAGGCATTCTCCCCATGACTTACAAAAATAAAAATATATTTTGAATATACTCCTACGTAAAAATACGAGAAAATCTAAATAAATCAAAATGTACAGATGCCAGCACATCAAGCTACTCGAAACTGTCAGATTTCTCCATTCAATTTTGGACTTTATGTTTTAACGATAAAGTTGAAAAATTAAAGAAATTTGACAGATTGTAGTAGCTTGATGTGCTGGCGCCTGTACTTAAAAAAAGGCGTAATTTACTCGAAAGAATCAAGACAATACATCAAAGTCAAAGCATTTATTTCAAATAGGCACATAAAAGGCACTTTTGAACGTCAAAAATTACATTAAAATAGAATTTATTCTAATCGCCCCTTCCAAAAGGTAGTTTTCGTATGGAGAAGAATGAGTAAGAAACTCCACCGTTACTCTTTTAAAATGTTTTACAATATTTTGCATAGGTACATTAATTATATAAAAAATATGTGAAGACGATGCACCAAATACCTAACACAAATATTTTCCCCCATTTTTTTTCATAATAAAAATAAAAGTATCAAAACTCCCCGAGCTCAGTAAACAACTGCTCACGAAGTTTCAATCGCTACTCTCAAAATGGCGTATGTACCGAATATTACACTAATTGCCAATTGATTTTGAACCCTAACTTAGAGAACCGAAGGTCTTAATTACTGAAGTTGTTTGTTTAACTTATTAATAAGGACTAGCTTACATAGATTAGGGAAACGTATTTTTTGTCCGTCTTTTTTTTTCTGAAATTTGAATGGAATTAGGTTCTTATAGTTTGTGTTCGCAAATAATGTCCCCGTTTTTGGAATAATATTTGGTACCTGTTATTGTCCTTGAGGGGCTTGTACCTAAGTTATAACAGCCCCACTCAACCATCAGGTTAAGCTGCGCTTACCACGGTTCGTCCGTGGAAGGGTGACCATCTTTACATACCAAAACCCCTATCCGTGCCTCGGAAAGCAAGTTAAGTCGCTGATCCCGGCAGTCATTCTTGGATCTTTAACCAGTCTTCCTAAGAGGTATCGTATTACCCAGTAACTGGGTTGTGGAGGTCAGATTGGCCGAATGCCTTACTGATTTCCATGTAAAATACTGGTATTCAGCTGCATCCGGTTAGACAGACTGGCAGCCGACCTCAACATAGTTAAGAAAAGGCTAGGCAGATGATGATGACCTGTTATTGTACTACGGATCTTTGTTATCCGATTTTTGAAATAAATAATAATAATATTTGTCCTTCTGAAGGACAAAGGCGTCTTCAATACGGAGAAGGCACGAGCATTGTTTGATTTCACTAGCTCAATGTGTGTTGTCGATTTCATGATTTCAGTTAGGGTCATATGGCAGTCGCTCCATAAACACATAATCAGCCTATAATGTTCCCACTGCTGGGACACAGTCCTCCTCCCTGTCAGAGGGAATGGGCCGTAATTCTGCACGCGGGCCCAGTGCGGGTTGGTAGATGTCACATGTTTTCGAATTGTAGGACATACCGGTTTCCTCAAGATGTTTTCCTTCACCGTTTCGAGAGCAGTGGTGATGAAATAATTTAGAAAAAGTAAAGCGCCTGTCTGGGTCCGAACCTACGATCTACTAGTCGTAAGTCGAGGCCGTTTCCACTGGGCCACCACTGCTTTATGCCTGTAAATGGTTTAATTGAAATAAATGCTTTCGAATTTGAGTTAATTTCAGGGTCCCTCACGATGTTACCCTTTACGATTGTGTTAACTGTAACAGATAAAATAATCGATTCTTCTACGCGTTATCTGCCTTGTAAAAAAAATTGGTCTTTATCGGTGTTGGGCATACTTATATTCATAAATTCGTTTAAATAAATTGATTTTATTTTTTTCTAGACGACATCGGAAGAACTCGACTTCTACCGAAAAGGTCCGCAATGGCAGTGGACAAACGCACAAACGTGTGTGGGAAAGAGAGAGAGAGAACTGTTACAGTTCTCTCTCTCTCTCTCTATTTTTTGAAGTGAAAACTTCTTTAGCGGCGTTGAACACTTTTTGTAATGGGTAAAAAATGTTAAACTCGCGTCAGGGCATCGCGTCAGGACACGTGACCGTCAGGAGAGATTCCCCCCCCCCCTCTCTTTCTACGGCGGTGCCAACCGAAGTGAGCCAAGTTTAGTGACACACGACAATGGATGGATGGAGTGGAAGTGGAAGTGGTAGTGGTAGCGGAAGTGGAAGCGGAAGTGGAAGCGGAAGTGGAAGTGGAAGTCGAAGTCGAAGTCGGAGTCGAAGTCGGAGTCGAAGTCGGAGTCGAAGTCAAAGTCGAAGTCGAAGTCGAAGTCGAAGTGGAAGTGGAAGTGGAAGTGGACGTGGACACACTGCTGTGTATTCGTAACATTCGTGTATATAAAGTGTTAAAAATATGGAAATTGAACAAAGTGCATCTATTAATGAAAAAAGGGACGCAGAAATAGTGATAAAAATGAGTTATATTAATTCAATTAATAATTGATTTATTTCAACGTTAATATTCAAGTTTTCACTTCTGCCGGCACTCCCGGAGTGCAACCCGAGTTTTTTTGACTGTCCCCGCGTTGAGTACAGTTACTGTACTCAACGCGGGGACAGTCAAAAAAAAATATTGTATTCAAATTAAAAATCCATCGTTTCAAATTGGGGCTGAAAATTCAGGCATTTTTAAACGTCCACCGTAAAAAATACTGTTCTTAATTAAAAACGCCCTTCCTTTAGTTTTAGCTACGGGGTCATTGTGTAACACTAACAGTGCAGTGGCAATGGCTTTCATTTCGACAGCTCAACAACATTCATTGCGTCATTTACGTTGTTAAGCAGACGAATTTTTCGAACATATGAAGCAATGGATTAGCAATATTCTTCAAAATGATTCAGATTCAGGTTGATAGTGTGTTAAGTACGCAATTAGGGCGCTGGAGGACGTAGGCTAGTTTTTGATCCCGGATAAAGAAACGATGGATGGACTGTCTGAAGGATGATATGGCTAGAAAAGGGGTATTCTTCTTCTGTATTTTATAAATCTTGTTTTCCCAAAACTTTGCCACGTGTGATTGCGGAGCTATGTCGCTAACCATGCTCCACCTCCTATCCTGCCCTCTGTGTGACCTCTGCGCTGCCACCGACAAAGCCGTGGCAGAAAAGGGGTGACTACCGAGATGACGACTAATAGAGAAGTTGGTATGGAAGAAAACGACACACAGCCGAGCGTCAAATATATTGGGATAAGGCAAGAGAATAATGATATCATCAAGAGTGAACAGACATCTTCTGGGCACGCTCGTTCCATCATAGACCTCATCCATCGCTTTCCATCAGGCGTGATCGAGGTCAAGAGCTGGCCATTTCGGCAACAAAAAAATATGAAATACAAAACACACGCAGACAAAGTCAAACTTAAATGACAGAAATTCTCAATCTCACTATTGCCCGCATTTGTGGGAACAATAAAAAAGGTCTTCTGTCAAGAAAAACAGGGGGAACCCCGGCAGAAGCGAAGTTCAAAATGAAAATCCTAGAATGCGGCTGAGAAAATTTGAAAATATTCGCAGCCACCACCTTGGATTTTCATTTTGACCTCGCTATCGCCTTCAGCACTCTCGAAAACCATAACAACGATACACAAGACGAAAAATTTGAAAGTTTTGGCAGCCGCCATCTTGGATTTTAATTTTGACCTCACTATCGGGTTCAGCATCCTTGAAAACCATGAAAACTACGCTTCTCTCTCTCACACTCTCTATTATATGTTATAAAAAGTCGCACGGGGGGGCATGACGTGACGATTTCTCCAGGCTCCGTTAAGAACTTCGTTCCAAAAAATATGTGTACGAGATCGCTTCCGCTCCTGCCTCGCACCACCAGTCTACCAGTTCTATTATTAGTGCTCCAATCGATACACAGAGTTTAAATGTGACAGTACGTACTTGAGTACCGCACAGTTGGCTAACCGATTTCCCAGAGATGGGTTGTATGTTTACACTTTATTTTTGTAACTGTTTTTTCATGGAATTTGGATGGTCTGCCTTAACCTTTAGAGGATAATGGCGTAATATTATGTTAAACTGAACCTCCTTTTTTTAAAGTCAGTTATAAAGGGCTGGTATAGCCAGCATCCTAATTGCGTAACACATTATGAATCACAATGTGAATCATTTTGAATGATATCGCTAAACCAACCATTGCTTAATATTATACTAGCTGCTGCCCGCGACTTCGTTCGCGTGAAATTTCTTATTCCCTCGACCCATCTCGTCGTATTGCATCACTTGCCCGCGTCTCCTGCTCTATCACTTCGTTTCCCCATAGCGCTTTTGCTCGGCTCCTAAGGGTCATAGCGTGACGGTAAATAGCCTATAGCCTTCTTCAAGAATTGGGCTATCAAATACAAGAAAATTTTTATAAATCCGACTGGTAGTTCCAGAGATTACCCCCTACATACAAACTTACAAACCTCTTTATAATATTAGTATACATAAAGCAATGGTTTAGCAATATCCTTCAAAATGATTGGGTCCTGGCTACAGAAAAACCAATTCTTTGCTTCATAAATGTTCGAATTTGTTTGCTCAACAACTGAACGTAAATTATAACGCAATGAATGTTGAACTGTCATAATGGAAGCCATTGCTATTGATAGTATGTTACGCAATTACCTTGCAGCTAAAACTAAAGGAAGGGCGTCTTTATAAAAAACTAGCTTCAGCCCGCGACTTCGTTCGCGTTAAACTTCTTGTTTCCCCCGAACCACCCCGTAGTATCGCATCACCCGCCCGCGCTATCACTTAACGTTCTTTTTTACTTTTTTTCTTTTTGCTCGGCTCTTAAGGGTCATAGCGTGATGTTACATAGCCTATAGCCTTCCTCAAGAATTGGGCTATCAAATGCAAGAAGAATTTTTCAAATCCGACTGGTAGTTCCAGAGATTACCCCCTACATACAAACTTACAAACTTACAAACTTTACCTCTTTATAATATTAGTATAGATATAGAAAAAGAACTACGTATGGCAGCCGGGACTAACGTGCTTTCCGAGACATGAAACGGATGGTCACCCATCCACGGATCGACCTCGGCGAGCGTTACTTAACCTTGAAGATCAACCTTTGCGGCTGTTATTAATTAGCCACGAGCAAATTGTGTGACTAGGAAAATAAATGCGCTTCCTGTTATTCATATTTATTTAGTTATCGTTTGTCATAAGTGAAAAGACAATTTTATCATTGTGTGTGTGTGTGTCTCCGTGTCTCGGAAAGCATGTTAAGCCGTTGGTCCCGGCTGTCTTTCGTAGATCCTCGCCAGTCGTTACGGGTCGTCAGAAGCCGGAAAGTCTGACAACCAGTCTTACCAACGGGTATCGTATTACCTAGAAACTGGGTTGTGGAGGTCAGATAGGCAGTCGCTCCATGTAAAATACTGGTATTCAGCTACATCTGGTTAGACTGGAAGCCGACCGCAACATAGTTGGGAAAAGGCTAGGCAGATTGATTTGTCATTCCCATGGGGTGTACAATATTTATTTGCATGTCAATATTATTGGCTATGTTAAAAATAATTTTACTATAGAACTCTCTCGATTCTAACTGCCTTTTACGACTGACATAGGTAAGTGATGGAGTGAATAATATATGAATCTCATGGCGTAAACTAGGTTATATAAATGGTGGGTACAATAGGAATAACTGAAGACCAATATTCTCGTAATTAAAAAAGCATTTTATTACAAAAAAAAACCGGCAAAGTACGAGTCGTACTCTCAAACGAAGGGTTCCGTACCACTGTAAAATATTTAACACTACATAATATAAAAAAATCACGTCGGTTGTATGGGAGCCCCCCTTAAATGTTTATTTTATTTTGTTTTTATTAGCATTTGTTGTTATAGCGGCACCAGAAATACATGATTTGTGAAAATTTCAACTGTCTAGCTATCGCGGTTCTTAAGATATACAGCCTGGTGACAGATAGATGGATTGACAGCGAAGTCTTAGTAATATTTTGTTATTTATTTTTAGGTTGTTTTTTTTATTTTTTACTTCAAAAATAAATAGGTAATTAACTTAAAATAAAATGAATTAAGGAGGGCTAACATACACCAAACATGATTTTTTATATTTGTAATGTTAAATATTGTACGGTGGTACGGAACCCTTCGTGTGCGGTGCGAGTCTGACACGCACTTTTATTATTGCGGCCGGTTTTTTTATTGCGTTGCGTTGCGTTATTTACGTTACTAAGCAGATGAATTTTCCATGCCTACGAAGCAATTTATTAGGAATTTCCTTAAAAATCCTTCAGATTGTGAAAGAAAGTGAATTATGCGATTAGTGCTGGATTTTCCTTTAAAATAACTTAATTTTACACAAAAGACACAACACGATTTCGAAAAGCAACATCCTGTATTATTGCACTGATCGATAATCACGATAAGGTAACACAACAAAGTAATATTTTGTTGAAATTCAAAGAAAATGGCTGCTTTTCGCAATTTCCTCTAAAGTTACACAGGTGTTGTTAAATATCTATTGTTTTGACCACGGTTTCACTCGCGTTCTGGAGAAATTACTTCATGTACCCAGATAAAAAGTATCCTATATTATATTAACTTGTTCCTATATATTATTTGTCCTAGAACCAAACATTCGAAGACATGTGACATCTACCGACGCGCTCTGAGCCCGCGTGGTGGATTACGGCCCACTCCCTTGTCGAAATGAGAGGAGGCCTGTGTCCCAGCAGTGAAAACATTATAGGCTGGTCGAATATGACCAGCCGATAAATATGGCCACATACTATTATTTCTAAAACGCAACACTATAAAACTAAACGCGCCCCCCCACCACCCATGAAACGAAACCTTAGGGTGGCCATATTTGACCCAGGTACCTTATATTGACAGGCCTGATGGTCTAGTGGTTAGTGACCCTGACTGCTATGCCGGAGGTCGTGGGTTCGATTCCCACCCAGGACAAATGTTTGTGTGATGAGCACGATTTTTTGTTCTGTGTCTGGGTGTAATTTATCTATAATATGTGTTAAATACACATATTATAGATAAATTACACCCAGACATATATAAGTATGTTTATCAAGTTGTCTAGTACCCATAACACAAGCTCTGCTTAGCTTGGGACTAGTTGGCGTTGTGTGATAGTTGTGGAATATCATTATTATTATATTATTATTATATCATATTATATGATCGACTACAGTAAACAAAATCAGTCCAAAAAAAAATTTTTTTTTTTAAATACCTAGATAGGTAATTGCTTCATATTTTGCAATAAATTACCAACATTGTGTCATCGCGCTTCTCTTTCTTTTCTATGCAGTCCGTAGTTGCGCGGTAAACTTTGCTTGCGCGATGCAGGATTTTGCGAGACGTCAGTGTGATGCGTAGTTCGTATGTGGCGATGTAGATGGCGCCACAGTCCTTTCTCCCAGCAACAGATGGACGTGATTTTTTTCATAGAGATAGTTTATTAACCGGAAAATAACATAGGCTGTTTTAATTTCCAGATAAATTTACAGTACCTGTGAGATAAACCTCAGCAGCGAAGCCGGTAAAAGCTAGTTTGTGGAATTCGTGGAACTAATCATACCGGGATGAATTTCAGTGGTAAACCGTCAACAGAACCCACCCGTGGTGGAGTAGGGGGTAGGGGTAAGGGAGAGTGAGGAGGTATTATTATATTGTGTATTGACTAATTAGGAGTACCTGGAATCAGTCGTTTGTGCTAAATTAGCAATATTATTAATGCTTTTGATAGAAACAACTTGTTATGTAAATGATTAGGGAGCTGTCATTCGTAGATATTTGACTGTCTGTCACCAGGCTGTATCTCATGAACCGTGATAGCTAGACAGTTGAAATTTTCACAGATGATGTATTTCTGTTGCCGCTATAACAAGAAATACTAAAAACAAAATAAAATAAATATTTAAAGGGGCTCCCATACAACAAACGTAATTTTTTTGCCGTTATGTGCTCGATATTAATAACGGCAACAGTATTAACAGAATATTTAGTTCTATATTCACTTTAAAAATAAATAATTAAAATAAAATAAATATTTAAGGGGGGCTCCCATGCAACAGACGTGATTTTTTTGCCGTTTTTTTTTCCTTGTGGTACGGAACCCTTCGTTTGCGAGTCCGATTCGCACTCGGCCGGTTTTTACAATCAATTATTACCGCTAACAGTCAGTCGGGATTTTATTTGACGATATAAACCAATTGTATTACATTACATGAAGAGCAAACTAGCCCACATCCCACACAGTCCTCAAATGGTCAATTTCCTTTAATTATGACGTGACTATGGTCAAAGAGACATTTTATTGTAAGTGGGTTAAATCAGAACAAACTCATTAATAAGGCTAATAAATAGGGCAAACGAGCGTAATTTTTTGAGTTGTGAGTCGCGTATTTTGAGTATCGTAATTTACGTTCAATTGAAATTCGGTTAGGCTGCCAGACGGACGGACGTAACTTCGGTCGCATTCTGTAATATAACTGACGCTTGCCTCGCTAACCTCCCTCACCCCGAGCGCAATTCGGTTGAAATAACGCGCGTGAGTCAGCAGACATTTTGCGTCGCTGTGTGGTACAATCAGGACTTTAGTATGAAACCGATTGCAGCGTAAATTCCGCGACTCATTTTACGCGACTCACAGTTCAAAAAATTACGCTCGTTTGGCCTCAGCCTAAGAGTGAGGAGACGGTGTTGGGCTACTCTCAAATTGGCGAACTATATCGGACTTATTACGAAACAAGGTTTTGACGTGATATCGTCTTATAAATCGATGAACGCCGGCTGCACGCACGAACAAGCATGACTCATTGTCACGTTCCGCCTGAGCCGAGCGTGCAAGCGAGAGCGCGGAACAAGCGATAGAGAGGCACGATCGGCCTAAGCGTTCGGCTTGTGACGCATCTATCTCTCTTCCACTACAGCGTTTTCATCAATGTTTTCTTATGACGTTATCACGTAAAATTATCGTCCGTAAACCGACTTTACAGACAACAATTTTTTTCTTTAGAACTATACTCCATTTACTATAGCATTAGACAGAAGTTAAAAAAGGCTCTTTTAGTGGCACACTGTAATAAAAGTACAACAAACATTATTACAGTCAAGATTGATGTGGAGTTAAATATAATCAACTTAAATAACAGCAGTCACACTTAATTGTACTTATTTAACCTATCTACCTTCTGAAATTACAAAGACTTAGTTTTGACATAAAATATTGTCGTGTCAATGTTTCAAACCTAAAAGAAGCAGGGGCGGACAGTACCTACCGGGAACGTTTTCCATGTCACTATAACTCTACTAAATCTAAAATGTTACTTATTCCCTTCATAAGTTGTGGCAGCACATGTTTTTTTATTTTGTCGGTTTATATAAAGTTGTTTTCAATTTCAATAAACCGATTGTTACTAAAAATTGTTTCATTTCATGTACTTATCCTAGCATCGTGACGAGTAGATAGAATATGCTTTATTTTGTGCCATATATTGTTACTTACAAAAAAAGCACATACATTAATTATTAAAATTGTTTGAACTTAACTTGAATATAAAAGGTTTCGTAATCCTGCTTCTGCGAGCCTCGTTTTTCTAATGTTATAATAAATGGAGTTATAGGAGTTCCAGAGATTACCCTCTACAAACAAACAAACTTTTACCTCTTTCTAATACTAACTATTATAGACTAGTATAGATAAAAGAGACAATAATATAGTCCTCACAGACGATTCCGTAATAACCAGTAGAGTTTTATACCGAAGTATCAAGAGCGAGCGGTCGCAGTACACTTGATGTAATGTCATGTCGAGGTTGCGGCGAAGGACGTAACTGCACATTTTTATGTGCTAACTAAAATGCTGAGTTTTGTATTATAAAGAGAAACAATTAGGTTTTTGTATGTTTATTACTCTTTCACGCTAAAACAGCTGAAATGTTGATGATGATGCAGTTAATTGACGAAATGAAGGTGCACTATACACCACTATACATGCCCCTTCTGGGAATATAGGCATACCTAATGGATGAAATTGCTCGATATTGGCGCCGATTCTCTTGTTCACAAACTAAACTAAAAAATTCAGTGCATCTTTTTCTTTCTATTTCATTAAGAAAATGACAGGAGTTAAATATTAGTTTAGTCGTGTCAAATTAAGATACTCCATAGACAATTTAGACGTGATTAAAAAATTGGCTATTAAAAATACTTCAATTTACGTCAGGCACGGACAAATTTGACAGGTCTAAACTAATATTTATCTTCTGTCCTTTTCGAAATAGAAAGAAAAAGATGCACTGAAATTAAATTTAGTTTAGTTTGTGAACAAGGGAATCGGCGCCATTATCTACTTAACTCATTTATCATTTAACGACAGACTGGCATCTCATTATCTATTTATTCACCATTACGTAGTCTAAACTAATGTTATGAGGAGAAATGATTTGATTTTTTGTATTTTTATTTGTTACGCTTTCACGCTAAAACTAATACATGAGTATTAGAATGATTAGAATACACATAATATTTTGTGCATAGTTGTAATAACTCTCTCTGCCTAGCCTTTTCCCAGTTATCCCAACTACGTTTGGGACGCTTTCCTGTCTAACCGTATGCAGCTGAATACATGTATGTTACATGGAGCGACGGCATATCTGACATTCAAAACCCAGTTACTGGGTAACACGATACCCCTTAGAAAGGCTGGATGTTAGACTTTTGGGCTTCTACACGTAACGGCTGTCTAAGATCTAAGATCTTCCCGGGGCACGGAGGGGTCTCTATTTGAAATGGATGGTCACCCATTCACAGACCGGCCTCGGTCAGCGTTGCTTAACCTTGAAGATCGACCCGTGCGACTGTTATTATTTAGCCACGAGAAACTCCGCTGATATTAATGTTATATGTTATTAGTATAATAAATTGTGCATAGTTGCAAGTTTCGTGTGAAAATAAAGCAAGTATCAAGAACACTTGCAGTACACACCGGAATGTGACGTCGCGCAGCTTACGAAACGTTTGGAGCGGAAGTGAGGAACCACGTAACGGCAAAATTTATATCTAGGTACAACTATTTTATACTGCACTCATGCTTAAGTATGATATGAAACCTGTATGGTATACGTATAAAGCTGTTGCAGTGTTGTTTATTTTAGGGTTTTATAATATTCCTAGCGACCCGCCCCTTTTTCGCACGGTTTTTACATCATGACAATTCATCGAGATTTTATTTATTTTATAATTTCATAATATCTATACTTAAGTGTGTTTATACAAAGTCCTAACTGACTGATATATCAACGCACAGCCTAAACCGCTGGTCCTAGAGACATGAAATTTGGAAGGTGTGTTCTTTGTGAAGAGTAAGTATCCATTAAGAAAGGGTTTATCGAAATTCCACCCCTAAGAGGGTGAATGGGGGGAGGGTGAAATTTCACGCGAACGAAGTCGCGGGCAGAAGCTAGTATTTTATAGAAATTCACCTTCCGGAATACATTCTCTAAATGACGGTGAAAACCGCTTCAAAATCGCAGTTTAGAAGAATAACGCGGTCACACAGACACACACGAAAAGCGAATTTTAATTATAAATGTACGGTTTGTTTATATGAAGGTATAAAACTATAAAACTATAAAATTAATTTGATGTGTTTTATGCACTATTCTTATTTATCAAACTAACTTGTTTTCTATCCATCTAATATAGTACAAGAGGTGTGTCACGGAATCTGTCAAGTATTCAGCGACAAAAGAATATTTTACAGATTCCGTGACACAAACAAACCCCACATCGTACCTACATAAATTCAAAAGTACCTACCTATTCATAGATAAAAACAGAAAAATATTCAATCTATTAATTACGTTAAAAAAACAGGTTCACAATTACTCTTGTTAACTTAAAACTTCAAATGCAATAAAAAGAAGAAAGTAATAAAAAACTATAATAAAAATTAACGTAACACAAATATGCATTAGCACTCTTTTGCGGCTACAGTGCTCAGTAGCAAGCGAACATTTGAGGACGTAGGGCTGGCAGAACTTGAATAACATAATATTATTTTCTATTTTTAACCGACTTCAAAAAAGGAGCAGGTTATGCATTCGACGACTTTTATTTTTTTACGCATAACATCATCACGTTTGAATTCCCCGATGGGTTCGGCAGAGCTGTACCTATAGTGCACCCACAATCGCCAGTTATGTTTAAGCCCCATTTAATAGGGGACAAGCCTATTGCCATTAACCGGACACAAATCCAGACTACCGACAGTTTACCTTTACCAGTTTACCGTCCATTCTTGTTCCCTACCACAGCACTAGGAATTTGTGAAGGGCTGGCGTGCCGGGGGACTGTCTTTTGCATTTTGACGTTCGAAAAGTGCTGATTAATCAGCCTAGTTTGAATAAATGACTTAGATTTTTTTATTATTGCTTTTTGGGCCCGCTCTTGGCCTCAATCACGCCTGATGAAAAGTTATGGATGAGGTCTATGATGGAACGGACGTGCCCAGAAGATGCCTAAGGCACTGGAACTCCCACGCATCGACGAAACACAGCAGGCTGCTCGACGCCGGACTCCGGTGGGAGGGTGGTCGCAAACAAAGCGGGCGTTAGCCCTACCACGGCAAGGGAAGAATTGGTCAGTCAAATAAGGTGTTGGGTGTGACTGTCCAGGATGCGCCGAGCGCTCAGTTCAGTTGAGTAACTGGCGGAACAAACTGCGCTACACGAGGAGGCTTCTTCATGCATCCCATTTAAAAAAAAAAAAATAATAAAATAAATAAATAAAAGTGAAACTTCTTTACGCACGCTTGACTTGGGAGTAAGCTGGCGAATGCGTGACGTAAACGTTACGAAAAGTGTGATCGGGCGAGGCGAACGGGAGTTGAGTGGGGGATATAAGCAAGAGAAAGCAGTGCGCGCGCACATTTTCTTTCTCTCTTCTTCTCATAGCCAAATACGTTTGAAGTTTCACTTTAGTCGTGTGGTCAAAAGCACACTCGGTTTTTTTTTTGTAGTAAATCGAATCGGGAATAATGAGCTGATTAAATACGGTTCCTCTAAGCACAGCGCCCAACCAGCGCTGGGACTCTGTCTCGCATAGGGTCTTAGCATTATGCTGAGCGATTCTCAGAGACTCATGTGACGCATATTTCCCCCAACTTGTTATTTTTTCGTGTTTATGTTCTTTTTCTGCATCATATTTACCCCAAATAAACGTATTTTCTTTCTTTCTTTCACAGAACCCTAAAAATTATTACAATGTAATTTTCGGCAATTCAACGACTATTAAGCATAATTTCTGTTATCATGACGTGTCGTTGTAATGTGACGACCTTATCAGTTATGACTTGTTCGTTTAATGATGACGTAAGCTTCAGATTAGGTGACATATTGTTTTAATTCATGTTTTTTTTTTTTTTAATATTAATCTTAAGATTTTAGAAAGAAAGAAATAATTTTTATTTAGGACACGCACATAAAATACAAACAGCATTTAATACTAAAAAAACATCATCATCATCTGCCTGCCTTTTCGCAACTATGTTGGGGTCGGCTTCAAGTGTAACCGGATGCAGCTGAATACCAGTATTTCACACGGAGAGACTGCCTATCTGACCTCCACAACCCAGTTACTGGGTAATACAAAACTCCTTAGTAAGACTGGTTGTCAGACTTTCGGGCTTCTGACGACCTGTAACGACTGTAAAAGATCCACGAATGACAGCCAGGACCAACGGCTTAACGTGCTTTCCGAGGCACGGAGGGGTCTCGGTATGTAAAGATGGTCACCCATCCACGGACCAACCGCGGCAAGCGGAACTTAACCTGATCGATCGACCCGTGCGGCTGTTATTACTTAGCCATAAGCCCCTCAAAGAAATATGAACTAAATAAAACTTAAAATTGAAAGTAATAATAATAATAAACCCCGCGTGACACCCCTGAAGCCGCAGCAAGTATGCGCCCGATATTTTTTCACTGCTAGAACAAAAGCCCAATGGAGTCGACTTAATACTGTTTTCTTTTTTATTATTTTTTGTTCAATATTTGTGAAGATAAGGTTTTTAATTGAAATTGATTATTACTTTTATAGGTTTTTGTAATAGCTTATTTTGAGGCAGTTAATATAAATAATAAATGGTGACAAAAATAATGCATGTACTTACTGTCGTACTGGTTTGGAAGCTTTAGTACGAAACAATAGAAAACATTTTTGTGTTCAATAAATTGTAGGCGCTGATTAATTTGACAGGACTAAACTAAAATTTATCTTCTAGATGCACTGAACTTAAATTTAGTTTAGTTTGTGAACAACAGAATCGGCACCATTGTCGATTACGTGACTTTCATTTATTATGACAAATATTTTTAAGATTTTTATTCTAAACGCCATTCACCTAACACTAACAGTTGCATATTAAACACTAGCTGCGCCCCGCGGTTTCACCCGCATAAGTTTCGATTCCGTAGGAATATCGGGATGAAAACTATCCTATGTCCTTTCCCGGGACTCAAACTATATCTATACCAAATTTCATCTAAATCGGTTCAGTGGATTAGGTGTGAAAAGGTAACATACAGACAGACAGAGTTACTTTCGAATTTATAATATTATAGTAAGTATGGATAACGTTAATTCATAGAAATTAAAGTTTGATTTATGAATAAAATCATTTGATTGACGCTTCTAACGTTAACAAAAATCACTTTCACAAAAAATAAAATCAACAAGTAACAAACATCCGTCGTCTCCACTCCTTCACGAGAACATCTTCGATCTCGCTCGCACACTCGCGAAGGGTTTAAAGTAGCGTTTATGTAAGTAGCTGACTGTAGAGTATTTTATTTTTATTTGCTTTATTATTTGATGATAAATGTCAATTGATGCTTTTTGTGGGCGCGCGTCATCGATTATTTGGAAAATTTGGGGCTTTGTAAACGTCCATAAAGGCACCTACGAGTACATTAACTAAGTATATTGAATACCCCTCAATCTGCCTCATTCTATCTAAACGGATGCAGCTGAATACCAGCCGGTCCCAAAGAGCAATGGAGAGGGCTATGCTTGAAGTTTCCCTTCGAATCAGGAATCAAGAGATCCGCAGGAAAACCAAGGTAACCGAAATAGGCCGAAGAATTGCCAAACACAAGTGGCAGTGGGCAGGGCGTTGCTCGCAGAACTGATGGCCGATGGGGCCGAAAGTTTCTGGAGAGGCGACCGCGTACCGGCCTAGTACTGAATCCATCGTTACAGGTTGCGCATTAATGTCCTTGTCAACCTGTTTAGTACAAAGTTACAAACCCACGCTTCGCCAGTTATGTCTAAGTCCCATGGGACTTAGACACATGATGATGATGATGATAGATATGACATGTAATAGGGGGCGAATCAACTGCCATCAGCCGGGCACAAATGCTATGCTACTGAGAAATTCCTGATACAAAAAACCTAATAACACTTTGCCTGACCTGTGATTCGAACCCAAGACCTCATGCTGAATAAAAACTTTTTTAGTGGTGTCAAAAAACGAAAATGCGGAACCAACGACACCGACTTCCGAAATTTAAAGTTATTTATCACTTTGTAGTGTTTTTTTTTAAGTCGGTTGTTTTTTTTTTTTTGTATTTTCACTTTTTAGTTGTACAGACGCCAGCACATCAACCTACTACAATCTGTCAAATTTCTTTAATAGATTTTCAACTTTATCACTGAAACATAAGGTTCAAAGTTGATTGGGAAAATGTGACAGTTAGGTGTAGGTTGATGTGCTGGCGTCTGTACCTACCCCACAACAAAATAAACGAAAATATTGTTAATGTAGACAATGTAGATACATTTTTAGATTTTTGTTGATTTTTCAAAAACCGCGTGTCCGATTTCGATATTTCATGGGACCATTTGGGAAGTATATATACCCTTTCCAACAAAAAAAGAATTTTTCAAATCGGTTGGAAAGCGACGGAGTTATGCGCGAACAAACATAAAAAAAAAATACAAACATCCGAATTGAGAACCTCCTTTTTAGAAGTCGGTTAAAAACTAGCGGTAACTAGATTAACGAGGCGTTGGAAAAATCAGCCCTAAATCAGTTAAAACTAAGCTCAGTCACTGCTGTCTCTCTGCTTGTCCCCCAAACGACACAGCAATGAACCCTCACAAACGCGGCTAGAATGGCAACGAGCTTGTTATCATAAATAAAGTTATGTTTATATATTCAGAAAATATTTAAAGGAAGCACATATTATAATATGCATTGTTGCATTGCAATTCTTGCTGGAGAGGTTTTACTTTGAAGGCTCGTCATCATCATCTGCTTCTCCGTTTCAAACTACGTTGAGGTCGGCTTCCAGTCTAACCGGTATGTTATATGAAGCGACTGATCTATCTAACCTCTACTACTCGATAACTGAGTAATACGATACCCCTTGGCGACCGGTTGTGAGATTTTCGGGCTTCTGACTACCTGTAACGACTGTGAAAGATCTGAATGAATGACAGCCGGGACCAACGGCTTAACGTGCTTTCCGAGGCACGCACCACTGCTGGACATTAAAATCAAAATCAAAAGTCATTTATTCAAACTAGGCTGAGAAGCAGCACTCTTTGAACGTCAAAATGACATAAGACAGTCCCCCGGCACGCCCACCTTTCACCACTTCCTAGTGCTTTATCTGGGAAGAAGCTGACTGGAAACAGACCCCAACATAGTTAGGAAAAGGCTAGCCAGATGGATGAATGTCCAGCAAACCTCAAGAAACATAGCCACGTAAGTTTGAGACAATGAGTACGAGCCGTGCGTTATCAGCGCTCGAATATAAAACCTTATCAATGAGGCTAGCGAGTCGTATATGGTACAAGAGGTGTGTGGTGCAGAGAGAGCGTGATATAGCTTTGGGTAGATATAATAGTCCTCCAGACTGAACTTCTACGCTGGAGATATTATTGTGCACAAGTGTGTGCGGAGACACAGGTATACTCACTCCAGTGGCGTACATTGCATATAGGCATATAAGCAGTGCCTACCTCGATATATCAACATAAGCTTTTCAATTACATTTTAGTGTGTGCCCCACAATTAAGAAACTCACTAAAATTATCATGCCTAACTAAAACAAAATCTTGATACTCGTACTAATACGCGCGGCAGTAGGCAGTCGTCGGACGGCCTACTCGGCTCCCGTACTATTCGCACATTGTCATTGGTCTTTACTTGTTCAAATTAATACGACAAAATTAAAAATACGTACGTCTCCCGCGTAATACCATGATGTTCAACCTTCACAATTTATCCCCCTAAGTAGGCATGCCTACTCAAATAACCACACTTTTGACCTCTCTTTTTTTTCTGATTAGTGATCGCGTTTGCCTAGACTAGACCCGGCCTAGTGCCTACCTATTCTGAAAACCAATGCACGCCACTGACTCACTCTCATAGTCCCATGGGACGTCAATCTGAAACGACCGGAGAGAGATCAGACGCAGGACCAATGGCTTAACATGCTTTCAAGACCCTACGTTCAGCTGTCGCGCTGGCGACTACAAGACTAACGGAGCAGTTCGGATATACATATATTGTATAAACAACTGCCTTCAAAAAGATACCCTCCATCCTGGTAGGCCTTCAGATTTTCTTGATTTTTGACGTTTCGGATACCTCGAATTCTCAAAGCCTTTACACACGATTTCAGAAGTAAAAAAAAATCAAGTCAAAAGTTCGTATTCGCACAGTTATTCTCTTCGACAGTGGTTAGTGTAACTGCGGAACCTTAAAAACGATTACAAAATATCATGAGTTATAATATTTTACGATTTTCGCTTACAAAACTGTTAATTTATCGTATACTTTAAGCCCTTTACTGAGTTCAAAGTGTAAGGTTCCTGTGACCATGTAGAAGTCTTATTTAGTCATAAAATCACACCTGAAAGTAATTGCTTTGCAGTCTGATAAATGCATACAAATTTTTTTTATTGCTGACTGGGCCAGCTCTTGACCTCGATCACGCCTGATGGAAAGCGATGGATGAGGTCTATGATGGAACGAGCGTGCCCAGAAGATGCCTGTTCACTCTTGCTTTGACGGCTGACGGGTTAAATGACGAGGAGAACTCAGACGCTGGCAGAGAGTTCCACACTTTGGCCCTGCGTATGATAAATGTGGAGACAGGAGAAGAAGTGCTGAGTACGACTGGTTGGGTTATCAACCAGCATTTCGTCGTTCATGTTGTAAGTCCCTATAGAGCCATAGAGGTACGAGGAGCAGGGTGGAAAGATCCTCATTCTCCATTGAAAAGGGAGGGTGAGAAACTTTACAACCTGTTACACATTTACTTCTATACTACGTGCCCAGAAGATGCCTGTTCACTCTTGCCTGAAGGCAGACAGGTTAAAGGTGCACTTTATTATTTTAGAAGAGATTCCGAGTTAGATAACAGCCGCACAGGTCGATCGATCAGGTTAAAGCTAGGCTTGCCGCGGTTGGTCTGTAGATGGGTGATGGGTGACCACGACGTGATGATGATGATGTCACGCTGAAATAGTTACATGAAGGACGCAAACCACTGATCACGTCGGGGTCAACATAACATATGTGCTTTATATCCGAGTTCATGCAGCAGTTACTCTAGGATGCGAGTGAAACCGCGGGTGCTACTAGTAGGTTATAACATCATCAGCCTAGCATTTCTCCCAACTATGTTGGGATCGGCTTCCAGTCTAACCGGATGCAGCTGAATACCAGTATTTTACATGGAGCGACTGCCTATCTGACCTCCACAGAAGATTATGTCTCTTGTGATAGTTTAGCTTGTGGTGCGCTACATGTATGGTTGTTCCAACTATAAAACATATTAACGTACCTCTATAAGCAGTTTCAATCATCATAATACAAATGTTGATAATTTTAGATGGAGGGTTAGCAGTAATATGCTTTTTAAACTACTGACCGCTTCGAAATCGCCAATACCTTCTGACGTTCTCAAACTATGCTGCTATGCTTGTTTCTTCTCTGTGTGAGAACTCAAACAGAAGAGCCAGTTTACTGCTGCTCTCAAAACGGTAAAGGAAAACATCGTGAGGAAACCGGCATGTCCTAGAACAAAAATTTCGAAGACATGTGACATCTACCAACCTCCACTGAACTCGCGTGGTGGAGCCCACTCCCTAGGTCACAGAGAGGCCTGTGTCCCAGCAGTGGGAACAAGATGTAACGCCTCGTAACCTCTACCAATAACGAAACGTACATCATTGCAGTGCAATGCAAAACTTTCCATCCGTTAAGAACCTGCACCTACGTAAATATAACCTTTTAAGACTTTCCGATTTACATTCTAATTAACTACCAATGGAATTACCACCTCACCTCGTTCGTGTAGTAGTCACAAGTGCTACTGCTGAGCACGAGCTCCTAGATTCGATACCCAGGTCGTGTAAAGTTATTGGGGTTTTTCAATTAGTCATTTCTCAATAGCAACCCGGAGTCTTTGAGCCCGGATGATGGCAATAGGCTCGCTTCCTATTCAGCCGAAAGACGTCCACTGCTGGACATAAGCCTCCCCCAAGCAAAGCCACTTCGACCGGTTCTGTGCTTCCCGTATCCAGCGGATTCCTGCGGCCTTCAAAAGGACATCGGTCCACGTTGTGGGACGGCTTCCAACGCTACCTTTCTCCATACGCCCCCTATTATATGGGCCTTAAACATAACTGGTGAAATCTGGGTGCTCTATACGTACAGCATAATCAACCTATACTGTTCCACGGCTTGTACCTTTACAAATTTTCGTCGGTTAAGGCTGATTTAGACAGGGTAAGTAACTGACTCCAAAGTCGAGATAAGTCAGTGCTGAACTGCTGACCCATAACATAAATAATCAGCCTTTAATGTTCCCACTGCTAGGACACAGGCCGCCTCTCTGTGAGAGGGAGCGGGCTGTAGTCCACCACGCGGGCCCAGTGCGGGTTGGTACATGTCACATGTCTTCGTATTGTTGGTTATAGGACATGCCGGTTTCCTCAAGATGTTTTCCTTCACCGTTTTGAGAGCAGTGGTGATGAAATAATTTACACAAAGTAAAGCGCCTGTCTGGGTTCGGAACTTCGAACCTACGAACTTTCAAAATGAAAGAAATTGCGATCAACTGTCATTTTATGATTGTTACGCGAGTACCCCGCAGTCTTACCAAGAGGTATCGTGTTACCCAGTAACTGGGTTGTGGAGGTCAGATAGGCAGTCACTCCATGTAAAATACTGGTATTCAGCTGCACCCGGTAAGACTGGTTTGGGATGCATGAAGAAGCCTCCTCGTGAAGCGCAGTTTGTTCCGCGAGTTACTCAACTGAACCGAGCGCTCGGCGCACCCTGGACAGTCACACCCAACACCTTATTTGACTGGCCAATTCTTTCCTTGCGGTGGTAGGGCTAACGCCCGCTTGGTTTGCGACTACCCTCCCACCGGAGTCCGGCGTCAAGCAGCCTGCTGTGTTTCGTCGATGCGTGGGAGTTCCTGTGCCTTAGTCATCTTCTGGGCACGCTCATTCCATCATAGACCTCATCCATCGCTTTTCATCAGGCGTGTCGAGGTCAAGAGCGGGCCCATTCAGCAAGAAAAATAAAAAAAAAGCCTGGAAGTTGACCCCAACATTTTGAGAACAGTTGTGATTCAATTTAACACACAAACTGCCTGCCTGGGTTCGAACCCACGACCTAAAACTCGTAAGTCGGGGTCGGATACCGTTGCTACTGCTCTATACGTACCCCTCTGCCCTACCCCTCGAGTATTACAGGCGTGATGTTATGTTACCAATGGTGAGTGGTAAGTAGAACGCTTCGTCTGTGTAGGTATTAGCCGTTGCCATGACAACGCGGAGAAGAGGGGATAGGCTAAATTTAGAAAAGGATATCTCACGCTGAGACGACCTCCTTTTCTTGATAAAATACTAATGGCTCCGACGAGAAATAGCACTTGATTAACTTACATAAAATCACGTTAGTATTCTTTGAGGGGTCAGGCAGAAGTGTACCTTATAGCACAGTACACCCACATTTCACCAGACATGTTTAAGGGGCTTTCAGAATCTAAACACAAAAAAACGCAAGTTTTAGAAGCAATAAAAGTAAGTAATATGATCGACTATCGTTAACAAAATCAGAAAAATATATGATACTAGCTTCTGCCCGCGACTTCGTCCGCGTAAAATTTCACCCTCCCCCCATTCACCCTCTTAGCGGTGGAATTTCGAAAAACCCTTTCTTAGTGGATATCTACTCTTCACGAAGAACACACCCTCCAAATTTCATGCCTCTTGGACCAGCGGTTGAAGCTGTGCGTTGATATATCAGTCAGTCAGTCAGGACTTTGAATTTTATATGTATAGATTCTTCAGGATATATGCTAGGTAAATAGTGTGTTGAAAACATAATAATTACAACTAATTTGATACGATAGAAAAAAATCATGAAGATACCTCTAAAAACTTTCTTTTTTACAATAAAAATCATACTAATATACATACAATCATTCTGATTTTTTGTCAGATTATTCTACAACAAGATACTAAAGCACTAGTGTTTTAATCGTTTAGTCCAAACAATAGATTTTTTGTAAATAGATACTTAATAGCGTTGTGTCATCACGCTTCTTTCTTGTCTATGCAGTCCGACAGTGACCGCGCTTTAGGTCATGAGGGGGCGAGCCTATTGCCACCAACCGGGCACAAATCCAGACAGAAGATATCGGATTTATACGACCCATAAGGTTATAACCACAGATATAGATACACCTACTCGTAGATAACGCAAGAGCACCTACTTCGCGTGCCAAAAATCGCACCAATTTACGATCGAAAATCATAAGCCGCCACTTTCGCGCTCAGTCCTGCGTACTGCTGGCTGGGTGAGCGTGAGCGAGAGAGCGCGAGCTTGTGACGTCATAGTAGATAGTCAAAAAGTGGCACGCTTAGTTTTCATACAGTTCGTGATACTTGCGTTATCTAGGTATATCTATATCTGTGGTTGTAACTCATTCCGTGGTAAAAAATAACTTTAATTTCGGAAGTCGGTGTCGTTGGTTCAGTATTTTCGTTTTTTGACACCGACTTCCGAAATTAAAGTTATTTTTCACTTTGTAGTGTTTTTTTTTTTGAAGTCGGTTGTTTTTTTTTTTGTAAAAAAGTTTTTATTTTTCACTTTTTAGTTGTACCTACCCCACACAAATTCAATTAATACTAGTGCATTGAAGAATTGAAGACACGACTCGAAGAATCATCAAAATTCACATAGAAATGCCGGAGAGGCAGTACATTTATGCATATAACTTCGTACATAAGAATAATTACCTAATGTATTATATACTAAAACCTTCCTGAAAGTATGCAGATTACACTAATGAAAGAATTATCAAAATCGGTTCAGTAGTTTTTGAGATAATCGCGGACATACAAACATACATACATACATACATACGGGTCGAATACAGAACCTCCTTTTTTAAAGTCGGTTAAAAAATTAGGATCTAAACAGACGAACTACATTTCAACTGCAACATCAGTTTGGATTGGATGCAGTTGTCTTAACTGCTTCGAAACCTAGTTAGGTATGTAAACTGCATCAATACTGCGATGTTGCAGCTGGCATGCAGTTCAAACGCAGTCCGTCTGTTTAGAATTTTAGACCCTAAGGGCTCCAACACATAGAGGGGCCCGTGGCTAAATAATAACAGCCGCACAGGTCGATCGATCAGGTTAAGCTACGCTTGCTGCGGTTGGTCTGTGGATGGGTGACCATCTTTCCATACCGAGACCCCTCCGTGCCTCGGAAAGCACGTTAAGCAGTTGGTCTCGGCTGTCATTTGTGGATCTTTAACAGTCGTTACGGCCCGAAAGTCTGACAACCAGCCTTACCAAGGGGTATCGTATTACCCAGTTAACTGGGTTGTGGAGGTCAGATAGGCAGTCGCTCCATAGCGGGTGGCGCGGGCCTACCGCACGGTGGGCTTCGCGGCAGCATGTGCTCTGGCGGGCACCCCTCCTTGGGAACTCGAGGCGTGGGTGCTCGCCAGAGTATATGAATGGACGGCGGGGCGGAGGGCGAGAGGAGAACGCCCAGCCCAGGTAGAGCGGGACGCCGTCCGGCGGGAGGCGAGAGACGCCATCGTCGTCCATTGGACGGGGGACCTCGCCACCGCAGCCTTCGGCCGCCGAACCCTCGACGCGATTGGGCCAATACTGCGAGACTGGCTCGAGCGGTCGCATGGATTCCTCTCCTTCCGGCTGGTGCAGGTGCTGTCCGGACACGGTTGTTTCGGATCGTACCTGCACCGAATCGGACGGGAGGAGACGCCGTCGTGCCACGACTGTGGCGCGGCGGGGGACACGGCGCAGCACACCCTCGAGGTGTGCCCGTCGTGGTCCGAGCCGCGCCGCAGTCTCATCGCGGTGATCGGACCGGACCTATCACTCCCCGGCTTGGTTAACGCCATGCTGAGGGATGAGAGGTCCTGGGCGGCAGTCGCCTCGTTCTGCGAACACGTCATGTCCCAGAAGGAGGCGGCGGAGCGCGCGCGGGAGGAAGATCCTCACGCGGCGTTGCTCCGAAGGCGGAGGAGGGGTCGAAGAAGACGTCAGTTTGACAGTCATCTCCGACTCCTCCCAGATGGAGGCCAGCAGGCAACAGGTGCGGGGGCACCTTTGCCTGTATTGCACAGGCCCCCATCAGTGTTGGACGGGAATGGCCAGGTGCTCCCGGCTATTCCCGTAGCCCCCCAGCATGGGGGGCATGCGGGGCCCGCCAGGTAGGCGGGCATGCGCCGGGAGGGTTGTGGAAGTAAAGGCTGAGCCGGTTTCCCATGGCCCTCCCATCACGGCGATGTGGGGACACCGCTGAGTTTTAGTGGGTATACTGTCGGTGTGTAATTCCGACAGGAGTCCCACATACCCCGTCTCGTCCCCCACGAGCGGGGATGCGTAACGCATTTCTCAGCGAAAAAAAAAAAAAAATTATGTGTTAGGGCCGGGACACATAAACACGATACGACGTCGCGTCGTGCTACGACGTATATGAATCGACGTATATCACGTGACGTATCATTCAAACCGGGAAAAGTGGAAAGAGGGAAGGGAGGCCTTTGCCCTGCAGACCCTGCAGTGAGACACCACAGGCTTATAATAATAATAAGTCATTCAAACGGTGAAACGATGCTGCGTCGTAGCACGACACGACGTCGTATCGTGTTTATGTGTCCCGGCCCTTAGAGCCCTTAGGGCGGTTACGTACTACCTCCGATCCAAATCCGAGAAATAGTCTATTTGTTCGGATCTAGTGCGCAACCCCTCATACAAATAAGACAATGGTCACTTCGGACCGGCATTTCTCGGATTTGGATCGGATGTATTGCGAAACCGCTCTTAGCCATTCAGCAAGATAACGGGGGAAATACGTTACACACCCACAATGCCATTAGGCATTTGACAGTACAACAACATTCTTTGTGTTATTGTCGTTGTTGAGAAGAGGAATTTTGAAGTGAAACTTCTTTACGCACGCTTGATTTGGGGAGTAAGCTGGCGAACGCGTGGCGTAAGCGTTACGAAAAGTGTGATCGGGCGTGGCGAACGGGAGTTGAGTGGGGGATATAAGCAAGAGAAAGCAGTGCGCGCGCACATTTTCTTTCTCTCTTCCTCTCATAGCCTAATACGTTTGAAGTTTCACTTCAGTCGTGTGGTCTTAAGTACACTCCGTTTTTTTTTAAACATTATGTAGCAATGGATTATGAATTTCTTTCAAAATCTTTCTTTCAATTCAGTGTGTTATGTAATTAGGGTGCAGGTTTCGCCCTGTTTTTACCCGACAGCGGTAAAGCCAAAAGAGGTTTATGATTTTAATATTTTTAATCGGGTTTAAATATAATGATCACCAAAAATAATATACTGAACACCAAAAAATTTAGTCTAAAATTACAATAGTTCTACCTGGGCACCCCGAGGTTAGGTTTGGTTAGGTTACTTTAAACTCTTTACACAGAAATAGGACCCCGCGAAGCTGGCTCCATCGACATGGGATGCAAGAGCGAGCAAAAATGAGAATACAAATACCTTTAGTGATCATTTACATACTATTTTTGGCAGTAAAAAGTGTTTTTTTGATGTTATATTTTACTTTATCTGGTGATAAGTTAAACATAAGCTTTTTTAATCTAGCATCGCCACGGGTAGCTGTTGGCAGTATCTCAATATTATGTATAGATATAGATATTGAGAAATAAACACAGGTATTTATTACCTAGTTAAGTATTTTTTTAACTTTGTGTATGACTATTGAAAAATCTTACCGTAATTCAATAAAACATCAGTTCACAGTTATCCTACTTAATTATAATAAAACAAAAATAATATACTATCCAAATAAACCATTTAATATTTAAACCGCGGGCGAACCCTGCTTCTGAACATATAGCAGAGTAGAGAAATTACCTCGATTGTACATTGATATTTATGCGGCTGAGCGACCAAGCGTTGTAACTCTGATAGCGAAAGATAATAATAATAGTGTCGACGATACTGTCTTTTTTTTGTTGACTTTAGATACTGCTAAAAAAGAGTAACCGTGGAGTTTCTTGCCGGCTCTTCTGCATAACATAACATAATCAGCCTATAATGTTCCCACTGCTGCGACACAGGCCTTCTCTCTGTGAGAGGAAATGGGCCGTGATCTACCACACGGGACCAGTGCGGGATGGCAGATGTCACGCTTTCGAATTTTTGGTTCTAGGACATGCCTCACGATGCCTTACTCATGATGTTTTCCTCTTCATAGGAATCGACCAATTGTAACCGTGCACCTAGCTTCTGACGTTTCATAAGTGCCCATGTAGGTTTATGTGAAATAAAATATTTACATTTTGCTGTAGGTATGTGTTTGGTGGAAGAAAATGTTTATAAAGACTAGCGAAGGTGAGGTCTCGACAGCAGACGAGACCATCTCAAGAAGTTTTTCTGTGATTTAAATAGTCAATTTTTAAACAGAAAACCGTGACTAAAGTGCGGGTTAAGATCACACAGGTTCTAAAAACGCACGACGTTTAGAACCCTCGCTCACGCCGTACAATAATGGACGACTTAAGTCACACTTATCGTAATATAAGACGCCACCACATCAAGCTACCCGAAACTGTCAAATATTCCCAATCAACTTTGAACCTTATGCTTTAGCGATGAAGTTGAAAATCTATTTAATAAATCTGACAGATTGTAGTAGTAGTAGCTTGATGTGCTGGCTTCTGTACTATAAATGATATACATGAACGACAAGATGATATAACTATTTATTCGATATAATATCACGCCTGTTTTCCACGTAGGTTTGGACAGCGGTGTACCTAATAGCACACACCCACATTTCACCAGTTATGTTTAAGTCTCATGTAATAGGGGGCGAGCCTAACTATAACTATTAATAGACATCCTTAAATTAAATAATATGCGCATCACGTAAATAACAATGTTAATCAGTTAGTTAATTTATTACTCTTGTTTATAAATACCTTTTGAGTCACAAGGCCATTTATATACATAATGTAGATCATTATACCCTTACGTAATACAATTAAGTGGAATTCCTGCGGTATTTATATAATCTATTGTGTCCATAGTTATAAAAGTAATAATTTTATAATCATTTATGAAAATTATCATCATCATTCTCCTGCCCTTATCCCAATTTATTTGTGGTCGACGCAACATGTATTTTTCTTCCAAACTTCTCTATTAGTCGTTATCTTGGTAGTTACCACTTTTCTAGCCATATCATCTGTCTAACAGTCCATCCATCGTTTCTTTGGTCTAATATGAATTGAATATGAATTTTATTTGTATTCTTAATTTGTCACTTTCTTCTTTACTGCGGTTTATGCAGCAGAGTATCTAAAATTAAGTATCAAGTAATTTTATCTTTAGCATAAAATGATTTTGTATGAAAAACAATACAACTGAAGTATATACTGAAATTAATAATAATAATAATAATTTTTTATATTTTTAAATGTTTTTTATACGTATTTTTTTATATTTTAAGAAATATTTAAAAATGTAAATTAATATGTACATAAATAAATAAACGAAATAATAATAATGTTTATTCGGTATTAAAATTGGTAAAATTATTACAAAAGTCTTAGAAATTAATTACATAGGTATAATAAAGTTAGATGCCTGTACTAGGATAAACCTGTATCAAAAATAAATAACTGTGAAAATTAACTGTTAATAAGTAAAAAATTGGACCCTCATTCACCACAAAATCAGTTTTCTAGTATTATTACTGTAACTGTTAGCCTGCATCATCCTACTGCTGGGCAAAAGCCTCTCCATGATTTCATCTGTTTCGATCCAGGGCTAAAGTGGACCGACAAAATAAATACGTACTTTGTTCTTCACTAATAAACACAAATAAACAATAAATGATTAAATAAACAAAGCCATTACCAAATTACAAACCGAGTTGCAATCCTATTCCGCTCAGCTTTCCATGTTTAATATACACACACATGGCCAGATAATTTTACGGTCACAACTACATTGACGACACGTACACACGATTATCAACCTTATTCCGTAGCGACATGGTTGATATTGCGGTGGACGGTGAGATTGTTACGTCATAATGTTTTCGATACGGCGAGTAGGGACGGCACACGTTCGGTTTTTTGTGAATTATTTTTTTAAACTTAATAAGTTTTGAGTTTTTTTGCTGGTAAATAGAGAGGGTCGATCAGAGGTTAAGTTACGCTTGCCGCGGTCGGTTCGATGATGGGTGACCATTCATTACATATCGAGACTCCTTCATGACTCGGAATGCACGTTAAACCGCTGTCATTCGTAGATCTTTGACAGCCGTTACGGGTAGTCAGAAGCCCAAAAATCTGACAACAAGTCTTACCAAGGGGTACCGTGTTACCAAGTAACTGGGTTATGGCGGTCAGATAGGCAGACGCTCCATGTGAAATACTGGTATTCAGCTGCATCTGGTTTGACTGGAAGCCGACCCCAAAATAGTTGGGAAAAGGCTGGGCAGATAAGGAATACGACCATCCGTTCCATAACAAAAATAACCGATGTCATTTGGAAAGCTGCCACGCTAAAATGGAATTGGGCTGGACACATCTGCCGCATGTCAGACGATCAATGGACCAAACTTACGACCCAGTGGGTCCCTCTTAATGGCAAACGCCATCGCGGCAGGCCCAGACGGAGATGGCGGGATGAGCTGGGCTCCTTCAATAAAAACTGGTCCTCAGCTATAGATGGGCAATCCGCCGGGTTTAAACCCGGTGCTTTTGGTAAACACCTAATTTGCTGGGTGTTTACGGGTGTTTATCGGGTGTTTATCAAAAGCATCGGGTTTAAATCCGGTGGATTGCTCATCTATATCCTCAGCAGCTTTGAACAGAGAGTAGGGAGGCCTTTGCCCTGCAGTGAAACATCACAGGCTTTTAATAATAGACAGATTAATTGATTTGTAGCCTTTGTAGGTAAGTAGAATCTTGCTAAAGAACAATAATGGTGAAATTGGCGTAACAGGCGAGTAAATATGCCATGGCATAATTGATTATGTACTTGGTAGTTGATAAGTTGATAACTCATGTACAAAAAATGTTAAGCACCATTGCTTTGTCCTAAAAAAAATACTAGTTTAATTAAAAACTAGCTTCTGCCCGCGACTTTGTTCGCGCGGAAATCGTATGATACACAGTACAGTCAAATACCAGTCACTGCGTCGCCCACCTGCGCTTTCCGTTTTCGCTTAGCGTTCTTTCTAACTATTTTTCGTTTTGCTCGGCGCCTAAGATGTAAAATAGCCTATAGTTAATCTTCCTTAAGAATTGGGCTATCGAATGCAAAAAGATTTTTTCAAATAGGACTGCTAGTTCCAGAGATTCAGCTTTATTATAGTACTAGCTGCGCCCCGCGGTTTCACCCGCATAAGTCTCGACCCCATGGAAATATCGAGATAAAAAGTATTCTATGTCTTATTCTGTTGTATAAGCTATATTACGGTAAAGTTTCATCAAAATCCGTTCAGCAGTTTTTGCGTGAAAGAGTAACAAACATCCTCACAAACTTTTGCATTTATAATATTATATTATAGTAGGAAGTAGCATTATAGATTTTATTACTATATTTATTGTATAATATGTAAATAACTAACCATTTACACTAGGTATTAAACTAAACTATACAAGTAAATACAAAAACAGAAGGACACTTAGTCGTCGAAGTACTCGTCCGCATCGTTGTCATTCGGATTCGGATACGTGGCCAGAAGATGGGCAGCATTTGTTACTAGGTATTAAAATTAAAGGATTTTTCGTCATTAATGAAGCTATGATGATTGGTAAAACTAATAAATCAGTTAATTCATTTCGACAAAAAGTAGGTATTAACTAAATAAAGTATAGAATTAAAATACAATTATGTTTAGCCTTGAAACGGGTCGTGGAGGTCGTACTTACATTAGGTACAATGTTAAAAATATCATCCATATTATTAACATTTAATAGCAAAAAAGTGTGTTTGTCTGTCAGTTTTCACTTGTAAACCATTAGAGCGTTCGCAGACGATATACAATTTGTAGACTATGTTTTGTAGGAGCTAAATCAAACAGTACATTTTCTGTAGGATTTAAATTAAACACTCGTTTTTTGTAGGATATTGAAACAGTAGATTTTTTCTAGGAGCTGAAACAGTAATCTAAATGAAATGCATCAACATAAACGTCCTACAAAAAATAGGCCACCGTTTGATTGCCGTCTGCGAACGCTCTTAACCCTGAGAAAAAAAAAACAGCATAAAAATAACCCTTCTTTGCAGTTGGGTAAAAACTTACCTTCAACGGATGAAATGAGGTGTGAGTTTTTTTTTATATCCACGCGGAAGAAGTAGCTGACTAATCGCTACTATGCTATTATTTCAATTGTTCTTTCCTTGAGTCAAGAAATCAAGACGAAGACACAAATCACTGCTGGTAATGATACTTTTGAAGGTCAAAAGTAACAAAAGACAGTCCCCCCAACATCAAACTTCCGAGTGTTTTGGGAAGAAGTACCGTAACAAACTCTCCAGAAATAAGTACATTATCTCAACTTTATTCTTCAATCAATGTGCGCCTTTTCCCAATTATGTTAAGGTCGGCTTCCAGTCTAACCGGATGCCGCTGAATACCAGTATTTTACATGGAGCGACTGCCTATCTGACCTCCACAAGCACAACCCTGTTACTGTGTAACACGATGCCCCTTATTAAGGCTAGTTGTCAGAGTTTCGGGCTTCTGAATACCCGGTTTTGTCTATAGACCTACATTAACTGGGTACATTGATTATTCCTCATGTTTCAAATGACCTGTGACTACACTGACCATGCACTGACTACCCGTTTCGACTGTCAGACATCTACAAATGACAGCGACCAACGGCTTAACGTGCTTTTCGACTTTGTTTCTTCAATAAGGACAAAATAATTTAAATATTGATAAAATCTAGGCAACCTACTCTAAAGTTATTGAGAGGACATTGAACTCCTAATAATTTCGATATCAAATCGTAATCAGTTGAAATCCTATACGATCAGATGAGCGCGGCGCGCGGACTGTAATTTGTAACATGAACATATTCAGCTTAGTAAGCTCATAGGAATTAACTATGTACTGGCTGTTTAATTATGTACAGACGCCAGCACATCAACCTACTACAATCTGTCAAATTTCTTTAATCGATTTTCAACTTTATCACTAAAGCATAAAAGGTTCAAAGTTGATTGGGAAAATGTGACAGTTTCGGGTAGGTTGATGTGCTGGCGTCTGTACTGATTTTAGTATGTATTTGCATTGATTATTCACTGTGGTACTCATTCATGGATGGGTGAGACCCCTCCGTGCCTCAGGAGAAGTTGATCGCCGTTTTTTTGCTATACTGCAATGGCATTACAGCAAAAAAAACGCATTTTTTCTTTCTATGCTATATTATAATATAACATTAACACCAACGGAGGAGCTTGTGGTTAAATAATACTAGCCACACAGGTCGATCTTCAATGTTAAGCAAGCCTACCGCGGTCGGTTCGTGGATGGGTGACCATCCATTACAAATCGAGATCCCTCTGTGCCTCCGAAAGCACGTTAATCCGTTGGTGACGGCTGCCATTCGTAGATCTTTGACAGTCGTTACTGGTAGTCCAAAAGTCTGAGGACCAGTCTTACCAAGGGGTATCGTTCTACCCAGTAACTGGGTTGTGAAGGTCAGATAGGCAGTCGCTCCATGTAAAATACTGGTATTCAGCTGCATCCGACTAGAATGGAAGCCGACTCCAGCATAAAATACTTGGCAGATTAAATTTATTGGACTTGTTAGTGAAAAAACCAAAATATCTCATGTGCAGGAAGAACACCCCATCCACGATCTGACCGCGGCAAGCGTACCACAACCTTCGATCAACACGTGCGGCTAATCTCATTAAGCCACGATCCCTTCTCTGGGATGGCTACTAGACCTAATTTTACTATCAGCGGGGTAATTGCGTAACACACTATCAGTAGTAATGGCTGTCATTTTGACAGTTCAACAACATTCATTGCGTTATTTATATTGTAGAGCACATTTTTCGAACATATGAAGCAATGTATTAGCAATGCAATATTCTTCAAAATGATTTAGATTGTAGGTAATTAAAAATGTGTTACGCAATTAGCGTGCTTAAGCCGCTTGTTTCTTTGCCAACAAAACCAATAAAATAAAGAATTTTCAACTTATTTTGCGAAAGAAAAAAATTCCCGAAAATCTAAAAACTCATGGTATCCTCTCTTGCCAATGATAAAAACAGTCAAACCATGATCCGAATCAACATTACATATTTATTGGAAATTCAACTTTATCCCTATGAGCATACAGTGGAATTTACATTACTGTAACACCTGTTTTATGTATTATGAAATTTATACCTTTGCGGTTAAGGTTGAAAATCGTGTGCAGAGGTAAAGTTTGACGCAAGCAGTCAATTACCATCTTTAGGACGTTTTTCCTTTTGTTTATTTTCAGTACATTTTCTTATTAATAAGTGATTATTGTCTTTGTTAAACTGTTCTTCTTGTAACGTTTTTATCGCTGATATTTCGACCTAATTATAATTTTTCAGCCTTCATATCGGCAGTATCGCCATGGACTATATGGACGCGGGTACAGTTAGGGTTTGTAGATGTCCTACACCATAAGTAAAGTCAGGTATATTCATTGTTAAGCAAATTTTGGAGAGCAGTGGTGGCCCAGTGTTAACAGCCGCGACTATACGAGTTGTAGGTCGTAGGATCGAACCCTGTCAGGCGCTTTACTTCGTGTAAATTATTTCATCACTCAAAAACGGTGAAGGAAAACATCGTGAGGAAATCGGCATGTCCTAGAAACAAATATTTGAAGACATGTGACTTCTACCAACCCGCAATGGGCTCGCGTGGTGGATTACGATTAAGACCCACTCCGTCTGACGGAGAGGAGGCCTGTGTCCCAGCAGTGGGAACATTATAGGCTGATTATGATGTAGTAATCGCCAATTCCGCAATGTTTGAAGACCAAGGCCTTGAACCATTGTGTCATGATATACGATGCAGAAATGTGGACACTCGAGAGCCAGGCTGGTTCACAAATTCAAGGTCGCTCAGCGCGCTGAAGCGGGCTGTGCTCGGGATTTCTTTGAAGGATAAAATCACAAACGAAGTTATCCGGAAGAGAACCGGAGTTTCCGACACAGCTGTGCAGCGGTGTAATGGTGTTCGGTGCTGATGCGGTGCTGGTAGCGTGGTGCCAATAAAACGGCGGACAAAATCAGTTCACATGTGTATTCGACCAGTGTCGCAGTTGGAAGGGGCGTGTTGCCTCAGAAAACCATTTTTAATGTTGGTGTTGCAATACTAAAATACCCAACAATAGGCTTGCAGAGTAAGCAAGCCAGTGGCGTGCATTGGTTTTCAGAATAGTTAGGCACTAAGCCGGGTCTAGTCTACACAAACGCGGTCATTAATCAGAACAAAAAAGTGAGGTCAAAAGTGTGGTTATTTGAGTAGGCATGCCTACTTAAGGGTGATAAATTGCGAAGGTCGAATGTCATGGTATTACGCGTGAGACGTACGTATTTTTAATTTTGTCGTATTAACTTGAACGAGTAAAGACCAATGACAATGTGCGAGAGCCGAGTAGGCCGTCCGGCGACTGCCTACTGCCGCGCGTGTTTGTATGAAGATACATAGATTTTTGTGTGTGTAGGGCACACAGATAAAAATGTAGTTGACAGGCTTATGTTGATATATCGAGGTAGAAACTGCTTATATGCTTACACGCCACTGAACAAGCTGAAGTGGCAGAGGGCTGGCCATGTTTATCAAAGGACCGATAGATGGCAGGCGGAGATGACGAGTCCTGGAGTGGAGACTGCGTATCGGCAAGCGTAGTGTGGAACGCCCCCAGCTAGATGGACGGACGACCTCAAAAAGGTGGCTGGGGCAGACTGGATGCGGAAGGCGGAGGACAGGGTGTTGTGGCGCAGGCCTTTTTTTTATGGATGGGAAATCATCAAATGACCCCTTCCGCTCTGGGTGGAGTGGAAGGGAGTGCCAGACTCTTACTGACTAAAACCCATCCGTGTTACTTCCCTAGCCCTTTATGTTCCGGGGTAGCGATAACCCTTTCGGACAATCCCGCACCCCCGGCAGGCTTCTTCCTTTTTGCTGACATCTCTTTGAGGCGCGCGTGGAACACGTACGCGCCGTCCGGCACGGGCCTGGTCCTGATCGGACGATGAGCTACCCATTACTCTTCGTCCGCAGGCCCGCGCCTACGGTGGCCGGGAGTCGTCACGCGGCTCCCGCGGCGGCTGGGACGTGAGGCGTGGCACAGGCCTGTGTCCAGGAAAAGGCCTGCCAGGGCCGAAGCCTGCCGGGGGTGCGGGATTGTCCGAACGGGTTACCGCTGCCCCGGAACATAAAGGGCTAAGGAAGGAACACGGGTGGGTTTTAGTCAGTAAGAGTCTGACACTCCCTTCCGCTCCACGCAGAGCGGGAGGGGTCATTTGATGACTTCCCATCCATAAAAAAGGGCTGTGTCCAGCAGTGGACTGCGATAGACTGAGTTGATTAATTGATGATGCTATAGTATTGTAAATTTCGTCTCATTAGTCAGTGGACAGTACCGTACAGTCGGCAGCGCATCACCACCTTGACACCAATACATTATGTATTACATGGCGCTAAGTTGAACTTATTGACATATTTGTATGTTATTGTTTGCGTGTCTGTATGTCTTCAACGTTCTTGGTAGGTGGGAGTTTTACCGAATTTGAAAAAGCTGAATACCTACCAGCGCTGGAGCTCTGTCTCACATAGGGTCCTAGCATTGTGCTGAGCGGTATGCCGTTTTGCGTGGATCGATGTGGCGCATATGTTCCCCCGCGTAGTTATTTTTTTTTTGTGTTTGTGATCTTTTTATGCGTAATGTTTACCGCAAATAAATGTTTTTTAACCGACGAAAAAACAGAGGAGGTTCTCAAGTCGACGCGTATATATATTTTTTTTTTATGTATGATCAGGATCACGCATAACTTTTTATAGAGTAGTCCGATTTTAATAATTCTTTTTTTTTTTCTTTCAAACAATCGTTTGCCGGTCATATGCCTTACCTTATCAAAGTCAAAGTATTTATTTCAAACAGACAAAAAGGCACTATTGAATGTCAAAATTTACAATAAAATAGAATTGTTTCTAGTCGCCCCTTCCAAAAGGTAGTGTTCGTATGGAGAAGTAAGGGCAAGAAACTCCACCGTTTTTTTTTTTTGTTAGCCTATTCTGTCCCACTACTGGACAAATCCTTCCAGATACTCTTTTCCCTTGCCATCCCCCTCGAACCAGCCCTCGGCCTTCGTGGTACACGTCCAGGTCATCTCGCCGTAAATCTTTTAAAATGTTTTACAATATTTCTCAATAGCTATGTTGGGGTTGGCTTCCAGTCTAACTGGAAGCAGCTGAATATCAGTATTTTACATGGAGTTACTAACTATCTGACCACAACCCAGTTGCTGGGTAATACGATACCCCTTGGTAAGACTGGTTGGCAGGCTTCTGACTACCCGTAACGACTGTCAAATCATAGATCATGAATGAAAGCCGGGAACAACGGCTCAACGTGCTTTCCGTGTCACGGAGCTGGAGGGGTCTCGATACACCCATCCACGAACGACCCTGCGGCTGTTATGATTTACCCACGTTACTAAATTAGGACTTCTGTAACATGCGTCCTGTACTATTCACCTCTACCTTTTCAGTGAATTCGGCGTAATTTTATGATAATTTCGAATGTATTATAAATTTATAATACTAAGCACTTTTGTGCTCGAGCGTATAGTTTGAGTCAGCGAAGTTATTCTGATGTACCTAGCGGAGGAAGGCGGTAGCGATAGCAAAAACATGCGACAGAAATATAATGTTCACTGACATTTTTTTGAAGAACAAGAAAACCAGAAAATAATACACTAAGCAAAAATCGAGGCAGGTGCCTATTAAATAGTAATGCGGACGGACGGTGACGGTGACGGTGACGGTGACGGTGACGGGGACGGGGACGGTGACGGTGACGGTGATGGTGGACGTGGATGTGGATGGATGGATGGACAGCTGATGGCTCGACCGTCTATGTAGTAGCCACACTGCTGTGTATTCGTAAAATTCGTGTATATAAAGTGTTTAAAATATGGAAATTGAACAAAGTGCATCGATTAATGAAAAAAGTGACGCAGAAATAGTGAAAAAAAATTAGTTATATTAATTCAATACTCAATACTCAATTCTTTATTGCATTCCATATGTATTACATAGATGGTATTACAAGTAAAAGATCAATATGGACCCTGACGGGCACAGCAACATTTCAATTCATAATTGATTTACTTCAACGTTAATATTCAAGTTTTCACTTCTGCCGGCACTCCCGGAGTGCAACCCGTCTTTTTTTTATGGGTAGTCTTGTAAAAATTATGTTAAATCTGTCAAGCTCCACTAATGAGACAGAATTGATTTTCTAGTGTTTCGTCGCCAATGGGCGACGCGCGCCGCTTGACTGGCTACGTAACGATTTCTTTCATAAATGCGAAAATCAACAATCAATTATATTATTAGTCACTTGGATTGAGAATCGCCTTAAAACAAAAACATGTTTCAACAAAATGCCTTTTGTTTCGACAGAATCGAAATAACATAACAATTTGGTCAGTCCATCTATCTACGTAGTGAGAATGATAATTTTTAATTATTAGATGAACTAGTATCGTCGCCTTAGAGTGAAAACCTCGGGACTGCATTTGCATAGTTTTTTGTATGAATACCTTGTAAGTAGCATTTTATGCATTTCGGTCAATCTTCGAGAATATGACTGTTCTGGATATGAAAGTGGGTTAAATTTACCTATAAATTAACAAAAAAAAAATAAAGGACGCCGTACAAAAATTGTACAGCACGCAGTTGTATCTTCCTCCTGAAAAATTACTTCTTTTACACTTAAGATGTTTTCTCTCTAAGGCGTCGGTATGTACTATGTATGTACGCACTGCGCATGACGACTTATAAAGCTGTATATTTCCAGAAGAAGCTAACTTCTCATTGTGCGAAAAGCCTTTATAATGCGAGGTCAGTTAATCTGTCAAGCGCCGCTAATGAGACACAATTGATTTTCTGTTGTTTCTGAAAATTGAAAGTTTCTGAATTGAAACTGGAAATGTATAGCTTTATATGTCGCCGTGTGTACAAGTAACAGGACCCTAACGTCAAACAATGTTAACGACTTTTGGAAAATGAAAACTGGCTTTTTATATCTTCAAACAAAAAAAAAACAGATTATTTTCATAACATTTTTGTCGTCAGTACAGCTACGAATACAGCTGACTTCGATTCGGATGGCTCACGGAGGCAAATAATAAAAAACTTGGTATCGTCCTTGCCAGCGATGTTCTACGAAATATTTATTAATTTATTTATGCGCAAGTAAAAAACTGTGCAACAAAATATTAAAAAGTTATGAGAGATAAACAAGAAACTGAGACGAATCTGCCATCTTCTTGTGTATGTGTTCTCGAGCTTTCACTTTACATGTGAATTATTATTATGTTATATATTTATTAAGTCGGGAAAATCAATCGTTGTCACTACCAAATTAAATTGTTATATGACAACACAGTCATTCTTGACACTTGTATGCTATGGTTATTATAAGTGTTGTAAGTTTATAACACGGTAAACTGACGTACGTAATTGAAAAAAAGTGGCACTCCGGGAGTGCCGACAGAAGTGAAAACTTGAACAATTACGCGTGTATTTTTTGAATCGTCGTCATATATAAACAAAACACAAACAGAATACTTTGCCATCACTCACTGACATATCGGAAATACATTGAAAACCGAGTACATCCGGAGGACAGCCGAACACATCCGAATGTAGCGCGGTGTCGGTAACAGTGTCGCGAGTTCAATGGTTTTTTTCCCATCTCAAAAATGCCCAATGCGTTTAAAGAAGTTTTCACTTCAATTACTGTATCTAAGCTAAAAACTTAATTAGTGAGTGTTAATTAATCTTATTTGAGAGCAGTGGTGGCCCAGTACTAACGGCCGCGACTTACGATTTGTAGGTCTTAGACTCGAACCCAGACAGGCGCTTTACTTTGTGTAAATTATTTCATCACCACTGCTCTCAAAACGGTGTAGAAAAACATCGTGAGGAAACCGACATGTCCTAGAATAATTATAAGACATGTGACACCTACCAACCCGCACTGGGCCCACATGGTGGATTATGGCCCACTCCCTCTCACAAAGAGGAGCAGCAGTGGGAACGCTATAGGCTGGTTATGATGAAACACCAGCTCAAGTACAGACGCCAGCACATCAAGCTAATACAATCTGTCAGATTTCTTTAATAGATTTCAACTTTATCGCTACAGCATAAGGTTCAAGGTTGATTGCAAAAATTTGACAGATTCGGGTAGCTTGATGTGCTGGCGTCTGTACATAGAGTACCTAAGTAGATACTTTATTTGGATTCAGTATACGATTCTGAACACCCCGTAAAAAATTTAAAAAAATTAGCTCTGCCATACATTTCCACCGCGTAAGTTACACTTTTCTATGAAACAGCAGATAACGGACGAAAAATTTCTACGCTAATGGAGTCTAGAATCATTTGCTGAATACATGGTTTCAGTTTGCGTGCATGGTTTCATATACTAGTCGCGCGGTAAATTTTGCTTGCGCGATGCAGGATTTTGCGTGACGTCAGTGTGACGCGTAGTTCGCATGTGGCGATATAGATGCCGCCACATGTTTTTAATATAACTACAGACAGTGAATGAAGAATACTGCCAAAATCATTTGGCAGACAGATCGGTTTTCGAGGTATGTTACATGTACCTAGTTGATGTCGTGATGTCGTTAGCAGACAGGAGGACGCCTCCGCCCATCTTATTGGAAAAAAACCCTAAGTTACCTTTTTGAATACGGCTACCGACCAATTTTTTTAAACTGCGGAGTAATTGCCTGACACGGTATCAGTAGCAATGGCATACATTTTGACAGTTCAACAACATCCATTGCGTTACTTAAGTTGTTGAGCAAACACATTTTTCGAACATAATTATTTATAAAGCAACTAGCTACGCCCCGCGGTTTCATCCGCATAAGTCTCGATCCCGTGGGAATATCGAGATAAAAAGTATCCTATGTCCTTTCCCGGGACTCAAACTATCTCTATACCAAATTTCATCATAAAAAGTATCCTATGTCCTTTCCCGGGACTCAAACTATCTCTATACCAAATTTCATCTAAATCGGTTCAGCGGTTTAGGCGTGAAAAGGTAAATACAGACAGACAGAGTTACTTTCGAGTTTATAATATTCGTATGGATGGATTAGGAATATCCTGCAAAATTATTCTGCGGGGTGATTGTGTAACATACAGTAACAGTAGAAGTGGTTTTCACTTTGACAGTTCAGCAACATTCATTGCGTGTTGAGCAGACAAATTTTTCGAACATAATGAAGCAATTAGCAATATCCTTCCAAATGATCAAGATTGTGATTAAATATGGTTACGTAATGAGGGTGCTTGGAGACCATGCATGGCATTCGCAACCTGTAACGTCTCCACTGCTGGGACTGCGACCTCCTCGCCAGTGGCGGATTTACACATTTGCCGCCAGTAGGCTATTCAAATTTTGCCGTCCCTATCGAAATCTAAAATGATGTCCCATGTCTTTTGTATACTGCTTCGATGCGCTTAATTCCATCGCCGTTTCTTCAAAATATTTAAAATGTTCACGTTCAGCTACGAAAAACTTGCAAAGAGGTTTGTAAAGATCGGCAACTGTGATCAAAATTCTACGGTAGAAGCCTGAATTTGAGCATTCACTTTGTTTATTCTTTCCAAAAAACCATGGTAGGTTACATATAAATATTAATCTTTTTAATTTCAGTAAGACATTAAAAAAAAATGTTAGCCCCAAATTTTCCGCCCCTAAAATCTGCCGCCCTAGGCTCCAGCCTACTCAGCCTGTTGGTAAATCCGCCGCTGCTCCTCGCTGTGAGAGGCATGATCCACCATCGCAGGGCAGTGCGGGGTTTGGAACTTGGAAGAAATGGCGTGAAAATAATGAGAATCGAAAAAGCTTTCATTCCTCCAAAAAGACAAAGTTATTTTGACATGAGGATAAATGCAAAATATCTAGATAGATAGATAAAACATTTATTTAGTGTAACAAAAGACACAATACAGGCATTAAAAAAGCATAAAAAAGTATATCTCTCGTTAGTAGGTATACATTGTAGTAGTATCTCTCGTTTTAGGATTCCGTACTGTCCGTCCGTCAGTCAGCGGGCTGTCTCATGAACCGTAATAGACAGACAGTTTAAATTTTGACAGAGTATGTATTTCTATTGCTGCTATAACAAATAATAATAAAGTTAAAAATTAAAGGGTACAGGGTCTCCATACAAGAACGTGTTTTTTTCTGCGTTTTTTGCCCTGCCGTACGGAACCCTTCGTGTGCGAGTCCGACTTGTACTTGGCCGGTTTTTTAACTATGTCACACTAAACCGCAAAACCAATTTTGATACTTTTTGATACAAAGTCAACTTTGGTACCTAAACACCAGTTCAAGGACATAGAGTAGGGTAGCGGGATTGCCCGAAAGGGTTACCGCTGCCCCGGAACATAAAGG
Organism: Amphipoea oculea; assembly: GCA_945859645.1. Lineage (NCBI taxonomy): Eukaryota > Metazoa > Arthropoda > Insecta > Lepidoptera > Noctuidae > Amphipoea > Amphipoea oculea. The sequence goes on along the minus strand of OX243891.1, from coordinate 686,443 downwards.
GCTAAGCAAGGAACACGGGTGGATTTTAGTCAGTAAGAGTCTGACACTCCCTTCCGCTCCACCCAGAGCGGGAGGGAGGAGTCATTTGATGATTTCCCACCCATACAAAAAAAGGTCATAGAGAAGGTACCTAAGTACAGACGCCAGCACATCAACCTACCCGAAACTACAAAATTTTCACAATCAACCTTGAACCTTAAGTGTAGCGATAAAGTTTAAAATCTATTGAAGAAATTTGACAGATTGTAGTAGCTTGAAGTGCTGGCGTCTGTACATGCCAGTTTTAAATTCTTGGAATAATTAAAACTTCACTCAACTGAAAGCACTCAACTGAAAGCCTTAATCAATAGCTGGTCACTAATTAGATAAGATACCATTTATGCAGATAGTGCAGTAGGCAGAGTAGTAACCCTGCCTACCCGTCCACCAGCGAAGCGTGAAGGTAACGTATCAAAGTTCTATGTAACGTTATCGGAAACAGCCATTTTGTAGTAAAAACGGTTTAAACAAAGAAACACTTTCTCTTTTGCCTTTATTATTTACAAAAAAAATCGCTCGAAGGTTAAGCTACGCTTGCCGCGGTCGGTTCGTGGATGGGTGGTCATTACATACCGAGACCCCTCCGTGCACGTTAAGCTGTTGGTCCCGGCTGTCATTCATAGATCTTTGACAGTCGTTACGGGTCTTCAGAAGCCCGAAAGTCTGTCTTACCAACGTCCATGTAAAATACTGATATTCAGCTGCATTAGGTTAGACTATAAGCCGACCACAACATCCTTGGAAAAGGCTAGACAGATGATGATAATATTTACAACAAAAAAAAAAACGGTTACGCTTTGGATTCGAGTTTTGAGATCGAAACTAGATTGACAAACCCTAAATAACCCTCCTTTTTGCTTCGCCGTAGTCGAGTCAAACTCAAAACTCAAACTCAAAGCATTTATTTCAATTAAACCATTTACAGGCACTTTTGAATTGTCAAGAAGTCAGTCAGTCAGAAAAAATGAAGCTAGTTGCCCATTCCAAAGCGTAGGTACCTATGGAGAAGAACGGGCAAGAAACTCCATGGACACTCTTTTAAATCAAAATAATGTGGTTACAAAGTCTTGGTTACATCATGCATGTTAAAAATACATACACATGTGAGAACGATGCAGAACGTTAAAGTTAAGTTAGAGTAAAAACTAGTATCTACTTGAGTAAAACCGTAAACATTTAATCATCAAATAAATAACCTCTTTTTGTTTGTAAGTCGGTTTAAAATATAGAACTGTATTCTACAGTGACACGTTAGATTTTTTGGCGGTTAAATTACTTAAACGACATTGACAAAGGGGTCGTTGTTGATAAACATTTATTGTAAAATGGTTTTGCGAAATCGTATTAAAAAAGAAGATGGCGGGCGTAGTCGTTAGTTCCGATTTTGGTCACGCGCCAAAAGATCTCGTTCAACTATAATCAGACTATAATGTTCCCACTGCTGGGACACAGGCCTCCTCTCTGTAAGATGGAGTGGGCCATAATCCACCACGCGGGCCCTAGTGCGGGTTCGTGTATGTTACATGTCTTCGAATTTTTGGTTCTAGGACATGCCGATTTCCTCACCAAGTTTACCTTCGCCGTTTTGAAAGCAGTGGTGATGAAATAAATATACAAGTAAAGTGCATGTCTGGGTTCGATTGACGTACCTACAACTCGTAAGTCGGGACCGTTGCCACTGGGCTGCCACTGCTCACAATTATACTAACTTACTTCATTTTATTAAAAGTTTCTGTCAATACAAGAGAAGACTTTAGGCAAGTGCAAGATTGTCAAAGAAGCAAGGGAACCTGGGTAACGTGGCACATACTACTTTATTCAAAATTCAAATGTTGGCATCATTAAAAAATATAATCTGTTGGTTGGCAGCCCTGCCCGAGCGCCGCGTCACTGGTAAATAATTGCTTAACTGAGAATCCGTGGAGAGGAGTGCGGACTAAAGATATTTGGATGTAACAAAGGATTTTTATTAGGTTCTCGTAATTTGTTTAACATATTCATTCATCATTTATAATTTCAGCCGAAAGACGTCCACTGCTAGACGTATGCCTCCCTCAAGTACCGCCAATTTGAACAGTTCTGTCCTTCCCGCATCCAGCGGATTCCTGCGGCCTTCACAATGTCATACAACATATTGTGTAATGTTAATTACTTTGCATACCTACTATCGTATAGAATCAAGTTCTTCTAACTGAACAGACAGCTGTGCTGCTGGGGAGTTTGTTGCGCCACTTTCATCCCAGCGAAAGCACTACGAAGTGGCGAAGGGCGGGCGTTTTGGGGGATTGTGGTATGTCATATGATTCTCAGCCTAGTCTGAATAAATGACTTTAGATTTTGTGTTAAATTGTGGATAAATATATCAAATAATATAACGTTTTTATTCCAGAAGGGGTAAACAGAGGTGTTTAATACATCCACATTTGGCCAGTAATGTAATATACCATGTAATGAGTCCAACTGCATCTGGTTAGAATGAAAGCTGACCCTAACATAGTTGCGAAAAGGCTAGGCAGATTTGCTGATGATCATGTAATAAAGTGGGCCCTGTAGCAGCTAACTGGACACAAAATAAGTCTCCATAAGGCTATGTCTCTGTCTAAGCTGAGTATTTGTGAAAGACTGACACGACATGCAAGCAGTCACAAAGATATAACATGTAGGTATAAAAAACTTGTAAGTGTACATTATCTTAGTCAGGCGCTCAGGCTATAAAACGAGAGTCATGTTAATCTTAGTGCTTTCAATTCTGTAATCTGAAGAGCTAACTGGGTGCACTAATTAAGAAAGTAACGACAGTAGGATAATCAAACCGTTTACATGTCGTTGCGAGCCCAGAAAAATAAAATAATAAACTTATTTTTAAAGAAATCAGCACTTTTTATTAGTAATATTTTGACCACGTTTAAAGTATTTACCATTGGACTAGGTAAAGAAACAATTAGAAATTAAAAAAAAAAAGTTGAGACATGTCGTAACTCGTAAGGCACTCGGACGACACTATGAAAATGGTTGGAAAACTGTCATGAAGGTCAAAAAGTTAAAATTTTTTCGGTCTAGCTCTCATTCGCCAAGTGTGCAGACGTGCAGAGTATCTTAACGAGCAATAAGGAACTTCGTTCCAAAACTAGGTAATTGAGGTAAAAATCTATAAACAGTATAAAAAAAGACGAGCCATTCGTTACAAATGTGTCAGTAACAGGTCATCTTTAGTAAAAACAAACGTTCAAATTGACCTAAAAAAGAAACTTTGAGAATCGGTTACTTTAGTTATGTTGACGCAAAAAAGTTATTTCAGTTTTGAATGACATATAAAACATATCAATGCGATTATTACTTGTATACACGACGACACATCAAGTTATACTTTTCCAGTTTTAGCTGAGCAAGCATTGTATTTGTAAAGGCTTTTCGTACAGTGAGAAGTCAGCTTATACTAGAAATGTATAGCTTGATGTGTCGTCGTACGTACAGCCGAATGGTAAAAGGTCTGTGTTAGCAATTTTAGCTGATAAGCAATATTATAGGTATGTTAGATTTCTAGAACAATCTAGTTGCTATGTGGTAAATTAGATCATATCAAATTGACGTTATGAGGAGATAGATTTACTAGTGATATACGAATGAAGATTAATGTGTTTTTGATCATCTATTTTTTTTTTTTATGTATGTGACGCATATTTTCTCCCAACTTGTTCCTTTTTGTGTTTGTATTCTTTATCTGCGTCGTGTTTACCGCAATTGAACGTATTTTCCTACTTTCTTTATTTTATTTATTTTAATACTGTAGTTTTATGATAAAAAATTAACATAGTTTGTTTCCCTGTAGGTATTGTCCCATTTTTGGAAAAATAAATTAACTTCGTGTGAGTCGCCTGTAGAAAAAATAATATTAGGTACTTATTTAAAAGTGACGATTCGCACGTTTCGGGCGAGTAAATTCGTGCGATTCGACTTATAAGCCATTTGTCACAAAGCACCAAAACAAATGGGCACAAAAGAATGAAATGTGTTCCCACTTATTCACTCGTCTGTACCTAACGGCCAGTGTTATCAGTTATTTACACAGCGAATGAACTCAAAGATAAGATAAACGTTATACCTAGGGACACTCGAAACTCGCGATTATTACCAAACTGTACATTCTTGGATTATTTTTAAATCCTTTTAAATGAATTCGCTGGATACGGGAAGCACAGAACCGGTCAAAGTGAAGGTGCTTGGAGGAGGCCTATGTCCAGCAGTGGACCTCACCCACATTTCGCCAGTTATGATTAAGTTCCATCATCCCATGCCTATTGCCATCAACCGGGCACAAATCTAGACTCCAGACTGCTACTGAGAAATTCCAGATGGAAAAACCTAATAGCACTGCCCGACCCGGAATCGAACACAGGACTTCAAGCATGCTCAGCAGTAGCGCTTGCGACCACTACACCAACGAGGCAGTAATCCTTTTAAATGTACAGTACATCATAAAACAAATGCAAGAGTAATTAAATAAATATGTTTTTTGTTCTTATCAAGAGAGAATCAAACACCTTAGATATCGTTGCAATTGGATTTCGTAGACTTTAATTTTTTGCGTGGAACGTTATTTCTTTTCTTTTTCTAAAATAAGTATCTCATACTATACGCCTTATAACATCAGCTATCTAGCCAATAAAAGTGCCGTCAAAATTGGTCCAGCCGTTTCGGAGATTAGTCGGAAGAAATAGACAGACCGAGAAAAATGATAAAAAAAAATTGTTATAAGTAGGTACCGAATGTACTTTCATATGCGTTTAGCAAAAAGCTGTTATTTAAACATAACAGACACTTCAATTTTATTTATTTGTACAGATTGCTAAATTTTTAATGCTTTAAGTTTAAACCTAATGGTATTGTAACTTTAGTGTATTTTCATGCATAAGCAAAAGTTAGGTCCATACATACAGAGATGCACTTCGGATAACTGTCCAAAGGTTAAGATTAGCTTCGTGCACAACAGTAAATTGTAACTTTCATTTTTGTTTTCGTATTCGACATTTAAAAACCGGTTAATTTAACAGATTACAGTGGTAATGATAATTTATGACGTAAGGAACTTCATAAATTGCATGGAGTCTTTATTTTTGTTCTGTCAACTATAAAAAAACAATGTTCCTTTTTTACGGTTTATATTTATGTGCATGTCCCAATTATTTCTTTCTATAAATTAATAAATTAAAAAGAAAATTAACGTCATGTTACGTAATCGACAGTTCGACACTGATATTTCTAAAAAATATTAATTACTTTAATTCTAATAATGATTGAAAATAAATAGAAAATATTTAATAGGATAATGTCCCCTAGCATTATCAGTTATCATGAATAAAAAGCAAATATAAGTAGGTATCGTAGTCATAGTCACAATAATCTTGAATCGCATCAAACAACGTCGACTTATAATGATAAAAATGTTCGATTGTACACCTAATTTATAAAAGTAACTACTCCTTACATATTTTGTCTCTTTATATCACGCATAACTAGAGGAGCCCGTGGCTAAATAATTACAGCCGCACAAGTCGATCGATCAAGTTAACATACCGATTACGGGTAATCAGAAGCCCGAAAGTCTGACAATCAGTAACTAGGTTGTGGAGGTCAGATAGGCAGTCGCTCCATGAAAAATACTAGTATTCAGCTGCATCCGTTTAGACTGGAAGCCGACCCCAAAATAGTTGGGAAAAGGCTAGGCAGATGATGACATCACGAATAACTAAAGAAAATAATATTCTGTGGTTTTTTACGTTTTTTTCTCATATTTTTAACCTTTAACATAATTTAATAGTTTGTAATTTATTTAGTATTAGAAGTTTGTACATATTAGATAATAATATAAAAACAGATGCAAAATAAAATGGTTCTCTAATAATCAATACCTATTAAAAAAAAAAAATAATTTGCACAAAAAACAACATATTTTTAGTATCATTTCGACTCCACCGCGTCTCTAGCTCTAAAGTCGTCACATGGCGCGTCGCAGTTCTAGTGTATTGTGTACTGCACCGACCACTCTTGATATTTGCTGTTATTATTATTATTACTCCACTTTTCATTTGGAATTTCTTAGTCATCTAGATTTGTTTCTGGTTGATGGTAATAGGCTCGCCGTCTTTAAATGGTAATTGTAGCATAACTGGCAGTTTAAGGGTTAGTAATAATAACTGCCTATCATTAAAAATGTTTTCGTTTAATAAAGAATACACAACAGTTGTTAAATGTTTTATCTTTTACGTAGTTACTTCCTTGTATTGTAAATTGTAAAGTTGGTTTTCAATTTATTACAGAATATTGTTTTTACAAACAATGTAAATTTATTACTACTGTAATTTCAATTAGCACTTAATAAACTATGACTAAAGTGTTTGTGAATGTTTTCATTATTTGTAATTAAAGTTTTAATTAGTGTATAAATTAAATTAACCTAATTTAATTTATACACTAATTAAAACTTTTCGATTTAAATAAAGGTAGAATATTCGCCTTTCATATTGTTTAAACATTCTTAAATTTCAGATATTTTATAATAATAAAACGTATACATAGATAGTTAATAATAATTGAATAGGTAAGTAAGTACCCAGAGTTAATAGTTAGTTGTATTATTACTGACATTGAAAACCTTTTTATTTTATTTAGAATACTACAAAAACTCTTGAAGCTTCGTTAAAACCTGAAAAATATTTTTCAAAATACCATTTTCTAGTCAGCCCCAACTTTAGCCTGATTTACAATAAGTTCATGTCAAGCAACATTTAAAAAGAATTTTATTACACTCATAAAATATAATTAATTACAGCACAAAGGCAATCTAAACAGCAAACAGCCTTTATTTAGACAAAAATTACATCCAAGACCAAAACTATTTGATCCTAGTACAAAAATCCCCATAACGTACTACAAAATTACTCCACGACCATACAAGGGAATCTCGCGGTTAGGGCCTGAACATAAGAGCGAATATCGCTTGCGTATGTCCGGCAATAGGTATGGCTTTGTGGTACAAGCGAAAACAAATATATAGGTATTTTTTCTTTGTCTTTTTTAAGTTCATGTTCAGCTACGAATTGACTTATATTTTTTTTTTTAATGGGTTCCGTGTAATTTAGGGATATATTGATGATGATCATTTTTATTATCATTGCGATTGACATTTAGAATGTTGACTGAAACGATAGATGGGCTGTGTGAATGATGATATGGTTAGAAAGGGGGTGACTGACTACTGAGATGACGACAAATAGTGAATATGAGAGAAAAAGACACGTTGCGCCGACCACAGATAAATTGGGATAAGGGCATGAGAATGACGATGATGCCTACGCCTGGTGGTCGCAAGCGCTACTGCTGAGCTTGAGGTCTTGGATTCGATTCCCGGGTCGAGCAGTGTTATTTGGTTTTCTACGTGGAATTTGAAATGTTGTTGAACTGTCAAAATGAAAGCTATTGCTACTGTGTTTGTCTGTTACGCAATAGGGGCCCGAGTCAAAACGACACCAAAGGTCCAATTTTATACCAAAATCATAGTTTACAATTTCATCTTTTGGCAAATCTTCGGGAATTTTTAATCATATCAATTGTACCTATTGGCAGTATTGGCGATAACACGCGCGTTATGCGTGATTGATAAGAGTTGAATTAATTAATTATTATTATTTTATACATATAGAGGGTGGGTGTGGACTCCTACCGAGGACTGGCCGGCACTCACAAAAGACAGAATTGTGTGGAAAAGGGAGAGGCAGGCCTTTGCCCTGCAGTGGGACACTACAGGCTAGTTAGATTAGATTAGATATTATACACATAACAAACTTGAACTTTAAAAAGATTTCATTTGGGAAATACCACAAACTCGCAGTATCTAGGAATTTAGGAGAGATTGTGTCAATAATAATTATTCTTTATCCTGTTATTTTATATCGCATTAATATTATAAACGCGAAAGGTTGTCAGGAATTCAGGATGGATGGATGGATATACATACCTACGTATGTTTGTTACTCTTTCACGTTATTACAATGATTCAATGATTTGTTTTGCAATGTACTGAAAATCTTGCATGCTTTGTGTGTGCATACTCATGTTTCTGACAAATAAATGAACTCTAAACTCTGAACTCAAAACTCTCTTTGAATCGTGATAAAAAATCTGCTCTCCTCTCCGACCCGGCTGTGTCCACGGACCCTTATGCGGGTGAAACCGCGGGGCGTACCTAGTCTGCATCTTAATCCGTTCAGTAGTTTTTTTTTTAAAGAATTGAGGACCTCCTCTTTTTTTTGAGGTCGGTTAATAATACACAGAACTGTCTTTTATGTGTGAGTGTAGCAGGATTGAGGAAATCCGTGATTATAACTGTGTAAAACAACGAATCAAATCGAAGACATCGTTTAGAATATTATAAATCTTGTTAAAATTACCTTTCGATATTTCTATTTTTATATCTTAATGGAGGAACTTGAAACCACTTATTTTTCTTTGTGATGGATTCAAATTTTTGTAGGAATAAACCGTCTACGTCGATTCCCGTTTTGTTTATTTAATTCGGGAAAAGAAACAGTTACACAAACATCGTAATAAACATGTAGTGAGAAAATAAAAAAAGTGTTAGAAAATTGCTCAACATTTACGCATCTTGATTCTTGAGCAAAAGTTTTTTTTTTTTTTGTAACTGTTACAATTACAACTCACCTGTATACTAAAATTATAATTATACAACACAAGTATAGTTTTAGTTAAGTTAGGTTTTAATTTTTTTATTTTTGTTAATTAAGGTAAATGGTTATACAACACATAATTATAAGTACTACGTCAAAACGTTAAAAATATCTTAAATTTTCCCCTTTTTCTCTATAATATAATATCAATATTATTTCTACTGAAACCGTTGCATTTGTTAAAATTTCTTAAATAACTCATATTATACGTCGAAAGAGACTGGATCCTGCGACACAGGGTATCCTAGTGCGGGATCAAGTGTCATACCTAAATATTGTAACACTTGTTTATGAATCAATAAAACTTATTATTATTATAATACAATTAAAATCGCTCCCGCTACCGCTCTTACCCAACACCACACACGAACAGTAATTTCATCCATGAAATAGTTGGTGTTACCAAATAGGGATTAGAGTGAGACAGCACTATGGCAACGTCGCGTAGGCGAGCGAGGAAGACAGCACATAGCCGCGTTTGCAGCGCTCTCTCGATTTCTGAGCTTCGCTTATTTTAAACGAATCTTTTAGGGTTAGTGGTGAGATGATGCTATTGTTAATGGTTCCGTAGTTGATAATTAGGTTATTTTTGAAAGCAGAGGTGGCCCAGTGGTAACAGCCCCGACTTACCGAGTTGTAGGTTGTAGGTAATGTTCCCACTGCTGGGACACAGGCCTCCTCTATGTTAAGGGGAGAGGGGCGTAATCCACCACGCGGGTCCATTGCGGGAGGTAGATGTCGCAAGCTTAATCGAACATTGGCCCATTAGTAGATAGATCAGAATTGAGTTATTTCCGGATCTTTTTTTTACTCAGATCTCATCAATAGTTAAAAATACAAGCATTCATGATTAATTAATAATCAAAGAGAATCCGTTTTAATTTTATGCGTCAACAAGTAGGATAAGTCCTCATAGCAAGACCTCCTTTTGCGATGTCCCAAAAATCGTTTTTTTGAGTTAAGTCGGTATTCCATTAAGCATGCGATGTCACATGTCGTCGAATTTTTGGTTCTAGGACATACAGGTTTCCTCACGATATTTTTCTTCACCGTTTTGAGAGCAATGGTGAATAAATAATGTACCACCGCGGCCTTTCCCGCCTGATCACTTAAAAAAATTTTCGCCTAAATCCTGCGGCGGCGCCAAATCACGCCCTCTTAAAGTTTTCGCCTATGAGGAAAGCGGTAACGCAATTAGTTGGAACCTGCACAGCACAGCTTAGTGACGCATCACGTGTACTCCTTTCGTGAATTTTACGGACGAACTATTTGACCTTGGCGCGCTTACTAGAGAGCGCTTCTATTTTTTGGGTGCAAGCAAAAATGAACTTAGTGGTGGTCAGGCGGGAGTGTCTCAAATCTCAAATCGTTTATTACAATCCATAATGTACAGACGCCAGCACATCAACCTACCCGAAACTGTCACATTTTCCCAATCAACTTTGAACCTTATGTTTTGTAATAAAGTTGAAAATCTATTAAAGAAATTTGACAGATTGTAGTAGGTTGATGTGCTGGGGTCTGTACAATGGTGGTGAATAAAAAAAATAATGGAAACAATTATGGACCCTGTCGGGCACAGCAATTTTTTATATAGGTAAGAGATAGTACTCAAAGTAAAGCGCCTGTCCGAGTTCGAACCTACGACCTACAACTCGTAAGTCGCGGACTCGCGGCCGTAACCACTGGGGCACTACTGCTCACGATCACGACTAGAATCAATTATACAGGGTGTCCCAGAACCAGAAGTCATAATAGTTATCAGAAAAATATTTTAAAAATTCTATGTTGAATACATTTTTTTTTCAGTACAGTCAGGGGTGAAGTGTTAATTTTGAATATTTGGTTTGGCAAAAAGTGACATTTTCTTCGAAGCTGGAGCAGTTAGCTTTAAATTTTAGGCAAGAGTTTACAGAAACATTATTCAGGATCCCATAACAATTTTTTCTATAGTTAATACTAGCAGCACCCCGCGGTTTCACCCGCATAAGTTTCGATCCCGTGGGAATATCTGGATAAAAAGTAGCCTATATGTTAATCCAGGGTGCCAGCTACCTCCATGCAAAATTTTATCAAAATTGGTCCAGCAGTTTGAGCGTGAAGAAGTAACAAACATATAAACACACACACACACAAACTTTCGCCTTTATAATATTAGTGTGATATTTGTAACAGCAGGAGTGAAAATACAAGTCACAGGGTGCAGAAAAATACACATCTTAGATTTTTTTTAAATACTATCCGATTCCGGCTTGACGTCGACTTCTGGGACACCTGTATTATAGTACTAGCTGCGCCCCGGGGTTTCACCCGCATAAGTTTCGATCCCGTGGGAATATCGGGATAAAAACTATCCTATGTCCTTCCCCGGGACTCAAGCTATCTCTATACCACATCTAAATCGGTTCAGTGGTTTAGGCGTGAAAAGGAAACATACAGACAGTTACCTTCGAATTTATAATATTAGTATGGATAGATTTATCACCAACAAGGCTAGTTTAAAATGGGTCTTCTGCGAACTAAATTTTCAGTGGCCGTTGAGGGGCGATAGGTATTGATTTCTATACGTATGCATCTGACCCAGCGGGCAGGAGTGGGTCATCTGCCTCTGCATGCTTTGCCCAGAGTTGGAGAATCGATTGGATCGTCTATTTCTATTATAGTCTGGGTTTCTGGTTTATTAATTATTTATCGGCTTTTGAGGTTGTCTTAACTGGAGTTTATACAGGATGATTGGTAAAACTGTAGTTAGACGGACCGACACAAATTTTTGAGGGATTGGGGATGCCATTTACATAATTACATAATCAGCATATAATGTTCCCACTGCTGGGACACAGGCCTCCTCTCGGTGAGAGGGCATGGGCCGTAAAAAAGCGTTCCCACTGCTGCTCCTCTCTGTGAGAGGGAGTGGGCCATAATCCACCACGCGGGCCCAGTGCGGGTTGGCAGATGTCACATGTCTTCGAATTTTTGGTTCTAGGACATACCGGTTTCCTCACGATGTTTTCCTTCACCGTTTTGAGAGCAGTGGAGCACTACTCTCTCACTGCTGCGATTAGGGTTACCATATGACAGGCGTTTGCCGCATTTGACAGGCATTTTCAGGTTTAGACAGGCGTGCGGCCGGCATTGGTCTGAGACAGGCATTTTAAAGCTTTCGCGCCCGCGCGCCCATCGCGGACCGCGATTCGCGGTTGCATAAATGCAAGCTAAGCTCTAAGCTAAAATATCCTTCTTCATTATTATCTGTTGGCTTTTACTTATTACCTACAGCGTTTTGCTTTAGACAGGCATTTTTCTAAAAATTCAGGCATTTTAGGTACCATAGACAGGCATTCCTCTATTTACATATAGTAACCCTAGCTGCGATGTCATTTGCTAGCACAAAATTGTTTTATTTTTCATTTTTATTATATTTTTTTTTTATTGAAATTTTTTCCGACTTTAGAAACACCTAAGTCATTTTCTAGAACCAATTGTAGTGTGCGCTTTTCTGTGCGCAATGCAAAAATGTGTGCTTAGCTTTGTACAGCATGGTACAGCACGTATCGCGAAAATGCATTAATTGTGTAATTTTTAGTGTTCTCCCAAAGGGTGCCAACGGAACCCTATTGCTAAGCCTCCAGCGGCTGTCCGTCCGTCCGCCTGACTATCAGCGGGCTCTATCTCATGAACCATAATCGGTAGACAGTAGAAATTTTCACAGAGTGTATAAGTAAATTACGTAAGCTGCAGACGATGGATCGAAAAAAAACCAAAGTTACTTTAAACTAATTTATTTTAAAAGAAATTATTACAATTAAAATTGGTGAAACCTATTCGATGCTAGAATATGGAATGACAAAAATATCAAAAATATGTGTTACAATAATTAATAGCGGATGTCGAATTTTGCTGCGTCGGCGGCCGGACGTGCGGCCGGACGTCATCGATGCAGTTTTTATGCGCTCGGCGTAAACTGAAGGAATTGCAAGGTCGGCGATGTCCATTAGGGATCCGTACTTAACACCTCCACCCACAGATCAGCAACTATTTGATCATGTTGAGCGAAAATGTTGCTGGGACTTCATCTCGTTTCCTGATATCTCTGGTCACATCTTCATATGTATGTGTCTTAAGGGTTTGCTGCTTCTCCTTGTCGTTTGCTCCAAGGTTCCAGCATTTGTGTTTGCGGCTTAATATGAAAATGATAAGTATGGTTGCGCACAGGACAATGATGTAGAATGGTATGGTTGTATGATATAGGACATCCGGCTGAGTCTTGTCGATGTGAATGGGGCTTTCCGTTAGTATTCTATTCTGGATGCTGTGAAGTTCTTCCAAGTTTACTGAATTGAATCCGATGATAGGGGTCGAATCAGCTGTTTGGTTCATCTCGTTATAAGGGATTTTTGATAACTTTAGTGGCTGTCCTTTTATCTCGTTACTGTCGTTAATGATTGTTAATTCTGTTGTTTGCAGGTAGCAGCCTATGGGGATGGTGACGAGATAACTTCCTTGTAAAATATTAAAGTCCTTTCTTCCACAGGCTAGTTGTACTTTGGTCGGTTGGGGCAATGAGAGAACGTGGTGCTGATCATCCAATTGTTCTACTGCTTCTTTGGAGAGTGAAACCTTGGTGAATTGGCAGGTGTCTTCTAGGCCTTGGTTGATGATGAGCTCTTGGATGCAATCAGGCTTCGTCCGGATCTGTTGACTTGTCTTCTTTTCACAGAGATGGATGCTACTGTACTTCGGGCATTCAGCCTCTATGTACACGAATGATTTCTCGTTTGTTGCTATATAGGGAGTGGGAGGAATAAGGGCGAGTTGTTTCTTATTAGGTACAATGGATAATTTGTATAACTCGTAAAAGTCTTTAGAGACTATGGGAAAGCTGTATACTATTACTATCCTCTTCTCAATAAAGTAGGAACCTGGTTTTATTAGATCATAATATTCTCGTAACTCTAAATTTAAGACTTGATCTTGATTGTATATTGATTTTAGCCTATCTATCATAGATCTTAACACTTCTATATCAATCATAGAATGATGGGTACTGGACGCGCGTATGAAAGCCATTATATTTTCTAACCTAATTATTTCTAACATTAGATCTTCTACATTATTAGTTATGATTCCTAAGATTTGGGCAAACTTTGCAAATCTTATTAAGCTGTAATCTCTATAAGCACTTTTTTCTAGAAGTAGTTCTAACGTTGCATTAACCTTTTCCTGATTTTTCGTTATTTGGTCTAGGATGGTGCCATGTTGGGACATCCATTCTTTACTAAGGCTAATATGATTATTAAATTCTGAAACTATTTTATTTTCATTATTTTGTAGAGTTTTAATGGCCTCGTCGTATTTTAGGGCATCTAGATAATCTAAATTGCCAGTAACACTTTTTATTACCGACCCAAGGCTATCTACAAGACCTCTTTTGACTCTAACAGGTTCCAAAGATTTTACTTGTTGTAGTACCTTAGTAAATTTGTCAGTGAGATAATCAATCTGATATTCATAAAGCGTGTAAGTCTCATTAGTAAGTTTAGTTTTAAAAGTCTTAAGCTGTGTCTGTACGGAATTAATTTTGTTTTCGATGTCGGTTAGTTGTATATACTGTATGAATGAGTGGTAATGCGTCGTTAGTCTGGTCGGTCCTAATCTGTATGGTAACAGTCCTGGTCCATCTGCTAAACTCTCAAGTCTTATCTCTTGAGGGCGCGTCGCATGGATTGACAGTAGCAACAGGATCCTGTAACAATTGGCTCGCTTTAGGAACACGTTTCAGCCGTGATTTGGCGATGGGGCCACGTTTCTTTGAAGTATATATGTGTATAGGCAGATCGGCTAGTACTGTATCCTGCGTGTAACGTGGTGCGGCTTTCTGGCGACTGGCGAAAGGGTTTTTAATAAAAACCTGTTGCTGTGGGGCGTATTCTATTTCGGGCTCGCGAGTTTTATTCCTATTTTCAATTAAGGCTGTACGATTTGCGAGAGATGATTCGTTAATGATTTCGTAGACTTGTTTCATTTGTTGCCTATGATTCTGCGCATATTGTTGTAAGATGTGCTCAGTTAGGTCTATGTCGATTGGGTCCCTGGGGTCAAAATGTCCAGTCAATAGGTCAAAGGGTCTGCACTTGGTAAAACTATGGATAGAACTGTTATATGCTATGATGGCATATTGCATAAGATTTACTACTGGTTCGTCTTTATTTTGCAGTTTAAGAATTCTAATGTGCTCTAATAACGTTGAGTGAAAACGTTCGATGTTACCATTGTCGTTTGGACTATGAGGTAGAATTTTATGGTGAATTATCTTATGAAGTCGTACGAATTCGGAGAAAAGTTGATTTGTAAATTCTGTACCATTATCAGTGATGATAGTCATGGGTAGTCCATGATGGGTACAGAAACGTAGTAGTGCTTGTATAATGCTAATAGCGGTACCGTCTCGCAAATGATACGCTTGACCATATTTCGTAAAAACGTCAATGAAAGTTACGTATTTTTCATTTTGAACTGTAAATAGGTCCATGTGAATGATTTCAAGTGGTTTGGTAGCTGGGGGCACTATGTTGAATTGAGGTCTTATTGGGTTCCTGTCGTATTTAGCTTGACCGCAGATGGTACACTCATTGATAAACTTGGTGATTTGTTCTTTCATCTTTGGCCAGTAATATTTTCGTGAGAGGGCTAGGTGACTTTCGTTAATCCCACGGTGGTTCGTCTTACCGTCGTGATAGTGTCGGATAATATCTTGTTGTCGGAGGTATTCTTTAACATTCTCGAGTTCTGTCTTAGCTAATACGAGGTTAAGCGAGGAACTTCTAAATTTGTCTTGTATGATAGGTACTATTGAATACATGGCTAACGGTGGATTAATTAGTATGGCTGTTTTTACCTTAGGGTTGACATATTCCTTGATAGCATTGATAATATCGGTCTCTAGGTTAGATTCTGAGATCTGAACTGCAATTCGCGTATGATTTTCAAAGGGTTTAGTTATTGTCGGTCGGCGTTTTATGTCACCTACTACGGTCAAAGAAATTTGTCGATGAAATTTATTGAGGGCTTCATCTGTAATGGGGACCTCTAATATGGGGTGTTCATTACTGGTATGTACGGTGTCAGTCGAGGAGTTTGTTGGTGGAGGCGGTGCCTCTGATGGGTTGTTAATCATCGAGCTGAGATCTTTAATGCTTTCGATCAATGAGTTGATCTCATCCGTTTCTTCGTTGTGAATTTCTACACGGGAGAGGGCATCAGCATTGGTGTTAAACTTTCCTTTCTTGTACACTACAGTAAAATCATATTCGCTTAGTCGTAGTCGCCACCTCGTCAGTCGTGAATTAGGTTCTCTTAAGTTCATCATCCATTGGAGGGGTTTGTGGTCAGTCAGTACCTTAAATTTTCTACCGAAAAGATAAGGTCTAAAGTACTTCGTGGCCCAGACTATGGCAAGCAACTCTTTTTCGATGGTACTATAGTTTAGCTCACTTTCATTAAGTGTGCGAGAGGCATAGCAGACGGGTTTGTCGGAACCTATTGGTCCCTGGGATAACACTGCTCCAATAGCGACATTCGAAGCGTATGTTGTGAGATTGAATTCCTTTTTGAAGTCTGGGTATTGCAGGATAGGGTCATTGGTTAATAAAGTCTTACAACTTTCGAAGGCATTGACATAATCAGGGCTAAGAGTAATTTTACTGCCTTTCTTTAGGCATAGGGTAAGTGGTTTGGTGATGCGGGCAAAATCGGGAATAAATTTCCGGTAGTACCCTAGAAGGCCTAAAAATTGCTTGATTTCTTTGGGGGTCTTTGGGATTGGATATTTTTGGATTGCAAAAATTTTGTCGGGGTTCGGCTTAATGCCGTCTCTGCTAATGATATGTCCCAGATAAGCAGTTTCGAGCTTCAGAAACTCGGACTTGTCCATCTGAATTTTGAAATTTGACTCCCTAAGCCTTTGGAAAACCTTTTCCAAGTTATCCATATGCTCTTGAAGAGAGGTACTGTACACAATAATATCGTCGAGATACACTAGGCATATGTTATTTTGAAGACCTCTTAGAACATTATCCATAACCCGTTGGAAAGTGGACGGTGAATTTTTGAGTCCCATGGGCATTCGAAGGAATTCAAAATGCCCGTGCTCCACATTAAATGCAGTTTTTGATATGTCCTGAGGGTCCATCTCAACTTGGTAGAAACCACTTGCCAAATCTAAGGTCGTGAAGTATTGGCACTTCCCTAACTTGTCAAGGACGTCACTGATGTTTGGTATGGGGTATTTGTCGTCTATTGTCTTTTCGTTCAACTTGCGAAAGTCGACTACGAGACGCCATTTCTGTTTCCCAGAGGCGTCAATTTTCTTTGGCACGACCCAAATGGGCGAGCTCCATGCAGAATCGGAAGGTCTTATTATTCCTTGCTGCAGCATTTTGGCAATTTGATCCCTAACTTCTTCCCGATGAACGAAAGGGTATCGATAGCTTTTGGTGTAAGCGGGGATTTCATCTGTTGTTCTTATACGATGCTTTATTTTGTTAGTGAATGTCAATGGTTCTCCGTCAATGTAAAATACATCGTTATATTTAGAGCAAAGTGTTAAAAGATTGGCCTTTTCCTCTTCATTAAGGTGGTCCGTACGCAAACGCGATAGTACGTCATTTACACGATTCGATTGTTTGAGTTGTGTGCAATTAGCATTGAACAGTTCTGCACAAGTTGGCTGATCTAACGAAAATATCACGTCGTTGAGTGTGGGATTTTCTAACTCTACATATCCACGACTATTAACTACAGTGGTAAGGCACTCGTGGATTATACAGTTGCAAAAGACTTGTTCGCTTACTAAAACATCGCCGTCCGGGGCATTGATAGGTATTTTAACTAATTTGGAGCTTTTAGCAGGGATAATATCCTCATACAGATTGACGTTGCGTGAATTATATACTTTAATCTGATTCGTGGCAGTTCGCGTTATTAATTGGAAGTCTTTTAAGTCAATTTTAGCCTCCCATTTGGATAATAAATCTAGTCCTATCAGGCCATCAAAGTAATCGTGAAAGCGATATACGAATAATTTTATGCTATCGGCCTCCTTGAATTCATTGAAACACGGTATCGTTATGGAATAATCGTTCTTGCTAACACCGTGTACATTTGTAACTTCGAAAGGGTCATAGTTGAGGGGATATTCATAGAAAAACTTTTGTACAGCCTCGGGGCTAATAAATGACTGGTTAGCACCAGTGTCAATTAAAAATTTTAAAGGCGGGCATGAAATTTCTATGTAGGGTAACTGTCTTTGAGTTTGTAAATTGAGGTCTATTTTTGCTCTTTGGACGTCTGGTCCAACTGAAAATTTTGGTTCTGAGTTTCACGGCTAGGGCCTGGTAGCGGCTCTGTATCAGTTGCTACCTGACTATCGCAAGTTGCATTGAAGTCCGTCATGTTAGTGTTATCAGCACAGTTATAAAAATTGTAATAGTCATTACAGTCCATGTAGTAATCATATCCTGGCTCATAGTAGTAGTCAGAAAAATAATAAGAACTATCAGGTAAGGCGAGTTCATTAAGGTTTAACTCACGCGTCCTAAAATAACTATTCTGTGGTGGGTTCCCGTTCTTTTGCCAATCATGTCCTGGTATCATGGGTAATGGTTTTGGAACGAAATGTTGAACACCGCTCATGGGTTTCGGACCCGAATTTTGTGGTGTATTATTCCTGGATGGTAGTTTAAAAACGTTACTTTGAGGATGATAGTTTGGTAACGGTGCACGGAACATTTGTTGTGTGCGAGTAGGCATGCGATTTTGATACTGGTTAGGAATATTGAATTTAAAGGCCTGAGGCTGAGGTTGATAACCGCGCTGTCCTACTGGAACAGGCCAGTTAGGTACTGGGGGTCGCGGGACATTTAATGCGTTAGGTGGTATAGTAGGCATAATAAAAGGTTTATGTATTTTAGGAGCGCTCTGAGCAGTCTGAGCCCTTGGGCCATCATTACGCTGCTGCAGGTACATAATATTTAATTCCTCCTGCACGAACTCCAGAGCTTTCTCTATGGTGTCTGGACGCATGCACCGTATACGTGAGCCTAAGGGTTCCTTTAGTCCACGTACGAAAGCCTGCATGGTAACTTTTTTATAAAGCGTCCGTTTCGCTTCGATAGTCGTTTGTAAGGTCTCGTGTAACGTCACATAAGTCATTATTGTACTGAACAACGTTTGGCATTGATCGTAAAATTCCTGAGGGGTTTTATTACCCTGTGTGGCCAACGAGAGGTCATTGTATAAAGCCGTTTCGTCTCTCTGGTCTGAGAAGTTGTTAATTAGAGCTGATCTAATACCTGCCCAGGTCTCAGGAATGCCATTCGAGTTTATTGTAGATAAGGCAGGCCCTGTGATCTTGTTTAAAATGCCATTTAGAAGACACAGATTCCCTAGCTCACTGCCTGGCTCGGGGCTTGCATACTGAGATACTATCCGGTCACAGATGTTAATAAACCTGGTCAATATATTGGGGTTTCCGTCAAAATCCGGTACAAGGCGTAAGGCCTTAAAAATTACATCGGGGTCGTATGGCATTTTAGGTTCAAATAAACTACTCAAATTAAAATCTAATTCACTGTCTAAATCTCTACTAATATCTAGTAAATGTCGGCGCGCCTGTCGTGATGCAGGTTCCCGAGGATAAGATCCTTCGTGATGAAAAATCTTGGACATAAAAGTAATTAGGAATAGATAGGAAGCAACACGAGAAAGATTCTGGTGTACTCACATATATTTCATCTCTGGCTCTAATTCGTGAATCGAAGTCTGGATTCTCCACTCGGCTCCGCAGCTCTACTGTAGATTCAGGATACTCGTGACGTGGCTTGATAGCCGCTCGGGCGACTCGCGATCGTGGTTATCGATGTGAGATGACTCTAACGCGCTTCGCGAACCGGCCCGCGAGTATCCTACCGACTGCGCCAATTACGTAAGCTGCAGACGATGGATCGAAAAAAAACCAAAGTTACTTTAAACTAATTTATTTTAAAAGAAATTATTACAATTAAAATTGGTGAAACCTATTCGATGCTAGAATATGGAATGACAAAAATATCAAAAATATGTGTTACAATAATTAATAGCGGATGTCGAATTTTGCTGCGTCGGCGGCCGGACGTGCGGCCGGACGTCATCGATGCAGTTTTTATGCGCTCGGCGTAAACTGAAGGAATTGCAAGGTCGGCGATGTCCATTAGGGATCCGTACTTAACAAGTATTTCTATTGCCGCTATAACAACAAATAATAAAAATGAAGTTAAAAATTAAAGGGTACGTGGTACGGAACCCTTCGTGTGTGAGTCCGACTTGCACTTGGGCGGTTTTTTTTTACAAATAAAGGCCTTCCTATTCAAACCTAATCGGTAATCGCTACCGCTGTGGGTAGTGGCGGTATTCGCCGCCACCGCGGAACTTGATACTAAATACCTGAGCGAAACCCGCGCGGTATGTACCTCTACTCACAGCGGCATCGAATACCGCTTAGGTTTGAATAGGCCATGTATCATTGTCAGTTAAATATTAGATAGAGCTAAGCTAAGTTAGTCTAGCTTAGCTCGCATAGCTGAGGTAATTTTTCAGACTTCTGTTTATAGTTTGCGGTCTGCACACAAGCATAAAAAACTACATGCGAATGCCGCACCCCCGGCCATAGGTAGAGGTGGAACACCGCGGTGGTTTTAGCCGGTAAGAGTCCGGCATGCCCCTCTGTCACCCCCACGATAGAGGAAGTCCATGAGAATTTCCACCGCGAAAAAAAATTAAAAATAAACATTCTTTCAATCACTCGATACACATAATAATAATAGTGAATAACTTTCTGAAGAGTTTTCAACAACAGTATAACTTCTTGGTTTAAGGTTCTTAGGGTCTAGGACTCACCTCCCCATGCTGGTTCCTCCCTTCTGGCGTGTTTTCTGGCAAGAAGTACAGACGGAGACTGACCAGGGTCTGGTCTGACACCCGGTCTGTCCATAGCAGTTGAAGTTCTCCTGTTGAAAACACAATTTTTTTAGCATTAGAACAAGCTTCCACGAGAATAGAAAAATTGAATTTTGCAAATATGGGTAACTAGCAGCGCCCCGCGGTTTCACCCGCATACGTTCCGATCCTGTGGGAATATCGGGATAAAAAGTAGCCTATGTGTTAATCCAAGGTGTCAGCTACCTCCATACCAAATTTTATCAAAATTGGTCCAGCCGTTTACGCGTAAACAAGTAACAAACATGCAAACACACTCACAAACTTTCGCCTTTATATTATTGGTATGATACATAATAGGTGTCATGAATTTATGATTCATTCAGCCATATTCCACCATTCGGCATGCAAACATTTATATATTTACACTAGCTTCGCACCGCGGTTTCACCCGCATAAATCTCGATCCCGTGGGGATATCGGGATAAAAAGTAGCCTATGTGTTAATCCTGGTTATAAAATATATGTGTGCCAAATTTCATCCAAATCCGTTCAGCTGTTTGAGCGTGAATAAGTAACAAACATATAAACACACACACACACACAAACTTTCGCCTTTATAATACTAGATGTTTAACAAAAAGCCAGATCCATCAATCCAGAGCAAATTCAGGCACGAAACGAGAACTAGGGACAGTCGGTCTATGATGCTGGATGCTTTGAATATCTCTTAAAGACAGCATAATCAGCCAATAATGCTCCCACTGCTGGGACACAAGCCTCCATCCTCTCTGTGCGAGGGAGCGAGCCGTAACCCACGACGCGGGCACAGTGCAGTTCGTGGAAGTCACATGCCTTGGAATTGTTGGTTCTAGGACATGCTGTTTTCCTCACGAAGTTTTCCTTCAATCTTGAAGGAGAACATCGTGAGGAAACCGGCATGTTGTCAAACCCCACGGGGTTATAAACAGACAGGTATGAAAGACCGATGGCCGGTGGAGCAGACGAGTCCTGGAGTGGAGACTGAGTATCGGAAAACGTAGCGTGGGTCGCCCCCCAGCTAGAGGGACAGATGACCTCAAAAAGGTGGCTGGGATAGACTGGATGCCGAAGGTGGAGGACAGGGTATTTTGGCGCGGCTTGGGAGAGGCATATGTCAAGCAGTGGATTGCAATAGGCTGAGTTGATTGAATCGGTACAGACGCGGAGCTGTGGTGGCCCAGTGGTTCTGTATCCTCGTTCAATAAATGACCACCTGTTTCTCTCCTTTCCAGGTTACCCAAGGCAACTCATGTCCAGGTGGGAGATCTTCAGCGGGAGGAACGAATGGTTTGGGTAAAGATAAACATCATCATTGTTCCTCTCAACCAAAGTACCTGCCATCTAATCTCTTCACCACCCTTGGTTGACTGGTAGAGAATGCCTAAGGCATTAAGTCCGCCTTTCTACCTTTTTGTGCGAAAAGTTTAAATAAGTAAATGGAGAGTTCACCATACATCTTCCCCACGATTGACATCACTGATGCTAGTTTCAAAGTCTTACCTATAGACACCAGCTCGGAATCCTGCCAGACCTTGACGAAGAAGAAGTCCCCGATGGCTATGACCTTCTCTGAGGGTCCTGTGAGCCGCAGGGCCTTGTAGAAGGTGTACTGGCCATGCTGACCACAGGGGGCGCCCACCAGCTGTAACAAGAGAAAGGTGGTTGGAGACATGGTCTGCAGAACAGTTTGTTGCGCCACTTCTTCCCAGCTAAAGCACTAGTATAAGCTGACTTCTGATTGTACGAAAAACCTATACAATGCGAGGTCAACTCAAACTGGAAACTTATAGTTTGATGTGTAGCCGTTTGTACTGGCAATAGTGCAACGATCACGTCCAACAAAAAGTCGGTCAGAAATAAAATCGGTGCATCTCAACCGATCCGATTATCGGTGAAAAATGGAACGTTCGGAAATGTATGCGTTAACGCACACTACTCACCGACAGTCAGCCCGCATGCACATGCATGCCCCCCTCGATAGCCACAGACAAAGTGATGGACGTGTACGTTGAGTCGGTCACAAAATCGGTCATAAGAATCGGAGGAAAAATCGGCCCGATTATCGGTGCTACGAAGTCAGACGTGGGCGGACAGCCTAATGTTTTTGTTTGAACGCGCTAATACCTACATATCTGGAACTACCAGTCAGATTTGGAAAATTATTTTTTCATTTGATAGACCAATTTATTTCTTGAGGAAGGTTATTTAACATCACGCTACGACGTTTAGGAGTCGAGCAAAGGGAAAAAAGGCGGGAAGAACATAATCAGTCTATAATGTTCCCACTGCTGGGACACAGGTCACACAGACCTCCTCTCAGTGAGAGGGAATGGGCCGTAATACACAATGAAAAAAAATAAAAAAATACGGTGAGCGAAAACGAAGTACTTAGGTAATAGTGCGGGCGGGCGATGCGTCGAATGTATACAAATAAATAAAAAAGGAAGTGTCTGTCTGTAGTGTAACAACTTTTTACTAACTATAAAAAAATGAATTGATCATTTCGATGGTCCCTCCCTATTAACAATTTCGGTTCCGCAAAAAGACTAAAAGCAGTTCAAAGTTTGTTTCGGCGCTAAAAAAAAAAAATTGTAAGACTGTGGATGTTCAAATTTGCACTGATTGTTTTTTTTATGTATTGTTTACTTTGTACTGACATAGACAAAATATAGAATTGCCAAACAAACTTTGAACTGCTCTAATGAACAGTAGTCTTTTTGCGGAACCGACATTGTTAATAGGGACCATCGATTTGAAATACTATATGCTTTGAAATTGAGTTTGGAGCTTCTGACTATCCGTAACGACTGACAAATATCTAGGAATGAAACCGTTGGTTTTTATAGCTACCTAATATAGCGAATGCTGGCGATCATCCAAGAAATCAGCAAGAATGATTGTCATTTGTCATCGCAATAATTCACGATCTATCTAAATATAACATGTAAATACCGTAAAGTCATCATGAGACATACATACATACACATCAAACGCCTGCGGAGTTTCGCTAGCTAATTGAATTTGAACCTGTATAATAGTTAATACATGACATAATTATGAAGTCGCTTAAAAATAGTAACGAAGTCAAACCTGTACAGACGCCAGCACATCAAGCTACCCGAAACTGTCAAATTTTCCCAATCAACTATGAACCTTATGCTTTAGCGATGAAGTTGAAAATCTTTTAAAGATATTTGACAGATTGTAGTACCTTGATGTGCTGGCGTCTGTACATTGAATTATTAAATCTGAACAGGGCTTGTTTACACTCCCTTCAGATACTTTTGAAACCAGGTACCTGTAGAGCCCCACTGATTCTCGAAACTTTGAACAATTAATACTTGTGGTGCTTCCCGAAATTCAGCGAAATGTCGCAACTTATTCACGAACCGGAGTTTGAAACAACTTCGTTATAATTATGTACGATTATAAGGTAAAAATGGGGGAAAAACTATGCAAGTACAAGATGCGTAATAATTGGTGGTTTTCTTGTAGCCTTAAACGGCTACAAATGTTCCCACAGGCCTCCTCTCTGTGAGAGGGCGGAGTGGGCTGTATCTACTTCACCACGCGCGCGGGCCTAGTGCGGGATGTTAAATGTAACATGTCTTCGACTTTTTGGTTCTAGGACATGCCGGTTTCCTCATGATGTTTTCCTTCACCGTTTTGGGAGCATAATTAGCCTATAATGCTCGCACTGCTGATGCTGGGACACAGGTCTTTTTTTTTATTGCTAAATGCGTGCGCTCTTGACCCCGATCACGCCTGATGGAAAGCGATAGATGAGGTCTATGATGAAACGAGCGTGCCCAGAAGATGCCTGTTCACTCTTGATTTGAAGGCAGACGGGTTAAATGTGGGAGGGAACACAGATGCCGGCAGAGAGTTCCACACTATGGCTGTGCGCATAATAAAAGTGGAGGAGAAGCGCCGAGTACGACTCATCGGGATATCAACCAAGTGCGGATGGTAGGGGAGACTGGGTACGGTTGCAGCAGGGTACGGTTAAACCAACGCTAATAACTCGTAAACTATTAGCGGTGTGGTAAGGGGTACAAGGGGAAAGAGACGCGGCTGGAGAGTCCGGACATGAATCACAGTGACGCGTTGCACTTCGCGCGCTGTGTACGTTTCCAGGGGACCCTATTATATTTTTTCGACAAAAAGTAAGTATTTTCTATTGTTTTCTTTTTCAAATTACTTTGTTGATATTAGCATTTGCATTTTGAGTGATTTTCTGTTTTATTGTTAGATTTTGAAGGTTCTAAAACCGTGATTCGTTTTTGTTTATGTTGTTTTGTTTCGACGCTATGTTTGTTTTATTAGCGGTTGAGGGGTATGGGGACGGATGAAGCAATTATTGTGGGTACGATTGAAACAATGATAACCCTTGCTTTTTTCGTTCTAGATGCCCAGACAACGTATCAAAAAAACTTCAAGAGGCGAGTGTGATATAACTCAATACGAAAATGCGTATGTAGAAGTCAAAAAAGGGACTTCTTTACGAAAAGCTGCAGAGATGTACGGAGTTCACCATTCTTCTCTTCTGCGATACAAGAAAAAAAGAAATGCAGTGTTAGTGTTAGTTTGTTAGTTTAAACCGGAGCAGAAGAGCTCTTTTTATGTTCGAAACTATTATTAAGACTGATAGAAATGGTGCCATACTAGAATTTAACTATTTCTTGTTGATTATGAATAAAGAAACTGATTTTTATTACTTATTTGCTTATGTTTCAACTGACCCCCATCGCTGTTTCAACCGCCCCTGGTATGGGTACGGTTGAAACAGTGGCACATTATTTTATTAAACTTCTCCTATCTAGTAAATATGGCAGTTGAGCCTCTAATTCTGAGATATATTTGAAGACAAAAGTCTATTCTCTCATTTTATGTGTTTTGTTGTTTGTTATGTTTCAAAATGGCTGTGCTACGAGCGTTCAAAGCAAAATTGTTTCAACTGTACCCAGTCTCCCTTACTCTGCAGTACGTCTGGTTGTCCGGTGGTAAAAGGGCGATGGTGGGATCAGGTCGTGGAGCTCCTGCGCACACTCTCAGTAGTACAGTCTGTAGAAGACCGTCAGGCAAGCGACATCGACGTCTCCTCTCTTCGAGAGGGAGGTGGGCTGTAATCCAACGCGGGTCCAGTGCGTGTTGGTGGGTGCCACATGTCTTCAATTTGGTTCTAGGACATGCCGGTTTCCTCACGATGTTTTCCTTCACCGTTTTGAGAGCAGTGGTGATGAAATAATTTACAATAAGTAAAGGGCCTGCCATTGCTCGTACATCAGAGGGGCAATTCTCGTAATCTTAAGAACGTTCACAGTCTACAGGGCAATTGCGTAACACTTTATGAATCGGATCGGTTTCATTTTGACAGTTCAACAACATTCATTGCGTTATTTACGTGTTGAGCAGACAAATTATTCGAACTTCTGAAGCAATGGATTAGCAATTGGCTTCGAAATGATTCAGATTCCGATTGATAGTGTGTTACGCAATTAGGGTGCAGATCTCAGTCTGAATCTGTCAAAAATACTTCGAATTTCCCTATAATGTTTTTGACATTCATTTAGTCGCTGAGGTGAGATTGCAACTAGATTTTGAACGTTTTTAATAACGGGAATTGGCCTTCAAGTGGCCAATAGGGCCGAAAGGTTCCGGAGTAGCGACCGCGTACCGGAAGACGTAGCGTTAGAAGGCCTCCCACAAGGTGGTGCGGTGGTGGTGCTGGTAAACCACAGAACCGGTTGAAGTGGAGGTGCTTACGGGACGCCTATGTCCAGCAGTGGACGTCTTTCAGCTGAAATGCTGATGATGGTGAAAATGCCTAACTGGGTTCGAACCTACAACCTACAACACGTAAGTCGCGGCTGATTCTAGTGCACCACCACTGTTCACTGTTCTCTTGTACAGACTATATATATAGCATATCTATGTATATTGTATATTCATATATGTTTTACTACAATCTGTCAAATTTCTTTAATAGATTTTCAACTTAATTGCTAAAGCATAAGGTTCAAAGTTGATTAATAAAATTTGAGAGTTTAGGGTAGCTTGATGTGCTCTGGCGTCTTTACCAACACCATTTAATTTAATTCATATTTTATGATTTATCTGATCTACTATGTATTTTAAGATTAAGACATTTTGGTTTTATTTTGATTTCTTTTTATTAAAGTAATCGTTGAATGAGAGAAGTGGTGGCCCCAGCGGTAACGGCCATGACTTACGACTTTGTAGGTCGTGAGTTCGACAGCCGGACCGGTTAATCGATGGTTAAGCTAATCTTCCGCGGTCGGTTTGTGGATGGGTGACCATCTTTACATACCAAGAACCCTCCGTGCCTCGGAAAGTACGTTAAGCAGTAGATCGCGGCTGTCATTCGTAGATCTTTGACAGTCGTTACGGGTAGTCAGAAGCCCGAAAGTCTGACAACCAGTCTAACCAAGGGGTATCGTGATGCCCAGTAACTGGGTTGTGTAGGGTCAGATAGGCAGTCGCTCCAAGTAAAATGCTAGTACTCAGCTGCATCCGGTTACACTGGAAGCCGACCCCAACATAGTTGGGAAAACGCTAGGCTGAAGGCAAAATGAGGTAAAAAACCGTATAAGAACTGCGTGTAAAATCGTGGACAACTATAACCTCGAACGGAGATTCGTTTGACAGAGCACCGTTGGCATAAAAATTTGTAATTTAAAAAAACACTACAAAGTGATAAATAACTTTAATTTCGGAAGTCGAGTGTCGTTGGATGAAACAAGAAAGTACCTTCCCGTGGTCGCAAGCTATGATGCTACCATAGCTTATAATATGTTAGTACAGCGGCATGCGACCACGGGAAGGTACTTTCTTGTTTCATCCATTTCAGGAGTCGGGTTTTAGTTTTTAATCTTATTTTTTATTTAATTATTTTGGGGTTTATTTCAGTAATATTTATATTTTTGAAATGTGCTAATTAAGCCCTTTCGTTTGATACCCAACACGGCACAATTAAAAACATTTTTTTTAGATTATGACTTTATGTCCGCTAGAGGGCACCATATTCAATTTATTGTGACGTCACATAACCTATATCCAGCGGACGATCAAGACGCTTCCAACGATACCTAATTTGTCCAATTATGACAAGCAGTTTAGAAGTTATGAGGGAACAGATGAACATACATACCGTTCAAAATCATAATGCTCCTTTTTGCTTCGCCGTAGTCGGGTAGTTAAACTTTCTCTAAAAACCGGCTGTCGTTTAAAAGCCACTAAAGGATTCTAAACGATATGCATCAGCCAGGGTTGTCCTGTCTGCTTATATCATCAATTTATCATTCTCCTTCCCTTATACCAATTTATTTCGGCACCCTAATTGCGTAACACACTATCAATCGGAATCAGAATCATTTCGAAGCCAATTGCGAATCCATTGCTTCATAAGTTCGAAAAATTAGTCTGCTCAACACGTAAATAACGCAACGAATGTTGTTAAACTGTCAAAATGAAACCGATTCCGATTGATAATGTGTTACGCAATTGCCCCGCGGGTCGGCGCAAATGTCTTTTTCTTCCATACTCCTCTATTAGTCGTCATCTCGGTAGTCACCCCCTTTCTAACCATATCATCTTTCACACAGTCCATCAGTCGTTTCTTTCATGTTTTTTTGCGAATCACAGTAATAAAATAATAATGATCGAAGAAGTGAAAAATGATACTCTTTCTAAACATGGCTGTCGTTAAAGCCCCAAATTGCGTAACACAACTATCAACCATAGTCTGAATCATTTTGAAAGACATTGCTAATCCATTGCTTCAATTATGTTCGAAAAATTAGTCTGCTCAACAACGTAAATAACGCAATGAATGTTGTTGAACTGTCAAAATGGAAGCCATTGCTACTGTACGCAATTATCCCGCAGGATTCAAAAACTCCAGTCTGATTTAATAACAAATGAATATTTACCACATTGTATGGCAATGCTTAGCATTTGGCCAAGGTAAAAGCCAGCCCTTGGGTCACGGGAAGTGTCAACCAGCCGTTTTGAAATTTCCTTAAAAAGACCATGAGCACTCGGACCCCACGGCCCGAGGGTTTAAACCCCTAATGGCTCGAAAATATAATTTCCGATAAGGTTATTATATTTTCGGCGCTTGAGGTTTTCAGCAGCCGTAGCAGCAGCGCCAGCACAGCATGCCGATCCAGGAAGGTAGGATGGCGCAACAGTATCGACACATAACAAATTAAAATCACAACTTTAAAACACAAAATAAAACAGACACACTCGTATCCCCTCATTTTTAACAACCAAAACTAAATTGCAATAAAAAAAAAACGAGCTGCAATAAAAATACAAAAAACCAAAACCGAAAAAAAAAACAACACTTAACACGCTAACGGTACTTTCAAAGAGTTTCAACTCGGAATCAATAAGTATAAAATTGAGGCAGCCTGGTTAGAGGGAGACGGCGAGGTACGAGTGAGAGAAACAGGTATACGTGTGTCGGTTCCGCCTTGTTTGTTAGTTGAGCGATGGTTTTGATAAAATATGGTAAGTCTATTGCCGAATATGGCCTTTAAGGTAGGTAACGTCAGCATATTAGTGTCACGTGTGTTGGAGGATCAGCAGATTCGTCGCATTATTTTTTGGGAGCAATACAGCGTTGCCAGACGTCCCGGTTTTTAGACCGGAATTAAATGTCCCGCGCGGGACAGGCTCAGTTCCGCTTTTCGGGGATAAAAAATAAATAAGTAAATGTACCTTAAGACGCTGAAAGCCGCTAGTGAGCTCCGATGTTTCGGTATTTTTAGCCACGCCCACAATTTCTCCGATATCCTAGCGCCATTCTTAAAGGGCGGTGATACAGCGAACTACCAAGTAAGGAACAGTGTGACGCGGTCAATAATAATTAACAACGAACCAATAGATGGCGCTCTTGTATATTTATTGTTCTGCGTGAAGAGCTAGAAACAAATAAGACAAGGCGATTATAAAAAACCAATGTATATTTTTGTTTTTATTTTTAATTATTTTAAGACACTTTATTTACACTGAATTGAAAAACAATATAAATGTATGGAAAATAAAATCTCAAACTATATTAACAAATCATTATTGTAATAATTAGGTATATTTTTTTATTTGCTTTTTTAACCGACTTTAAAAAAAGGTGGAGGTTCTCAGTTCGTCGGTTTTTTTTAATGTATCATGTTCCCCGATTACTCGAAGACGGCTGGACCGATTTCAAAAATTATTTTTTTGTTTGAAAGGGTATACTTACGAGGTGGTCCCATCGTCATCCGGTCAGGATCTGATGATGGGGTTCTGCAGAAATCGAAGGAACTCTTCAAATATTATAGGCACACCTATAGCGACTTGGGTATTTTATATAGTAACTCGTGCATTTGCTTTCGGAAAGCACCATTTGGTAAAGTGGAACTAATATGATGAAGACCACAGATGGCTTTTGGAACTACTCAATAAAAAGTATTTCACGGGTTGCGATTCGATTACTTTAATATGGTTGCTAATCAATTTATGCTCGTCACAATGCAAATGGTGAAATGGAACTGATGGTGGAATACCAGGAGAACTCCTCAAAAATTAACGTCCCTGCATCGGGAAAAGTAATATTTTGTATAAGGCGATGAGCAAGTTGACATTAGGCTATTGTAACTTAGATACATTATAAACAGACCCACGACTATTATTCCCGATACTTTTTAGACTGGATGTACATAGGTTTTTTTACTGAGGTATCTGGAACATGTGGGTTGATCGATTGGTGCCTGAAGGACTATTTCATGCACTTTAATGTTGTCTCATATAAGCAGTTCCGTGTGAATCTCGGGTCTACTATTTCAGAGAGTAGGTGTTTTAAGTAAAATGATTTTAATTTTTGTTTCATTTTCTGTTCCCAAAATAGGTCATCTTTTTCTATTAATTTTATCTTTAATTTAACTTCTTCTCCAGCCGGACCATACTGCAAACAAGCATTTCTTACGTCTTGTAATATGGAGCTGGCCCTGAACTTGATTATACCAGTTGTGATTTGTGTTTTTTTAGGCACCCTTCTTTATCTTTTACCCAAAAATTTACTCTTTTTTTGTTGATAGCCTCATTCAAGCCCAACTTGTATGCATTGATTTGGCATTTAATTTCAATTATGTCATCTTCGCCACAAATACCATCAAGTACTTAATTAAAAAAACTAAAAAACCCGACTACGGTAAAAAAAGCTTAAGTTAAAAAAAAACTGAAAAGCTATAAACAAGCCTATTTTTAATTAAATAAAAGTTGGAAGCAGGTGGGACCCATTTGAGTTTGAAAATATAAAAATGGTATGGGTCCCGCCTGCTTCCAAATTTTATTTAATTTAAAATGGGTTTGTTTATAGCTTTTCAGTTTTTTTTACCGCAGTCGGGTTTAATTACTTTTTTTTTATTTCCAGATTTTTAGTTTACAAATGTGAAAGAAGTTTATTTTTATATTTCGTTTTTTACGTTTTGTGACTTCGAATTACTTTTAACCATATAAGTTGTATATAATTTTGAAATCACCTTTTAAAACCCTTTATTTTTATATCCCACTCGATGGTATTAGAAGAAAGAAAAATTTCGAACTCCACAATATGGCACCCCAAATCCGCCATTTTAATTTGTTTTTTATTTTCATGTAGTCAGTGACACTCATGCCACAAAGACAAATCTAAAGACAGATAATTTATCCAAATCCGTTCATTCGTATAAGAGTTACGAGGTAACAAAGAAACGGACATACATACATACATACAGGTCAAACACATAACCCTCCTTCGCCGCAGTCGGGTAAAAACTAAAAATGATTTTTATTTAATATCTATTCAACAACGATACCCCATATTGACATAGTTTGTTGACTTTCATTTTTATCATTTTCACAATATGGCGTCCAGTAGTCGCCATATTGAATGTTTACTAACGTCATGTCTTTATTGACACTCGCCGGATTAAGAGGAATCGATTGACGTGTGAATCATAAAAATCGGCCCAGGCGTTTGGTCTGTATAGTGCTTCAAAGGAACATACATACATAGGCTGATAAACACATTACCACTCCTTTGCGTCGCGCAGTCGGGTAAAAAATAAAACATTCAAACTTGCAAGAACTTTCTTCAGCACTAAACTTACCAATTACGTCTTTAAAAAAATACCAAGTCTCACACGATGATTTATATAGAGTGGGCAAGAAACAATGGACAAAGCTACGAATAATTTCCTATAAGTCCAGTTCTAAGATAGTCATAGGTCTATGTAAATTCGATAGTGTTTATCACTGGACTTATTTGTGACTTTCTTTCTATGATCTAAGTAATAAAATTGTTATCTATATTTAGTTAGTATGCGCGTATTACAAACTAACTGGTGAAAAACAATTTTTGAAGCTTCACCTACTTCTGAATTGTTCGCCAAACGTTAATTTTTACTGTAAATATTTTATTTTGTAGTCAATTATTACTTTCCAGTAAAGAAAATTAATAATTATTCTAAAAATATGCAAAATAAATTAAAAAAAAAACGATGAAAATTTGCTAAATTTATTTAAAAAAAAAAAAAAAAACCTAATAAGAATCAACTTGGTTTCGAACTCAAAACTCGCTAAATCTATGCGAAAAACGAAGCTTCGCCTGCTTCTGAACTTTCCGCCAAACATCTTTTTTTTTGTAAAGAAAATTAATAACTATTCTAAAAATATACAAAATAAATGAATAAAAAACAATGAAAATTTCCAAAAACTAAATAAATAAAGAAAATATATAGTTATATAAATTAAAAGAATAAAAATCAGCTGGGTTTCGAACTCGTACCTTGCTATTTTTCAGAAATACGTACGTTTACGTAAATACCACTAGACCAATTGAGCATTATTATCATAGCTGAATTTACGCTACGCATTGTACAAAATAGCCTATGAGTACTTTTATTTATAATTTCATTTCTGTTCGTGTACCTGTTTTGTCAATATTACAATATAAAAAAATACTTTACTACTTCCATTAGATGTTTTTGTTTGTTAGTATAGAATAATAATACATTTTTGCTGGCCTCCGACATTTTTGTTTGTTTCCACAGCAAATATTTTCATAACTTAGAACTATATTTACTAATGTCTTTACGTGTTAATATTTTTACAATTTATTGTAGTTTTAGGGAAAAAATAAAATATGTACATATACAGGGTGTCCCAAAACTCAACGTCAAGCCGAAACGGGGTGACAGGATTGATCATAACCATCACGAGAAAAATCTGAAAAAAAATCTATCCCATGCAGTTTAAAAATTATGGGCATTTTAAGAAAAACCTAGAAATTTGATCAAACTGTACCATTTTTCGGTTATTGTGGTTATTATTTTTTATTTTTGTTCATTTGAACTTTGGAAACGTAATCCTAAATAACATTTCTAGAATCCCAATAAAAAATAATGACACAATTGCCTCAAGTTTCCGAGAATTGAGACTATTTGTTAAACTACGAATTTAAAATTTTCAAGATTCGTCGACTTTGACAGGCCCTCCTATAAAAAAAATGTACTAGAGTGCCTTGGCAAGTGGCATTAAAAGTTGGCGCATTTAATCAGAATTCTAAAATGGTACAATACTTGTTAGTTCCATACAATAGAAAAGAGTAAAAAAATTAAAACCTCAAGTAACCCGATTTTTGCTATCTCATTTTACTCAGTTAAAATGTTTTTAATTCACACAAGCTCTAGGTAGGTTCTTAATTTTAAGACAAAATGATGAGAGAGATGGATAATGGGTATGTTCGCCATGAGTGAGCGAGACAGATAGTGACGCCACTTTTACCAAAGTGAAAAAAAGTTAGTAAAATTAGTAAAATAATTAGGTTTGTTGGAATAAAAGTCTGATGATAGAGAAATAACGTTTTTTATTACAATAAATGTTCAAATTGTTTACCATCAGCCTCAATACAAGCCCTACATCTTCTTAAAAAAGATCTACTTATTAGTCGGGCATATCTTCGAGAGTTGATCGCCTCAGCTGCTTGAGAAATGCGTTCACGCAGGTCGGCTACGTTCTCAATGGGCTTTGAGTAAACTTTTTCTTTGAGAACTCCCCAATAGAAAAAATCCAGGGGATTTAAATCTGGTGAACGGGCGGGCCACGAGATAGTGCCCGAACGTCCAATCCACCTTCCCGGATATTCCTGGTCAAGGAAATCTCTTACTTGCACTGCGAAATGCGCTGGGCAGCCATCTTGTTGAAACCACATGTCGCGAAGATCTGCTAGTGGTACGTCCTCTAACAGGGTTGGTAAATCTTCTCTTAAAAAATGTAGGTAATTAGTTCCATTCAAGTTCTCAGGCAGTTCAATAGGCCCAATAATTTTACCGTTTAAAATTCCGGTCCACAGGTTTACTTTAAAACGATACTGGGATCTATCTTCTCGCATTAAATGTGGATTCTCCACATGCCACTCGTGATAATTGTGCAAGTTCATGTAACCATCTTTTTTCAATGTCGATTCATCTGACCAGAGAATTTTTTGGATGAATTGGGGATTCTCATTATGCCTCTGTAGCATTGTTCTACAAAAAGAAATCCTTTCCTGATAATCTCGAGGTAGAAGACTTTGAACTCGTTGTACGTGAAACGGATGCATTTCGGCTCTTTGTAAAATACGATGAGCAGTGCTTTTCGGTATTCCCGTTCTTTCTTCAATTCCACGTACGGAAATACTTCGGTCACGTGCGACCTCTTGCAATACTTCTTCCTGGAAAGGAAACACAGGTCTACCTCCAGCCTGTATTTGATTCGGGAAATGGCCGCCCTCTGTGAGTGAACGGTGCACATTAACAAACACGCGGTGATCCGGGTAGCGCTCTAAATTTGGATATCTTTCACGATAAAGTCTAGCGGCAGCACTTGCGTTGCATCTGCATTCCCCATAAATGAGGTGCATGTTCGCATATTCTTGTGAAGTGTAGCGCGTAGGCATGGTAGATAAAAAGGATGCCAACACAAAAGTCCAGAGAGAAGCCAAAGTTATCAACAAGTCCAATTCACAAAGATTCAAGTCCAAAAAGAGAAGCCAAAGTTGTCAGTACTAAATCAACACAAGCGAATACGAACGTGCGCAGTAGACGAATGAGCGAAACGTACTAACTGGTTGGTGTCGGACTGGTAGCGTAGCCATTTGCTTGGCTGAAACTAGTGCGAATGAAACAGATAGATGCCATAGCATCTATCTGTTTCATTCGCACTCGTTTAAACGACGCATCTCCGTCTCAATGCGTGGCGTCACTATCTGTCTCGCTCACTCATGGCAAACATACCCATTATCCATCTCTCTCATCATTTTGCCTTAAAATTAAGAACCTACCTAGAGCTTGTGCGAATTAAAAACATTTTAACTGAGTAAAATCTGATAGCAAAAATCGGGTTACTTGAGGTTTTAATTTTTTTACTCTTTTCTATTGTATGGAACTAACAAGTATTGTACCATTTTAGAATTCTGATTAAATGCGCCAACTTTTAATGCTACTTGCCAAGGCACTCTAGTACATTTTTTTTATAGGAGGGCCTGTCAAAGTCGACGAATCTTGAAAATTTTAAATTCGTAGTTTAACAAATAGTCTCAATTCTCGGGAACTTAAGGCAATTGTGTCATTATTTTTTATTGGGATTCTAGAAATGTTATTTAGGATTACGTTTCTAAAGTTCAAATGAACAAAAATAAAAAATAATAACCACAATAACCGAAAAATGGTACAGTTTGATCAAATTTCTAGGTTTTTCTTAAAATGCCCATAATTTTCAAACTGCATGGGATAGATTTTTTTTCAGATTTTTCTCGTGATGGTTATGATCAATCCTGTCACCCCGTTTCGGCTTGACGTTGAGTTTTGGGACACCCTGTAAGTATGTTTGAAGTTGTCAATCAACAAAAAATAAAATGAACGGATAGCGGTTCGCGGGGCAAAGCGACATACGTCCGTCTAGCAGCGCGCCTAAGCGATCACTGTCGGATTGCATACATAAGAAAGAGAAGCGCGATGACGCGACACTCGTAAGTTGTTACAAACCATAAAATAATTAATTTCTTAAAAATAAGTTGAGTAATCAAAAATAAAAAACAACCAAATTTTGTATTTAAATATGATACGTTATTGTTATAAATTTTACCAACGTACGTTGATCAGTAATACAGATATTTTTGTTGGAAGGTCATTTTAAGAGGTTAGTTTACATTTTTTTTGTATCGAGAAAACTTTTCAAAAACGTGTTTTGAATACAACAGGGTTCTCAGTAATATGTTCAAGATTAACATATATTTTTTCCGCCGTGTCAAACTGTATAGATTTGGCTAAAAAATTGTTCGAAACAAGCCTATTTGGCTCTTGTCAGCGTCTTAACTTAATTTATATTCCTCTGAAGACTTCGAACTTCCGCACGGGTCGATCCAAGGTTAAGCTACGCTTGTCAAGGTTGGTCCATGGATGGATGGGTGACCATCCATCACATAATGAGACCTCTCCGTGCTTCGAAAAGCCGTTGGTTCCGGCTGTCATTCGTAGATCATTAACAGTCGTTACTGGTAGTCAGAAGACCGAAAGTCTGACAACTAAACTTACCAAGGGGTATCGTATTACCCAGTAACTGGGTTGTGGAGGTCAGATAGGCAGTCGCTCCGTGTAAAATACTGGTATTCATCTGCATCCGGTTAGACTGGAAGCCGACCCCAACATAGTTGGGTAAAGGCTAGGCAGATTAATTGACTTAACTGCCTTACAGGATAAACCAGACATGAATACATTTTCTAAGGCTGTATATTCAATCAACTCAGCCTATCGCAGTCCACTGCTGGACATAGGCCTCTCCCAGACTGCGCCACAGCACCCTGTCCTCCGCCTTCCGCATCCAGTCGACCCCAGCCACCTTCTTTAGGTCGTCCGTCCATCTAGCGGGGGGGCGTCCTACACTACGCTTGCCTATAGGCTGTCTATTAGTCATTGTAAACTTAATTTGAAACTCTAATAAGGATTAAGTAGTATTTAAGAACACTACTGTTTATTTAAGGATTTTTTAATATATCCGGTTTCGTCAAAAAAATCCTGCTATTTCTTACTCAATGAATGTGACGATTTACATTCATTCTTAATGTGGCGGATTTCTCCCATAGATAAAGGAGCTCTAACTGCTACACTGGACTGGGAACCCAGCGGTTTCTTTAATTATTGTCTTAATTGATAGATCAAGGGCCAAGAATTGAAGCTGTAGTGTATCTACAGATTCGTAAATACTATCTCTATTCCATTTTTAACCGACTTCAAAGAAGGAGGTTCTGTATTCGACCCGTATGTATGTATGTTTGTATGTCCGCGATTTTCTCAAAAACTAACGAACCAATTTTGATAATTCTTTCACTAATGTGATCTAAGTACATACTTTCAGGAAGGTTTTAGTATATAATACATTAGGTAATTATTCTTATGTACGAAGTTATAATGCATAAATGTACTGCATGTCCGGCATTTCCATGTGAATTTTGATGATTCTTCTCGTCGGAGTCTTCAATTCTTCAATGTTTGTGTGGGGTAGGTTACAACTAAAAAGAGAAAAATAAAAAATTTTTACAAAAAAAAAAAAACAACCGACTTCAAAACAAAACACTACAGTGAAAACTAACTTTAATTTCGGAAGTCGGTGTCAAAAAACCAAAATGCTGAACCAACGACACCGACTTCCGAAATTAAAGTTATTTATCACTTTGAAGTGTTTTTTTTTTTTTGAAGTCGGTTGTTTTTTTATATTTATTCTGTTTTCCTATCTGAACAGACAGATGTGCTGCTGCGGAGTTTGTTGCGCCACTTCTTCCCAGTTACAGCACTTGGAAGAGGTGAAGGGCGGGCGTGCCGGGAGACTGTCTTATGTCATTTTGACGTTCGAAAAGCGCTGATTCTCAGAAATTACTTCGCAAGCAAAGACGATGTCGACTATTCTGCCAATGTCAATGAATTGGAAAAATAAACGCGCAGAAAAAAAAACAGAAACAACTAAAAAAACTCAAGTAGTTAATAAAATTCTTTGAATGATACAGTTGAACAAAATGTAGATCTTGTTGGGTTAGTGCGAATGCTATGATACCGTCTCATTCACAAGAGCAAGAGTGAATGAAGCAGCTAATGTCACTAATGTCACCTGTCAGTCAAGAATGGCGGGAAACTATGGTTTTCACCATCATTGAGAATTTATTCCGGAAGTTTTGTGTGTAATCTATACTAATAATAAAGCTGAAAAGTTTGTTTGTACCTATGTTTGTTTAAACGCGTTAGTCTTTGTAACTACCAGTTGGATTTGAAAAAGAAAAAAGACGCGTTGCACTCCGTGAGTGCCGGCAGAAGTGAAAACTTGAATATTAACGTTGAAATAAATCAATTACTAATTGAATTAATATAACTAATTATTTTTTTCACTATTTCTGCGTCACTTTTTTCATTAATAGATGCACTTTTTTCAATTTCCATATTTTAAACACTTTATATAAACGAGTTTTACGAATACACAGCAGTGTGGCCATTACACAGACGGTCGAGCCATCAGCTGTCCATACATCCATCCATCCATCCATCCACATCCACATCCATCCATCCATCCATCCATAGATATATTTTACATTTCTATGCAGATCCATCCATCCCTGCGCCGCGCCGCCTAAACGAAACAGCAGACTTTCGCCGCGCCGTAGAGAGGGGATACTCCTACGCCGCGCCGTAGAGAGGGGATACTCCTACGCCGCGCCGGCTGTCTACTCTCCATCCGTCTTACGAATCTGACGGTCACGTGTCCTGACGCGAGTTTAAATTTTTTTACCCATTACAAAAAAAGTGTACAACGCCGCTAAAGAAGTTTTCACTTCAAAAAAATATTTACGCATTTGATAGCCCAATTCTTGAGGAAGGCTGTAGGCTATTTAATTTTAACATCACACTAGGACTCTTAGGAGCCGAGTATAAAGAAAAAAGGTAAGAAAGAACGCGAAACCGAACTAATAGCGCCGGTAGGCGATGCGATGCGACGGGGTGGATCGAGGAGACAAGAAATTTCACGCGAACAAAGTCGCGGGCAAAATCTACATAGTATTTTAATATTTAGCTTACATTATAATGATAAAATGTCGATGGTTTATATTCAAAGGGCATCAAAAAATTCGTCAGTATCGCTGTCAATAGGAAGTGCCCAAGAGGCTAGCAGTATTGCCACGTTGTATGGCAATGCTGATTCTTCTAGTCACGTAAAGAGTCGACCAACCACTTGGAGATGTATCGAAAAACTAAGGGCCAAAGCACACACGCTACTTTTTGCATCGGCGATCGTCAATTCAGCTGCTTTTTAGAAGCTAAATGCAGCGACCAAGCATTCCACACCGCACACTTAAAAACGCCAAACGCGGCGATTTAGTCGCTTTTCGGAACCTCGATACAGCGGCTGAACGCTACACTCCGCACACATTCGGATGCTGGTCGCAGCGATTTGGCATTTGCGCCAGCATCGGAGCAGTCGCTAAAACGCGCGATTC
This sequence comes from Amphipoea oculea, assembly GCA_945859645.1. NCBI lineage: Eukaryota > Metazoa > Arthropoda > Insecta > Lepidoptera > Noctuidae > Amphipoea > Amphipoea oculea. The sequence goes on along the minus strand of OX243891.1, from coordinate 647,083 downwards.
CGATACCACGTCCGAACGCAGAGAGTCGCCAAAACGCGATGCAGCATTGATACAGCCGCAAAATCGCCGATCGCCGATGCAAAAAGTAGCGTGTGTGCTTTGGCCCTAAGTTGACACTAACGGCTCGAACATAGAGGGTCGCAGGGAGATTGGTGCACAAACTGTAACCATTAATTCAGCATATGATACTAAACAAACTGTGGGGCTTGTGGCTAGATGACCATCTTTGCAAGACCCCTCCGTGCCTCGGAACGGTCCCGGGCTCTCGGCTGACATTCATGGATCTTTGACAGTCGTTACGGGTGTCAGAAGCCCGAAAGTTTGTCAACCAGTCTTACCAAGAGGCATCGTGTTACTCAGTAACTGGGTCGTGGAGGTCAGAGAGGCAGTCACTGCATGTAAAATACTGGCATTTAACTGCAATGGGTTAGACTGGAAGCCGGCCTTAGCATAGTTGGGAAAAGGCAGATGATGATGTTTACTATATTTATTTTTTGTACTTATTGTAAAAATAATTCTTAAGTAATCCTGGTGCGGCAGCCCTACCGCGGGACCCTGTTCTCTAATGTAACACCCGTATATTGGTTTAGGGATCGCCTGCCAGCGGTTCTCAAACTTTACCCAGATTATTTCGTCTAGCATAGAAAAAAGAAAGAAAATACATTTATTTAGCACAAAGACACAATACACCAGATAGGTACATACATCAGATAAAAACAAATAAAAAATCAAATGAAAAGTGTAAAATCCGATGTAAGAATTTTGTGCCTCACGGCTGCACCAAAAAGGCCCAGCAAAAATGCCCGACAACTAGTGTCTGGCGCTGGTTTTCAACTGGACCTGTGCAGTACAAACAAGGCATTGATTTTAGAGCAGTGGTGGCCAAGTGGTAACGGCCGCGACTTACGAGATGGACACCCTGGCCATCTTGGATATAGGCTACTTTTTATCCCGATATTCCCACGGGATCAACGTTTACGCGGGTAAAACCGCGGGGCGGGACTTTCATATATTTAGTAGAAAAGCTGTTTTTGACATTACAAACAGACACTTCAATTTAATTTATTTGTATAATACATAATGTAGATTAAACAATTTTATTAGCTTTAATAAAGTATAGTTTATAGATCGAGCAATTCTGCCGACCCCTGAATGTAGATAGCTCAACGTTTCATTTGTGTACAGCATAATGACACCTGGGAATTCGAGGCACTGGCACTCAAAGTTTTCAAAAAATATTTCTTAACTCTCTTTTTTTTTTAAAGATGGCGGGACGACCTTTAGAAAACAAAACGACAAGAAGTTGACTAGTGGTGCACTTTAGTCCTAGATCGAAAGAGCTGGAAGTCATGGGGAGAGGCCTTTGCCCAGCTGTGGGATGATGTACAGATATATAGTTTTTTTCCGGGTACAGGGTGCGAGTACTTCGATGTACAGACGCCAACACATCAAGCTACCTGAAACTGTAAAATTTTCCTAATCAACCTTGAACCTTATACCGTAGCGATAAAGTTGAAAATCTATTATTGACTGACACTGACCTACAAATTGCAAAAAAAAGGAAGAAAATCTGAATTTTGCGCGTTAATTCAAAGAAAACGGCAGTAAAGTAGTTAATCTATCTAGATACTAATATTATAAAGCTAAGGAGTTTTTTTGAACGCACTAATCTCTGAAACTATCGGTCGGATTTGAAAAAAATATTTTGTACTAGCTGCGCCCCGCGGTTTCACCCGCATAAGTCTCGATCCCGTGGGAATATCGGGATAAAAAGTATCCTATGTCCTTTCCCGGGACTCAAACTATCTCTATACCAAATTTCATCTAAATCGGTTCAGCGGTTTAGGCGTGAAAAGGTAACATACAGACAGACAGACAGAGTTACTTTCGAATCTATAATATTAGTATGGATTTGATAGCCCATTTTTTGAGGAAGGCTATAGGCTATTTAAAGCCGATCAAAAAGAAAAAAAGTCAGGAAGAACGCTAAGTAAGCGAAAACGAAGTGATAGCGCAGTCAGGTGATGCGATGCGACGCAGTGGATCGGGGGAGCAATAAATTTTACGCGGACGAAGTCGCGGTCAGAAGCTAGTTCGATATAATTGCTTACTGTATCAACTATCATGCATTATATAATATGCAGAGCCTATGTATTTATCATTGTACGCTGCCAGCATATTGATTATATAATATCTAGGTAAATGTCCTTGAGAATAACGTTAGCTTCTTTTCCAGGAAAATGTGAAGAAATGAAGAAACCGGACAAGTGCGAGTCGGAGGGTTAAAACTTAACACTTCTTTGGTAAGTTTGTCGAAGATTTGAGCTGCATAGCATAATCAGCCTATAATGTTCCCACTGCTGGGACACAGGCCTCTTCTCGGTGAGAGGGAGTGGGCCGTAATCCATCACGCGAGCCCAATGCGGGTCGGTAGATGTCACATGTCTTCGAATTTTTGGTTCTACCGAGTCGCAAAAGTTCCGCCTTGGTGATGGAACGCAGCATTCTGGGTATTAAAAGACAGGACAGAATTCGGAATACCACGCTGCGTTCCAAAACGAGCATACTGGATGTAGTAAAGAAGGCTGCCATGCTCAAATGGGATTGGGTGGGACACATCAGCCGTATGCACGATGACCGCTGGGCAAAAATCTCCACACAAAGGGTGCCTGAAGATGGACAGCGCCGCCGAGGCCGACCCAGAAAGAGACGGCGAGATGACCTGGACGCGTACCGCGAGGGCTGGTTCGAGGTGGCGCGGGATAAGAGTTTCTGGAAGGACTTGGGGGAGGCCTTTGCCCAGCAGTGGGACAGTATAGGCTAACAAAAAAAAAAAGAAGGGTCCCGTACTGGGTACGGATTTATTTATATGATTACAATTCCATAAATAAATATTTGTTACGCTCGCCAATCATATTATGTCAACACTAAAAGCGCCCCACGGTTTCACCCGCATTAGTTTCGATCCCGTGGGCATATCAAACTTTCCCGGGACTCAAACCATCTCTATCCAAATTTCATCCAAATCGGTTCAGCGGTTTATGCGTGAAGAGGTAACATACAGACAGATACACTTTCGCATAATATAATATTAGTATGGATAGTAAGGATGCAACTGACACTGACCTGAAAATTGCAATTGTTTTTTGCAATTAACATTGATTTATTAAATACAATATACAGTATAGTTACAATATAGTTACAAAATTTGAATTTCGCGGTCTGCGCTGGCGCTTTCACCAAGTATGTCTGATCACTAGGTTCTTTTTTTAAACTTTAAAAAGGTTATGATAATTTAGAAAGAGGATTTAATCAATCTATATTTAGCCTGAATGTCCCAAAAAATGCTTGGCAAAGGGCTCTCTTGATTTCCATACACGAACATTAACGGAAGAGGATTACGACTCGAAAATTAACACCAATATTGTTATTGTTTAGATAGCACAGTACTTAACACTCAAGATAACAAAGCGAACTCTTTATTGTCTTTAGCTATAACCACATCGTCATTCACACAGTCAATCCATCGCAGTGGCGTGCATTGCATATAGGCATATAAGCAGTGCCTACCTCGATATATCAACATAAGCCTGTCAATTACAATTTAGTGTGTGTGTGCCCCACAATTAAGAAACTCACAAAATTATCATACCTAACAAAAAACAAAATCTTCATACAAACACGCGCGGCATCGGCAGTAGGCAGTCGCCGGACGGCCTACTCAGCTCCCGGTACTATTCGCACATTGTCATTGGTCTTTACTCGTTCAAGTTAATACGACAAAATTAAAAATACGTACGTCTCACGCGTAATACCATGACGTTCGACCTTCGCAATTTATCACCCTTAAGTAGGCATGCCTACTCAAATAACCACACTTTTGACCTCACTTTTTTTCTGATTAGTGACCGCGTTTGCCTAGACAAGACCCGGCCTATTGCCTGCCTATTCTGAAAACCAACGCACGCTACTGGTCCATCGTTTCTTTGGTCTCCTCCTACTCTTAAGCCATCGACACTAATATTCATAACTTTCCTCACGACATTTTCCTCATTCTTTCGTATCACAATGCCCGCCCATACCATGACAACGTTTTATAACTATTGAATAGTTTTATTAGATACTAGCTTCTGCCCGCGACTTCGTCCGCGTGAAGTTTCTTGTACCCCCGACCCACCCCGTCGCATTACTTCATTTTGTTCTTTCTTTTGACTTTTTTTATTTTTGCTCGGCTCCGTCAATCTCCCTAGCATTTCCCTAACCATGTTGGGGTCGGCTTCCAGTCTAACCGGATGCAGATGAATATCAGTATTTTACATGGAGCGACTACCTATCTGACCTCCACAACCCAGTTACTGGGTAACACGATACCATGCGATAAGACCGATTGTCAGACTTGGGCTTTTGACTAACCATAACAACAACTGTCGAAGATCTACAAATAGCAGCCTGGACCAACGGCTTAACGTACTTTCCGAGGCTCGAAGGGGTCTCGCTATGTAATGAATGGTCACCCATCCACGAACCGACCGCGGCAAGCGTAGCTTAACCTTCGAGCGACCCATGTGGCTGTTATCATTTAGCTACGAACCCCTTTTTCAATAACAATTGTAACAAAGTTATCTTTTTTTTCAAATCATTTGCATTTGTAAGCAAATCAATGACACCTAATTTTTTGTACTTACCATAAACAAACTAAACTTTTTTTTCACGTAAAATTCGTCACCGTTATCGGCAGTATGCGCAGAACCGTCATTGCTATTGAGAAAAAAAAATGGAATAAAATGGCTCTTAATGCCAAAGGATGGCCCCGAGATAGTGCGCTGTGGCGTAAAATATATCGATAGATTAGGGAAAGTGTATTTATTCGAGAAACGTGGCAATGCCGCCAGTCTTCTGGCCACGTTTCCGGATGACAGCGATGTGTACTTCGACGGCTAAGGCTGGTCGCATACGTTCGGCTCCTCGATTTGGAGACCCTGAATGCACGCATTTCATACAAAATCTCCTCTTTAGCGCATAAGTTCTTATATTTTCCGTCAGGGTTTCCGAACGAAAATATAAGAACGTGTGCGCTAAAGAGAAGATTTCGTATAAAATGCGTGCATTCAGGGTCTGCGAATTCGAATTCCTGATTCGGAAACCGAATCAGGAAACCGGACGTATGCGGCCGGCCGAAGTGTCCTTTTGTTTTTGTAATTATTTGTATAGTTAGTCATTTAATTTTGTTAGTTATCTATGTTACATACAACAAAGACCTAAGCTGTTGTTACCAACTTTGAGAATCAATTATGTAGTGCGAAGGAATGAGGAAAATGTCGTGAGGAAAGTTTTGAGTATGAATGTGGATGGCTATAACAGGAAGGGGAAGACTAAAGAAACGATGGATGGAATTTGTAAAAGATGATTTTGGCTAGAAAGGAGATGACTACAGTGATGACGACTTATTAGAGAAGTATGGAAGAAGAAAAACATGTTGTTGTTGACAACCCCAAATAAATTGAGATAGGGCAGGAGAAAGATGAAGTAAGTTGTTAACAGAGTTACTTAAAATAAATGTCAACAACCCTATTCAGATAATTGACCAGTTTTAAATGTAATTTACTCATAATTATTATGCAATGCAGTAGTAATTACCTTAATTACAAAATAAATTAAACATCATTATCGTAGTCAAGTCACTTGTATTTTTGTAATAAAAACATGAAGTACTTGAAAAAAGATGAAATCAATGGGATGTGTTTGAATTTATAATTATTTTCTTGCAGATTATAGTTTAAATGTAAAATATAATGCAAACAAAAACAATTCAATTCAACTTCAAAAATTATTTATTGAGTTATTGTTTTTTTACATTAAAATGATTTCCGCCATTAAGAACCTACTTTAGTTAAACTGATAAGTAATGCGTAAATAATTTTCATCTTTATTCGTTTACTGTTAAAGATCAAATTAGATTCTTATGATTCGACTCGTGCGTGAGTCGTTACGTAAATAAATAGATAGAACAGTTTCTATTTTGTTGCTAAGGTTAAATTTAACTGTTACAGCGACGCGGCTTCACCTGAACTGACAAAATTTTTTCTTCTCAAAGCAGCCGATGAGTAATTAGGACAAAGACATCTGAATACGCTGTCATATATGTATATCTATTTTCATTTTTTCGCAGTACACACTGCGACATATCAAACTATTCCAGTATAATCTGACTCCTCATTGTACGAAAAGCCTATACAATGCGAGCTCAGATAAAACTGGAAATGTATAGCTTGATAGGTCGTTGAGCGTACCACGAAATGACAGTTATCTATTTAATCAAATAAAATCACATTAAATATTACACTGTAAGGCTGATAAGATTCCTACATAGATAACAAAGACTAATAGTAACGACGAATTATGTACTTTAATTTTATTACGCTAAACAACAAGGGGTTTATTTATAATCGATGATTAAAGTTAAGTGACGTCTTAACGTTAAAAATGCATGGCTAAACAGTCGCTAATCACTACTTAACTTTAATCATCGTTTATGAAAAAAAGGGGTAAAATGGGAGAGAATCATCAAAACTGCCACATGGCTACAATTAAATAAGAACAAAATGGCTCCTACACTCAGCGGTTTATTTAAACTAACTAAACAATAGCTCAATAAATTAAACTAAACGGCAATAAACCAGTCCTAGAGTGAGACACGCTGCATTTTATAAATAGATGTTCTAATTTAAAGTTTATGGGTCGTCGATTACCCGAAGTGTTCACGCGCTGCGTTGGCGGATTCTTTCAAAATGGACAAAAATGTTGCTGGACAGCCAATACTGTTGATTTTGATTCAGAGAAACAAAGTGAAGGATGAAACGTTCAAAAATTCATATGAATTTTCTTAATTTTTGTTTTTGCATATTTAGTAATGACAAGTTTAAGAATAATCAAATCACACACACAGACACAGACGCAAGGTCACGTACTCTTAAGTTTTCGCCTAGTCATAGCCTGTAACTATGTGTTCATTGTGAAAATAAATAAAAAATAAAACGCAACAGAGATTGGGCGACTATGGCATCTTTGCCCACCTGTGGGAAAGATAAAGTTATAACCGTTTACCATAATGGAAGTCGAAAACTGTGTCGCTTTAACTTTGGAACCACTGTACTTCCTCACCCGGCGCATTTTGATAGTAGGTAGTTTTTTTTTGGATAGAATAGACCCTTTTTAGTGTAATTTGAAAACCGCAAATTGTGAAAAACCATAGGGGCCGAGAAAAAAATTCCCAAAGTTTTTTTTTTTCTGGAAACCTGCGATTTTATAGTAACTATTTTTTGTTAGATAGAATAGACCCTTTTTAGTGTAAATTTGAAAACCGAAAAGTTCGCAAAACCATAGTGGCCGAGAAAAAAATTCCCAATGATTTTTGTAACCTAACCTCAAAACACTTAAAAGTTGCTTAAAAGGCGTAGTAGGAGCCCCGCTTCGCGGGGCTCTATGGTCTAAAAAAAAATAACCACGAAGGGGATGGCGGGGTCTGTTCGCTCGCTGCGCTCGCTCACTAGACCCCGCCATCCCCTTCTAACCTAACCTGTCCAAGTCGGGGTGCCCCAAGTCCCGAGCTCGCTTCGCTCGCTCTTGCATCCTAAGTTGTCATTACAAATGTGTTATTTTTGTATATTATGTTGGTTTAGTGTGTAGTGTAATCAGGAACACAAAAAAAAAACATAAACATGTTACATTTATGTACACATGATACATTTTCCGTAACTTTAAGATTTTTTTTCTCAAAAACTATAAGTTTTCACAATGCGGGATTTTGCGAAAGTGTTTAACATAACGTAATGTAGAACTATTAAAATTGTGAAGCTTCGAATAAACGGGTGAGGAAGTACAGTGGAGCCTTAACTTTATTTAGACAACGATTTAAATATTTAGTACCGAGATGACTATAGTTGCAAAACTTCTGAAAAATTCTGAATAATTCCGGAATACTTCTGGGAAAGTTTCTTTAAATCAGAATTATTCAAAATGAATTTAATTAAGATTTTTATTTTTTTTTCCTGAAAATCGTATTTTGCATCGCACGTCGATCGCCGCCGCGCTACCCATAGATTAATATATATAATATGAGACGCTACCCCTCTGTGCGCGCCCGACTGCACGAGGCACGAGTCGTGCGTGTAGGCGATGGCGGTGCGAGGTGCGGTAAGAGGGGAGATGCTCCCTGGAGAAGTTTTCCCCCCGCGAGAAAGATTCGTACCCCGCAATCGAATGTTTCCGCCGAATATTTCGCCCGAATAATTCAATGGGAAATATTCCCAAAGTTTCGGAATATTTCGGAATACTTCCGAAGTATTCGACGGGAATGATTCGGAATTTTTCCCGCCAGCATCTATAGAGATGACCTACTCAAGCGTCGCCGTACAAAAATATACTCGCGCCGTCCCGCGTCCGTTCAAAAATAACCTTTAGTAGAATTATACAAAATAAAATAATACTATGTAATTAGGTAGTGTGTAATCTACGAACAAACCTGCTGTCGTTAATTCGTTAATAACATAATGTGGAAATAATAATTTAAATTAATCGTGTCTCATTAAAATATTGAAACTAATGTCGATCTTGCTTATTTAAATAACTGTCATTTAAAATTGATCGTGTTTAAATAACATCACTTTCGATTAAAAAATCAACAAAATAATACCGGATTTCTTAATTGAATTCGGCCAATGTCCCAAAAAAAGGAAGTGCCAACCATAACGTCGATAAATCATCCAATGACTAATCGACCATACAAAACCCATAAACTCAAGCACAAAGTGAATAAAAATCATAAAAATGTTGAAACTTAATTGAAGTTTCGAAACATCGATATCGATTATTTTATTATTGAGCCACAACACTGGTGCTTGCTGATATGGCGGACAGAGGCAGGGTAGGAGACTAATAATAATAACATTTCCTTTACTTTTAAATGTCTAAAACCGATAATCAACCGTCAATTATCAAAATAAACAAGTAATATTTAAAATAGTAATTTAAATTGATTCAGCGTTAAGTTTTTGTTTCAAAACAATAAATAAATGGAAGAAATCCGCGCACTGGTTGAGAAGTCGTCCTAAGAACTAGAGACAATGGGTGACGTCACTCGTTGGAGGCGAGTATTTCGACTGCCAATAATTATTATCTGACCACTCTAAGCAGATCGTTATAATCATAAACTTATTAATTTAACCACCCATTCGTAATTATATTTATATCGATCTATTATCAAATTATACATAATTGACTAAATATGCAAATTATGTAAATAAAAGTACTTGTATTGACTATTGACCACTTCTTGTTGAATTAATCATAGATTTAAATGATCATCCGAGGAAAAGATAAAAAAATCATAATGCCATACCTTGAATGAGGGTTTATCCATTTTTACAATCCGAAACACAAAGGATAATCCATATCACTGCACAAACACATCCATTTTTGCTAAATAACAATTTTAAAACAATGGCAACAATAAATGCATTCTTATTTTAACGTTCACCGTAGACATTGCACTAAAATTAACACAACACCGAGTACAAAACAGTTATTTTTCAACGTAATATTTTTAGAAACAACACTCACGCACACTTCTACCTATATATTTAATTATAAAACATAATTTCCGATTTTTAAATTACACACGTCCGTAACGAATCGCCGATCGTGATAAAACGAGATAAATATTACAATTATCAATAAAGTAATGATGACATTATCGTTTGACATAATCCGTTAAGTTGGTATTTTGACGTGAAAATCACTTTGAATATTTGTAAAATGTTTTGGTTATTATAAATAATAGTGAACAATAAAACAATATGGCGTATTTCGACAGATATGAGGGAAAACACGAGAGCGCGCTATGTTGGAAACGCGCGCGGCCATATCGGCAAGCGGCCAGTCCGTATCTGTGTTCGTTTCGTATTCTCTTACCCGCTCACACGCTGACTTAGCAGGGCTGCTTTTTTTCATTTTGAATTTACTTTCTGCCTATTTTGGCTATAAATACTAAATTACCCCCGTTTTTAGTTTAAAAGAAATCTAGTGGTGTGTTGAACGTTTTTTTTAAAAGGATTTTTGTTTTAATTTCTTTTTTAATTGCCAAGCTATGGTAAAGATTTCAGTTATGCATACATGTAAATGGGTCGTCCTATTAACCCTTGAACGAAGTAAAAGTTATTTTCTTATAATGTAATTAAGTGTAATAAAAAAGATTTAAGATAGGTGTAATAATGTAATGTACTTGATTGTAATGTAATTTATTTTGCTACTTTGTCTTCTAACGTCTAATATTATTCTTTATTTGTTAATCCTTTACTATGCGAACTTTTAACATTTTTTAGTAATTTCCCAACAAAATAATTGCTTAACCGACCACATGCAAAGCCAACCAAACTAAATGAATTTTTAAACATCAAATAATCTTTAAATCAAGAAAAACATAGGTTATAACTAAAAATAAATATTAAAAATTAAAACTACGCCAAAACGCGCGTGACAGCCCTGACACTCACACAAAGATTTGCGCGCACACAAACGAAACGGTTTCTATACATATTTTTTACGTAAATAAAGATTGTCATAGTACACGGAAAAGAAAGAGATTAACAAATAATCCTTTTTAGTATTTTAACTTTAGAAAAACGGTTCAAAGATCCATTCTTTGTTGTTTTTTTTACTAAATGTATATAAATAAAACAAAGTCGGGTTAGTTACACTTACACCATTTATAACTCGAGAACGGCTGGACCGATTTTTATGATCTTTGATTTGTTGGATTTTTGTCTCCGCCCCGAATAGCAGAATTAAAACAAGGGAAAAAATTGACAAAAAAAATAATAAAGAAGATAATTCATTTTCTCATACTTACTTAAATTATGTGTGGAATGGCTTATTGATTCTGAGGCGGTACGAAGTTTGCGGGTCAGCTAGTAGGTAAACAAAAAAACATTTTTGATTGTAATTATCAGTAGGAGTTTCTTGCCAGTTCTCCATAGGTACCTACCACCTTTTGGAATGGGCAACTAGCTTCATCTTTCTGACTAGGGGGTCTGTCCCTTGACAATTCAAAAGTAATAAGTATTTAGTTTATCACACTATCACACTAATATTATAAAGGCGAAAGTTTGTGAGTGTGTGTGTATGTGTGTGTTTATATGTTTGTTACTTCTTCACGCTCAAACGGCTGGACCAATTTTGATAAAATTTTGTATGGAGGTAGCTGACACACTGGATTAACATATAGGCTACTTTTTATCCCGATATTCCCACGGGGGACATTTACGCGGGTGAAACCGTGGGGTGCATCTAGTTTGAAATAAATGCTTTGAGTTTGAGTAAATATTAGGCGAAACGAAATCGTATTTAAATTAGACGTAGTAGTTTTAAAGCTATAAGAGTAGGGGAAGACCAAAGAGACGATGGATGGACGTGTGAATGATAATAATATGGCTAGAAAGGGGTGACTACCGAGATGACGTCTAATAGAAAAGTATGGAAGCAAAATTTTTTTTTGTCCTTGCGTTTTTTCTCGTTTTACCACAAATAGACATAATTTCTTTCTGTTCCTTCCTTTCAGACGACTACTGACGAATTGACCGAATAGATTCGTATATTTAAACTTTTTAGCCCACTTTTACGTCAAATGAGTGTGCCGGCGTGGATTTCAGACGCTTGTCAATACTTTTCCGTATCATAAGGATAATATTTTTGTTATTTCGTGTATTTTACTTATCTCCAACTACATGATTTTGGAAATCAACCGTTTTAATTCAAGAAAATATTCTTCAAAAACGTTCTGCAAGTCGAACATATACTACATTCTCATATTATAGACTGTCCGGTATTTTAGTTAATTTATTTTTAGCTTAGCCTATGGATTTCCGCAAAACGCTATTGAAATACACACGAGTTACGATTTCTAATCGATTTACCTTCGATACTTGTTAGAGATTGGAATCGATTCCATCACTAAATTAATTTCGAGTAACTTTGGCGCCTTGATTTAAAAATCCAAAATGGCTGACGAATTTGAATGTTCGGTCGCTCGAATATTTTGTGTTTGATTTCATTTTATTATCGTTGAAGGTTATCGGTTCAAAAATACCAAAATCAAGTCAATTTAGTTACTTAATCGTGTTTTTAACGTTAATGTACCTGTTTTTAAACAAGATTAATAATTTTACGAGTTATTATTTACCGAATCTAACCGAGTTTATTGAAGGTTTACGGAAAGGCCTTAAACATGAAACTACAAAGAATACAAATCCAACTGGGTAATTGCGTAACACACACAGTAGAAATGGCTTCCATTTGACAGTTCAACAACATTCATTGCGTTATTTACGTTGTTGAGCAGACAAATTTTTCGAACATAAGATGCAATGTATTATTAGCAATATCCCTCAAAATGATTTCGCCGTATGTGATAAAATAATATCACGCCTCTATTTCCCCAAAGAGTTCGGCAGAGCTGTACCTATAATACACCCACACTTCGCCAGTTATGTTTAAGCCCCATGTAACTGGGGACAAGAGTAAAATCACTGCATAACTTTTACAATGACATGAGTCAGTCAAGTGGTCGTCGTGATGCGTTAAAAAACAAAATATCTCCATATTGTCTGCTCGCTTGTTTGTGAAAAATGGTAAACAATCTTGGTACTTATACGATGATCTGTGATTCTGTACGACTGATTTGGAAGGGAGGTATGCAGGGAAGATGAAATAGAACAAAGAATCGCATGAAATCTTCTCATTAAACATCTTTTTAAATGGGCGTGGTCGCGAATAAAATAAGTCTTCTAGCTACTTAGGTATTATCCATAGATATATGAAATACGTTTCTATAGTATTAAAATAAAAGCGGATATAAACTTTTTACAAGATTTATTTTATTTTGAATTATTTTAAATAACAAAATGGATGGCACGTAAATGAGTCAACCGTTGGTTAAGTTGTTGTCGTCACGACCGCTGAATCAAAAAAGGGCGGACCCTCGGTTGACGGGGATTTTTATACAAGAATTGCCATAGAGAACACAATATTAGTCGACTAATTAAATCGATAACAATTTAGCTTTTTCGACTACTACAATTTTAAATATTAACAGTCGGCCATCCTGAGAAAGTGTCTGTCCCAGACAAAGAAAACAAAAAAAAATAAAAACAATAAAACTTATTTGATACAAATCAGTACCCTATGGATGGCGTAACTATCCAGATTCATAGATATCGCAATTTACCTCGGATATCACAGAAAAGGATATAAAAAAATTAGATGAGAATTTACTATTTGTTGAACAAAGCATTACTTTTAAAACTTTTAGTTCGGCCATCCTTCAGAGGAATGACCCCATTGCTCTTAATTACTCTATTGAACGATTAGGTGCGCTACTTACATATATAAAAAAACGAGAAAATCACAAGTTTAAAGCTAAACCTATAAACCTATTAAATTAATTCACTGGGTACTTCTGCTTACATAATTATTGAGCGTTGTGATTGTCGTAATCAATGGACTGTTGCTTCTACGTCGTCTTCACAGGGTCGATGTCCAATACAAGGGGTTACGTGATCCATTTAAATCCATTGAGTTGAAGGATAAGGCAAATCTCAGAAGTCGCAATATTTGAGCCCACCGGGTTCTTGTCCCAAGTCAACATTTCGCCATTAGGGTCGACAGCTTTCAGTAATTTTTCTTGCTTCTGCAATGTCGCTGCGATGCAGCTTTAAAGGGGATGTTTCCGGGTTTTCCACGTATCGCCCAGACAAGGATCTATGGTCCAACAATTCCAGATTTGTTGTCCGCATGCACACACGGAGCTACAGCCTCAAAGCGGTACACCACTTGCCCACGCAAGGAGCTACGGCCTCGAAGCAGCACGTCGCTTGCCCTCACAAGGAGCTACAGCCTTGAAGTGTCACATCTGGCCACCGCTTGCCCACACCAGGAGCTATGGCCTCGAAGTAGCACGTCGCTTGCCCAGTGCCCACACAAGGAGCTACGGCCTCGAAGCAGCAATTCGCTTGCCCACACAAGGAGCTACAGCCTTGAAGTGTCACGTCTGCCCACCGCTTGCCCACACCAGGAGCTACGGCCTTGAAGCAGCAATTCGCTTGCCCACACAAGGAGCTACAGCTTTGAAGTGTCACATCTGCCCACCGCTTGCCCACACCAGGAGCTACGGCCTCGAAGCAGCACGTCGCTTGCCCACTCAAGGAGCTACAGCCTTGAAGTGTCACATCTGCCCACCGCTTGCCCACACCAGGAGCTACGGCCTCGAAGCAGCACGTCGCTTGCCCACACAAGGAGCTACAGTCTTGAAGTGTCACATCTGCCCACCGCTTGCCCACACCAGGAGCTACGGCCTCGAAGCAGCACGTCGCTTGCCCACACAAGGAGCTACAGTCTTGAAGTGTCACGTCTGCCCACCGCTTGCCCACAGCAGGAGCTACGGCCTCGAAGCAGCACGTCGCTTGCCCACACAAGGAGCAAGGAGCCTTGAAGTATAACACCTGCCCATGGGTAATATCCACGCGCACCAGGTGTAGTAGCTTCCATCAGGTTGTTCAAGTTGCAGTAATAATGTCTCAAGGAGGAGGAAAGGAATGGAATATATTAAGAACTAACCCACGTAACTACTGTCAGTATTTCTAATGTTGTTTTTAGTTTTCACTATCATCATCATATTCGGTCTCGGATTCAGATTCTTCAAATCTAATCCACGGCTTAATTTTGTCAACCGAAAATACATTAGTATACTTTTTCTTAGAATAGCCCTCAACACTACTCACTTCATAGCGATCATGATCAAATACCGCAGTGATTCTATAGGGACCACTAAACGCGGGTGCAAGTTTATTACTCTCACCGGGGGTCTTAGTGACTCTCTGGACCATTACCAAATCTCCAGCTTTATATGTCCTGGCCTTACACCTTTTACGATCATATCTTTGTTTCATGTCATCTTGTTGTTTCCTAATTTTAGCGCTAGCATCGTCGCGAATTTTTTGTAGCGTCTCATTTGGTATAGAATCGTTCGCATTTAACTCGTGTAAATGGCCTTCAGTGACGTTGACGCTAGGTTTTCCGAAAATTATTTCGGTAGGCGATTTACCCGTGCTTTGATTGATTGTATTATTTAGGCTCCACTGAACCTTTCCCACGTGGTTATCCCAATTCCTATCATCGTCATCGTGACACAATGCAATCAAAGAAGATAAGATTGACCGATTGTATCTTTCGATTTGGCCATTTGCTCTAGGTGTAGCAACGGCATTTAATGTATGCTTAATTCCGCTTTCCTTAACAAACGTTTGAAATTCTTTAGAGGTAAAACTAGTGCCCCTATCAGAAATTAATTTTTTAGGTGTACCAAAGAGAGAAAACACATCTTTTAAAATATTTATAGATGTTTTACTTTTTGTATTTTTAACCGTACGAAGGATTATAAACTTTGTAAAACTATCTATTATGCCCAAAATGTATGTGTTCCCTCTCTTGCTTTTCACGAATGGTCCTAAATGGTCTATGTGAAGACTATGGAAAGGGATGTCAGGCTTTGGAATCGGATGAAGCAAACCTGGTTTCTTGCCACTAGATTGCTTAGAATACGCACATGGGATACATGCTCTCACATATTTTTTCACAAATTGTGTCAATCGTGGAAACCAATAATCGCGTTTGACCTTTTCTACAGTCTTGTCATATGAAAAGTGACCAGCATCATCATGGCATAGTTGGCAGATTTTCCATCTAGCATCTTTAGGTACGGCCCAACGTAAGTCGTTCCCTATCTTCCTAAATATTTTACCGTCTTTCAAGTCGTAATCTCTACGAATATCTTTGGCTTCGACTGAATTTGTGTTCAAAACAGCTTTTACGTAACACAGCTGGGGGTCACTCATCTGCACGGATTGCAGCCAGTGTACGTCATTTACAAGCATTACTGATAATGATTCGCCATCAAGAGGTCCTAACGAGTTACGACTCAGTGCGTCTGCGTGAGCTAAACGAGCTCCTGGCCGATACTCGATTGTAAACGAGTATTCTTGAACAGAAAGCCACCACCTAGCTATTCTTGGAATTAAGTCCCTTTTTGTCAGCGTCGTTCGAAGCGCATTACAATCAGTAATGACTTTAAACTCAATTCCAAGAAGGTATACCCTAAAACGATTAAGTGACGCGACGACAGCGAGGGTCTCTAACTCATAAGAGTGAAAATGCTGCTCCTCAGCTGTCGTCTGTCGGCTAAAATATGCAACAGCTTGGAAAGGCTTTGTCTCTTCGGGTCGCTGAAGTAAAATACCCCCCAAGCCGGTCGAACTCGCATCGGTATGAAGCTCTGTCTGGTACTTGGGGTTGTATATTGCTAGAATTGGTCTCTGAGTCAACATCATCTTTAACTTTGAGAAGGCGTTTTCTTGCTCAGTTCCCCACGTCCAAACGACATTGGCCTTCGTAAGGCGGGTTAACGGTCTTGCTATAGTAGCAAATCCAGCAACAAATCGACGAAAGAAACTCGCAAGTCCTATGAATTGCCGTACCTCATGGACGTTTTGAGGAGTTTTAAACGCGCTAACTGCCATAATCTTTTTAAGTCCGGGCCGAACACCCTCTGATGAGATCTCGAATCCTAAATAGTCGATAGTTTTTTTAAAAAATTTACATTTACTCAAATTCAAGGTTAGATTCGCGTCTTTGATGAGGTCAAGGACAGTCGATAACTTATCCAAGCCCTCGTCAATCGTGGTGGATGCAATAATAATGTCGTCCATATACGCTAACACGCCGGGAATATTACGACGTTTCAGAAGATTCATAACAAGTCTCTGAAAAACAGCGGGCGCATTGGTCAGACCGAAGGGCATACGGTTATATTCGAAGTGCCCGTCGGGCGTCACAAATGCTGTGAGGTGTTTTGACTCTTCTGAAAGCGGTACCTGATGATAGCCAGATGTCAGGTCCAAAGTACTAAAGAAAACTTGACCTGAAAGATTATCAATTTGGTCGTCTATTAGAGGCATCGGAAACTTTTCTTTTAAAGTTTTCCGATTTAGCGCTCTGTAATCCACGCATAGTCGTGTATCACCATTTTTTTTAGCTACCAGTATAATTGGGCTAGCATATTGAGATCTTGATTCCCGAATGATCCCGGTATCGAGCAGTTGATTAACAATGGTCTTAACATTTTCGCGTTCTGATATTGGGAGACGATACGGTCGGTAAGTTACTGGAATATGATCTGTCAACTGAATGTGCATTTCAGCTAATGACGTTTTACCCAACTCTTCCAAAGAAAAAGCGAAACAATCTCGTCGTGAATTTAACAATGTACATAATTTCGTAAGTGTATCTTTGTCCAAATCATCATCAACAATAATCCGATCAATAGTGATGGAGTCTTTTACAACATCAATATTAAATATATTCATTTTATTCGAGTCCGTATCAGTAAGTTTTGTAGCTACTGGAGGTAAATTGCCGGTAAGATATAGAACTCTAGCTATTCGTGTGTTTGAAGTTAAGGTGAATGGTTCTGAGCTAAGCCCGATGACAATAATAGACCCTACTCCGTTATCGATAGTGTATACACCAGGTAAGATAAAATATTCTTTACCGCTCTTCATACAAGACTCAGTATTTATGTAAATCAGTCCAGTTATTTCAGACGCTGCGCGTACTTTAATAGTAGACATACCATAAATGGAACTATTCTCTAAGCACGACAAAGCAAGTTTATTGTTGTTTGATTGAAGATCCTTGTAAAGAAATAGAGATGTGTCCGACTTGTAAACCCTAACTCCTGGTAACTCTGTGAGTGAGTGTCCGATTAAAGCATCCGCTGTAAGTAAATTAGGCTCCACTAAATATACTACAACATTCTCGTCGAGGCCGTCAAATCTAATTCGCACAGTAATGCGACCACTTGGTATAACAGTTCCAAGACCAAACCCATTTAGTGTAGGTAAATTTTTATTATCAATAGGTATTCCGAGTTGCTCTCCAATGTCTTTTCTTAATAGCGTACAGTGACTACCCAAGTCAATAAAAGCTTTAATTGTTCTATCTTTTAAAATAATTTGTTTATAATATTTATCGCTTGCGTTTTTATTCTGAAATATACTAAGCACTTTGTTCGCCTCGTTTCTGGAAGAGTTCGTAGTTTGTCCCGGGACAGTAGCAGTTCCTAAACCCTTATCTGCACAATTGTTCTCCTCATGACCGTATTGACGGCATTTCCTACACTTGAGTATAGGTTTAGGACACCGTGACACTATATGCCCTTGTTCCTTACAATTGTAACAGGTAATATCTGATCTAGGTTGTCGCCGTGACTGTGAGTTTGTTGCCTTAGTAACACCGGGGTTTAGGTCTTCACTAACACGCAAGTTAGGCGTAACCCGTCTAGGAAAGTCATTTAATTTAGAAGATATATTCCGAAAGTATTTTAAAACGTCTTCTGGATTATGATAACTAGCACCCTGGACGTTCATTCGAATATTGTTATCGTATATACCATGGGTAAGACAGTCTACTGCCTGCTGACCCCTAAGTTCGCATCTATTTATTAGCATAATTTTATCGTAGTAATATTCTTCCAGGGATTCATTTCGCCTAGACCGCCTAGCCAACATTTCCGATAGAAGTTCGCCATAATTGTGTTCACAAGGAAAAGCAGTTATAAGTTTTATTTGCCACTCGGCCCACGAATACTTTACGCTGGTCAGACCATTATACCACCGTTTAGCAAGACCTGATAGTTTGGGTAAGGCATAGAATATCGTTTGCCTTTCCGACCAGCCATACACCTCCGCTGATTCATTGACCTTTGCTAACCAATGTTTCATGGTTTGTGTTTTAGCCTGAGGGTCAAATTCAGATATGACGTTTTGAGAGGCATGGAGACCAGATGCACCAGGAGACCCGGTGTTATTGCGATCGTTAAGAGCAACTACTAACTTCTCTAAGACAGACGTTTCAGAACGGTTACCTAAACGTTCGCTTCGTTTTCGTTCACATTTTTGACGTTTGAATCTAGTGGAAGATGAGTCACTGGAGCTCGATGACGTAGTCGAAGAGCTACTCGAATTATGTTTTCGAACCCTATGCCGTTTCTTTGTGTTGCGGCGTTGTTTACGAGTCCTACGTCTATTATCGTTTAAACTGGAGTGCCTGCTCGGCACTGGCGAATTTCTATGTTTACTACAAGACCGCGGCCGCGATCTTGATCTAACTGGGGAAGGAGTACCCATTTTGGATTAAAAGGGATGTAAGGGTAGTAGGGATAAAGGAAAAGGAAAGACAATATAGGAAAAGGAAAGACAATATTCAATCACTGTAAATGACATTTATCATTAATGCAATGTACATCTACATATTGCATTTAGCAAATAGATTCAGTTTAGTGTCTAATAAACTCGTATAATTACATATGTAGAATTCATTAACGAAACGCAATAAGAGTATCAAAACCATTATGGCGGACCAAACTAGTTGTCTATGGTTCCCACATCATAAAGACAACACTACGCGGATCTAGAGCATGATGTCTATGGCACAACAAGTAGCTAGTTGGTCTGAATTTGGAAACAACAATAACTCCTCTCCGCAGGACTTACTTGTTAACGCGATGTTATAACCTAGCATTTAAGTAAACTTGTACCTATTCCTTCGCTGCCACTTGGATACTGTACCGTGTGTTGTGACATAAATACACATTCTACAAGAACTGGATCTGGTTTCATTTATATAAACAAGGGCGCCATAACGCGCCTAAACCATTTAACTATAAAAATGAAATCTGGGTATTTACGTGTCAAAAGTAGCATTAGTTATTATAAGTCAACTGTTGCTATGTCAAGAGTTACGCAGCCGGACCTATATGCTAAGTAAAAAACATTTAGGATGTAGGTAGGCGCCCCAGTCTAATTTGATTACGATTTAAGAGTAGGTCAGTCGCCGGTAGGTACCCGTTTACCGCAGCTCGACGTGAGGGTAGGATGATTGTACGACAAATCCGTGCACCCAATTATAGTTTTGTACCTACCAATAGGTTGCTTTTTTGTGGTAAAACGACTATTGGTGTAAAAGGAGAACAGACAAAACACAGTTATAATGAACACACATAATTCCAAGCGAACGGATTGTTAAATTACCCAGCTAAATGAACTAAATTTGGAAGAATAACGATATTCCCCAATAATCTGCATAGCTATTAAACCAATCGCTTGGCATTAATACATAAGACACATAATAATACATAAGACACATAATAAGGTAATAACAATAAGTGGGTCATCATAAGTTGGTCAACGTTATTACGTTGATCAAGCTAATAAAACAATTAGAACAACTCACCTGTAATCTGCAACCAATTTTACCTTAGACCGTGCGGTTGACGCGATTAAATACCACTTCTGAACTATTAAAATAAAAGCGGATATAAACTTTTTACAAGATTTATTTTATTTTGAATTATTTTAAATAACAAAATGGATGGCACGTAAATGAGTCAACCGTTGGTTAAGTTGTTGTCGTCACGACCGCTGAATCAAAAAAGGGCGGACCCTCGGTTGACGGGGATTTTTATACAAGAATTGCCATAGAGAACACAATATTAGTCGACTAATTAAATCGATAACAATTTAGCTTTTTCGACTACTACAATTTTAAATATTAACAATAGTATTATCATTTATTTTTAGACTTTATTTAATACTAGCTGCGCCCCGCGGTTTCACCCGCAAAAGTGTCGATCCCGTGGGTATATCGGGATAAAAAGTATCCTATGACCTTTCCCGGGACTCAAACTATCTCTATACCAAATTTCATCTAAATCGGTTCAGCGGTTTAGGCGTCAAAAGGTAACATACAGACAGACAGACAGAGTTACTTTCGAATTTATAATATTATTACTTAGTTACATGCATTATTATCCTCTAAAATAAATAATCTCTATTTTTAACCGACTTTTAAATAGGTGGAGGTTCTATGTTCGCCTGTAAGTGGATATTTTCATCAATAATTGTAATGGACCGATTTTGATTTTTTTTTATCCTAACTTTAACTAGGATTTTTTTTGTCTACAATTCGACTCATAGAAAAGCAATTTGTGCTATCGAAAGATCTTATCGGCTAAGTACGTTCTTATTGGAAAAAAAATGCATAAATAAATACATTTATGTACATATGTATGTTTAAAACTTAAACACATTAATAATTTGTGCGCACATGTTTACTCAGACGTAGCAATAAATACTTATAAACATGTCGACCTTTGTAAGGAAAAATATACCACCTACGTTACACAACAATTCAATTTATTATGTTCAATTATATTATTGTAAAATGTTATCATTGGCTGAATCTCCCACTTAGCCTACGTACAAGAAAATAGAAAAAAAAATAAGTAGGTGGCATTGACAGCTGTCAAAATATTGGCGCAAATTATTAAAAAAATGATAAGTAACAGTGACAGCTGTCAAAAATTTGGCGCCAATTATTTTATGGCTGTCATAGAATGGGACTAGATTTGAATAAAGTTTGTTACACTAATGAAAGCCATGGATTTTTTTTGACGGTTTTCCAGGTTGTGCTGTATTTATTTAGTCAAACTTAAAACCGTTCTAAGAAACGGCCCAAGAGTTGAAGTTCGATTGTGCCTAGGTACTTACATTTTTAATAAAAATGTAAGTAGGTACCTATATTGCTATGGCAACGGATAAACAAACAATATTAGTAATATTTTTCTTTATAGGTAAGTAATTAATTTAAGACAGTAGTAAGTAAGGAAAATGTCTTGAAGAAACATTGTACGGTCTATAGATAAATAATTGGCTAAACCTGTTTATATCTACAATAATAAAAACACTCAGGTCTTACACGTGAGTCAACAATTATCTATTCTACATTAATAAAAACTAGTCGACATAATCTTCTCCATTTTTCAAGTCGGTTTAAAAAAAACTGTTTTTTTTATTAAAAAAATTTGCGCGTGCAACACGTAATATAAGTGAAACTACATAAAAATAAAGAATAAGAAAGATTTAGTATGAGAGACAGAGAGAGTTATATCTTTCTTCTCTCTCATGTAACGAAATGTGCCTATAAACGTGACGCTTTCTTGAAATTTCACTCTCAATTCTTGTACAGGTTTCACTTCAAAAATCTTCGAAGGCATGAACTTCTTCTTTTTTAAAGTTACTTAAAAAAAAAGTATTAATACAACTTGTGTAAATAACATACAACATAACCTAAACTCACGACTTTATTCACAAAGGGGTAAGCAGGAAAACGTCACGTGCTCCGATTCTTTTGATTCGTCCACGATCGATATAAAGGTACCTACTTATGTTTTCGTAATAAAATTATAATTTTATCCACACAAAAACAAAACTGCCGTAAAATTTAACTAAAATTAAACAATCGGATTTCACAGTAATATAATTAACTAAATAATCGTATCGAAAAAATACGTAACTATAAAAATAACAAGTTTTTTTTTTGTCAAAAGTAATATTTAAATTGTTCAACAGAAGCGCACGCAGTGTGTACGATGTCTGTACACATTCATTTGCTGAAGCAAGCGGCGTACGGGTCAGTGTATTCGCACGGGGGGAAAACTTCACCTTGTTTTTATATTTTATTGTTATATTTTATTTAATATTTCTCATTAAAGTTAACATTTTTGTTCAATTTTGTGTGTGATATCTTTGGCTAACTGTATTTTTCGAATATTTTTCGAGTTTGAAAAGAAATTCGTTGGTTTTGCGAAGTTAAGTTCGAATTTGTGTGTATTCTTTTTTTTAGGAGGCATTTGTTTTATTTAAACGTCTGAATATTGTTAATTTCTAAGCATACAAACCTAATTGATGAAATTTCATAAGATTTTTGACCGAAAATGAAACTCGTTAAATTTTGCCCATTTTCTTTAAAATGGTTCGGAAACCAACTTACATCCACAATTCAACAGCCTTACTTTTACATAATTTCAATTAAAAACACGAAAAAATATAAGTTAATATAAAATTATAGTCGAAATAAAAGTTGAACAAAGTAATAATAATAATTACGTTATCATCGACAATATTTCGCGTAGTGTGTTCGCACCGCGTGTCGTATCCATTTGGTTGAAATTGCTGTTTAGTCATCGTACATTGCACGTTACTTACATTTATATTAATATCTTATTTACTTTTATGATTATTTGTAGAAAACTTGGGATTTTCATATTTTCTTTTATATCTTTAACACATAACACCACGCCTGTATTTAATCGAAGGGTTTGGCAGAGAAGTAGCTATAGTATACACACATTTCGCCAGTTATGTTAAAGTCCCACGTAATAAAGAGTTAATTTATAAAGATTAATTCATTAAAGAAAGAGATATGCCTTGTTTTACGCATATAATGGTTGTTTTAAATTATATTTCATGTTTTTTGACATCTACTTGTTTAGCAAATCCAAAACATTAATATTTCTTTTATTAATTTACAGTTCATTACGATTTGTCGCAAATAATTATTGAAATTAACCCCTAAACAATGCTTTATATCTACAATAATTACATTAAACATTAGCTTCTGCCCGCAACTTTGTCTGCGTGAACTTCAGAAAGTATCCTATTTGTCAATCCAGGTTATAAACTACTAGCAGTGCCTCGCGGTTTCACCTGTATAAGTTTCCCGTGAGAATATCAGGAAAAAAACCATCCTGTGTCCTTCCCCGGAACTCGAACTATCTCTATACCAAATTTCATCTAAATCGGTTCAGCGGTTTAAGCGTGAAGAGGTAACAGACAGACAGACACTCTTTCGCATTTATAATATTAGTATAGAAGTATGGATAGTATGGATCTGTGTGCCAAATTTCATCAAAATCCGTTCAGCCGTTTGTGCGTAATTGAGTAACAAACATTCAAACTTTTACATTATAATATTAGTAAGTAGGATGAAAACGTTAAAAGTTATACATATAAATATTTTTCTTTGTAATATAATAAAATTCTTCCATTTGCAATATGTATCCCTTTCTATTCACATGTACAGACGCCAGCACATCAACCTACCCGAAACTGTCAGATTTTCCCAATCAACTTTGAACCTTATGATCAAGTGATAAAGTTGAAAATCTATGAAAGGAATTTGACAGATTGTAGTAGGTTGATGTGCTGGCGTCTGTACCTATCGATTCGATTCTTACAGCACCCTATTTGCGTAACACAATATCAGTCACAATCTGAACCATTTTGAATGGTATTGCTAATCCATTGCTGCATATGTTCGAAAACATTGTCTGCTCAACAACGTAAATAACGCAATGAATGTCGTTGAACTGTCAAAATGACAGCCATTGGTACTGTTAGCCGTCGTTTCTAGCAGTCTTTGCTGAGAGTCATATTTTTTTTTCGTTTTTTAGCCAATCGTAGGTACACCGTGTATGCTGTGACGTTACACTAATGGCTGCCAGGTACTCGGACACAGCTTTTAAAAACCTAAAGCTTTGAACACACATAGAAGAATAAAAATATCTGAACTAATCACACTTCAAACTTTTGGGGTGATAGTATGATTAGGTGACACCGCGGGGCGCAGCTAGTATTATATAATACTAGCTGCGCCCCGCGGTTTCACCCGCATAAATGTCGATCCCGTGGGAATATCGGGATAAAAAGTAGCCTATATGTTAATCCAGAGTGTCAGCTACCTCCATACAAAATTATATCAAAATTGGTCCAGCCGTTTGAGCGTGAAGAAGTAATAAACATATAAACACACACACTCACAAACTTTCGCCTTTATAATATTAGTGTGATTATAAAGAGGAAAGATTTTATGTTTTTGAAGTGAAAACTTCTTTAGCGGCGTTGAACACTTTTTGTAATGGGTAAAAAATGTTAAACTCGCGTCAGGGCATCGCGTCAGGACACGTGACCGTCAGGATAGATTCCCCCCCCCCCGCCTCTCTTTCTACGGCGGCGCCAACCGAAGTGAACCAAGTTTAGTGACACACGACAATGGATGGATGGATTGGATGGAGTGGAAGTGGAAGTGGAAGTGGAAGCGGAAGTGGAAGCGGAAGTGGAAGTGGAAGTGGAAGTCGAAGTCGAAGTCAAAGTCGAAGTCGAAGTCGAAGTCAAAGTCGAAGTAGAAGTCGAAGTCAAAGTCGAAGTAGAAGTCGAAGTCGGAGTCGAAGCCGGAGTCGAAGTCAAAGTCGAAGTCGAAGTCGGTGTCGAAGTCAAAGTCGAAGTCAAAGTCGGACAAAGTCGAAGTCAAAGTCGAAGTCGAAGTCGAAGTCGAAGTCGAAGTCGAAGTCGAAGTCGAAGTCGAAGTGGAAGTGGAAGTGGACGTGGACACACTGCTGTGTATTCGTAACATTCGTGTATATAAAGCGTTTAAAATATGGAAATTGAACAAAGTGCATCTATTAATGAAAAAAGGGACGCAGAAATAGTGAAAAAAAATGAGTTATATTAATTCAATTCCCAACTAGCACACTAGTGGAAATAGCAGCCTATTTTGCAACTTTTAGCTGTACAGTAGCGCTTTAGGGGTTCAGAAAGTGGTTTTAAGTTCTACTATTGCTTCCGTAACTGCTCATAGCTGTAAATATCACTAGGGGTAGCAGAAACTGAACCAAATGCCACTCTAGGTTTTATAAGAGTTAATTTTACAACCCATTTGCCGTCTATAGCTTTACAAGAGAGTTAAAACATGTATGTTAAAGCTTAAAGCTGCTAAAAAGCTTCTATTGCCGCTGCTGTACGCTTCAAAACTGCATAAAGACTTTAATTGCAGACTTTTTAACGGAACTGTATAAAAGATATATTTATCACTGTTCTGCCACTGAAAGTTTCTTTGCAGAAGTGATTTGTTCTTTTGCGCAGATTTAAGTAGGAATTTGATCGACTGTTTTACTAATAGCGACATTAAGGCTTCACAATAGAAGCAAGAGAGTAATGGACATTCCCTACTCATTTTTTTGACAGGCCTGATGGTCTAGTGGTTAGTGACCCTGACTGCTATGCCGGAGGTCGTGGGTTCGATTCCCACCCAGGACAAATGTTTGTGTGATGAGCACGATCATTTGTTCTGTGTCTGGGTGTAATTTATCTATAATATGTATGTATTTAGAAATATATAAGTATGTTTATCAGTTGTCTAGTACCCATAACACAAGCTCTGCTTAGCTTGGGACTAGATGGCGTTGTGTGATAGTTGTGGAATATTATTATTATATTATTATTTGGATAATTCTGCTATTTTTATTAGAGAAATCAGATTTTATAAAATATTAAGTCAGTTTAAAAGAAATATGGATCTGAATGCATGGAAGTTCAAACAAAGAACTGGTGGATATCGCAAGAAAGTACGGAGAGTTTATCAGAATATGCAGAAATTAAAAAGGCAACTGTGTGTTAAGTTTTTTTTTAACTCAATTACGTGAGAGTAATTTAGCTTTTATTTATAAAACTCTATTCATTTAATTTATTCTTTAAGGGATTCATTGGAAACAAACAAAAATAATGCGCCAAGTTCGAGTTTAACAAACACAAGCGAGGGTCCCGTAGATTTTTTTTTTCTCAATTACTGATAACGAGCCAGTTACAGAGGAAAAGTAAGTTATAGCTTGGTGTGGCATATTATAAAAATAAAGTAAAATAACCTTCTTTGCTTAATTTATTGTTTCTTTTTTGTAGACTGGACTCGGACAGCGAAACTGAATATAAACTAGAGTATGTCGAATGTGAAATAAAATGGATCTATCGCGAGCAAATACGAATTTGGGCGCTGAAACACAAATGTAGTCAAGTGGCTTTAAAAGACTTATTTCAAATTTTAAACCAAATTACTCCTAACGCTATGCCTAAAGATCCACGCTCACTACTTGGTACACCAAGAGAAATTACAATAAACTTCGTCGATCCAGGTGAATACTAGCAGCAGGAGTCGAATCTTCTATTTTACATAATTTTTTACATTTTTTGTTCGGCCAGTGTAACACTCCATGTTTTTCCCACTTAGATGGACAGATGCAAAGTTCTTGTTTATTTTGTTGTTCATTATAAGTTTGAATTATTTAGAAAGGCATTCTGAAAACATGGTAAGACATAGTAAGTGTTAAACAATTGAAAGAGCGAAAAATATAGAAGCAGCTACAAATTATCATCGTATTTTAGGGTTTTCAACGAGTTCTACGGATCTCTACATAAATAACTATTAGTGTGGTTCGATATCTGCAGTAAGTACGAAATAAAAGTGATTGTAAAGACTTCAACTGCATTAGTGGTACAGGTATTACTTGGACCTTCAGAAGAGTGAAACTTAGCGCTTTGACGCGCAGAGAGGAAGTATTAAGGTTGAAGTTGCAAGTTAAAGCTGCTTCTCATAGACGACATGTTTACAAGACAAATATGTGTCATTACTTGAGAAATTTATAGGTTTTTATCGCAATTTGTAGTAAAATATAACTAAATATAGAACCAGCAACTTACTAAATACAAATGTAGTCAAGTATGTAATTTCAATATCGTGTAGGTATGTGATATTATAATATTTATATAATAATATTGTACATATTTTACGATATTCTGAGGTAATTATTGAGGCGCGTTAAAAATACTCCAATAATATCAACTATATGCACGATAAACTGATCTGCGTTTGTAGCCACTTGCATACAATACAAAATATAGCTCAAAGACACTATACTTCACTTATTATTTATTTGTATTCAGTAATGTCTGACTCAGGAACAACAAATGTATTTAATAAATGAGAGACAAGGTGAATGATCAGTGATCCTTTATTCGTTCAGTTAAACCTGTCATTCATTCAATCAATAAGCGCCACATGAGCTTTAGTGTGGTGTTAATTATTAGCTGTAGCTCATGTAGCGCTATTATGCCACTATTATGAAGTTCTAATGGAACTATAGATTGCAAAAAGTTGTGCCCCTTTGGCTCCAAAGCAGCTGCATAAGGTCTGCAGTGCACGCTCTGGCGCTTGAGCTTGGCGCCTTTGGGAATAATCGGATTAGCTCCAAAGCTCTTAAGCAGCAGTTTGTGCTAGTTGGGTAATTAATAATTGATTTATTTCAACGTTAATATTCAAGTTTTCACTTCTGCCGGCACTCCCGGAGTGCAACCCGTCTTTTTTTTGTATATTTGTTTGTTACGCTTTCACGCTCAAACGGCTGAACGGATTTGGATGAAATTTAGCGCATGGGTAGACCATAACCTGGATTCAGAATTCAGATACAGGATACTTTTTATCTCGATATTCGTTCGGGATCGAGACTTATGTGGATGAAACCGCGGGGCGCAGCTAGTCTGAAATAATAATGCAAACTCAAACTCAAAGCATTTATTTCAAGCAAACCAAAAAAATCACAGGCACTTTTGAATTTTCAAGGAGTCGGTCAGTCAGAAAGATGAAGCTAGTTGCCCACCTATGGAGAAGAACGGGCAAGAAACTCCACGGACACTCTTTTAAATCAAAATAGCTATATTGAAATCCTAAATGTGTTTGGATGCACGACTTAATTGACAGCTAAGTAAATTAACAGGAAATAACTAACAAACACAACACCTCGCAGTTCGCAGTCGGTTAAGGAGGGTATAAACGGAACTCATCGGAATATATTCTGTAAAAACGGGACAGAGGTTACTATGGAGTCGAAATGTTGTAGATTTTTTTTTAAGGTTTTTCTGGTTAAAAACATTTAATTCTCATAAAGAAATTTACATTTCACTTCCATGAAAACACATTTCTTTAACATCACACTTCACACTAATAATATTATAAAGGCGAAAGTTAGTGTGTGTGTGTCTGTTTATATGTTTGTTACTACTTCACGCACAAACGGCTGGACAAATTTTGATAAAATTTTGTATGGAGGTAGCTGATACCCCAGTTTAACATATAGGCTCCTTTTTACCCCGATGTTAACACGGGCTCGAAACTTATGCGGGTGAAACCGCGGGGTGCAGCTAGTAAAGTATAAAAACTTGTCATTGTCCTTCGACACTCGGACTCACAATTAACCTGAGGTAAGTATTTGATTATTATATTGTTAGACCAGTATTACAAATTATTTAAGTTAGTAGGTACTCCCAAAAATCTAACACCGCGCCACTATGCGTAATTAGAATTACCCTGCCTTGAGATAAAGAGTGCGGTCCCGTTGTCATAATGCAGATACATCAGTCAGTCAGTTTTTCGTTTTTGTACTGTAAAATTGAATGTAAATGAGGTACAGGCGCCAGCATATCAACCTACCCGAAACTGTCACATTTCCCCAATCAACTATGAATCTTATGGTTTGGTGATAAAGTAGAAAATCCATTAAAGAAATTTGACAGATTGTAGTAGGTTGATGTGCTGGCGTCAGTACGTTTACATCTAAAGTAATATCATAATTATTGGTTTGTTTGTAAAAGGTTCTCTCTGAAAGTACTGCGAGGTAATTTCGTAACACACTAACAGTACCAATGGCTTTCATTTGACAGTTCAACAACATTAATTGCGTTATTTACGTTGATGAGAAGACAATTATTTCGAACATTATGAAGCGATGGATTAGCAATATCGTTCAAAATGATTCAGATTGTGATTAATAGTGTGTTACGCAATTACCCCGCTGATATGATTACGAATATACTTTCACTAGTAGAAAGTAACACTATTGCCGAGTGCCGTATTATTATGTTTTATAGTATACTAGTAGCGCCCCGCGGTTTCAAAGTCAAAGCATTTATTTCAAATAGGCACATAAAAGGCACTTTTGAACGTCAAAAATTACCTTAAAATAGAATTGATTCTAGTCGCCTATTCTAAAAGGTAGTTTTCGTATGGAGAAGAATGGGCAAGAAACTCCACCGTTACGTTCACGTTCGTTCGTTTCACTCGCATAAATAAGTGTCGATCCCGTGGGAATATCGGGATAAAAAGTATTCTATGTGTTAATTTATCTGTTTGCCAAATTTCATCCAAATCCGTTAAGCAGATTTTGCGTGAGGAAGTAACAAACACACTCACAAACTTTCGCCTTTATAATATTAGTGTGATATGATAGTACGTAAGAAAAACTATCTAGAAATATATAGTAAGTTTGTGGAGCTTGATTTAGAGCGCTGAAAGTAGGCACGTTTTACCTATAAATTAATAAAAATTAAAAACTGAGTAAGTTTAAGATAAATCGCGATGACAAAAACAAAAGCATGAAATGACTACGACAATAGTTATACATTTAATTATTCTTCCCATTTTATTATCATTTAAGTAGGAAGATTTAAACCTTCAAAAGGCAGGGTCTTTTTAAATTTATGAACGCAGGTTAGGTTATTAAGTAAATCCTAATGTAAGAAAAAAAAAGAAAAATCGCATAACGCAGAGAAAGCTTGAACATAAAGACAAAAAAATAACAAGATGGGGGAAAATATGTCCATGCAAAACGGTAATAATTTTAGTATCTAGTTTAATTTTTTTGTATATTTTTTATCTCCATCAAAGTAAAAATTGGGAATAAATTAACAGCAGTTATTAAAAAAAAATCAAAAGTAACATTTATAATAGAAATACAAAAAAATAATATCCTCTCCATAGTTTTCTTTATCCTACTCGAGCGTACCCTCGGAAAGCCGCTGCGACAAAACTTTTAATTATATATCCGTCTCGCTCGCACACCTTTGTCTGACAATCGTCGTCCCTCTCGCTCGCTCTCAGGCTATCCTGTTCGTTCATTTTGCATACAAAAACATATCATAGACTAGCTTTGTCGTGTGGGTTCGCCTTTTTTCTGTGATATTTTTTGCTAAAATGTTTGGGGTGGGTAGATTAGATAAATAGCGTGTTTAAATGTAGTGTTTAGGTAGTTTTTGTGTTTTTGTAGATGGTTTTATTTTTTTCGAATGTGTTAGATTTTTTTTTTTTTGCATTTTGTTTTTAATGATTTCGACAAGACAAATATTTAAAAAAAAAAATCTTTTCATAGAACCTAGTTAATTACAAAAAAAAAAAACGATGCTTTAGATAAAACGATTTCAGTTTATTTTTTTCTAAAAATTAGTAAGTAATTATTTAAGAAAATAAAGTAACCCTTTAACTTCCCACTTTCCCACAACTCAGAAGATGGTAAAAATAAAATAAAATTCAAAATCTATCAAACATCACAATACTTAAACTATTCATTAATTCTCCAACAAATTTCACCAATTTTTAACCTTTATTGTTGAAACAGACTTTAATACGCGAGATATGTGCACTCAACCTTATTTTACGGTCACACAAAAACTACACAACCTCTATATCCTTTTGTATAAAGCTCAAAATTGTATAAAAACAATTTTATCAACAGTAAAAACATTTGCCAAGACTGTAACACATTCAATTTTGTTTGAGTGTGTGTTTGGTTGTGTGTGTGCGTAAAAACCGGAATGTCTTCCCATTTTGTTGGCATAGTGTGGATACGACGTTTTTTTTTTTACTATTTTTTTTTGTAACATTATTATTATTGTGTAAGGTCGTGAATTCGTGATAGACAAGTTTTTAATTTAAGCAGAACCTGATTCAAGGAAAAAATGTAAAATTATACAATTTCTTTGATTTTTGTCTTGATTTTAAATTGTTAATTCTCATTGTATTATATTCAAAATAATACAAAATTAACTATTTCGTATTTATCCACTTCAAATATTAAATGATGTACTTACGACGCCTACACACCAAGCTACCCGAAACTGTCAAATTTTCCCAATCAACCTTGAACAATATTCTATAGTAATAAAGTTGAAAATCTATTAAAGAAATTTGACAGACTGTAGTAGCTTGATGTGCTGGCGTCTGTACCTAGTAGGTAGGTACTTAGGTACTATTTAAACGAATTTCAGGTTTCGTTAGGAACCCAATTAGACACAATGAAATAATAAGGTAGGTAAACTTCTTAGAAAAAATACGAAAATATTTTTTTCACTTCTCATGCTCTAAAAGTTCGTCTTTATGTTGTGCTTAGGCGACATAAAATCGCTTTTTATGTTCTAGTGCATAAAGTAATTTTTTTTTCTGAGACTAAGGTAATCAGGCCCAACAGCCACACGCGCAATAAAACTTCGACGATTAAAGTCGTAATTTATTTCATTTTCTTTAATTTATACCACTTCCGTGTTTTCTAGGTAAAATAGTTGTCATTTATGTAACCACATTATTTGGCACTCTGTTTATTCCAAAAGTCGAGGGGTAAATTGGCTCGTTTATGCCTGAGTTGTACAATCTACTATTTTTTTGTTAATTTTATTTTTTTAAATTAAGTACGTGGCTAAATAATAACAGCCGCATAGCGAGGGAATTGTGTAATGAACACACTCACAGTAGCAATCGCTTTCGTTTTGCCTGTTCAACAACATTCATTGCGTTATGCACGTTGTTGAGCAGACAATTTTTTTTATTCAAGCATTCATATTCATAAAGCAATAGATTATCGTTTAAAATGATTCAGCACCCTAATTGCGTAACACATTATCAATCGGAATCGGTTTCATTTTGACAGATCAACAACATTCATTGCGTTATTTACGTGTTGAGCAGACAAATCGAACTTATGAAGCAATGGATTAGCGATTTGCTTCAAAATGATTCAGATTCCGATTTATAGTGTGTTACGCAATGGTGCTGAATCATTTTGAAGGATATTGCTAATTCATTGCTTCATAATAATATGTTCGAAAAATGTGTCTAGGTACTCAACCATGTATTACAACGCAATGAATGTTGTTGAACTGTCAAAATGAAACCCATTGCTACCTACTGATAGTGTGTTACGCAATTAGGGTGCGGGTCGATCAATTAAGTTAAGCTACGCTTGCCGCGGTTGGTATGTGGATGGGTGACCATCTTTACATACTAAGTACCCCTCCGAGCCTCGGAAAACACGTTAAGCCGTTGGTCCCGGCTGTCATTCGTGGGTCTTTGACAGTCGTTACGAGTCGTCAGAAGCCCGAAAGTCTGACAACCAGTCTTACCAAGGGATATTACCCAGTAACTGGGTTGTGGAGTTCAGATAGGCAGTCGCTCCATGTAAAATATGTATTCAGCTGCATTCGGTTAAACTGGAAGCCGTCCCCAACATAGTTGGGAAAAGGCAGGCAGATGATGATTTATCATATAAAATTATTGAAATACGAGTATCTACCATCCACATACTACGAACGAAAACATAGCATGTTGACAAACACACACAAACACCCTCGCATGTGTGTGTGTGTGTGTGTCAGACTCACGGAATAGAACGTAGAGTTATTAATAGTATAGATTGCACAGTTATATTTTGGGAGAAGTTTTTATTATACCTGCAATGTTACTCAGGCTATTTTAAGATAGCAAATAGGGTTACGTCGTTACCACGATGCTTTTTTTTTTGTTTTAACGCAAGTCATCGTTGTTTTTAATAGGTAGGTACCTAATTAGTTTAATTACTTTCATTGGAGGAATATGTGCCTAA
Organism: Amphipoea oculea; assembly: GCA_945859645.1. Lineage (NCBI taxonomy): Eukaryota > Metazoa > Arthropoda > Insecta > Lepidoptera > Noctuidae > Amphipoea > Amphipoea oculea. The sequence continues at coordinate 613,548 of OX243891.1, read as the reverse complement.
GTAAAAACAGCCGCACGGGTCGATCGATCAGGTTAAGCTGTGCTTGCCGCGGTTGGTCCCGGGATAGGCGACCATTTTTGCATACCAAGACCCCTCCGTGCCTCGGAGAGCACGGTCATTCGTGGATCTGTGACAGTCGTTACGGGTCGTCAGAAGCCCGAAAGTCTGCCAACCAGTCTTACCAAGGGGTATCGTATTACCGAGTAACTGGGTTGTGGAGGTCAGATAGGCAGTCGCTCCATGTAAAATACTGGTATTCAGCTACATCCGGTTAGACTGGAACCCGACCAAATCTATCCATGGAACAACAATTTTTTTTTAATAATCGACGAAAACTTTTAACGCAATGGAGTGGTATATCAGATGAAGTTCTCCTGGAAGCTCTATTTGATGAAGAAGTCTGTTCGCACTCATAGGACTTGTGACGGTGTTCTCAATGTTAAAAATGCGATAATTCGATACGACCGACGACGGAGACTCGTATTGGACGATAACCGCGTGCGCAGGATAATAATACTTAATTATACCTACTTGTTGGGTTGCTTACTTAATAATATCATTATTAGTTAATTTGATTAAGTAGCTTAAGAAGTAGTTTACTAGCTAGAGGTTCAGGAGTTCGGCAGCCACGCAGTCGATTCTGTTCCCAAGGAAGCCTGCGGTACCCAGCGGCGTGCATTGCATATAGGCATATAAGCAGTGCCTACCTCGATATATCAACATAAGCCTGTCAATTACAATTTAGTGTGTGTGCGCCACACAATTAAGAAACTCACTAAATTATCATACCCAACAAAAAACAAAATCTTCATACAAACACGCGCGGCAGTAGGCAGTCGCCGGACAGCCTACTCGGCTCCCGTACTATTCGCACATTGTCATTGGTCTTTACTCGTTCAAGTTAATACGACAAAATTAAAAATACGTACGTCTCACGACGTTACCAATGACGTTCGACCTTCGCAATTTATCACCCTTAAGTAGGCATGCCTACTCAAACAACCACACTTTTGACCTCACTTTTTTTTCTGATAGTGACCGCGTTTGTCTAGACTAGACCCGGCCTAGTGCCTACCTATTCTGAAAACCATCGCACGCCACTGGCGGTAGACACTCTGAATGATTTTGAAGGATATTGCTAATCCATTGCTTCTTATGTTCGAAAAACGTGTCTGCTCCATAACATAAATAACGCAATGAATGTTGCTGAACTGTCAAAATGAAACCCATTCCTACTGATAGTGATAGTGTGTTACGCAATTACCCTGTCGGGAATCGAACCCAGCACCTCATGCTCACTCAGCAGTATTGTTAGCGCATGCGACTAGGTACTAAACACACAGATTATTTTTGTCAAAATGGCCTTAAATTGTGGTTTCAGATTTTAATCCAGATACTGCGACGAGTCAGATTATAAAATACCTAAAAACGCATACACGCGTACGACGCGCATACGAACCCTAAGCATAATACAATGGGCATTTTACAAGGCCTCCATTTTCTGGTTTTCCTGAAAAAAATTGTTTCAGTAACATCAGGGTTAGGTTGCCAAAATCTCTCTCCAACCCTTTGGTGGAAACAGGCGTGATATGTTCCGATTGTTATCGATAATGCTTGTTTTTTAGAGCGGCTAGTGGCTACGTTGTAACAGCCACGGGTCGATCGATCAGGTTAAGCTACGCTTGCCGCGGTTGGTCCGTGGATAGGTGACCAATTGACCATCTTCATATACTAAGACCACTCCGTGTCTCGGAAAGCACGCTAAGCCGTTGAACCCGGCTGTCATTCGTCGTTACGGGTCGTCAGAAGCCCGAAAGTCTGACAACCAGTCTTACCAAAGGGCTTCGTATTATCCAGTAACTGGGTTGTGGAGGTCAGATAGGCAGTCACATAACATACATAATCAGCCTATAATGTTCCCACTGCTAGGACGCAGGCCTCCTCTCGGTAAGAGGGAATGGGCCGTAATCTACCACGCGGGGCCAGTGCGGATTGGTAGATATCACGTGTCTTCGAATTTTTGGTTCTAGGACATGCCGGTTTCCTCACGATGTTTTCCTTCATCGTTTTGAGAGCAGTGGTGATGAAATAATTCACACAAAGTAAAGCGCCTGTCTGGGTTCGAACCTACGACCTACAACTCGTAATTCGCAGTCGTTATCACTGGGCCACCACTGCTCTCTATAGGCAGTCGCTCCATGTAAAATACTGGTATTTAGCTGCATCCGGTTAGACTGGGAGCCGACCCCGACATAGTTGGGAAAAGGCAGGCAGATGATGATGATGATGAATGCTTGTTTTTGCAAGCAATGCTCTCGTTAGTCGAGTCATGTTGGATAAGATGGACGACACGTGGTCTGACGTAGCTTACTTAATATATCCATCTGTACACATATTATACATCCATACTAATATTATAAATTCGAAAGTAACTCTGTCTGTCCGTCTGTCTGTCTGTATGTTACCTTTTCACGCCTAAACCACTGAACGGATTTAGATGAAATTTGGCAGAGACATAGATTGCATCCCGGGGGAAGGACATAGGATAGTTCTTATCCCAGAAATCATCCTTTAAGCGGGTGAAAAGGGGGGTGGACGTTTGTATGGGGAATCAATAACCGCTGAACCGATTTAGATGAAATTTGATATGGAGATAATTTTTTTGAGTTATGGGGAAGGATATAGAATAGTTTTTACCCCCGAAACTATCCCTTAAGGGTGTAAAAAGGGGGGTGGAGATTTGTAAAGGGAATCAATAAAAAAGGACGATAATACTTTTATCGCGGGTGAAACCGCGGGGCACAGCTAGTACAAATAAATAAAATTGAAGTGTCTATTTGTAATGTCAAAATAACAGCTGTTTACTAAATGTATATTGTATGTACCTAACATAAACACTGTCTCATTCAAACAAGCGGGGTAGCTGCTGTCACTTATGTCACCTGTCAGTCACGAGGAATGGCGGGAAACAGACAAAGTGAAGCAGGCTATATACGATGGCGCTTGGTGTGGTAGTGAGCCAGCGAAGTGATATGTTCAACATAAATACGGAATCAACAGGATTCTACACATAATTATGAAAAGGTACTTATACTTACAACAATTTCAAAAATTGTTGTCTGTCTGTTTGTTCCGGCTAATCTCCGAAACATGAGGATCGATTTTGACGGGACGTTCACTGGCAAAGAGCTGATGTTATAACGAGTAAATTAGTCCACTTTAATTTTAGAAAAATAATTAGGGTTCGGCGCAAAAAAAATGTCCATGAAATCCAATTTGTTTTCTCACATGCAATCGAACGAAGTTGCGGGCTCAGCTAGTACTACCTATATTTTACATGACCATCACTCTTTGACCCTTGGGAGCCGAGCAAAAATAAAAGAAAATACCTAAGAAAGAATGCTAAGTGAAAACGAATTAATAGGGCGGACAGGCGAACCTATGCGACAGGGTGGATCGGGGGTACAAGAAATTTCACGCGGGCGGAGTCGCGGGCTGAACCTAGTATTAAGTCATCCTGTATGCTTAAGCGCGCTCGCACACGGCATACTTTTTGTAGGTCCTAGAATTGGTCAGATTATAGAATTAAGTATGTACCTAATTGTGTTTTAGGACGTGCGTGTGCGTTTATACATTGATAGATCTATGTTTCATTTAGTTCGTACAAAAACCGATTGTATGTCGTCAGCGAATGCTCTAACTTGAAAAATATTGTAATCTACCTACCTACCTTCGTAACCGTAAAAATATAGAATATCGAAGGTCTTCGGCGATAACTCGATAAGGCAAGAAACATATGGATACGATTCGTGCTGATATTCCAAACAAACCATATTTAAAAGTGCTGCGTAACACACTATCACTCCGAATCTGAATCATTTTGAAGCATATTGCTAATCCATTGCTTCTTATGTTCGAAAAATTTGTCTGCTCAACAACGTAAATAACGCAATGAATGTTGTTGAACTGTCAAAATGAAACCCATTGCTACTGATAAATAGTGTGTTATGCATTACCCCGCTGGTCTAACATCTTCAGCCTACAGGAGTCCACTTCTGGCAACGACCATGCCATACAACTACTGGACTCTCCTATTGCACGCCATTCAGCTCGATTCTCGGCAATTCTTATCCGGCTGCTATCAGCCATCCTGCGAAGATCGTCGCTCCTCCTCATCACATATACAGGATGTTACGGAAAGGGTATAACAATACAAACGGGTTGAAGAGTGTATCTGGTCTAGAATCTCTGTACAAAATTTCAGCTCAAAAGCAGTAACTTTGAAAATGCTTAATATTTTTTTATTTCGATAGTTTATTAAATTGAAATCATGACAAACGTGTCACCGCACTACGAGGGTCATTATCCATTATCTGTAGTGTGTCTGTGCGCCTAGTACACGCACATCACGCCGCCGCGCGCCAGTGCAGCGCCGTGATGTCGAAATAAAAAAATATTAAGCATTTTCAAAGTTAATGCTTTTGAGCTGAAATTTTGTACAGAGATTCTAGACCAGATACACTCTTCAACCCGTTTGTATTGATATACCCTTTCCGTAACACCCTGTAGAAGCAACAAGAATAATGTACCCTGGATTTTGTAAAATTCTTGATTTAAAAGAATGTCCCTGGAGTTTCTTGCCCGTTCTTCTCCATAGAGATCTACGTTTTGGAATGGGCAACTAGCTTCAAATTTCTGACAACTGACCGACTATTTAATTTTGACAATTCATAAGTGCCTGTACATGGTTTAATTGAAATAAATGCTTTGTGTTTGAGTTTTCTAGTCTGAGGGCGTCCCACCTTACGTTTACCAATTCGCGGTCTCCACTCAAGAACACGTCTACCCCAGCGGGCATCGGTTCTATGGCTAATAGTCAGACAGACTTCAAGCATAGCTCCCTGATCTAAGCTGCAGCACGCGTTTTAAAAATGAACCCCAGTGTCACTCTCCTGAAACTCTAAAAACTCAAACAAAAAACCTGCTTTTTAATCCGTCGTAATCAAAGGAATCGTTTACCAAACACATGTTTACCCCAGTTTGCCCATCACTGGACTAAATACTAATTTAATAAGACCTTGGTACTGGAGTTTAGCCACATCGCAATGACACATGGTAAGGGCGTGGACACATGGATGGGCGAGAGATGACTGTGCATTGTTTGTTTGCAACGACCATGTTTGACACTACGAGGAAAGGGTTCAATAAAATGCTGTTAATTAAATTATTTTTTCCTCTTCTTTTGATTTATATAGTGTACATATTTACATAAAGAGTATTCTATTTATCTGTCTATTAAACATAGAAGTTTTGGAACGAAGTTATCGCAAGTTATGCTCGGCACACTTGGCAAAAAGTGTAACATTTTGAACGTCACGACAGTTTTGCTGTAGTAGGTACAGATGCCAGCACATCAAGCTACCCGAAACGGTCAAATTTTCCCAATCAACCTTGAACCTTATTCTGTACTGATAAAGTTGAAAATCTATAAAAGAAATTTGATAGATTGTAGTAGCTTGATGTAAGTACATAATTATGTGCGTTTCTTTTTTTTTTCAGTAGGTACTCTCAAACGTTTTTTCTTCCTGCCTGTTATATTTTAGCCCCCTTATTCATAAAACTTATCAAACCTATTTTAGTTAAAATGGGGTTTGTCTCTTTCTTACACACAGAAATGACACGCGACAGATAAAGACAAACGTTCTACAAACCTATTTTAGCTAAAATAGAGATAAAATAGGATTATCAATAAGGGGGTAGGAGTTTATTCAGAAACGATAATTAAATATAAGTGACGTTCAAGTTCAAACGTCAAAAATGTATGGTTGGACAGTCGTCAATCACTACTTAACTTCATGCAACGTTTATAAATGAAGGGGTTAAAGTGTATCATTTATTGACTTAAAGTACGCTCTACCTTTAACCTACCCTGCCGTAGCGTAGGCAACAAAACAGACCTTACTGACGAACCCTTAAAAAAAAAAACAGTGGCACTCCGGGAGTGCCGACAGATGTGAAAACAAAACACAAACAGAATACTTTGCCATCACTCACTGACATATTAAAACCGAGTACATCCCGAGGACAGCCGAACACATCCGAAGCGGTGTCGTTCCGGTAACAGTGGCGCGAATTCAATGTTTTTTTTTCCCATCTCAAAAAATTGCACCAACGCGCCTAAAGAAGTTTTCAATTCAAAAAAGCTATTACCCTAACACATCAATAAAATGTCAGGTTTTCGCCTGTAACAGAGATTACACTCATAAAGTCATAATATTTCAAAATAGTCCCCCGTGTGTACGCGCCTTATCGCGGCTAATAATAATACTAGCGCAAGCTCTCCGAGTGAAGTGCCCGCGCTGGGGACTTGTCGATGTTTTCACGAAACTATCGATATATATTATAATTTTATTGGTTGGTTCATTGGTTGTGGAGGTCAAAACGGTGAAGGAAAACATCGTGAGGAAACCGGCATGTCCTAGAACCAAAAATTCGAAGACATATATGACATCTACCAATCCGCACTGGGTCCGCGTGGTGGATTACAGCCCACTCCCTCTCACTGAGAGGAGGCCTGTGTCCCAGCAGTTAAGTATACAAGCGACAGCGGAGGAATACACGCTTACTTAACCAAAAGATAACAATTTCATGTTAATTAATCACATGTAATGGGATAATATTGTTTACATTCAGATTCAAATTCCGATCTCCTAGTTAACTCCTGTGTCCCATAGACATCATGCTCTAGATCAAAGTAGTGTTGTCTTTATAATATGTAATAGTGGGTACCATAGACAATTAGTTAGGTTCGCCACAAGTTTAAATATTTACGTTTTTGGGCAGACAAATCGAACATACATAATTATGAAGGTATGGATTAGCAATATCCATCATAATTATTCAGAATATTCAGATTGTGTTTTAATAGTGCGTAGAGTTGGTGGATGTCCCAAGTCATCGAATTATTGACTCGGAGTGTGTGATGGGCTTGTTTTTAGCTTTTCAGTTAGTTTTAGTATAAGGTTGCAGTCGGGTTTTTTAATTTTTTTAATTAACTACTTTTTTTATTTACAACATGTGAAGAATAATAAAAAGTGCTAGTTAAAAATAATCCCATATCGATATTTAACTTCACCCGTGCAGCCCTATTCACCGTATCCATTTAGTTTGACAAGCATTCGGTTTCATATGTCCGTGCTGTGTGTGTGTGCACACAGGGGGTGTGTGTGTGTCAGGGCTGCGGATTATTATAATTAATGTTAATAACTTCTGTGCTATGTTAGTGATGCTTTGCTAGATGTGTTTTATTGTTCAAGATTAGGATTTATTTGTTTTGACGAGGATGTTCGTTTGATTTATTTTTGCATCTATTGAAATATGTTACTAAATAAGGGACAAAAATAAGGAACAAAAATAAACATAGTAGTTACTAATTAAATTGCAATAATTATAACAAATATGTACCTACGATGACGATTGTGTATTGTCTTTGGTCCCTGACATCTAGCAATGGACAAAACTGTCAACCTTTTATTGCTTGAGTACGAGGCGTTTGGCTACTTTGTATTTGTTTATTTAAATGCCTTTTTTAACCGACTTTAAAAAAGGAGGTTCTGTTTGTAATGTTTATTTTGTTTGTGCAGAACAAACAACTTTTCATTCTTTTTCTTTTAGGCTATGAGCAGCATATATACTGAGGAGCTGTCGCCATCAATGGCGTAGTTTCAATCCGCACCCTCCTTGCGTAACATTATCAATCAGAATCAGAATCATTTTGAAGAATATTGTTAGTCCATTGCTTCATAATTATGTTCGAACAATTTGTCTGCTAAACAACGTAAATAACGCAATGCATGTCGTTGAACTGTCAAAATGGAAGCCATTCCTACTGTTAATGTTAGGTAAGCAATTACCCCGCCGTAGCACACGAATGCCCATTACCAGAAACACTTAAAACCTATGAAGTCTTACTGACTTCATTCATAGGTTTTTTTAAATACATACAAAATAAGAAAAAAAAAAACAAAAACCTAAATATTTTATTTCACATAATAATATAAATACATGGGCACTTATAAAACGTCAGAAGCTCGGTGCAAGGTTCCAATTGCTCGTTTCCTATGGAGAAGAGCCGGAAAGATACTCCACGGTTTCTCTTTTAAAAATAATTTTACTTTTACAGAATGTTTTCAAATTACAGTAGGTATGGGAGGACAGCGTAGCCCTGTCAACAAGTACCAGGTACTTACTTGATAAAATAAAAAATGGTCTACAGATCTAAAGTCTACAAGGCCCACAAAGCCCTCACGTTTAAAAATATAAAAGAATCTATCAAACAGATAAAATAAATAAAATATTAAAAACCTAGTTATCTCGACAACCCTGAGTTTTAAGACCAACAAATTACCTTTGCGCATGTGGGCGTTGCGTAGCGACAAACACACACACACACACCCCACACGTGTACACACACATCAATGAAAAGCGATAATTTTTATGGTTTAGTTACAAATTTTCAATATACGGTGAGTTTTGTCTTACAATAGTTCACGTATTTGTCATGGTCCATGTTTTTCAACACGTTTAGACAAAAAAAATAAAATGAATTAATGAAAATGTCTGACTAGCGTTTCCTTCTGTCTTTTTTTCTTTTGCTCGGCTCCTAAGAGTCCTAGCGTAATGTTACATAGTCTGTAACCTTTCTCAAGAATTTGGCTAACTAATGCAAAAAAAAAAAACTCAAGTCCGACTGGTAGGTTCAGAGATTAACGCGTTCAAACAAACAAATTCTTCAGTTTTATTACGTACTAGCTGCGCCCCGCGGTTTCGCCCGCATTTGTCGATACCGTGGGAATATCAGGATAAAAACTATCCCATGTCCTTCCCCGGGACTAAAATATCCCTATACTAAATTTCATCTAAGTCAGTTCAGTGGTTTAGGCGTGAAAAGGTAACATAGAGACAGACAGACAGAGTTACTTTCGAATTTATAATATTAGTATGGACTAGCTGTTACCCGCGAGTTCGTCCGCGTGGATTTTTTTTCGTGGGACCCTATTTATTATTTTTTTTAATAAAAGTAGCCTAAGCTTCTCCTTATTATATCAGCTATCTGCCAGTGAAAGTCCCGTCAAAATCGGTCCAGCCGTTTCAGAGATTAGCCGGAACAAACAGAAAGACAAACAAAAATTAAAAAAAAATATTTTGGTATATGTACCGTGTATACATTCATATGCATTTAGTAAAAAGCGTTTATGTTACATCAGGCACTCCAATTTTATTTATTTGTATACAGGGTGAAATTAAATTCATGGGCATCCTTTTAAGGGGTCATTGTACTCATCGTTATGAACAACTTTTACTATGGGACTAAGCCTAAAATCGCGAAAAAAAATCAGCTTTTCCCTACATTTTGACAAGTTATGTGAACATAAATGCAAGGAACAGCTGATTTTTTTTTTCGCGATTTTAGGTTTAGTCCCATAGTAAAAGTTGTTCATAATGATGAGTACAATGACCCCTTAAAAGGATGCCCATGAATTCATTTTCACCCTGTAGATAGATACGGTAAATGCAGAATATTATCTGTGAGTAGATTTATATTCCAGTATTATGTGTATATTTACCTAATCAATATACTATACATGCTCTCGACAAACTCCCTGAGTCACCTAGCACGACACACACCCCTTTTAGCACAGAGGGTGGCCTTTCTCAACCGGGGACCCCGGAAGTGAGAATCAGATCAATAGCCTTTTTTTTTTTCAAATTTATTCAAACACAAATAAATAAAATTGAAGTGTCTGTTTGTAATATCAAAATAACAGCTTTTTACTAAATGCATTTCTCACTAATATTATAAAGGCGACAGTTTGTGAGTGTGTGTGTGTTTATATGTTTGTAACTTCTTCACGCTCAAACGGCTGGACCAATTTTGATAAAATTTTGTATGGTGGTAGCTGACACCCTGGATTAATATATCGGCTACTTTTTATCCTGATATTCCCACGGGATCGACATTTACGCGGGTGAAACCGCGGGGCGCAGCTAGTGAAAGTTTATACGGTATTACGGTAATTAAAATATTTTTTTTTTTTAATTTTTGTTTGTCTTTCTGTTTGTTCCGGCTAATCTACGAAACTGCTGGACCGATTTTGACGGGAGTTTCACTGGCAGACCGCCACGCACGCGAACGAAGTCGAGGGTACAGCTCTATGAGGTAGTACATTAATAAATTGCTAAGGACTGGAGATATTTGTTGTCCGAATCAAATGAGCTGTAAAGACTAGGGCTTTCAATACCGGTATTAGCCAATACGGGGATACCGGTATTGGGCTTTCAATACCGGTATTAGCCAATACGGGATACCGGTATTGGAAGCCCTAGTAAAGACTCATAAATAAAAAAGAATTAACCTTATTTTTTTACCCGACTGCGCCAGAAGGAGGGTTATGTTTTTCGAGAGTATTTTAATATCCTTTTTTTTATTTACTTAATCATATTTTGGGCAAAGAATCAGCATTTCCATACAACGTGGAAATTTTTTGGCGAAAACATAATTAACGTGTCTTTTACCACGTTTTTTATGCCATTTTAAAACTAATTATTGCAGGTCTAAAGATCTTAAAACATAACACTAACGTACCTATGTATGTTTTTCTTTTGCAACCAACAAACACACCTATGAATAAGGTAAAGTGTTTTTACTAAGATTTTTTTTGGTAAAATTCGTACAAAAAATATAATAATCTAAACAATGTAGTATATGTAAGGACATCTAGCTAGCGTAATAAAAAACGGGCTACGGCTAGCTGGGAAAGTGGCGTAAGTATGAAATATTAAAATTCTAGCTCTAGCATCATTTATAGCAAAATTTTTAAACATTTATTTATTTATTATTAAGGTACACCAAAAGCTTCTATGTATAATATGATTATATTAAGTACTATAGATCACAATAGTCTCGGTCTTACACAGTCGCCATTATAAGTTTACTACCAATCTCAGAAATAAGTGATTACACATAAATAACAAAACTAAGGCTAGAACTTAAAAATTATGGCAACATACAGATATTGTCTCAAAATTTTAAAGTAAGTAGTAAGTTTAAACATGTTTTTTTCGATTTAATAAGAGAGCAAAGCAAGTTTTATTAGGTAAATAAATTATTTAAAAAAAATTAAAAAAAAATACAGTGCATGTAAGTAATTAAATAATGCCTTGTATTTACAAGCTGTTTTTTTAAATATTATGAATAGCATGCATGAAACTCATTGCTACTGATAGTGTGGTAATTCAGCAGGATCTCATGCTCAGCAGTAGCACGTGTGACCAACAGACCAACGTGCTACGAGGCAATTTTTAAAAATAATTTAAAAATAAAATACTCAAAAATTCACTTATCCAACTTTCCCAGCACACCGTAACACAACGACCCTAATTCGTGTGGTGTGTATGTGTGTGTATGTGTCCGGACGTCGCTCGCGGGATGTGTGTGCGGACGGCACGCTGTGTGTGTGCGCACTAATATAACCGTAGGGTTGCTCTGCGGGACAATTTATTATTTTGAGCGCAAGTTACTAGGGTGCAGAGTATGTTTAGCTTCAGTTTGGGTAAGTTTTAGTATGTACTTGATTGCTTAGTATGGTTCTAGTTTATTTTTGACGTGAAATCTACTTTTCGCTAGGTTTTTAATATAACAAGTAATGTCAAGAGAGAGAGAATGAAGAAGACGAAGTTTTACTAAATTAAGTATAATAAATGAATATCCCAAAATGTTAAAATTGACATTATTACTTATTAATTATTCAAAATTTATTTTTATTATAATACTTATGTGACAACTTAAATAAATAACCCTAAAACATCACTTTAACTTAAAAAAAAACTGGTTTACTCTTATGTACAGACAAATATTTAGCTTTTTTCCTAACACACACATTATATGCGGGTGAAACCGTAGTTCACAGCTATATATTATACAAACAAAAAAGCCCTGTTTCTTGAAAAATCCGCAACAAATCCTAGATAATAATAATAATAACATTTCGTGGCAACCCTGAACAGTTTAGTTTGCATTCCGCTCGCCGACACTCGCGCTACAATCAAGTACAATACCCGAGCAGGCGCTAGCGTAGGGTGGACGAACCCGCCACATTTCACATGTTTTATTTTACAGGTGTAATCCTTAAATATCTTTCAAGAATAAAATAATAGGTAAGATAATTTCTGAAGGCCCATTCTCGTAATTTAAAACGTTCAAAATCTAGTCGCAGTCAACAAACAAGTGACAAAAACTTGTCAAAAAGTTGGGAAATTAGAGGTATTTTTGACAGATTGAGACTGAGATCAGACTGTGAAAAGTTCATAAAATTACGAGAATTGTCCCTCTGGATTTAGTAAAAGAGATTACGGTAGTGACTATATTTGTCACCACTTTTATTAAAATCTAAGTATTTACTAGTATTTCTGAATAAAATATATTTAAATCTTTGCTGATTTACAGTTCTGCATGCTGTTTTGTCCCTGATTCATTCTAAATAACAAAGATTTTTTTTACAAACGATGTTAAATGTTCCTCGTAACATAGGGTCCAGTTGAAAACCAGCGTCAGATACTAGTTGTCTGACACTTATGCTGAACTGGGCCTATTTGTCGCAGCGTGAGGCACACAATACAATTTTAAGTGTTTTTCTGTTATATTTTTTATTGTTCTTGTGTGAATATTGTGTGGCTTACGTAACCTGTCAAATAAACTTATTTTCTTTCTTTCTTTAAATGGATACGTGTTTATTCATTTTCGTTAATTTTCCACGGCTGCTTCACCAGGGCTATTGAAGTTAGTAAAATCCATTTCTCCGGTACAAATAAGCATTGGTTAGAGTTGAAGAAAATAGTGGTGGTAGCACAAATATTTTCCCTGTTTATGAATTGTAGTCAGTTAGTCACCAAAAAATCCAAGCTATAGACTGAGAGATAAGCATAAAATACTTATATAACATCACGACTGTAATCCCCGAAGGGTTAGGCAGGGATGTACCCGCCAGTTATGTCTAAGCCCCATGTAATAGGGGGCAAGCCTAAAGGTCGCTGCACACTTGTAACACCCGACACCATCCCACGCTTACTTATTGGTCCAAATGACGAAAATAGTTCAACGAGACGAAAAACTGGCCACTGAGTAAGCTTCATTAATGTAGCGTAACGTGGCGTGTTATAAGTCTGTTTCCGCCTTTATGCCATCATCCGAGCACAAAACCAGACTTCAATACGCAATATATTTATTGCTTTACCATAATGTGTACTTCGGGCTGCTACTGAGAAATTTTCAGATAGAAAAATCCAATAAAACTTTGCCCGACTAGGGAATCGAACCCAGGAGAAAAAAAAATCCAGTTTAATTAAACAATAATAATATAATTTACAGAAGATAAATCTGGCAATTTTTTGCCTAAAAATACTTCATATCATATCATACCTATTTAGTAACGAAATATACTCCCCAATTTATCTAACTAACACACCAACAACAAAATTAAACAATTTTAAAACAAATACACATTTTCACCGCCACATCCACTACATTCTTTCCCTGACACACACAACCACACCGCACGCAAACAAACACACCCCACATAAACTGACAGCTTATATATTATGTAAGCATTACGCACACACACAACCGCACTCACACACACACATCCATTAAAGTTTTTAATTTTAAAATCGTACTGAACGTTAAGTAGCCAAGTTGTTATAAAAATGAATGGAGTAATCATTTGTTTGTTTATTTTTGGTTATTGATGAGACAGTGGAGTTGTTAGGCGTTTAGCTGTCGATTAAAATGTTGGGAGTTCGAATCTGATTCTTGCAAAATATTGTACACTTCTTTTGAGGCAGTCGGGTAAATAGTAGATTAAGGGGGTGCGTTAGGTAGCCCGCGAAATTAAATTTTTCTTACCGTTTTTTGCAATTTGCAAGTCAGTATCATTTTGTATGTTGTACGATTTGATATTTTATGAAATAGTCATCCAATTATGTATAAACTTAGAGAGGGTTATATTGATGATTGATTATACTTAATTCTGTAAAGTCATATTATTGTTACGCTCGCGAATCATTTTTTAATCAACATAACATAACACTGACCTGCAAATTGCAAAAAACTTAAAAAAATAATAATTTCGCGGGTTACGCTGCGCTGGCGCTTTCCATTTATGGGTAAAGTTTTACCCTGTTATTCATAATCCTATTTTATCTCTATTTTAGCTAAAATAGGTTTATAGAACGTTTGTCTTTATCTGTCACGTTGTCATTTCTGTGTGTAAGACAGAGACAAACCCCATTTTAACTAAAATAGGTTTGATAAGTTTTATGAATAAGAGGGTTAGCATATAATGTTGAAGATATTTTATAGGATTAATCCCCCTTGGATTACTGTTAAATATTTTTTTTATATTTCATATCCCAAGTTGAAATTGAAATAATTACTTACATGTTACAATTTAAGTAATTGTCTAACTACTCGTATTTACATAAGGGTCTCAGTTAGGCTTACCTATACATTAAACTTGCTCCATAGCGGCTGTGAAAATGTCAAAATGAGCCGCCATCTTGGATTTTCATTTTGAACTCAATATTGGCTTCAGCACCCTCGAAAACCATGAAAACTATTTCTCCCTCTATTTCTCTGTCTCTTTCGCTATTAAAAAGTCGCATGGAGGGGCATAACGCTATGTCGTCACGTGACGATTTCTGCAAGCTACGAAAAAGAAAGTGGTTCGAAAAAAATGTTCATGTTACCTATTTCACAGAAAAACTTTTTTTTATTAAATACGGTTCTTCTATTCTTTCCATGTTCTCATGAAATCCATCACGATACATAAATATTACATACGCACATAATCATCGGGTATTTGTGTCAAATTCACGTTGTATCAGAACAACTCATGTATTATGAGGAGCTCAGGATACTCTGCCCCCTCTTATTTGCTATCCTATCTATCTACCACCAAAGCAGCATCTCCCTGCAGGGTGTAACCTTTCGTGGTCCACTTGGAAGTCTCTGAACCGTCTCCGGTCACATTAGGAAGATGTTACGCCAACCAGCGAGATAATTGCGTAGCAAACTATCAGTAGCAATGGCTTTCATTTGACAGTTCAACAACATTCATTGCGTTATTTACGTTGTTGAGCAGATATATTTTTCGAACATATGAAGCAATGGATTAGCAATATCCTTCAAAATGTTTCAGATTGTGAGTGATAGTATGTTACGCAAGTATGGTGCAGGTTTAACAAAGATAGCACGTAGTCTCGCCGAAATATCGGGTTTCCAATTTTTCTTCGGAGAGCTTTTTCCCACGTTTTGTCTTTTAACATCTTTGGCAAATACTTGTCCTCTTATTTTTTCAGTCAACGGCTGCGCAACGGGGCACATTAAAAGAAGTCGCTTGTTTACAAAAATGTACCTAAAGTGACAGCTAGCTGTCAAATTCTTGGACACGGGATAGTAGCGACATCTGAGGGGCGATTCTCGTAATTTTAAGAACGTTCACAGTCTGAAGGCCAATTCTCGTAATTTGAAACGTTCAAAATCTAGTCGCAGTCTCATCTCAGCGACAAACAAATGTCAAAAACTTGTCAAAAGTTGTAGAGAAATTAGAGGTATTTCTTACAGATTGAGACTGAGATCAAACTGTGAACTTTCTTAAAATTACGAGAATTACCCTCAGTCTCAATCTGTTAAAAATACTTTTTCGTGCATTTTTGACATTGATTATCGCTGAGATGAGATTGCGACTATAAGGTTTTGAACGTTTTTAATTACGGGTTTGGCCTTCTGGAGTGAACAGTTTTAAAAAAAAATTGTCACAGATGTCACCCCCCCCCCCTGTCAACGTCATTCATGCAGTATTGCTGTCCTCTAGTTTGAAGGTTATGGAGGGATGGTAGGTAACTGTATAGTTACCGGCACATGAGATATTTCAGCTTGGTTTCCGATATTGCAAATGTCTCATCATCTACCTGCCTTTTCCCAACTATGTTAGGGTCGGCTTCCAGTCTAACCGGATGCAGCTACATGGAGCGACTGCCTATTTGACCTCTGGGTAAGACGATACCCATTGGTAAGACTGGTTGTCAGACTTTCGGGCTTCTGACTACCCGTAACGACTGTCAAAGATCCACGAATGACAGCTGAGACCAACGGCTTAAAGTGCTTTCCGAGGAACGCAGGGGGGTCCGTGATATTGCAAATGTCTATAGATAGAATTGTTGGTGAAATGTGTACTTAGATTCTGTGTACCTACCGTGCTACCGTGGTTCTGGCATACCTATAGGTACATTACTTTGACTTTGATTTCTGACTTTGACTTTTGGCTTTGACTATGACTTTTGACGTCACTATTGTCAAATGAGCTTGTCATGTTCTGTATTCTGAGTCAATTACCTACCTAAAATATGTAACACCAAAAAGAGGTATTCTTATATTTTGAATTTGATTGTAACAGACAGACAGAAAACATAATTTGTATTTATTAGTATAGTGATGAGAATAAAACTTGTGTATGTAGGTATGTAGGTATAGGTAGATTTTGTACCAGTGTGGAGGTGGAATTATATGTATATAATGTTTTATGTATTGTTACTGTGGCAGGCAGTTCTGTAATCTAGACGTTTCGGGTTATGACCAGCGGGGCAATTGCGTAACACTTTATCAATCAGAATTTTCATTTTGACAGTTCAACAACATTCATTGCGTTATTTACGTGTTGAGCAGACACATTTATCGAACGTATGAAGCAATGGATTAGCAATTGGCTTCGATATGATTCTGATTCCGATTGATCAATCACTATCTGAATCATTTTGAAAGATATTGCTAATCCTTTGCTTCATATGTTCGAAAAATGTGTCTGTTCAATAACTTAAATAACGCAATGAATGTTGTTGACCTGTCAACTGATAGTGTGTTACGCAATTACCCCGCAGTTTTCTTGTTCTAACGAATGGTTCGTGAAAACATAAGAAAGTTGTATAGCTCTGTCTATAGGAAAGAGAGTAGGGAGGCCTTTGCCCTGCAGTGGGACGTCACAGGCTAATTATAATAATAATAATAGCTCTGTCTGACATGCAAGCAATGTCACAAACAGAAATAGAACATAGAAATACAAGGTCAAATTAAACTAGTCAAGCAAAACCCCGCACACGTGATGGGTCTCCACTATCCATAATTATATAATCTACTCGATTAAACAAAAGGACATCATTTATAAATAACTAGCTGCGCCCCGCGGTTTCACCCGCGTAAGTTTCGATCCCGTGAGAATATCGGGATAAAAACTGACGATGCTAGAACCAGAGTGATCTAAGTGACATTTTTGGCAAAAATGGTTTTTTTACACAATTGCATGGAAAAATCATAATTCTTCTTTCTTTCTTCTTCCCAGTATTATAAATTATAATACTGGGAAGCACTTAGATCGGTATGGCATGAAAGAATTATGATTTTTCCATGCAATTGTGTAAAAAAAACATTTTTGCCAAAAATGTCACAAATGTCACTTAGATCACTCTGGTTCTAGCATCGTCAACTATCCTATATCCTTTCCCGGGACTCAAACTATCTCTATACCAAATTTCATCTAAATCGGTTCAGTGGTTTAGGCGTGAAAAGGTAATAGGTATACAGACAGACAGACAGCGTTACTTTCGAATTTATAACATTAAAGTATGGATGGGGTTTATTTTTATACGATGATATAAGTTAAGTGACGTTCAAACGTCAAAAATGTATGGTTTAACAGTCACTGATCTCTTTATGCAACGTTTCTGAACAAAAGGAAAAGGAGTTAGAGTCACCTCATCTAGTTTTTTAAGACATGAAAACAGCGTATCTGCTAAGAACCTAAATTACTTTAAATAAAGTTGGTAAATATTTATGTTTTTGGGTTTTGTACAAAAAAGTTTGGAAACGGGACCCAATTACTTTATGCCAGTGTTTTTCAATATTTTTGAGTAAGCGACCCCTTTACAGTTTCAAAAATTCTAGCGATCTCCTTCGGCAATAGACAGACAAAACGTTAGTCTCTATTTCTCTATTTTTTTAAAATCTATATTCATTATTAAAACCTTGCCTTGCCTTTCCTTTTGCCGGCCTGAGTAAGGCTTCGCGACCCTCCTAAGGGTTGCGACCCACAGATTGAAAAACACTGCTTTATACTGTCTGTCTATCGGATGCTATCGGTCAGTCTTTTGTATTAGTACCTAGCTCACGAACGCCATAAGCCAGTTTCGGTCGGGCCACTTTTTGGCCGAAACCGAAACTGCGGCCGAAACCAGAATTTTTGCCCAAAACGGTAACCGAACCTTGGGTCGGTCACAGGTCACTAATAAATATTAAAACCCCAGTCAATCACCAACAAGTCTGGTTTCCGATGTACATCCGCAACATCACAAAACATAACATCTATTCTGCTGATAAAGTATTCACAACACTATTTATACTTGTATGTTGGTATTACGTTTGACATCGACTCACATGGAGGGAAACAGCGGGGTAATTGCGTAACACAATAAGAGTAGCAATAGCTTTCATTTTGACAGTTCAACAACATTCATTGCGTTATGTACAGACGCCAGCACATCAACCTACTACAATCTGTCAAATTTCTTTAATAGATTTTCAACTTTATCACTAAAACATAAGGTTCAAAGTTGATTGGGAAAATGTGACAGTTTCGGGTAGGGTGATGTGCTGGCGTCTGTACTTAATTGTACTAACTTCGAAGATTATGAAACAATGGATTAGCAATATCCTGCAAAACGATTCAGATTGTGATTGAACGTTTGTGACGCAATTTCAGCTTTTTTCGATAATCATTCGTTTTGGTAACAACTTAATCGTTAGTAAAACTGTTAGAATATGACCGACAGAATACTCTCCCAATGGTAACCATTACCAATAGTTAATACAGTCCATGGCTATAGTTACCAACAGTAATATTTACCTATTTACCAATGTTGTTTTATTTTTACTAGCCGTTATTACCCCGCTGCAGGACAAAGGCCTCCCCATTCTCCTTCCCTCTCTCTCTGTCCAAAGCGGCCAAGGACCAATCTTTATTAAAGGAGTTCCCGCTATCACTGTCTGGGCCTGCCGCTATGTCGGTTGCCATTAAGCGGGACCCACTGGATCGTAAGTAAAAAGATTAGAATGGTGATTATTACCGATAATTTTATTTTCCAAAATTGTGTAAGTGTTAGGTTTCCAACATGTTCTTGGAGAGCTTGCTCCCATAATTTTCGTCTTTTATCATCTTTGGCAAATACAGGGGTCCACGTATTTTTGCAGTCAACATCTGCGCAACGGGGCATATTAAATAATTACGCGTAAAAGAAGGCGCCTGTTTAGAAAAAAAATATGGATAGTGACAGTTAGCTGTCAAATTCTTGCACTTTGGAGCGCAGCGACACCTGAGCAAGTCACAGCTTTTATTTCTATTGTACAGACGCCAGCAAATCAAGCTACTACAATCTGTCAAATTTCTTTAATAGATTTTCAACTTTAACGCTAAAGTATAAGGTTCAAAGTTGATTGGCAAAATTTTATAGTTTCGGGTAGCTTGATGTGCTGGCGTCTGTACTACTAACCTGTGGTTCTCTCCTAACCTATTACCTAATCGAAAAAAAATACCGATGGATGCAACCATTCATTAACATTCCAAACTTTGACACTATAAAACGCAACAGCGGGAAAGTAGATCATACTAAGTTCCTACATAGGTACTGAAGTTTTTCAGTTGCATAAGTCTACAAATTATATCTAAATAAATAATAATATTTTCTTCTCAATATAAAAACCCTTTTTATAGGTACCCTGGCCGTCATGTAAGCCGCTCCTAAACGAGCGATATCCGAGTTTGTCAACATTTGATGGTCGGCTTCCAGGAATTTGTTCCAAATCGATATAAACTACCAAAACACGTGGCTTTCCTTTGATTTGTTGGTTTTTTTTTTATTACAAGTTTATCATAGCAAGTACCTACCGATAGATAGGGAACAGTTTTGGGTAAGCACAAAAAAAAGTGGTTATTTTCCCCTATTCTTACAATGAACCGGGTCTGTATTAGATGATATTCTAATAATTTATTATAATTAAAGACAAATCAATGCGGAACCTTCGTCTTAAAAATGCAATACCTACCTACCTAGCAAAAAAAAGCTAACACTAGCAGCTGGGTGGCGTCGTGGTTCAGTTTATCTTGCTCTGAGGTCAAGGTTCTTCCTATGTAAGCAAATTACCAATACCAAAAAACAGGCCGACCGAAGAAATAAATGGAATAATAACTTGATGAATAATTTGTGATGAAATCTCTTACTTGTTGTCTATACTGCCATCTATGATTCAACTGGTTAAGCTTGTTGCATTAGTTTATATTACATTGCGGCTAGATGTCGCTACACGGATGTAAACACTAGTGAAAGAAAAAAAGAAAGAAAGAAACAACAGCAAGGAACATATTATTTACTCTAAGGAGAACAACAGTGACTAGCAAAGACTACAACAATAGTATACTGGGTGACTAGCTTACATGTCGATGTCTCGATCTATCATTCGGTAGAACTTTGACTACGAATATGACCATGTTTTTGTCAGTTTAATTAAAGTATATATTGTAATATTTTTGGACGAATTCCTTCATATTCCTAAAAATATCCTTGACTTTTCGTCGTCCAAAATGAATAAATTAAAAAAAAAACCCTATTCAGAAAAATAATCCTACAAGTTCTGGTGCGTTCTGAAACTTTATTCCTGATATTTTTTAACTGCAAGTATAATAATTATTTATGATAAAATAAAATGAAGCCTTACAGAAAAAACATCACGATCAATGGACTAATTTAATAAGCTGTATTATTCTCCTTTTTTATTTTATTTTGTACACATTTTACATAATAAAACTCTTTTTCGGTCTTCAGAACGCAATCCAATTTTGATTTGTCAAACTCATCCGGCCATTATTGAAAACCGAAAGTTGCGAAAATATTTTTGCAATAGAACTAAAGAATAATTGAATACTGTATTGCTAGTGTTAGATAGGTAATACATTTTTGCGTGTGTTTACAATTACATAGTTGTCTAATACACCGCCACCGTGGAGCCTCACATAAGCGGTAAGTCTAATTGTTTGTTATTGTTATGATTACCGATTTTTCCGAAAACGGTTCGCATATTTTGTATTTTTTTCAACACATTCACTTGGAAAACCATGGAAAACGTATTCCTAGAGAGAATTAAATATTTATTTCAAGTTTTAATAGGTTCGGGAAGGATTTTCTGCGTATTATTATCAAATGCGCAACTTGTGTACGCCGAGCGAAAAATTTATATTTTTCGCATAAAATTATGATATTTTATTGATTGTACATTGATCTAAAGTATATTATTTTGCTTGGAAAGCTACGTATATGTGTGTAAATATTTACCGGCACAAGTATGAGAACGTAAATGTTTTCTCTGCATCTCTTGTAAGCTCCACTTATTACATCACAATAAAAAAAATTAATTATTCGTAAACAGACTTTAAAATGACTGCTAATATTCTATTTACGGCTTGTCAATTAATTATTAGAAGGACCAAAATGAAAAGTTATGAAATACATTTTTAAATCTTAAGAAAACACAGATTATTGTAATAATTGTCCCTGACAATCTTTTGGCTGGTGCAGGTGCTACAAATCCGTAAATAAAACAATGCGGTCAATCTCAATGTGGACTGTGGATAAGTATGCATAATGCAAGAGACTGATCAACAATAGCAGTGTACTTACGAGCTGTGCCCGCGACTTCGTTCGCGCGCATGACAGAAAATGTTTTAATTATTTTATGCGGAACCCTGATTCTTATTCTTTTCTTTTTCTAAGTTACTCCTTATTACATCAGCTATCTGCCAGTGAAAGTCCCGTCAAAATCGGCCCAGCCGTTTCAAGGATTAGCTGGAACAAACAGACAAAAATTAAAAAAAATGTATATGTACCGTGTATACATCCATAATATGCATTTAGTAAAAAGCGGTTATTTTAATATTACAAACAGACACCAATTTTATTTATTTGTATAGATTAGTATTGCTGTTATTCATTGAAGGCAGGAGATATTATAGTGCACTAGTTGCACTCACTCTTCTCTTACTGTGGCTAGATTATACCAAATGGTTGTATTATACAGATGCATCATTGTAATAATATAATATAATATTCCACAACTATCACACAACGCCATCTAGTCCCAAGCTAAGCAGAGCTTGTGTTATGGGTACTAGACAACTGATAAACATATATATATATTTCTAAATACATACATATTATAGATAAATTACACCCAGACACAGAACAAATGATCGTGCTCATCACACAAACATTTCTCCTGGGTGGGAATCAAACCCACAACCTCCGGCATAGCAGTCAGGGTCACTAACCACTAGACCATCAGGCCTGTCAAAATTATAAACAGGGTAGCGGCCTAAGAGATCCCTTTAAAAAAAAACCCATGATGTCTGTTTTCCGTAAACTCGAGAATGGGCCGGCTTTTTGAGGATGACTATTACTTATCCTTAACTAAAACATCATAAAATCAATCATTTAAGAGTTTTAGATTCAGTTTTGTTGAAGCCCAGGGACCCCTGTATCCGCGCCAGTTCCTATTGGATGATTTATATATTTTTTGAACAGCCACACTTAACTAATTGTATGTCTGATATGTTCCCACTGACAAACCGTGGGAAAGGTTTTTTGGGGCATAGTTGTAAGTAAAGAGAGTATAGTCTTTATACATAAACTAGCTTCTGCCTGTAACTT
This sequence comes from Amphipoea oculea, assembly GCA_945859645.1. Classification (NCBI taxonomy): domain Eukaryota; kingdom Metazoa; phylum Arthropoda; class Insecta; order Lepidoptera; family Noctuidae; genus Amphipoea; species Amphipoea oculea. The sequence goes on along the minus strand of OX243891.1, from coordinate 590,688 downwards.
TGTCCAGGTGAAATTTCTTATTCCCACAGACCTACTCTGTCGCATCTCGTTAATTAGGCTATAGCCTTCCTCAAGAATTTGGCTATCAAATGCAAAATGATTTTTTCAAATACAACTGGTAGTTCTAAAGATTAACGTTTTCAAACAAACTCGTCAGCTTTATTATTGAACAATAATATTAATCAAGTTACGAGAAATTAATTAGACCGGGATAAATCAGCAGATTTTAAGTTAAGTCTATTATTGTTTCATTCTTCACCTCCAGTCTTACCAAAGGGTGTTGTGTTACCGTGTAACTGGGTTGTGGAGGTCAGATGGGCAGCTCCATGTAAAATACTGGTATTCAGCTGCATTCTTAAGAGAAAATTTCAAAGAGCTGTGGATTTTGTGATTAATAAATAAATCCCGTTAGACTGGGAGCCGACCCCGACATAGACGGGTGAAGGTTTGGCAGATGATAATACCCTTAGAGTGGAAAGTCCCCGATGCACTGCAGCGTTAAAAAAAAAGTGATCCTTAATGACAAGCCAGGTCGTCTTCTCTTCCAGTGGACATGTGCACGCCAGAGGCGTGGCGCGGCGGGGTGGCGCGCTCGCCGTCGCACGAGTCGGTCACGACGGACCTGTCGCTGTTCAGCGTGTCGTCAGCCGCCTCCGACGCCAGGGTGCTGAGGCTGCTGGCTTGCAAGGTACGTGTCGCTAGTTAAGGGGGATGCGCTCGCCGTCGCACGAGTCGGTCACGACGGACCTGTCGCTGTTCAGCGTGTCGTCAGCCGCCTCCGACACCAGGGTGCTGAGGCTGCTGGCTTGCAAGGTACGTGTTGCTAGTTAAGGGGGATGTGCTCGCCGACGCATGCATCGGTCACGACTGACACGTCGCGTATTACCTCAAATTAAACTCTCGTTTGGTTTTCAGGCAGGACAGGGTCCCGACCCATCCCTCCGAGTGGCCAGTCCCAACCCAGACAGCAAAGCTTTAAAGTGAGTGTTTTATTTATTTAAATCGCCGTACATAAGCATTGTAAGGAAACCGGCATGTTCTAGAACCAAAAATTCGATGATATGGGACTTGTACCAACCCACACTGTGCCCGCGTGGTGGATTACGGCCCACTCCTTCTCATAGAAAGGAGGCCTGTGTCCCCAACAGTGAGAACGTTATAGGCTGTCTAGCACTGCTGGAATGATTTTAAACTTTATCCACATTACTGAATGATATAGTATCACTTGAGAGACCCTTTGGCCGGATGAACCGACGACCTTTAGAAGCTGGGACAGACTAGATGCGGAAGGCGGAGGACAGGGTGTTGTGGCGCAGCCTGGGAGAGGCCTATGTCCGGCAGTGGACTGCGATAGACTGAGTTGAGTGGATACCCGAAGTCCTGAAATGGGCGTGGTCTGCAGCGCCGCGAGCTGCCTAGCGACCATATGCAGCGGCGGCGTGCGAATGCGCGCGTTGACGCAGGTGGCCTCTCCAACTTCCAGACTGTTATAACTGCAGCATAGCTCGAGTCTGCGGCCGCGCTCAGCCGCGGGCGGTTGCGCGCCTTCTCTTGATTTCTCTTTGCTCTTGGTACTTGGGACTCACTTGCCGAGCTCGACGCAGCGAGACACTGCCCTCTGCCTTCAGTCAGAGCCTTAAACCACAGATATAGATAGACCTAGATAACGCAAGTATCACGGACTGTATGAAAACTAAGCGTGCCACTTTTTGACTACCTACTATGACGTCACAAGCTCGCGCTCTCGCTCACGCTCACCCAGCCAGCAGTACGCAGGACTGAGCGCGAAAGTGGCGGTACTTATACGATTTTCGAACGTAAACTGGTGCGATTTTTGGCACGCGAAGTAGGTGCTCTTGCGTTATCTTGGTGTATCTATATCTGTGGGTGTGTGTGTGGTTACAGAAGACCATCCTCTTCCTCCCTGCCGCTGCAGTCGACGGACAACTGCCGCGAGCTGCTGGCGGGCTGCGCGGCGCTGTGCGCGCAGCTCGGCCTGCGCCGCTCCTTCAGCGCGGCCGACGTGGCGCACTGTCGCGACACGTGCCAGCCGCTGAGGAGGTACGTAACTATAATAACCATGTGTGTATATTCTGCAGTCTGAGGAAATGCGGGTGGTCGTTTCTCCTTAGAAACGTTCTCGCCTGTTTTCTTTCTGGTTAATGACCATAAAGCAATGATTATTTACAGAATAATAAATATTAACTAATTGTATGTCCCTGTGTTTTCCTTTTTGATGATACAATTAGCGTTTTAGACAATTATTGCTTAAAAAAAAATCCACTCCAACAAAAACATTTATTAAAATGATTACAAAATTACAAAATATCAAATATTCTAAGCACTAAAATTAATTAAACCGTAACTGAGCAATGTTAGTGAACGTCCGTCCGATCCGATGGTCGCAGGCAGAAAAGGGGCGATGCCTGCCGGTGTCCTCGCTCGCCCGCTTGCGCTCCCCTCTCCGTCTCGTACCGCCATCACGCCACTCCGACGTCATAGCTGAAGACACGCCCCCTGGGGCCTATTCTTCAGCTAATTCGGCCGTTCCTGAAGTCGGCTCGTCCTCGACCGCAGCATCTTCAGACAGCACCCGACGTGGTCGTGATGGTTGAGTGTGGACCTCTGCTTGTACTTCTTGTATGTTTCCCTCCGCGTTTTCTTCGGAGTCCAAGGAGTCGTTTTCAATCTCGTCAGTGGCACCTGTAGGCAACATTGTTTGCGTTAGAACACAATGAAAAAAAGCATCATAAAACCTACACTCATCTTACGTGAGATGACAACAAGGATCTACAAAGAACAGTTTATTTTTATGTTAAACGGGGCCTAGGATGTAAAACATAAAAATAGACACTTTAAACACTAGCAGAGCCCTCAGGTTACTAGTTACCATACAGAGCCCTCGGGATGTATGACTGGTAGAGCCCTCAGGGTACCAGATTTCATCAAGTACAGAGCCCTCAGGATGTACCACAGGCAGAGCCCTCAGGGTGCCAAAACAACAACGCAGCAATAAGCGGTAACACAACTAGGCTATCAGAGGGTTATAAATTAATAAGCGCAGAGCCCTCGGGATACGCACCATTCATAGCCAAACCGCATGCTCATACTCACATTCAAAGAATGCTGCGCACACATCAGGGGTCCACTCTCCTCGCCACAATATCATGTGTTGAGCCGCAGCTTGGGTGCTTTTACCATACGACCTACTGACTAGTCGAAGCTCATATCGACCTTGCGGCAGTATTTTCGTAACGGCGTAGGGGCCTCGCATCCCGGAGTCTAACTTGCCGGTAGACTGACTTGTCTTCCTCACGAAAACCAGGTCATTGACGCGGAAGAGCTGGGGCACTCTGCGGCGCTCGTTCACACGAGCATCCTGCTGCGCTCGGTTCGCTTCAAGTAGCCCGCTAGCGCGCTGCCGCGCAAGCTCGCGCAAAGCTTCTCGGTTCGGACTGGCTGCTTCATATGCGATGTCGCGAACCACGGATCGTATGACAGGCGTTGCACCATCACTGCCAATTAACAAATTTAAAGGTGAACATTGGGTAGATTTCTGTAAGGTAATATTCAGGTTGAGCTGTAACTTCCACAGAATATTAGACCAGCTTTCCTGTCGAAAGTTTGTTTCCACTCGAATCATGTTCATGACGGTGCGACAGTACCTCTCAACCTGCCCATTACTTTGATGCATCTCTGCAGTTATAAAATGAATCTCACAACCTAAATCTCTAATCCAGTTACAAAATGACGAGCTCTCGTACATTCGTCCTCGATCTGATACAATTAAACGAGGAGTACCGAATAATGATATGGCATTTTCAAAAACGCGTTTTAGTTCATTAGTATCTTGTCTAAAAATCGGATACAATAAGCAAAATTTGGTAAAGGCGTCTATTATTAAAATAACAAATTTATAGCCATTTGAGTCTGGGAGTGGCCCTAAGACGTCTGTATGCACCGTATCGAAAGGAACATTAGGTTTTTGCCAAGAGTTAATAGGCTGCAAAGGTTGACGCGGTGCCTTTTTGTGCGATAAGCAGACAATACAATGTTTAATGTATTTCCTAACAAATTGTCTTAATCCCGGAAACCAAAAGTGACGGAGTATTAAGTCAGTTGTTTTCTCCGCACCAATATGTTGATGTTCGTCGTGAAAGATTCGCATTAAACTTAGGCGGTAACCTTTAGGGATATAACATAAAAACCGGGGTTGTTCTCCAACTACATCAAGTTTGTAATATAAAACATCATTGCGTTTTATATAACGGTTCGAATCAAGCTCACCGTTACTTAACTTCTCTAAAAGCGATAGAGTTTCTTCATCAGCGGCCTGCGCTATCTGGGCCCAGTTATGTGGCCTGGATATTTGGCACATATTGATCGCATTTCGGCTCAAGTAATCTGCATGTGATAGCGCAGTCCCCTTACGATACTCCAGTTCAAAATCGTAATCTTGTAGGTACATCCACCACCTAGCTACCCTAGGCAGTAAATCCTTTTTACCCGACTGCGCGACGCAAAGGAGTGGTAATGTGTTTATCAGCCTATGTATGTATGTATGTATGTATGTATGTATGTTTGTATGTTCCTTTGAAGCACTATACAGACCAAACGTCTGGGCCGATTTTTATGATTCACACGTCAATCGATTCCTCTTAGTCCGGCGAGTGTCACTAAAGACATGACGTTAATGAAAATTCAATATGGCGACTACTAGACGCCATATTGTGAAAATGAAAAAAATGAAAGTCAAGAAAATATGTCAAGTGGGGTATCGTTGGATAGGTCTTTCAAAAATATCAGTGGTTTGGGAAGACCGTTTTTTGATTAAGAAAACCGTTCGTGACTTATCAAGCTTTAAAGTACCAATTTTCGTTAGAATCAAGTATCCCCGCCCTTTACCAACTAAACGCGGCAGTAGTACCTATATATTACGAAGTTTAAAGGGAAACTATCACACTGAAGTGGGATTTACAACTCATAACTAAAAAGAATAAAATAAAAAAATTAAATTTAAAAATCAAAAAACCCGACTGCGGTAAAAAACTTAAGTTAAAAAAAACTGAAAAGCTAAAAACAAGCCCATTTTAAATTAAATAAAAATTGGAAGCAGGCGGGACCCATACCATTTTTCTATTTTCAAACTCAAATGGGTCCCGCCTGCTTCCAACTTTTATTTAATTTAAAATGGGCTTGTTTTTAGCTTTTCAGTTTTTTTTAACTTAAGTTTTTTACCGCAGTCGGGTTTTTTGATTTTTAAATTTAATTTTTTTATTTTATTCTTTTTATTGCGTTGGGTAAGTTTCAAGGCGTTGCAATCTGTTACAACTTTGAACTTATTGCCAATTAGATAATGCCTAAAATGTTGCAACGCCTTAAGCACAGCTAACGTTTCTAACTCGTATGAGTGATAACGTGGCTCCGCTCCCTGAGTGACTTTACTGAAGTACGCAACAGGTCGTTTGCGACCTTCAGCGTCGGTTTGCAGTAAAACAGCACCATAACCTCGCGACGACGCATCAGTGTGCACTTCTGTGGCTAGCGAAGGGTCATAAATAGCCAGCACAGGTTCGTTGGTTAACCGCTCGATAATATCTTTACGAACCCGTTCATGCTCGTCAGCCCACTGAAATTGCACACCCTTGCGGAGTAAATCGGCAATGCAAGCCGTTTTGAGAGAGTAGCCGGGAATATATCGCCGGAAATACCCAGCTAGACCGAGAAACTGTCTTACCTCCTTCACATTACTAGGTGTTCGGGCCTTGACCAATGCTTCAATTTTATGCCGACTCGGCTTAACCTGACCATAGCTGATCGTACGCCCCAAGTAATCTACTTCTCTAGCCAAAAATGTGCATTTCTTCAAATTGATAGAGAAACCCGCAGTGGTCAAAGTCCGTAGCACTTCGTGGAGCGCCTGTAGTCCCTCGTCTATTGTCTCACTTGGTATCAAGACATCATCGATGTACACTAGAGCTTTGCCAGTTTCGATGAAGGGACGGAGAGTATTGGATATTATGCGCTGATAAACGACAGGTGCGTTGGCGAGACCGTACGGCATCTTTAAATATTCAAAGTGACCCTCGGGCGTGACAAAGCCAGTGTACCGAATGGAGTCGTTATCCATAGGCACTTGTAAGAAGCCTGTAGCCATATCTAGGCTTGTGAAGTATTTGGCTTTGCCCAGACGATCAATATGATCCTCAATAAGTGGCAATGGATAACGATCCTTCACAGTATTCGCGTTCAGCGCCCGAAAATCGACACACATCCTGTCGCTACCATCTTTTTTCTTGACTAGCAGAATAGGGCTGGAGAACTCAGATTCGGACTCTCTAATTATCCCTTTATCGAGCAGGTCTCTAATTATTTCCCGCACGCGAATCTTCTCATAATATGACATTTTGTAAGGTCTATATACTACAGGGGTCTCATTATGCAGTCGAATGTGCATAGACCCGGTATTCACGGTCGTAGTCGCGGTACCAGTAACAAGAAATTCAGAAAACTCTTCGATAATATTTAGTAAACGTCTTTTATCATCACCGTCAACAGCCGTATTTATCTGGTCGTGCACGCTCGACTGCACATTAAGGACTGACTTTGATCGCGTAAGGCGTTGTACACCGCGTGTTCGAGTATAGACTACACCATCTCTATTAAGGACATCTGTACCTAAGATAACTGGGATAGTCAAATAACAATCAGGGACCACATGGAAATCCACTTCAAGGGAAATCTCTGGGAACTCGATGGTTAACGTTGTAGAAAAACTAGACTCAATTTCTTGGCTGCCGATGCCACGCAAGGTACAAAAAGATGGTGTCTGGGTACATTGAAAATGTTTCACAACCGATTCCGCAATTAAAGAAATCTGCGAGCCACTGTCTATAAGGATATCTACGGGTACACTTTGAATTACTGCAGACGCTATATCGTTCCGTTGATAATCATCTTGAATCTCATGACAAAAGTTAACATTCGATTTGCCGCGCGATTCGCTGCGCTGCTTTGCAAAACAATCCTCTACTTTATACCCTATCTTTTTGCAAAAACTACACGGCTGGGGTCTACTCGTATCCCGATTGGAAGCAGACGGTTCCGACCTTGACGGCTCATTTTTATCAACCGTATTATTTAATTTCATACGTTTAGAACATTCGTTTTGTTTGTGACCAAAACCGTTACATTTAAAACATTTTGATCTGGAACTAAAATGTTCTCTTTTTCGCGAATGACTTTGAGACTCATTATGTTTGTTACGAACGGGGGTATTCTGGGTCGGTTTAATATAAATCGATAAGAATCCAACTAAATCACATGGCAACAAGTTAGCGTTCGTAGCAGCCGCGCGAATCTGCGGGTCGGTTATGCCGCGAATAATTATTGCACTAATTAATTCTTCACTTAACCCGTTGATAACGCGCAATCGCAACAACGAACGCCTAGTATACTCAGCGTATGTAGGATAACGATCGGAATCTGTCTTCATAATCTCAAATAAAATGTTCGCACTATCTATTCTACGTGGGCACAAGGATTGAAATTCACGTTTAAAATTAGACCACGTACGCTCATTAGTCGACCATTCGTTAAGCCACGCACGTGCATCGCCTTTTAGGCAGTGACCTATGCGCGCCAAACACTCACGATCGTCCCACCGATTAATACAGCACAAATGATCCACTTCCTCACACCACACATTAAAATCATTTAAGGAAGGGTCAAAACTAGAAATATAAATATGGTTGGATCTCACCGGGTTTACAGCATTGATTGCGGTCGCAAGTTTGTCCGCCACCTCGCTCACGATGAGTTCCGCAGCTGATGGTGTCGTGCTCGGCGGCAGCGACGCGGCCGCGCTCACCGTACCGGCCATTGCGCCGTCCGAGCGAGTTTGGATATGCGCATCCGCATGGGCGGTAGACACACTCGCTAGGTCGGATGCACGTGGCGGCGGTGAGTGCGAGCGCAGCGGCGGCTCAGGCGTCGCTGGGAGACCCCTTGCACTGACGTTTGCACCTGCTTGATCTAAATTAGAGCCCCGCGTATCTTCCAGCGCCGTCAAACGAGAAATTATCGTTTGAAGCTGTTGTTCGATACCCGAATCGGATGAACGTCCACGTTTTCGAGATTTACTGCTAGATTCCTTAGGCATTGCGAACGATGATTAAGTAACTTTTAACTACAAAGATTTAAACTAAAACGATTCTCCTAATCGTCCAAAAAACCAACACAGATGTGGTTAGGAATCCCACTTCTGAAATTAGCGTTTTAGACAATTATTGCTTAAAAAAAATCCACTCCAACAAAAACATTTATTAAAATGATTACAAAATTACAAAATATCAAATATTCTAAGCACTAAAATTAATTAAACCGTAACTGAGCAATGTTAGTGAACGTCCGTCCGATCCGATGGTCGCAGGCAGAAAAGGGGCGATGCCTGCCGGTGTCCTCGCTCGCCCGCTTGCGCTCCCCTCTCCGTCTCGTACCGCCATCACGCCACTCCGACGTCATAGCTGAAGACACGCCCCCTGGGGCCTATTCTTCAGCTAATTATACATTATTTTTATTAGCGCTTAGAACCCTCAAAAAATGCTCAAAATTGCCGATTTAAACAGCTGTCAACAGAGTCTTGTGTACAAATTTGGCAATTATTCATGAAAAAGAAAAAAAATCAGGGACAGTATATATCCTTCTTATTAGTTTATGAAATGTCTTTTAAATTGGTCCAATATTGGAGGAGGAAATAGGCGAGAGCCAAACCTCAAATTATGAATTTTTACTTAGGCTTTTTCAAGTCTTTTCGACCGCATTTCCTCTTAAGAAGCAAAACTTTTCAAGGTTGGCCAAAGGTATGTACTGACGCTACTCGTTTTCACACATTCACAGCGTGTTTGTAAACTTGGTTCGTTTAAACTTAAACTTCGCTTCGTGAGATAAAAATACTATACCTCCTAAATACACATTGTGGAATTCAATCATTTATAATTGATGGAGTGTTGAGCTAAAATTGCAAGATCCGACTTAAAAACATGAAATTATACTCCACTAGCTGCGCCCCGCGGTTTCACCCGCGTAAATGTCGATCCCGTGGGAATATCGGGATAAAAAGAACCCTATATGTTAATCCTGGTTGTAAACTATCTATATGCCAAATTTCATCGAAATCCGTTCAGCCGTTTGTGCGTGAAGAAGTAACAAACATAAATATAAACACACACACTCACAAACTGTCGCCTTTATAATATTAGAGTGATGATTTTGCATTCTACTGACCAGGTGTAATTAATTTCAGTGCCACTTCGGAAGTCGGTTTATGCGCGGCTTTAGAAGCGCTGACTCTGAGCGCAGCTTCGCGATCCTGCAGCACGTGGGTTGCTGGTAAGTTGAACACGTAATTGTATCATCGCCATTATTAATGGGACATAATAATAACAACGCGTTAAATAATTTTTATGCGTTTCTAATAAAGCACACTTTTTAAAATGAAGTCGGTAATAATTAGATTATCATCTGCCTGCCTTTTCCCAACTATGTCGGGGTCGGCTTCCAGTCTAGCCCGATGCAGCTGAATACCCGTATTTTACATGGAACGACTGCCTATCTGACCTCCACAACCCAGTTACTGGGTAATACAATACCCTTGGTAATTGACGACCCCTAACGACTGTCAAAGATCCACAAATGACAGCCGGGACCAACGGCTTAACGTGCTTTCTGAGGCACGGAGGGGTCTTGGTATGTAAAGTAACCCATCCACGGACCAACCGCGGCAAGCGTAGCTTAACCTGATCGATCGACCCGTGCGGCTGTTATTACTTTTCACAAGCCTCTCATAAAATAATTAGGTAATCAAATAAATTAACTTCAAGGGGCATAACTTATGCCCCTTGAAGTTAATGCGGTGAAAGCCCGGGTGTCACCATTGCGAGGATCGCCCAGAGGACACGGTGGAGCATACGGTGAAGGTCTGGGGCCGCGCTTGGGCGGAGCACCGCCGTGCCCTCGTAGAGGCGATCGACAGCGGCGGCGACCTCTCGCGTCCGGACCTGGTTCAAGCCATGCTCCGGGGCGAGAGGGAGTGGGGGGCGGTCACCTCCTTCTGCGAAGCAGTCATGCTAGCGAAGGAGGTGGCGGAACGGCTGAGGGAGCTCTCCTCACGTCCCAGCCGCCGCGGGAGACGCTCCGGGCGTCGGGAGCCGCGTGACGACTCCCGGCCACCGTAGGCGCGGGCCTGCGGGCAGAGAGTCATGGGTAGCTCACCGTCCGGGCAGGGGCAGGCCGTGCCGGGGGGCGCGGACGTGTTCCACGCGCGCCTGAAACAGATGTCAGCAAAAGGGAAGGGGCCTGTTATGGCCGAAGCCTGCCGGGGATGCGGGATTGTCTGAAAGGGTTACCGCTACCCCGGAACATAAAGGGCTAAGGAAGGAACACGGGTGGGTTTTAGTCAGTAAGAGTCTGACACTCCCTTCTGCTCCACCCAGAGCGGGAGGGGTCATTTGATGAATTCCAATCCACAAAAAAAAAAAGGGGTGAATGCCTACCAAAGTCTACCCACTATATATGATTGCAGTAGGCGGGTCTCAGCTGCCGTCTCCGCAGCGCTCGCATCCCGCACAGCCGACGCCGCGACCACTTCCCACCGACAATAAGAAGGTATGTGTCCTATACAGTACTTTGTTGTATAGCAAACCTAATATGAGAACAATCCAGACCGATAAAACAGTTGCACTTAGAGCTAATTTTTCAATCGACAGATAATTATTTATTCGTGGAAGAAAATTGACGTTTAACAGTTTTTGTATGAAAGAACTGTCAAAATTTTAAAATTATTCCTCGAATAAAGTTATCAGAGATTTGAAAAATAAGCCCTTAATAGACCAGGTATAATATTAATATAAGTAAATACCTAAATTATATTTAATAGACATGTGGCGCCATCTACAACGCCACATGCGAACTACGCATTACACTGGCGTCACGCAAAAACCTGCATCGCGCAAACAGAGTTTACCGCGCAACTGGCATATACAGGGTGTGGCGTAAATAGTGGTCCACCGTTAAGGATTCGATATACCAGATAATTTACTATAACATATTACCATTTTTTACACAAGGGTTCCGATTTTCTTTTCGTTTTATTTACGAAATTTCTACCTTTTCTTACAAATTCGGTTGTATTTTCAACAAAAACCATTATTTTTTCATTTTGATTTATGTAAATTACTGCTGAATACTAGTGCTATCGTGTAAAATTATGGTTTTTTATATAAATTGAAAGTTTTTGAAGAAAAAGTTAGTTCTTCTCTATTTTATACCCTAATTTATAACATAATCATGCAAATTCGAGAGCGATTTTTGTAAGAAAAAATGTCCTACTAAAATGGTTCAAATTTTAATAGTAAATTATCTGGTATATCAAATCCTTAACACGCCACATCCTGTATACAACATCCCGACATCAGACATCGGGCAGTAGCCCACCAAACACGACACCCGTCAGGTCGTTGAATCCTCCCTGCACCATGGAGGATGAACTTTACACCCTGTTCCTCATTCAAACCTCTATACATCTTTACAAGCGGCATGCATGAGTTATTCGTTTATTAATTATTTATTTGTAATAAGCAGTAGTTGCCCATAGCCTGTACAAGGTCAAATGAAATAAGCTAGAGAAACTCCAAAAACGTGATGACTATTGATATCAAATAGCCTATAATGTGATAGGGAACACCCAAATACTCCGAAATATTTTATTCCGAATTTCGATGTTCCGATTTTCAAAAGTCCGAATTTCATAATACCTAAGAATCATAATGTCTATTATTAAAAATCACGAAATTTATTTTACCGAAAGTCATAAATGCGACTTGTTTGTTTTCCGATTTTCATATGTTCGAAGAATCAAATGCTCGATGGGTTCTCGGTCCGAAAAACGGCATTCCGATTTTCAATACTCCGAATTATTTCCGTTACCGTTACCGCACTCGAACTCAACGAACGCAATAGACGACGTAGAATGCAAGAGCGAGCGAAGGGCACGCCGAGGTTCGGTTTGGTTAGGTTACTTTAAACCCTTTACACAGATATAGGGGCCCAGCGAAGCGGGGCTCCGTCGACATAGGATGCAAGAGCGAGCGAAGGGCACCCCGAGGTTCGGTTTGGATAGGTTACTTTAAACCCTTTACACATAAATAGGGGCTCTATCGTTGGTTTTGTGCCATCTATATTCTTACAATTGGAATTATGTATTTATTTGTCTTGCTATTCAGTTTTACAAAGCGTTATTATTTCGGAATTCTAATTGATCGGTATTTTAATAATCGGAATTCGTATTTTTGATGTTTCGAATTATCATTAAGTCGGACTTTTTGTTGTTCGATCTATTGAAATTCGGTATTTTGAGAATAGTAATTATAAACGTTAGGGATATTGAAATTTCGGAATTATTAAAATAGGATGAATGATAAATCGGAGTTGTTATAAAAGGAATTTTGAACCATTCGGAATTATGAAAATCGGTATTTTGAAATTCGTATTTGTGACTTTCGGAATAAAGTTTTTCATATTAATGTAGTGTACCCAATGTGATAATCAGTAATTGAATGTAGTAATCAGCCTATAATGTTCCCACTGCTGGGACACAGGCCTCCTCCGAGTGGCCTGTAATCTACCACGCGGGCCTCAGTGCGGGTGGGTAGAAGTCACATGTCTTCGAATTTTCGGTTCAAGGACATTTCAAGACGAGATTTCACCCACTAATATTTTATTGGCAAACGACACCGCGGCAGACCCAGACGGAGATGGCGGAATGAGCTGGACCCCTTTCATAAAGATGGGTCCTTTGGCAGCTCTGGACAGAGAGGGAGGAGAGTAGTAGAGCCTTTGCCCAGCGGTGACCATTAACAACTTTTTTTTTTTTTTTTTTGTCAGCCTATATTGTGTCCCACTGCTGGGCAAAGGCCTCCCCTTTTTTCTTCCAAACCTCCCTGTCTTGTGCGATCTCTGGCCATGTTGGCCCTGCGAATGATATTAGATTATTATTAGATTATTTTTTTTTTTTTCACCATTAACAACTAATTAAAAAAAAATCTGTCACTGTTCGCAGGTCAGACAGAGCTACATCAAGCGTCGACTCCTCACCACGTACAGAGCGCTGGAGAGAATGTCGCAGTCGGACTTCAATCTCGACAGGCTAGAGGTAAGACGAAATTTCAGATACTACGGAACTTTCCGGCACTTGGAACTATAGCAGCGAAACTGCAGTAGTTCTGTCATGACTTGTCCGTTGTACAGACGCCAGCACATCAAGCTTCTACAGTCTGTCAAATTTGTTTAATAGATTTTCAACTTTATCTCTAAAGTTTAAGGTTCAAAGTTGATTGAGAAAATTTGTCAGTTTCGGGTAGCTTGATGTGCTGGCGAAGAAGCGAAACTGCCTGTTCTAACGTACAGTTTTGATTATCATTCTATGGCCGCTATCCCTCTGGCGTTTTATGAGCGTTGGCGCTTCTCCAGCGTCTGCGCAGCGCCAACGTTGCGCAGACGCGACGTTAACGTCGCGGGTTTCTAGTGGCAACCGTTACATCCGCTGAACGCAACGTTAACATCGCACACATGCTGCGATTTGAGGTGTATAATCAGAGACAAAATGGATTCTGACGATGAAACACTACTATTGGAGTATTGGCTTTGCTACTTCAACAAAAATTACGTAAAAGAAAAACTCCTCGTAAATTTTGGCAAAATCCTTTATGGTCCAATTGGTTACAAGAAAGTGAATATTTCGCACTGTACTCTAATAATATTAAAAACTAGCTGCGCCCCGCGGTTTCACCCGCGTAAATGTCGATCCCGTGGGAATATCGGGATAAAAAACTATCCTATGTCCTTTCCCGGGACTCAAACTATCTCTATACCAAATTTCATCGAAATCGGTCCAGCCGTTTTCATGTTATGTCGCGACAACGGAAAACGTGTTTCATTTTTATATATTTAGATAATGAATCGGAATTTTATAAATATTTGCGAATGCCAGAGACTATATTTGAAGTACTTTTATAAGTGATTCAAAATCGCGCCCACACAGACCAGTGACGTGCATTGCATATAGGCATATAAGCAGTGCCTACCTCGATATATCAACATAAGCCTGTCAATTACATTTTAATGTGTGTGCCCCACAATCAAGAAACTCACAAAATTATCATAGATACCTAACAAAAAACAAAATCTTCATACAAACACGCGCGGCAGTAGGCAGTCGCCGGACGGCCTACTCGGCTCCCGTACTATTCGCACAATGTCATTGGTCTTTACTCGTTCAAGTTAATACGACAACATTAAAAATACGTACGTCTCACGCGTAATACCATGACGTTCGACCTTCGCAATTTATCACCCTTAAGTAGGCATGCCTACTCAAATAACCACACTTTTTTTCTGATTAGATTAGTGACGGCCTAGTGCCTACCTATTCTGAAAACCAATGCACGCCACTGGCAGTGACGTGCATTGCATATAGGCATATAAGCAGTGCCTACCTCGATATATCAACATAAGCCTGTCAATTACATTTTAATGTGTGTGCCCCACAATCAGGAAACTCACAAAATTATCATAGATACCTAACAAAAAACAAAATCTTCATACAAACACGCGCGGCAGTAGGCAGTCGCTGGACGGCCTACTCGGCTCCCGTACTATTCGCTCATTGTCATTGGTCTTTACACGTTAAAATTAATACGACAAAATTAAAAATACGTACGTCTCACGCGTAATACCATGACGTTCGACCTTCGCAATTTATCACCCTTAAGTAGGCATGCCTACTCAAATAACCACACTTTTTTTCTGATTAGATTAGTGACGGCCTAGTGCCTACCTATTCTGAAAACCAATGCACGCCACTGGCAGTGACGTGCATTGCATATAGGCATATAAGCAGTGCCTACCTCGATATATCAACATAAGCCTGTCAATTACATTTTAATGTGTGTGTCCCATAATTAAGAAACTCACTAAATTATCATACCCAACAAAAAACAAAATCTTCATACAAACACGCGCGGCAGTAGGCAGTCGCCGGACGGCCTACTCGGCCCCCGTACTATTCGCACATTGTCATTGGTCTTTACTCGTTCAATTTAATACGACAAAATTAACAATACGTACGTCTCATGCGTAATACCATGACGTTCGACCTTCGCAATTTATCTACCCTTAAGTAGGCATGCCTACTCAAATAACCACACTTTTGATCTCACTTTTTTTTCTGATTAGTGACCGCGTTTGCCTAGACTGGACCTGTTCTAGTGCCTACCTATTCTGAAAACCAATGCACGCCACTGAATTCACGTGCGACGCAGAACGATAGAGGCAAAATTTTAAACATTTGCACCGAAGTGAGAAGCCCACCCTCCAACCTAACACAAAATGTGTTCGTGCTCCGATCACATTCCACCATTTACAGGTTGGGAAGCCCACAAGGCACTACGGGGCATGAAATACAGCAAGAGCCCAGGCGACGATGGCGTAACGACGGAAGCCATAAAAATAGGAGAGTCAGTTCTTCTCTCACATATTACGAATTTTTTCAACAGCATATTAAAAACAGGAATTTTACCACACAACTTTTGCCGCTCACTGATTATTCTTCTCCATAAAAAGGGTGACAAAACAGATATCAATAATAGGGTAGTTTCCTGGGTAAAAAAATAATAATTCTAATTAGTCCGTCAGTTAGATTATCGAAAAATAATGGACCCATATTTTTTCTTTTGTCAATCAAACAAAAAATGACTAAGATAAAGCGCGTCCAAATTTGGGAGTGGGGGGTCGTGACGTCACGCCGTGCGACACTTTTTAGCACGGCGTGACGTCACGACCCCCAACTCCCAAATTTTGACGCGCTTTATCTTAGTCATTTTTTGTTTGATTGACAAAAGAAAAAATAAGGGTCCATTATTTTTCGATAATCTAACTGACGGACTAATTAGAATTTTTTAGGAAACTAGCCTATT
Organism: Amphipoea oculea; assembly: GCA_945859645.1. Classification (NCBI taxonomy): domain Eukaryota; kingdom Metazoa; phylum Arthropoda; class Insecta; order Lepidoptera; family Noctuidae; genus Amphipoea; species Amphipoea oculea. Next base: position 574,657 of record OX243891.1, on the reverse strand, counting down.
ACCGCCCTATCAGTCAGGTTTCGCAACTGTACAAAACCTTTAATAAAGTAATCGAAGACCGAATATCAGGATCACTCGACAAGCAACCGAACACGCAGGATTTCACCGCGGCCTCTACTACTGGCCACCTTCACTCCATCAACCAGATTGTCGAGAAACACTCAGAATTCAAGCTCCCACTTTATATCGCCTTTGTGGACTATTCAAAAGCTTTCGATAGTATCACCCATAGCTAATTTTTTAACGCCCTGCTGAATCAAGACATAGACACCAATTACATAATCTTCTACAAAGTTCTTATAACAACAGCGCTGCGGCGATTAAGATCAGTTTCATGACGGGACCGTCCTTCCAGATTGAGAAAGGAGTTAAGCAAGGCCACCCGCTGTCTCTGAAACTATTCACGGCTGTGCTGGAGGAAGTCTTCCGAAAGCTGGCAGCGGGCTGGACGGAAAAGGGCATTATAGTCGGCCTTATGAGATTATCTAATCTCCGTTTTGCTGACGATATTGTGCTCTTTTCGTCATCAGCCTCCGAGACTCCGAGCTTACTCATATGCTTGACGATCTTAGCACGTCAAGCCTAGAGGTCGGACTTCAGATGAATATGTCAAAGACCAAGTTGATGACCAACAGCGCGCATCGCAGGATCACTGAGTGGTTGAATATGTTAATGAGTATCTATCTTGGTCAAATAGTCACTTTCCAGGCAAGACAAAACAAAGAATTTGCAAGACACATAGAAGACGCCTAGAAGAGCTATTGGGCCTTGAAAGATCTAATGAAGGGTAATCTTCCTTTGTTCCTTAAGAGAAGACTCATTAATGTGTGCATGCATACTTCCCATCCTCACATATGGTGGACAAACATGGTCTTTGACAAATCAGCAGAGGTCCAGCTCGAGGTTTGCCAGAGGTCTATGGAACGGAGTATTCTGGGTATCAAACTAACAGACCGGGTAAAGAATACGACTATCCGTTCCATCACAAAGATAACTGATGTCACTTGGAAAGCTACCACGCTAAAATGGAATTGGGCTGGACACATCTGCCGCATGTCAGACGAACAGTGGGCCAAACTTACGACCCAATGGGTCCCTCTTAATGGCAAACGACATCGCGGCAGGCCCAGACGGAGATGGCGGGATGAGCTGGACTCCTTCAACAAGAACTGGTCCTCAGCAGCTTTGAACAGAGAGAGGTGGAAAGAGAGTAGGGAGGCCTTTGCCCTGCAGTAGAACGTCACAGGTTTTTAATAATAATTAATAAATAAATATACAGTACCCGGCGATAAATATTGCACATCGACCTTTGGAAAGAAACAATCGGCTAATTTCGGCTTCGTAGTGCGTTATCTCTGTCGCACACTACCTATGTGATGTTAACTGACGTTTTGTCAGTCGTTGTTCAAGTGCGATAGAGTGCGGTCGCGTCCAGTTCAAAATATATATCTAGAGTTGTTAACACCCCCAAATTTAAATAATTTAAAGTTGTACTATGGCATCTTTAGGAAAAATAGGGGAACCTTTTTATTTTACCCCAACCTAAAGCAATCATTTATAGAAAAATTGGTGTATTTTATACAAAGAATAAAAAGAATTATCAAAAGAAGCAAATCATAATTGTTTTAACAGCTCCTAATAGATACCGGACTGTTTGTATTTCGTGCGACAGAGATAACGCTCTACGAAGCCGAAATTAGCCGATTGTCTCTTTCCTAAGATCGATGTGCAATATTTATCGCCGGGTACTGTAAATACATTTTCTTAGAGTAAACGATAAGCCAAAATGACTGAAAGATTTTTTTCTTTACCGATGGTCTCTGTTATCGATTCTGGTTCAGAGAAAGCAAAATAGAACTTTCAAATAGTCGGTGTGTGTGTGCAGGCGGCGGCGGCGAGCGCGGTGTCGCGAGCGCCGGGCCCCACGACGCTGGCGGTGCCGCCGCGTCCGCAGGCACGCTTCGTGCATCCCGGTATGTAGCCTGCTCACTTACTGTACTACGTGCATGTAGCCGGCGAGCGCGGGGCCGCGAGCGCCGGGCCCCACGACGCTGGCGGTGCCGCCGCGTCCGCAGGCACGCTTCGTGCATCCCGGTATGTAGCCTGCTCACTTACTGTACTACGTGCATGTAGCCGGCGAGCGCGGGGCCGCGAGCGCCGGGCCCCACGACGCTGGCGGTGCCGCCGCGTCCGCAGGCACGCTTCGTGCATCCCGGTATGTAGCCTGCTCACTTACTGTACTACGTGCATGTAGCCGGCGAGCGCGGGGCCGCGAGCGCCGGGCCCCACGACGCTGGCGGTGCCGCCGCGTCCGCAGGCACGCTTCGTGCATCCCGGTATGTAGCCTGCTCACTTACTGTACTACGTGCATGTAGCCGGCGAGCGCGGGGCCGCGAGCGCCGGGCCCCACGACGCTGGCGGTGCCGCCGCGTCCGCAGGCACGCTTCGTGCATCCCGGTATGTAGCCTGCTCACTTACTGTACTACGTGCATGTAGCCGGCGAGCGCGGGGCCGCGAGCGCCGGGCCCCACGACGCTGGCGGTGCCGCCGCGTCCGCAGGCACGCTTCGTGCATCCCGGTATGTAGCCTGCTCACTTACTGTACTACGTGCATGTAGCCGGCGAGCGCGGGGCCGCGAGCGCCGGGCCCCACGACGCTGGCGGTGCCGCCGCGCCCGCAGGCACGCTTCGTGCACCCCGGCATGTAGCCTGCTCACTTACTGTACTACGTGCATGTTAGGGCATATTCAGACGGCGAATTAGGGCAGAGAAGAACATTCTAATCGCCTGCGTGACAGGACGCGCGCACCCCCAGGGGGTCGCGACTCACAGGTTGAAAAACACTGATTTACAGAAAACAAAACGATGTTTTTAAGTATGTTTTCACACCACCTGCTAGATAATGTCATTTATATGTCATGCAAACTTAAAACAAGGCAATAATATTTTACTGAATTTCATTATAATCTGCTGGTTAATAATGTGATTTGAACTTGGAAACTCAACCAATAATTGGCAAATTATATGTCAAATTGCTTTTTATTACCTCACAGCAGATGTGAAAATGAGAGAATTCTCCTCTGGGATAGAGGTGTCTTCGTATTAAGTTAGCGTGAATCCCTCACTGCTCTCTAGGCTGAGTTGCCTCTGAACTTACTTGCTGCGCTCGGCACTGGAATTCTTCGTTACTTTCAGCATTCAATATAGCGCCCTTGACGTAAGACACTGCTTTATCCCCTCGGTGAATAATCTACTATTCATGCTTTGTGCTGTAACTAGGTCTAAAACTGGTTTTGTAACTCGAAGTCTACGTTGCCAGAAGCCGCGCACCTCGCCCTCACCGCCGCGGACCTGGAGCGCGAGCGCGGGCGGCCCCTGTCCAAGTACGAGCGCAACATGATGATTTTCAACTGGCTGCACACGCTCGACGACGCCGCGCCCTTCTAGGCAACACAGCACCACACACGGAGCGGCTCCGGATACAGGCTGAATTTTTGTGAACTAACATCAATTTCTCCACAAGAAAATACAGTTTGTAATTACTCAAAAAATTAAGGAGAGGCTCTTAAGAACGATGTCCTGTACAGTATTTTTATCTCAGGAAGCGACGCGCGCTTTACTTGCGGTAAACAAGTATACAAACACGATATGAGTGTGTGTGTAACCGCAGGAGCACTCGGTAGCGGCCGAGACAATGGTGAAGTCGGAAGTGTGTGTGTGTTATGTGCACATTCACAAAGTGTTTGTACACTTGGTTACCACAAATAAAGCTCGCGTCGCATCGTCAGATAAAAATACTATAACTACAATGGTTAAGGCACCTGCTCTTACTGCTTCGTCTCAAAAATCCACTCTGTGTAGGGGTCAGCTTCCAATCTAACCGATGCAGCTAAATACCAGTATGTTACATGGCGTGACTCTTGAAAAATCACTTATACAGGGTGTTACGGAAAGGGTATATCAATACAAACGGGTTGAAGAGTGAATCTGGTCTAGAATCTCTGTACAAAATTTCAGCTCAAAAGAAGTAACTTTGAAAATGCTTAATATTTTTTTATTTCGATAGTTTATTAAATTGAAATCATAACAAACGTGTCACCGCACTACAAGGGTCATTATCCATTATCTGTAGTGTGTCTGTGCGCCTAGTACACGCACATCACGCCGTCGCGCGCCAGTGCAGCGCCGTGATGTCGAAATAAAAAAATATTAAGCATTTTCAAAGTTAATGCTTTTGAGCTGAAATTTTGTACAAAGATTCTAGACCAGATACACTCTTCAACTCGTTTGTATTGATATACCCTTTCCGTAACACGCTGTATACACAATTTAAAGTATTCTTTGTACTAACGCAATACACACAGATGGGTTGCCATCATTGGTCCCTCGGTCACTGTCTACATAATAAATATGTAATTGTAAAATAGTTGCAAATGGTACTAATTTGGTGTGTTGACAAAGAAAACTAAATTTAGAGGGCGCGCATGTTTAGACGGACTCTACCTGGCCGTGAACTTGTCGCATAGAGTTATAGAAAAAAAAAGAGTGTGTGTGCTTATGACCATATGACAGAAGTCAAAACTTACAGCTGGAGCCGAGTATACGCGATTCAGCGTCACCGACCAGCTGGAGCCGAGTATACCCGGTTCTGAGCCGAGTATACCCAATTCAGCGTCACCGACCGACTGGAGCCGAGTATACCTGATTCTGAGCCGAGTATACCCAATTCTGAGCCGAATATACCCGAATCTGAGCCGAGTATACCCGATTCAGCGTCACCGACCCAAGCGTGACGGTTCAGTTTCGTTCACTGTTCAGAAAGAGTGCAAAGTGCGCGCAAAGACGTTTTCACTTCAAAAATCACAAAAACATTTGACAACGCGTGGTCGTACTGCAGTGCCTAACTCCATAATTTGTTAAGAGAATAATATAAAATCTTCTTCAAAGTTAAACATAACCCTCCTTCTGGCGCAATCAGGTAATTAAAAGAGAATGAGCCTGCGACTCAGAATCATACGATAGCTTATTTTTTACTTTCGAATCGTTAACACCATAACTTGACGCCTGTAATCCGCTAAGGCTGGCGGAGCTGCACCTATAGTACTCCCACATTTCGCCCGTTATGTTTAAGGGCTGACGCTCATCTGGCGAAGCGCAACGCTGCGCGGTCGTCACTGCTAAACAAATATTAACCTTACTTTAGTTGAAATAAAGTTGAGATTAAATAAACTTCCATTTGCTTGAGAGCGTATCTAAGCGGAAAAAGTAGCTCGTCTCAGATAATTTATTTTCGACTTTATTTTAAGGCCGGCAATGTTGATTTTTGTTTGACACTGACAACCGCGCTGCGCCTCGCCAGATGTGCGTCGGCCCTAACTCCCATGTAATGGGGCGAACCTGTTGCCATCAACCGGCCACAAATCCAGACTCCGGGCTACTACTGACATATTCCTGATGGAAAAACCTAATAGCTTTTTATACGACGAGCTAAATAATACATTTGAGAAATCAACTAAAGTCATATCTAATTGACAAAGCTTACTATAATATTAATGAATTTCTAACAGAAGAATTTATATTGACATAGATTTTGATGCATTATTATTATTTTTTATTTATTTTTCTAAAAATAACATTTATCATTTATTTTTTGTTTACTAATTCACATACCTAACATTAATGAAATTAATAATTCATAATCATAATTATGCATAATATTTGCACACCATATACTAGGTGGCAAATATGTCTGATCCTTCCTTTTTGTATGTTATCCTGCATGCTTATATTTTTGTATGTGAACACATGTTTGAGCAAATAAATATAATTATCTTATCTTATCTTACGACCCGGGAATGAGACTCAGGACCTTATGCCCAGCAGTAGCGCTTGCAAAGTCAAAGTCAAAGCATTTATTTTAAATAGGCACATAAAAGGCACTTTTGAACGTCAAAAATTACATTAAAATAGAACTGATTCTAGTCGCCCCTTCCAAAAGGTAGTTTTCGTATGGAGACGAATGGGCAAGAAACTCCAACGTTGCAACGACTAGAGCAATGAAGCAGTCAGTTCCATTTGAAGATGTTGCTAAAGAAAACTTCTGAATCGTGTGGCTCTAGGAATGATATAAATATCAGTATTTAACAACAAAATTATAGACAACTATAGTTGCTTCCAAGTTCCTAAGAAATGTATTTATTTAATTTATATTTTTAAGTTAATTTTATTTTGTATTGAAATCTTAATTTCGTGATTTTGTTCTTCTAAGGGGTTTGAAGATTCGTGGTATACCTACCCTGTCCGCCATATTTTTTTTTCAGAATGGTGGCCATACCGAAACCTATACAGGGTGTTACAGAAAGGGTATATCAATACAAACGGGTTGAAGAGTGTATCTGGTCTAGAATCTCTGTACAAAATTTCAGCTCAAAAGCATTAACTTTGACAATGCCTAATATTTTTTTATTTCGACATCGAGGCCTTGCACTGGCGCGCGGCGGCGTGATGTCCATGTACTAGGCGCACAGACACACTACAGATAATGGATAATGACCCTCGTAGTGCGGTGACACGTTTGTCATGATTTCAATTTAATAAACTATCGAAATAAAAAAATATTAAGCATTTTCAAAGTTACTGCTTCTGAGCTGAAATTTTGTACAGAGATTCTAGACCAGATACACTCTTCAACCCGTTTGTATTGATATACCCTTTCTGTAACACCCTGTATATTATATAAATCGATAGCTAACATCAATGCAGCCCCGTAAAGCGTCACGTTTCCAAGATATTATCGTACAAAGTTATCGTAAAAAATCAGCTGTTCCTTGCATTTATGTTCACATAACTCGTCAAAATGTAGGGAACAGCTGATTTTTTTTCGCGATTTCAGGTTTCGTCCCATAGTAAAAGTTGTTCATAATGATGATTACAGTGACCCCTTAAAAGGATGCCCATGAATTCAATTTCACCCTGTATAGGTTTCAGGCGTAGCCGACATATTAAAAAAAAAAAAATGGTGTGGCTATAGGTGTGCCAGGTTATAGAAGAAAATCTTCAATACCCTACAACTAAGATATGCGATCGGTAGGCTCACGTCTCTATTGCAACGACTGGGGATCGAACTCACGATCATGTTGTGCTACTGACGCTGTAACATGTCTAGTCAGTTGTTACAAGATTGTTGTAAACCTATGAGGCTATTAAATACAGACAAATTGAATTAGCTAGCGAAACTCCGCAGACGTGATGGTGTTGATATCTAAACTTGATTAATTTAATGGGATTTTTTTTGAGGGGTCATCGACCGCAGTTAGTGTAGTCACTGGAAATATCAGTTTAAGAAATCTGTTTTCTTCTGTGTAAACGTCACTGACGCGATGGATATCGCTATCTAGATACGATAAAACAGAATTTCTCAACCCATACTTCAAGTAAAACACTATCAGAGGTCGTTGAGCCCCCAAAAAATATAACAATTTCTTTTTCGTCCTTATACAGGGTGAAATTAAATTCATGGGCATCCTTTTAAGGGGTCATTGTACTCATCATTATGAACAACTTTTACTATGGGACTAAACCAAAAGTCGCGAAAAAAAAACAGCTGTTCCTTGCATTTATATTCACATAACTCGTCAAAATGTAGGGAAGAGCTGTTTTTGTTCGCAATTACAGGTTTGGTCCCATTGTAAAAGTTGTTCATAATGATGATTACAATGACCCCTTAAAAGGATGCCCGTGATTTCAATTTCACTCTGTATATCGGTACCCATCACGTCTGCAGTTTCGCTACCTAATTTAATTTGACCCTGTATAGTACTTTGTATCGTCCTCAATATGTGCGCGCCCAGTGCTATCGTTAGGGCAAGCTTCACAACGCACTCTGACTTTGTTAACCAAAGTTAGCGCTTCAAACTTATATGAACCTGATTTAACGCGAATAATGTTCATATTCGTATAACCGAATGTGAGCAAGCGTTTATTACGAATATAAACCGTATTTTTTGAAGTTAAGGCTCATATTCGTTTGTAAATTTGTAATTTGTAAGGTAAATTCATGGCATTCGCCTCAGTTGAGCAAAGCTTAAGGGTCAGCTCACACCGCGACGCGACGCGGCGCGCAGTTTTCAAGATAGCAATACAATTATAGACCTTACCTACTACACAAAAAGGTACAGAATTCTGTGTGTATACTACGTCGAGCTACGCCGCGCGGCTCTCCTCACTGATGTGTGAGCTGACCCTTACTGATAACTTGATCAGGCTTTTACAAATGGTGGATTATGATTGATAATTATTATTTGTAAGCCTTTTAAATGTATGAAGATTTTCATCATCTGCCTAGCCTTTTTACAACTATGTTGGGGTCGGCTTCCAGTCTAACCGGATGCAGCTGAGTACCAGTACTTTACAATTACATGGAGTGACTGACTATCTGACCTCCACTTCCCAGTTACTGGGTAATACGATACTTCTTTCTTCTTCTAATACAATACTCTGGTTGTCAGACTTTCGGGCTTCTGACTACCCGTAACGACTGCCAAAGATCCATGAATGACGATTAAGATGGTCACCCATCCACGGACCTACCGCGGCAAGTGTAGCTTAACCTGATCGATCGACACGTGCGGCTGTTATTACTTAGCCACAAGCACAAGAAATATTGGATTATGTTTAATGTTATTATTTGTAAGTATTTGAAATGTATGAAGATCTCGGTTCTAATTTATTTAAAACAGTTATAGAAATAACTTTTTGTTTATGTTTTTGTAAATGTTATGTAAGAGTGAAGTATAAGACTTATCGCTGTTTGAATTAGACTAGATTGTTTTGTGTTGCTCGGGCGACAATAGGTGTGGTTCTTGATACTGTAATTAGGGGGAACATTGCTGTTTTCATGTTCTTGTCTTAAAAATAGATTAAAATATGACATTTATGTGATTTGTACCAATACTAGACCTCTGTACTACTTTATTTGTATTCTGTGACACTCGCGCTAAGTTTTAATTTCAATTAAACCATTTACAGGCACTTTTGAATTGTCAAGGACTCGGTCAGTCAGAAATATGAAGCTAGTTGCCAATTCCAAAGTGCAGTAGGCTCCTATGGAGAAGAACGGGCAAGAATCTCCACGGACACACTTTTAAATCAAAATGTTGGGTACTTCTTCCATGTTGTATTTACAGACATGTATTACAGCACTGAATGATATTCTAATAGTTTATTTAAACTCCCTAAACAGACAGAATGTTGCCTCTTGTTACCCTGGTATCACATAGTTAAATTGATAACAAATTACTTCATGACATCACCAATAAAGAATACTCAATCATTATTATTATGTAAACTATTGTGAGTTTCATGACATACACAGAACGCTTATTCCTGTCACATTCCATCACAATAAGAATCGTGTTGTAAATGTAATGTTCAGTGAGAAATAAATGTAAGTAAATTATGAATTAATTTGTTTTTATTTGATATCATGCGACCGACTTCCTAATTTCACGTTGCCCGTTTGTGCTAAGGCGTCAGGAGCTGCAAGGTGGGCGAGTAGCTTTCCTCTCGTTCCGTTTACGGGCTCTTAGAGGCCTCCTGATGCGAGGAACAACGAAAGTTCCAGCTAGAGGCAGTCGGGCAGAGAGCTGCGTCGCCGTGCCTCCTGAAGGTCTTCTAAAAATACGACAAACAGCAGAAAGTTTCTGCTTCTAATATGTCTCATAGCTTGGGTAACAATACTCCTGATAGATTTCTCTTACCTTACCTGAAGTTCTAGATTCAGGCAAAGCAATATTATTGTACGGAATTTCATTATGACCAGCTGGACAATAATGCGATTTGACTTGGCACCTTGACTAAAAACGTAAAATGAAAAAAAAAAAACTTAAGGTAAGTACTCCGAAGACAGAGAGATGGAAAGAGAGTAGGGAGGCCTGTGCTCAACAGTGCGACATTAACCTTTTAACCACTTTACAATACTGACTTTATAATATCAGTTGTCGTGCCCCCAGCGCCCGACAAAAAAAAAACAAAAAATATATACCGATGGCGGAATGGACACGAAAATATTTGTCGGATTAATCCGACATAAGCGGTGAAAAGGTTAATGTCTAATAAAAAAAGAATCGTTTCTAACCGATTGGACGGAGAAGGCACAGCATGATGAAAAATAAAATACAAAGTATTTCCAAAATGATTTATTCATTTTGAATCCTTGGTTAACAAAAATTAAATCAATTTTTACACACAAAATGTACAGAAAACAAAATACTATACAATGTCAATACAGTCGACCAAAAAATAAAAGAATATGACATTTATTAACTTAAAAGTCGACACCATATACAATTTTTCTCAGCTATACTACGTATTTCCGATATAATATTCATAATATTATAGCTAACACTACATTTTTAGTACTTTTGAATTTTTTTAAGTATTATAATCCAAAATATTATAATTCCTATGAATGAAGATGACAATACTGGCATACATTATTACACACTATAACCCAAAAGAGTTAACTTGAGATATTCGCTCGGATGACGTAAGGGCCTCCCCCTTACGACATCCGAGCGAAGTCTCAAGTCGAGGGGCCGCTCGGGTCTCAAGCTAACTCTTGTGGGTTGTACAAGAGAATTTCTACACAAAACCTGACAGCACGTCGAAATATTTACTTTTTAAGAGCAATTCGACGAATAGACAATTAGTATGTATGCTCAGTGCGCAGGGTCAATTTAAATTAGACAGCGAAACTGCGCAGATGTGATGGGCATCGATATCTAAACACGGTAAAAAATAAATTAAGAAAAAAGGTTTTTTTTGGGGCTTTTTGGTGGGTCGACCGCTGGTTGTGTTGTTACTTAAATTATGAGTTGAGAAAAACTATTTTCTTTTGTTTTATCGTGATGAGATATCGATATCCATCACGACTGTGTAGTTTACACAATGGGAAGCTGATAATTATTTCAAGTGACTAACTGACCCCACAAAAAATAACCCACAAATTTAATTTTTTTGCATTGTCCTCTTTATATATCGTTAGTCATCACTTCCGCGGAGTTTCGCTACCTAATTTAATTTGACCTTGTATACAGGAATTATTTCATGTATCTAGTGAAGACATTAACTCGCGAAAAGTACCAAGGATATACAATTTAGTACACTAATACTAGATAGAACTAAAATTTGAAAACACCGAAATATTACAATACCTCGCATTTTGCTAAATCAGCATAGAAAAGAAATCATGACTAGTATATTTTTCAAATCAATTCAACATTGATTTTCTGAAGCAAAAACGGAATTTACAAAAAAACAATTTTAGGTGTCTGAAAAGAAGGTAGGTATTGGATTAATCAATCGTAGATTTACGCTCTTTGGCACTTATAAGATTAAGGATTGATAAATCACAATACTTAATTAATTTTTGAAGATCAAAATGGTACTTATGTAGTACTGTATTTTTAATGCTGATTTGCAACGGAGTCTTTTATTTAAAAGTTACATATTTTTATTTTAAATAAGTATAAATAATTCGTGGTATGTACATTGGGAATGACTCCTTCCAGTTTTCATTACTGCAAATATTTCAGTAATAATAAAGATGTTGTTATAGATTTCTTTGACGAAAATAAGGATTTTCATACATAGGTTTACTGATGGCCAAACCCAATAACCTATTTTCAGTTAAAGACAGATTGCTACTGATAGACTAGATTATTGGGATGATAAAACCAGGTTTTTCTACCTCCAGTACGCCAAAACTGGTGATAGATAGGAAATTGGGTTCAGCCCTAAATCTTATTTTAAACAAATCAAACCGTTCAAACAAATTAAGATTATGAAAAATTAATTTTTTTAGTCATACAATGAATATCAAGAAAACATAATCACCTTTCTATGCAAGTAATGATTTTTCAAAACATTGTGATTACAATAAAAATGTTTGAACATTTTGCAACCGGTAAACTATAAATTGATCGGTATTTGAAAAAAAAAAACACAAAATTATCTGTGGTTAAAAAAAATGGCGCCTGAAAATCGAAATTGGCGCCAAAAAGTACCATGACAGTAAGATTTTTCGGTACTTTCATTTTTACAATTTAAGTAAGTATACAAAACATTTTTTTTCTGCAAATTTTCCACTGAAACAAATGCTTAGTAATTAAAATTCGTATTTACAAGCATTGATTTCAGTGATGGACAATTTATTTTTTCATTTTATTTGTGCGAAAGTGTGCTGTGGAGTTTATACGTTTTGGAGATTCATTCAAAAGGGCAGATGTATTGACAAACTGCCTGCAATGCGAACGGGGACGATAGATCGCTACCCGCACCCGCACGGCGCGTGCGTTAATAATATACATAAAAAATATATTTAACCATTGTATATTATTGTATATCGGAGATCGGGACGGCAGAATGCAATGTTATTAGTAAATGGAACAGGGTGAAAAGTTTTAAAGCTCATAATAATTTGCTTGATTCCCCAAAAATGATTTGAGGAATACGGTAACCAAAATGTAATTTAAATTGAAATAAATTGGCAACACAAACCCAAAAAATTGGTGTTGCTAATATTTTATTCTAAATTCAAACTTGACAACACAACATTCAAATACAGGCTGTAATGACTGTGTAAGAACGTGTCATCGCCAAAAAATCCTTCTTCACCTTTGATTCGACTAAGAACATAACATTCTGACGTTAAGATCGTAACTATTGTACATTGTGGAGGATAAGGGGTTCAATCTGGGGGGAGGGTGTGTATATGTGTGTGTATAAATATATCTTCTACTAACTAGAGGTGCGCCGTGCGGAAAACTTACAACTAGTGCGGTTCGCTTCAGTCTTATAGTTCAATCTGTCGGAGAGAGTTGTATCGGAAATGGCTCAGCAATTTCGGGTGTATAGTGAGCTGTATAAAGTCGAGTCTAAAAGTTTTGAGTGTATAAAATCGTGCGGAGAATTTTGTAGTTTATACGGCTCACTATAGAATAGATTCAAGGCCATTTTCATCCGTTATTGTAACATTTTCTGTAAATGACAGTTACAATAGCAGATAGAAACCTTCAAGGTGTCCAAAAAATCGAAATTAGTCTTCTCTATGCCATTTTCCTTCAACTAAACCCCGACAGACCACAAAAATTGTGTCGTCACGACCCGTGCTCATTGCAAACGGTTTCTTGGGTGCGCCGGGGCGCATGACTGGGCCCGCGCGGGCGGGGGCTGCGCGCGGGTAACTGTGGTAACGGACTAAACCTAACTTACAACTAGCAGTCTTGACAATAAACTTCAGAAAAAATTAAACATACTATTTTGAGTGTTTTTAAGTTGTTGAATTGTATACTGTCACTATGTATAGCAGTGACAGAAATTGTTTTAAAACCTTACAAAATGTGTATGTCAGCGTAGTTTTACCCAAAGAGGTGTTTTTAAATACACCTAGCTTCTGACATTTCATAAGTACCCATGTAGGTTTATATTTTGATTTTGACATGTTCATATTGTTTGGTATAATCCCAAATGAAACTCAATTTAAAACGAAGGCTTTATGCCCAAGAGTAATTAAATATAACTCATGGTTATTTTATTTTGAGACCACACTGCCATAAGTCAAAATATATATTTTATGTATCAAGTGCTGTTTAATATCGCCAAAAAAATAATTTGTACCAGTTTTTGGAATGGCGCGAGCACAAAATCTTATTTTTAGTAACTAGGCCGTATGGGAGGACCTAAGATTATCCTAATCAACACTGGCTCTGATAAATGGTATTGGAAACCTGCAAGACAGCCAGGTAGAAGTCAATAAATGGATGTTTGTTCAAAAATATCCTTTTTCAAGTTTGTTTAAAGTATTTCTGAAGTTTAACATCAAGACGTCGGAATTATTAAGAGGTATGGCTGCAATATTAAAGAAGAAAATCAATTTATATATCCTAAAAGATTTCTGAGCATATAACACTGCAGTTTTATAAATACTTGGAGTTTTAGAGTATGCAAGAAAACAAGAAACATTATTGTTAACAAAATACTACCCATTTTATAAATTATTTCCATAGTTTTATGCTAAATGAGACACAACATGGGAATAATTTTCATGATGAGAAGAATTTTATTAACATTTAGACATATTTCCTTGAACAAAGTACTGTCCTTATATCTGTGACGATAAAGATTTTGAAATGAAGTAAAATTACCTATATTATCACAGCCATAGCTCTCGAATCTATGTGAGATTGAAACAATTGTTTAACACTTAATTCTATGTAAAAAAGTTGATAGGGAAGCTTGGTTTTATATGAACATTCTTAAGTATTAGCAGTTGTAAAGTGTGTAAAGAAAAATGTATAGGAAATTGTATAAATCGTAGATGATGTTCCAACTTCCAAATGATATGTTTTGATTCGTTGTTGTGCAGATACCACAACATAATGCTTAGATACCCACCATTAACATATAAGCTGTCATCCTATCAAGAAGCTGGCAAGCCATCTAAAGGCTCATCCTATGATGTCATTTAATTTTGTTCCCTTAGATCTGATTTTTCAATCATCTGATAACTTTATTCAAGGAATAATTATGACAGTTATTTCATACAAAAACTGTCAAAAGTAAATTTTATTCCTCAAATAAAAGTTATCTAGCGATGGAAAAATCAGCCCTTAGGCAAATAAAGCCGCTGTTAAAAAAACAACCAGTCAAGTATCTGACAATAATTTCTTAGTAAAAAATTCTCATTAACTTTGCTTTTTTATTTTTTGCGAAAATGCTTGCTCAACTGAGTTGTTCGACTGAATATTATCTCAAGACTTGACAAGATAACTCAAGTTTGGTATTACTTCATTAGCCCCTAGTCTGTTAGATAAACTTATTAGTTTGTTAACAATAGAAAAAGTTATTCATGTCTCATTAGTGAAAGTTGAGCTCTAAATATGTGTAACTCCTATTACTTAAAAACCTGGTGCCAACATTACCGACCCAGTTTCCCTAACATGAAAATAATTAAAAATAAATGGAATTCAGGAAGCATCTATCAGTCATTTTTATTTTAACATGTTGTGTAGTTTATGCCTTCCCGAGATGGCGAATTTATTGTCTGCCAAAATTGTAAGAGTAGAAATTCGCCGGTAAACGAGTTTTAAAAACTTGAATCCTTTTGTTTGCGAGTCTAAAGAACTTTCTTTTCTGTTACTATCACGATCAAGGCCTTGCAACAAAGCTAGTTTTGTATGGAAACGAGTTTAGGACCAAATTCATTGCCAAGGGGAGTCATGGGAGAGTTTTTAACATAATACAACAGGTGACCCAGACGGCCATTGTAGAACCTATAGGAAGTTGTTTCTTTAGAAACTGAAATGTTATCTTAAAAGTTCCCATGAATGTTTATAATAATCTGTTAAAATGTCTTTCTATGAGAATGTTATAAACATTTTAATGTTAAGTAAATAAGTAAAAGATTTAGTAAAATTATTCTTAACTGTATGTAAATAAAAAAGAAAATGTAATAAAGATTTTATGTAAATACTGTCTGACCAGACGAAATTACCGCTGTTGTACGCCTCAGAATCAAGAAGAATGAATATATTAGAAAATTAATTATCTTAATTATTTTTATTTTCATGAATTTTTCCCATGTTTTATTAGTTATATTTCGGGGCGGAAAAAAATTGAATATCGTAAAAATCGGTCTAGCTATTTTGTTGTGTAACTAACCTGACTATCTTTTACTTATATAGATGTAACTCTTGAAAATAAAAAAGGCCCTATCCTGTCTGGTCCCGTCCTTCATCGGGTTCCCTGACGTCAATGTTACAACTTTTACTCATTTACATTATGGAAATGGACACTTTTAGATGGTAAGTATAAAACATCAATAGTTCGCTACGAACAACACAACTACAGCTAGCTGTGTTCAAAGTAGAAAATTATTTTTCTTATGCCAAAAGCCTGATCACGCGAGCTGCTAAATTGTACATATTTTGAAGATTCATAACTTAGTAACTGAATCTAAACCACCTCTTGTATAGTTATTAATAGGAAAAAACCAGTATATAAGACTGACTAACAACTGTGAATATGGCATCAGGCCGAGTAGGCCCACATTTAATGCTGAACAGGCTTGCATTGGACCACTAACTCGGTAAGTAGAAAAAAATAATGCTTGCCTATAGATGCCCGTTAACCTGCCCGAAGAACTCGGGACAGGTTATAAATAACAGTGTAGATAATAAATAATGTTCATATAAAACCAAGCTATCAAAAATATCACATATCAGCCTTACAACTAAAACAGACCAACATGGTAGAAATGCTGGAGACTCGCTGTGCGCTGACCGAGGAATCATGCTACGAAGTCTAGAGGCCTGTTGAACCCGCCCTTTCTGTTCATATACTGTCTGTACTTACGTTTTAACACAACGTGGACGTCTCCTTCAACATTGTCATCCACTTTCTTTCCTTTGGTAGTGTCGAAGCCGCAAAATCCCATTACTTTTAGCATTTCCTGTTCCTCAGGAGTTTTACCTTCTAGATCCGCTGGGGTGACTATCGGACGCTCGCCGAAGGTCTTCTTCGGTTTTACGAATGATGTGGAGGGTCCTGGAGACGTGCTGCGGGAGCGGCGGCGGCGCGGCGAGGGGCTGCGCCGGCGGTCCGGGGTGCGCCGCCGGCGGTCCAGAGAGCGCGAACGGGACCGGGTGCGAGGCCGCCGCCTCTCGCGGTCCCTATCTCGGTCTCTATCTCTCTCTCGGTCGCGGCGCCTGTCATCGCGCCGCCGCGGACTGGGCGAGCGACCCATGTTAACCTGTTGAAACATAATTATTTAGATAATAGAATTTGTTGATTACATAGATAACAACATAAACAGTATAGGAGACAAATATTTACCTCAGTTTAAGTCAACAGTTTTAAAATTTTACAAAACAAAAAGTAACAATAACGCACAGCTTAGTCCAACGCCATTTTGATAGTGAATGAATGAATATAAAAAACCATTCGTTCCTTCGATTTTCAACGATGTTATACGTTTTGTTAATCTCTGACCATTTAAAATTTTGTAGATAAATTTTATTTCTTTGATAATTTCATAAGCAATCACATAAAAATAAAAACATTACATTAATCTTTACGAAAAAAACTACTTCATGGAATTAACAATAAATGAAACATTATTTTGAAAAAAATTATTGTAAACGGATGTGAACAAAACGCAGGCTCCGTTTCTTTATATGAATGCATTCAATTAATGTGAACCACCACATGTTGATGCAATATAAAACGTAAAATATGCCTATATCTCACTTGTCTTCTAAAGATAGAGAAGTATAAAATGATTATAATCGATCCTTCTCAAACAACTTAGTAGATATTATTTTCTTATAGTTATTCGTACTGAAATTATATTACTGCGTGTAATGAAATTAGGATCGTCAGTGCTGTCGTACTAAAAGTGGTACCCTAACTTGAAGTAATTCAGGTAATTTAACCGACTTACCGATTAACCGAAAGTTAATGTGTATGGTACAGTTACTTTTTTTGTAATATTAACAATATTTATATTTTGCATAATAAAATTTATTTTACCACACTTGATACTTTATATAGTAAAATTTCATCATCATACTTTAGCCCCTATCCCTATTTATTTAATCAAAATGTAATCGTTCACTTTAGTTTCTTTATACGTACCTTTACCGTATGTAAAATACCTGCATTGATGTGGAGTTGTGGACACCAGCCCGTATTATCTATTACTTACGTACCTTTACGCAGCGCAAACCAAGAATTTTGCCATAAAAAGTTTGTCTTTTTAATTGTTTTACCTACGCCTTACATTTTAACAGTTAAACAACATTCTTAGCGTTACGCTTACGTTGTTATTTAGACGGAATTTTCAAACATAAGAAGCAATGTATCAGATGCACCGTGCATTATTTGGTTTAGATGCACCGTGGCCCAATCACTTTTAAATAAGATTAATTCACAAAGAGCCATCTCTATCGATAGATATACCTCTAGACGCCATTTAAAATTATTGAAGACTAGCTTCTGCCCGCGAATTCGTCCGCGTGAAATTCGTACTTTCCTCTAAAAGTTTCGAAAATGTATGTTGGTATGATCTTTATAATTAATTTAGATAAATAAGTATTCGGGCCAATTTTTTAATTTATAGAACAAAGGAATAAGATTTTTCAAATAATATATATCCCCGCTTTTCACCCCCACTGGGGTGGAATTTTGAAAAATCGTTGAAGATATGTTCATAACTTGACTCAAAGTTAATTTATACCAATTTTCGAGCTAATCAAGCCACGCAGTAAAATCCTGCCCATTAAAATTAACTACCTCTTTTCACACAGTTTAGAGATTGGGTAGATTTTCGAAAAACCCTGATAGGTACACGTTATTAATTATTTTTAGTCCTTACTATAAATACTGAGTTTCAAGTTAATCGGACAGAGCGTTAAAATCCTTCCATGCAAATTTTGACACCCCCCAATACCTCTTTAGGGGGTATTTTAGAAAAACGAAAAATTCCAATCTTCATAATTTACTTAGATAAGTGTTCGTGCCAAGTTTCAAGGTTATAAACTCAAGAAATAAGATTTTTCATACAAACAAAATCCCCTTTAAAGGTTGAATTTCCAAAAACTCCTTCTTATTCGATACCTACTCTTCACAAAGATCACACCCTCTAAAATTCATGTCCCTAGGACCAGCGGCTTAGACTGTGCGTTGATATTTTAGTCAGGTTGTTCATCCCCCTTTGGACTTTGGAGGAGAAATTATCAAAAACGCTGAGACACGTATAAATTAATTTTCAATCGTTAGCCTAAATACAAAATTTGAAGATCCTAACTTTTAAACCGACGGACTTTGATACAAACTTTCATCCAATGTTTAATTTCAAGGTTTAATTTCAAAAAATCCTTCCTTATTCCTTGTCTACATTATAAAGGGAACCATTGTCTAAAATTTCAGCTTTCTAGGTCCAAGGGTTTGGGCTGGGCGTTGACGAGTCAGTCAGGCCTTTTGTTTTTATTTAGGCGCTCCACACACTGCACCGCGCTGTGCCGCGGTGAGCAGATAACGTGCCCCCGCGCGTGATTTTTACATACAAATTCAACTACCGCGCGTGAGCGCGTGATTTTTTGTATGTAAAAAATCACGCGCACGGGCTCGTTATCTGCTCACCGCGGCCAGTGTGTGGAGCGCCTTATATACATAGATAAATACTTTTCCGGGATAAAAAGTACCCAGTGTGGTGCCCAGGATATTAAAGAATAATTATACCAAGTTTCATTGTAATCGAACCGGTAGTTTTTGCGTGATGCCTGAACAAACAGACAGACAAAAAATTTTTAAATCACGTTTTTGGGTTCGGTGTCGGTCTAGTAACACCCCCTGCCATTTATTTTTTTGATATTTTCAATGTACAGAATTTTCACTTCTACAGATTTATTATAAGTATATATTAGGTCCTTACATATGAAATTGGCGTTTTGTATGGAAGGAACAAAAAGTCGAATATTTTTTAATATAATATATTTAATTAATCAAAGTATGAACCATTGTTTTCAATGCACTTTTGCCATCTTATAGGTAGTTCATTGATCCCTTTACTAAAAAAACCAGTCGGACGGGAATCAATAAAATCTTTGAAGGCGATTTGGACTGCCCCATCGGAGTTGAATTTTTTCCCTTGCAAAAAGTTATCCAAATTGCGAAAAAAATGGTAATCTGTTGGAGCAAGGTCCGGGGAGTACGGAGGATGTCTAAGACATTCCAATTCAAGCTCTTCTAATTTGGTAGCCGTCTGTTGCGCAGTGTGTGGTCTGGCGTTGTCGTGAAGCAGCAGTGGCGTGGAGCTTTTTAATCTTCCCAATTTGCTTCAAGTGAATTAAAACAGTTTTATCACTAACATCGAAGCCTGCAGCTAACTCGGACGTGGTTTGCGATGGGTCCGCTTCCACAATAGCCTTCAATTCTCCATTATCAACTTGGGTCTCAGGCCGTCCACGGGGCTTGTTCTGCAGGTCGAAATTTCCAGAACGAAAACGTTGGAACCAAAAACGAACTGTGTTTTCTTTTGCAACATGACCGCCATACACATCATTCACCCTTCGAGTCGTTTCCGCAGCACTAGTGCCACGGCGGAACTCGTACTCGTAAATAATGCGATATTTTAAATTTTCCATTTTGTAAAATGAGTGACGCAAACAGAAAAAACAGAAGAAAAAAACAAATGAATGACGGTCATCGAAGCACAAATACATGAGTAAATAGCTGTACAAATTTGAATTTGAAATTCCTTACCAAAGAGGAGAAATTCGTGATTAAAGTGGCCAGTACGAAAAACGCCAATTTCATATGTAAGGACCTAATAGATTCTACATTGGTAAGATACAAAAAAAAGTGATTATAAATATAATCTAGGGTAATTTCATATTGAAAGCTTGCAACACAGAAGACGACAGCGCCATCTGAAGCGTGGCTTCCTATGTCAGTCGACAGCAGCGACGCTACGGCGAAAAAACGAAACTCGCGCCGACATCGATCTTCTGCGGTGGCGTGTTACAGAAATTCTTTTTTTACGAACGAATTATTGAAATAAACGCTCTACGCGTAATGTCGGTAGTGCTGGTGCTTTGAAAATTAACGAACAACGTTTTGTGCATGTTATTTTATATAATGTTACCTCGTTTATGTGCTTAGTGTAAGTTACAATCGCTTTCCGATAAGTGTGTGAAGTGACTCAAAAATCGAGTTTTTAACGCGTCTTGGAGATCTGCCGGTGAGTATTGCGTGTGTTCAGCTTTCTTTTGTACATATTTGTTTACATTATCGTTAAGAACGCGGTAGTTTTATGTCGGTATGCGTTTTTTTCGACACCCGCGTTATAGGGTGTGTCAGGTAATACTAATAGGAATTGGGTCGGATTTTTTTTAGTTCGGTCTGTCGTAGATGTATCGATATCGCCGATGATGGCGTATTGCCGTGTTCTGTGATAATTTTGACGCATTCTGCACGAAACTTGTCAACTCCCCAACAGGTAAATCCCATAAAATATTCGAAGTTGTAAAATTCGTTACTAATACATGATCTAGCGTAAAAATATATCGTCCTAACGCATTTGTATGCCTGAAAAGCAAGTTTTATCCATTCTTTTTGGGCGTGACACTAATCAATTACATATTATCTCTTCAATAATGTGAGCTGATGTCACCGCGTAAGATCGGTACTCTATAACCCGACCGAATTGGATACACCGTACTTCCAACGTCTTAAGCACACGCCTCGGGTGTTTTTGATTTAGTAGGATAACACGGCGAGTGTACCGGGCCAAATTGCGGGGTGATTGGTGGCCGCTAGATTTTTGTAGTGATTTGATCGGCAGTACGCTTTTATTCGCCTTTGATTCATTCATGTATCACCGCGCTATTTATTTCGCTCGTTGTGAAGGCAGCAACGTGTCGATAATTAAATCTAGTGCTAATTAGTTGAGTAATGTCGAGGTCTAAAGGTTGCTTAGTATATGTTGCTATAGGTGACCTAGCTTGTCTGCATTATTGTGGGAACTTATGGTAGTGATTTCAAGAGTTTTTACTGTAACATACTTTATCAGCATAATAAAGTGTTCCCACTGCTGGGACACAGGCCTCCTTTAAGTCATAGGGAGTGGGCCGTAATCCACCAAGCGGGCACAGTGTGGGTTGGTAGATGATAGTCGAATTTTACGTTCTAGGACATGCCGGTTTTCCCATGATTTTTTTCTTCAACATTTTGAGAGCAGTGGTGATGAAATAATTTACACAAAGTAAAGCGCCTGTCTGGGTTTGAACCTACGACCTGTAACTCGTAACGACCTACGAGGCCGTTACCACTGGCCCACAGCTGCTCTTATTTTGTTGTACTATAAAAAGGAAAAATACATTTAACTACATTAATATATTGCCATTGCATTAAAAAATGGGCTTATGGTTAAATAACAGTTGTGCACATAGAACAATCAGTAAGGTGCACTTGCTAGGGTCATTGTGAGGATGGGTGATCACTGAATTTTTTAAAGAAAGGGCAAAATTATAAAGCACTTTAAGAAAGCAAGATATACATTTTAAGATAATATTTGATAAATGTTGGAACAGCTTAGTAAGTTACATAAATGACTGCTGTCCTGAGCACTAACTAACCAAATAATTTCAAAGATAAACTTGATAACTTATGCATACATTGTAATACTTCATCATCCGGTCCCAACGTAGTTGGTAAAAGGTTAGGCAGATCTAGCCTTTTGCCAACTATGTTGGGACCGGCTTCCAGTCTAACCGGATGCAGCTAGATACCAGTATTTTACATGGAGTGACTGCCAATCTGACCTCCACAACCCAGTTACTGGGTAATACAAATACCTCTTGGTAGGACTGGTTGTCAGATAGTATAATATTATACTTGTAATAAAATATACTGTTTTTTCTTGCAAATCCTTAAGTGGCTGAAACAAACTTCACCCAGTTTATGAGATTAGATAACAAAATACTGAGTATATCTCTCTCTATCACTCATTTGGAGAAACATCGACGTAACTGCTACTTGTTTTTTAAGTCTTTGCTTTCTTAACGCAAATGTGCTTTCTTAGTGCTTTATCATATACACAACCCTACATACAAATACGACTATGGTCACTACGGACCGGCATTTATCGGATTTGGATCAGACGTAGTGCGAAACCGCCCTTAGTAAGATACACAACCCAAAGCAATAAGACAAATAGTAGGAAGTAAAGTTAGTAAACAAGTGCTAGGCAATTACCTATGACAAACAAATGAACACATTTCTAAAAATTCCATTGTACAAATATTTACGACTCTATATCCGACTCTATATCGCTATTGTGTTTAAAGGTCAGTAAAATTAATGTTTATATGTTTAATGGGAGTCTAAAGAATGATGACAATGTTTCGCTATTGAGACCTCTCAGAGATTAAGGAAAAATTATGTCAAAAGAATATGGCCATTTATAATTTCACTAGCTTCTGCCCGCGACTTCGTCCGCATAAAATTTCTTACCCTCCCCCCATTCACCCTCTTAGGGGTGGTTCTTAGTGGATACCTTCTCTTCACAAAGAACACACCCTCCAAATTTCATGTCTTTTGGACAAGCGGTTGAAGCTGTGCATTGATATATCAGTCAGTTAGTCAGGACTTTGAATTTTATATGTAGATTAGGATGAGCAGATTTACATTTGTACCACAAATGGTACAAATTCGGTATTGGGTAATTCTGTATTGCGCCAGAGAGGTTAAAAAAATATTAAAATGGTAACAGATATACTTGCATTAGAATGATATCATACTGTTGTCAATATGTACACCTACTCTTGCCATATTTTTTTATTGTTACTATTGGCTATGACCTCATGGTTTGATTATCCTTAATAATATTGTTGATATAATTAGATTTTGTTAGATTACTAGCTTTTACCTACGGCTTTGCTCCTGTGGTGTATCCTATAGAAATCACAAACTTTTATGGTTCTGTCCCCTTATTGGATCACTTCGTTGTCCGTCTGTCAATCTGTCAAGATACTCACAAATAAATCAAAACCTATAGGGTGTGGTGGTGCGGTAGTGGCCAGTACGAGTTGTAGGTCGTATGTTCGAACCCAGCCAGGTAATTTCATCACCACTGCTCTCAAAATGGTGAAGGAAAATATCGTGAGGAAGCCGGCATGTCGTAGAACCAAAAATTCGAAGACACGTGACATCTACCAACCCACACTTAGCCCGTGTGGTTTATTACGGCCCACTCCTTCTCACAGAGAGGAGGCCTGTGACTAGCAGTGGGAACATTATAGGCTGACTAGCTGCGCCCCGCGGTTTCACCCGCTTAAATGTCGATCCCGTGGGAATATCGGGATAAAAAGTAGCCTATATTATGTTAATCCAGGGTGTCAGCTCCCTTCATACAAAATTTTATCAAAATTGGTCCAGCCGTTTGAGCGTGAAGAAGTAACAAAATAATTATAAACACACACACACACTCACAAACTTTCTTCTTTAATATTCCACAACTATCACACAACGCCATCTAGTCCCAAGCTAAGCAGAGCTTGTGTTATGGGTACTTGACAACTGATAAACATACTTATATATTTCTAAATACATACATATTATAGATAAATTACACCCAGACACAGAACAAATGATCGTGCTCATCACACAAACATTTGTCCTGGGTGGGAATCGAACCCACGACCTCCGGCATAGCAGTCAGGGTCACTAACCACTAGACCATCAGGTCTTTATAATATTAGTGTGATAGTGTGATTGCTGCTCCACCTAATAACAATTTTATTTAATAAAAAATTCAACCTTAATTTCGGTTTATTATTATAAACGCTTTTAATCAATAAAACAATGACTAGATCCCTTAGAATGACGCAAGCAAAATGATGTCATTAAAGTACTTAACCTCATTTAGTCTCAGTTCATTGACCTCATTTAACATAGGTAAGTAGGTGTTATTATGATAAATATTATTTTTTTAATAATACATTGTGCTTTTCTAGGTCAGAAAAAGCACTAGAATCGCACTCAGTGTTATACAGGATATCTATCAACCCGCACTGGGTCCAGCCTATAATGTTCCCACTGCTGGGACACAGGCGTCCTCTCGGTGAGAGGGAGTGGGACGTAATCCACCACGCGGGCCCAGTGCGGATTGGTAGATATCACATGTCTTCGAATTTTTGGTTCCAAGACATGCCGGTTTCCTCACGATGTTTTCCTTCACCGTTTTGAGAGCAGCGGTGATGAGATTATTTACGCAAAATAAAGCGCCTATCTGGGTTCGAACCCACGATCTACAACTTGTAAGTCGCGCCTGACAAGACTTGATGTAAGAGTACTAGAAATACTACAAATATCAGAAAACTTTTCTTAAAAATCCCCTCGTCCGTCTGTTAGGGAAGCGTGTTCTGTAAGAATTGAAAAAGTAATCGTGTCTCATTACTGACAGTTGAGCCAGTTCAGCTCCTGTCACAAACCCATCTAGTATATAAAATTCAAAGCCCTGACTGACTCACTTATATAAATACAAACGCACAGTCTAAACCGCTGGTCCTAGAGACATAAAATTTGGAGGGTGTGTTCTTAGTGAGAAGTAGGTATCCATTAAGAAAGGGTTTTTCGAAATTGCACCCCTAAGGGGGTGAATGGGTAGAGGGTGAAATTTCACGCGGACGAAGTCGCGGGCAGAAGCTAGTCCTGTATAAACATAAACAACAAAGTACTGTCTAGACTAAAGTTATGATAAACCATAATCTGTATTCAATTACGTGCATGTCTGAAAGTGGGTTAATTATTTATGACACACACTCATATTATACACTAGCTGTGCCCGCGACTTCGTTCGCGTGCGAGTGCATAGTCGGAAAGCAAATCGGATTTCATAGGCTTTAATTTTTTTGCGCGGAACCCTAATCCTTTATATCTAAATAAAATAGAAGTGGTCTAAGTTACTCCTTATAACATCAGTTATTTGCCAGTGAAAGTCCCGTCAAAATCGGTTTAGCCGTTTCGGAGATTAGCCGGAACAAACAGATTTTTTTTTTTTATATGCTCCATATGTATTTTCGTATGTATTTAGTAAAAAGCTGTTATTTTAACATTACAAATAGACACTTCAATTTTATATAGATTTTATTTATAGCACATAATACATATTATTATGTGATTCATACATAATCTGTGTTGTGTGATATATCTGTTAAATCGTTTATTTACCTTGCTTTTGTATAACATATTAATATAAATAATTCACTAGATATACTCCTGTCTTCACCTGCGAATAATGCCTCTTTGGTGTAGTAGTTGCAGGCTCGAATGCTGAGCCATGGTCAGGTCATGGGTTCGTTTCCCGCGTTGGGCAATGTTAACAAGTTTTTCTATTCGGTAATTGTCTGGAGTATGAATTTGTCCCAGGTTTATTGCAATAATGTCGTTAGTGAGTCGAAATAGTGTGTGTTATTATTAGGTACATGAGACTTCCTTAGTTACTGGATAACACAATACCCCTTGGTAAGACTGGTTATCAGACTGTCGGGCTTCTGACAGTTCTGACTACCCGTAAAAAATACATGGGACTTTGACATAGCTGGTAAAACGTGAGTGTACTATCAGTACCCTTTCGGAGAATCCATATTAATATTATAAATGCGAAAGTGTCTGTCTGTCTGTTACCTCTTCACGCTTAAACCGCTGAACCGATTTAGATGAAACCTCGTATAGACATAGTTTGAGTCCCGGGAAAGGACATGGGATAGTTTTTATCCCGATATTCCCACCGGATCGAAACTTATGCGGGTGAAACCGCGGGGCGCTGCTAGTGCGTTATAAAGTCCTCCAGACCGTATTTCGGCCACAGCGGCCAGTCTCAACGGAGACTTTTAGCCTTCGGCGCGGGAGATATTATAGTGCGCAAGTGTGCGCGCATACTGTAGACAGGTGCACTCGCTCTTCCCTCGCTCTCATAGTCCGATGGGACGGCAATCCGACACGACCGGACAGATCTCAGGAGCAGGACCAACGGCTTAACGAGCTTTCCGAGGCACGGGTGTATCACACCGCCAATTTCCAAACTCCGGGCTATTACTAAGAAATTCTTCATGGAAATACTCAATAGCACTTCGCCCTACCCGGGAATCGAACCCAGGACCCCACGCTCAGCAATCACGCTTGCGACCACGAAACCAACGGTGACGTCATATTAACAACCGTATTTCGAGAAACAATTACTAGCGGTGTCATTCACAGACACGTAACGGGTTGAGTTACAGCGCTTATCAGACTGCACCTCGGTCATATCAGTGACTATGGTTATGTATAACATTATGTTATCTAACTATCGCGTAGACTCAGTGAAAAAACTTGCTTGATTAATTACTATTTAAAGTTGTTTGAGCCTTTTTCTGTTGCCCGTCTCGCGGTAACGGCCCCGAATTACAGATCCAGAGATTACCTCCTACAACCTCACAAACTTTACTTCTTTATAATATAACGCACCTTCAGAATAGTAGTGACTTAATTCAAAAATCTAAGAAATCGAGTTACGATCATAGAGGGTCACTAAAAGGTACGCACTTTTAGGTGAATAAACTTTATTCTACCATTTGTGCGTACCTTTTAGTGATCCTCTATGATCGTAACTCGATTTTTGAGTTAAGTCCCTACTATTCTGAAGGTGCGATAAGTATTAAATACGTTAGAACGATATCCATTAAGTAGTCTGCCACGGCTCTGTCTCGGTAATCCATGGCACCGATCCTGCGCTCTCTGAGCCCACAGCTCGTTCATAATGCGGCAGACATGTCCAGCCCAGTCGCATTTAATCTGGGCAGTCTTATCAGTATTTTTTGCTGAACATCGTACACTTTAAACAGCTGTGCTGCTGGGGAGTTTGTTGCGCCACTTCTTCCCAGCTGAAATGGTGAAGGGCGGGCGTTTTGGGGGACTGTCTTGTGTAATTTTGAAGGACAAAAAGTGTTGATTCTCAACTTAGTTTCAATAAATTACTTTTGATATTGATTTGAACTCTCTGCGTAGTTGGCTTCCGGTCTAACCAGATGCAGCTGAATACCAGTAATATTTCACATGGAGCGACTGTCTATCACTATTCACAAATCAGATACTGGGTTATACTTATACGATACCCCTTAATAAGTCTGATTGTCATACTTTCGGGCTTCTAAGCCTTCTTAATACTCGTAACGATTGTCTAAGATTTCGAACAGCGAACAGTTATCGCATAAAAGTTTCGTCAGAAGTATCCGCCGCCATATCTAAAAAGTAAAACAAAGCTTGGTTCGGCCCGCCAGCCGTTAAGTATGCATGCGCCGTCCGTCCAAAACGGACCGGTTTTGACAAACGATGTGTACGTCAATTTGTTCGTTGTCTACACAACGCAGCGCGCGTGGCGTGCAGTAAATTGTTATGCATCTATCTTGTTGAGAGGAATATTTTAAGTTTACTAAGAGGTGTGATATGTGGCCCATTGGTAACGGCCGCGACTTACCGAGTTGTAGGTCGTAGGTTCGAACCCAGGCAGGCGCTTTACTTTGTTAAAATTTGTTCATCACCACTGTGCTCAAAACGGTAAAGGAAAACATCGTGAGGAGACTGGCATGTCCTAGGGCCAAACATTCGAAGACATGTGATAGCCCACTCCCTCTCACCGAGAGGAGGCCTGGGCCCCAGCAGTGGGAACATTATAGGCTGATTTTGTAAGAGATGTAAGTCTAGATGACACCAAAATGATTACTGACAAGCGCGCTGTTGAAGTATCAACCTTCATCTCGGGAATTCTTAACCTTTTTTTTTTCTCGCGGTGGAAATCCTCATGGACTTCCTCTATCGTGGGGGTGACAGAGGGGCATGCCGGACTCTTACCGGCTAAAACCACCGCGGTGTTCCACCTCTACCTATGGCCGGGGTTGCGGGATTCGCATAAGCATTAAGCATTCACCGCTCCCCCGACAGGCCTCGACCCGCTGTTCCTCAGCGGGTCCCACCTCCCCGTGCGCCCATTCCTGTAATGGCCGCACCCACTCTCGTGGCGCGAGTGGAACACTGCAGCGCCAACTCGGGCCTGTCTGGTCGGACGACGAACGCCCCTAGTCCGCTAAACCTAAGCACAAAGTCCGTTGCTTCGACCGTTTGCAACTCTGTATCATCGACAGACATAAGATTAGTTCAATAATCTAGGTCAAAACACAGACGCTCTACATATCCTTGATACTCAGCCATATCTGGAGTTCTGGAGACCGGAAGCCAACCGATTATTGGGAAAATAAAAAATGAGGAAACGCTAAAAATAAACATGTCATTTTTAAACTCAACTCGGTATAAAAATAAGAAACGTTGAATGTCAAATAAAAAAAAAACCGATGTCACTGACCTCCAAATGTAACGCAATGTCACTAATGACATGTTAGACTCGAATCTTTCACAATGGTTGGCGAACAATGGCCAGGTAAAAAATTCGCAAAAAAAGTGCGTAAGTTTTTTTTGTTTTTGAAGCTTTTTTGTTTGAGTTTGTGTTGGTACAGGAAAGTTGTCTGCGTCATGACCTATGTTATAAGTTTATAACCTAGTGTAGACAGTCTCGTAGCACTTTGTAAAACATGAAACGTTTATCTTGACTGTACTTACCTGTCAAAAAGTGTAACGTAACATAACGTGGATAAGTCAGAGTTTAAAACGGAAGACGAACTAGCAGGGGATCGAGGAGGGTGGGGGGAAGGGGGGGGTCTAAGAGGATCAGACGAGAATAAATCGTTTTAAACTACCAGTACATTGAAAGTTTGAAACTATCAAACTGTCACATTGGCCGTATTAAAGCGGCGAGATAGTGTCGATGGAGTTTTACGCCCTTTCTTCTCCATAGGAACCTATTACCTATAAACGAATTGTTTTGCTTACCAATGGTAGCATTTTTGATTGCCAAACTGTGCTTATAAATAGATTTGTAAGCTAATTTTAACTGTGATAGCTACTTCCATACGGGAGGGTCTACCATGCAAACCTATGAGGTCTTCGCTTCAATAACGGTCCGGGAATCGGAAACAAACGCAAACAGCATAGCTATTCACAAACACTCGATACGCTTCCATATCGTATCGAACATTAATCATTGTTATCGTAGGAGTCTTCTAAACGCTGTTCGCAAATCCAAAACTCGAAAATTTTGTCAGTTTAAATCAAATAGACGCCCGCTGTTCTTCCAACAGCTATTTGCTGTTGAGGGGAAGTCAAATAAGGTTATCGAAATGTCAGGTTTTCGATACGATAGCCTGTCGTATGGTTGTGAATCAGGGCTCAGATTAGAATCACGCCTTGTTTTTACGATGGGTTGGGCAGAGTTGTACCCATAGGCTATTATAGTACACCCATATTTTGCCCGATGTAATAGGGGGCAAGCAGCAAAACCGCAACATATCGGGGACTTATCGACGTGCAACGGTGCGATATCGACGTGCAGGTACAGGAAAATGCATGCACTTCCTGTTACCGGCGCCCGTATCCTGCAAAACGGAACAGAGCAACGCTGCTTGTCGGTAAATAGGCACAATACGCTACTGTCAATGTAGCACATCGATTTTTTAAAGAGTGTCGTCTCGGAGATATTATAGTGCACGCGTGTGCGCGGACACAGGTGCACTCTCTCTTCTCTCACTCTCATAGTCCGATGGGACGGCAATCCGACACGAGCGGAGAGAGATCAGGAGCAGAACCAACGGCTTAACGTGCTTTCCGAGGCACGGAGGTATCACACCGCTAAACTTTCAAACTGCTAATGAAATAACTCTATAACACTTTGCTCGATCTGGGAATTGAACCCATGATCCCACGCTCAGCAGTCGCGCTTGCTACCACGACACCAACGGGGCAGATAATGCGGGTGGGGTGTGTCATATTAATGTCTGGTGCTGTAAAGTGGTAATAAGCCGTTGGTCCCGGCTGTAATTCGTGGACCTTTGATAGTCGTTACGGGTAGTTCGAAACCCGAAAGTCTGACAACCAGTCTTTCCAAGGGGTATTGTATTACCCAGTGATTAGGTTGTGGAGGTCGGATAGGCAGTCGCTCCATGTAAAATACTGGTGTTCAGCTGCATCTGGTTAGACTGGAAGCTGACCCCAACATAGTAGGGATAAGGCTAGGCAGATGATAACTGTCTTCTTGTGAGAGTCAAATTCTTAAAATATTTATTACTTACTCAATTATCATGATTGCACCTACCACTGTTTGTCTCTGCATCACCCAAAGGTTGACTGATAGAAAATGCCTATGGCATTAAGTCCGCCTCTGTACATTTATGTGCTTGAAGTATTAAATAAATAAATTCTTGGACACGGGATAGTAGCGACATCTGAGGGGCAATTCTCGTAATTTTAATTTTAACGTTCACAGTCTGATCTCAGTTTTTGACATTGATTGTCCCTGAGTTGAGATTACGACTTGAATTTTAACGTTTTAAATACGAGAATTGGCCTTCTGAACTATTACTTACAATCAAATTGTACAATCATAGTTTTCACTATAAAATGCGTCTGTTTGCTTCTCCACTGCTAAATAATCGAAGTAATTTTCATGCTAAAGTAGTTAAAAACTTATGGGTACTTCAAAAACGAAAGTTCTAAAATAAATCCCAAACGAAATAACGATTTATTAATGGAGTAACTTCATGTGTACTTTTAAGTCTAGACATTTATAGTATACTTGGCTGCGTTCCAGATTGAAACGCAGGCAGAAATATAGCCATATACGACAATAGGCGGGCCTTAAATTGTTTCTAGACAATGTGTTATATTCTAGCTTTCGAATTTGCATTTGGCAGGCGGTTTTAGTGCTCAGAAGATGAGTCAGTCACATTAGAAAGTGCATTGCGACTTCAAGTTCTTTAGGGGCACTACGCTCATTCTGAACAGTGAACGAAACTGAACAGTCACGCTCGGGTCGGTGACGCTGAATCGGGTATACTCGGCTCCTACCAGTCGGTGACGCTGAATCGCGCGCTCACTGGCGAACCACCACAAAAAAGACTGAAGCTGTGGCGAGACAGTGCTTCCTTACCCAAACCGTTCGTTCCACCCGCTGCAGAACTCCCACCGGGACATGAGTTACCTTGGGTAACCTGGAAGTCTTTAAACAGACTCCGGACCCAGGTTGGCCGAAGCCAGGAAAACCTGTTCAATTGGAGACTTATAGACGACTCCGCCTTGGAGTGTAAATGTGGTGCTGTTCCACAAACGATGGGACACTTAATATCGTGCCCTGCGTGTCCTGTCAGCTGCACGTTACAGGAACTGATGGACGCTAGTGATGGCGCCAAACAAGTAGCCGAATTATGGGCCGAGTACATTTAGATTGCTATTGACACGCTAAGAAGAAGAAGCTCCAGTCGGTCGGTAACGCTGAATTGCATATGCATATTCCTACAAACAGAACTGACATAGGCATGTCGGTAGATATCTATCTGATCTAACTAGCCTGTATTGTGCCACTCTCTCCCTTTTCCACACAATTCTGTCTTTTGTTAGTGTCACCAGTCCTTTCGGTAGGAGTCAAGCTCGTACCGCCATCTTTGCCTTGATCTGCCGCGATGTCAGCTCATGTCAATCCAGCATACTAATATTATAAATGAGAAAAGTGTGGCTGTCTCTCTGTCTGTTACCTTTTCACGCCTAAACCACTGAACGGATTTAGTTAAAATTTGGAAAGGACATAGGATAGTTTTTATCCCGATATTCCCACGGGATCGAAACTTATGCGGATGAAACCGCGGGGCGCTGCTAGTTCAATATATTTTTGACTTTACTGTCATCGTTATTGCTAAAAAATGTCACTTTGTCTAGCTAGGGCCAAAAGTCTTCAAAGTTCATTTGCTCGTCTAAAAACGTTTCAATTCATCTAAAGTAGTAGTATTCACAGATGTGAATAAGCTAGGCTGCGCATACGCTGGTGACGTCATTGGCGCGTTGCCAGCCCGCCGCGGAAACAGCGCCGCTCTAGTCATGGAGTGTGTTTACGTGTTGCATTCTACCAAACCGAGCCGGGTTCATTAAAAACGTGGGTTTTTGTTATGATTTTTTTTTATTGAGTTCGGGAGAGAATTTTTAAAGGTTTCCGTTCGTCTTAATACTAAAAAGGGGATTGAAGATTATAACACGCTTTACTTAGCTTCACTTGTAAGTCTTGTAACTAACAATGTAATAAAATCTTAGAAGTGAATTTTAACCTAATTCTAAATGTCGCATCGAAATTAAACTTTGTATGTAAACGTAGTTCGGATGACAAAACTATAATTTGGTATCATGGAGCTGATCTGATGATGGAACCAGGAGCTGGATAGTGGAACTCTTCAGTGGCTACTAGTAAATTTTGGGCTCTTATGATTTGCTTTGACGTGTCCAATCGATTAAGATCAGCGTGGTTTTTTATTTTTTTGAAGTGAAACTTCTTTACGCACGCTTGACTTGGGGAGTAAGCTGGCGAACGCGTGACGTAAGCGTTACGAAAAGTGTGATCGGGCGAGGCGAACGGGAGTTGAGTGGGGGATATAAGCAAGAGAAAGCAGTGCGCGCGCACATTTTCTTTCTCTCTTCCTCTCATAGCGAAGTTTCACTTCAGTCGTGTGGTCATAAGCACACTCGGTTTTTTTTTACTACTTACATTTATAACCTTGTTTCGCCATGAATTACTAATAGAACTCCCAAGTTACGCCACAAAAGGTCACAGGGTCTATTCCTGTCGCTGACTGGCGAATTTAATTCTTACTCAACTCGTAATAGGTACCGTTGCGCAAGTAAGCTCTTAAAGAGTCGGTATGACGGAGACACGGCGTTGTACCGGTTTCGTAAAGATTGGGGGCTGCGCATGCGATGATACGGATGTGGTGGAGCCATGGTTTTGTGACTTTGTGAGTCGACTGAATAGATTGGGCCATTGTTACTTGTAATTCGACGTATATCCGTCAGGAGCTGATAGGGGGGCCAAATCCAAGATATTGAACCCCTTATATGTATGGCCGAAATTCAATAGTTTTCTAGATATTTGAATTTTAAGGGTTTTTCAATATAGTTCTTCCAAATAAAAAAAAAATAACTACATATAAGTATAGAAAGTTAAAAAAAAAAAGTTAAAAGTACTTAATTTAACAAAATAATTAAAATATATATCTTACCGATATTATCATTTCACGATTCATAAATGTTTCGCGACAAATTGAACCCCCCGTATGAAACATGAAAAATAAAAAGAAAATTCTAGCTCGTTTTTTAGTGGTGCCTGGACAAGCAAATGATACGTTTTTTTATGGAGGCGGCAGTAGTCAACTTATCGGGACTTCTTTAGGTTATTTTAAAGGTTATCTGTCACATTGATAGTATTTAATATAATTATTTTGTAAACAACTCATGCCTAATTTGTTCGAATCACTGAGGTAATTGCGTAACACACTATCAGTAGGGATGGCTTTCATTTTGTCAGTTCAACAACATTCATTGCGTTATTTACGTTGCTGAGCAGAAAAAAAATTCGAACATTTGAATTTGTATCTTTGTTAAAACGGCTCAACGGATTTGGATAAAATGCACATGCGAAGACCATGACCTGGATTAGGGCATGGTATACTTTTCATCCCGATATTCCCACGGGATCGAGACTTATGCGGGTGAAACCGTGGGGCGCAGCTAGTAATAGCTGTTGGTGGAGTGCGTGCCTTAGACTAAGGTACGTCTGTTATACAAATACTTTTCTATTAGCTCTTACATAACTTGTTTAATGTTTTGCTAAATATTACCGTTATTTGTCTAAAATGCTGGCAGAATAGTTATCTAATCTTGAAAGTTGCCCCATAATTACCCCACCACCCACCACCCTAAGGTAGACTGGAAGACAATGCCCAAGGCATTAAGTCCGCCTTTGTACAGTTTTTACTTGTGCATAAAGTTTTAATAAATAAATAATTGCGTAACACACTATCAATCGCAATATGTATCATTTTGAAGGATATTGCTAATTCATTGCTTTGTATGTTCGAAAAATTTGTCTGCTCAACAACGTAAATAACGCAATGGATGTTGTTGAACTGTCAAAATGAAAGCCATTCCTACTGTTTAGTGTGTTCGCAATTACCCTGCTGGTTTGAATGTTTTCTCGCAAGATTAGTTGTACTTACATACATACTTTGAGGTTTTAGATAAAGCTTTGTAGTTGAGCTTTGCAGATCTCTGTCACTCATGCCTGTGTCTCTTTCTAAAGCTCGATGTGTCATAATAATAACACACGGAGCACTATCATAGTTTAGCCATTTCCCAACTACGGCCGCGGCGGCGGCTACGGCTGTCGGCTTCAAAACTAACCGGGTGCAACTGAATACCAGTATTTTACATGGAGCGACTGCCTATCTGACCTCCACAATTCAGTTACTGGGTAACACGATGCCCCTTGGTAAGACTGGTTGTCAGACTTTCGGGCTTCTGACGACCCGTAACGATTGTCAAAGATCCAAGAATTGCAGCCCCGGGACCAACGGCTTAACGTGCTTTCCGAGGCACAAAGGGGTCTCGGTATGTAAAGATGGTCACCCATGCATGAACCTACCGCGGCATAGCTTAACCTGATCGATTGACCCGTGCGGATGTTATTACTTAGCCACGAGCTCCTTCAAGCTCTAATCATAGTCATCATCATCATTTCAGCCGAAAGACGTCCACTGCTGGACATAGGCCTCCCCCAAGCACCTCCACTTCGACCGGCTTTGTGCTTCTCGCATCCAACGAGTTCCTGCGGCCTTCACAAGGTCGTCGGTCCACCTTGTGGGAGGCCTTCCAACGCTACGTCTTCCGGTACGCGATCGCCACTCCAGAAACCTTTCGGCCAAATCGGCCATCTGTTCTGCGAGCACTGTGCCCAGCCCACTGCCACTTAAGTTTGGCAATTCTTCATTCTAATCATAGTATCATTTATCAAATAACCCTCCTTCTGGCGCAGTCGGGTAAAAAATGCTATCTCGACATATCTTAAAGCATGACTAATAGATAGCTTTCAGTGGTTAACGAACCTCAAACAAAACAGGTTTCATATCAATATCGTTGAACTTTTAGAAGCTTTCTTGCTCAACAGCCAGTGATGTTGCAAAAAATATTGTTTGAAAGAGGGTATATGAGTAGTGCTGACTTTTCTTTAATTGGTGTTACTTGTTTTATTACTGAATGGGCCCGCTCTTGACCTCGATCACGCGGCACGCCTGATGATGAGGTCTGTGATGGAACGAGCGTGCCTAGAAGATGCCTTTTCGCTCTTGCTTTGAAGGCAGTCGGGTTAAAAGTAGAGGGAACACAGACGTTGGCAGAGAGTTCCATATTTTGGCTGTGCGCATGATAAACGAGGAGGAGAAGCGCTGAGTACGACGGGTCGGGATAACAACCAAATGTGAATGCTACGCTGCAGGACGTCTGGTAGTCCGGTAGTAAAAGGTCGATGGTGGGATCAGGTCGTGGAGCTCCTGCGCACACTCTGTTCGTTGTGTCAGCTTATTCTTTTCTGGTGTTTGTGTTTCTCTGTGTCATTTTGCCGCAAATAAACGTAGCTACAAACGGGGTGAATACGGATGCAGGGGTGAATTGGGACGAAACTTTAAAATGGATTTTAGCGTTGAAATCATATACTTTTTGCCGAAAAGGGCACTTAATCGTTAATTATAATGCAGTAAACACATTAGAGTCCTTTATGGCGACAAACTATGTTATTTCAATGTTAAAATCGCTTTTAAAGTTTCGTCCCTATTCACCCCTGCATCGGCTGCATCCCTATTCGCCCCGTTTGACGGTATTTACGTTATCTATATATATAAAAATGAAACCCGTTTTCCGTTGTCACGACATAACATGAAAACGGCTGGACCGATTTCGATGAAATTTGGTATAGAGATAGTTTGAGTCCCGGGAAAGGACATAGGATAGTTTTTATCCCGATATTCCCACGGGATCGACATTTACGCGGGTGAAACCGCGGGGCGCAGCTAGTTTTCTTTATTTTTCTTTGTTAAGAGGAAACGCGGTCATGTCTTTAGCGTTCATTCCATACTAAGGTATTCCTCTGTTTTTCTCCCTGACATTTCGATAACCTGATTTGACTTGCCCTCAACAGCAAATAGCTGTTGGAAGAACAGCGGGCGTCTAACTGACAAAATTTTCGGGTTTTGGACTTGTGAACAGCGTTTAGAAGACTCCTACGATAACAATGATTAATATTCGATGCGATACGGAAGCGTATCGCGTGTTTGTGAATAGCTATGCAGATCTCATGTAGAGCCAAGCTTCTACCCATAGAAATGTAATAATATCTATGCTTCTAACTCTACAAGCCCTAACTTCACAAACTCTACACTTTAGTTAAAATATGAGGCTTGGCCGTTTCGTCCCTACAAGAACTATTGTATAACAGAAAAGTAATGAACAGTGAATTTTTCACCTTACGCCCATGTGATGGTACGGCCTAGCCCTGTGTGCCATGTGGATGCCAGGACACCTACAAAATTAAAATGGTATGCGACCACGGCTAAACCTTGACTATTTTTTTGTACCTATGTCTTGATTTCTGTCTGTAAAATACAGGGTCCCATTAAAATAGATGGACAAATTTTAACACAGCGCTCAAGTACGTCTAACCAAAGATATCCAAACAAAAAAAACACTGATTAAAGTGATTTTATTTTGACCTAAAATAATAAATTGCCGGCACATTACTGTATTTTCTTTAGCTGATTATTTTTCTTGTATGTAATGCGTTTTTCTTATTATTTATATTTTTTCCAACGTCCTTATTTTGGTGGTCTGAATGATTTTCTAAAAGTTTGTCCATCTATTTTAATGAGACCTTATACTATTTTCTTGTTTCGTATTTTGTAGATCACTTTACTTTTCGTAGTCGGATTATTAACTTATTATCTTTCTGGCCTTTTGTCACAGGTGGTCGCAGTAACTAAAAGCTAGGGCACCCCGACTAAATGGTTTAGGTTTGAACTCTGACCAACCGCGCTACTTTTGGGCTTCGCTATTTGGTATTTAAAAAAAAAGGAATGATTTGAGGTTCACAAAAAGAAGCGCCATTATTATAGTGTTCAATAATATTTTTAGTAAGTAGCGCAAAATAGGAATTATTACAGCAACCTAATTGCGTAACACGCTATCAATCAGAATTTGAATCATTTTGAAGGATATAATAGTGCACAAGTTTTTTCAAGAACCTCTTCTCCAAAATGCTATCTCAAATCAACGAGACACAATGCACTAACGGCCAAATCTTCCTTCTCTCTCGCTCTTATCAAAAACTGCATCTGTCCCGCTCCACCCAGGATTTCGGATACCGGTTTTGGTTCATGTAAAAAAATAACCGGCGAGTTTCTTATATCCTTAATAAGTCTTGCTATAGTATAGTTACTTAGATGTTAAACTAGTTTTTTTGTAAAGCTAGATTTCAAAAAGGATTTCGGTAACTGCCGTTTTTAAAGGAAAGAAGTGAAACAAAACACAAACATAATACTTTGCCATCACTCACTGACATATCGGATATACATTAAAACCGAGTACATCCCGAGGACAGCCGAACACATCCGAAGCGTTGTCGGTTACGGTAACAGTGGCGCGAATTCAATGTTTTTTTCCCATCTCAAAAATGCCCAACGCGCCTGAAGAAGTTTTCACTTCAAAATGTTAGTACCGTTAGACTTTCATAATTATGCATTTAGTAAAAAGCTGTTATTTTGACATTACAAACATTGTGCAGATATACTATAGAAAAGTATGAACGTTTTTGCTCACCCAAAATACATATCTAACCTCTATCCCTGCCTTCCTGCTTCCTAAAAGCGTGAACATACAGATTCCGGTTACAACAACAGTGAACTCGGTTACCTACATAACGGCAGCTATTTATAAACTCCATGTAATGTATGGGGTTCCCTCAGGATGGTGTAATGGCCGTTCTACGTGTTTAGCGGCTGTAACTTTGTAAAAGGGGAAGAGAGAGGAGACTATTTGAAACGTATTTAAAAGTATTCTTTTGGAGCGATATTGATGAATTTTGGTTGGATCAGAGAAAGAAAGACGGAAGCTATCTATACATGATATAAAATTCAAAGTCCTGACTGACTGATATATTATCAACGCACAGCCTAAACCGCTGGTCCTAGAGACATGAAATTTGGAGGTTGTGTTTTTTGTGAAGAATAGGTATCCACTAAGAAAGGATTTTTCGAAATTCCACCCCTAAGAGGGTGATTGAGGGAGGGTGAAATTTCACGCGGACGAAGTCGCGGGCTGAAGCTAGTCCTCACTAACATTGAAAAAGTGTTTTTTTTTTTTTAATATTTTTGGTACTCAATAAAGCTAAAACGACTGAACGGATTAAGAAAGAAGATAGTGTTCATCCATGCTAGCTTGCGAGTGAAGCCGAAAGCAACAGCTAGTGTACACTATTGTAAAAATCCCATTATTATATGATTTTACAGAGCTGTTTTCGTGTGCGTTCATCTTAAAGCAGTCTCAGCGGCTAGTCCCTGGCTCCCGGCTGTCATTTGCAATTTTTTTACAATAGTTATTATAGGTTATCAGAAGCCCGAAATTCTTGAAACTACTAGTCTTATCGTGTGTATCTTATCGTGGGTATCGTGTTATCCAGTAACTAGGTTGTGTAGAATTCAGATAGACAGGAAGCCGCAACGACCGTACAGCCCCGGTCGTTGGGAAGCCGGGTCCAACATAGTTGGGAAGAGGCTAGGCAGTTATTTTGTGTGTCATTTCGATCCTTCACCGATTATCTGTCTATACATGATATAAAATTCAAAGTCCTGACTGACTGATATATTATCAACGCACAGCCTAAACCGCTGGTCCTAGAGACATGAAATTTGGAGGTTGTGTTTTTTGTGAAGAATAGGTATCCACTAAGAAAGGATTTTTCGAAATTCCACCCCTAAGAGGGTGATTGAGGGAGGGTGAAATTTCACGCGGACGAAGTCGCGGGCTGAAGCTAGTCCTCACTAACATTGAAAAAGTGTTTTTTTTTTTTTAATATTTTTGGTACTCAATAAAGCTAAAACGACTGAACGGATTAAGAAAGAAGATAGTGTTCATCCATGCTAGCTTGCGAGTGAAGCCGAAAGCAACAGCTAGTGTACACTATTGTAAAAATCCCATTATTATATGATTTTACAGAGCTGTTTTCGTGTGCGTTCATCTTAAAGCAGTCTCAGCGGCTAGTCCCTGGCTCCCGGCTGTCATTTGCAATTTTTTTACAATAGTTATTATAGGTTATCAGAAGCCCGAAATTCTTGAAACTACTAGTCTTATCGTGTGTATCTTATCGTGGGTATCGTGTTATCCAGTAACTAGGTTGTGTAGAATTCAGATAGACAGGAAGCCGGGTCCAACATAGTTGGGAAGAGGCTAGGCAGTTGATTTTGTGTGTCATTTCGATCCTTCACCGATTATCTGTCGTCCTACTGTGCTGGCAAATAACAGCTCAAATGACCACATACCTACGGCGCTCGTCATGATATAAGCAGTGGAATGGTGGCACTCAATTGACCACAGGGTCACTGCCATTAGGATTGCCGGATCACATTCGGAGATACCGTCATTTTGAGCGTCTGGGATCTGGAGTTGATATCATGTATATTGTTTATTTGTTTAGATTGGGACTTGCGGGGTAATTGCGTAACATACTAAACTAAAAGTAGCAATGGCTTTCATTTTGACAATTCAACAACATTCATTGCGTGATTTACGATACAGCCAGAAAAAGTGAGTCAAATTCAAAGCATTTATTTCAAATAGGCACATAAAAGGCACTTTTGAACGACAAAAATTACAATAAAATAGAATTGATTCTAGTCGCCCCTTCTAAAAGGTAGTTTTCGTATGGAGAAGAATGGGAACAAACTCCACCGTTACTCTTTTAAAATGTTTTACAATATTTTTCATAGGACATTAATTATAATATAATAATATGTGAGGACTCGGATATCTATGGTGAGGACGATGCACCTAAAATAAAATTACTATACCACAATAGGTAAAAGAATTAAAAACGAAACCATGACAATATATAAATTAATTATCTGATTAATACATTTTGCTCACATATTTACAAACATAGTAAAATTAAACGATTTTCATTAAAAAAAAATCAGGCTGTTAGGTAAAGTAATTACAAAATGTAAATCAATGTCAAAAAAAAAAGTATAAATACAATTAAATTAGCAACCAGTTTGATTTTGTCTAGACGAGAGAGTGACGTCCGAACAGAATTAATATAAAGTATCAATTGATTCCCTTCCAACGGTGATTAATAAGAATTTGACCTTCAGGTCACCCGCGATAACGACTGAAGGCAACTGTCACTCAGTATTTATTGACAAATTGTTCTGAACGGATGCCTGACAGTTTTGATTGATCAGTTATGTGTTATGTCACATTACTGGAGCATCCAGCTTGCGTGGATTGCAAGAAATGGGGAGCTTTAGCAGTGGTGGCCCGGTGGTAAACGCCGCGAGTCGCGACTTACGACTCGACGTACCCAGACAGGCGCTTTACTTTGTGTAAATTATTTCATCACCACTGCGCTCAAAACGGTGTAGGAAAACATCGTGAAGAAACCGGCATGTCGTAGAATTAAAAATTCGAAGACATGTGACATCTACCAACCCGTACTGGGCCCGCGTGGAGGGTTACGGCCCACTCCCTCTCACGGAGAGGAGGCCTGTCTGCCAGCAGTGGGAACATTATAGGCTGATTATGGTATGGGTAGCTTGCTAACTTCGGGCTCCTTGTTTTAATATTAACACTTGCTTCTGCCCGTGACTTCGTCCATGTGAAATTTATTTTTCTCCCGACCCACGCCGTCAGTCATTTCAAGTCCCATGTAATACGCGAGCCTATTGCACGTCGATGTCACTGCTACCCTGTATTGTGTGTCCTACTTAAAATATACATTTCTTTTTCGACATTTTAAGCGCCATGTTGAGTTTAAATCATAATTTCAAAACCTACGGTATAGTATAGTATTTCAACACGATTCCACGATGACATAATGTAGAAAATACTTGAGTCATTCCTTGAAATTCATACTATCAGCAGTTCTCAAAGAAAATAACTCCGAAGTGGAGCGGACACTCCGAGATAAGATACCGAATCACTTGTAGATAATGACTTATTGGAGGGTGGGCGCACCGGTTGTCGTTTGTCGGCGTGCTCGGACATTTGTGATTTTATCGGGCCCGTATGCAGACGACAGGCTATCTAAAATGCACTGTTACCTTGGTCTCTATAATCTAAATCTAAACTAATATTGTAAAGAGAAAAGTCGTCGTGTATACAATCAGTTACCGCCAGCAATTACGCAATTAAATGGAAATATGTTTAAAAATAAATTGAAAAAGATGTTAATTGATAATGTATTTTATAATCTGCATGAGTTTTTTAATCAAAAATAATATTTGTAAGTAATTTGTATAATTGTTTGTAATTTATTTTTTCTAATTATTTTCTTAAAATACTATTGCATATCCGACTTCGGTAGACTGTTGAAACAAAAAATGTAATGAATATGAACTTAATGTACACAGTTATGCAATAAATATATCTATCTTTAAAGATTAACGGCTGAACGGATTTGAATGAAATTTGGCACATGGGCAGTCCATGACTATTGTCGTAATAGTATAAGCCATCACTAAGCCGGCGGCATTGATGTGCCTCCAAAGAGACTATATTGTTGTTAATTTTATTTGGACAAAAAAAGATAACATAAAAAGATATAACTTTGTTATAAATCTCCTCTCTCCCCTGCAATCGAATGGCATTAACTCCTGTGACATGTGTAAATAGTACTGATGTTTTAAAATACATAAATAAATAATTGCGTGTCCGACAACAGGGTGCTCCACTCTACGACATTATCAGTAATACTTTATTTATCAGTTGTGAATGTTTTTCGTTACGTTTCGTGTTCTAGTGCTGTGCTTTCTTTTGTTTTGTACGAGTTCCACTGATAACATACTCTAGTTCACAGGAATTCTATGTACCTCATTTTACTTCTGATTTTGCATCAGTTTGAATGTTTAAAATAGTCAAACATCTAAGCAACAAGAATAATAATTATAAGTACGCAAATTCATAAAAATATGTTTTTTTTATTTTTTTTATTGCTAAATGGGCGCACTCTTGACCCCGATCACGCCTGATGGAAAGCGATAGATGAGGTCTATGATGGAACGAGCGTGCCCAGAAGATGCCTGTTCACTCTTGATTTGAAGGCAGACGGGTTTTATTTTTTTTTGATCATGGTTTTCATGTGATCAACTTTGAACGTTAATATCTCGGCCGCAGGAACCCCTTGAATGCGAGAAGCACAGAACCGGTCGAAGTGGAGGTGCTTGGGGGAGGCCTATGTCCAACAGTGGACGTCTTTCGGCTGAAATACTGATGATGAATGATGATCTCGAAAACGTGACGCATTACGGGGTTAAGGTCCTATTACGAAGTCGACATTTTGAAAAAAAAAAAAAAAAACAAAATGGCGGACAGGTAGATATGCCAGGCTCCTTACAAAAATCTTCAATGCCCTTTCATAAATCCTCCATAGTGCAGGGAGGATACTCCGACCGTTGCGGCGTTGTAGATGTCGCCACAGAGGTAAAATAGCTATGAAAGGATTATGTACCCGGTAAATATGACACTTCGAGCTTTAGAAAGAGACAGTGAAACAGAACGCTCTACTAAGATGAACTCTTGAAATACTATTTTACTATTACAATGCAAGGATGCTGAAACTACAGGCACACCCCTGCCTTTCCCTTCGGGGAACACACGCGTGATATTATGATATACAGGAGGATTTTTTTTATCACCATCCAAATTTTTACAGGGTGTTCTACCCATGAATATGAACAACTTTCACTATAGGAACAACGCTGAAATCACGAAAAAAACAAATCAGCTGTTTCATACATTTTGGTCAAGTAGGTATTGAACTTTTTTGTATTAAACAGCTGATTATTTTTTTTCGTGATTTCAGAGTTGGTCCCATTAGTGAAAGTTGTTTAAATTCATGGATAGAACATCCTGTGAAAATTTGGATGCTGATAAAAAAAACTTCCTGTATGTGTGTGTGTGTGTGTGTTGATACTGTAGCTTCTTGCTCGAACATAACTCTTTCATAGCTCCAGTGTATAAATAGAATCGAAATGGTTCGCAAGGTCGTCCCAATATGGTGTAGCAGATATTGAGTCAGAGAATATTAGCGGTTAGCGGCCATTGCTTTTTATGATATCATTGGCTGTAGCCAGCGAGTTTGCCCTGATGAGTACATCTAGCGGATTTTTAGAAACTTATGTTTATTGTGGTAAACATTACGCAGAAAAAGAACACAAAAAAAAAAAACAAGTTGCTCAGCATAATGCTAAGACCCTATGCGAGACAGAGCCACAGCGCTGTTTCCATACATAACATAACATAATCAGCCTATAATGTTCCCACTGC
This sequence comes from Amphipoea oculea, assembly GCA_945859645.1. Classification (NCBI taxonomy): domain Eukaryota; kingdom Metazoa; phylum Arthropoda; class Insecta; order Lepidoptera; family Noctuidae; genus Amphipoea; species Amphipoea oculea. Next base: position 530,549 of record OX243891.1, on the reverse strand, counting down.
TGGGACACCGGCCTCCTCTCAGTGAGAGGGAGTGGGCCGTAATCCGCCACGCGGGCCCAGTGCGGGTTGGCAGATGTCACATGTCTTCGGATTTTTGGTTCTAGGACACGCCGGTTTCCTCTCACGATGTTTTTCTTCACCGTTTTCATACAAACATTTAAACATTTAATATTTATACCCCAGCTCTTTTATGGGTGAAAATCCTTCCTAATCTTGCCGTAGTCTTGAACTGTAAAAATTCTGTTAAAACTCAATCTAGCTAGCCTTTTTCCAACTCTGTTAGGGTCGACTTCCAGTCAAATCGGATGCAGCTGAATAGGCAGTATTTTACAGTAGCTTGTTGCCCGCGACTTCATCTGCAATCCGGGATGAAAGCCTATATCCTTCTCCCGTTCATGGTCTACCCATGTGCTAAATTTCATTCAAGTCCGTTCAGCCGTTTTTGCGTGAAAGCGTAACAAACATACAAAGAAAATCGAATCTTTTGTCTTTATAATATTAGTTAAGGTGAAGGCAGTCGCTTCATCTCTGACCTCCACAACCCAGTTACTGGGTAACACGATACCCCCTGGTAAGACTGGTCGACAGACTTTGAGCTTTTCTGGCTACCCGTAACGATTGTCAAAAATCTACGAATGACATCCGGGGGTTCCGGGACCAACGGCTTTCCAAGCCACGGAGGGGTCTCAAAATATGTAATAACCAGTGCGGGTTGGCCACCTTGCGGACTGCTGAGTGCTGACTAATATTTTTACCACGGCAAGACACAAAAATAACAAAACAAGCACCCAAAAGTACACACAAAATTCAAAGAAACGCATCTTGTGAACTAATAAAAAAACCGGCCAAGTGCGAGTCGGACTCGCACACGAAGGGTTCCGTACCATCGTATACAATATTTAACACTGCATATAAAAAAATCACGTTTGTTGTATGGGAGCCCCCCTTATCTTATTTTATTTTAATTATCTATTTTTAAAATGAATATGCCTAACCTATTCTGTAAATATTTCAAGCGTCCACCTGTTGGAGTTATTAATATCGATCGAGCAAAAAACGGCAGAAAAATCACGTCTGTTGTATGGGAGCCCTCCTTAAATATATATTTTATTCTGTTTTTAGTATTTGTTGTTATAGCGGCAACAGAAACACATCATCTGTGAAAATTTCAACTCTCTAACTATCAAGGTTCATGAGATACAGCCTGGTGACAGACAGACGGACAGTGGAGTCTTAGTAATAGGGTTCCGTTTTTACCCTTTGGGTAGGGTACGATAACAATCGCAAGCGCAGCCCGACAACGTCCGATTGTTGGCGAAGTGTGCCGATCGCGTCACGGTTCGACTAAGCCCTGACGTCACGAGAATATTCAGAGCAGAACGGATGAGTTCGGTACAAAAAGTTCGGACCAATGAGTCATCATTACTCATTAGGTATTGTAGTTTTGATTGGACCTTGAAACGGGTGTATAAATGACAACAGTGTGTTGTAGCTTCGATACGCCTTTGTTGAACGTTTTGGCATAGATTGGGTGTTTGGGAGGTTGACCCCGGCTTACGGCGATCAGACACCCTGCTAATTAACTTGGTAAAATTTGGCAGCATCCCACCATGTTGTCAGAGCATTGGTGGCTCAGTGGTAACGGCCGCGACTTACCGAGTAGTAGGTCATTATAGGTTCTAACCCAGACAGGCGCTTTACCGTTTTTGTTAGCCTGCATCATCCCACTGCTTGCCAATGGCCTCTCCCCATGACTTCCAGCTCTTTCGATCCAGGGCTAAAGTGGACCACTGGTCGTTTGTTTTCTTCAAATCGTCCCGTCATCTTCTACGGGATCTGCTGCGACGCCTTCTAGCCGGCTCAGGGATCCACGTCGTGGTTATTTTGACCCACAGCTACGGAAAATGTGGCCAGCCCAGTCCCACTTCAGCTTAGCGGCTTTTTGAGCAACTTTAGTAATGTGTGTTTTGGAGCGCAGTGTGGTGTTTTGAATATGGTCTGACAATTTGACGCCTAGAATACACAGCGCTCTTTTTAGGGTTCCGTACCCAAAGGGTGAAAACGGAACCCTATTACTAAGACTTCGCTCTCTGTCCGTCCGTCTGTCTGTCACCAGGCTGTATCTCAAGAACCGCGATAGCTAGACAGTTGAAATTTTCACAAATTATGTATTTCTGTTGCCGCTATAACAACAAATACTAAAAACAGAATATTTAAGGCGGGCTCCCATACAACAAACGTGATTTTTTTGCTCGGTATTAATAACGGCAACAGGTAGACGCTTGAAATATTTACAGAATAGCTACTTAGTTGTATATTCACTTTAAAAATAAATAATGAAATTAAAATAAATTAAGGGGGGCTCCCATACAACAAACGTGTTTTTTTTTATATTATGTAGCGTTAAATATTGTACGGTGGTACGGAACCCTTCGTGTGCGAGTCCGACTCGCACTTGGCCGGTTTTTTGTAAATTATTTCATCACCACTGCTCTCAACGGTGAAGGAAAACATCGTGAGGAAACCGGCATGTCCTAGAACCAAAAATTCAAAGACATGTGACACCTTCCAACCCGCACTGGGCCCGCGTGTCTCCTGTTTGCGTGAGGGAGTGTCCTATAAAGGCTGCGCACGGATTCCTCATAATGTTTTCCTTTACCGTTTTGAGAGCTTAATGCAATAAGCTTGGCCCTATTATAAACATCTCTGTCTATCACTCCAGCGAATGCAGGCGTGATGAACAAAAAATCGTTCTAATGTAATTCATTTAGCCTTGTACACAACATAGCGACTATATGTTGTCATTATGTGTTGTGTTATACAATGGCCCCGTTATTATTACTTTGGTCATGATGTTGTCCGAGGTAAACGTATGTATTTTATAATATGTTGGGTGTTAGGGGCTAGATAGGAAATGTTATTTATTTATTTATTTACTAGCTGACCCGGCGATCTTCGCTTATCTTCGGTACTTCATATTTGTTGACAGGCCTACACTATCCCCCCATACCTATGAACACTGTGATTTGAAAACATTGTAAAATTAAATTAATTTTAGTAGAGTAACCGTGGAGTTACAGGAAGGCATAAAGAATTGGCGTAGTTTCGAAGTAAGGAATCATTGAATCATAGTGAATTACGGCCAAGAAGCTTATAGGTAAAAATGGAGACAACACTCTAAATATCCAAGTGAAAACGACTGTGGTCGGACGCTCTCTTTCTAAATACATACATATGACAAAGAAAGCAGATATCACTGTCTCGTTCTTATGTGTGTATTTAGAAAGAGAGTGTCCGACCACAGACGTCTTCACTTAGGTATTCATAGTGTTGCCTCCACTTTTATCTATAAACTTCTTGATTACGGCCCTGCAGGGGTGATGAAACGGACTGCTCACAATAATGAGTAATTTGCGATGGTTCGTCACGTCTTTGGAGAAATCGGTGACGTTTCTCAAAGCGACAGAGGTTACTAATTGCCTCGTCTCGATGTAGTATCTAATTGATTTGCTAATTAGACTCTGTTTTTAGCACTGATTAATTCGTCACAAGATAAAAATAAGAAGCTGTCGTAACAACAAATCTTCTATTGTGAGCTCGTGGCTTGTTTACTGCGTTGGAACCGGCTAATAAATTATTTACTTATGGAGAGCAGTGGTGCCCCAGTGGTAACGGCCGCGACTTACGAGTTGTAGGTCGTAGGTTCGTACCCAGACAGGCGCTTTACTTGTAAATTATTTCATCACCACTGCTCTCGAAACGGTGAAGGAAAACATCGTGAGGAAACCGCCATAACCTAGAACCAAAAATTCGAAGACCTGTGACATCTTCTAACTGGTACTGGGTCCGCGTGGTGAATTACGGCCTGCCCCCTCTCACAGAGAGGAGGACTGTGTCCCAGCCGTGGGAACATTATAAGCTGACTAGCTTCAGCCCGCGACTTCGTTCGCGTGAAACTTCTTGTTTCCCCCGAGCCACCCCGTCGTATCGCATCACCCGCCCGCGCTATCACTTAACGTTCTTATTGACTTTTTTTTCTTTTTGCTCGGCTCCTAAGGGTCATAGCATGATGTTAAATAGCCTATAGCCTTCCTCAAGAATTGGACTATCAAATGCAAGAAGAATTTTTCAAATCCGACTGGTAGTTCCAGAGATTACCCCCTACATACAAACTTACAAACTTTTACCTCTTTATAATATTAGTGTAGATTATGTTATGCTTGCTAAATTACTAATGATATCTTCTCCATTGTTGCAGTGTTGTGCATGATTTCAAGAAGAGTGCTGAGCTAGATTTCGTGACGATCTATTAAGTAAGTACTACTATTTTACATTACATAGCTAATGTCTGCTCAAGACAATGTTTCCCATTGATGTTATTTCGACTTAAAGGAATATCAACTTTATGATAATGTAAATTAAGTTGATTTTAGAATACTAGTACTATTGAAAACGTCTTTTTTTTTAAAGTTTGGAGTGCACACTGAACTTTATGTGGTGAATGTTAAGGTAGTTTTTCCGAAACCACATTTTGTTTACGTTTTAGGAAAGGAAATTGCAAACGTAGGATAGAAGAGCTCTTTGTGAGTTATTAGTAGGTCGTTCGGGGCGTACTACCACCGCGCCGCGCCGGTGTCATTACAATATGTAGATGACGCATTTCAGTGTGGTCTCTGGGATAACAACCAATGAGACATATGTATTGCTTACTGCTGTTAAATAAAATACCCTTAACGAAGCCGAGAGTCACTTGTTTTTCCTCTTGAGTTTTTTTTTTGTGCTGACCGCCAAAAGATTCACCGGTGAAGCTCGACATGAACTACATGGCGGCGATGTCAAAGATGATAACCACCCATCTCTCCACTAGCCCAATGCTTACTCTAGGATGCATATCCAGTACGGCTCTTAAATCCCTCGGCACGTCTTCCCTACCATTACTGCGCTCTTCTTCATATGCAATGGTTGGTGTAGCATCGTGAACATGAGGCTACAGGAGCTAGTGCGAATCTTGGGGCTCATACGATTAATCGAGTCTGGTTTAACCACGCTGGGGTCGGTGCAATTCATTCATTCATTCATGGACCATACCTTCCGGTTACGGAGATATTGAGGGCCAAAGTTACAACATTTTTCAAATGTTTTTTTTTTACTAAAAAAAGTCTGTAATGTTATACAGTTATAACTTTATATCAGTACTCCCACGATCCCTATGCCGTGGTGTGCACCCATAAGCACTATGGTGGTTTACGTGGGTTAGATTGCGAACGTAAACAGTGAATTTTCACTCCAAAAATAAAAGTGGTTTGAAGTGGTTTCTTAGTGGTGCGCGTCCCGGCGGCGGCGGCGTGGCAACGTGGCCATAGTAAATGTATGTATTTATTGGGATTTCGGTAATATTTCAATAAGACACGTTAGATTTCTATATAAGCGATATTTATTATAGAGCACAAGGGGCATGACATTGTCTACACCAAAAAGGAAATATGCAAAAGCGCCACCCGCATCATAAAACGGAAACTAAATGCATATGTCTACGAAGAAACTCTAACAGAATGTTTACTAAGACATCTATCTTATAAATTTATATTTATTCAACAGTATTGCTTCTTTGGAATCGTCATCTCGTTCAAGTCTTGTCGACGCGACGAGCCCTAAAAATGATTCAGTCATATCACGGTTCCCGTTAATAGCAATGTCTCCAAGTAAAAATGCCGACATCCATTCGCCTCTAGTCGGTCTGGAAGCCGACCACAATAAAACTAGACAAACGGTGATAGACTCAAAGGTGATTGGCAATCGATACATCACTTGGACGCGTTGCGCGCGAGCTCGCGTGACATAAAGGTACGATTCCACCAGTGTGCTGAACTGTGCGGCACTGTAATGCACAGTGTACGACACAAATGTTTATTCTGGTCGACTCACTCAAGCAAACAATAACAAATTGTGCGCGAACATTGTAGAAATGTTCGCGCACATCTGCATACTTTTATGCGCGCACACATGCATGCAGTGGACTCGCGTCGACGCGTACACACTTGCTGTTCGCGAACTCAGTCTTGCTTCCGCTACCGGAGAGAAAACATTTATTTGTCCGCGCACATTGCCCCGATTAGACCCGAACACACGAACCTTCGCCGGCTCGGTACCGGGTCCCATCGGACCCAAGAATGACGACATACGACACCCTACATTGATTAAATTATGTATAAATATTTATTATGCTACCCATCAAATCTTACGAATGTGCATTAATTAAAAGAGATGGATAAAAAACTTATATGTTAACGCCATTAAATTTTTCATATTTAGCGCGCAAGTTTATTAATTTACCTTTATTCGTTTAATCGTTACTTGGCCTTTATATTGAAACTGAATCAATAACTAAGTACCTTTGACCATAGTCATAAATTGAATTTTGCGGCGAATTGTTTCTATATTTAAATCTACGATTTGAATTTATAATAATATTTGGAATGCGCTCGCCGTTCAAAATTATTTTTATTTATTGTACAATTATTTATTTTTGATAAGTTTGCTACAGAATGCCCAGTGAACACTCTGCTCAGTGAACATGTTCGTGCACAAGTGTGCTACACTGTGCGCTTACAAAAATAACGCACAGCTTTGCCGGTGGAAACAGAGACTAACGGATCTGCAGCTCAGTACGTGCACTGTTGGAGTTCTGCACAAAATGTTTGTGAACCAATGTGCTGCACAGTATTTTGGTGGAATCGTACCTTAATGTTCTAATTCCGAGTCGCTATAGCGTCGTGCTATAAAACATAGCGTTGATTGCCACACAGCGAGGCGTCTTTAAAAGCTTACTAGCTTCTGCCCGCGACTCCTTCGTCGTGAAAGGGCTTTGAAGATCCGTGGCTTAAAGGACCTACTGTCGCGCCAACTTTTTATATTTTCAAAATGGCGGTCACGCATTTAACCTGTATAAATCGATAGCGGACATTAATGCAAACAGAAAACGTAATAAGACCAAACCCCATAAAATGTCACGTTTGCGAGATATTAACGCTTACATCTTGTTGTATAGATGTTTGAAATATTCACTCTGAAAGCTTATAGTAAACAAACATCTATGTAAGTAACAAAAATAACAAGATCTAAGCAAGTTCAAAATATGGAATTATGGATGTCACGTGATGAACTTTGAGCGTTAATATCTCGAAAGCGTGACGCCTTAAGTTTAATCCAATTATAAGTTCCTTTTGCATTGATGTCAGCTATCGATTTATATAGGGTTCATGCGTGGCCGCCATTTTGAAAAAAAGTCAAAATTGCGCGACAGTAGGTATGCCAGTCTCCATAAAAATCGTTAAAAAATTGACTAGAACAAAAAAAAAAGATCTGCAATAGCTACAAAAGTGCACGAGCAATAAACATAATATTGATTGCGACAGGCCGGCGTCGGTTCAGACGTAGACTAGCAATAGAATGGTAGACGCGACACTTTGTTTAATGGTATTCATAGCTTGCATGATGTTGTGGCATTACAAGTTGATGTTATCGTGCCTTAGTCGACGGATTTGGTTATAGTAATCGTTTATAAGCGTTTTTTGAAACTGCTATCAACAGTAAGCTTTTTGTTCAATAAACCAATCTGCCTAGCCTTTTCCCAACTATGTTAGGGTCGGCTTCCAGTCTGACCGGATGCAGCTGAATACCAGTATTTAAACATGGAGCGACTGTATATCTGACCTCCACAACCCAGTTGCCGGGTAACACGATACCCCTTGGTAACATTGGTTGTCAGACTTCTGATTACCTGTAACAACTGTCAAGCATGTTTTAATGACAGCCGGGAACAACGGCTTAAGGATAATCGATACATGATCTCCCAGCCACTTTATCGCTAGATGGCGGCACATTCGCACTTCGAACATTTTCAATTTTTACGCCTAACTCAGAAAGCTTTGCGAAACAACTTTGTTATATGCGTCAACTAACGCATTAACATAATCTTTTTAGATATTCACTTTGCTTGTTAACTCGTCTCATACAAAGATTTGTACCCCTAAACATTTAGCCGTTTCACTTTATATCTTTACTATGTCTTTACACACACATGTACAGTTACACACTACGTGTATAGTTTTACTTGCGATGGAACTAGATGGCGTTGTATTCATAAACTTGGTTTGTGAACTTGTTTTCCAGAGGTGGCGTTAATTAAAATAAAATATTTTTACGAAAATATTTTTATGACTGTCCATCATTCTCTAAAGAAAAGCGTACTTTTTATAGTAAAAACCGAAGAAAAGAATACTTGATTGCTACAAGGGTTGTCAGTTGCTTATTCAATTATTCTAAGGGTGCTTTTGTAGTGTGTTAGGGTAGGTTTAGGTTTAAAAATAATAATAAATCCCCTGACCGATTTCGGTCACGGTGGCCAATTTCAAAGAAGATTAGCCAGGTTTGCAGGAGATATTATAGTGCACAAGTGTGTGCGCAAATACAGGTGCACTCTGTGTTCCTTTACTCTCATAGTTCGATGGGACGGCAATCCGACACGACAGGAGAGAGAACAGGCGCAGGACCAACGGCTTTAGGTGCTTTCCGAGGCACGGGGGTATTACGCCACCAATTTCCAAACTCCGGGCAAAAAAAAAAAGAAAAAGAGTAAAGAAACTCCTAACGGGAAAGACCCAATTTAAATAACACTGTCCGACCTGAGAATCGAACCCAGGACCCCTTGCACGGCAGATGCACTTGTGACCACGAAACCAACGGGACAGTTAAGATTTGTTGTATAATTAAACGCTACTATAAAACAAAATATACGAGGGTGAATCAAAAAGTTCTTAGAAATGCATATATATAAAACCTTTTTGGGAGAAGTTCGATATTCAAATTTAAGAGCGTCTATTACACAATATTTATGCAAACTGTCACTTGTTTTTGTCAGTTCGTTCGCATGTAATAAATTTTTATGTGCAGCGAGTTGCTAAAAACCCGAAATTATGGATAAAAGTGAGTTACGTGCGGTGATAAAATATCTCAGTTTGAAAAAAATGTCTACGAAGCAAATTTTTTCGGACATTCAGCAGACATTAGGGGATGATGCTGTACCCTATTCTACGGTTGCGTACTGGGTAGCTGAATTTAAAAGAGGTAGATCAAGCTGTAAAGATGACCCGCGTTCTGGGCGGCCTTCAACCTCCGTTACGGAAGAAAATGTCAAAAAGGCTGAGAGTTTGGTTTTGGAAGACAGAAGAATAACTATAAAACATATAGCTGAGATCCTAAAGATATCATTTGGTAGCGTTCAATCCATTTTAATCGATTCACTGGGGTTCAAAAAAGTGTCGGCAAGATGGTTGCCACGAATGTTAACCGACGAAAACAAAAAGCGACGTTTGGAATTTTGTAAGCGTAATCTCGAAATGTTCCAGCGTGATTCAGATCATTTTTGCCGTCGCCTTGTTACCATGGATGAAACGTGGGTTCACCATTTCGATCCTGAAACAAAGAGACAAAGCATGTCTTGGAAACGACCATCCTCTCCATCCATTAAGAAATTTCGAGTTACTCCTACCGCTGGCAAAGTTATGGGCTCAGTGTTCTGGGATAGTGAAGGAATCCTTTTTATTGATTACATGCCAAAAAGCCAGACGATTACTGGACCCTATTATGCAAATTTAACCCCGAAAGTGCGTGAAGCGGTTAAAGAAAAACGTCGTGGAAAACTGTCATTGGGCGTGTTGTTTCTTCAAGGTAACGCTCCTGCTCATCGATCAGAAGTTGCTCTCAATGAAATCCGCTGTGCTGGCTTCAACCTCCTCAACCACCCACCATATTCACCGGACTTAGCCGCAAGTGATTTCCACTTATTCCCAAAATTAAAAGAGGAAATTCGTGGAACAAAATTTCACGATAATGACGCGGTCATGGCTGCCGTAGAGGAGTTTTTCGAGTCAAGAAAAACATTTTTTTTCACAAGGAATAAGGAAGTTAGAAACGCATTATTTTAAATGCATTGCATTGGAGGGAGATTATGGAGAAAAATAAAATATTTTTGTTTACATCTTGGCATTTTTTAATATTGATTCCAAGAACTTTTTGATTCACCCTCGTATGAAATGTTTATTTGAGTCGTGCGCGAGAGATGCAGCGGCGCAACGCGCGGCGCGGGCGACGCGAGGCGCGGCGAGGGTGCGGCAACGATCATCGTATCAATTCCGCGAATTTCGGTCGTAGCGTAGGTATAATAATGTATCATTCAACCGCAGCCCAGCAGCCCAGCGTGCCCGCCGCCGCCACAGGCAGTGTACAGACGCGTGAAATTATTAGGCCGTGTACACACGGTTGTGGGTATTTAATTATTAGTGTAATTTTATTACTGTTGTGTGTATGTGTATGTATATGTATATAAGTGTTATGTGTAATATGTATTATGTGTTTACTATTTACGTGTGTTTGTATGTTTAGCCTAAAAACCAACAACTTCACATACACCAGCGTCCACTCGAACCAACAATTCCAATTTCAAATGAGAAAATGAAAAAAAATCAGCTGTTCCCTACATTTTGACGAGTTACCTATACGAACATAAATGTAGGGAACAGCTGATTTTTTTCGCGATTTCAGGTTTGGTCCCATAGTAAAAAAAATTGTTCATAATGATGAGTACAATGACCATGTTAGTGTTGTTCCAATAACCCTGTATATACTTATACTATATTATATCCATACTAATATTATAAATTCGAAAGTAACTCTGCCTGTCTGTCTGTATGTTACCTATTCACGCCTAAACCACTGAACCAATTTAGAAGAAATTTGGTAGGTATAGAGATAGTTTGAGTCCCGGGGAAGGACATAGGATAGTTTTTATCCCGATATTCCCACGGGATCGAAACTTATGCGGGTGAAACCGCTGGGCGCAGCTAGTTGCAAATAAAGTTTATTGAACTCTTCTCTCTCTTCGATAATTGAGCTTTGTTGGTACCGACTTTGTTTTGAAGAAATTTCTATACATCTTTTATTACTTATTTACACCCTAAGTTACATTAAAATTAGCAAGGAAAAACCGGCCAAGTCCATGTCGGACCACAATGAAGAGTTCCGTAGTTGAAATGAATTTATCCCAAGAACAAGCTTAACATTGTAGTTGAAAATCATGTTCTCCCATACATTGCAACTAAAAGTTGGTCGACTATTACTCGTAAAGTCTACTCAGCTGTGATTTTGATTTCGTGACATATACTACTGCCGTGAATTTTAGTATTTCTTCTAGTATTTCACAAACGGATCCCTGAATCGAAAAATGATTATCACAATCCCGCAATATTTTTGAAAGACCTATCCAGTGATACCCCACACCACGGGGTAGACGAGAGAAAAAAAAACATTCCCACTTTACGTGTACAGGAGGTACCCTAAAAATAATTGTTTTTCAAGATTGTATTTTACCACTTTGTCGGCGTGATTAATATGTATATCCTTGCCAAATTATAGCTTTCTAGTACTAAGAGTCTCTGAGCTAAGCTGCGGGCGGACGGACGGATTGTCTGACGGTCATGGCGAAACTATAAGGGTTCCATGTTGACTACGGAACCCTAAAAAAAACGAATCTTTCTTAGCTCATAACTTTTTAATGCTTCTCATTTTACTATTTTGCTTCCGCACATACAAAATGAATAAAACTAAATAAGAAAAAACGATATAATGTTTAACTTTGGATGTACAGACGCCAGCAAATCAAACTAGGTACTTACTACAATCTGTCAAATTTCATTAATGGATTTTCTACATTATCGCTAAAGTATTAGATTCAAGGTTGATTGGGAAAATTTTACAGTTTCGGGTAGCTTGATGTGCTGGCGTCTGTGCTATGTCAAACGGTGGAGTACCTAATAAATTCCTGAAATTTGTAAGTATGGAAATATTTCGGCTAGTGTGCTCATAAACTTTATAGATGATAAGTACGTTCATTATTACAGTAAGTAATATCGAACCCAGGGTAGATCACAGATAATTCTATCACAAAGTAAAGCATTTTTTCTCACTTCATGATTAAATTGATAAAATCTAACTGCGCGGGCAGAGCCACCGCGCCAGCCTTGTAAGAAAAAAAATTAACAAAAAAAAACCGCCTTCCAAAAAAAAAACTACTAAGTCGAAAATAACTTCGGTGTCTTTAGTACCTACTTTAGTTTTTGCCTCCGACTTCCGAAAATAAAGGTTTTTTCGCCTAGTACCTACCTAGTGTTTTTTTTCAGTCGGTATTTTTTTTAAATTAAATAAATCTCGCTTTTTAGTGGGTCTGTTTATAATTTATCTAAGTTTCAATAGCCTAATGTCAACTTGCTTATCGCCTTTTACAAAATATTGCTTTTCCCGATGCAGGGACGTTAACTGTTGAGGAGTTCTCCTGGTATTTCACCATCAGCTCCATTTCACCATTCGCATTGTGACGAGCATGATTAATTGCTTAGCAACCATATTAAAGTAATCGAATCGCAACCCGTGAAATACTTATTATTGAGTAGTTCCAGTGGCCATCAGTCATGTGGTCTTCATCATCAGTTCCACATCACCAAATGGCGCTTTCCGAACGCAAATACACGCAAATACACGAGTTACCTACTGTAAAAAATAGGTACCCAAATCGCTATAGGTGTGCTTATAATATTTTAAGAGTTCCTTCGATTTCTCCAGGATCCCATTATCAGATCCTGACTTGATGACAATGGGACCACCTGGAAAGTATACCCTTTCAAACAAACAAAGAAGTTTTCAAATCGGTCTAGCCGTCTTCGAGTAATTGGGTAACATGCATAAAAAAATAAAAAAAAGATTCCGACAAACTGAGAACCTCCTCCTTTTTTTGAAGTCGGTTAAAAATTGCATACCTACGCTTCGCAACCATCGATCAAGTGATCGATGTTCGCAAAAACTAAACTTGTCAACAAAATCACGCATAATAATGCCAGTGCGACGGTTGACTACAACGCCATCTAACGATCAAGATCAACTGTTGTTGATAACCATAGCAAAAATGTATGTTCTGCTTCTCGATGGTTCTTTGAAATATCCTGCAGAGGGCGTGTTCCGGCCGCGCACACATAGAAAAATTTATCGATTTTATCAGGCCTAGATATCCTGTAAATAGTGTTTTTTTTATAGGTTTTTGTCGATATGCGTCAATAATAAGTCATAACAACTTAATATACGTGCTTTTATTCTGCAAAAATCGTTTATATTTCGAGATTTGTACCCCGAAAGAATGTATGAAAAAGTGTCAGTATCCAATCACCTTAACGTGCTTTCTGAGTTTTGTTAACGCTGAAGTGTGTGCAGAATTTGAACTTCTTTACTTTTCAATTAAAAGTAATAGGGGGCGAGCCTATTGCCATTAACCGGGCACAAATCTAGACTCCGCGCTACTAACAGATGGGAAAATCCAATAACACTTTACTCGACTCAAGAATTGAACCCAGAATCTCTTGCTAGCCAGTAGCGCTTGCAACCAACGAGTCACGTATCACATCTCTTAACCAAAATAATCTTTGACTCTCCCCCTTCGTTTTCTAACGAGGCTTGAAAGTCAGCGAGTTTTTATTGCAGCTAGGGTGAGGGTAGGAATAACATTTATATACGGCGCTACCGAGTTATGACTACCCTCATTTAGTATCGCAGAAGTGGGTAGTGCCAGTGCGACGCAATTAGTGCGGTTTGAAGTCTGTCTGAAGTGTAGAAATACTACGTCTGGTTTTTATGAATGGACTAGTGCGCGAGTAATGGTGTTTATTTGCATCTTGGTGGTGGCCAAACGCCGCGACTCACGAGTTTTAAGTCGTAGGTTCGAACCCAGACAGGCGCTTTACTTTGTGTGTGTTATTTCATCACCACTGCTCTCATAACGGTGAAGGAAAACATCGTGGAGAAACCGGCATGTCCTAGACCCCAAAATTCGAAGACATTTGACATCTACCAACCCGCACTTGGTCCGTGTGGTGGATTATGGTCTATTCCCTCTTACCGAGAGGAAGTCTGTGTTCCAGCAGTGGGAACATTATAGGCGGATTATGATGGTTTGTTTCTTGACTTTTGTGACGAACAGGCGCTTTGGCAAGCTAGAATTATGTAGCAATATCTTCAGAATGGCTTGACTTCTGGGTATAGACCACAACTGAACTGTCTCGTAGAGACCTGTCTGCTATATTGGCTAGTTGTGATATAACAATAGACAATAGCATAATCACCGAGACAGACCCAGGAGAAGATGGCGGGACGAGCTTGACGCCTATGGTCCACACTTGCTCAAGACAGGGAGGAGTGGAAAGGAGTCCACTCACACCCTGTTCCACTGGACAGCATAAGCTAAAAATAAATAATAGCTAGCTATTGCCCGCGAGTTCGTTTACGATCCAGGATGAAAAGAATGTTCCTGAGCCTATGTTCTTCTCTAGGTCATGGTTTATCCGTGTGCCAAATTTTATCCAAATCAGAGTTCTGATTCACAACCATACGACAGGCTATCGTATCGAAAACCTGACATTTCGATTACCTGATTTGACTTGCCCTCAACAACAAATAGCTGTTGGAAGAATAGCGGGCGTCTATTTGATTTAAACTGACAAAATTTTCGGGTTTTGGACTTGTAAACAGCGTTTAGAAGACTCCTACGATAACAATGATTAATGTTCGATACGATACGGAAGCGTATCGAGTGTTTGTGAATAGCTATGCAGTTCAGTTCAGCCATTTTAGCGTGAAAGCGTAACATATACAAACAAGCTTACTTTAGCATTTATAATATTAGTTAGGATGATCACCACATATCGCATAAGAGAAATCAGCTGTTCCTCCCCCTGACACGGCTACAATGCCTACAATCAATCAAGTAAGCCAATAAGTTCAATATAATAAATTAAACAATAATAATGAATGTGTCAATTAACTTACATAACACAATCGCCGACGTACATAATAATGTCATAATCGTTAAATTAATTACAGTCGTTAAACGCTTTTAATTAGCGCTCTACAACCGCATTTAAACTTAATTGCGGATATAAAGACGGAAGACGTCCGCTCGGAGCGGAGAGCGATCGATGAATGTCGAATTGTGTTCGGAGTTTCGGAATTCAAAATTCGTATTACAAATTACCCATTAATCGTAAATAGAACACACTGTGTTCTATTTATGAGTTTTATGCGTTGTTTTGTGATGGCGGCTTTTAAGAAATCGTTTTTTTTTAAGTCAAGAGGTTTCTTGCTATATTTTAGCAGATAAAATGGCCTCTATTGGTGTGGAATATGACTGAAGGAGTAAAGGCGCAGTGGTGGCCCAGTGATAGGGATTCTGACTTACGTTTGTAGGTCGTGGGTTCGAACCCAGGCGCAGCAGGCGCTTTACTTTGTGTAATTTATTTTCATCACCACTGCTCTCAAAACGTTGAAGGAAAACATTGTGAGGAAACCGGCATGTCCTAGAACCAAAAAATTCGAAGACATGTGACATGTACCAAAACTGCACTGGCCCCGTGTGGTGGGTTATGGCCCATTCCCTCTCACAGATAGAAGGCCTATGTCCCAGCAGTGGGAACGTTATAGGCTGATTATGCTGGAGATACTAAAACTGTTAGGGACTTGTGGCCGGCTCTAAAGTCTGCCGGCGAGGTGATACCGGGCTCTATGAACACACCTCTGCCGACCCATTCAGGGAACATAATATGCGTGATGCAATGCCATGAAAATACTCGAGAATGAGACCGGAGATTGGTAATAATCTCAAACGATATAACATGTGTTACTTATTAGTGATCCTGCAATCGTTTCATGAATTCAGTTCAATACTGAGTGTTGCGCCGGATGTTAAAATGTTTGATTAATTAATAAATACAATACATATCGTTATGTCAATCATTATCACATCAATTCTCTAAGGAAGAGAAGTTTGTTTTAACCCTGTCATCATCATCTGTCTAGCCTTTTCCCAACTATGTTGGGGTCGGCTTCCAGTCTAACCGGTTGCAGCTGAATACCAGTGTTTTACATGGAGTGGCTGCCTATCTGACATCCAGAACCCAGTTACTGGGTGACATAATACCCCTTTGCAAGACTGGTTATTGTCCGTAACGACTGTCAAAGATCTTCGAATGACAGCCGGGACCAACGGCCGAGGTACGGAGGGGTCTCGATATGTAATAGGTGTTCACCCATCACGAACCGGCCGCGGCAAGCGTAGTTTAACCATCACCTTTAAGAAATACAGGCACCACATAGATTTTGATTTTACTTTCACGACAAAGAAATAAACTCCTGAATGCTAATGAAGGAAGTAACAGCAATCAATTAATTTAAAAACATATTACAAAACGGATCCATTTATAACAAGTCTTTATAATTATATAAATGTGCGAGGAAGCGTGAATCCTTCCTGCTTTCAGATCAACGGATAAAATAAATACATTATAACACCAAGAGTGCAGTCCGATTCAAACTTTACGGCGGCTCTGAGGTGCGCTACACGCTGCGCAGTACCTCCTCCCTCACCCCCGCTGACAGGTGAATTTGTTACTGCGCAGCGACTCGCCTCCTGTTCCGAGCCGCCATAAAATTTTGAATCGGGCTGTACCTACGCTTAGATGGTTTGGTCATGTTGAGAGGATGAATGAATGAAATGCGATTAGCAAAAAGTATTTACAAGGCAGACGTGAGTGGAAACTCCGGGAGGGGACGCCCTGGGAGGACAGATATTGACCTTGTTGGTGATTTTCTTTAGAAAGCTCAGGTTTGTAGTACTTGCAACCAGCGTGCGTGTATGACCAGATCTCAGACCAATAAAAAAGTACCAGATGTATGAACGTAAACAAGGCCAAACGAGTATGTAAGGATCGTAGAGTTTCTGCCTTAGCGTTTCTTGACCACCCGTAACGACTGTCAAAGATCTACGAATGACACCCGGGACCAACGGCTTAACTATCTCTCGTCTTGGTATGTAAAGCATGGTCACCCATCCACCGACCGACCTCGGCAAGCGTTGCTTAACTTTGAAGGTAGGACCCGCGCGGCTGTTTTTACTTAGCCACGAGCCCCTCACTCGTTTGACGATAGTGCCCGCTTATTAATTTCTTTAAAAAATGTCACATTACTAACCTAACCTGCGCCAGAGCACCTATAAATTCTGTCAGTCTACCCTACATTCCGTGCAGCGCGGATGCCCCCCGCGCGCCTCATATCCGTGCGTAATTGACCACGTCCTGCCGACGGAGCTTCCTGCCCACCGCTCGAGCGCTACGCGTGAATATATGTGTCTGTTGCATAATGTGTGTGTGTGTACTTACGGTATTTAGAACAGGAGAGGTGCTCAGCACAGTACAATGAGCATAATGTTCCCACTCCTAGGACACAGCACAGGCCTGCTCTCTGTGAGAGGGAGTGGGCCGTAAGTAATCCACCACGCGGGCCCAGTGCGGTTGGGTAGATGTCACATGTCTTTGAATTATTGGTTCGGCTTTAACGGCGAAATTTCGGTGTAGGTACCCTTCGGGGTATACAAAGTCAAATAATTTATTTCAAACTAGCTGCGCCCCGCGGTTTCACCCGCATAAGTTTCGATCCCGTGGGAATATCGGGAAAAACTATCCTATGTCCTTTCCCGGGACTCGAAACTATCTCTATACCAAAATGCATCTAAATTGGTTCAGTGGTTTAGGCGTGAAAAGGTAAAATACTACAGACAGACAGAGTTACTTTCGAATTTATAATAATAGGCACAATAAAAATGACGGGAATTGGCCTTTTGGTGCCATGTTTTAACTATAGCAGAGATATAAATAGCAAAAATGAGTCATTTTAAATTATTTCTGCTTTAGAAGTGTAAAATTGGGTCTTCTTTTTCCGAAAATTGATTCCAGTCGCCTCTTCCAAAAGGTAGTTTCTTATGGAGAAGAATGGGCAAGAAACTCCACCGGTACACTTTTAAAATGTTTTATTTACAATTGAATTAGCAACCAGTTTGATTTTGTCTAGACTCTAGATTGTCCTATGGAGCAGGATACAAGCGTTAAGACTACGGGAACAAACTGAGGGGTGGTACCGCGAACTCCTCAAAAAAGGTTTGTTTACTTTTCAAAGGAAAAGGGTGCACATAAAGAAAGTGCTATAAATAAATTAGAATAGGTAATGGGCAGCCCTACCTGTCTGTTACTTGTTATCTCATGAATATGTTAATAAATTGTCACTTGACGGGGTAGTGGGCTCAGTGAGAGCGGTGAGCGGGAATTATAGTTTATAGAGAGTCGCCCGCCATCTTGGATTTTCATTATAGTCTCGCTATCGGTTTAAGCAACCTCGAGAACCATGAAAATGACATCCATGACAAAAAAAAATAGTTTTTGAAGCAGCCATCTTGGATTCTCATTTTGCCATCTCCGTCTGGGCCTGCCGAGATGTGCGGGATCCCCTGGGTCGTAAGTTTGGCACATTGATCGAATGACAGGCGGCAGATGTGTCTACCCAATTCCACTTAAGCGTGGGCCGTGGCGCTGGCGTGACAAGTGCAGCTTACCGTACTCAAAAGCGTGAAACGCAAATAAATATTCTATTCTATTCTATCACCTCTGATCGGGAAACCGGTCGTGTCTCAAGTTACTTTACTGTTCGAGGCACGTGTGCTTTTAAATAACAGCGTCTCCAAACTTCCGCTCACCGCTGCCGCTGACACCGCGCCCCACGCTCCGTTTAAACCTGACATTGACATTAATTCCGCTATGACATCACTCTGACATAAGACCAGTCAACATTGTCACTGTAAATCCGCCACACAGTGATGCTAAAAACAACTTATTTTTATGTCCACTGCTGATAGCTAAACATATATGTATACAGAATTTGCGAAATGTGAATGTCAGTGTCTATACACCTCTGGCTATCTCTTCTAGGAATGTTGGCGTGAAGACATGTTGTCGGATAACTTACCTATAGGCTGAGCCTAAACGGAAGATCCTGGTTATTACTCCCATTAGGCAAAGGCGCGATATAATGTATACATAATCAGCCTATAACGTTCCCACTGCTGGGACACAGGCCTCCTCTCGGTAAGAGGGAATGGGCTGCCGCCACGCGGGCCCATTGCGGGTTTTTAGATGTCACGTGTCTTCGAATTTATTAGTTCTAGGACATGCCGGTTTCCTCACGATGTTTTAGTTCACGTTTCGGGAGCAGTGGTGATGAGATAATTTACACAAAGTAAAGCGCCTGTCTGGGTTCGAACTTACGACCTTCTCGGTAAGTCGTGGCCATTAACACTTGGCCACAATCGCTCTCGTAATTATGTATGGGCTGCATGTATTATTTTTCCACCTTGTTAGTACAATCGAGTGATTGGATGTAACGGCATTAATTGACACTTTGCACATGATGGCATACTCGTACTTGAAGTGTGGAGGGGCTCATGGCTCGTCCGTCAGGTAATCCTAAACTAACTACTGTACCTTTAGCGCTTTGTGAGTGCATCGTGCTCTGATCAATTTGGCTAATCGCTAAGAATAGGTTTTTACTGAGACAGCTCTTTTTGTTTTCGTATTTTTTTTGTTTCTTTACAATTTTTTCATTTCGATGGTCCCTATTAACAATGTCGGTTCTGCAAAAAGACTACTGTTCAGTGGAGCAGTTCAAAGTTTGTTTTGGCGATAAAAAAAAAATATAAGACTGTGGATGTTCAAATTTGTATTGATTGTTTATGTATTGTTTACTTTGTACTGACATAGACAAAATATAGAATTGCCAAAACAAACTTTGAACTGCTCTAATAAACAGTAGTCTTTTTGCAGAACCGACATTGTTAATAGGGACCATCGATTTGGTTATATGGAAAGACAAACTGGAATTTTAAAGGACATTATTCATTTCGTACCCAATAATTAAAGTCCAGCCAGATAGTCCTGACCGACACTAATTTTTGCGTATAAAATGTTCGACACTTGAATGACACATGTCGTTTCGGGTAAAACTGAACACCCATTTTCCTAAGGGATTTTTGTATTGAAATTTAGACAGGACAACGTCTGTCGGGTCAGTAAGTAGTGGATAAAAGTCACAGGATGACCTAGTGGCGGGGGCAGACAGCTGATTACAACGACATTGACATTAATTGGCACTTATGACATCACACGTAATCTGGAGTCAGGGATAATGTCACGTAGGAAGAGTAAGTGGAAGAATTTAAAGGACATGATTAGTAGTGGTTATCTCCGTCTATGATATCTGCAAAGCCAAATACGTTCAGTTCTATCTAGCCTGTATCGTCCTACTGCAGGGCAAAGGCAGTGGCGTGCATTGGTTTTCAGAATAGGTAGGCACTAGGCCGGATCTAGTCTAGGCAAACGCGGTCACTAATCAGAAAAAAAGTGAGATCAAAAGTGTGATTATTTGAGTAGGCATGCCTACTTAAGGTTTCTTTGGTCAACTGGACCCGCGGGTCCAGTTCGAGTGGGTCCAGTTGACCAAAGACTCATAAATTGCGAAGGTCGAACGTCATGGTATTACGCGTGAGACTTACGTATTATTAATTTTGTCGTATTAACTTGAATGAATTAAGACCAATGACAATGTGCGAATAGTACGGGAGCCGAGTAGGCCGTCCGGCGACTGCCTACTGCCGCGCCTGTTTGTATGAAGATTTTATTTTTGTTAGGTATGATAATTTAGTAAGTTTCTTAATTGTGGGGCACACACTCTAAAATATAATTGACAGGCTTATGTTGATATATCGAGGTAGGCACTGCTTATATGCCTATATGCAATGCACGCCACTGGGCAAAAGCCTCCCTCTCCCTTTTCCACACAATTCTGCCTTTTGCTGTGTGGTTTACTGACGGCCAGTCTTTTCGGTTCAAACTCGTCTCGCCACCTACACAGGCACGAACCAGCAGCAGGCCAGGTACGTTACCATCTAAATAAATCAATCTGCTTACCCATTTCGACCACTGCTCTTATAAACGGTGAAGGAAAACATCGTGAGGAAACCGGCATGTCCTAGAACCAACCATTCGAAGACATGTCACATCTACGAACCCGCAGTCGGCTCACTCCCTCTCACCGAGAGGAGGCCTGTGTCCCAGCAGTGGGAACATTATAGGCTGATTACGACGTACATTTTACCTCCAAAAACATCGTGATAGGTCTCAACCTTTGAAATCAACAACAATTTAGTCTCGAATATTCGTACGTGTGGCTCAAATGCTTTCAATATTGCAACACACTGATTCATACGTTAATAGCTGCCAAGGACTGTTATGATTACTTACGGAAACACAGTTTAGTATGTGTGCCTAAACAGATTTAGTCCTTTAGCGAGCGGTGTCAAATTGGACATCATTATCGTTATGTGGCTTTGTGGAAAACATCCTGGATTTTTTTATCTTGTGCTAGTTATTTTAAATTGATTGCTGAATGGGTCTGCTCCTGACCTCGATCATGCCTGATGGAAAGCGATGAATGAGGTCTATGATGGTACGAGCGAGCCCAGAAGATGCCTGTTCACTCTTGCTTTGAAGGCAGTCGGGTTAAAAGTGGGAGGGAACACAGACGTCGGCAGAGTGTTCCACATTTTGGCTGTGCGCATGATAAACGAGGAGGAGAAGCGCTGAGTACGACTCGTCGGGATATCAACCAAGTGTGGATGGTACGCTGCAGTACGTCTGGTGGTCCTGTACTAAAAGGGCGATGGTGGGATCAGGTCGTAGAGCTCCTGCTGAAAGTTAGATAAAAAGCAAAGGGGATTGAAGATTTTTTGTATAGAGCCTGGCATACCTACGTGTCCGCCATTTTTTTTTTTTAAATGGCAGACACGCATGAAATCTATAAACCCTCAAAAATATGGATGTCACGTGATCAACTTTGAACGTTAATAATACTTGTGGCGGCATCTACACCGCCACATACGAACTTCGCATCGTAGTGACGTCACGCAAAATCCTGCATCGCGCAAGCAGAGTTTGCCGCGCAACTAGCATAATATATACGACTACCCGATCCGTCAATAGTCGGGCAGTGGCCCACGAGACACATCACGCGTCTGGTCGGAGGATGCTCCCTGCACTATGGAGGATGAGTGGCTTAAATAATCAATAAAATATGCTTGTATATTCTCTGATGCAACTTACTACGTAACCATACCCATCAAAATTATGCAATGATTGATCAGAAAAGTATAATTAAATATATTGCATCACCAATTACCATAGCCGTCTCCATTAGATTTAACTATCTGCGCCCCACGGTTTCACCCGCATAAATGTCGATCCCGTGGGAATATCGGGATAAAAAGTTGCCTATATGTTAATCCAAGGTGTCAGCTACCTCCATACAAAACTTTATCAAAATTGGTCCAGCCGTTTGAGCGTGAAGAAGTAACAAACATATAAACTCACAAACTTTCGCCTTTATAATATTAGTGTGATGGCAAATTCGTTAATTCTGTTATTTGTTACGTGGTAACATTTCGCAATACGCGTTGGTACAAGTTGGAAACTTCTGAATATTACTGATTTAGCCTCTAAAGACAGCTAGACGAGCTGATGTTAACTCTGTAATTTGAAAACGCCAATATATAATGGCGTTTTTAAAAGAGTAACCGTGGAGTTTCTTGCCGGCTCTTCTCCATAGCAAACGACCAATTGGAATCGTGCACCTAGCTTCTGAAGTTCTGACGTTTCAAAAGTGCCCATATAGGTTTATGTGAAACTAGCTTCAGCCCGCGACTTCGTTCGCGTGAAACTTCTTGTTTCCCCCGAGCCACCCCGTCGTATCGCATCACCCGCCCGCGCTATCACTTAACGTTCTTTTTGACTTTTTTTCTTTTTGCTCGGCTCCTAAGGGTCATAGCGTGATGTTACATAGCCTATAGCCTTCCTCAAGAATTGGGCTATCAAATGCAAGAAGAATTTTTCAAATCCGACTGGTAGTTCCAGAGATTACCCCCTACATACAAACTTACAAACTTTACCTCTTTATAATATTAGTATAGAAGTATAGATAAAATATTTTGATTTGATTTTTTGAGGGAATACATTGAATGGTCACCCATTCACGAACCGACCGCGGCAAGCGGAGCTTAACCCTTCGATCGAGCCAAGAAGCCTCTCATAAGGCATAATCAGCCTATAACGTTCCCACTGCTGGGACACGGACGTAGTTACGATAATAAAGATCACCGTGATTTTGCGTGGCAGCAACCCAACCGCAACCTTATGTCGACGAAAATAAAGATCACTTTGCTTTTGACAGTGATGCCAAATCAGTGGTAAAATAAAAGTATAAGGACTATACCCAACATTGATCTTCAAAAACGACGCATAGCATAATCAGCCTATAATGTTCCCACTGCTGGGACACCGGCCTCCTCGCTGTAAGAGGGAGTGGGCCATAATCCATCACGCGGGCCCAGTGCGGGTTGGTAGATATCACATGTCTTCGAACTTTCTCACGAAGTCACGATGTTTTCCTTTACCGTTTTGAGAGCAGTGGTGATGAATAATCCACTAGGCCACCCCTTTTTTTTTATTCAGTAAATATTTCTCTAAACTCGCAGTCGCCGATATCTTTCGCCACCTTCTCACGCTCCATTCTTCAAGCAACACTCTGAGAAAACGAGATACCATCATTACGTCTTTTGTTTTAAAACTAACTCCGCTAAATGTAGACTTTTGTTGCTCGACCCACTTTTGTGATTAGTCTGCGGTGGCAGCTTTCGATTTTGGGTGACTAAGAGCAAGATGTTGCCTTAATGTGGAAGGAGGTAAAGAATAATGGGCGTTTTGGCCGGTATGTCCAATACAAACCACAATACATCAAATGAAAGTTTAGTGTACTCGTATCATAAGTTTAATTCTTACCTATCCTTCGGGCACGTCTTCCCTACCATTACCGCGCCTCCCGGTCTATTCCTTGATATGCAATGGTCGCTGTAGCACCATGAACATGAGGCTACAGGAGCTAGTGCGAATCTTGGGGTTCATTCGATTAATCGAGTCTGGTTTAACCACGCTGGGATCGGTGCAATTCATTCATCATTCATTCATAGTTTAGTGTATCATAAGCATCAATTTTCATTATGAGCAGAAGGCTGTGAAATACCGGGTTAAAGAGATATTAGACCAAGTACCATGTAAACGTATTAGTTTATGACGCTAATGTACACTGCAGTTCTCAATAATATGTACTATTTATTTACTCATAACATTGAGGGGGCTTATGGCTAAGTAATAACAGCCGCACGCGTCGATCGATCAGGCTAAGCTACGCTTGCCGCGGTTGGCCTCTGGATGGGTGATCATTTTTTCATACCAAGACCCTTCCGTGACTCGGAAAGCACGTTAAGCCGTTGGTCCAGGCTGCCATTCGTAGATCTTTGACAGTCGTTATGGGTCGTCAGTCCCTACCCCGAAACTCTGACCACCAGTCTTATCAAGGGGTATCGTATTACCCAGTAACTGGGTTGTGGAAGTCAGATAGGCAGTCGCTGTATGTAAAATACTGGTATTCAGCTGCATCCGGTTAGACTGGAAACCGACCCCAACATAACTGCCAATGCCAGTTACCCATCCGCAGACCAACCGCGGGAAGCGTAGCTTAACCTGATCGATCGATCTGTGCGGCTGTTATTATTTAGCTACGGGCCCCTCTTATTCTCCTGCCCCATTTGTGGTCGGCGCAACGTCTCTCTTCCATAGTTCTCTATTAGTCGTCATCTCATTAGTCACCCCCTTTGAAAACACCCCAATGAAAACACGTTGACCGAGGAATACTTTCTTCTTTATTGGAGATGTTGATAGTTCACAAGATGGCCGCTGACTGACTGACAGCCTTACAATGGTGCTTATTTTATACCCTACTGGCTACTTACAATTCGACATGTGCTGCCCTCTGGTGGTCACGCCCACACGGCATAGTTTACTTAATTGACCAATCAGAGGGCAGCACGAAAAATAAACAGTTACTATCTATCATCAAAACGTTACCGTAACGAGGCCCGTTTCACTATTTTCTTATTTACTTTTGGCACCTCGTTACGGCAACTCACATTACATAACTTATTATGTACATATTCTTATAAGTTATAAATTACATAAACAAACAATCTTATCAGCTAGACATTGACACCAATTGGACACATATAGCTCTTATACGAATTACTCTACTAAGATATAAACACAGGACACTTTATAACGTTCTAATAAGTTAGTCTACTTACGTTTGTCACTGCTACACTTTTTATAACTATTTACACTTAACACTGAGTAATTGTTCTAAGTCTTTTTGTTACACTTTTATCACTGTTTATCACTGTTTATCACTGTCCATTCACAACACTTGACGGAGCTTCGCAGACGGCGTCGCCAACAGTCTCCCCCTCGGTGCGTTGCACCTCATCTCGCAGGGGTGACGCCGCTGGTACTATCACGACCAGCCGGGATGCTGGCCGGCGCAGTACGCCCGCCGAGGTGCGGACGTCGACGATCCGAGTTCTTCCATCTGGCCCGGGGTAGGTCGCGCTGATCTCGCCGCGTGGCCACGAGCAGCGTGGCAGGGTGTGGTCCACCAGCAGGACGAGGTCGCCGACGGTGGGATCCCGATAGTGGGGACCCTGGAAGTAACGGGGCGAGAGCGTAGGGAGGTACTCTCGCACCCATCTGGCCCAGAAGTGGTCGGCCAGGCGCTGGGATGTCCTCCACGATGGAGAACCGATGAGCTCGGTGTCGTCGAATGAGCCGAACATATGGGCTCCGCTGGACCTCCCAAGAAGGAAGTGGTTGGGGGTCAATGCTTCTTCCTCGTTGGGGTCAATGTCCACGGCGAATAGTGGCCGTGAATTGACCACATGCTCTGCCTCGAGCAGCAGAGTGTGTAAGACCTCTTCTTTCGGTCTTCTTTCATGGAGCGTTGCTGCTAGTGCGGTCTTCACGGTGCGCACCAGTCGTTCCCAAGAGCCGCCCATGTTTGGGGCTCCCGGGGGGATGAACCTCCACACTATGCCGATCTCGTTGGTGGCCGCTTGAATGGCCTCTTGAAGCTCGCGACTTGCACCTATGAAGTTGGTGCCATTGTCGCTCATGATGACTCGGGGGGTGCCTCTTCTGGCGATCATTCGCCTCAATGCTAATATCATGGAGTCGGTCGTTAATGATGCGGCCAACTCCAGATGTACAGCGCGCGTCGTCATGCACGTAAATAGGGCGCCCCATCTCTTCTCGACGCGTCGTCCCACGGTGACCAGCAGTGGGCCGAAGTAGTCCACGCCCACGCATGTGAAGGGAGGGCTTGTTTTCGACAACCTTTCTTGAGGTAGGTCGCCCTGCGGTGCCAGTTGCGGTGCTTTCTTCCTTAACTTGCACCACCCGCAGTCTCTTGCCGTCGCTTTGACGATGTTTCTTAGTCCTGGAATCCAGTATCGTTGCCGCAGCTCGTTCATAACTGTTTGATGGTTTCCGTGATTCAGACGCTCGTGTACGTGTTGTACTAATAGTCGAGTGATTCTGTGGCGTCCGTCCAACACGATGGGACTTTTGTAGGCGGCCGTTAGGTACTTGGCCGCGCCTACGCGGGTCGACAACCTCAGCATGCCGTCTTCAAACTTGATGGCGAAGTTCTTAAGCTTGTGGGCTTGGTCGCTCTGTTTCTTCACAGCGGCCAGCTCTTCTGGATAACTATCTTCTTGGACTCGATGAATTAAGAGTCGCTCGGCCTTTTCCACGTACAATGCGGACTTTTGTCGAAGGTTCAATTCTTCGTTTCTTTTCTTCCTGACGAGCGGCTCCTTATCCTTCTTCTGTGCCTTCTTCCAGGCTGGGTCACCTTCTTTTCTGGTGATTCTTCTGGTGCTGAGTGTCTTGTGGGCGATGCTTCGTTTGAAGGCGTCCACAACTTGTAGGAACCTCGCCGTCGCGTGTAGCAGCCTAGTCCAACGTGAGAACCTCCCCGGCTCTGGAACGATGACGGGCGCGACTTTCCTCACGCTCAGCGTGACGGCGTTCGGCTTCTCTTCTCTGGTGTTCTTGAGGGGTTCTTTCTCTTCCTGTGGCCACTCTTCTGGATTCTTATAGAGGAATGACGGCCCCGTGAACCACCGGTGTTCTTTACTGAAGTCCTTGGGTGCGTCTCGCGTGGCGTCGTCCGCGACGTTATGCTTGGTAGGTACCCATCGCCACTCTTTATGTCTGGACAACTCTTCTATCTCGGCGAGTCGATGCGCGACGAATGGCTTGTATCTTCTGGGGTCGGACTTGATCCATGCTAACGCCGTCCTTGAGTCTGACCAGAAGTATCTTCTTGTGACGTGCAGGTCCATTTCTTGTTGCGCGTTCGTGGCGAGACGGCCACCCAGGAGACAGGCTTGCAGCTCAAGTCTGGGGATCGAAGTGGGCTTCAATGGTGTCACTCTTGCCTTTGCCGCCAGGAGCTTCACTTCCACTTGACCGTCGGGACGTTGCGTGCGCCAATACACCGCGCACGCGTACGCTTTTTCACTAGCGTCGCAGAACGTGTGGAGCTCTCCTTCGTCGTTGTTTCTTGTTAAACAGCGCGGGATACCCAGGTTCACTAATTTCTTGAGGTCTTGTAGCCACCTGGACCATTCTTCTTCTCTTGCAGGTGGTACTTTCTCGTCCCATTCCACGCCGCTTCTCCAAAGGTTTTGCAGCATGATCTTGCCTTGGATTGTGATGGGTGCGGCCAGACCGAGTGGATCGAATACGGTCATGACCGCGCTCGTCGCTTCCCTCTTCGTGGGAGCGCGCCTGCCGTCGATGGTTTCTTCTGGAGTGTTTCTTAGCGTCAGCGTGAAGTGTAGGCTGTCTTCTTTCACGTTCCAATTCAGCCCGAGGGTCTTCTCCACCTGGTCCTTTTGCTCACCCAGTCGAATTGTGCCTGTGGTATCACCGGATAGGAGTCCTTCTGTAACTTCTGGATGGTTGCTCGCCCAGCCTCGTAGGACGAATCCTCCTTTCTTGTGTACCGAGTCGACTTCACTGGCGATTCTTTTTGCTGTCGCCACGTCTGGGTAGCTTGCCAAGTAGTCATCCATGTAATGGTTGCGTGTGATTGCTCTTGCCGCCTCTGGATGCTGTTTCTCGAACTCGCTGGCGTTTTTGTTCTTGACGTATATCGCTGTACACGGAGATGACGCCGCCCCGAATATCAACGACGTCATCCTGTATTCCTTGTCTTGCCACAGGAATCGAAGACTGTCTCTGTCTTCCTCGTTGATTTTCACACGCAGAAACATTTCCTTAATGTCTGCCACCACCGCTACTGGGGGTCTACTCCCTAAGCACGAAGTCCGTCGTTTCGGCCTTCGTTACGGGCGTTTCCTACTCCCTATGACCTACGGACGGATGATTCGTTCGGGGCCCGAGCGAAGAATGAATGACAACGAGATTTGACTGTTGTCCCTACTCCCGATGTGTTTTTGCCCGTCCGAACAGTTGACCATGACACTGGTTTTGACGGATAGTTATGTCAGTTGACACGACATCAAAATAGTTCTCGTGCTATCGACGAAAGTTACTAAAATAAAAGAATTTCAAACTATGGCTGCTTTTTTAATTATTGAAGAAGCTTTACAGGAAGAGCGGAGGCAACGTTGATTTTATTTATGCTAAAACTTTAGGTTGGCGAGTATTCCCGACTTCATAGGGAACTACTCTCTCGGGAACTAGGCTCACTCGGGAATTATTCGGGGACTTATGTGCGGATTAATACCTCTTTTGCCTCAACACATAGGTACCCCGAAGTGGTGTTGATCCAAGAATGAAGGTAAGGACATATTAAAGATTCTGCAACTTATTGAGCTGTATTACCAATTTGTCCCACCCATTATTTGTTTACTTTTAGATCCTCACCATTTACCGCTGCTCGACGGACTTAGTGAAACTTCCCATTGAGTTAAGGGAGTTGCACAGGTTTTCCCATAGCCGTTTTGAGCGAACTCTCCCGTCGGCACCCTTCAATAATCCGCGAGCCAATTCTTGGTTCTCACCCATAAAATCAAGAAGGGCCTCAATTTGCTCGTGAGTTGCTGCAGCGGTTGGGGCCATCTTACACAATTAACCATGGAATGAAAAGCTAATTAGAATACAGAAAACTTCTACGCTAACGAAGCTTATGAACTTTTTTAAAATCACTTCTTTAAATAATCATTTAATGGGTTTGGTTTTTTTTTATACAATGAGTAAAACACACTGTGTACAAAATATAAAAATGGCTTTGCGACTGAGAGTCGCGGAGGATCGCCGTTGTACGTCCGTATCCGTTTGCGATCGGAGTTCTCTCTCTCTGTCGCCCGCGTCGCTTTTGCTGCGCTACTCGCTAGCAGCTAGGTGCGCTACTCGCTACTCGCTAGGTGCACGGGCGGCGGAATGGCACTGCGTAGCAGCCTGTTTTTTTATATTCCGTGGTAGCAACAACATCGTACTTACTATAGCCATAGAAAAATCCGTGCTATACTTTGACGTTTCATTTGAAAATTTCCTTCAAAAAGTAAACAGGCAAAGGTATCAACAGGATGATGCTGGTTTCCGGACAAAAATGACAAAAATAATTAAAATCTATATTTAAAGACATAATAAAAATTATACATATTTAAAAAAATGTGGTAATTTTCTAACGACAAAAGTATTAATTTTTGTTTAATAAGCTAGAAAACTACAAAATAAGTAAATCGGTAATCGACCGGTAAAATAGCGCAACTCTATTGCTATGAGTCTTTCGTTCACGAATATTGTCTATGATTCCGTTTGAAACTGATGAATCCGAAATCGTTAGGGAGTAGGGTTCAGTCCGACGTATCGGACTACTGTCGGACGGGCTCGTTACTTCGTTGACGGACTTAGGGAGTAGACCCCCTGCACTTTGACGAAACCGTAGCAACACTCCGAATAATGATTGCAGCAAGTCGGGTCCGGCTAGTAGCGCGTCGTTGAGTGATTTTCCATTCGACTTAGCCGCGGCGTCGAAAACCAATCTCATTTTCCTCTTCTGTGGGTGGACGACTGCGAAGTGTGGCAAGTACCAAGTTCTTGCGGAGGTGGGCTCTTCTCTGGCTTCCTCTGCATACTCGCTGACGATCAAGTTGTTGATCTGTTCTTCGTATTTCTTCTGAAATTCTTCATCTTTAGCGAATCTCTTTTGTATTCCTTTCAGGCGTCGCGTAGCCGCTATCTTACTTTCCGGCAGTTGCTCGTCTTCGGTTTTCCATATGAGCCCGGTGCTGAATCTCCCGTCGGTCAATCTCTTTGTGGTGGCGTCCAGGACTTGTAGCGCTCGTTGGTCTATGTCGTTCGTCGGCTTCTTGTTGGCGATTCCCAGCGCTTCGATGTCGAAGTGATCCCTTATAAGCTTCTCTAGGTGATCATCTTTGGCGCCTCGTTGTGCGACGAGATGATTCACGATTCTGACGGGAGTGTTGCTGCTGAACCGCGCCCCGTGTAGCACCCAACCCAGCTGCGTTCTTGAGGCGACTGGCTTGCTGCGGTGACCATGCTTGACTTCTTGCGAGACGATTAAACTCCAGTTATCTTGACCGATGAGTACTGTCGGCTTGGCATTGGGGTACTTCAGTTGGTCTTGTATCTCTTCTAGATGCTCGCAGCCTTCCAGGTCCTTTTCGTTGATCTCTTGAGGCGACAGGTGCAGGCTCTTCACAGTGTACCCGGTTAACTTCTCGATGTTACGACCGAACATACCGCGAATCTTGATGTCAATCTTCTTAGATTTTTGATCCATACGGTGCCCGCCTATGCCTTCTATTCGCAGCTCGTGTTCTGGTCCCTGTGCCCCGATCTGTTCGATGACGGAGTCTTCAATCAATGTGACCGTAGAGCCTTCGTCCATGAGAGCGTAGACGCAGGCGTTTCCCTCTGGCCCCATCAATTCCACAGGAATAATCTTCAAGTAGGCTCTTGACACTGTGTTCGCTGCGTTGACTGCGGAGCTTATCTGAGCAGGCGTTTCTTGCGGCTGCGGCTTCGCTGTTTCTTCGTAGTGCAGCATCGTATGATGACCCTTCTTGCATTCGCCGCACGGTTTTGCTTTGCAGTTGAAGCCTCGATGTCCTCCTTTTAGACACTTGTAACACACGCCGGCTTTCTTTACTTGTTCCCATTTTTCTTTGACCGACGCGTCGTTGAACGTTTTGCACTTCTGTAGAGCGTGTTCGCGTTTGCACAGCGGGCAGGTACTCTTCTCACGTCCCTTCTTGCTATCTTCTTTGCAGGAACACACCGTGGCCGTCTTCGTCCTGCATTCGCGCTCGCTTTCAGAGTCGTCTTCAGATGTGTAGCCTTCTTGTTTCTTTGCAGCTCGAGTGGTGTGTACGCCGCGAGAGCCCCCGGTCCGCGTTCGGAACTTCGTGCCTTCTTTCTTCACTCTGGATCCCGCATACTCGTACATCTCGAATTGATCCACCATGTTGTTGAAGAAATGCATGAGGCTCAGGAGTATGGGCTCATCTTCTTCTTCTTTCTTCGCTCGGTACTCGTACCACTTGAAACGCACCAATGTACACATCTTCTCTATGATTCTGTTTGAGATGTCGCTGGAATGCAGGTAACTTTGTCTCTTCATTAGACTCACGACACTGACAGTGTTGGCCACTGCCCCGGCGTAGCGCACCAACTCTCTTGCGTCTTCTGACATTGGGGGTAGCTTCTCTATGTTTTCTATCTCGCTTCTGATGAGATAAGTCGGGCGTCCGAAGCGGCGTTCCAATGCTGTCACAACTTCTTGTGGGTTCGTTTGCGTGAACAATAGCGATTTCACGGCTTCTTTTGCTTTGCCCTTGATGGCTCTTCTTAATCTTCCCATGTTCTCTATGTCTGAGAAGAGCGCACTGGTATCTTCGTACGTTGCTTTGAAGGCCATCCAGTCGCAGGCGTCGCCTTCAAACTGATGTAACTCGCTGACATACTTCGGCGCGTGTTGCACGAACGATGACGGCTTATTCTCTGACGCGGACTTGACTGCTTGAAGAATTGCTTCGGCCAGCTGGTTGGTGGGACTCGGTGCGGCGATCGCTGTCTCTGGGGCGGGCGGCTTGCTTGACTGCTCCCCCTCGTTGCGCTCCACACTCTTCGTCGTCGACACCCATGCCGCAGTCGCTTCAGCTGCGGCGGCTTCGACTTTAGCTTCTTCATCTTCCGGTTCACTCAGGTCCGTGTCATCCTCTGCGCGTGCCAGTTCCAACTTGGTGCTAGCGAGTTTGGACTTGATTTTTATTTCTTCTAGCCGCAGCTTTTCGAGCTCCAAGCGTGCTTCTAACTCCTTTTTCTTATTGGAATTCTTCTTAGAAGCCGGCTTGGGCTTTCTTTGTTTCTCCACCATGGTGGCGTCAGCGTCCTCGACCATGGTTGTGTCTTCGGTCGTCGTGTCTTCGGTCGTCGTGGCGCTGTCGGTCACTGTCTCCGACGTGGCCCCCGACGTAGTTTCTGTCGCCGTTGTATCGCCGCCGCTGGTTTCTTCCTCCGTTGTTGACTTCGTGCTGTTTGCTTTACGGCTTCGCGTCATCATTCCTAGCTTCGAGAAGTAACTTCTTATATCTTCCCAGCAATTCCCGACGAATCTTCAATAGGAAATCTTCCTTCTTCCAAGTCGCGACACCCTTAAGGTACTTTTTCTTCTTAGCGCAAGTAGTGGCGGGCCCGCTACTTCAGTTGACGCAAAGTGCCTTCTATGTCGCGCTCGAGCGTAGATTCGACGCGGGTTCCGAAGAAATGACGTACGCAGCGATGCTTCTTGGTCGTGTGTGGTCGTGGTCCGTAATGCGAGCTAACGAGTGTGGCTGTTTTGAACGTTTTGACTTTCTGTTAGAAATGATACGTTTTGACGACCCTTAAACGTTTTGACGACGCTCTGTTACGTTTTTGACAACTCTGATAAAGAACAGACCACACGTATCGCGAAACTGCTACCTAACTGTAGACCACACGCTTCGACCAGACTTGCAGCACTATTCTTGAGGATTCAGCGGCAGGATTCTTCTTAATTAGCGACGTATATCTTCTGGTTTCATTCTTGAATCCGGCTCTCGAAGGACCATAATGTAGGGGATCTTCAATGAAAACACGTTGACCGAGGAATACTTTCTTCTTTATTGGAGATGTTGATAGTTCACAAGATGGCCGCTGACTGACTGACAGCCTTACAATGGTGCTTATTTTATACCCTACTGGCTACTTACAATTCGACATGTGCTGCCCTCTGGTGGTCACGCCCACACGGCATAGTTTACTTAATTGACCAATCAGAGGGCAGCACGAAAAATAAACAGTTACTATCTATCATCAAAACGTTACCGTAACGAGGCCCGTTTCACTATTTTCTTATTTACTTTTGGCACCTCGTTACGGCAACTCACATTACATAACTTATTATGTACATATTCTTATAAGTTATAAATTACATAAACAAACAATCTTATCAGCTAGACATTGACACCAATTGGACACATATAGCTCTTATACGAATTACTCTACTAAGATATAAACACAGGACACTTTATAACGTTCTAATAAGTTAGTCTACTTACGTTTGTCACTGCTACACTTTTTATAACTATTTACACTTAACACTGAGTAATTGTTCTAAGTCTTTTTGTTACACTTTTATCACTGTTTATCACTGTCCATTCACAACACTTGACGGAGCTTCGCAGACGGCGTCGCCAACACTAACCATATCACCATTCACACGGTCCATCCATCATTTCATTGTTTTTCTATTTTTCCTACCAAAAGAATGCGTTTAATAAAACATCAGTACTTAGTAAACACGCGTAGGTATGCAGGTCTCATAATATTAGAGCATCGATTGTATAACGATACGTCGCAAGCGCAACGTGACCAGACACCATTATGACAGGGCACGGAGTAATCAGTGAACGGAGTGCTCATACTTAGGGCTGATTTTACCATTCATATATCTTTTATCCGTGGAATAAAATTGATGTCTGATAGTTCTAGTATTGAAAAACTGTCAAAAATTCTAAATTTATTCTAGGTATAAAAGTTTGCTGAAATCCGCCCTTACTCATATAGGAGTTATGCAGGGTTGTAACAAGACCCTCCACGAAGCCGTCATCGGCGCATTCTCAGTATCAAATTAAGTAGGTTAGTGAAAAATTATTGCTGTGAAACGAGTTTATTTTTGGCATCGCTAGTTAATTTAATTTGACCCTGCAGGGCAATTGCGTAACACACTATGAGTACTGAGTAGCAATTGGTTTCATTTTGACAGTTTTTCAACATGCATTGCGTTATTTGCGTTGTTGAGCAGACAAATTTTTTGAACATATGGAGCAATGGATTAGAAATATGCTTCAAAATTATTCAAATTGAGAGTAATAGTGTGTTACGCAATTAGGCGCTCCACACACTGCACCGCGCTCTGCCGCGGTGAGCAGATAACGCGCCCCCGCGCGTGATTTTTTACATACAGATTCATCAACCGCGCGTGAGCACGTGATTTTTTGTATGTAAAAATTCAGGCGCGCGGGCGCGTTATCTGCTCACCGCGGCGAGTGTGTGGAGCGCCTTAGGGTGCTGTATTGGTTGAAAGTAATTAATTAGAAAGGCACTAGAAGAAACGATTAATTCCGAGTTGATGCGCCAAACGCCGTTATCACGTCATATCTCGTACTTCTGTATTGCGATTCTGTAACCATCTCACCGTGAAAACTTAGGTGAAGTGAGCGTGGAGTGAGCTGTCAGTGTCATCCCACCTGATACTAGGGATTGACCAAGCATACATTTGCAATCATAATCGAGATTTTAATAATAATTTTTATACTAAATCTATTGATCATTTTATATAATTTCAAAGCTAGTATTTTAGTTGTCAAAATTTTGTGGGGTTTCAAAATAAAATAGCAAAACACAAACTTAGAATCTCAATGTTGTCTTTTTTTTTTCCTAGACTAGTCCTTATGTAGCCTGAGGCGCAAGCGCGTCACCCACGTCCAATAAATAATAAAATGAATAGAATTCGTATAAAAATTACTATTAAAATCTCGATTATGATTGTAAATTTTGGCTTGGCCAATCCCTAGCATCAGTGGGATGACACTGACAGCTCACTCCACGCAAGTTTTCACGGTGAGATTTTTACAGAATCGACATGCTGATTGTCCAATAGCTCCATTTACTAAGCACTCCGTGATAATGAGCCTCGTTTGTTGAAACAAGTATAATATTTACGCGATGACGGCATGTTATATGGACGTTTATGTGGGTCCATGTGTTTTTAATGACATAACATTGCATATGGTTGCTTGCGAAGAGATAAAAGATTTATCTATTGAACATTAGTTGTGCTAGAAACTACTTACAATCGTCGTAACTCTATCTCTACAGCGGACCTCCTCTCTATGTCCGTCAACGGAGATACAGTGCCAAATTTAATTTTTCGGACAGGCAAATTCGTAACCGGTGTTATAGATAAATAATAATAATTTATTTATTCAAAGTCCATAATTGTTAATTACAAACTAACTATCTTAGTACAGACATGTTACAAAAAGGTAGGTACAAAAAAAGGTGTGTAGTCATGAAAACTCTCGCTCGGGTTAGGATAGATTGCCACGCTATCTGACCAGAATCCGAACGAAAGCTCTCATGACTGCCGAGTCATACTTTTCAGCAATTATTCGAAGGATACTGTTAGTGCTGCCCCGCACACTGCTTATTAGGGAGGCGGTTCGTTTGCGCATTATAGCATGGAAGCCATCAACCCGAGCCTCCACAAACATACCCGAAGCACTACAAAAGCGGGGCAGCCCTAGCAGCATCCTGAATCCATTATTGTACTGGACACGCAAGGCATTGATCGACTTCTGAGTACCTACAGCTGACCCACAGGCTACTCGTGTAAAAAGTTTGGCAGTAAGCTTGAAAAAGTGTAACCTTTACCTGCTTGCTGCTGCTAACGTCTTTTTTTGGGATTTATTTATGAGTTATTGACGGGATAACATCTGTCGGGTCAGCTGGTACACAATAGGGAGTTGTATGGAAGACTTGCTGTAAGTGCATCGACAAATAAATTGGCATAACGGCAGGGCCTTCATTCACTATGACCACTCAATGATTCCTTACTTCGAAACCACGTCAATTCCTTAGCTAACCACGCCAACCTCGCGTTCATTTTGCGCGGTTTCGTTCATTGTGTCATAGAATACGGCCCCAGGAAGATTCCGACATGAAATCCACTCCAAAAAATTAAAAATGATTGTCTAATATTCTGGCTTCTGACTCACCGTAACGACTGTTATGGGTAGTTCAGTTTTAAGTTGCTGATTAAGTCTCGTGCTGTCTCTGTCACTTTTAGGTATTATTGCAGCGACAGAAAGACTTATGAACGTGTTAAAGTTATGTGGCGTTGTAGTATTTGGGGGGCTCGCAAAGATCTTAGTGTGCATACACACGAGCTACACGCGTCAACGGCAGAGGCAACTGCAGCCACCCGGCGCCGACGAGTGTCGACGGCTGCAGTTGCCTCTGCCGTTGAGCGTGTCGCTCGTGTGTGTGTGGTATCTACAACGCCACATGCGAACCACGCGTCAGGCTGACGTCACGCAAATCCTGTATCTTGAAAGCAGAGTTTACCGCGCAACTACCATAGATACAACGGCCCGACATGAATCATCGGGCAGTTGACCGCCTGACACAACACTCGTCTGGTCGGAGGATCCTCCCTTTTCTATAGAGTATGAGTGAATTTTACACCCTGTTCCTCATACCTCTATATGTGTATGAGCACTTAATCAGATGACACTGGCCACCTATCCTCAGACATTCTGCATCCATCGACTCAAAATTATATCTCCTCGCCATTTCTATTACAAGTCCAATAAACAAAACTACCCACATATCAAAAACTCTTAAACCTACATATTCGCATTAATATAGAAAGGTAATTTGAATTTTACGATCTATAATTTACGAGCGAGAATTGCGTGGCGGGTTGTCAGGTGGATACAATTTATTTTACTTGATTTGCCTTTGAATTTGTGTTACGTTTTACGAGCCCTTTCAGGAAGATGCGATTCTATTTGGAGATCTTTGTTCTAGTGTATTTAGTTTTGGGGTTTCTGCGTCAGGTTGTCGTCGTGGGTTGAAATCAGACACAAGGCTCCTTATGATAACTTGTAATATCGTTTTTATTTGGATTTCTTTTTCACAATTTATTAATTCAGCCGAAGACATTGAAAATTCTTAGCGCGTCGCTAGTGTCGCGCCCGACGCCACGACCCTACTTCAGGAGAGTAGTAACCCTTGCTCGAGCAAGCCCGCGCCGCTGAGCCTGTAGCTTTAAATTCGTCCCTAAATAATTCCGATCCAGTCTGTCCCTTGCTGCCCTCTCTCAGCGACGCTCTAAGCCGAGGTCCGTACCCAACAGGGAGTCCTTAGCGTGTAGTCGCTTAGTTTCTAAGTTTTTAAGCCCTGGCTGGAGGCCTTAATTTATTAAGGCATCCACAGGCAAGCCCGGTTAAGTAGATGACAAACTCCTAGGAAAAAAAACTATTGTCGCGACGTTGTGCATACCCTGCTACCCCGCTCGGCGCCTTCGTCTCATCAATTGGTATTATTTGTCGCCAGTAGATGGAGCTGTGGTCGTCAACTCTTAGTTCTATTTAAATTCGGAGGATAGTGTTTAATATTCGCGACTTCTTCCGCGTGGAAGCCGTAGGATACACACAGTATACTAAAATAACAGCCACATTTTTATTAAACTACCTCGGCCCCCGACCCGCCGCGTCGTATCGCATCGCCCGCGTATTTCTGTCTTTTCGTTTTGCTCGGCTCCTAAGGGGGCCGTAGCGTGCCTTTCCTCTAGAATTTGGCTATCATATGTAAAATTAATAAAATGTTCAAATCCGACTAGTGGTTCCAGAGATTAGGGAGTTCAAACAAAACAACCGGCCAAGTGCGAGTCGGACTCGCACACGAAAGGTTCCGTAACACACATACAAATAACGGCAAAAAAATCACGTTTATTGTAAGGAAGCTCCCCTTAAATATTTATTTTATTCTGTTTTTAGTATTTGTTGTTATAGCGGCAACAGAAATACATCATCTGTGAAAATTTCAACTGTCTAGCTATCACGGTTCATGAGATACAGCCTGGTGACAGACAGACGGAATGTGGAGTCTTAGTAATAGGGTTCCGTTCTACCCTTTGTGTACGGAACCCTAAAAACAAACTCTTTAAATTCAGCTTATAATAATATTATCGATATTATTCCATACTAATATTATAAATTCGAAGGTAACTCTGTCTGTCTGCATGCTACCTTTTCACGCCTAAACCTCTGAACCGATTTAGATGAAATTTGGTATAGAGATAGTTTGAGTCCCGGGAAAGGACATAGGATACTTTTTATTCCGATATTCCCACGGGATCGAGACTTATGCGGGTGAAACCGCGGGGCGCAGCTAGCATTAGTTGTATAAGCATAGATTTCTGACGGTTTTACTCACCATATTCATTTCAAGTTTTCCTGACATGTTTCCCGTTTACCTTAAAATAAATGTACATGACATACCAAAGCATGTATCTACGATGCTTTCATCAACTCCCAAACTCTTTTTCATGATTAATTTCTTTAGGATAGACTCGCTCCCTATCACGTGGGACTTAAACATAACTGGCGAAAATCAAAAAGTCATTAATTCAAACTAGGCTGAGAATCAGCACTTTTCGAACGTCAAAATTACAAAAGACAGTCCCCCAAAACGCCCGCCCTGCACCACTTCCTAGTGCTTTCGCTGAAATGTGGGTGTACTATAGGTACACGTCTGCCTACCCCTTCGGGGGTTACAGCCGTGATGTTATGTGTGTTCCTTGGGATAATCCGTGCGTGATTTCAAATGGCGATGCCCCTTCTATAAGCCCTAAAATGAGGTTAGGAGTAAACCACAACGCAATTTGCATATTATTTTGCGTGACATCGCCGACTCGCCGTGCCGCAACTACCCAGTCCACCCACCCAGTTTGAGGCGTGAACCGGAAGCGCCCCCCTTATTACGACATCCTGTCATGCAATAATATTATGCCAAAAGTAAAAAGCATAGTCAAAACACTCCTTTTCAGGTATAAGTCTACCTGAAAAGGAGCGGTTTGACTATGCTTTTTACTTTTGGCATGTTTATAGAGGTATGAGGAACAGGGTGTAAATTTCACTCATCCTCCATAGAAAAGGGAGGATCCTCCGACCAGACCCGTGTCGTGTATGGTAGGCAACTGCTCAATGATTGTGGTAATGGACAATAACAATAGTAATATAATAAGAATGTATGTAAACTTGATAATATTTGCATGCTTGCTTGCAGGCAGAATACAATGACAATTAGGTTACAAGATCTTACCTGTACCAAAACAATGTATTTCTAGCAAATAAACGTTTGATTTGATTTGATTGATTTCTGGACGTTGTATGCATATATGCTAGTGGCGCGGTAAACTCTGCTTGCGCGATACAGGATTTTGCGTGACGTCATTGCGATGCGTAGTTTGCATGTGATGTAGATGCCGCCACATGTTATTTAACGATGTCCTGTTTGCGTAATTTTGCGACTTTATGCAAAAGACTAGCGTATGCCCGCGACATCGTCCGCGTGAAGTTTCTTGTTCCCCCGACCCACCCCGTCACATCGCATCGTCTGCCCCTGCCCTGCGGAAATTTCTTATAAGCGTACAAATTCATAGTAAACACTTGTAACATCCAATAATATCTATTCCATACCATGACTATACCACTCAGCTCTCTGTCACCCATCTGCCTAGCCTTTTCCCAGCTAGGTTGGGGTCGGTTTCCAGACTAACCGGATGCAGCTGGATATCAACTATTTTACATGGAGCGACTGCCTTTCTGACCTCCATAACCCTTGATAAGACTGGTGGTCTGACTTTCGGGGTACTGACGATCCATAACGAATGTCAAAGATCTACGTACTTTCCGAACCACGGAGGGGTCTTGGTATGTAAAGATGGTCACCCATCCACGGACTTACCGCGGCAAGTGTAGCTTAATCTGATCGATCGACCCGTGCAGCTGTTATTACTTAGCCGGAAGCCCCTCGCTAGTTTCAAATTCCCGAACACGGAAATATTGAGACGTCACCAAAGTACTTGGGCGGGTAGTAACACAAGAGTATATCTACCCTTACGTAGATACTGCGTACTGACCTATATCTCGGCGCACCGAATTGGGGTGAACGTGCCGTATCAGACAAAGCCTTTGTTGTACTACCCGCTTTTGAGATTAAAAGAGGGATTGTGCCAATTTTATGGTTGTTTTATTTGATACTTACGTTTGTGAGGGTAGATTGATAGGAGATAATAATGAAACAATTACATTATAAAGAAGGTACGTTTCGTTGTTTCTGCAATTATTTTTGGTATCAAAACCAAAACCAAGTCATTTATTCAAACTAGTCTAAGCTAAGAAGAAGTGAAACGAAAGAACTCTCCAGCAGCACAGCTGTTTGTTCAGATAGAAGAACTTGATACTGAACGTATAATAATTATACAATTATACATATTCGTACATTTATGGACGCTGGCAATAAAGGAAAATGCCTTTAACCTTTCGTATGCCGGAACGTAGATCTACACGAGACACAATGGCTTTTTAATTGTGTCTGTAATTACGGCATACAACCGGTTAAACCTTTTTAGCTTCATTGGTAACGTTAAACTTCTTTATCTACATAGTAACGAAGCACGTAGTGTTCTGTGGTTTCCACCTCCCTCATACCTATGTGTCTGCAATGATTCCAAATTAATTGAACTGTACGTCAGAGCAACAGATCCCAATTAGAGACACAACCTATCTAACAATAAAACTTTATAGCGTAGGAACAAAAGAGTTAACGCAAACAGCAATAAAGCGGGGCCCAAGCGGGCGCCACTAGCCTGGCGCGGCCCAAGCGGGCGCCAC
This sequence comes from Amphipoea oculea, assembly GCA_945859645.1. Taxonomy (NCBI): domain Eukaryota; kingdom Metazoa; phylum Arthropoda; class Insecta; order Lepidoptera; family Noctuidae; genus Amphipoea; species Amphipoea oculea. The sequence continues at coordinate 489,592 of OX243891.1, read as the reverse complement.
TAGCTCGCGCCGGGAAATCAATACCGCACGCACGCGTTCACTCGCCTCCAATCGCCGTTGCACGCCCGCAATGAACGTTCCTTTGTTTGTCCTAGCTTTTTACATATCGAGACCCTTCCGTGCTTCGGAACGCACGTTAAGCAGTTGACCCAGGCTGTCATTCGTAGACCTTTGACAATCTTTACGGGTAGTCAGAAGCCCGAATAGTCTGACAACCAGTCTTACCAAGGGGTATCGTGTAACTGGGTTGTGGTCGCTCCATGTAAAATACGGATATAATATAATCTATACTATCTATACTAATATTATAAAGAGGTATTTGTAAGTTTGTATGTTTGTAAGTTTGTATGTAGGGGGTAATCTCTGGAACTACCAGTCGGATTTGAAAAATTCTTCTTGCATTTGATAGCCCAATTCTTGAGGAAGGCTATAGGCTATTTAACATCACGCTTTGACCCTTAGGAGCCTAGCAAAAAGTAAAAAAGAACGTTAAGTGATAGCGCGGGCGGGTGATGCGATACGACGGGGTGGCTCGGGGGAAACAAGAAGTTTCACGCGACCGAAGTCGCGGGCTGAAGCTAGTATTTAATATGCGATTAGACTCGAAGCCGACCCTAACATAATTGGGAAAAGGCTAGGCAGATTGTTTGATTGATTTTAGAAGAAAAGAAAGAAAATACATTTATTTACGGTAAAAATAACGCAGCGACAGAACTCAAACACAAAAAAAAAAAGAACAAGTTGAGGGAAAATATGCGTCACATCCACGAAAAACGGCTATAGCTCAGGATTACGCTAAGACCCTATGCTAGACAGATTGTAAAGAAGCCTTTTCACGTCCAAACCAATTAAAAACTCAATTTATTCCAACACAAAGAAACAATATAAAGTTTCCAAGAAACGCTCCCCAAAAGACGATGACGTCACGAACGCGAACTACCCTCTTCATGAAGGTCGGTCGATGAAAGGTCGCTGTACGCTGTGCCCATACATTGTGAGTCATTTGATAATCTAACGAGTGATGCTTGCAACTATGGAGTTTATTTGTAGTGGAAAATCATTGTTATTTGAGCTCCTACGGAATTTAATTTATGTACAGTCAACAAAAGAGATAAGTATGCAGGATCGTCGGATATAGTTGAAGTTTAGTAAGAAACCGATGGATGTTCTCGAGTAAAATTTAATTTTATGAATAGAAAACAAACAGCTCATTTATAGTTCAGCGGGAAGTAACCTATAGGTTTTGATTCCCTTGCGAATGTCAAAATATGTGGCATAAACGGAACATAAACGCCCGTATCTTTTGATTGTGTTGACTTGGAAATTTTATTTTGAACTGTTCCAAGGGATTGCAGCTCTGAGTATTTGATATTAATTTCAACTTGATAACTCCACGCGTTCCTGAGAAAAAGGTTCTTGACAGACGGACAACGAAGTGATCCTAAAAGGGTTCCGTTTTTCCTTTTGAGGTTGAGAACCCTAAAAAAAACCCCAAAATCTTTGCCTAACCCGGGTATCGACCCACGCTCAGCAGTCACGCTTGCTGCCACCAAACTAAAAAGACGCTTGTGAATAACACATAAGTTTCAATACAGAAGGCCGAACCTCATAGCAACACAATATATGTATACTTTGAATGGTGGACGACAGGCGAGCCCATCGTATCAATACGCACCCGTGGAAGGTGACCTCATCACACTGGCAGGTTCGCTGTCCAGCTGACACCATTGAACGCTGTAATTAATGGACGGCACCATAGGGTTGTATCTGGCATGGAGGATGTAATAATTTATCATAGACATACTATCCTAACATATCTATCGAAATCAACAGACAGACATTTATTCAAATTAGGCTGAGAATCAGCACTTTTCGAACGTCAAAATTACAGAAGAGAGTCCTCCAAAACGCCCGCCCTTCACCACTTCCTAGTGCTTTCGCTGGGGAGAAGAAGTGGCGGAACAAACTCCCCAGCAGCACAGCTGTCTGTTCAGTCAGAAAATATTTGATTGTATACAATACCAGGTATGCAAAGTAATTAACATTACAAGACACAGAACATTAAATTATCTATACTTCTATACTAATATTATAAAGAGGTAAAATTTGTAAGTTTGAATGTAGGGGGTAATCTCTGGAACTACCAGTCGGATTTGAAAAATTCTTCTTGCATTTGATAGCCCAATTCTTGAGGAAGGCTATAGGCTATTTACCGTCATGCTATGACCCTTAGGAGCCGAGCAAAAGCGCTATGAGGAAACGAAGTGATAGAGCAGGAGACGCGGGCAGGTGATGCAATACGACGAGATGGGTCGAGGGTATAAGAAATTTCACGCGAACGAAGTCACGGCCAAAAGCTGGTTTGCCATATGTTAGCTAGCGACGCCATCATCATATCATCATTGTCAGCATATAGCAGTCCACTGCTGGACATAGGCCTCTCCTAATGCACGCCATTCAACTCGATTTTCGGCAACTCTCATCCGCAGCTGCTACCAGCCATCCTGCGAAGATCGTCGCTCCACCTAGCCTGCGACCCATTTGCAACATTTCACCCCATAAAGCCTAGGCGAAAATTCATGGGATTCGGGAAAACCCAATTATCACGTATTTTTCAAAATATCCCAGGATTCGTCACTAAATATCCCTTTTTTCTTAACTCTGAAATTGAATGGCTTTTATTGCTATTCCATTGGGTACCTAACAATTGATATCTAAAATTACAAAAATAAAAATATATTTTTTTTTGGATTTTATTGGGGTCAACGACCGCTGGTAGTGTATGTAGTTTGTTTTTTTTTTGTTTTATCTTGTTATCGATAGCCATCACGTCTTTATACAAAAAAAATGGTATGTTAAAATGATATTTCTAGTAAAACTACACATAATACGAACATTGCCCCCTCAAAAGAAAAAAAAAACATATTTTGTTTTTGTTTCATCGTGATTTGTTACCGATATCTACGTCACGTCTGCAGAGTTTCGCTAGCTAATTTAATTAATCTAACTAATTTGACCCTGTATTTCGCAAAGACTTGCACCTTGTTGTATTCCGCCATGTTTCACAGAGTAACTCGCGTAGAAACACTAGTTAGTCCTGCCAACATGGCTCCATCGACGAATGAATGCTCTATTCACTGCTGACTCACATGGCATGCAGCCAAATATTAAACTTATTATACTAATTAACGCGATGAAACGGCCATTGTGGCGAGGTCGTGAACCCTGCTTGTAGCTGGAGGATAATATGCCTTGGGTGCACTCTTATGGTGTCTAGTGCGCCCGCGTGGAGGTCACAAATTATTCCAAGGAAACGTAGGTACGTTATGTTTAAGTAATATACAGAAAAACCTTCCTGAAAGTATGCAGATCACATTAGTGAAAGAATTATCAAAATTGATTTATTAGTTTTTAAGAAAATCGCGGACATACAAGCATATAATTATACATGCATACATACGGGTCGAATACAGAACCTCCTTTTTTGAAGTCGGTTAAAAATCAGCTGTTCTCTACATTTTGACGTGTTATGCGAACATATTTTTAGGGAACAGCTGATTTTTTTTTTTACGATTTCTGCCTTTAGGTGAATTTTTTTTACGATTTAGGCTATAACATTCCTCAAGAATTGGGCTATCAAATGCAAAAAGAATTTTTCAGATCCGACTGATAGATCGTTCCAGAGATTACCCCCTACAAACAAACAAACAAATACCTCTTTATAGATAAACTAGGCTGCGCCCCGCGGTTTCACCCGCGTAAATGTCGATCCCGTGGGAATATCGGGATAAAAACTATCCTATGTCCTTTTCCGGGACTCAAACTATCTCTATCCAAATTTCATCTAAATCGGTTCAGTGGTTTAGGCGTGAAGAGGTAACAAACATATAAACACACACACACACTCACAAACTTTCGCCTTTATAATATTAGTGTGTAAGTGTGTATAGTGTGTATGTGTATAAAGTATAGATTAATCTTACAGTTAAGCCGTTAATATGACACTGAGCTTTAGAAAGAGTCAGTCACACAGGTGTGACAGGGACGGCGCTCTACAAAGCGAAACTTTCCTCTCAATTTACCATTGCAGCGTTGCAAAAATTACGTAAACCGTTCAGACTTCCTCACTTCTTATTTCTTAAGCAAATGTACTTTACTCCTACTCAAGTAAGGGCCTGTGACTCATGGGGCGATGACCCGGCGTAGGCGCAAGCCGGCCAGCCTTCGCTCACTCAACATGGCACAGAAGTACCATTAGTTTGCGGTTTAAGAAGACGGGTCTTAGCGTCGTCCTGTCTGCTTCTCTTTTATGCGGGGTTTGCACAGATGAATATAGCTCGGCTGTCTAAATGGCAACTCGACTAGGCCGCTGGTGATTAAAATCGCAAGTTCCAAACTAGAAGACATTTGTCGTGCGGCGACAGGTCGCATGCGGCGGGTGACTAAAATCGACCGCGTAAATCCCCCATTACTGAGAGGAGGCCTGATTGAGCCCCAGCAGTGGGAACCGCTATCATTATGGTCCCTTGGGTAAAAATATGTGTGTTACATAATACTACAAAGCACAAGCTACCCTATAACTCGCTGTGCCATATTAAAGGCAGTAGGTATTATATACAGATAATTTACGTTCCATCGCCACTTAATCAATTATCTACTCTAGTACAATGTATTCTACGTTGATTTTTGAGTGACCATTTGTAACAAAAAGCTCCTATTAAGTTTTTGGTTGCAATACTTGCAATGGAATTTGAACTGTGTTAAGTATGACATTCAGTTTGTTATTCCATCACTTGAAAATTATTTTAAATTCTTCATTCAAATATACATAGCTTGGACAAACCTAGTTTGACGATGTGGAATGGATCTACTGTACTCTCCATGTCCTGTGGTGTGGTCTGGTATCGAAACGTTGGCCGATCGCTTATAGTTAAGGAATAAGGTGTTCTGGGGTAGGCAGTCTTCTTGCTCCCGATTGCTAAACAATTGACTATTGGCTGAAAATGTTCCGTTATTGATATAAGGCTGTTACGTAGAACTTATGGCGATTTTTTTTTTGTTTTTATATTGTTGTTGTTATGTTATGGCGTAGGTATGCTAGCTAACATATAACTAGCTGTGCCCGCGACATCGTTCGCGATGTCCGAAAACAATAATGTGACTCTTTACTAATTCTGTTTCTAAAATAAAAGCGCTACCTTACTACCTTACTTATACCATGTATCTGCCAGTGAAAGTCCCGTCAAAATCGGTCCAGCTGAGTCTGAGATTAGCCGGAACAAACAGACAGACAAAAATTGTAAAAATTGCTATTGGACCATGGAAACAAACTCGCAGTAACACATCCACGCTTTCATAACCCCGAACAGTCTCACGCGACGAAACCATGTTATTACAGCGACAGCACGCATTAACAGCTGTCAAAACAAAAACCTACACACGATCCCTAAAAGGAAATTTTATAATTAAACAAAAAAAAAAGAATTTTATTAGGGCTAACCGTAGACACGACCGAAATAGACGGCTGGCGGGCGAGGAATGCGCTTCCGCCAGTTCCAAATTTAAAATTTTCACCAATACTTCTTTTTGTTTACTTTTTTTTTTAAGGGCGACGCGTCGGCCGGCGCATATTTTTAGGACTTAGGGTTGACAGTTAATAAAAGTGTGGATTATTGATGGGGCACGAAATATGATATTCTTTTTCATGTTGTAATTTTAGATAGATAGATAAATAGAATCACGACTCCCTTCGGAATTTGTTGTATGTTTGTTTGTTTGCTTTCACGCTAAAACGGCTGAACGGATTTGGATGTAATTTTGCACATGGGTAGACCATGACCTGGATTCGGATATAGGATACTTTTTATCTCGATATTTACACGGGATCGAGACTTATGCGGGGCGGAGCTAGTCGTAGTTAAACTTAGAAAAGCAAAAGTATTTTTTTCAAATTAGGTTGGGTATGATCACTTTTCGAACGTTAAAATGACATAAGATAGTTCCCCGGCACGCCCGCCCTTCACCACTTCCAACAGCTTTCGTTGGGAAGAAGTGGCGCAACAGAATGTCCAGCAGCAGAGCTCTTTGTTGAGTTAGAAAAATAAATATTGAGTATTAAACAATTTTTTTCAAAGAAATTATTTGTATACGCTACATATTGTCAAGTGTCAATAAATCCTAATACATAGCATTCGTCGAACGACGTCCATCATCAAATAATGACAGACACGGTCGCCATGAGGTCACTGACCCGGCGGACATGTTTCATTTCACTCCCAATTGTGATGTGACGCGCGACGCATTCATTTATCCAGTTTGGGCAACGAGTAGGTTGCCATATGAACCTGGGCGCCTAGTGACATTCTATCAGCGACTAGCCTTTGCTTCGCTTTGGCAAGAAACGAAATTGCGGAACCAACCACATTGACTTCCGAAATGTATTATTATTATTTATTATTAGCCTGTGACGTCTCACTGCAGGGCAAAGGCCTCCCTACTCTCTCATGAGATAGTAGGAGTTTAGGACAAATTAACCCACCGCGCTTGTCTAGTGCGAATTGGTGGGTGTACAGTGGACCGCCTGACTGGGTCCGTGGGCGCCGCCTTTGACGTGCTAGATGTACATCAGCCGCCGCCCTGAGTTGATATCCTGCATTAATATCGACTGTTCCATCCGAGCCTATTTGGGTGTATTTATCCCATAGCCTACAGGTGGCGTTCTAAATTTAGTCAGTTCAGTTTAGTCATATCGAAGACTGTAAACCGAAATTTATAGTTTTTTTTTTCTCTTTTTAATTGTACCACACTAACACAGACTAATTAGCATTCACTACTTGCTATGTAAACATCAGTGACAGGATTTTATTATAACATCATCAATATAAACTAAGTGGAAGAAACATTACCACTCGTTTGCGTCGCGCAGTCGGGTAAAAAACGTGTTATTGAAGCTAACTCAAAAACTACCCAAACAATGTACTGATATGGGACCACCCCTGAGATCTACCTACACTGTCAATTATTATTTTTGAATGGCTACGGGACCATAATAATGGTTCTGCGACAAACATAGGATCGATAAGAGATTACAGTAGCTATGTGGGGCACGCAGGGCTTCCCAATCGGACGTGGTCACGGCCGGGGGCTGCGCGCGGTACATAGACATCGGGCAAGTTGTAATTGCAGGGAACGTGACGACTCCTCGCCGTTGGTCTAGTGGTTGCGAGCGCTACAGCTGAGCATGAGGTCGTGGGTTCGATTCTCAGGTCGGGCCAAGTGTTTTTGAGTTTTTCCATCGGGAATTTTTCAGTAGAAGCACGGAGTCTGAAAATGTGCTCGGTTAATAGCAATTCCCGCCCGACTTACGAGTTGTAGGTCGTGGGTTTGAACTTAGGCTGGCGTTTTAGTTTGTGTTGTTTATATCATTACCACTGCTCTCAAAACGGTGAAGGAAAACATCGTGAGGAAACCGGCATGTCCTAGAACCAACCGATTCAACTAACATCAAACGCATCGCTGAATTATACCTTATTTGTTGCCGCGATGTGATATTGTCGTTAAGTATAGCTTCTTACCGCGCCTTAAACTGGTTAAAATTGTTAAAGTCTTTGTAGGCGTAATAGAAGTTTTTTGTATCGCCACGTTCAAGGGTATCTGTACCCTATAATTATGTAGATTATAATCATGGTTATGATTATGATACCTACACCGGTTTGAATAATAGTTTTCGTATGTAAACTTTATATTTATAGAGATCTATCTACGAAGATACAGGAATACTTTTAAAAGTAGACATTCATATCTTTATTTGCATTCCATAATGTTAAACATGTGGCGGCATCTACCGCCACATGTAAACTACGCATCATACTGACGTCACGCAAAATCCTGCATCGCGCAAGCATAGTTTACTGCGCGACTAGAACATATACAACGCGACGTCCCGACATCAATCGTCGGCCAGTTGCCCACCAGACACAACACCCGTCTGGTCGTAGGATCCTCCCTTTCCTATGGAACGGAGGATGAGTGAACTGTGAGGCACAGGGTGTAAACCCTGTGCCTCATATAAACAAAACAGATTCTTGAAGAAGGTTATAAGCTATTAAACAAACACCAAATCGAACGAAGCACAATAGAACAGACACGCACACTTACACACCACCACACCACACCACACATACACTCGTACCATACCATACCTGAAACCACCTCTTTCGTCTCCTCTCTGGAATTCGTACTCCGAGCCCCAAGATACTTGCTCTTAACCAGTGAACCTGCTTACTGTATTACCTGGTCAATATTTTTTTTTTCTATTTCTTTCTAAACCGCGTATATCGAATGCGGTTCCCAGTATGCTTATAAAAATTCAATCAAATATAACCAATTCTTTAGTCATTATAGCTAGTCAAAAATTAGCAAAACTCTGGGTCTAGGGGCCCATTACTACTATTCAGTTTGTTTAAAAAAAAATCACTTTTTTTAATTTCGTTGCTAGGATTTATTTGAAAGTTCAAGAATACTCTTATGCATTAGTGTTTCCAGTGTTTTCATTTATTATCGCACTAGCTGCGCCCCGCGGTTTCACCCGCATAAGTTTCGATCCCGTGGGAATATCGGGATAAAAACTATCCTATGTCCTTTCCTGGGATTCAAACTATCTCTATACCAAATTTCATCTAAATCGGTTCAGTGTTTTATGCGTGAAAAGGTAACATACAGACAGACAGAGTTACTTTCGAATTCATAATATTAGTATGGATTGTTATCTCTAATTGTAAAAAAAAAACTCGATGCAACATTCTCACGGCCGCGTATTGTAGAGTGGTCCAGTCTGTGCGACTGTTACATGTAAATGCTTCGTAATCATTACATTTAAAAGCGCTATTGGTCTAGATTGGGAGGAAGTTCAATGAATCGTCCCGTCCTAGCCTATTGTTACTGCAGTCTGTACATAATAGTCAATTTGTGTCCGTTTGCGAGCACCTACGGCAGCGAGACAGAATCTAATAGGGTCAACGTCTTGGTTGGGCAAAGGCCTACCTACTCTCTGTCCGCCTCTCTCTGTCCGGAGCTACCAAGGAAGGTCGACGTGATGTCGTTGTGGTGTGGATGTGGTACATGTGATCGGACCCTTACCTATGTATTGTCTATTGCATAATCAGCATATCATGTTCCCACTGCCGGGACACAGGCCTCCTCTCTGTGAGAGGGAGCGGGCTGTAATCCATCACGCGGGTCCAGTGCGGGTTGGTAGACGTCACATGTCTTCGAATTTTTGGTTCTAGGTCATGCCGGTTTCCTCAGTTTTTTTCCACCGTTTTGAGAGTAGTTGTGATGACAGTAAAGCGCCTGCCTGGGTTCGAACCCACGATCTACAACTCGTAAGCCGGGGGCCGTTACCAAGCGGCCACCACTGCTCTCGTTGGTCTATTGACCACTTATCATTCAGTCCATTCAACTAAGTGGTGCCTCCATTTGGTTTCAATAGCTATGACAAAATGAGGTATAGCACAATGACTAATGCTTAACTAATTCAGACGAAGCTATTACACATTTGGGTCGGGCGATGCGTTTTGCCATTCAAATTACGTCATTAAGTTCTTTTGGCTACATTACGCTTCTTTAAAAATGATGTCAAACTGCAATTGTTCACGTGCAGTGTAAAGACCAAACTCAAAGTATTTATTTCAAATAAATCAATTACAGGCACTTTTGAATTGTCAAGGGGTCGGTCAGTCAGAGGGTGAAGGAAAACATCGTGAGGAAACCGGCATGTCCTAGAACTGAAATTCGAAGACATGTGACATCCACCAACCCGCATTGGGCTCGCGCGGTGGATTACAGCCCACGCCCTGTCACAGAGAGGAGGCCTGTATTCCAGCAGTGGGAACATTATAGGCTGATTATACGGTCAGTCAGAAAGATGAAGCTAGTTGCCCATTTAAAAGAGTGTCCTTGGAGTTTCTTGCCAATTCTTCATAGAGATCTAGTTTTTGGAATGGCCACCTAGCTTCAACTTTCTGATTAACTGACCGATTCTTTGACAATTCAAAAGTACCTGTAAATGGTTTAATTGAAATAAATGCTTTGAGTTTGAGATTTTATCTCTCTATCATGCTTTTAATCACTAATTCACAAATATCCTCACGATCATTTTTTGCATCGCGCATTCTGGTGCATTGAATTGGCAACGCGGATTCTAAAGTCTTTTCTCAATGCTCTGAACAACCGTCAGTTCGGGCAGTAAGATATTTCTCGGTATGGCGGCTTTATCACCATCAGGTGGACCGTCCGCTTGTTCGCCTTCCTAAAATACACGTTCCATGTTCTCCATGTAACCTTTGTTCTCTCTTCTCTTTCAGAAGTCCTCGCCGTGCCGCCCACAATGGCAGACACAGACACGGAGCCGCTGCCTAACGGCACGGGAGCGCTGTCCAACGAGGAGGAGGAAGAGAGGATGAAGCAGCGCCCCGCGGACATTGATGCTGTGAGTACACGCTTTTGATCCTCAGCCACCGCGCACACGTTAGAGCATTCAGCATAGTGCAGTTTATCGCGCCCCTGGTTCAAGCCATGGTCCGGGGCGAGAGGGAGTGGGAGGCAGTCACCTCCTTCTGCGAAGCAGTCATGCTAGCGAAGGAGGTGGCGGAACGGTTGAGGGAGAGAGCCACACGTCCCAGCCGCCGCGGGAGACGCTCCGGGCGTCGGGAGCCGCATGACGACTCCCGGCCACCGTAGGCGCGGGCCTGCGGACGGAGAGTAATGGGTAGCTCACCGTCCGATCAGGACCAGGCCCGTGCCGGACGGCGCGTACGTGTTCCACGCACGCCTCAAAGAGATGTCAGCAAAAAGGAAGGGGCCTGCCAGGGCCGAAACCTGCCGGGGGTGCGGGATTGTCCGAAAGGGTTACCGCTACCCCGGAACATAAAGGGCTAAGGAAGGAACACGGATGGGTTTTAGTCAATAAGAGTCTGACACTCCCTTCCGCTCCACCCAGAGCGGGAGGGGTCATTTGATGACTTCCCATCCATAAAAAAAAAAGTCTACCGCGCATTCATGGTAACGATCTGCTTTTTTTTACTCTTTGTATTTCCTGTGTGTGCCCCAAATAAAATATTTTTCTTCTTCTTCAGGATGTCCGCGAGATGGAGCGGCGCAAGCGCGTGGAGGCGCTGATGTCGTCCAAGCTGTTCCGCGAGGAGCTGGAGCGCGTGCTGGACCAGCAGATGCACGAGGGCAACGACGCGCCGCTGCTGCAGCGCATCCGCGAGATGGTAGGCGGCCGGCTGCACACCGGCAGCATGAGGGTGAGTCCAGGCGCCGTCCCGAGGGTCATTATCATCGTAATTCTCCTGTCCTTTTCTACCGTGGATTGTAATAGAGAATGACGATCTTATGACAGCCATATTAACTGATAGGTTACAATGGGGATTGAATCCATACTAATATTATAAATGGGAAAGTGTCTATCTGTCTGTCTGTCTGTTACCTCTTCACGCTTAAACCGCTGAACCGATTTAGATGAAATTTGGTATAGAGATAGTTTGAGTCCCGGGAAAGGACATAGGATAGTTTTTATCCCGATATTCCCACGGGATCGACACATATGCGGGAGAAACCGCGGGGCGCTGCTAGTATTTTTATATGGAGTTTGGCATACCTACTGTCGCGCCATTTTGTTATTTTTTCAAAATGGCGGCCACGCATGAAAGCTGTATAAATCGATAGCTGACATCAATGCAAACGGAAAATATAATGGGACGAAACCCTGTGAAGCGTCCCATACAGAATTGGAGCCCAGGTAATCTTAATAGGTAATAGGTAATACGGGCTGGTGTCCGCAACTCCACGTCAATGCGCGTATTTTGCGTACGGGTGGGAAAATCGATTATTCGATCCACCCCAGCTCCTCGAGGAAGGCCAGCAACGCCTTGATGTTACTGACCGTCTCTCGTAGGGTACCTGGGTTACCGAAGTACTTTGCCCTGTACGTGGCGACCACCGGGCAGCTTAGAAGCACATGTGCCGCTGTCTCGTCGTCCTCCATGCAGGCCCTGCACAGCGGACTGTCTGTTACTCCTATGACAGGTAATCTTATGTAAATCTACTCTGATCTTCCCCAGGGTCCCGCCTGCGTTCTTCCCATCAACGACATCCGCGGTATCGAGGGCGTCGGGTACGAGAAGGGGGAGAAAATCCTGCGCTGCAAGTTGGCAGCCGTGTACCGACTGGTAGACCTGTTCGGGTGGACCCAGAGTGAGTGGCATACGCATCATCATATGCCTAGCTTTCTTCCAACTACAATATATGTATACTAGCTTCAGCCCGCGACTTCGTTCGCGTGAAACTTCTTGTTTCCCCCGAGCCACCTCGTCGTATCGCATCACCCGCCCGCGCTATCACTTAACGTTCTTTTTTATTTTTTTTCTTTTTGCTCGGCTCCTAAGGGCCATAGCGTGATGTTAAATAGCCTATAGCCTTCCTCAAGAATTGGGCTATCAAATGCAAGAAGAATTTTTCAAATCCGACTGGTAGTTCCAGAGATTACCCCCTACATACAAACTTACAAATTTTACCTCTTTATAATATTAGTATAGATGTCGCAGCCAAGTGGTTTAATTAGCCGTTTAGTTAACCGCCTAGCCTTTTAACTAAACGGCGGCTGTTTAATTCGGCCTGAATGATATTCAATTATGTCGGGACTTGTACTTTCTGAGAGTACTGGTGGCCTTGCTGCTCTCCTGGAGGAGGATCATCGTCGGGGATGGACACTTTGAATTGGGCGCCGTCTCTTTTATAACAGCAGTCACTAGCCACGCCCGTGTGCTGAGCGCGTGAAGCACACTATCGGGGAGGCATCTAACTTGTTATTAGCAGTGACCATCATCTGCCGAGCCTTTTCCCAACTATGTTGGGGTCGGCTTCCAGTCTAACCGGATGCATCTGAATACCAGTATTTTACATGGAGCGACTGCCTATCTGACCTCCACAACCCAGTTTCAGGGTAATACGATACCCCTTGGTAAGACTGGTTGTCAGATTTTCGGGCTACTGACGACCCGTAACGACTGTCAAAGATCCACAATTGACAGCCGGGACTAACAACGGCTTAAACTTATTAACAGTGAACCTAAACTGAGTAAAATGATCTAATAAGAACCCTTTGCTTCCAGCGGGCAACCACGGGCAGATCACAGCCCGCCTCAACACGGCCGTGGAGTCCGTGCTGACGACGCCGCGCGGCCTGCTGCCGCACGAGGTGACGGCCTCCTCGCTCGTCAAGGTCGACATGCAGGGCACCGTGCAGGACCAGGGGACCACCAACTTCCCCGTCAACGTCGAAGGTAACCACTGAAAACCTTTCTTTCTTACTAAAATAATGAACAATTCAAGTTCTAGAGGTAAAACTACAATTATCTTCTTAATTTATTCACTGATAGACAATGCACAGTCTAAACCGCTATAATATGAAAGGGGATTGAAGATTTTTATAAGGAGCTTGGCACCTACAGTCGCGCCATTTTGTTTTTTTTTTTTTTCAAAATGGCGGCCGCGGGTTTGAATCCTATATAAATTGATAGCTGTCATCAATATGTCAGTTATCGATATATACAGGATTGCTTTATTAGGTTGCATTGGAAAACATAATAAAACCAAAACCCCGTTTAGTGTCACGTTTCCGAGATACGTTCGAAATTGATTACTTTAAATTTTCAGAGTGATTATTTCAAACATCTAAGCAACAAAATTTAAATGGCGGATAGCTGATAAGTGTGCCACGAACCTTCAAAGCCCACACACACAAGAGTTCCGTTTATAGGGTGGATTTTTGAGCAGAAGAAAGAAGTTTTACTTCCATGCACGCGCCATTTTTGTTATTAATCCGTACGTTTTTGTCAGGTTTCTCGCTGCACGCGTCCGTGCACGCGGCGCGCCCCGACGTGCGCTGCGTGCTGCACGTGCGCTCCCCGCCCGCACTCGCCGTGTCCGCCATGCGGCGCGGTCTCCTGCCGCTGTGCCACGAGGCCGCGCTGCTCGGCGACATCGCCTACCATCGCGTGCCGCACGGTCAGTACTCCTCTCTCCTACTGCACGTGCACTCGCCGTGTCCGCCATGCGGCGCGGTCTCCTGCCGCTGTGCCACGAGGCCGCGCTGCTCGGCGACATCGCCTACCATCGCGTGCCGCACGGTCAGTACTCCTCTCTCCTACTGCACGTGCCCGTAAGGGTCTATATCAGGTTGTACTAACGTAACACTGGTCAGGTTTTCGGGCTTCTGACTACCCGTAACTGTTGTCAAAGATCTGCGAATGACAGTCAGGAAGCAATGCATAATCAGCCTTCTACGCAATTATGCGTAAAAAAGTTGCGTCGGTGGTGCGACGAGTACGGGGGAGCCGGAATAGCGTCCTGAAGATGTTTGGCGAGAGAACCGATACTACTCTGCTCAGTAGGTTCACCGAGCTCCATGTGTTGCGAGACCGGTGAGCGTACTGTGCAGAGATAGACGGTGTGTTTAGGTTCTTCTTTTATTTTTATTTTATTTTTATTTAAGGTGATTGGATACTGACACTTTTTCATACATTCTTTCGGGGTACAAATCTCGAAATATAAACGATTTTTGCAGAATAAAAGCACGTATATTAAGTTGTTATGACTTATTATTGACGCATATCGACAAAAACCTATAAAAAAAAACACTATTTACAGGATATCTAGGCCTGATAAAATCGATAAATTTTTCTATGTGTGCGCGGCCGGAACACGCCCTCTGCAGGATATTTCAAAGAACCATCGAGAAGCAGAACATACATTTTTGCTATGGTTATCAACAACAGTTGATCTTGATCGTTAGATGGCGTTGTAGTCAACCGTCGCACTGGCATTATTATGCGTGATTTTGTTGACAAGTTTAGTTTTTGCGAACATCGATCACTTGATCGATGGTTGCGAAGCGTAGGTATGCAATTTTTAACCGACTTCAAAAAAAGGAGGAGGTTCTCAGTTTGTCGGAATCTTTTTTTTATTTTTTTATGCATGTTACCCGATTACTCGAAGACGGCTAGACCGATTTGAAAAATTCTTTTTTTGTTTGAAAGGGTATACTTTCCAGGTGGTCCCATTGTCATCAAGTCAGGATCTGATAATGGGATCCTGGAGAAATCGAAGGAACTCTTAAAATATTATAAGCACACCTATAGCGATTTGGGTACCTATTTTTTATAGTAGGTAACTCGTGTATTTGCTTTCGGAAAGCACCATTTGGTGATGTGGAACTGATGATGAAGACCACATGACTGATGGCCACTGGAACTACTCAATAATAAGTATTTCACGGGTTGCGATTCGATTACTTTAATATGGTTGCTAAGCAATTAATCATGCTCGTCACAATGCGAATGGTGAAATGGAGCTGATGGTGAAATACCAGGAGAACTCCTCAACAGTTAACGTCCCTGCATCGGGAAAAGCAATATTTTGTAAAAGGCGATAAGCAAGTTGACATTAGGCTATTGAAACTTAGATAAATTATAAACAGACCCACTAAAAAGCGAGATTTATTTAATTTAAAAAAAATACCGACTGAAAAAAAACACTAGGTAGGTACTAGGCGAAAAAACCTTTATTTTCGGAAGTCGGAGGCAAAAACTAAAGTAGGTACTAAAGACACCGAAGTTATTTTCGACTTAGTAGTTTTTTTTTTGGAAGGCGGTTTTTTTTTGTTAATTTTTTTTCTTACAAGGCTGGCGCGGTGGCTCTGCCCGCGCAGTTAGATTTTATCAATTTAATCATGAAGTGAGAAAAAATGCTTTACTTTGTGATAGAATTATCTGTGATCTACCCTGGGTTCGATATTACTTACTGTAATAATGAACGTACTTATCATCTATAAAGTTTATGAGCACACTAGCCGAAATATTTCCATACTTACAAATTTCAGGAATTTATTAGGTACTCCACCGTTTGACATAGCACAGACGCCAGCACATCAAGCTACCCGAAACTGTAAAATTTTCCCAATCAACCTTGAATCTAATACTTTAGCGATAATGTAGAAAATCCATTAATGAAATTTGACAGATTGTAGTAAGTACCTAGTTTGATTTGCTGGCGTCTGTACATCCAAAGTTAAACATTATATCGTTTTTTCTTATTTAGTTTTATTCATTTTGTATGTGCGGAAGCAAAATAGTAAAATGAGAAGCATTAAAAAGTTATGAGCTAAGAAAGATTCGTTTTTTTTAGGGTTCCGTAGTCAACATGGAACCCTTATAGTTTCGCCATGACCGTCAGACAATCCGTCCGTCCGCCCGCAGCTTAGCTCAGAGACTCTTAGTACTAGAAAGCTATAATTTGGCAAGGATATACATATTAATCACGCCGACAAAGTGGTAAAATACAATCTTGAAAAACAATTATTTTTAGGGTACCTCCTGTACACGTAAAGTGGGAATGTTTTTTTTTTCTCTCGTCTACCCCGTGGTGTGGGGTATCACTGGATAGGTCTTTCAAAAATATTGCGGGATTGTGATAATCATTTTTCGATTCAGGGATCCGTTTGTGAAATACTAGAAGAAATACTAAAATTCACGGCAGTAGTATATGTCACGAAATCAAAATCACAGCTGAGTAGACTTTACGAGTAATAGTCGACCAACTTTTAGTTGCAATGTATGGGAGAACATGATTTTCAACTACAATGTTAAGCTTGTTCTTGGGATAAATTCATTTCAACTACGGAACTCTTCATTGTGGTCCGACATGGACTTGGCCGGTTTTTCCTTGCTAATTTTAATGTAACTTAGGGTGTAAATAAGTAATAAAAGATGTATAGAAATTTCTTCAAAACAAAGTCGGTACCAACAAAGCTCAATTATCGAAGAGAGAGAAGAGTTCAATAAACTTTATTTGCAACTAGCTGCGCCCAGCGGTTTCACCCGCATAAGTTTCGATCCCGTGGGAATATCGGGATAAAAACTATCCTATGTCCTTCCCCGGGACTCAAACTATCTCTATACCTACCAAATTTCTTCTAAATTGGTTCAGTGGTTTAGGCGTGAATAGGTAACATACAGACAGACAGGCAGAGTTACTTTCGAATTTATAATATTAGTATGGATATAATATAGTATAAGTATATACAGGGTTATTGGAACAACACTAACATGGTCATTGTACTCATCATTATGAACAATTTTTTTTACTATGGGACCAAACCTGAAATCGCGAAAAAAATCAGCTGTTCCCTACATTTATGTTCGTATAGGTAACTCGTCAAAATGTAGGGAACAGCTGATTTTTTTTCATTTTCTCATTTGAAATTGGAATTGTTGGTTCGAGTGGACGCTGGTGTATGTGAAGTTGTTGGTTTTTAGGCTAAACATACAAACACACGTAAATAGTAAACACATAATACATATTACACATAACACTTATATACATATACATACACATACACACAACAGTAATAAAATTACACTAATAATTAAATACCCACAACCGTGTGTACACGGCCTAATAATTTCACGCGTCTGTACACTGCCTGTGGCGGCGGCGGGCACGCTGGGCTGCTGGGCTGCGGTTGAATGATACATTATTATACCTACGCTACGACCGAAATTCGCGGAATTGATACGATGATCGTTGCCGCACCCTCGCCGCGCCTCGCGTCGCCCGCGCCGCGCGTTGCGCCGCTGCATCTCTCGCGCACGACTCAAATAAACATTTCATATATTTTGTTTTATAGTAGCGTTTAATTATACAACAAATCTTAACTGTCCCGTTGGTTTCGTGGTCACAAGTGCATCTGCCGTGCAAGGGGTCCTGGGTTCGATTCTCAGGTCGGACAGTGTTATTTAAATTGGGTCTTTCCCGTTAGGAGTTTCTTTACTCTTTTTCTTTTTTTTTTGCCCGGAGTTTGGAAATTGGTGGCGTAATACCCCCGTGCCTCGGAAAGCACCTAAAGCCGTTGGTCCTGCGCCTGTTCTCTCTCCTGTCGTGTCGGATTGCCGTCCCATCGAACTATGAGAGTAAAGGAACACAGAGTGCACCTGTATTTGCGCACACACTTGTGCACTATAATATCTCCTGCAAACCTGGCTAATCTTCTTTGAAATTGGCCACCGTGACCGAAATCGGTCAGAGGATTTATTATTATTTTTAAACCTAAACCTACCCTAACACACTACAAAAGCACCCTTAGAATAATTGAATAAGCAACTGACAACCCTTGTAGCAATCAAGTATTCTTTTCTTCGGTTTTTACTATAAAAAGTACGCTTTTCTTTAGAGAATGATGGACAGTCATAAAAATATTTTCGTAAAAATATTTTATTTTAATTAACGCCACCTCTGGAAAACAAGTTCACAAACCAAGTTTATGAATACAACGCCATCTAGTTCCATCGCAAGTAAAACTATACACGTAGTGTGTAACTGTACATGTGTGTGTAAAGACATAGTAAAGATATAAAGTGAAACGGCTAAATGTTTAGGGGTACAAATCTTTGTATGAGACGAGTTAACAAGCAAAGTGAATATCTAAAAAGATTATGTTAATGCGTTAGTTGACGCATATAACAAAGTTGTTTCGCAAAGCTTTCTGAGTTAGGCGTAAAAATTGAAAATGTTCGAAGTGCGAATGTGCCGCCATCTAGCGATAAAGTGGCTGGGAGATCATGTATCGATTATCCTTAATTACTAACATTAGTTATAAGCTAAATTCTTGTTACTAACAACCTTCCCTTGTCTATGGACTTTTTTGTCTGAAATAAATGATTTTTTTTTTTTTATTTTTTTTATAATGTTCCCACTACTGGGACGTGGGGCGGACGTGGTTACGAGAATAAAGATAACCGTGATTTTGACAGGCTTTGTGTGGCAGCAACCCAACTGCAACCTTATGTCGACGAAAATAAAGATCACTTTTCATTTGACAGTGATGCCAAATCAGAGGTAAAATAAATGTACAAGGGCTATACCCAACATTTGATCTTCAAAAATGGTGCATAGCTTGTAATGTTCCCACTGCTGGGACACTGGCCTCCTCTCTGGGAGAGGGAGTGGGCCGTGATCCACGCGGGCTCAGTGCGGGTTGGTCAGTATTTATGAAATAACTTGCAGCGCCCTGCGGTTTCACCCGCATAAGTTTCCCGTGGGAATATCGGGATAAAAACTACCCTATGTCCTTTCCCGGGACTCAAACTATTTATATACCAAATTTCGTCTAAATCGGTTCAGCAGTTTAAGCGCGAAGAGGTAACAAACAAACAGGCAGACACACTTTCGCATTTATAATATTAGTATGCATACTAGTCTTTTACTGTTTTCATACAAAGTATATTTTATGTCTTTTTTTTTTGTAATGTGCATTTTGTTTGTGCAAAACAATTATTCTTTCTTCCTTTTCCTTTTGAATAAATGAGTGCTCCCTCGCAGGTATCCTGGACAACGAGGAGCGCGACAAGCTAGTGCGCGCGCTGGGCCCGCACGCCAAGGTGCTGATGCTGAGCTGTGGGGGCGCGCTGTGCTGCGGGGCCACGCTGGAGGAGGCCTTCTACCAGGCCAGGTACGTGCGGCACACTGCAGCACTGCCCTATCTATCTAAGGAATAGGGTGTAAAGTTCACTCATCCTCCATAGTGCAGGGAGGATTCACCGACCAGACGGGTGTCGTGTTTGAGGGACTACTAATTTTATTTTATTTGAATAAATCAAAATCAAAATTCATTTTTTCAAACTAGGCTGAGAATCAGCACTTTTCGAACGTCAAAATTACAAAAGACAGTCCCCCGGCACGCCCGCCCTTCACCACTTCCTAGTGCTTTCGCTGGGGAGAAGAAGTGGCGGAACAAACTGCTCGACGATTGCTGTCGGTATGCTAGTTGCGCGGTAAACTATGCTTGCGCAGGCGTCAGTATGATGCGTAGTTCTCATATGGCGATGTAGCCAGCCCCCCCTGCCCCGCTCCAGCTCGTGGCTCCACCGTCGCTGGGGGGCACCCACACTACGTTTGCGATACCCGCCTCCACTCCAAGACTCATCTGCTCCGTCGGCCATCGGTCTTTCGACAGACATGGCCAGGACACTGCCGCTTCAACTTGCAAATCCGATTGGAAGCAAACTAACGAACTCTTTAGCTTAATTATTACTATAGTATACATTCATTGTCGAAATGGAAGATCTCTTGTCAAAATGGCGCCACTGGTGGCGTGAATATTCATAAAAAGTAATTGCCGATGGCTCCCGTCTCCAGGAACCTGACGGCAGCGTGCGAGATCCAGCTGCGCGTGTCGGCCGTGCCGGTGGACGAGCTGTCGCTGTTCGACGACGAGGCGCGGCGACAGGTGCGTCACATGACACTTCATAGTTATAATTTTTTCTTTTTGTTATTTTACTAGTTCCCGCCCGCGGCTCCGCCCGCGTGGTATGTTCGATAATAAATATACGCCCCTGTCGTACCCTTCTGGGATTACAGGCGTGATAAAATAATTAAAATACGTTTAAGTACTAAACTAATTTGTCATTTTGAAACATTAACAAATTGAAAATATTGACGGCTTGGTACTATTAACATTGTGTAATTGCTATTGACTTGCCATCAAGTGTTTTCTTGTCACCGACAGATTTGTAAGAAAAAGTATTTGTGTATCTACTCCTTCCTAGTTTATTTACAAGTTATCAAAGGAATCTTCTAGCAAAGTTATGGTCAGTACAAAGTCTTCCGAAACACCTCGCAACGTACCGTGTAAGTTGCAGCAACCCGGCGTTGCTTGCATACTAATATAATTGCAACGGGCATTAAGCCGGGCTCAGGAACAGCGGCTAAAACTTGGATCATGTTTATTGAACAGAGCCCTGATTCACAACCATACGACAGGCTATCGTATCGAAAACCTGACATTTCGATAACTTGATTTGACTTCCCCTCAACAGCAAATAGTTGTTGGAAGAATAGCGGGCGTCTATTTGATTTAAACTGACAAAATTTTCGGGTTTTGGACTTGTGAACAGCGTTGAGAAGACTCCTACGATAACAATGATTAATGTTCGATACGATACGGAAGCATATCGAGTGTTTGTGAATAATGGGGCAGGTCTGCGAATACGTCTATATAATATGATAATGTCTTAAACCGTATAAAATGGTTGTCCAACAGATCTACGAGTCGTCCCGCAAGGCTCCGGCCGACGCGAGCAAGTGGCGCGTCGGCGGCGAGGAGTTCGAGGCACTCATGCGCATGCTGGACAACGCCGGCTTCCGCACCGGGTACATCTACAGGCACCCGCTCATCAAGGTACAAGAAACAAAATCTGCTATTCTCTACATTTATGTTCGCATAACTGCCGAGAGCAGCTGCTGCTGCTGCTGAGAGCAGTGGTGGCCCAGTGGTATCGGCCGCGACTTACGAGTTGTAGGTCGTAGGTTCGAACCCAGACAGGCGCTTTACTTTGTGTAAATTATTTCATCACCACTGCTCTCAAAACGGTGAAGGAAAACATCGTGAGGAAACCGGCATGTCCTAGAACCAAAAATTCAAAGACATGTGACATCTACCAACCCGCATTGGGCCCGCGTGGTAGATTACGGCCCACTCCCTCTTACCGAGAGGAGGCCTGCGTCCCAGTAGTGGGAACATTATAGGCTGATTATGTGTTATGTGTGTACATGTGGCTAATATAGTAGTGTTGTGCCCAGAACGACGTCCCGCGGCCCAAGAACGACGTGGAGGTGCCACCCGCGGTGTCGTCGCTCGGCTACCTGCTGGAGGAGGAGGAGCTGTACAAGCAGGGGTGAGATGTTCTTACTAGTCTGCGTTCGCGGCTTATTTGCCAAAAATGTAAACAAATATCGACGGTGAAGTGTCAATGTCTAATAACTAACGTTTTAGCGATTTTCACTTTATTGCATATTCGTAGGTAAAATATGAAATAGCTCTTATTTGCAAAGACAATAAGGTCTTGAATCGACGACGACGTTTCCTACTATTTGTTTAATATATGTAACTTTTTTATTAAAAATTATAGATATGAAACGCTTTTTTCGCCTCCTGTAAAATCATGATTTTGTAGTTATTAGATATTGATACTACACCGTCGATATGAACTAATGGAAAAATACCTTTAATTCCTACACAATAAAGTTCATTTTACGCTACAACTTCAAAGAATTTTTATAATTTTTCAATACTTCTAGTCACTCTGAAATCAACTTAATTGTCATTGAAATAAAGTTGATATCTGTTTAACTTGAAATATGGTGGAGGTGTGCAGCTTGGCGGAGTTTTACCTCCATCCGCCTTGTAAAAATACCTTTTTGTTAATCTTTCATTCGTCCTCTTCACTGTACCCGACCACTAATCTTTTTTTTTCTTATTCATAGAATATGGAAGAAGGGCCAGGGAAAGACGGGCGAGCGCACCCGCTGGCTGAACTCTCCCAACGTTTACCAGAAGGTGGAAGTTCTGGAGACCGGCACTTCTGATCCCAAGAAGATCACTAAGGTAGAATATCTGAGGGTTGAGGCCGAGTAGACTGGCTGCAGGCGGCACTCCGGCAGACGGGAAGTGAGGAGCTCGATATAAGTCGCTGAAATTCGGTCAATTCAATAATACAGGGTCAAATTAAACTAGCTAGCGAAACCCCGCAGACGTGATGGGTATCAATATCTCAATACGATAAAACAGATCTTAACAACTCACATTTTTAGTAAGTAACAATATTACCAGCGGGCATTGACCCCAAAAGGAGATCATCAAATCTTTTTTTGAAGTGTAAACTTCTTTAGGCGCGTTGGGCATTTTTTGAGATGGGAAAAAAATTATTGAATTCGCGCCACTGTTACCGTAACCGACACTGCTTTGGATGTGTTCGGTTGTCCTCGGGATGTATTCGGTTTTAATGTATATCCGATATGTCAGTGAGTGATGGCAAAGTAATCTGTTTGTGTTTTGTTTTCACTTCTGTCGGCACTCCCGGAGTGCCACTGTTTTTTTTTGCCGTGTATAGATATCGATACCCATCAAATCTGCGGAGTTTCGCTAGCTATTTAATTTGAGCTTGTGTAATAATATACCAGTCTATTATTCTTCCACTGCAGCTATAGTTACTTGGCTCTGCGATTTTATTTGCAGTCAAAGAAAATTGTTACAATATTGAGCACGTGTCGTGTTAGCGACGTTGAAAACGTTGTCTAACGTAAATTCCGCGGCTTATTTTGAGCGACTCAAGTTACGCTGCTCATCTGACCTTAACTGAAAGTCAGTTGAGTCCGTTTCCCACCCGTTGGGTTAACTTGAAGCCACTCCTAAGACATAGTTGGAGGGGTAAGCAGGAGGGCTAGTATCATGGAACAAATATTGCTGGTAATGTAAAAACAAGTGTTGGTGTGGTCAAAAGATAACATCAAAATCTTAGTTTTGAGAAAATTATAAAAAAAAATGTCGATTTTTGTCCCGTTGCGAAGTCGGTAAACTGGAATTTAAATAATAATAATTATAATCATTAACATCGCAATGATATAGTCACAATATTAATAATAGGTGGATATGTACCGACTTCAAATACTACATAATGACGCAAATGTTATTGATACAAAGTTATCTAAAGCAAGGCAAGACTCATGAACGAAATGAGAACAGCTCATACTGTGGTAACTATACAGGGTCAAATGAAATTAGCTAGCGAAACTCCGCAGACTTGATATCAATATCTAAACACGTAAAAACAAAAAAAAAATTACTTGTTGACCGCTGGTAGATTTGTTAATTTAAGTTTGAGTTGAGAGAAACTGTTTTCTTTTATCGTGTGTACATATTGAAACCAGTCTGTGGAGCTTACACAAAAAAAAAAAACAGATTTTTTTAACTGACATTTCAAGTGACTTCTCTAACCGCGGTCGGTGACCTCACAAAAAATTCGTCAAATTATCTTCTTTTGTTTTATCTTGTATGGATATTGATACTCGTCACGTCTGCGGAGTTTCGCTAGCTAATTTAATTTGACCCTGTATAGCTGAGTGCGATGTTGCCAGATAATTATGCTGTCAAACAGGCAACGTTGCCAGACATTTGTTGATCGTTTTTTGTGAAAAGAAGACAATAGCCATGTAGTCAGTACATATTAATTTGTAAACTAACAACAAGCTGTGTTCATGTCACATTTAACCCCTCTACAATAATTTAGGACATTCCATTTTTTACTATATTTTGTTTTTTTTTTCTAGAATTTTATTATACTTTTACTTTGGGTTTGGTAGTGGCGTTTATATTTTTATTTTTCTATTTTTGAACTCTTATATTTCTACGCAATGATATTATAAGTGGAACGAGGTAGATAGGTTTATTAAAACTTGGCTAGTTCGCCAAATTTTCTACGTCTTGTCTCTTTTACTCTCCCGATAATAACGACATGCCGTCTAATTTACACGTGTCATGTAATATTGTGCCGTTTATGCCGTTGGAGAGTAGTGGTCGTAGGTTCGAAGTTCGAACTTACGACCACTGCACTTCAACGGCAAAGTAAAGTGCCTGTCTGTGTTCGAACTTCGAACCCAGACATGCACTTTGTGTAATTTCTTTCATCACCACTCCTCTAAAAACGGTGAAGGAGAACATCGTGAGGAAACCGGCATGTCCTAGAACCTAAAATTCGAAGACATGTGACATCTAAGGTCTGGCCGTGCCAAATTTGCCAAAGATGTAAACAATTTTTTAAAATTGCTCAAAATTGAATAAAATCAATGTACAGACGCCAGCACATCAACCTACTACAATCTATCAAATTTCTTTAATAGATTTTCAACTTTATTACTAAAGAATAAGGTTCAAAGTTGATTGGGAAAATTTTACAGTTTCGGGTAGCTTGATGTGCTGGCGTCTGTACAAGAACATTTATTATTAGTAAACATAACTTAAAATAAATGTTCTTCAAAATCGATTTACTTACATCGATTTTATTCAATTTCGAGCGTCCATTGTTGTTTACATCTTTGGGAAGTATGGCGCGGCCGGACCTTACCAACCCGCACTGTGCCCGCGTGGTGGATTATGGCCCACCCCTTCTCACAGAGAAGAGGCCTGTCTCCCAGCAGCGGGAACGTTATAGGCTATGTGACGTTCTTGAAAACCACATATTGGGTATAGTCCTGTCAAAAGCAAAGTGATCTTTATTATCGTTAACATAAGGTTGCGGTTGGGTTGCTACCACTCACAAGTTTGTCAAAATCACACTGATCTTATTCTCGTAACTATAAGTTTGCTTGCTGCGTGCAGAGGTTAAATGACTACGAAAGGACTTGTAGCGGTATCTACAACGCCACATGCGCACAACGCGTCATACTGACGTCACGCAAGTCCTGCATCGCGCAAGCAGAGTTTGCCGCGCAACTACCATAATATATACAACTACCCGATCCATCAATCGTCGGGCCGTGG
Organism: Amphipoea oculea; assembly: GCA_945859645.1. Lineage (NCBI taxonomy): Eukaryota > Metazoa > Arthropoda > Insecta > Lepidoptera > Noctuidae > Amphipoea > Amphipoea oculea. The sequence goes on along the minus strand of OX243891.1, from coordinate 464,157 downwards.
CCCACGAGACACACCAACCGTCTGGTCGGAGGATCCTCCCTGCACTGAGGAGGATGAGGGAACTTTACACCCTGTTCCTCATACCTCTATAGACTGTTAGGGAACCTGTCCACGTCTCTCTACTTATAATATCATTGTTGCTATGTATAATTTTAAGGATAACATTTGAATAGTCGTTGCTATAACATAAAGATAATAGAAACTATGTTAACCATATTTCAGATAGTCTATGGATGTATAGTTTTAAGATTTCGTGCAAAAATACAGGGTCAAATTGAATTAGCTAGCGAAACTCCGCAGACGTGATGGGTATCGATATCTAAACCAAATAAAATAAAAAAATAAAAGATTTGATTTTTTTTTTTGGAGTCAATGCCCGCTGGTAGTGTTTTTACTTGAAGTGTAAGTTGATAAAATGTCTTTTATCGTGTAATATTTTAAGTGACTACACACTACCGGCGGTTCATGACCCCAAAAAACATCATCAAATTAATTTATTTTTTGTTTTATCATGTTTACTGCATATTATCAACTAAATCATATTATCTATCATGATCATATTATCGACAAAAGACATTTTATCAACTTACACTTCAAGTAAAAGCACTACCAGTGGGCACTGACCCCAAAAAAAAAAAATCAAATCTTTTATTTTTTTATTTTGTTTTGTTTAGATATCGATACGCATCACGTCTGCGGAGTTTCGCTAGTTAATTTAATTTGACCCTGTATAATAACAACGTTCAGAGCATTTTTTTTTTGTATTATTATGCTGCGCTCAAAATGGCTCAAAAGTTCATTTTTTCTATATTTTGGTTTTCTATTTTATTTACAAAGTGAAATCATCGAAGATTTAGAAATTATATATAAGAGAATGTTTTATTCAGATTTTAATATATTATCCGTTTTACTGTATACTTGCTTGACGCTAATGTGTGTACAATTTGAAGATTTTTCTTGTCCCGATTTGATTTTTAGCAAAAACTTTTTGATATACGTACCTACTTGTGAATTAGGGTTTTTTTGAAATGACGTTCACTAGATGGCAGCACTGAGACGTCAGGTCCGGGCACCTGTCACAAGTGCCAAAGCGCCTATATTTTCTTTAGTCGTGACTGAATGAAACGAACAGTGGGAATATTATACGATGATAATAAATGAAACGAATGGTGAACATCATGTATATATTTCAAGGGATCAGGGGAAGAACTACTTTTGTCACATTTTATATTTTTTTCAACTGGCAATGCAGTCTGAATGGTTATACCTGTCGCTACGTTCTGTCAAAAACAACAGGGCAATAACATCCATAGTCTCCGAGCTTTCATGCTTTTAAAATATCGATATAGGGCAAAAACATACAATGTCCGGACTGTTCAGGAAAAAAACAACCGTTGTCAGTGGTCGACTGTGACAGCTATACCTACCCCTACCCCCTATACCATTATACCTATTACAGTTAAAAGTGCCTTGGGTATAAATGACACTATTTTATTAAGATCTTATCTTTTAATTAGTAATATTTCAGTTTGTACATTAAGTGACAAAAGTGGTTCTTCCCCCGACCCCTTCATTTTATATTCATTGTCGAAATGGAAGACCTCTTGTCAAAGTAGCGTCAACTGGTTGCGTGAACTTTCATGAAAACCCACATTAAAATGCGTAATTATTAGAAAACTATTTCAACCAAATATATGTGTGTATTATTTTTGAATAATAATTTACTACAATATTTTAAATATACAGGTTCAAATTAAATTAGCTAGCGAAACTCTGTAGACGTGATGGGTATCGATATCTAAACAAAACAAAATAAAAAAATAAAAGATTTGATGTTTTTTTTAGGGTTCAACGACCGCTGGGTGTTTTGTTTGCCCGAAGTATGAGTTGAGAATTTTTTCGTGTTGATATATCGATACCCATGATATCTCTAAAGTTTACACGGTAAAGGGATGATTTTTAAACTGATATTTCAAGTGAATACACTAACTGCGGTCGGTGACTCCCACAAAAAAATTGTCAAATTAATTTTATTTTATCGTATTTGGATATTGATACTCATCACGTCTGTGGAGTTTCGCTAGCTAATTTAATTTCACCCTGAATTTATTGGTTATTTTAGTAGAAAAAAGTTTTTGCTTCGAAGGGACTGCGTAACAGCTTTCATAATAATTATTGTGCTTTTAAAATATGTTACGAATCAATTAAAAAATTATAAATGAAAATAACAAATTCTATTTTTCACGCTTCTCACAACACATAATGAAATGCTTTTGACAATTTTAATTTTTCGTGTTCTACTAAAGTTTTTTTTTTTTAATTTTTGTATTTTTTTTTTTGTTACTAATATAATAATGTTTTACAGTGGGTGGATGCTAACAACGAAGAGGTAATTTCGACGATTTTTTTTTAATACTTTATTTTGACGTAATTCTATGACTGAAGCTGGAGCGTCGAGTATTTATTCAAATACCATAGTCAAAGTCAATATTTTTATTTAAACGTAGGAGTAAAAAGAAAGTTATAAACAAATAAAATAGGTACAGAGATCTTTATAAATGTGTAACAGAATTAATGCACATTATGAAAGTAGTTTGTTCAGAATCGTTTATTTATTTATTTAAACTTTTCGCACAAAAAGGTAGAAAGGCGGACTTAATTAATGCCTTAGGCTGATTGGCATTCTCTACCAGTCAACCAAGGGTGGTGAAGAAAAGATACGAAAGTGCGTCTGTCCGTCTGGTTAGAACGTGTTTACGATTAAACTACTGAGCATGTTTCGTTAAAATATAGTTGAAACACAGCTGTCTGTCTGGAGGAAGACGGAGAATAATTTTTTTTTTTCCGAAAAAAAAAATCTGCACTCGAATTGCCTAACATATTTTCAGTTACAATCTGAATCGTTTTGAAGTATATTGCTACTCCATTGCTTCTTTTTTTCGAAAAAAATGTCCGCTCATAAGTAATAAATCATTTATTTCTTAACAAAATACATTGTGTAGAAGGATATTGTTAATAAAAATAAAGAAACAATTATAACAATAACTCATTTTTACAACAATAAAATTAATAGTCAATTAAATCCCCACACAATAGAATGTAAATGATTAATTAATCCATACTAATATTATAAATGTGAAAGTGATGTGTGTGTCTGTTTGTCCGTCTTTCACGGCAAAACCGCTGAACCAATTTCGATGAAATTTGGTATAGAGATAGATTGCATCCCGGGGAAGGACATATTAGAGTTTTTATCCCGATATTCCCACGGGATCGACACTTATGCGGGTGAAACCGCGGGACGCAGCTAGTAAAAAAAATACAAACAAAACTGCCAAAATGAAAGCCATTGCTACGGTTAGTGTGTTCCACAACTTCTCCGCAGTTCTGCTGTTAACAGATAATTGTTATACAGCCGCAACCTTTATTAAGGGGTGGTTGTACATTTTGGTCCTTCGAGTCGGATCCTTTATTAAGGGGTGGTTGTACAATTGTTTTCACGAAAACTCGACAACAGCGAAAGTCATAAGAATTACGTCACCATCTCTTCTTTCTCTCTCTTCTCATCTTTTATAAGCTTTTTCTAACTTTTCGGGATACCTGGATATCGTATGTGCAGTCCGAATTACCGGTATTTTGTTTGTTAAAATTTTAGGACAATATCAACAGCATTTCATTATTATATCCCTGGTCGAATGAATAAAGTTTTGAATGACTTTTATTCACAACATCGAGTTTGTACAGTGTTTTGAGGTCAAAAAATTGGTAGGAATGTTGCCACTTGTTAAAACTAAGTACCTTTTCCTTGCACGACCTGTTTTTATGTTCTTCCTTATTTTCCTTAATGTCCGTCCTAACTGGAAGACGCGAAAAAAATTGATAGAAAACGGTAGAGAATTCACAAGGACGCGAGAACTCTAGGTTTCGTGTAATTTCTCTATGTTTTGTTTGCGGTTATATCTCTTTGTTTTTCTATAAATGTTCATAAAGAAAAGATCAATCATAAATAAAATGCTACTTTTTTAGCATTTTTTTTTAAATTATTTTAAGTCTCTTTACGTTAGTCATGTTCTTTTATTTTCGTTTATATTTCTTTTTTCATTTTCTTTTTAAAAGCTTAACCTTTCCGGTGTAAGCAGAACCCTTGACAGTCTAAATGGAATGATGTAAAATGCTTGTAAAGAAATGCGATTAAAAATAATTTGTCTCGCTTGATTCGAATGCTTTGCATGGGATGACCTGTTTGTCTGCTTATGCCCGAATCGCGTAAATCTGTACTGTACATGCTCGATGTTTCACCAGGATTTGAGAAAAATTTGAGCCATTTTTTTTTCCTATTTTTTTTTCTTTTCTACGCACAAATCTTATTTTTTTTTTTCTTAAATGTAAATGCCACCTTACCATATCCTTTTTTACTAACCCGTTCGAAGCGGAAGTCGATTGATATTTTTTTGCGAAATATTCATTGATTTTTGCGAAATATTCATTGATTTTTGCGATACATGTTGGCAACATTTTTACTAATTTTTCTTTTTCTCTTTTCTTTCTATCACGAATGGTGAACCGGAACCGGAATTGGAAACTGAACCTGAAATATTTATGAAACAAAAACACTTTACAAATTATTTGAAAAACTGGAATATCTTCCGGAAAACGGAATCTTGGTCACACTGACTCTGGTGATCAAAATATGGTTATTACACCTTACAATGGTTATATTGACTATAACCAACTGCACACGTGGTGACAACATCACTAACTGGTAACCAATGATTACTCCTAAAACCTGGTCGGTTGCCATGACTACGGTAACAATATCAAATAACAAAAATGGCTACCATCAACATTTGACTGTGAATAAAATGGTTGCAACGAACTATGAACTCCGACAACCGCTGTCTTGTATGGGCCAACATGGGCCACAGTGGGTGCAGGATGGCTCGCCAGCGCACACGGGCACGCCGGTCAAGATCGACACTCTCCAGTTTGTCCCCAAGAACACCAACCCCAAGGAATTCAAGGCGCTGCAACAACAGGTAGGACAACTCAATAATTCAGCTATGTAGGGGTCGTTGGGCACGTTCTTCATCTTAGCGTGGCGATGGCAAAAATATCGTTTCTTTTTTCTTCAAGAATTATGGGAGTTTTGGCCGGTATGTGCAACAAAAACCGCATATACAAAGGTACTATAAAAATATCTGCCACGGCTTCAACGGGAGACAGTATTTTGTATACATGTAAAATATTGATACTCATCTGCATCCGGTTAGACTGGAAGCCGATCTCATTATAGTTGGGAAAAGGCTAGATGGATGATGATGACTTTGCCTGGTCTGGAAATCGAATTCAGAAACTTACGCTCAGCTGCGGCGGCGCTAGGATTTTTCTACAGCGAAGTTAACACACCGTACCGTGTTGAAACCGTGCCGTGTACAGTACAGTTAGGGTTGCCAGGTCTTAAAACCGAAAAGCCGGACAGACCAGCCAGTTTAGCCGGACATTTGGGTAAAAATGCAGGACGCCCTTAATTTTTTAGTCTTAGTATAACACGACATTTTTTTTTTTTAAAGTAAAACGGCTTTTTTTATCATTTACTATACACTAGAGAGGGGTGATGATGAAGAATGACGGGGTGGCGGGGGCGCGCCGCGCACGCTTTGGTCAAATTTAAAAAGCCGGACAGGCCGGATACCTTCTGATTTGGCCGGACACGCTACCAAAAAGCCTGACTGTGTCCGGCTTTATCCGGACGCCTGGCAACCTTAAGCACAGTGGGCCTTTTACTATAGTATACTCGTACGTGCGCAGATAAAGGAGAACCGGCGCGCCGACAAGATCAGCGCCGGGCCGCAGTCGCACATCCTGGAGGGCGTCACGTGGGACGAGGCCAGCAAGCTCATCGGCGAGGACGCCGCCAACACCCACACCGGCGACCACGTGGTGAGTGGCGACCAGCTGCCCAAGGGAATAGGGAGGATTACCATTTTTGAAGTGAAACTTCTTTACGCACGCTTGACTTGGGGAGTAAGCTGGCGAACGCGTGACGTAAGCGTTACGAAAAGTGTGATCGGGCGAGGCGAACGGGAGTTGAGTGGGGGATATAAGCAAGAGAAAGCAGTGCGCGCGCACATTTTCTTTCTCTCTTCCTCTCATAGCGAAGTTTCACTTCAGTCGTGTGGTCATAAGCACACTCAGTTTTTTTTATTTTAAACTCACTCGCCAGCTCCCTCGCTATCACTCCTCTGATGTGAAGCACGTGAGGCAACTTGTTATTTTTAGGGTTCCGTATATCAAAAGAAAAAACGGAACCCTTGTCATTTCGTTGTCCGTCTGTCAAGTTGTTACACAACTTTGTATGCAACCCTTTTTTTGGGTGGAAAATTATCAAATAACTTTTCCCGCTCTGGGCGGCGCGACAGGGCGTGTCAGACTTTTACCGACTAAAACCCACCCGTGTTCCGTCAGTTGCCTGTGCCAGGGGCCACGGTATCTCTTTCGAACAACCCGCGACCCTGGCAGGCATCGGCCCTAGCGGACCCCCTCAGTTAGTGCCGACATCTTTGAGGTGCGCGTGGAACACAACCCCCCTTACCGGACGGCGAGCTGCCCGTCGCTCGCCGTCCGCAAGCCCTTGTTGTACGCAACCCTGACGTGTCGTGTGCTGGCCCCGCAGCAGGTACTGATGGGCGCGGCGTCCAAGGGCATCATCCAGCGCGGCTACCAGCACAACGCGACCATGTACAGCGCGCCCTACGCACGCAACCCCTTCGACCACGTCACCGACACCGACATCGACGAGTACCGGCGCGTCGTCGAGCGCAAGCAGCGCAGCGACTGTGAGTACCACCCGCGGCACTTAAACTACCACTAGCCAGACCAGAAAAGCACCATGTCGTCGTAACTCGCCAGGCGTGGAACTAAATCCCGCGGGGTAATTGCGTAACACATTATCAATCGGAATCTGTTTCATTTTGACAGTTCAACAAAATTCATTGCGTTATTTACTTGTAGAGCAAACAAATTTTTCGAACTTATGAAGCAATGGATTAGAAATTTGCTTCAAAATGATTCAGATTCCGACTGGTAGTGTGTTACGCAATTAGGGTGCCGAATGCCAAACTTGGCGCTTAACAACAACAATGGCTATAAACAATATTATGTAATGTTGGCCAGTCATTGGAAGTGATATTAATAGAATATTCATTTGTTACGGTGATCCAATTGTTGGGTTTGTTCGATTCCCAACAACTATCAAGAATATACTATACTTACAGGGTTATTGGAAAAACACCAACAACCTTTTATGAGGTCATTGTACTCATCATTATGAACAACTTGTACTATGGGACCAAACCTGACATGGCTCCCTACATTTTGACCATAGATGTAGGAAACAGCTGATTGTTTTTTCGCGATTTCAGGTTTGGTCACATAGTAAATGTTGTTCATAATGATGAGTACAATATTGGTGTTTTTCCAATAACCCTGTAGGTATATCTAGCCATCCCACCATTTATATGGAGTACCATAGCCCGATGTGGCACTAAAAGTAGCAACACTACGCCAGACTTGGCACTAAGAGTACCAAAGTGAAGTAATACGAGACTTGTATGTTTGCAGACGACACTGACCTATCGGAGTCGGAGGCGATCAGCGCCGCGCAGGTCACGTCGCCGGCCAGCGCGCCCTCCGAGACGGAGGAGGAGTCCCGCGACGGTACGTCACAGCTTGCCGCAGCACTACAAACACTCAAAGCATTTATTTTAATTAAACACTTTTGCACTGTCAAAGAATAGAATAGAATATTCATATATTTGCTCTGAATGTAGGTATTTACAATAAGGTGGTTATAATAATATTAAAGAATCCTTGTACATTCTACCATTTTGGCATGCAAACATTGATGAAGAGTAAGTCAGTTAGGCAGAAAATTGAAGCTAGTTGCCCATTCCAAAACGTAGATCTCTATGGAGAAGATGCTCCGAGGACACTCTTTTAGATCAAAATATTACAAAATTCTGGGTGCACTCTTATTTGCTTCTATAATGTGAGAACAATGTAAAAAAAAAATTGAAGAAACAACAAAATATAAGATTAAAAATAAGCCCTGGCAGTTCAGAGATGACCAGTCTCAACCGACGGCGCGGGCGCCCGTTCACGAACATTCACTTTCAAATAATACCGTTTTTCTATTTCAAATTATCTAGGGGCCTCTGCGAGTTGGATTCGGCCCCTTGTACGCCTTCCAAAGTACAGGGACCACAATGGTCCCCGGGTCAATCCGCAAAAATCCACTAACGGCGAATATATGCTAATAATAAATTAAATATCATAGCTGCATTCTTTTTTTACTTTATATGACATTTCTTACATGTTTTTACGTATGGCGCCGCTATCTAAAAAAGTATAACACCTGTATTTAATTTATTATTGCAATCAACACGCACCAAATGTCCTTACCATTTGCAAATAAAAGTCGGCCTAATTCAGCGGAATGGCCCCCCCGTGATATACGGGGGCAAATTAAATTAGCTAGCGAAACTCCGCAGACGTGATGCGTATTATCGATACGTATCTCAAATCGACAAAAAAATATATTTTCTTTTGGAGTCAATGCCCGCTGGTAGTGTTGTTAATAGAAGTATGAGTTGAGATAATATAATTTTTTTGGATGTTTCATGTCGTTGACCCCAAAAAAAAAAGATAAAATTATTTTTTTTATGTTTTATTATCATGTTTAGATCGTCTGTGGAGTTTTGCTAGATAATTTAATTTGACCTTGAGTAATCCGAAACTAAAATAAATGCCACCAAATGCATCAGACTGCTTGAAGTGTAAGCTTGTTTTGAACCTTTTAGGCAGTCGGGGGTTTTTTCTCTAAACAGCTTTTTTTACACAGATATAGATAGACATAGATAACGCAAGTATCACGAACTGTATGAAAACCAAGCGTGCCACTTTTTGACTACCTACTATGACGTCACAAGCTCGCGCTCTCGCTCACGCTCACCCAGCCAGCAGTACGCAGGACTGAGCGCGAAAGTGGCGACTTATGATTTTCGATCGTAAGCTAGTGCGATTTTTGGCACGCGAAGTAGGTGCTCTTGCGTTATCTAGGTGTATCTATATTTGTTTTTTTACCCTTTGTCACAGAAAAAGTTAATTGTAGAATATTGTCGTTTACAGAGCACCGCGTACTGAGAATAGAAACGAAGCAGGCGCCTGTGCGCAGCCAACCAGAGGTCGTCCTCAGCGACGGTAAGTACCTACTAGCTGTCCAACTAAATAATGCGCTTCTTCGGCAAAGTAGACCCGTCCCGATGTCGTTCTATGTCATGGATACCCTCCGCCTGGGGAGAACGGAGGGTTATGTCGGACTCCTACCGACTAAAACCCCGACTATTCCTTCTAGTACCATGAGCCGGGGAGATACTTGTACATTCGCTTCTCCCCGACTGGAAGTGACATTCAAACCTACGACAACCTGTAATTGCGTAACACATAAGTACAGGAAGATTTTTTTATCACCATCCAAATTTTTACAAGGTGTTCTACCCATGAATATGAACAACTTTCACTATGGGACTAATTTTGAAATCACGAAAAAAAATCAGCTGTTTAATACAAAAGTTCAATACCTACTTGACCAAAATATATGAAACAGCAGATTTTTTTCCTGATTTCAGAGTTGGTCCCATAGTGAAAGTTGTTCATATGCATGGGTAGAACAGACTGTAAAAATTTGGATGGTGATAAAAAAATCTTCCTGTATAATGGCAATTGACTCTTTCATTTTGACACGTCCGTCCATTGCGTTGTTTAGGACGTTGAGCAGACGAAATTTTCAAACATATGAAGCAATGGATTAGGAGTTTCTTTCAAAATCCTAGTGTGTTACGCAATTAGGGTGCTCTCAGGTTATAAAGCAAATACGAGGTCTTAAGATTTGTTGTTTGTTGTGTTAAGATTATAAGGCCAATTCTCGTAATTTAAAACATTCAAAATCTAGTCGCAGTCTCATCTCGGCGACAGATAAAAGTCAAAAACTTGACAAACATTTAGGGAAATTCGATTTTTGACAGATTGAGACTGAGATCAGACTGTGATCGTTCTTAAAATTACGAGAATTGCCCCTCAGGTGTATTCGCATGGTCTTGTTATTTTGATAAGGGTAGTTTGGGGACAAATCTGTACCTATGTGTGGAATACTCGGCGGAAGAATATACATATTTAACGATCCTACTTTATTAATAATTGTTTCAAAGCTAGAATATATTGCCAATGTACAGACGCCAGCACATCAAGCTACCCGAAACTGTCAAATTTTCCCAATCAACTTTGAACCTTATGCTTTAGCGATAAAGTTGAAAATCTATTAAAGAAATTTGACAAATTGTAGTGACTTGATGTGCTGGGTTTTTATTTAAATCAATTCTAGAAAAGAGCCATCAAACGTGTTGAAAAGGCTAGAAATATATTTTTTTGTTTAAATTGTAGAATACGAAAAATCTAATAAATTAGGACCTTACAAGTATAAATAATATTTGAAGCACGTTTTTTCTTTTTCCGTATTTGCTCGTTTTCCTGTACAGGCATGTTGATTTCAATCGATTTTTAGCTCATTTCATAATACAAGGTCAAATTAAATTAGTTGGCGAAACTTCACAGACGTGATGGGTATTTATATCTAATGAAACCGACGTGTGTTATATGAAAGAATTCAAAAATATACAGGGTTAATGGAAAAACATCAACAACCTCTTAAGAGGTCATTGTACTCATCATTATGAACAACTTTGACTATGGGACCAAACCTCAAATCGCGAAAAAAAATCAGCTGTTCCCTACATTTTGACGAGTTATACGAACATAAATGTAGGGAACATCAGATTTTTTTTCGGTGTAAATAAAATTATACCAATTAAACGGAGAGGCAATTCTCATAATTTTAAGAACGTTCACAGTCTGATTTCAGTCTCAATCTGTCAAAAATACCTCCAGTTTCTCTACATTTTCGACAAGTTTTTGACATTGATTGTCGCTGAGATGAGATTGCGACTAGATTTTGAACGTTTTAAATTATGGGTATTGGCGTTCTGAACGCGTTCAAGAGCTGTCACACTGACAGCTCTTGAACGCGACTATCGCGTTCCGCGTTTAACGCGATCTAAATCACTCTATAAAGTTTCGCTAGCTAATTAAATTCTACCTTAAACTTAGACTTTCGGAAACCTTTAGTTATTTATGCATGTGTATGTGTGTATGTAAATGCGATGTACCTTTTTAGTTGACACAACCGATTTCTTGGCCGCCGAGCGCGCACACGCCGACCGGACGAAAGGTACGTCACTAGGGGGGGCGCCCGAGGGGAGCCTTCCTGGACGTGACGCCGGACGTGTGTATTAATGAATATCGGGTGTACACCGCTTTTTTTTATCGAAATGCCTCTATGAACACTAGAGGGGTAATTACGTAACACGCCATCACAGTTTAACAGTTCAACAACATTCATTGCGTTATTTACGTTGTTGTGCAGACAAATTTTTGGAACATATGAAGCAATGGATTAACAATATCCTTCAAAATCAGATTCGATATTGTGTTACGCAATTAGGGTGCAGTGTACATAAACACAAAATGGCGGCGCGGCGCATGCGCGATGTTCGTTCGTATACACAAACACGCTGTCCGGTGCCGGCGCGGCTCCGGCGTCACGTACAGGAAGCCTGGCAGAGACAAACACTAAAGTTTTTTAGACTCTATGTGTAAAGACTGAACTGTGCGTTTTCTTGTAGTTAACTAACTTCCGAATTCTCAGACGACACTTGATTTAAGTCCTTCTGTCGCTGTGATACATCTTAACGTGAAGGTCACGGTACCCCGCGACATTAAAATTTTCGTACGTTTTTATGCAATTTGTAGGTCAGCGTGACGGTTGTATGTTGATCAAAATTTTATTCGCAACCAAAACGCACGTGTTTACAGAATTATAGTCATTAGAATCTAGGACATGCCGGTTTCCTCACAATGTTTTTCTTTATCGTTTCGAGAGCAGTGGTGATGAAATAATTTATACAAATTAAGCGCCTGTCTTGGTGCGAACCTACGACCTACGACTCGTGAGCCGTTACCACTGGGCCACAACTGCTCTCACCAAAAATTCGAAGACATGTGACATCCACCAACCCGCACTGGGCCCGCGTGGTGGATTACGGCCCACTCCTTCTCACAGAGAAGAGGCCTCTGTCCCAGCAGTGGGAACATTATAGGCTGATTATGTTATTAAATCATTAGAATCATCAATACATCTAAGTCATGATTACATGGAAAAGGCATGTAATAGGTAATAATTACTATTCTGTAAATACATATTTGTATCGGTCGCGAACCTGCAAATTGCAAAAAACGTAAGAATATTTGAATTTCGTACATCCATCTTGATGTGAAAGACAAATTGCGATCACGGCGACATAAATCAAGTCGCGTTTATGAATTCGGCTGTAACTGTGTGTGCCTTGATTCTTTTATTTACATTGATTTGTAGACGATTTTGTTTTGTTCTAAATGTAAATAAATATCCCAGCGGTATTTAAATGGCCTACTCTCAAATTCCTTCAACGAAGATACGGGCTCCTCCGAAAGGAGCTCGAAACTTCAAAGTGAACCCTCGTGAACATCATTTATTTCAACCGAAAGACGTCCACTGCTGGACATAGGCCTCCCCCATGCACCACTACTTCGACCGGTTCTGTGCTTTCCGCATCCAGCGGCTTCCTGCGGCGTTCACAAGGTCATCGATCCACCATCGGTCATTTGTTCTGCGAGCAATGTCACAATGTGCCCTGCCCACTGCCACATAAGTTTGGCAATTCTTCGGCCTATGTCAGTTACCGTGGTTTTCCTGCGGATCTCATCATTTCTGATTCGACCACGTAGGGAAACTCCAAACATAGCCCCCACCATAGCCCTTTTGGTGACTTTCAGCACCCTACACCTGATTAATTAACTTTTTCGGTCTACTACTATCAAATTGGTGGTGGATGCCAAGCTTCACAGCTTGGCTCATCGCCGCAAGGTTGCCTGCCTGTCGGTCTTCTACAAACTACTTCGGTGAGTGTGCCCGAGAACTCCACGACCTCATTCCACCGGCTCCCTTCTACCTTCGGACATCCAGGCGCACTGCAAGTTACCATCCCTACCTGGTTGCTGTTCCACCAATTCGCACTAAGCGTTTGCAAATGTCGTTTATAATGCGCACAGCAAAAGAGTGGAACTCTCTACCTGCGTCTGTGTTTCCGAGCGCATACAACCCGAATCTCTTCAAAGTGAGAGTGAACGGGCTTCTTCTGGGTAAGCTCGCTCCATCGTCGACTTTGTCTCTGTCACCTTTGACCTAGGCTAGTCAAGAGCAAGCCCATTTCAAATAAAAAAAAAAAAATATATATAATTTCATTTATTCTTACGTTGGGCTCCAAATTAATCTTATGTCCGTCGTCCAAGCTACTGGCGTTCCCGAAGTACCGCTTTCTGAATCACGCTGCCCTTCGAGAACCTCCTCGGGTGTTGGTGAGGTCTAGACCATCGTTACAAAATCGTCTATAAACCAAATTCTAAGTAACATTTTCTTGCATGTATTTAGTTTTGGACCTTGTAAATGTTTTTAATACGTTTTATCTATACTAATGCTTTTATTTTAGTCGTTTTCCTTTCACACTAACAAATTCAAGACTTAAAAAAAACAAATATTTACTTTTAATAAAACACGATAAACATTGGATTTTTTACCTGTGAATCAGGTTGAAAGAAATTAAACTATATTGCCTCAATTCTCATAATTGTATTTATTTCTCTTTCTAATTTTACCTGCGAGTAAGAGATATCACTAGTGTAAAAGCTCACACGATCGGATCTTCGTTTATTCGTCGGAGACACACAAATCATTTGGCCTTTTTTCACGAGTAGTGCTGACCCGGGACCCGAACCTATTGTCCGACGACGAAGTGTTTTACGACTCGCCCGTCTCGCCCGTGACGTCGTCCGTGACGTCAGGCATGACGTCGCCGGTACCGCACGTCGTTATCAGAGGTGAGACACGACCGGTTCGGGATTGTTTGCAGCAGTGTGAGTGACTGAAAGGTTTGAACGAATGGGCTCCTGGACTGATTGATTGAATGATAATTAATTATTGAAATTTTGAAGTGAAACTTCTTTCGATTCGATAATTTTTGATTGATTGGTAGTCTATGATTGATAATGTGTTATTGATTAGTAGCCTAGGGTTGATAACTTTTCGATTGTTTGGTACAGAATAATTGATTGAATTATTGATTATTTTCGCGTATTGTATGTTCGTAACTGACATTGGGTATGTCCCGGCACAGCGGCGGCGCGGCAGGCGGCCGTGCTGTCGGAGGACGAAGTGTTCGTGACGTCACGCGCGCCGCTCGTGGTGCGCGCGCACGTGGCGCCGCTGCCGCAGAGCGTCGTCAGAGGTGCGTTAGTGGGGCACTCGCGGGACACGTCACGCCATTCGCTAGTCGTGGCTATTTGCTGCTGGGGAGTTTGTTGCACCACTTCTTGTTCCCAGCTAGTGGTGAATTGCGGGCGTGCCGGGAGACTGTCTTATGTCATTTTGACATTCGAATAGTGCTGATTCTCAGCCTAGTTTGAATTTGATTTGAAATTTCACTTTTAATTGGGTTTGGAAGGGAGGAGTTTCAATGTTGTTTTCATGTGTCGTCTGCCATGTCATTGTCATCGCTAGGTCATCAGCTGTTGTTGATACATGGTTCTTTCATTAGTCCATCGTTATTCATAGCTATTTTGTTGTATATCGTCTCGTACGAAGGTTTGCTAGCTTGTACAACAAGGTCACATTTCCTCTGCACCTCGCTGGATTGCGATGCCCCTCCCCCGCGCTCTCCTCGGATTGCATCTAGCTGTTAGCGCCGATGTTAAATGATAAATGATTTTATTTCTGTAAGTAGGTTTGTACAAACATTTTTACTCGGCAATCAATTTTTTTTAAACTAGATTAGGTCGGCGACTCATGCCTGACTGCTCTGATAAGAAAGGCCGAAACAAACTCAGAGGTCACAATCTCATTTAAAGGCCAGACATAATCTTGGTCACATCATGTGAAGACCGTGTAGATTGTCTGAAATGGTCTTTTGAAGAAAGAACCACACTGATTGAGTTGACCTGTCCAGTCTGTGCGCGCATTTGTCGAACAATACCAAAGAAAGGACATTTGGGTAGGCCGCATAAATTACTCAAACTGCCAGTCCATGATTAAAACTAAGAATGAAACAAAAAAAATCAATGACCCACATAATTATGATAGTCGTAGTTGATAGTGTACGCCGTCCTAATACTTTTGTAGCAGTTGACTCTATAGTATTAGATTTCAGTAAGTAGTCTCTAGCTTTATAAAACTCTAGCCCAATTCATATTTTGAGGTGTGATGCGGTTTCAAATCTATGCATTTACTAAGGAAGACTCACTGCTCTTGTGTATCTCGTCAAATGTGTAGATTTACCTAGCCGATCGAGAATTGGCAACTGTGCCGCAGGTCCCGCGGAACTTGGTACCATTCGAATCCGTCAAACATTCGCAAATGACGTCACGACTGACACTTGTCACATTATCAGTCGGCTATTACGCGTCACACCACAAAGTCGTGAATCCGCCACAACTGTACTACCCCGTTGCAGGTAAATTCGGTGAAACAGAAGCTCTCTCGACTAACAAACGTTCCAAACACGAATACTCCCGCAGTACGAACTTCGACCATATCGTGAAAACGTACGAGTCCCCGCACAAAGCGCCCAAATGTAAAGTGAACCTCACCCCTCGCCTCGCTCACACGGCGCACACTGCGCACGAGCCAGGCAACGAGAGCAGTCGCTCCAGCTTGTACTCCATCCCCTCCATAGAGTGGGATGGGCGCTGCAAGTCGGACTTCGGCCTCAGGAGCAGGTCCCTCCCCCGCTGTCAAACTAACAAACTCTATAGAACACAGTCTCACGGCGGCTTCATCAATTCTTACATGAAAGATCCCGAACCTATGCATTACCACCTGCCCCGGTGCCGCTCGTGCGGTGCTACCAACGTCTCCTACGCCTTTGAGCTCACCAAAGACGAGAAACTTAAAAAACCTAAGAATCCTAACTCTATTTACTTCTCCGTCGATAACATTCCACAAAAGTGTTCAGAAGAAGGAGACAGTGATGCTACCTACGTTAAAGTACAAGAGAAATTCGTTCCCGTCTTCAAAGTTGAAAAGAAAGATACGGAGTTCGTTGAGAGTCAAGAATTTAATGAAGATAATTACATAGGAGATATTGGTAACAGTTTCTCTTCAGAAAATGAGACTGTCATCGAGAAATCTGATGCTGTTGATGAAACTGTTGTTGTTAGTGAGGATAATGCTGAAATGTGTACAAAATCTACTGCTAGGGAAATCATAGAGACATACACCGCAGACTTGGTCGCTGTAGACTCTATGGATGACGTGAATAAAACTCTTGAATCTATAGAAGGCGAATATCATAGCTTTACAGACTTGGAAGATTCGTATGAAAGTCCCGTCAAAGAATTAGTCGAGAAAGACATTAGGGACTACTCTGTACCTATTGATTTTTATTGCGATGATTTTAAGAGTAGAGATGACACAAATAAATCTCCTTTAAAAATCAAGAATATCCTCGAACCTATTTTGGAAGAATCCAAAAGTTCTTACGGGGATGATTCAAATCTGTCACAAAATGACAAGAAGGAGGACCTGATGGAGAACATAGTCGGTGACGCTGTCAACACAGCTGTCTTAGCGAGCCAGCTGAAACTAGAAATAGCAAGCAACGGTACTCATAAAGTTACCACAGAATCGCTCGTCGCTGAGTGTACCAAGCTTGAGAGCTACTCGGTCAACGAAGAAGACTCTGATGTTACAGCCAATGAGTTGGAGAGCTTCACCACCAACACTATACAGACAGCAATCGATGTGTACGAGAACGAAGCGTCCGAGCAAGACAATATGATAGACTGCGTCTATGAGAACGTCTTCTATATATTGTCAATCGAAAATGAGTCTGATGCTAATATTGTTAAGAGACAGAATTCTCTGGCCAGTACTCTCAGTTCGAATGAAAGAAATAGCTTCGATTCGACTGCTGAGTTTGAGAAATATGAGGTTGTGTCAGAAGTTTTGTCCGCCATTTTAAATAGAATAGATTTCGTTGACTTAGCACTGAAGGTCAAGGTCGCTCCTAACAATAATATCACTGAACAAGACCTCCCTACTGACGAATGTAACGAGACGTTCTCTATAACGAAGCTTATCGAGGATATAGAACAGAACGTATGTTTGAATGAAACAGTACTCACTGAAGTGAGCGAGACAGACATAGGTCTAGCAAACAAAGTAATTGAAGGGATACTGTATTATATTTTCGATAGAGCCATGTTTATCAACCATGAGAAGCAAAAAGGCAATAAAAAGACAGTCAAGAGAGTTGTTACTGTCGCCGACTTTGAGGATATACTGTTTACTGCTCGATCTATTTGGATGGAATCCGGGGATAATGAAGACATACATGTCGAAGAAAAACACAGCGAAGAGAAAGATTTTTATGCAATCAAGGATTTTTTTAACGCGAAATGTCTTAAGAATGCGGAAGAAAAATATATAAGTATTTTAAAGGAAAATGTTGAATCTGAAAGTAAAGATCAAGTTTTGGAGTCAAAAGAAACCGATAGAGAATTAGAAACAATTTACTCGATTATCGTTAGTAACGAGACCTGTCCCGAAGTTAAGGAAAGTAACAAAGATTATCTTCAACATAAAGAGAATACTCCGGATCAAGTAGAAATAGGACATTATATTCACCCTCTCGTTAATAATATAGACGATCAGGAAAACATACTCTACTGCAAACAAATTGAAGTTGATCAGGAATGTATACCAGATCTAACATACGCAATAGAAAATCCAGATACAGACGAATTAACTCCTATTAATAATAACTTAGATAAGGCCGTTGGAAATACTACGGAAGAAGTATCATCTCTTATAACCAATGACGTAACACGACCTGCCGACGAGAACATCCTTAATGAAACATTTGTGGACTCCAGTGAGATGAACAACGCGTTCCATGAAGATTTCAGCCAATCAGAAGACCCTACAATGTCATCACGTACAGAAGAACTGTTCGCAACTCCTGACGTAGACCTCACTTCAGAAATAAAGGAAAATATTAGCCTCGAACCCGAAGCGCTTACAGTAGGCAATATTTCAGATGCGTCTCATGAAGAATATCATTCCAGTGCCAATGATGAATTCAAAGATATCTCCGACCGGACTGAGGAGTTTGCCAGCTTCTCCGCCCAATCACCTGCCAGAAGTATCGAAGAATATTTAAGTCCCATCAAGGAACCTTCTTCTCCAAACGAAGAACCAATTTTTTCTCCAGAATATCGAGATATGTCCCACAATAGTGTAGCAGAAGTGTTGCACTCGCGCTCGGAGAAACCCGTCCCTTCCAGGAAGCGGAAACATTCAACCGTTAAAGAAGCGCTGAGTCGATCTTCGTCCCCCAATAGGAAAACGACGAAGAAATTTGAACTGACGGAGTCACCGATCAAAAGCGTTCCGAAAGACTCTCCGATTAAGAAGCAATCAAGACACAGATCTCAGTCAGACATGGCTTCTCCTTTCACTAGGAAGGCAAACGTGTTAGCGATGTCGCAAACAGAACACTCTGGCGGCGTCAAGTACTGGCTCTCCTTCGACGAGCACCTGCCTGTCGACCACGACAAGCACGTCGTGCGGACCGCCAAGAGCATCGATGACATGCTCCCCAGCTTCATATCAATCGATGTAGACGACGACATCAATGGGAAATCGAATCAATTTTACGGAAGTGAAACTAATATGAATACTAAACGAACCAGCGTACTCTTTAATGAATTTTCAGATAGCGAAGTCAGTTTTCCATCTCCCAGTGCGTCTAACATGGAATACGCGGCGCGGGACAACGTCGAGCTGGTCAGTGACCATGGACTCGACGAGTCCGACTCGAGCGTCCCGCGCAAACGGCTGCTTTATGAGCTTCACAGCCGCCCGTCCAAAAGGCTGTACTCGAGTTGGCCGCCATTCGAAGATACTTTGTTTTATAGGATCATCTCGAAGTTTAGAATGTCCGAGAGTTTCGATCCGAACGATTTAGAGGACCCGAATTTCAACACTAGTTCTTAGGGTGCGCAATAATTATCCTTATGGAAAGAAAGGCTTTTATTAATGTGATTAGTCCCCACAGTTCGTATGAAGTTGCGCTCTACTTGACGAAGATCGTGTCGTCACGTCGCAACGGGATATCTTACACGTGAAGTCTTGCGTACCCAGGTTTTTTATATTAACTATAGAAAGTTTTAGTCCACGACTAAAAAAAATCTAATGCTACGCGGTAAGTGCTTAAACCAATGATACCAATTAATTTATTGTTTTATGAATTATATAATTATCTTATGCATTCTAAAACCGCCCTTTGCGAGCATAAAAAATATAGAAATATTAATAAAAAAGTATTTCAAAATATTTGAAGCTCGTTTGCTTGCAACGGCGCTCTCCAATAGTGTTATTAATGTTGGTTTCGTCGAAATAAACACGTTAAGGCGAGGCTATAGTCCTTCCCGCATCGAAAATAAATATATTTTAATGAAACAACAATGTATTTTTATAGAAGCATGTTTTTTTATTGTGAATGTAGTTTTTATTGAGGGATTTTTTTTTAATTTTAAGTATTTTTAAAAAGAAAAGTTTTCCAAATGGTTGGAATTGGTTCGAATGTGTGCGTTCTAATATTAAAAGAAGTATTGTGTGCATCGATTTTTTTTTTGTGAGGATAGTTTTTCGCGGATTTCTTTTAAAAATAAACAACTTTGTAGATGTTACTTCTGTTTCGTTAGGAATGACAGAATATCACGAGTTTTGTTGTCTCAAACATAGATAATAAGACGTGACAATACTCCTGACGTTGTGTCGTTACGCGCTCAAAACATAAATATTGTTACTCGTCATATCGCCTTTGTAATATTTCACTAAGTCACTTGTAACTCATTTTTCTACGCTTGTGTATGTTGTCCGCTATTAAAGTATGTGTAACTCTTCGTGTTGTTTCTGTGTAGTGCTAGTGCCTCGACTGTGACACTATAGTATCGATATACACAGACATTTGGTTTCAATATACACAGATATTTAGTTCCGATATACACAGATATTTAGTTCCGATATACACAGATATTTAGTTCCGATATATACAGATATTTAGTTCCGATATATACAGATATTTAGTTCCGATATACACAGATATTTAGTTCCGATATATACAGATATTTAGTTCCGATATACACAGATATTTAGTTTCAGTATACACAGATATTTAGTTCCGATAAATACAGATATTTAGCTCCGATATACTCAGATATTTAGTTTCATATTACGCAGATATTTAGTACCGATATACACAGATATTTAGTTCCGATATATACAGATACTTAGTTCCGATATACTCAGATATTTAGTTTCATATTACGCAGATATTTAGTACCGATATACACAGATATTTAGTTTCATATTACGCAGATATTTAGTTTCAATTATTCAATATACCGATATTGATTAATAAGGACTCGGATGAATCAGTTTCGAGTTAATTTGAAAAGACTCCGTCTCGACTTCCTTACAACACTAGATAAAGGTTATTAAAGTTCCGATATACAGCGATATTTATGTTCAATTAGCGATGCATACAAGAATACCGATACCTACATTAAAAATACTGAAAATAAAACTGATATCGGTACTATGGTGTTGTTATCTTTATGATTTCAAAACTTGTAATTGCGTTTCCCCTTTTGTATGTGTACGCAGTAGGCAAGCGTGGCAAGCAATGCTCGTTCCCTCTCCTTATGGAAAGACTGCTCGGCAGTGACACACACTAGGCCCAATTTGACCCCGTATACAGGGTCACCATGACCACTATGTAAATATTGAAATTTAAGTGCAACCACACTATATCATACTATCACACAAACATTATAAAGGCGAATGTTTGTGAGTGTGTGTGTGTGTTTATATGTTTGTTACTTCTTCACGCTCAAACGGCTGGACCAATTTTGATAAAATTTTGTATGGAGGTAGCTGACACCCTGGATTAACATATAGGCTACTGTTTATCCCGATATTCCCACGGGATCGAAACATATGCGGGTGAAACCGTGGGGCGCAGCTAGTAATTTATAAAAAGTTGTGGCCATAGTTAAAGGCTAAAAATAAAATATTAAAAATGTATTAATGCTTCGATCGGAATTCGATTGTTTTTATTATTCAACAGATAAATAATAAATTAATTTAGTTTTGATACCTTCCTTTAAATTTTTAATTGAGTAGTATCACTACCAACAATAACAATATTTAATTGGTTCCGGAAATACCGGAATTACTTTCCGGGAAAATGGCTTATCGATGTTCTTCTTTCTGTGGGCATTTGTGATACAAGTACCAAAAATCAATCTATCTACTCCAATCACTGGTAATGATATTCGACGGTCACGCTTGCATCACAAATAAGTAATAGTGGTTTAACTCAGTGTGGCAGGGACTTCGCCGCAAAACCTGTTATCATGGATTCAGTTCGTGATCCTGAAGTACTATTTTTTTTACAGCCAAGTACATACAGACGCCAACTGCACCTCAAGTTACTACAATATGTCGAATTTCTTTAATAGATTTTCAACTTTATCGCTAAAACATAAAGTTCAAAGTTGATTGGGAAAATTTGACAGTTTCGGGTAGCTTGATGTGCTGGCGTCTATCCCTACTTGATCGTTAGTATTTATAAGTTTTTATGCTATTTTTTTTTAAGTTATTTGGTATTTACGCATAAAAATTTACATTGTTCTCTATTTGTAGTACTAATTATGATTAAATATTTTTATTTAAGAGTAAATGTTAAAATAAATACCAACGATCTAGTATTTGGCTTTGAACGAATTTCTCGCTCGACCCGGGAGCCGGGTGCTGGGCAGTGAAAGTGTTAATCGTTTTGCATCAGCCCAGAATCTAATGAACTCCATTCGTTAGCTATAAAGGAAATCATGTCGGCCATTTTAATTATAATTTTGTCTGTTGATTTTTTTCGTGCTTTTTCTCTGAAAGGAAAATATTTTGCAATGTTTTTTTTTAAAGACGGAAAGTGAAAGTTTCGTTAAAAAAATAATATCTAAATGATTTTTGTATTTGCAAGATATTTTCATTGTGTTGGCAAATTGCTTTTTTTCTGATACTGCGCTTCGCATGCCACTAGCGTTCACTTGGTTTCGGGGGCGGCGGTTCGAAGTACTAACGCATACAGGTAAGTGGCAATAACACTTTTCTAATCAGCACGTTTACTATGAGCACTTTTTCTAATGAGCACTTTTAAGGTTTAATGGCATGGGAATGTTAGTCTTTAATAATTTTAAATGTGTTCCTTTTTTTTTTTGCTCCAAAAAATAAAGATATAATTATGTTATTTGCGATATTGATTCAGACTCGCTTGCATCACAAAATGCTAAATACATTTGCGTCTAACGAATTTAAAACAACATTATATTATTATTTTTCTTTCAGTCATATTAGCAATAAAATACAAAACACGGGCGTTTTATATACATGTATATATTTTTTTTTACTAATATAGTACATATGTACTAATACCGTGGTCATTCAGAACAAGAATGACCATGGAATTAGTATGTACTATATTTTGTGAAACTACAACTACGGACTGTTTCTAAAAATGTATAGTATTTAGTTATTTTTGGTGCAAGCGGTATATTCATTCATTATACAGGTTGAAATTGAAAACATGCGACAAATCGAAATGGGAGATTGTACTCATCATTATGAACAAATTTTACTATGGGACCAAACCTGAAATCGCGAAAAAAAAAAATCAGCTGTTCCCTGCATGTCAAAATGTAGGGAACAGCTGATTTCTTTTTCGCGATTTCAGGTTTGGTCCCATAGTAAAATTTGTTCATAATGATGAGTACAATCTCCCATTTCGATTTGTCGCATGTTTTCAATTTCAACCTGTATATGTATATTATTTTTGTTAAATATTTTTTTTGCACGTTTCAGGCGAGCACACGGTGAACGGGGACCATTCGGATGCGCACCAGAGCACCTTCTCGCACAGCAGTAAAGAGGTATTGTCTATAGAGATATTCCAAACTCCAGGCTGTTACTCTGAGGAATTCCTAATGGAAAACCCAATTGCCGACCTGAGAATCGAACCCAGGACCCCACGCTCATGCGACCATGAAACCAACGGGGCAGTTCGAGAAGATCTTACTATAGAAATAATCCTATGAAGCAAGGTCTTGAGCCTGTAAGTTTGCATTGTGCAATAAATAAACATTGTGTGCTCCCCAGGGCTCTCCCTCCAAGGAGGTATCCACCGAGGACTCGCCCAAGAAGGACAAGAAGAAGAAGAAAGGGCTTCGGACGCCGTCGTTCCTGAAGAAGAAGAAAGAGAAGAAGAAGTCCACCACGCCGCAACCCGCCTAGAGGTAAACACTTCTGCCCCTTCTCCAAACGATGTCAAAAGAAGTGTACGTTACGATTCTTAGGGTCTCCCCACATTTATCGACGCAGAATCGGCTAACACCGGTCAAAAAAGTCTTTATGTCTACGTAATAAGGGTGTTACAAATACCTTTCGCATCGGCTCGGCTCGGACGACGCGTCGCGACGCCGGCCGACGGCGAAACGAGCTGTTTGTCGATTAGCTCGGCGATAAGTCTAATAGTGTGGTGATACGCACTTGGCTTAAGCCGATTCCGCGTCGATAAATCTGGGGAAACCTTTATGATGCACCCTCGCTCTTTTTAACTTTTTCACAGTTGATCGCACTAAGCCAGGACACCCCGTCCAAATAGGTTAGTGGAGCGACACGCGTCCACGACAGAGGCGACTGCAACAGTCGACGCGTGTCGGCGGCTGCCGTCGACAACATGCCCCTCGTGTATTTGAGCACCGTAAATTTACGAGCGACACGTAGCCGACGGTTGCAGTTGCTTCTGTCGTTGACGCGCGTCGTTCTTATGTATGAGCACTTATACTTAGTGATTGGCCAGATTGGCAGCGCGGGGCGGGGAGCGGCGCGGGTGCGGGAACGCGCGCGATCTGCCTGTCCGCAGTGGAGCGCAGCTTCGTTCTGAGTGTTGTCGTGTCCAGTCTTTGTCAAAATATAATATGGATGAAGAAGACTTATTTTGACTAGAAAAAAGCTCGAACTAGTTTGATAACTCCGGTCCCAGCGCGGGCCGCCCGCGCATTCGCTGCGGCCACTTGTATGAAAGAGCTATGGCGTGAGTTGCCCGCGCGCTCCCCGCGCCGAGCAGCCCGCGCCGCTCCCCGCACCCGCGTGCCCACTATGGACGCTCAAACGAAGTTCTTATGTTTGAGTACGCCGCGCCGCACCCGCCCCGCGCCCGCGTGTGCAGTCTGGCCAAGCACTTAGGTTAAAACTGGGCGGCGGCCGGCGAGCCCTACTTCGAAGTAGGTGGCAGTTACTTGGCTATTTACTAGTTTTGGGACCTCAAAATAGGAATTATTTGAGGCGTACGAAAAGAGGCGCAATCATTAAATTAAGAGTGTTCTATAATATTGTAGCGTCGGTGCTCTGTGGTCATTTGTCATGTCAACGAATTGTCAGGAGCGCAAAATGGGAATTATAAGAGGCTCGATGAAATACTCACATGTTGTTTTTTTCCTGTTACAGATAATCCCACGGATCAACACTGCCATCTCGCTTTCAGATACTTGTAATTTTTTTAATAATTGTAAGAATTTATCCAGGACCTACGTGCGTAATCAAACGTTCGGCTTATACAGCGTGTAGCGGTGGGGTGTACATATAATTGTTTTGACTAAAGGAACATGCTGTATATGAGGCGGGTTCGTTTTTTAGATGTTTAATGTGAACGGAATTTTTCCTTTTACATCATGGGAAGAATTTTTTGTTGTTGTAACCTGTTTTCAAAAAAAAAATATCTTCCAGTGTTGTTTTAATACACAATCAATTAATTTTATAAATTCTTGTGCGAGTAAATGAAGAAATTTCTACAAATAACGAACTCGTCTCTAGATTTTAAGACAATATCTCGATTCTTCAAGGTCGCTTACAACCGATACATTTAACAAGTCAAAACCGGTTTGTACCGATTATACCCCTTCTAGTACAAGCAAATTTAGTTGGAGGGGTAGACTATTCTTTTTAAAACTTTATATTTTAAAACTTGTGATAGCAAATTAGATTCTCAACCACATCCAAGTGATCGATTTTATGATATTTCTGCACAATGTCAGAACAGAAAGTACCAGATAAATTACAAATTATTATTTATTTTTTTCTTTTTTGAGTGTTGAGTACATACTCAAGGTTCGAAGCGGCTTATAAATGTAACTTTGTACAATTTTATTGTTGAAAGACCCACCCACCGGCTAGCCAAGGTGTTCGGCTCAAATATTAAGTGCTAAACGCCTGAAGCGTTGTTGCTGCTACCTTCACGTTAGTTGGCGCTCGTGCTCGCTCCTGGTGTAACAACTTGAGCATTTTTGGCACGACTTGAGCATTTTTTTGTGAATTTTGCACTTTTGAGCTCGGAGAGTAAGTTTGAGTGGGAAAAATGAGCATTAGCTCGAATTTGAGCAGCACGAGCGTTTTAGGATTTAGACGCTATAAAATAGTTGTAAACGGCGGATTTTTTCATTGTAATTTATTTTTTTGACAATAATTTGACGAAATTCATGTTCGATTTAAACAAATCAACTTCTTATGCCTTGCCAATCAAGTTCTTATGTCGGAAATTATGAGTTTAATTTTATTATTTTATTAATTTTAGTTTTTCTGACTGTATATGCGGGTTCAACTGAAAACGTTGGTCTTACTTCGGCAGCTGGTCATTACGCGCTTTAGAGGTTTATATTGCCACTGCAGTGCTAAGATCTCTTCTCAAATAGAGAAGTCACATTTAAACTTATGCTCACTGCGTATGGTCGATTTCATATAATCATTGCTGCTTTCAACAATAAAGAATCCAGTAGCTTAAAATCAGTGCGAGCACTCGATTTCTTAAAGGCTGCAAACACTCGGTTTCTTAAAGGCTGCAAACACTCGGTTTCTTAAAGGCTGCAAACACTCGGTTTCTTAAAGGCTGCAAACACTAGGTTTCTTAAAGGCTGCAAACACTCGGTTTCTTAAAGGCTGCAAACAAACATGCTGACATGTCATGAGTTTTGACGATGATGAAACTGGGGTTCAGACATTGAAGGTACAGTCGGCGAGTGGAAACCTAGCCCGTGCTCAGAACGTTGGCGGAATACACAGGCGATATAGACCACATCTACTGATAAATCACGAGTGTTATGAGACAGTCTATTCAAATTCATGTTTCCGGTTGATGTAATTTCAAGTTAAACAAATATCAACGTTATTCTAGTGAAAATTAAGTTGATTTCACAGTGTATAGTACTATTGAGAAAGTTAGAAAAATGTTTGAAGTTCTAGCCTAAAATGTACTTTATTGTGTAGTTATTAAAGTTATTTTTCCAATAACTCATATTTCTTTAAGTCGCGAACGCATGTTACACGTCATCTGCCTCCGTAACACGTATTGACGTTAAGTTAACCGACATTTTCAGTTGAACTCTATCACAAACTGGTGCATTGTTTTAAAAGTTTTAATTTCTCTAGATGGCATATAATGCTTTCATGTTTACAGGGGGCGTTGTCAAAGAAAACCGGTTACTCTGCCCGTACCTTGAACATTTCATCGGATGTGGGTTTTCTTGATAATTCACGACACCAGTTGGCGCCACTTTGACAAGAGGTCTTCAATTTCTACAATGAATAAATAAAATATATGATGATAAAATATATGAAAAAAAATATAGGCGCTTTGACACTTGCGACAGGTGCCCGGACCTGACGTCTCAGTGCTGCCATCTAGTGAACGACTTTTCAGAAAACCCTAATTTTTTTTGAGCTAACCAACCAGCAAAGAATTTTGTCTATTCGATATAATGATATTAACTATATTATGGCCTTAAAGGTCTCGATAAAACGTCATAATTGGTGTAATGGAACACCAGTTCGGTCTCTAGGAGGGCCGCGCTAGCGTTGCCTCTGGGATTGTAGATGTCCACAGGCGACACTGGCCCTGTCTGGCTGGACCCTGTACCGCAAAACTTTACAAGTCTTCTAAATATGTTTTACCGGGGTTACATATCGAATACCAATCACGTCGATGAAGTTTACACAAAAGAAAAAGTGGCACTCCGGGAGTGCCGACAGAAGTGAAAACTTGAACAATCACGTGTGTATTTTTTGAATCGTCATATAAACAAAACACAAACATATCGGAAATACATTAAAATCGAGTACATCCCGAGGACAGCCGAGCACATCCGAAGCGGTGTCGGTTACGTTTTTAAACTGATATTTCAACTTAAGACACTAACTGCGGTCGGTGACCTCACAAAAAAATAGTCAAATTAACCTCTTTTGTTTTATCTTCTTTGGGTATTGATACTCGAGTCACGTCTGCGGAGTTTCGCTAGCTAATTTAATTTGACCCTGTATATGAGTTACAACTTACAATCTCCAAATTACAACGTTACAATTTTGTGGCTTAGAGTTTTATGGTGCAGACTTTTGTAAATTGTATTTGTAAGGTTTTGTGGTAAAGGGCCCTGCGCGCGCGTCGGAAAATTGAATTATAAGAGCAGTGGTGACCCAGTTGTAGGTCGTGGGTTCGAACCCAAACAGGAGCTTTACTTTGTGTAAATTATTTCATCACCACTGCTCTCAACGGTGAAGGAAAACACCGTGAGGAAACCGGCATATCCTTGAACCAAAAATTGAAAGACATGCGACATCTACCAACCCGCACTGCCCGCGTGATGGATTACAGCCCTCCACAGCACTCCCTCTCGAAGAGAGGAGGCCTGTGTTCCAGCAGTGGGAACGTGGATGCAGTGGGATTATACTAATTGAAAAATTAAATGAACAGTGGTTGGTTAGCCGGGGAATGTAACCGGTTGACCGTAGACACCCCTCGCCATTTGTGCTTTTATATAAGAATAATATTGAAATAGATATATCGGTAAATAGGAAGGTCTGTCATTGTCATCAGAAAGCATGTGGTATCTGTATGCAGGATATTCTGATCCAGAAACTCTAATCTGGCTAAAATAAAGGGGATTGAAGGTTTTTATATGGAGCCGCCATACCTACTGTCACGTACAGAAGCCAGCGCATCAAGCTACGCGAAACTGTCAAATTTTCTCAATTAACTTTGAACCTTATGCTTTAGCAATAAAATTGAAAATCTATTAAAGAAATTTGACAGATTGTAGTAGCTTGATGTGCTGGCGTCTGTACATCTCGGAAACGTCTCCGACACTATAGGGTTTGGTCCTATTACATTTTCTATTTGCATTGATGTCGGCTATCGATTTATATAGGTTTCATGGGTGGCCGCCATTTTGAAAAAAAAAAACAAAATGGCGAACAGGTAGGGGTATGTCATGGATCTTCAAACCCCTTTATTAGCCTTTAAATAAAAACGTTTTTATTTCATGTTAAAAATAGTTTTAATTTTAGACTCAATTATAACCAAACTAAATCTAAATTGTGAATATTTTTTAGTTTTAATTTATAAAAAAAACATCTTATTTTGACAGATCTTCCTATACAATTGATATTATATTAAATATAAAACAAAAAATATAATATATGTTAGCATTTTATGTAAATGTAAGAAGGCTAGCCTACTTTCTGTAGTTTTTAACTTATTTTCTTTTTTACTATTCGGACGTAACCATTGCATGGTTGGAATAACTCGATCTCGATCGTCAGTAGGTACTTTGTTTTGGCTACTTCGGTAAAATAACAATTTCAAATATAATTTTTTGTAGGTAAGTAGGAGTTGGACAAACACTTTTACACAATATTCATATTTTAAAAACCTATTCGACTACTCTGAGAAGAAATGCTGAAACAAACTCAGAGGTCGCAGTCTGTTTTAAAGTTGTGACATAATCTTGGTCAGGCCTAATGAGGACAATGTAGATTGATGTCTGAAATGGTCTTTTGAGGAAAGAACCGCACATATTGAGTGGACCTGTCCAGTCAGTGTATGCATTTGTCTGTAATTGAGCAACTCAACTCAGAACTACAGGAGCTCAACAGTTCGTTTTACAGTTTTTAAGTTAAGTTACAAGTGATTTTGCACGAGTTGTATCAACCATTCTCTGGAAACCAGTACATTTCATGTTGTTAATTTTAAATTGTCTTATTTTTTTAATAAACGGAAAAGTATATTTTTTTATTTTCTCCCCTTTTAAAGAACCTATTCTTTTCAATTTGACATTACCTAGAGTTTGTCTAGCGTTGTTAAAATGACAAGTTGAATCGTTACCTTACATGTTTTGGTGAATGATGGTTGCCCGGTAAGCTTTTACTGCAATTCTGTAATTCACCAAGTGGCGCTTATGTTATGACTTTCAAATTCTGTTTGGGTCCGAATAACAGTCATGCAACTAACATACATTGGAACCTTATGCGATCAAATAAGATTTCTTTTGGTGTTATATTGGTCATTCAATGTACAGTCAACAAAAGAGATAAGTATGCAGGTTCGTCGGATATAGTTGAAGTTTAGTAAGAAACCGATGTATGTTCTCGAATAAAATTTAATTTTATTAATAGAAAACAAACAGCTCATTTATCAAATTAAATTTCAGTCGACAAAATCCATCGGTTTCTTACTAAACTTCAGCTATATCCGACGATTCCGCATACTTATCTCTTTTGTTGACTGTACCTTCCAGGACTCGGGTGAACCTCTAGTAGTGCCAGGTTACCGGCAACCATTACACTGGGTGTGACCACACACAAATGACAATTATTACATCCAACACCCAGAAAACGTATAGTTTTGACTATTATTGTATTATCTAAAGTAACATATTTTTTTTAGTTTTTAATATATTTTTTTCTTTGTTCCCGTCACAAATCTTCGGGCGAATAGTTTTAAGAATAGCTTAAATACGTTACGTTACTATGTATGTGTATTTTTTATTTCGTAAAAATATATGCTATTTGAAAAAAAAAAAGTTTATTATGAAATTCTGTTGTTTTATTTTGTGTTATTAGTTCGTCCACGTCCTGAGGTATCGTATAATTACCCAGTAACTGAGTTGTGGAGGTCAGATAGGCAGTCGCTTCATGTAAAATACTGATATTCAGCTGCATCCGGTTAGACTGGAAGCCGAACCCAAAATAGTTGGAAGACGGCCAGGCAGATTGATTTTTTGAAGTACCGGTAAAATGAGGCTACTTTGCTCCGTGAAGTTAAATATGCACCAAATCTCTAATTTCGATAAACCCAAAACAAAAAACTCCAAGGAAATTGAAATATTTTTGAACGCATCCGATAAATAATAAAATATAAATAGAAAAGTTGGTCAGTGGGTCGTCTTAGGGTTCCTTTAATTTGTTCAAACCATATCAATAAGACGAGAAACAAAAAAATTGCTTCCTTATTATTATTTTTGGAGATTAGTAACAGCTGAGGCTGTTAACTTTGCCACTGTCTCAAAAATGTGCCGTTTTAGTACAAGTTAAATGTAGGAGCAATGTTTCCGAAAGGGTGGGTAACATTGCTCCATTATTAAAATTAAAAAAATTAATGAAAATCATAGTAAACAACTATTTTAGTCATTGAAATATTAGAGCCAGAATGTTATATAAGTTGTGGAAATATTGTCAAAAGCCATAACAAAGAAGCATTTTACGTCAGTTCAAAATTTGGAGCAAAAAACGGGGCAAAGTAGCCTCTTTACGGTACAGTACAATATAGTCAACACGGGCTGGTGTCCGCAACTCCACGTCAATGCGCGCATTTTGCGTACGGGTGGGAAAATAGACCACTCGATCCACCCCAGCTCTTGGAAGGCCAGCGACACAGTGCGTACGTGTGGAATGACACGTCCCTCTGGCGGAGAAGATGGGTAAGTTCCCTATAGTCCTTGGACGTCGGGGCGGTGACTTTAATCTCTTGCTGGGTTGACCTGGCGTTGGTAAATCCGATCTTGCGATCGGCGCACCACTTCGACACATCGGTCCATAGGACAGTGGCATCAGCTCTGTGCCATTTATACCAAACCTCTTTGAGGTCTAGGTATTCCTTTTTCACAATTCACACGAAATCGTTAAGAAAAAATCTGTTGACAGTTCGAACTGTCATTTTGTGTAAATTGAACACGAATCTAATGTAAAATTTAAAGTAATATATAATGCAGCGGTGACTGTCATTGGAGAACCGTAAAATGAGCAAAATATAGTTGTTAGCGATGGAAGTTTCTACGGAGACTTGGCGGCTTAAGGTACGCTTCCTTTTGTTAATTGTAGTTGGTAGCACGCGCAGCCCTATCCTTAGTTACAAGTTTTGAAGCAAGATGGGAGTACACAGGATTCAAATCATTCAGATTGTGTTATAAAGTGTGTTAGGCAATAACGGTGCTGCCTAATTGCATAACACCATCAATCACAATATAAATCATTTTGAAAGATATTGCTAATACATTGCTTCATATGTTCGAAAAATTTGTCTGCTCAACAACGTAAATAAAGGTACGGACAGAGACAGACATGCTCATTACTAGCGATTATTAAACAATTGCTAGTTAGTAGCACGTGCGGCGAAACATTGCTGGTAATGAGCATGCTTATTTCGAGACATGCTCAAAAATCAACAGTCGTTTGATTTTCGAGCATGCTACATCATCATCATTTCAACCGAAAGACGTCCACTGCTGGACATAGGCCTCCCCCAAGCACCTTCGCTTACGGTTCTGTGGTTCCCGCATCCAGCGGATTTCTGCAGCCTTCACAAGGTCATCAGTCTACTTTGTGGGTGGCCTTACGTTACGTCTTCCGGTACGCGGTCGCCACTCCAAAACCTTTCGGCCCCAGCGGCCATCTATTCTGCGAGCAATGTCCCGTCTGCCCTGCCTAGTTGCCCACTGCCACTTAAGTTTGGCAATTCTTCGGGCTATGTCGGTGACCTTGGTTCTCCTGCGGATTTCTTCATTGCTAATACGATCACGTAGGGGAACTCCAAGCATAACCCTCTCCATTGCCCTATGGCCTCTGTGGAGTGACTTTTAGCCTTGTAAGGTGGCCCATTTGCGTAGCTTCCCGAACGCTACGCACTAAGTCTCTTTGTAAAATGATTATTATTTTATCATTTTAGAGGAAACTGCAATTTTCTTTTACAGCAACCGAAGAAATGGCTGCCACGTAAAAACGACAGAGGTGACGAAATTTTCGGCAAAGTAAGTCCCGAAGGGTGAGGGGAGGGCCACTCCACAGTGCTGGAGCGGAGGAAAACCAAAAATTTAATCGGCTTTTTTCCACTCTTCATTCAAAGGGAGGGAGAAGAGGTACCCTTCGAATGAAGACTGGAAAAAAGCCTGGATGCGATTAATAGTCTTATTTATAAAAAATTCCGAGGCACGGAGTTAACAGTCGCTAATCACTGATTAGCCACTGTTAACTCCGTGTTCGGAGGGGCTTGTGGCTAAGTAATATCAGCCGCACGGGTCGACCAATCAGGTTAAGCTACGCTTGCCGCGGTTGGTCCATAGATGGGTGACCATCTTTACATACCAAGACCCCTCCGTGACTCGGAAAGCACGTTAAGTCGTTGGTCCCGCGCGGCTGTCATTCGTGGAACTTTTGCAGTCGTTACGGGTCGTCAGAAGCCCGAAAGTCTGACAGCCAGTCTTACCAAGGGGTATCGTATTACCTGGGTTGTGGAGGTCAGATAGGCAGTCGCTCCATGTAAAATACT
Organism: Amphipoea oculea; assembly: GCA_945859645.1. Taxonomy (NCBI): domain Eukaryota; kingdom Metazoa; phylum Arthropoda; class Insecta; order Lepidoptera; family Noctuidae; genus Amphipoea; species Amphipoea oculea. Next base: position 431,188 of record OX243891.1, on the reverse strand, counting down.
GGTATTAAGCTGCATCCGGTTATACTGGAAGCCGACCCCAATCTAGTTGGGAAAAGGCTAGGCAGATGATGAACTTCGCCCCTCGGAAAGCACGTTAAGCCGTTGATCCCGGCTGTCATTCGTGGATCTTTGACAGTCGTTACGAGTCGTCAGAAACCTGAAAGTCTGACAACCAGTCTTACCAAGGGGTTTCGTATTAGGTATTCAATAAATGGGTTGTGGAGATCAGATAGGCAGTCGCTCCGTGTAAAATACTGGTGCTCAGCTACATCCGGTAAGACTGGAAGCCGACCCCAACATAGTCGGGAAGGCGAGGTGGATGATGAGATATCGATACTCGTCACGTCTGCGGAGTTTCGCTAGCTAATTCAACTTGACGCTGTATACTATTCTTCCACATATTACAGGAAGATGAGTCAAAAAGGAAGAAGGGCGGTACTCTCTGCTTTTGCTTTAAGAAGAGTAAATGTCGTTCGAGCCGGAATCCCTCCATCCAGTCCCTCACCACGTCGTTGAACGAGAACTGCTGCGCCTGCATCGGCGCCTTCGCTAGATACATGAAGGAAGTGTTCAAGAGCGTGTGCTGCGTGGCACGCTGCAAGATACCCCGCACAGAGTTCGACAAGTTGTTCTGCGAGTGGCTGGAGGCCACCTCCGACGCATGTCGCGATCTAGTCTACATCGTAAAAAAAATTTTGAACGCTGTCTGCGGTAAATAATTTATTACGTATTCTTTTGTTTTATTGTGGTCAATCAAAATAAAAATATTTTAACCGACTTCAAAAAAAGGAGGAGGTTCTCAATTCGGTTGTATTTTTGAAGTGAAAACTTTTTGTACTGGGGAAAAAATGTTAAACTCGCGTCAGGACATCGCGTCAGGACACGTGACCGTCAGGAGAGATTCCCCCCCCCCCCCCTCTCTTTCTACGACGGCGGCGCCAACCGAAGTGATCCAAGTGAGACACGATAATGGATGGATGGATGGATTTATGGACGGACGGACGGACGGACGGTGACGGTGACGTGACGGTGTCGGTGACGGTGATGGTGACGGTGACTGTGTCGGTGACGGTGACAGTGACGGGGACGGTGACGGGGACGGTGACGGTGACGTGACGGTGTCGGTGACGGTGATGGTGACGGTGACTGTGTCGGTGACGGTGACAGTGACGAGGACGGTGACGGTGACGGTGACGTGACGGTGTCGGTGACGGTGATGGTGACGGTGACTGTGTCGGTGACGGTGACAGTGACGGGGACGGTGACGGTGACGGTGACGGTGACGTGACGGTGTCGGTGACGGTGACTGTGTCGGTGACGGTGACAGTGACGGGGACGGTGACGGTGACGTGACGGTGTCGGTGATGGTGACAGTGACGAGGACGGTGACGGTGACGGTGACGGTGACGTGACGGTGTCGGTGACGGTGATGGTGACGGTGACTGTGTCGGTGACGGTGACAGTGACGGGGACGGTGACGGGGACGGTGACGGTGACGGCGATGGTGGACGTGGATGTGGATGGATGGATGGACAGCTGATGGCTCGACCGTCTGTGTAGTAGCCACACTGCTGTGTATTCGTAAAATTCGTGTATATAAAGTGTTTAAAATATGGAAATTGAACAAAGTGCATCGATTAATGTAAAAAGTGACGCAACAATAGTGAAAAAAAATTAGTTATATTAATTCAATTCATAATTGATTTATTTCAACGTTAATATTCAAGTTTTCACTTCTGCCGGCACTCCCGGAGTGCAACCCGTCTTTTTTAATTATACAACAGAATAAGTATGCTGTCTTGCTGGTGAATTTATAGACCAACACGGAATTCAAGTTTTACACTCTATGTGATTTGAATTCCGGGAATGTTAGCACGGAATCAATCACCAATGCGACAATTGACTCCTGTTTTTTTAGAAGCAAACCTTCGAATTACGTTTTTGACTGACTTTCTTATTTATTTATTAAAACTTTATGCACAAGTAAAAACTGTACAAAGGCGGACTTAATGCCTTGGGAATTTTCTACCAGTCTACCTTAGGGTAATGCAGAGACAATACACAGTAGATGCAATAACAGAAAAAGAAATAAGAAAATATTAGGTCCTTACATATGAAATTGGCGTTTTGTATGGAAGGAACAAAAAGTCGAATATTTTTTAATATAATATATTTAATTAATCAAAGTATGAACCATTGTTTTCAATGCACTTTTGCCATCTTATAGGTAGTTCATTGATCCCTTTACTAAAAAAACCAGTCGGACGGGAATCAATAAAATCTTTGAAGGCGATTTGGACTGCCCCATCGGAGTTGAATTTTTTCCCTTGCAAAAAGTTATCCAAATTGCGAAAAAAATGGTAATCTGTTGGAGCAAGGTCCGGGGAGTACGGAGGATGTCTAAGACATTCCAATTCAAGCTCTTCTAATTTGGTAGCCGTCTGTTGCGCAGTGTGTGGTCTGGCGTTGTCGTGCTTTCAAGCTTTTTAATCTTCCCAATTTGCTTCAAGTGAATTAAAACAGTTTTATCACTAACATCGAAGCCTGCAGCTAACTCGGACGTGGTATGCGATGGGTCCGCTTCCACAATAGCCTTCAATTCTCCATTATCAACTTGGGTCTCAGGCCGTCCACGGGGCTTGTTCTGCAGGTCGAAATTTCCAGAACGAAAACGTTGGAACCAAAAACGAACTGTGTTTTCTTTTGCAACATGACCGCCATACACATCATTCACCCTTCGAGTCGTTTCCGCAGCACTAGTGCCACGGCGGAACTCGTACTCGTAAATAATGCGATATTTTAAATTTTCCATTTTGTAAAATGAGTGACGCAAACAGAAAAAACAGAAGAAAAAAAACAAATGAATGACGGTCATCGAAGCACAAATACATGAGTAAATAGCTGTACAAATTTGAATTTGGAATTCCTTACCAAAGAGGAGAAATTCGTGATTAAAGTGGCCAGTACGAAAAACGCCAATTTCATATGTAAGGACCTAATATATAAACAAAAGAACTTATATATAAAACTAAAAATAGGAAATTAAAACTCTTCGTCTGAGTCATCGTCATCATCATCCACATGAATGATGAACTCTTCGCATAAATGTGCTTTTCTTAAGTCTTCATCTTGCAACAATTCTGCATGTTCCACACATTTTTGCCAATTTTCGTGATAACCTTAATGATTCTGTTATCGATAATGGCCTTGCGCGCGCGCAACTAGCGCACATCCCTACTCCGATTATGATTTATGACCGAGTCTGCAGCGAGATTTTAACTATACTATAAGCGACCGAATTGGTGTGGGGTAGGTACAGTCGAGTTCTTTAATATCTGAGCATGTTCATGAATCAAAAAAATACATAGGCAATGGTGAGTTTCATAAAACTCTAACAGCTTTGCCGTACAATAAATTGTAAACAAATCAACATTATATCAATAATATTACTACAGACAAAGACTCTAAAAATTGTGCGCAATCCCTTGTTCATATTATTTAGCGCAAAGTTAGGTTCACAAATATCTATGCAATTATTTTTCTATGAAAAATATCTTTAAACAAAATCAATTTGAAGTTGTCATGACATCCTTCAACGGCAATATTGCATTATTACTCGAACTTCTGCTCCGGCAAGCAAAACTAAATTTAATGGTAAAGGCAATTTAGTTGAATATTCAAAGCTATATAGATATTTTTGAATCCTAGTTTGCAACAAATATTTTGAAATCTAGACTATTTAGATATTTATGTTCCGAAGACTAGTCCAATATTTTTGACTGCACTACCGTAACATTTATGAACAGTTTATATGAAAACATTTTATTGATGTCTAAGTTTGTATAGAACTATATGATCATTTTAACGCTTACAATATTTTGAAACATTGTCACTGCCAATATATTAATGAACTTGACTGTACCACAACTAAAAAATTAAAAAAAAAAATTAAAAATAAACAACCGACTTCCAAAAAAAAAAACACTACAAAGTGAAAAAAAACTTTAATTTCGGAAGTCGGCGGCAAAAAACGTAAATACGAAACCTAAGGGTCAGTTCACACCGCGACGCGCAGTTTTCAAGATAGCAATACAATTATAGACCTTATCTACTACACAAAAAGGTACACATCAGTGTGGAGGGCGCGCGGCGCCGCACGACGTTGCTCGACGTAGTAGACACACAGAATTATGTACTTTTTTTAAGGTCTCTATAATTGTATTGCTATCTTGAAAACTGCGCGTCGCTCGCGTCGCGGTGTGAACTGACCCTGAGGCACCATCAGGCGAATCTGTCCGTATGCGAACAATGGAACTATGTTACGGTCTGTACATATTCTGTCTTTAAGCGAATCTGACCTAACGCGAATCTCACCTAATGTGAATCTGGCGTAAAGCGAATCTGTCCTTATGCTAACAGATGCTTGGTCCGGTTTCCCTTCGGGGCCCATTGATTTTTTCCACCCTATAAATAAATATTTTAGTGTTAGCTTGTATATTGTAATCTATACAAATAAAACGCAAGTGACACTTTGAAATAAAATAAAACACCAAAATTATAAAACTTAATTTATTTAATTTTTACAAAATCAACAACCTTTACAGTTATAACATTTTAATGCTATTTAACATTTACCATAACCGAACTTACAGCTATTTGTAGTACCGACATCGAACCACTCGGCATGGCCGGCCTGTTCGACACACGACGACGCAAATCTTCCGCATTCAACAATACTAATAGCGTCGCTCTTATAACCGCATCACAGAACACCAGTATCTTTACACCCGCACCCTAATTGCGCAACACACACCATCAAACTGCATCATTTTGAAGGATATTGCTAATCCATTGCTTCATATGTTCGAAAAATAAGTTTGCTCAACAACGTACTTAAATACCGCAATGAATGTTGAAGAACTGTCAAAATGAAAGCCATGGCTACTGATTTTATTACGCAATTACTTCGTGGGTTTCTGAGAGGCTAGACAGCACAAAAACTTTGTTGAAACCCTCTGACCGAAACAGTTCATCGGCCACAAAATGACTACTATCACTCTTAAGTGATGGCCCAGGTGGTAACCACCGACGAGTTGTAGGTCGTAGGTTCGCACCCAGACAGGCGCTTTACTTTGTGTTAGTAGTTTCATCACCACTGCTCTCAAAACGGTGAAGGAAAACATCAACAAACAAGTCCCTTAAGTGTGGTGAACAAAAGTTGAGCATATTACAGTAGAACATTTTGCGTAGCTGGCAACACAATTCACACTCGGTATGTAATGTTGCCAGCAACAAGTTATCTTCGCCAGCGAGAGACATCAACAAAGAAGAGATTGGACAACCGGTCAAGCACCGCGCGTCGCCTATTGGCGACGAAACAATAGAAAATCAATTGTGTCTCATTAGCGGAGCTCGACAGATTAAAGGGGAAGGTACAAAATTAGAATTTTCTTAATTTTATTGGAATTGAGGTTGTATGTTGATCAAACTATGATCCGTTACCTTAACAAATATGTTTACAGAAATATTTATTTATTTATTTACTAGCTGCTGTTGCGGAGAACTTCGTACCGCCTCAGAATTAAATAATGTGACAAAGTTCAATAGACACGTGGCGCCATCTATTATCATAATAACGTTATTGTTGTTTTCCTCGAGAACAGCTCTATTTTTTCGGGATGAAAGGTACCCTATGTCCGTTTCTGTACACCTGACAACGTATATGCAAGACTTCAGGATGATCGGTTCAGTGGTTTAGGCGTGAAAAGGTAACAAACAAACAAACTTACTTTCACATTTATAATATTAGGATTAAAACTATATGCACAAGTAAAAAAATACCGTACAAAGGCATTGAGGCATATTGTATCAGTCAACCTTAGGGTGATGCAGAGAGACAACATGGCAGGTGCAAATTATGGGATGGACACTAGATACTAAAATAAACGACTAACTTACAATACAAATATATAAAAATAACAAAGGACACTTAGGCGTCGAAGTATTCATCCGCATCGCTGTCATCCGGAAATTTTGGGATAGATATCATGAAAATAATTATAAATAAAATCCATACTAATATTATAAATTCGAAAGTAACTCTGTCTGTCTGTTACCTTTCCACGCCTAAACCACTGAATGGATTTAGATGAAATTTGGCAGAGACATAGATTGCATCCCGGGGAAGGACATAGGATAGTTTTTATTCCAGAAATCATCCTTTAAAGGGGTGAAAAGGGAGGTGGAAGTTTGTATGGGGAATCAATAACCGCTGAACCGATTTAGATGAAATTTGGTATGGAGATAGTTTGAGTTGTGGGGAAGGATATAGAATAGGTTTTATCCCCGAAGTTATCCCTTAAGGGTGTAAAAGGGGGTGGCGATTTGTAAAGGGAATCAATAAAAAAGGACTATAATACTTTTATCGCGGGTGAAACCGCGGGGCACAGCTAGTACAAGAATAAATACATACGAACAGAATTAACTAATGAACATTACAGTAATTAAAATAATCAATACAACTAAGTTAAAATTACCAAATTGAATGACTATTACATCATCACATTTGAGGCCAATTCATCAAACTTAGAAAGACGTATTGATGTCGCGAATCTTATTTTGATTAACATACGACCAGACACTGAATTTCGCGGGTTACCTTAGCCCAGTATTATCAGCCTTTAATGGTCCCACTGCTGGGACACAAGCCTCCTCTCTGTGAGAGGGAGTGGGCCGTAATCCACCGCGCGAGCTCAATGCGGGTTGGTGGATGTCACACGTCTTCGAATTTCAGTTCTAAGACATGCCGGTTTCCTCACGATGTTTTGAAACAATTGCCGAATTTTATTGCTGTTGCTCCAGATTGCCCCACTTAAATGATCCATTAGTGTTGCCAAGCAATTATTGCTCAGAAAATTGCCCATGTAAGAGCACCTAAACGCCGACATCTTGTTTTGTCAATAAAGTTTCTCTGACAATTTGAATACCTCTGTCAATGTCATGCAGGTGCCTAAAATCGTATGTTTAGTGAGTTGCGGTGTAGGCGGGCCCAAGTCAGCAGAAGACGTTTTAGAAAATAAACCGTTTTAAATACTGTTCTGACTGACATCCGACATCGCCATGGGCGGCGCGAGCGAGCCAAGGCCGTATCCCTTGTCGAACCTGAAGTTGTAGTCCTGCGTGCCGTGTATCGTGCGCACGTGGATGCGCAGGTAGCTGGGCCGCGTGAAGAACTTGTAGCAGATATGACACTGATACTTCTTCAGCCCCGTGTGAGTCTCCAAATGTCTTTTTAGTTTACCTTTCGTGATGAATCCTTTCCCGCACTGTTGGCAGATGAACGGCTTCTCCTTCGAGTGCGTGAAGCTGTGCAGTTTGAGGTAGTAGTGTAGCTTGAAGCCTTTATTACAGATCTGACAGATGTATTTCTTATCTTCCGGCTTGTCGAGGTCGGCGACGGCGATGCGCTCGCCGTGGCTCTTGAGGTGCTCCTCCAGGTAGTAGAAGTGCGAGAACACGGCGCCGCAGATGTTGCACACGCGCGAGCGCTCGTCGGGCGGCAGCGCGTGCGCGTTCGCCTGCGAGTGCGCGTGCGCGGGCGAGTGCGCATGCGCAGCGGGCGCGTCGGGAGGTGCGTGCGCAGTGCCCGCGCGCGGGATCTTGCGCGCGTTCTGTAGGACCATCGCCAGGATTTCGCTGCGATTCTCTTCGAGGATCCTGAGAGAATGTATAGTTTTATTAACTTTAAGCATCATATATAAATAATAAATATTCAGACCCGAAATATTTTAAGAGATACACCTATGTAAAGAAGCTATAGAAACGATTTTTTTACAACGAACAGCTGGGCTGAGGATCAAAACACAAATAGATAAGTGCTAGCAAACAGCCGCGCACAAAAAATAGTTGCGAAAACATGTAATTTGACTTAAATGAAAAGAGAATACAAGAAAACTCTACCTTAAGTTTTCTCGTTTTCTAGTAGTTACATCGGATGGTAAATGTTTGTTACGTATTTGTTTTCCGAACCTGGGAATCGATGGCAATCGGTGTTCAGTCCGTAGTCGCTGATAGAATGTAACGACAGAGCAGCAGGTAGACTTTATAACTCGATCTAGTGTTATGCTATTAGCTTATAATGATAATAAATGTGAATTAAACATTTTTTAACAAAAAATCACTATAAAATGAAAAATTACTTTAATTGCGGAAGTCGGTGTCTTTGGATCCCGTGCGACTTGTATATGTTATGTATAGTACTCACAGGCCCTCCTTCTGGTGCGTGCTGAGGTGCATGTGCACGTGGTAGCGCGTGTGGAACATGTGCGCGCACACGGGACACTCGTGCGACTTGTATATGTTATGTATAGTACTCACAGGCCCTCCTTCTGGTGCGTACTGAGGTGCATGTGCACGTGGTAGCGCGTGTGGAACATGTGCGCGCACACGGGACACTCGTGCGACTTGTATATGTTATGTATAGTACTCACAGGCCCTCCTTCTGGTGCGTACTGAGGTGCATGTGCACGTGGTAGCGCGTGTGGAACATGTGCGCGCACACGGGACACTCGTAGCGCAGCACGAAGGCGTCGCGGCGGTGCGTGAGGAGGTGCTTGTGCAGCTTGCAGGCGGCCGGGAAGCGCTTGGAGCACACGTCGCACACGAACTCCTTGTCGGGCGCGTGCCGCTTGCGGTGGTACACCTGCACGGGGGGGAAACACTCCATTGCGATCAAAACGTACATATTCAGCTATAAAAATAGTCAAAACATTAGGTTTTTTTTTACAAAAAGTTCAATATTTTAGTTTGAGTTAACAACTTCATCCATGGCTTTATACTTGGAAGTGGTTTTCCAATAGGACTGACAGCCGATGGCGGCCATATTAGATTGTCTATTGGCGCGAATTTTTGATAGACGAGGCATTAAATGTTAGGCATTTGTCAAGATGAATCGCTATACAGTTAAACAGTGCTAGACTACAGGCCCATGTCCAAATGGATGGATCATATGAACCACCAGGTGACGTAGGTATATAGGACGATATAAGAGCATAAAATAATAAGATTCAGCACTATGCCCTCACTTGTAAGCTGTCCAACTGAGTGCTGGTGAGAATTCAAAAGTGCAGGTAGAGAGAGTACATTTTGGTCATATATTTTTGTACGGCATTTTTACCATCGATAGATCCATGAAAAATAATAAGAAAGCGCGCAGTGCCGTAAAAAAATGGTGCGCCACAAAGTCGGTAAATTTTTTTGATTTTCTTCTGAGGGGGTTGCAACCCTCGATTTTTTCCCCTTGTCGCATGATTTTTGTACGGCGTTGCGGAATAATGGATTAGAAGCTGTAATGAAACAGTATGAAACTGGTGCCGTACAGAATGAAATGACCAAATTTACCCTGGAAATTGTCATAAAATCAAAAAAAAAAATCAGCCGACGTCGACAACATCAGACGACATGGGCAGCCGACGTCGTCTGTTGGCACAGTCGACATGTCGGCTGCTCATGTCGTCTGAACAGCCGACGTCGTCTGTTGGCACAGTCGACATGTCGGCTGCTCATGTCGTCTGAACAGCCGACGTCGTCTGTTGGCACAGTCGACATGTCGGCTGCTCATGTCGTCTGAACAGCCGACGTCGTCTGTTGGCACAGTGGACATGTCGGCTGCCCATGTCGTCAGAACAGCCGACGTCGTCTGTTGGCACAGTGGACATGTCGGCTGCCCATGTCGTCTGAACAGCCGACGTCGTCTGTTGGCACAGTGGACATGTCGGCTGCTCATGTCGTCTGAACAGCCGACGTCGTCTGTTGGCACAGTGGACATGTCGGCTGCCCATGTCGTCAGAACAGCCGACGTCGTCTGTTGGCACAGTGGACATGTCGGCTGCCCATGTCGTCAGAACAGCCGACGTCGTCTGTTGGCACAGTGGACATGTCGGCTGCCCATGTCGTCTGAACAGCCGACGTCGTCTGTTGGCACAGTGGACATGTCGGCTGCCCATGTCGTCTGAACAGCCGACGTCGTCTGTTGGCACAGTGGACATGTCGGCTGCCCATGTCGTCTGAACAGCCGACGTCGTCTGTTGGCACAGTGGACATGTCGGCTGCCCATGTCGTCAGAACAGCCGACGTCGTCTGTTGGCACAGTGGACATGTCGGCTGCCCATGTCGTCTGAACAGCCGACGTCGTCTGTTGGCACAGTGGACATGTCGGCTGCTCATGTCGTCTGAACAGCCGACGTCGTCTGTTGGCACAGTGGACATGTCGGCTGCCCATGTCGTCAGAACAGCCGACGTCGTCTGTTGGCACAGTGGACATGTCGGCTGCCCATGTCGTCTGAACAGCCGACGTCGTCTGTTGGCACAGTGGACATGTCGGCTGCCCATGTCGTCAGAACAGCCGACGTCGTCTGTTGGCACAGTGGACATGTCGGCTGCCCATGTCGTCTGAACAGCCGACGTCGTCTGTTGGCACAGTGGACATGTCGGCTGCCCATGTCGTCTGAACAGCCGACGTCGTCTGTTGGCACAGTGGACATGTCGGCTGCCCATGTCGTCAGAACAGCCGACGTCGTCTGTTGGCACAGTGGACATGTCGGCTGCCCATGTCGTCTGAACAGCCGACGTCGTCTGTTGGCACAGTGGACATGTCGGCTGCCCATGTCGTCTGAACAGCCGACGTCGTCTGTTGGCACAGTGGACATGTCGGCTGCCCATGTCGTCTGAACAGCCGACGTCGTCTGTTGGCACAGTGGACATGTCGGCTGCCCATGTCGTCAGAACAGCCGACGTCGTCTGTTGGCACAGTGGACATGTCGGCTGCCCATGTCGTCTGAACAGCCGACGTCGTCTGTTGGCACAGTGGACATGTCGGCTGCCCATGTCGTCTGAACAGCCGACGTCGTCTGTTGGCACAGTGGACATGTCGGCTGCCCATGTCGTCAGAACAGCCGACGTCGTCTGTTGGCACAGTGGACATGTCGGCTGCCCATGTCGTCTGAACAGCCGACGTCGTCTGTTGGCACAGTGGACATGTCGGCTGCCCATGTCGTCTGAACAGCCGACGTCGTCTGTTGGCACAGTGGACATGTCGGCTGCCCATGTCGTCAGAACAGCCGACGTCGTCTGTTGGCACAGTGGACATGTCGGCTGCCCATGTCGTCTGAACAGCCGACGTCGTCTGTTGGCACAGTGGACATGTCGGCTGCCCATGTCGTCAGAACAGCCGACGTCGTCTGTTGGCACAGTGGACATGTCGGCTGCCCATGTCGTCTGAACAGCCGACGTCGTCTGTTGGCACAGTGGACATGTCGGCTGCCCATGTCGTCTGAACAGCCGACGTCGTCTGTTGGCACAGTGGACATGTCGGCTGCCCATGTCGTCTGAACAGCCGACGTCGTCTGTTGGCACAGTGGACATGTCGGCTGCCCATGTCGTCTGAACAGCCGACGTCGTCTGTTGGCACAGTGGACATGTCGGCTGCCCATGTCGTCTGAACAGCCGACGTCGTCTGTTGGCACAGTGGACATGTCGGCTGCCCATGTCGTCAGAACAGCCGACGTCGTCTGTTGGCACAGTGGACATGTCGGCTGCCCATGTCGTCAGAACAGCCGACGTCGTCTGTTGGCACAGTGGACATGTCGGCTGCCCATGTCGTCAGAACAGCCGACGTCGTCTGTTGGCACAGTGGACATGTCGGCTGCCCATGTCGTCTGAACAGCCGACGTCGTCTGTTGGCACAGTGGACATGTCGGCTGCCCATGTCGTCTGAACAGCCGACGTCGTCTGTTGGCACAGTGGACATGTCGGCTGCCCATGTCGTCAGAACAGCCGACGTCGTCTGTTGGCACAGTGGACATGTCGGCTGCCCATGTCGTCAGAACAGCCGACGTCGTCTGTTGGCACAGTGGACATGTCGGCTGCCCATGTCGTCAGAACAGCCGACGTCGTCTGTTGGCACAGTGGACATGTCGGCTGCCCATGTCGTCAGAACAGCCGACGTCGTCTGTTGGCACAGTGGACATGTCGGCTGCCCATGTCGTCAGAACAGCCGACGTCGTCTGTTGGCACAGTGGACATGTCGGCTGCCCATGTCGTCAGAACAGCCGACGTCGTCTGTTGGCACAGTGGACATGTCGGCTGCCCATGTCGTCAGAACAGCCGACGTCGTCTGTTGGCACAGTCGACATGTCGGCTGCCCATGTCGTCAGAACAGCCGACGTCGTCTGTTGGCACAGTGGACATGTCGGCTGCCCATGTCGTCAGAACAGCCGACGTCGTCTGTTGGCACAGTGGACATGTCGGCTGCCCATGTCGTCAGAACAGCCGACGTCGTCTGTTGGCACAGTGGACATGTCGGCTGCCCATATTAAATTAACAACCAGACGACAATGTAAGTATACATATTGCGATGAAAACTAGGGCTTTCCTAGTAAATCGCGATAAGGTTGTATGCGCTTTTGTTTTTAGAAAGCAAAAAGCGAGCATGGAGCTTTTCTACGCAATCAAAAGCAAGCATGGGGCTTTCCCATGCATAAAGCGTAAACAAACATTAAGAAACAGGGATTTCCTTAAAAACAGAAATATGTTCATAATGGGAGCTTACCTTAATAAGTTTGCTATTTTATTGTTCACTTCTAGTCACAGGTGTTAACACGTCAAAAATCGAAGACGTACTGGAGAAGCAAGCGGCTGCCCCGCCGCTGCGACCGACCGAGTGGCTAGGAAGTGACGTCACGCACTCGGTGTAGTAGGGTGCCCAATGGTAAACCAGTGTTGCCACACGTAAAATCCAAGAGGTTATCTCACAATAATGTTAGTGGGTCAAGCGAAGACTCGGACACCTAAATAATTGTTATTGAGTAGATAGAGCGCGGGTCCATCGATCAGGCTAATCTACGCTTGCCGCGGTTGGTCCGTGGATTGGGTGACCACTTACCAAGACCCCTCCGCGCCTCGAAAAGCACTTTAAGCCGTTGTTCCTGGCTGTCATTCATGGATCTTTAAGTCTTTACGGGTCGCCAAAAGCTCGAAAGTCTGACAATTAGTCGTACTTAAGTGTATCGTATTACCCAGTAACTGGGTTGTGGTCAGATAGGCAGTCGCTCCATGTAAAATACTGGTATTCAGCTGCATCCGGTTATACTGGAAGCCGATCCCAACGTTGGGGAAGATAGAGTCGTGAGGTGCACTCACCATAGTCTCCCTCTTCTTGTATGTCTTCCCGCAGACGGTGCAGAGGTAGGGCTTGGCCCCCTGGTGCTCCGCCTCGTGCGCCCGCAGCGCCGCGTGGCTGGGCGCGTCCTGCAGGCAGTAGTGGCAGCGCAGCACCAGCGCCTCGCCCGCGTGCGACTGCCGGTGCACCTCCAGCATGTTCAGGTGCAGGAACCTATCGGTTGTTATGTTGTGGTTACTGAGAGCCTCGAGGCTAATTTTTCCAACGTCAGTTATCTTTTATCTATACACTAGCTTCTGCCCGCGACTTCGTCCGCGTGAAATTTCACCCCCCCATTCACTCTCTTAGGGGTGGAATTTCGAAAAACCCTTTCTTAGTGGATACCTACTCTTCACAAAGAACACACCAGCGGTTGAAGCTGTGCGTTAATATGTCAGTCAGTCAGGACTTTGAATTTTATATGTATAGATATACAGGGTGTCCCGTAAGTCGACGTCAAGCCGGAATCGGGTAATAGGCCAATTCATAATAGTTATCACGAAAAATGTTTCAAAAAATCTTTGGAAAAAAAATTTAAATATTTTTTTTTTTTGGAATGCTTATTAAATGCGCCAACTTTTAATGTTACTTGCCAAACTCGCCTAGTACATTTTTTTCAGTACAGTCAGTCAATGTTTGGCAAAGTATTAATTTTGAATATTTGGTTGGGCAAAAAGTGACATTTAAATGCCAATAATTTAAAAAATATACAACTTAGATATTTTTTTGACTTGACCTATTGAATGATTCCAGCTTGACGTCGACGTACGGGACACCCTGGATACTAACAATAAAGCTGAAGAGTTTGTTTGTTTGAGCGCGCTAACCTCTGGAACTACCGGTCAGATTTGAAAAAATAATTTTGCATTTGATAGCCTAATTCTTGAGGAAGGCTATAGGCTAATTAAACTCACGCGACGGGGAGAGGGGGGGGGGGAAGGGATCGGGACATTTCATGCGGATTATTACTATGAATACTCCTTTTTATTTCGAAGCATGACAACCAAGAAGGTAATTTCTAAAAGATTTTTTTTAATTGCGAACTAGCTTTGATAAAAAAAAAACAGTGGCACTCCGGGAGTGCCGACAGAAGTGAAAAAAAAAAACACAAACAGAATACATTCCCATCACTCACTGACATATCGGATATACATTAAAACCGAGTACATCCCGAGGACAGCCGAACACATCCGAAGCGGTGACGTTACGGTAACAGTGGCGCGAATTCAATGGTTTTTTCCCAACTCAAAAAATGCCCAACGCGCCTAAAGAAGTTTTCACTTTAAAAACGTGTGCGGTCGGGGACCCCGTCAGGGACGAAGTTACTTACGCGGTACAGTCACGTCTAAAAGTATGTATACACTTGGCTTTATTCAAAGGCGATTTTCTCCTTTATTTTTGAATGAAATTTTATGTTATTACGAAAATAGTATTTTCGAACCCATAGGTTTATGTTAAGTGTCGTATTTCAACGTTGCATTCGTTTTTTCACGAAAAAATCGCAATTGAAAATTGCCAAGTGTATACATACTTTTAGACGTGACTGTACTCGCACGCACACACTCGTATGTAATAGAAGGAGACGGCGAGAAAAAGAGTGTGAATTTAATAAGTTTTTAGAAGCTCTCATAAAGTCGTCGCCATCTTGGATTTATATTTGGATCTCGCTGTTGGCTTTAGCACCTTCAAAAACCATGAAAACGACAACCATTATAAAAACTTTTCCAAAACAAAGTAAATGTTTTGTCCCAAAACATCTACATATACACCCTATGACCAAAAGGAGAGGGGCAATTCTCATAATTTTAAGAACGTCCACAGTCTGATCTCAGTCTCAATCTGTCAAAAACACTTCTAATTTTCCTAATTTTTTTCATGTCAGAAGCCCGAAAGTCTGACAACCAGTCTTACCTACGGGTATCGTATTACCCAGTAACTGGGTTGTGGAGGTCAGATAGGCAGTCTGGTACTCAGCTGCATCCGGTTAGACTGGAAGACGACCCCAACCTAGTTGGAAAAAGGCAGGCAGATGTTGTTCTAGCAGTTCAAATTCGAGTATTCAAGTCGAAGTCGTCAGGGTAGCCTGCGAAATGGTTTCATTGAAAAAAAAAAATGAATGCTGCTAGTTTGAGAGCTACTCACTTCTGGTTGCAGTACTCGCAGGCGTGCGGCCGCTTCTGGTGCTTGCGGCGCGGCTTCTCCTCGCCACTCTTCAGCTTTGACGACTTTGATTTCATTTTGGATTTTTTCTTCGCTGGTCTGCAAATGTTCAATATCAACTTAATAAAAAGAAAGCTTCAGGTGAATAGCGTTCACTGTCTGATAGTACTGGCGCCAGTGACTACTCGCCGCCCGCTGTGGAACAACATCCGTCCGTTCTCTTCCAAAGAGATGTACGTTTTGGAATGGGCAAATAGCTTCAACTTTCTGACTAACTGACCGACTCTGGCAGCGATGTGGCACTCCCGGAGTGCCACTTCGCTGGTCTGGAAATGTTCAATATCAACTTAATAAAAAAAGAAAGTGGCACTCCGGGAGTGCCGACAGAAGTGAAAACTTGAACAATTACGTGTGTATTTTTTTTTTTAAATACACACGTAATTGTAAATTAGTGACAGTGAATATAATATGTTAAAATAAAAAGAAAAATATTATCAAAAATATATAATGTTGGCCATTACAAAGCCAAATCTAAATACAGAAATCGTATACGGTTGGAAAGGGCTTCTCAAGAGCAATCGAATGGTACCAATGACCGAGTCAAACAGTACCGGGAACGTAAAAGAATGAATGCGGCCGAGCGGATCAACCCCGTTACGTACACGTATTCACGTACAACACACGGACACAGCCACACCCTATTTTTTTAATTAAATGAGGCACCAACAGACGGTTATCCCTGTTTGCACTATGCAGGACAACCCCCGGTAAGTGTAGGATTATTGCAAGATATGAAAATAAAGGTATAAAGCTTCCTCTCCATTTGCGCGGACACGTCGTGAGACGCGTCCGCGGATGCATCCGCGCATAGTGGAGAGGGCGAAATCTGTCGAGATCTGCCTGCGTGTCCGCGTCTGCCTGCGTCCCTGCCGCAATCCGTGATTTGTCGGTTTTTTGGGCACGCATCAAAGGGATCTGCCGAGAAATGCGTCTCGCCTCTTCACTATCGCCGCCTGTCCAGTTGCCGCCGGGCAATCGAGCGCTTCACACGTGTTGACTGTATTGAATAATTATGGCTAGTGCGTGGTCGAACGAAGAGACTTTCTAGTTCTATTCTTGTGAATACTCAAAGACCACCATCTTCTTCTTTTCCATTTTTTTTTCACGACTCTTCTTTGGTACACATTGACATAATGGTTGTATGTCGCCATTAAATAAATAGCGGCAGCCGCACTAACCAGGTCCACGTCCATCCTCTTGGGTTGCGTTCGTCACACTGACACAGACGGAAGTGAAGAGGGCAGACGGATTTCTAGACACACGCGTGCGCGGACGCGTCGCACGACGTGTCCGCGCAAATGGAGAGGGGCCATCAGACTTTGGATTTGGACGGCTACAGTGGACTGATTACCTAAAACTTTGGAAGGATCACAGACCGTATGTATAAAACACGGATAATATTGTTACATTTAGGTGCCTCTTGGAGCGAGTGCGAGCGGGCGTTACTCTGTCTCGCGACTTACTTTTTAGCGGCAACGTCATCTCCTTGCTGTTGGTCCTCGTCCACGTTGTCGTCCACTTCCGGTTTGGTGTCGTCTCCTTCCGTCTTGACATCGTCTTTGTCTACAAAACAATAGTGGAACAATACAACAATAGACAATGTTTTAAAGGACATCATTCATTTCGTACCCAAGAATTAAGAGAGCAAGAAAATAAAAATGCTGATTTCTTATGGGAAATAATTTTTTGAACATTTTTAATATTACAACCCCCCCCCCCTCCCCCCTCCCTGCACGCGTAGAATGACGACGTTTTGTCGACGGAAGAATAGACAAAATGATACATTGGCATGCTTAGACGCGTGGAATGCGTACAAATATATTTACAATCTGTCATTTTGTATATTCTTTCGTCGACAAAACCCGTTTCTACGGCGGTCATGTACCAAAGTACCAAAACTTTACGCTAATATTCTCGACCATGCTAGATTTAAGTGGCAGTTTTAATAGTAATTAATGGTAGTTTGGTATTGATATTTTTTAATCAATAGTGGCATTCGCATGGTATTACTAGAATTTCCTTGGTAGTTTTAAAAAATTCAAGGTTATTTTTACACTTGGTAGTTTTAAAATGTGCACGGTAGGCTTCCCCACTGACCTTGCGCGTGCGTGAGCACGTGGCGGTGCATCTTGCTGCTGGTGATGAACCCGCGGCCGCACTTGTAGCACTTGAAGGGCCGCTCGCCCGTGTGCGTGCGCATGTGCACGCGCAGGTAGGAGGCCGTGCTGACGCTCTTGTGGCACACTGCGCATGCGCGCGCGCCGGCCCGCGCGGGCGGAGACGCGGCGCGCGGCGAGGCGTGCGCGGCCGCCCACGTGTTGGACGGGAAGTAGTCCGAGTCCGACTGGCTGCGGGAAACGTCACGTCCGAATGATCACTCGTGTGCCTGTCTGGCCGGCTGTCACAACCAATTTGCTTCGGATCTTTCGCATCAGGTGCAAATAAGTGACGGTAGTTCACGCACAAAATAAATCGCATGTAAAAAAAATGTCTACCCGACTTTTTTGATATACAAAGTGTTAAAAAATTAACCTTAAAAACTTTAAGAGGTGCTTTAGACCATCGAATTGAACAACTTTCACTATGGGACCAACTCTGAAATCGCGAAAAAAAAAAGAGCTTTTTCATACATTTTGGTCGAGTAGGCAACTTTTGTATTAAACAGCAGATTTTTTTTTTCGTGATTTCGGAGTTGGTCCCATATGGAAAGTTGTTCAGTTCGATGGTCTAAAGCACCTCTTAAAGTTTTTAGGGTTCATTTTTTAACACCTTATATAGACAAAAAGGAACTCTCTAAACAGGGAACATCGGTCCGCACATTTATTTTTATATTTAAAAATTTGTTTAAAATTAGATTCAATGAAGTGTAATATTTTCTACTGCTATCTAAAATAGATTCACAGTTTTAAGTAAAACTCCTTCCTTTTATTGAGCATCAAGCTCCAGTGTCTCGTCGTACACAGACTTCATTCAAGTGTAGAACATTTTATACACATAAATTAAAGAGCCGGTCAAAAAAAAAAAAACATACTATTTTCTACCACATCCTGAGCATTTTTTACTATTACAGTGAAAGTCTAAAATTAACCCCCCGGCTACTAGTATTTGAGATTGAAAATGCCAAAAATCATATTATTTATGAGACGCTATTTGTAAATTGTATCGACAAATCAAGATGGCGGCGTTAGTTCTGATTTCGGCCAAGCGCCATTAGATCCTTGTAGCGTTAATTGTACTCACCTGTCTTCATCTTTGACGTCGGCCCCGTCGCCCGGCCCGTCCGGCCCGCCCGGCGAGTCACCCGGCCCGTCCGGCGTGTCGCCCGGCCCGTCGCCCGCGTCGTCCGGCGCGTCTGGCGGCGGCTCGTCGTCCGACGGCTCACGCTTGACCGTGACGTCATAGTCCACCTTCACTTCCTCTATCAGTATGTCTAGTTTCGGCACCAGCTCCTTTTGGTCCTCGTCTTGGGCCTGTAAGTAATTTAAAAAAAAAAACAATAATGTCAAAAACACCTCATAGCGCGTTTAAATAAGGTCGGTGATCTAATAACAACTAAATACAGTACCCGGCGATAAATATTGCACATCGATCTTTGGAAAGAGACAATCGGCTAATTTCGGCTTCGTAGAGCGTTATCTCTGTCGCACGAAATACAAACAGTCCGGTATCTATTAGGAGCTGTTAAAACAATTATGATTTGCTTCTTTTGATAATTCTTTTTATTCTTTGTATAAAAAACACCAATTTTTCTATAAATGATTGCTTTAGGTTGGGGTAAAATAAAAGGTTCCCCTATTTTTCCTAAAGATGCCATAGTACAACTTTAAATTATTTAAATTTGGGGGTGTTAACAACTCTAGATATATATTTTGAACTGGACGCGACCGCACTCTATCGCACTTGAACAACGACTGACAAAACGTCAGTTAACATCACATAGGTAGTGTGCGACAGAGATAACGCACTACGAAGCCGAAATTAGCCGACTGTTTCTTTCCAAAGGTCGATGTGCAATATTTATCGCCGGGTACTGTAGTTATTTGTAACAATAATTTAACTCAAGTCGCCACAGGGTCGAGTTGTCGTGGGGTGAGTTGCCACAGAGTCGAGTTGTCGTGGGGTGAGTTGCTACAGAGTCGAGTTGACGCGGGGTGATTTGCGTTACAGTCCTGTTGCTGCGGGGGCGAGTTGTCATGTGTTCGGGGTATTGGGGTTTTGTTTGCACAGAATTGATTTGTCACGAGGTTTTCATTCGATTTTGTTGTAACGAGGGCAAGTTGTCATGGGGCGAGTATTCCGGGGCAAGTTTTCAGGGGCGTGATGTCTTTCCGTCAAGATTTCGTACTGACCTCTTCCTTGATATCCGCGGGAGCCTTGGTGCCGGGGCCGGCCAGCTGGTGCGGGCCCACGTGCTGCTCCCAGAACAAGTCCTCAGATTTGGGCTTGTTGTCGAGCTCGGCCAGCTCGGGCGCCAGTAGCTGTTCCTCAAGCTCCTTCAGGTACGGCAGGATCGCGTTGTAGTCTACAATCAATAAATAAATACACATATACATACGTACAGACACTACATAACGCCACCGGGGCCCGAATTCACTATGATCACTTAACGACTTACTTCGAAGCCACGTCAATTCCTTAGTTAATCACGACATCTGCTATTAACGTATTCTCTATCACACAATAACGTGGTTTGAATTGTCAAAATACATGTTGTCCAAAGTGGCGTGCATTGGTTTTCAGAATAGGTAGGCACTAGGCCGGGTCTAGTATAGGTAAATGCGGTCACTAATCAGAAAAAAAAGTGAGGTCAAACAAAAGTGTGGTTATTTGAGTAGGCATGCCTACTTAAGGGTGATAAATTGCGAAGGTCGAAGGTCATGGTATTACGCGTGAGACGTACGTATTTTTAACTTTGTCGTATTAACTTGAACGAGTAAAGACCAATGACAATGTGCGAATAGTACCGGGAGCTGAGTAGGCCGTCCGGCGACTGCCTACTGCCGCGCGTGTTTGTATGAATATTTTGTTTTTTGTTAGGTATGATAATTTAGTGAGTTTCTTAATTGTGGGGCACACACACTAAAATGTAATTGACAGGCTTATGTTGATATATCGAGGTAGGCACTGCTTATATGCCTATATGCAGTGCACGCCACTGAGTTGTCCGTACGGTTGACATTTAGATTCCTTGCCATTAACAAGACACAATATTGACGTGGTTTGCCAATGGGAAGATTTCGCGGTGAATAATACAGAACTGGGGCCCTGTACGATACTTAAATACTCTCCTTTATAGGTATAAGGAACAGGGTGTAAAGTTTCTCATCCTCCATAGAAAAGGGAGGCGATAAGGTAGCCCGCGAAATTAAAATTTTCTTAATATTTTTGCTGCAGGTCAGTGTTAGATGAATGAAATAGTATCCATACTAATATTATAAATTCGAAAGTAACTGCCTGTCTGCCTGTATGTTACCTTTTCACGCCTAAACCGCTGAACCGATTTAGATGAAATTTGGTATAAAGATAGTTTGACTCCCGGGAAAGGACATAGTACTTTTTATCCCGATATTCCCACGGGATCGATACTTATGCGGGTGAAACCGCGGGGCGCAGCTAGTAATCATATAATCCTATTGAATGACTTCATGAATGAAATAGTTATTCAATAGGACTTATATGAATTTAGAGGATTGTATTGATGATTCTGCAAATACATACTTTTATTTTTACGCTCGTGGATCATATTTTGTTCAACATACAACCTGATACTGACCTGCAAATTGCAAAAAAACGCAAGAAGAATATTGTTTTTCGCAGGCGACCCTAATCGGCTAAACGTATGACTTTTTATCTCAGTAGTATGTCCTCGTGGAATATTTTTTTCTGCAATCATGTGGTTCTCCGAATGCAGGCGAAGCTGCGGCCAAAAGCTAGCATGATGATTATCGACGTACCATACGGCTCTCCCTCCAGCTTGTCTTCAGGATGCGTTTTGTCGAAGTGAGCCGTCAGCAGCTCGAACCTGCAGTATACAAAGTCCCTTTAAATTGGTTGTATTTTATGATATTATTACCAGCGGACCTGGCAAACTTTGTCCTGCCCGAACATCGCCACCTACCCAATTATGAATCTAAACCACGAAGGGACCAACTCAAACACACCCAAAAAAATCATTAAAGTCGGTCTAGTTGTTTAGGAGGAGTACAGCGACATACACACGTACAATCACGTCTAAAAGTATGTATATACTTGGCAATTTTCAATTGCGATTTTTTCGTGAAATAACGAATGCAACGTTGAAATACGACACTTAAAATAAACCTATGGGTTCGAAAATACTATTTTAGTAATAACATAAAATTTCATTCAAAAATAAAGGAGTAAATCGCCTTTGAATAAAGCCAAGTGTATACATACTTATGCTCGTGACTGTACACACGTACAGAAAAATTATATATTATGTCACCACATATTATTACGAATATCGTTTGTCTATAATCCTATCTCGCGAGATTATAAACTATCGAATGATTGTGAACACTGTTGGTTTCTAATCTATCTCGAAAATTGTGAACTGGTAAATCAAACTTGCATGCGACGGATCGCACCTTGCGGTAATACGAAATAGCCAAGTAACTGCGACCAACTGGTAAGTCGCCCTGACCAGCTGCCGCGGCACCGCTCGCTCGGCTCGACCACATTTGGTCACAGTTCTAACCTAACCCATATGGTTGGTGTACCCTGGCTTAGTTACTGCAACCAATTCGGCTACCGCCAAGACCTGAATGGTGCTAATACATGCGTCATAATGTTCGTGAACGGGCGCCGTCAGTAGGGACTGGTCATCTCTTTGCTGCCATGGCTTATTTTAATTTACTATTTGAATTGCTTCTTTTTCTCGTCTTTTCATTATGGACGCTTTTAACGTTCTGCATCATTTCACATGTATAATTTTTAACATGAATGATATAACCAAGACTTTGTAAACATATTATTTTGATTTAAAAGAGTGTCCATGGAGTTTCTTGCCCATTCTTCTCCATAGGTACCTACGCTTTGGAATGGGCAACTAGCTTCATCTTTCTGACTGACCGACCCCTTGACAATTCAAAAGTGCCTGTAATTGGTTTAATTGAAATAAATGCTTTGGGTTTTGACCGACAAATCAGGGATGGTTCACAATTTTAAGTGTGATAAAATCGGACAGACTGTGAACCCTGTCAGTGAGTGCAGGTTCATTCACTATTTGATGGTTTGACATGAATAGATTATTAGCAAATATGTTCCCTTGTGCTGTGCTAAAAAAACGTATAATTAGTTTCTATAGTACTATAAGTAGAGATATGAAGAACAGGGTGTAAAGTTCACTCATACTCTATAGAAAAGGGAGGATCCTCCGACCAGACGGGTGTTGTGTCTGGCGGGCAACCGCCCAATGATTCATGTCGGGCCGTTGTATCTATGCTAGTTGCGCGGTAAACTCTGCTTGCGAGATGCAGGATTTGCGTGACGTCAGTATGACGCGTTGTTCGCATGTGGCGTTGTAGATACCGCTACAGTACTTCCTCGGCCGAGCTCCTTCACATAGAGCTGGACTACTAACACAGTTGTCGGACAGGGGGGCGAATTGTCGTGGGGCGAGTTGTCGTGGGGCGATTGTATAGCGTAAGGTACTCACCGGGAGTATATCTTGAAGCATATGCGGCACTGGTAGCGCTCGGCGAGGTGGATGCGCTTGTTGTGGCGGCCCAGCTTGCTGGCCGTGATGAACGACTGGCCGCACACGCTGCACGTATAGGGCTTCTCGTCTGAACACAATGATATATCATTTATAACATGACTAGCTTCGGCCCACGGCTTCGTCCGCGTGAAATTTCTTACCCACTCCGTCGCATTTTATCATCTGCTTTTAAATTTTCATCGACGAGGCCTATATTTGTCAGAGAATTTTAACACTGCGCGCTGCGGTGTAGAGTATTGCAGTTTTAGGTCAGCGCCATCTCTTGACCGATAGTGGAACTATTGTAACTTGTTGATGATTTTTGAAAAAGTGTGCTATTTAGAGACATTGTTTTATTTTTCCTGTAATGTTTACATAAACTTCTATTATATACATAGAATTATTTCAGATTTTTCTCTTTGCAAACTTCGGAGATAAGGGGGGGGGCATATTTTTTTTACATTTATCAACAAAAGTCGAAAATTATGTGGCCTAAAAAAAAGAAAAAATGTTGGAACAATGTGCAAACTGCGCTCTTTCATATAATACCCCACATACCCTAGTAGCCCCACTTGGAATTTTTCAGACTGCCCTTTGGGCCCTTTTGCAAAAAAAAAAAAATTCTTTCTTATTTGCAAAATAGTTGGGCAAACGTCATCTAAAAGTATTCCAAATTTCAAGTTGATAGCATTAGCTAGTAGTTCTAGAGATATCCAGCTGTGACAGATGGACAGACAGACTGAGTCGCACCATAAGGGTTCCTTTTTACCATTTTGGTACGAAACCCTAACAATATATTATTTATTTTCTCACCTGTATGTGACCTCACGTGTAGTTTTAAATAATAGCTCAAAGTAAACTGCTTCTGACACGCAAAACATTTGTAAATTTTCTCTAAATTATTTAACTCTGCTTCGTCCATACTGTTCTCTTTGTCTTTACCGTTGTTACTACTTTCCTTATCCAATTCACTATTTTCAATATCACCTTTCCCGTTACTCAAAGAGTCTGTTTCATTATTCTGCGGGTCGTTATTAATAGAATTGGTAACATTATTGCTATTAATTTGACTATTTTGGGCTTCTATTGCACTGTTTTCATTATCTACGTTACCATTACATTCAGAATCAGGATTAATCCCATTACTTATAACATCTGCAGCTTTCTCTTCACCAATATAACCGTCTTCTGGTTTAATTTCAATCTCAAACTCTTTTTCTGTCTTAATTTTAACCATCTTTTTATTTAACCGTTTCTTTTCTTTTTTTATTTGTTTCTTTTTAAATTGATTTCTTAACCGCAGTCTATAGCTTGTCATTCTGTTCTTGTGAACTGTAACGTGCTGGTCCAGGTCGTGCAACGCGTTGTAACTGATGTTACAGACGGAACAACCGTAGAACTTGAATGTAGCATCCGTTATCTTCTCAGAACAATAAGTACTCTTCTGGCCATTCTTCTCCTTCCTTCTCTTTTTCAAAACTGGTTTTGGGTCTGTTTCTGCATTCTTAGGTGGTATATCAATATTTATTGAAGTTTGTGATGTTGGTGGTGGATTTGTGAACGGTTCTTGCGGTTGTGTTGGTTGTGTGTTACTGTAGTTGGTGTTAGTTTGTTGGTAGGCCTGGTATATCGACTGCTGCAGCTTGCTGGGATATGGGTAAGACTGGGCAGCATAGCTGTCGTATGCTGGGTACTCGTAAGAGCTCAGCGGATCAATGTCCATGTTTTCTGGTATTGCAGCAGCAGTGTGGTTCATATTGTTGACCTGAAAACATTCATTTAAAATTAGCTGTAACTTCAGGGCACAAATAAATAGGAATGTGTAAGCAATAGTGAGGGAGAACAGTGGCCCAGTGGTAACAGCCCCGACTACGAGTTGTAGGTCATGGGCTCGAACCCAGACAGGTGCTTTAGCTTGTGTAAATTATTTCATCACCACTGCTCTCAAATGGTAGAGGAAAACATTGTGAAGAAACTGACATGTCCTACAACCAAAAATTCAAAGACATGTTACTTCTCCCAAACCCGCACTGGGCCTACGTGGTTGATTATGACCCACTCCCTCTTACAGAGAAAGCCTGTGTCCCAGCAGGGAGAGGGTAAATTTCAGTATTCATTTATTCTATGCTAAGAACCTATTATAAATAATTTTATTCCTTCTTTCTTATGAGGTGAGTTTGAAGCCCAATAGTGGGATAACAAAGGCTTTTATTTTTTAAACAAAGTACAAACAACATTTTTTTTAGTTTAAAACATACAATTTTATTATTTCTAATATTCTAAAAAGTTCTAAGACTATAATAATTCGTACAAAACCCTGTTGTAATGTAGACACAACGCAATGATAATGAACACAGTGTTATTTATACGTCATAACGCGAACATCCCACATTCCTGAAGCTGCAGACAATAATATACCAAAACAACGTGTCTGAGGACCTGTATCTTCGAAAATATGTAAACACTACACTCAAATACGTTTTTCCACCACTTTGAAAGTCGAAACAGTGTTTTAAACCACACAGAATGTCGTTCCACGTACTAATCGATACTCTCGACGTAAAAAACTTACCTGATGTTGAGCTGTATAGCACAAAAAACACTTTTTTTACTCGATTCACAAATTAGTTTTTAACGATGAAATTCATTGTGTTTTCCCACCAAAACTCTTTAAATAACATGTTTATTCTATGGTACGTGTAGTGCACACTATAATTGTCACTAAAAAACACAATTTAAAGTTCAATAAGGCAATTAAAACAAAGAAAATTCAATTCGTAAATTCACATTTTTTTTCTCGCGTGACTAGGTAAACTGCTATGGCCGTCATTTCGGTGTTGCCAACTTAGTATTTTAATTACCCATTTTTTAGAGATCCGTAAAATTTATTTTTTGCAGGAATACCTTTTGTTTACATTCTAGTCAGAACAAGTAGCAATACGACCACGAACAGTAAATCTTGGTCTTAATTGAAAATAACTAAAAATCAAATTAAAATAGCTACTGAACCAAATAATACAATGCCGAACATTACCGGGGATTCAAAAAATTACTGAAACTTAATTATAAAGTAATTACTTATACAAAATTATTAGCTTATTCTCAAAGCAATCCTATTCCTAAGTGCGGTTTCGCACTACATCCGATCCGAATCCGAATTAAAGATCCGACTTCAATCCGAATTGGTAATGTTCTAAATTCGGACGGATAGACCGGCATTTCTCGGATTCGGATTGAATGTAGTGCGAAACCGCTCAAGTCGTGCAAGTCTATTACGCACAATACAGATTATTAGAGATGGCTTGAGAGCCGTCTCTAATAATCTTTTATAAAAAAAGGTATGGAATGACTTCCATACCTTTTTTATAAAAGATTTTTCTTGGGTTACAGATAAAGTTTAATTTACTCGTGTATTCAATTGTATTTGTGGGTGGTGTCATTGGATAGGTCTTTCAAAAATAGTAAATAAATAAATTATTTATTTTGGACCAAGCACTTGTACACAGATCATACGAGTAAACCTGCCAAACTGCGTGACAGTTTGTCGGCAGGATTAAAAAGTGGGAGTATGGAATAAATATTTTTCTAATTAGGGATCCGAAAATGAAAACTTTATATTAATTTACTATTATTAGAACTTAAGGTACGATTTCCATTCAGGGTAGGCAGAGAGGACCGAGCTGCACATAAGCGTATGGGGTATTGTTAGATCCTATAATTAAAAATAATAATTATCGTGGTTCGACACACACTTAGCCGATTCATTATTTAACTTTCTGGAATAGGGTACAATGCGTGCCATGAAAGATGAGACTGAACACACCACGTGGTTTAACTTGCGCAGTATACGATTGTAGGTCTCTTTAGCGGTATGAGGTCTGAGCGCGGGACGGGACCGGACGTCATAGGGGTGGCGGAAAGAGCGCGGGAGATGGGCCAAGACTCATCTTTCGTGGCGCTAACTATACATAATATTTTTTTTTGCGCCTGATAACAGCAATTCTCACATTATTAAAATTTGCCTTAACTAATGCATGAATCTGTTTCTGGCAACTTTATTCAAATCTGTCAAACTACCAAGGTCATCATAATTTTGTATTCCATTTTAAGTTTTTATTTTGACCATAACAAGAAATTAACATGAATGTAATTAAAACATAATTTTATTTATTTATTAACAAGTTTTATAAAAAATTAAATAAATGTTATAACAAAATTAACTTACTTTTTCTGAATGCTAACATTCCTAACTTATTTATAACGAAACGCATTGCACAAAAATTGCGGGAAACTTCAGTTACTTTGTTTCAGAATTATTTATTTACTACTGACTTGTAACTGTTATACTATTTGAAGCTATTATAAGGTCTAAAGGTGTAAAATGTAATAATCCATACTAATATTAGAAATGCGATAATGTCTGTCTGTTAGCTCTTCACGCTTAAACCGCTGAACCAATTTAGATGAGGTATAGAGATATTTTGAGTCCCGGGAAAGGAGATAGGATAGTTTTTATCCCGATATACTCACGGAATCGAAACTTATGCGGGTGAAACCGCGGGGCGCTGCTAGTATAGCGCAATGAATTTTGTGCCTTCCCAGCTGCATTCGTGGATCTTTGACAATCGTTACGGGTAGTCACAAGCCCGAAAGTCTGAAAACCAGTCTTACCAAGGGACCGTATCATATAGTGTTCTTTGTTATTGTATTTTAAGTATAATAGTTTCTAAGTTTTGTATACTAACCGGTGGATCTAGTTGTCCCGAATAAAAAAATTTTGAAAATTGAAATTACCCAATAACTGGGTTATGGAGGTCAGATAGGCAGTCGGTCAATATAAAATAATAGTATTCAGCTGTATCCGGTTAGACTGGAAGCTGACCCCAACATAGTTGTGAAAAGGCTAGGCAGATGATGATGATGACGCACGGGCGCGGTGTTCCCGCGGCGATTTTTTTCGTGCACTGGATTTTTGAAAAACGAAGTGTTTTTTTGACGGGCCGGGATGGACTCAGTTAGATTCTGAACGCTCGGCTCAACGCCGAGAGTTCAAAATCCAGTGCGCGAATAAATCCCGCCGCGATATTTTTTCGGCTTAGCATTTTGCATTTTGCTCTACAAGCAGTGGTGGCTCAGTGGTGTAACGGCCCCGACTTACGAACTTGTAGGTCATGGGTTCGAACCCAGGCAGGCGCTTTGCTTGCACGACTGCTCTCAAAACGGTGAAGGAAAACATCGTGAGAAAACCGGCATGTCCTAGAACCAACAATTCGAAGACATGTGACACCAACCCGCACTGGGCCCGCGCGGCGGCGTGGTGGATTACAGCCCACTCTCTCGAAGAGAGGACGCTGTCTGTGTCCCAGCAGTATGCTAGGAGCGCAAAATGGGGATTATTAGAGGCATGATAAAATACATGTACAGACGCCAGCACATCAACCTACTACAATCTGTCAAATTTCTTTAATAGATTTTCAACTTTATCGCTAAAACATAAGGTTCAAAGTTGATTGGGAAAATGTGACAGTTTCGGGTAGGTTGATGTGCTGGCGTCTGTACTTAATTTCAGGGAGCATTTGAACGCGCGCCCATTTAGCAATAAAAAAAAAAAAAAAAAAAAAAAAAACTACAAATCGCGACACTACTGGTTAGGCAAGCGCTTTGTTCGACTACGGTTTAATTATGTTTATATATTCAATACGTAAATAGCCCAAACGCAAATCATTCCGCTGTGCCAATGACCTTATCGCCCTTTTATTACGCTTGCAGTTCTTTCCTTTTCGTCGTAGGTACTTAGAATCATGGCTGGATTTGTACAAAAAATAAAGATTTTTAGACAAGTTGGAATTCTAATTCTTTTACTCTTGGGTGCCTAAAGAGTTTCTTCAGGCATTTACAACCCCTCAATCCATACTATCCATCCATACTAATATTATAAATTCGAAAGTAGGTAACTCTGTCTGCATGTTACCTTTTCACGCCTAAACCACTGAACCGATTTAGATGAAATTTGGTATACTTAGAGATGGTTTGAGTCCCGGGGAAGGACATAAGTAGATAAAGGAAGGAAGGTGATATTAGTATCAATCTAGTATTCTCAACATTGGAAAATATTTTGAACCCTCTAAATGTTTTTCTTTTTTTTTTTATTGCTAAATGGGCGCGCGCTCTTGCCCCGATCACGCCTGATGGAAAGCGATAGATGAGGTCTATGACGAGCGTGCCTAGAAGATGCCTGTTTACTCTTTTTTTTTACATTAATTTGTACAGGATCTCGCCATGATTCCGTCTCATTCTCATAGAAACTTCCATCCCCTAGTTTAGGGAGTAAAACTTCTAAATTTTAGATTTTTTGTTGTTGTTTGTGCTACCTAAATACTAGCTTACATATCAAACAGCTTTCTAGGACTTCTTCAGGAAGTACCCTAAGAGTTTTGATGATCATCAGTGAGTCAGTGACGAAATCAGGCTTTTTATAAATATCAATAAAATCTAAAGTATAAGAGCTATGCAATTGAAACTTTATAATTTTATAAGCATTATTATGTTTAATAAGTCCACTATTGACATCTTCTTTCGAATATGATTGACATCATATCCCGAGAATTTTGTTTATCTGGTATAGGTAATCCAAACCCAAGTTATGAGGGTTCAAAAAACGACGAAGTGCTTCGAGAAAAGGTACTTAGGTAGTACCCTTGCGCTTCGCTTGGCTCGTCTTAGTGGACACTACAGTGCCCCCAGAATAAAACAATAAAATGCGCGATTAATATTTACAAAGTGAAGAAAATAAGCGCCACAACCGGCCACGAGCGAAAACTAGCCAAAACAAAGATTGTCAACAATGGTTTCATACATCGAAACATGCAAACTTACATTTGCGGGCCCGAAACTATATCTCCAGTACTTCACAAAGGAAAATTCTCGCATATTAGCTGCAAGTTTAACTTTGTGTAGGAAACGTCAGATAGTGTTCGTTCGCCAGATATTTGCTGTTATAACAAGGTAAACTTGACTTTATTTAGTTGCGACAAGGTTCAGTAGTCATTTATTGAATGTTTGTTTAAATTGGTGCTCGGATAAATTACAATATGGGGAATGTAGTAGCGCGGGAACTCGCGGTAGGGTAGGTTGTGCGCGGAGATATAGTCGTTCTGAGAGAAAACTTTTATTGTTCACTAATTAAATAAATAAACTGCGACAAAAGGACTTATTGTGTACAATTAAATAGTTCAGTACAAGTGAACGATGGTGCTTGAGAGTTATTTAAGTGCAAATACGTAATTGAGTGAATTGTTTTATGTTATTATAACTTATTATGGATGAGAATGTTCCTAAGGATTGCTTCTAATTGCGCTACAAATAAGGTAAGGCACAAATACTTTAACGTAGGTAATCATAAATAGCCACAGTTTTGTTTGAGTCTAAACGTTTACAATTCCCTGGGACAGACCCCGGGTAGCTCGCGAAATTAAAAATTTCTTTCGTTTTTAACAATTTGCGGTCAGTGTCAGAATATGATTCGCGAGCGTAACATCATTATGTACAGCCCGCTGAGTTAACATAATTATAATCTTATTTTTTTATATCATTTATTGCAAAACGTAAGAAAATTTGAATTTCGCGGGTTTCCCGGTAAGATGACCCTCTTACCAAAACATTGTTTGAATGAACTAGATTCTTTTATTTGTTCTACTGACTTTATTGAGCACCACAAAAATACTAACTAAAAAACAAATAAAACATTACAAAATATCCAATGGGCGGCCTCATCGCTTTCTGCGATCTCTTCAGGGCAACCTTTCAGGGAGATCGTACCAAGATTGTCCAAGATCGACAACATTTCTCGCATAGCTAACAAAACGTAATTGCATGATTTGTAAGTAAGTAATAATCAGAAATTTTATTTAATCTGCGTGCATCGGGCTCCAAATAGGACGTACGTTGTCATAACAATCATTCGGGGTCTACCATAGACTAATATAGGTACGGGTCTACCTCGCTGGAGAAGTGGCCGAAAGCGCGACTGCTAAAGTTGGGGTTCACGGTTCGAATTCCACTTCAGGCAAAGTGTAACTGGGTCATCATTATCTGCCTGCCTTTCTCAGCTATGTTGGGGTCGGCTTCCAGTCTAACCGAATGCAGCTGAATACATTATTTTACATGGAGCGCCTGCCAATCTGACCTCCACAACCCTGTAATTTTAAAGAAACCTATGGCTTGACAAGGGATAATCAAACAACTACTGTAGGGCATAACTTGTATTTATGTCTAGCGTTTGCCCGCGACTTCACCCGCGTACGTACTACCGGAATAATATCCTAACCCAGCACCCTAATTGCGTAACACACTGTCAATCAAAATCTGAATCATTTTGAAGGATATTGCTAATCCATTGCTTCATATGTTCGAAAAAAAATCTGCTCAACAACGTAAATAACGCAATGAATGTTGTTGAACTGTCAAAATGAAACCCGTTGCTACTGATAGTGTGTTACGCAATTACCCCGCTGCCCCCTTATTCACAAACACTCGATATGCTTCCGTATCGTATCGAACATTAATCATTGTTATCGTACGAGTCTTCTCAACGCTGTTCACAAGTCCAAAACCCGAAAATTTTGTCAGTTTAAATCAAATAGACGCCCGCTATTCTTCCAACAGCTATTTGCTGTTGAGGGGAAGTCAAATCAGGTTATCGAAATGTCAGGTTTTCGATACGATAGCCTGTCGTATGGTTGTGAATCAGGGCTCTGGTCTAACATCATCAGCCTACAGGAGTCCACTACTGGCAACACTGGCAACGACCATACAACTGGACATAGGTCTCTATGCACACCTACCCGCAATGGCGATACGCATACGACCGACGTCGTGAAGAGAGAGGAGAGAAGAGAAAAAGTATTTATTGCGACTCGTACAGGAAGATCATAAACTAAACTAAACAGTAAAAAATAAAAAACCAAGTTACTTATATAAAAAAAAAGTCACAAAAACAAAAATGAGACAGAAACTCCTATACGAGGCCAAAAGGCTCCTATCTCAGCATGATGCTGCGACATTTAAAACATAAATGTGTCGTGCACTTAGTTTCTACAACTACACTTTTACTAAAACTGTCACGAAATCCTAATGTAATTTTGTCATAGTACTACTACAGTACTAACCCACTAAGTCAATCGGCTTTATGTAATTTTAATAAGTAATAATAAATATTGTATTTTCTCTGTAAGTGATTGTGTAAATCTTTTGAAAACATAAATGTCTAAAACCGAATATTATGTAGTGCTGTTTGTATAATATAGATGGCGCCACTTTTGTCTTATGTTTACTTATACACTACGATGGGCAAGTGTAATATTAGAAGTTAGAATTATGAAGGGTTACAGTTGTTTAGTGAAGAGCCCTTTACGCTAGGTTACGACGGGGACAAGCTGCGGTTATTGCGGTCGATCAGTGATGGGTGACCGTTCCTTACAATAGTCACTTCATCTTTCGGTTTCACAGTAAATACAAGTGAACATCGGAGATTTCCTGAAAGGTTGATTGGCATTAGCACAGGTTTTTTCTCAAAAGCGTAGGATTTTGAGAAAAAAACCTGTGCCACTGCGCGCTGTGTGTGTGTACCAGATATAGATCTGGGACCACTGGACCAGTCTATTACAGTGGTGGAATACGGTCTAAGTTTTAGCCAAAAACAATGTTTTAAATGTCTAAGGCAACCAATTGTGAAGAGAGAATAAATTAAATTTTATTATTATTACTTACTGTAGCTTCTTCCCGCGACTTCGTCTCTCACCCACGCCGTCGCATCGCATCGTTCTTTATGGCGTTCTTTTTGACTCAGCGTTCTTTATGGCTTTTTTTTTGGCTCCTAGGTGTCATAGCGTGATGTTAAATATCCTGTATTCTTCAAGAATTGGGCTATCAAATGCTATAAGAATTTCAAATCCGACTGGCAGTTCCAGAGATTACCCATATACAAAATTACGAACAAATTGTTAGCTCTTTATAATATTACTAGCTGCGCCCCGCGGTTTCAACCGCAGAACCGTCGATCCCGTGGGAATATCGGGATAAAAACTACCCTATGTCCTTTCCCGGGACTCGAAACTATCTCTATAACAAATTTCATCTAAATCGGTTCAGTGGTTTAGGCGTGAAAAGGTAACATACAGACAGACAGAGTTACTTTCGAATTTATAATATTAGTATGGATAGTATGTATTAGATATTACAAACATAAACGACCGTACTTGCTTCCCAAATCACGGAGAGACCTCGAGTTTCGAACGGTCACCCAGCCCAGGGTTGACCGCGGCCCGTGGGTTAACCTCGCCCTCCACTCGCTCACGAAACTATTGTGTCGATACATTTCGAAATCAATCGAAAAAGGTTGAATTGTGAAACTGTCGGTGATATTCGGCAGGTGTTCCTACCTGTTGGGAAATCACGATTGTGTTGCCACTGGAGTTGTTGTATCATTGTTTAATGTCACATTGTAGAACAGTTTATATTTGTAACTAAGTATACACTAGATACTAAAATAAATGACTAACTAACTTACAATACAAATATATAAAAATAAAAAACAATGGACACTTAGGCGTCGAAGTATTCATCCGCATCGCTGTCATCCGGAAACGTGCCCAGAAGACTGGCAGCATTGCCACGTTGAATGGCAATGCTAATTCTTTGGCCAAAGAACGACCCAGCCCTCCGGTCACGTGAAGTATCGACCAGCCGGCGAAAAATTTCCTTAAAAAGGAGACGCGCGCTCGGGCCCCATGACCCGAGCGTTTCGACACCAATTAAACGGCTCAAAGCTGTAGTTGCCCATAAGGTTACAGTATTTGCGCCGCTTGAGGGTCTCAGCAGCCGCAGCAGCGGTGCCAGCACAGCCCGCCGTGCTAGGAACATGAGATGGCGCAAGGGTATCGACACATGTTGCTTCCCACACCAGAGGCCTACCCACCTTCCAAGGCAACAACGTCATGCCGTCTGGTCTCTTCCCATCATCACGTACCAAGCCGTTTGGTTCTAACACCGCTGGTACGCCGGCGGTGACAAGGGCTCGACGAATAATATCGTTGATGCTGGCGTGCCGTACTATGCGACCTGCGCTCCTGCAGCAGGACAGGCCATGGTGTCCGAGACTGTCGACAGCTCCACCGCAGTGACATCGATGCGGAGCAAAGATATTATATTTGCTTTAAAACATGGTACTTACATTAAGGGCGGCTTCGCGCACTACGTCCGATCCGAATCCGAGAAATGACATGACGGCCCGAAGTGACCGTAGTCCTATTGTATGAGGAGTTGCGCACTTCATCCGAACTCTATCCGTCAGAATTTAGAACAATATCCAATTCAGTTGTTCCCTATATTTTGACGAGTTATACGAACATAAATGAGGGAACAGCTGATTTTTTTTCGCGACTTCAGGTTTGGTCTCATAGTACAAGTTGTTTATATTGATGAGTACAATGACCTCTTAAGAGGTTGTTGGTGTTTTTCCAATAACCCTGTATATGTAGGTAGATGGCTCTGTATGAAAAATGCGTTGGTATTAAATACACACTTTCTCTCTCTCTTCCTCTCTCTCTCTCTGTGGTGATACTAACATAGTTATTGAGTTTTATTTACTAACAAAATTGTTAGGTACTACCTATATTGTTATGTATCTTAGGTTAAGGTATGTATCTATGGGTCTTTGTTACCTGAGAATAAATGGTTTGTCATAAGTCGCGTCATAGAACTTCGTTCCAGCAAATAACTCAAGGTATGTTCTGTGGTCCGAGACGCGAGTGTGTGCCCGTAGGTGGCTCATATTCTCGATATGATGTAATCATCGGATGCTAGCCATCTTATATAAATTCCTGACCACGCAGGATGTCGCAAAGGTCAATTTATTTGTGCCCACGCGCAACTTAGAATACTTATTTATTTCTTATCATGCCCTGCATTGCGGTCTAATTTGTTACAAGCAATTTCTATTTGGTGAAGGAAAACGTCGTGAGGAAACAGGCGTGTCCTAGCGTCAAAAATTCAAAGACATGACATCTACCAACCGCGCGTGGATAACTGCCCACTCCCTCACGCAGAGAGAGGGCCTGTGTCGCAGCAGTGGGGATTTTAGAGACTCTGTCTGTTGGCTGTCGTCTGTCCAATGTGCTTATTTCGTGGACACAACAGTAACATAACATTTTATAGCAGATTTAGGTCAAAGAAATATTTCTAATGACTTTCAGAACATTTTTCAATAACACTCTAGCTAGAACATTGAAATGAGAATTATTTTTGGCTTCGTCTAAAATTACAAAATCTCCACCACCATTTTAAATATCGAATAAGTGAAAAAAAAAATCAACTTCTGCATTTTGTACGCAATGGTAATGACACGGACTGCCAATTTCCTACACTCTCTACGACGCGACGTTGTCATACGGAAAGTGAATGAAATCATTCGGAAAAACCGACATTTATGCTAAAATTGTTTCGTTGTTTACACGACACCCTTGCGTCTGAGCCAAATTGGATTTAAATCAAATTCAAACAAACTAGGTGACGACTCATAGAGAAGTATGGAAGAAGAAGACACGTTGTGCCGACCACAAATATATAGAGATACGTGAAGGTGTAGGTCTTAGGTTCGAACCCAGACAGGCGCTTTACTTTGTGTAAATAATTTCATCACCACTGCTCTCAAAGTGGTGAACCAAAACATCGTGAGGAAACGGGCATGTCCTAGAACTAAAAATTCGAAGACATGTGACATCTACCAACCCGCACTTGGCCCGCGTGTGTGGTGGATTATGGCTACTGACCTCTATCATACAAGTCTTTAATAGAGGTCAGTGATTATGGCCCACTCCCTCTCACAGAGAGGAGGCCGGTGTCGCAGCAGTGGGAACACTGAAGGCTGATTATGCATTGTAGTAACTTCATGTTTAAGTTCAGCGCAATACTGCCTGTTATTGTGTTATGCTTATGACCGCAGTTTCTTACATCATGTTAATTGTTCCCCCATACAAGGACATACACTGCTGGCCTCTCATTAAGACTCAGTCAGCAGGTAATTCTTTCTTGCACGCAAGTCTAGGTTTTTGTGTAGAGTAAGAAAACGGAACAGAAGCGAATCTCGTGCACTTTTCTTAAAAGCGGGATGCGCCAAGGTAGCGCGACATTCAACCTACGTTTTTTGCAATTTGCAGGTCAGTGTCCGTAACAAGAAAGTATGACTTTACGGAATTATTATCAATACACCCCTATAAGTCCATAGAATTATATCGATAGATATATCATGAAATAGTCATTCAGGAGGATTAATATGAACATAAGAGGGTTGTTTGTCTACCGCTCCCCCGCGCCCCGCCAAGCTCACCCGCGGCTGCCAAAGTCAAAACTGAATCCCGAGTCCTCTCCTAGGCTGACACGCCACAATGCCATCGCCACGGAGGTAAAGCGGAGGAAAATTAACTAACCATTATAGCATAGTGTCCTGTATGGGCTGTATGTAATGTAGACTTTACTTCGTCAGAAACTGCAACGCTACAAGGATCTTTTAACACGTGGCCAAAATCGGAACTAACGTCGCCATCTCGTTTTCCACCTAGCGGTCGTTGGCCTTTCCATTGTTAACCAAGTAGATCTAGACTCACACTCATAGTCCGAACTAGT
Source organism: Amphipoea oculea (assembly GCA_945859645.1). Taxonomy (NCBI): domain Eukaryota; kingdom Metazoa; phylum Arthropoda; class Insecta; order Lepidoptera; family Noctuidae; genus Amphipoea; species Amphipoea oculea. The sequence continues at coordinate 394,352 of OX243891.1, read as the reverse complement.
AGCTATTCGTAAATGGCATAGAGTTATAGTAAATGGCCTATCGTCTTGTGACCTCTATTATTATTACAGAGTGAACTATTCATTCGGTGCGCTCAATAGATAGAGCGCTACAGTCCGATTCAAACTTTATGGCGGCTCGGAACAGGAGGCGAGTCGCTGCGCAGTAACAAATTCACGTGTCAGAGGGGTTGAGGGGGAGGTACTGCGCAGGGTGTAGCGCACCTCAGAGCGAGACTGTACAACGGTCTTTTAACAGCGGGCGCTGTTCGTACAGACGCCACCACATCAACCTACTACAATCTGTCAAATTTCTTTAATAGATTTTCAACTTTATTACTAAACCATAAGGTTCAAAGTTGATTGGGAAAATGTGACAGTTTCGGGTAGGTTGATGTGCTGGCGTCTGTACAACGCTACTACGGGTTATTCAGGCGCGCGGCCAAAATCGGAACTAACGCCGCCATCTTGTTTTGTCGATACAATTTCTGTGACAATTTCACAAATGTTTACCAGCACCGCCCTACTGTCAGTGTCATTTTGGAGTCAAAAGATGCGTATATAGTGTGCGGAAGATAAGCCTGACTTCAAGATTAATAATCCCTGCCAACACTTTTAATCACTTTCAGCATAATGATGGCAATTATTTACTTTGGAAACAACGGAACACTGCACACTCTCTTGACACCTGACATAAACGTCCAGATAGCGGCAAACCGCACCTTACCACAGAATAAATAGTACAAGTCCCTTACTACCGGACTACCAGACGTAAGTACTGCAGCGTACCATCCACAGGGCCGGCCTTAGCCATCTAGGCGCCCCGGTCCCCAAAAGCCGGTCCTGACCATCCACACTTGGTTGATATCCCGACGAGTCGTACTCAGCGCTTCTCCTCCTCGTTTATTATGCGCACAGCCAAAGTGTGGAACTCTCTGCCAACGTCTGTGTTCCCTTCCACTTTTAACCCGACTGCCTTCAAAGCAAGAGTGAACAGGCTTCTTCTGGGCACGCTCGTACCATCATAGACCTCATCTATCGCTTTCCATCAGGCGTGATCGAGGTCAAGAGCGGGACCATTCAGAAATAAAAAAAAGATTATTTCCTATTTCGGCCGCGCGAGGGCAGGCATTACGAATACGTTCCAAGAAGCAGTTTCGCGTCTATTTATTCTTACTCTGTATTAAACTCATAAGTCGCAGGAAACGTATTATTATTACTAGTAGGCAGTCATTTATTCCTACAGCTCTAACGATTGCGTGTGCGACGATTAAGTGTCTAGTGTAGCAACTGACGCGGACGTAAATGACGGCGTGGTTGGTGCAGTGGCTGAGTGACATGGGGGTTCGATTCCCGCACTGAAAAATGTACTAAGTATAGCCTATTTATTTGTTTACTTTTTCGGGTTTGTTTGTGTCATGTATGAGATAAAATTCGAAGACATGTGACATTATCGAAGTACCGACTCGCACTGGGCTCGCGTGGTGGATTACACCCTCTCATAGAGAGTAGGCCTGTGTCCGAGGCTCCGAGCATGCAGTGGGAAGTGTGGGAACATTACAGGCTGATTATTATGTTGTTATGTTATAATATTAGTGAGTATACAGTGTGGCGATTAGGTTATCACATTAATTGTAACCACGTTTTCTACATCACGTATTTTAAATATACACAATTCATATTATTCATAACAATTAACATTCTAGCCGCGGTACCTAATATGAAAACCATAAAAAAAAAATGAATCGCCGAAATGTACCTTTGTACGCGCATAACTTCCGAACGACTGCACCAGATTGGATTTAATTCTTTTTTTGTTGTGTTCGGTATTGTCAGGACAAGGTTCTTTCGGAAACTCGTTTTTTTTATTTCTTTTTTTTCTAAAATTGATTATTTTATTATTTTAACAGACTAATAACCACTTTTAATAACCGCTCTACTGTTTAATGTGATAACCTCTGTATATGGATGTTAATTAATGGAGCTTGTGGTTACGTCAGCCGCACGGGTCGTTCAATCAGGTTCAGCTTCGCTTGCCGCGGTTGGCCCGTGGACAGGTGACCATCTTTCATACCAAGACCGCTCCGTGCCTCGGAAAGCACGTGAAGCCGTTGGACCCTGCTGTTATTTGCGTATCTTTGACAGTCGTTACGGGTAGTCAGAAGCCCAAAAGTCTGACAACCAGTCTTACAAAGGGGTATGGTGTTACCCAATGGCTGGGTTGTGGAGGTCAGATAAGCAGTCGCTCCATGTAAAATACTGGTATTCAGCTGCATCCGGTTAGACTGGAAGGCGATCACAACTGACATTTATTAGCTATCAATTGCTAGTTGTTACAATATTACAACCTTGAAGTGTTGTCCAATAATTTCCTGTATATATATAATACACGTATTATGTTCTATCTATCATCTATCTAAGTATTAGATAAATAAACATGAAATACTGTTCGTTGATAACCGCATCACTCGAGAACGGCTGCACCGATTTGGCTATTTTTGACAGGACATGAATATTTTATTTATGTTAATCAAGATAATATTTACATAATATAAGTTAACAGTTAATAATATGTATTGTGTATGTAAATAAGGAGGAAAAGAATCATAAATAGAATTGGTCCGCATCGCTGTCAACAGGAACAGTGCCCAAAACGCTGGCAGCATTGCCACGTTGTATGGCGATGCTGATTCCTTGGTCTAAAAATACGCCAGCCCTCTGGTCATGTGAAGACTCGACCAACCGCTTGGCGATACCTTGACAAGTGTGCACTCGGAGCCCATGGCCGACGTAGCGTTGGAAGGCCTCCCATAAGGTGGACCGATGACCTTGTGAAGGCTGCAGGAATCCGTTGGATGCGAGAAGCACAGGACCGACGTGGTGGTGCTTGGGGGAGGCCTACGTCCAGCAGTGGACGTGTTTCGGCTGAAATGAATGATAAAATACTTAGGGACACCTATTGCCTCGATGGTACAGTGGTCGCAAAGGTGACTGCTGACTTGCTGAGAGTGGGGTTCTGAGTTAGATACCTAGGTCGGCAAAAGTGTTAAGTATTGAGTTTTTTATGGAGAATTTTCAGTAGTAGCCCAAAGTGTGGATTCGTGCCCGATCTGGGGACGGCAGACGTGATGTTATGTCACTGATATAATCAAACTATTAACTAACATTAGCCCCTAACTCGTGGCGTCGCGAGAGGTTGAGGGCTAATCACTTATCCACGAGCCCCGTGAGGTTAAAGACGATAATAATACCGTAATTAGTAGTAATTATGCTTATGAGAGCAGTGGTGGCCCAGTGGTAATGACCGCGACTTACGAGATATAGGTCGTAGGTTCGAACCCTGACAGGCGCTTTACTTTATGTAAATTACCTATTTCATCACCACTGCTCTCAAAACGGTGAAGGAAAACATCGTGAGGAAACCGGCATGTCCTAGAACCAAAAATTGGAAGACATGTGACATCTACCAACCCGCACTGGGCCCGCGTGGTGGATTACGGCCCACTCCCTCTCACAGAGAGGAGGCCTGTGTCCCAGCAGTGGGAACATTATAGGCTGATTATGTGTATGATACTTAATAATAATAATCACTCATTGATTGCAACAAGTCGCACGAGTGGTAACGAACTGATAACGATGTTCCGAGGTTTAGTGGTCGAGAGCATCGAAGGAACACGTGTAGCGATACGGGTTCCATTCTGGTTGCATCAACAATATATAATGATAATAAATTCTGCCCGCGACTCCGTCCGCGTGAAACTTGTTCCCCCGACCCCCCCAATCATCCGTCGTATCGCATCACCTGCCCGATTCGGACTATCAAATTCAGAAATAACTTTTGAAATCCGACTGGTAGTTCCAGAGATTACCCCCTACATACAAACTTACAAACAAATACGTCTCTAAAAACATGCATATTCCCTATTTATTCACGTGGCTTGTGGAGTTGTGGTAGTCGCCCAGCGGTCGTTGGCCTTTCCATTGTTGTCCAAGTAGATCTACTGACACTCATAGGCCGAACTAATAGCTATTAGTGAATGGCCTATTGCCTTGTGACCTATATTACAGAAAAGATAGAAAGAAAATACATTTATTTAGCACAGACTAAAAGACACTCAAAACACTTTGATAACCTGATTTGACCGGCTCAAAAACAAGTTTGACAGCTGTGAAAACGTTTACCATTTTAAGGGGGGTGCTCTAGGTAGCTCTCGAACTTCTTTTCTACAAAAGATGATGACCTTCTTTTTTTTTTTGTCTGTGGGAAACCTTCCAAAAGCACCTGAACTCCGGGGAGGGAGGTCGGGGAGCACCCCGGTGATCACCATCAGTACATAGGGGCGGTCCCGGTTCCTCTTAAAAGACCAATTCCTGAACCCCCCCGTGCAACGCCTGTAGACAGATGATGACCTAGAGTTTTGTTTGAAACGTGCTTCTGATATGGAAAATAAATGTGTTTTGTTATTGTAGCATCACAGTAGCATGGAGTATTAACTGAAACACAAAATGCATTTGAAAAAACAAAGAGAATTCCTAGTGAGTAAGTTAAGTAGGTACCTATTGTCTGTCAGTATGATTCAGGGTACAGTCAGCATCAAAAGTCGATTAACACTATCATTTTTACATGTTATTAAATTGACAACTTTTTTCAATAAACTGCTTTTTAGCTTTTCACATAATAGACAAGAGTATATATTCTAAAAAAAATTCTTCTGCTGCAATTTTGAACAAATATTTTGCTCAATAACTAGGATTAAAAAAACTGAAGTGTTAATCAACTTTTGATGCTGACCGTACCTACGATGACCCTATGACACATACATTAAACTGATATCTGGTTTTTTTTTCAATGCTGCCAGTCTTCTGGGCATGTTTCTGTATTTATTATTTTTGTATTTATTAGGTCGAATATAGCTAGTTTGTAGTTTTTTTTTATTGACAAGCATAATCTAACAGACCTAGTAACCGAGTACTTACAAGTTAAAAGCTAACAGTCTTGTAATAATAATATGTAAGTACAAGTATATAAAAAAGGGGAGGGAAAGTATCATAGGGCATCAAAGAATTCGTTGCCACGTTGTATGGCAATGCTGATTCTTTTTTGGCCCTCTGGTCACGTGAAGAGCCGACCAACCGCTTGGCAATGTCTCGAAAAACTAAGAAGGCACTAGCACCCCATGGCCCTAGAATTAGAAAACATAAGTAGCTAGTCCTACACCAACCGGGAGTTATCCTTGGGTGCACTTACATAGTGCATACAGGGATAATCATCGGTTGGTGCCACATTTCATTGAAATTTCCTAAGGAGCCTCTGCGAGTTGGCTTCTGCTCCTCGTACGCCTTCCAAAGGACCGGGACCTCCGAGATAATTATGTAAAATAAAAAAAAATAAGTAGTTTGTAAATAAAATAAATAAATAAATTGTTTATTAATCATGACAGAATTGTAGTACATGGTAATTTACAGGGTTGACAAATTAGTGTACTAAAACGGCAACTGAAATGGTGGTGAGGTGCTGCACTCCCAGATAGGTAACCTGTATCAGGGAGTACAATGCCAGTCCCCATTGGGTATTATCATCAAATTGTACACAGTATGTGGCTTATGCATAGATATACCCGTATGTTTTTTATTTACATTTCTATGGGTTAAACACAGTCTTCTATTTTTTTTGCTTTTATTGTATTTGTTGGTATATTGGCGTGGCTAGCTAACCTATGGCAAATAATTTAATGTAAGGATCTGTGTCCTGTAATGTTAATTACTTTGCATACTTAGTATTGTATAATTTAATTAATTATTTTCTAACTGAACAGACAGCTGTGCTGGTGGGGAGTTTGTTGCGCTACTTCTCCCCAGCGAAAGCACTAGGAAGTGGTGCGGGGCGGGCGTTTTGGGGGACTGTCTTTTGTAATTTTGACGTTCGGAAAGTGCTGATTCTCCGCCTAGTTTGAATAAATGACTTTTGATTTGATTTATTAAGTATTCTGTGCTTCTACTACAATTTTATTATTTTTGGCGGAATAGTCTTACGAAGGCGCTTTGCAGATGGATCACCTATTGCTGCAAGTGGAAACTAGCTGTTTACATACATCTCGGGCTATTTGGTTGTGGTTGTATTAGGTACATAATAAAAAGATAAAAACATTTGCTAAAAGGTAAATCATTTTATTTTCTTTTCCCTCAGCGTACTGGCGGAAACTACAGAACAAGATGGCCGTGTCTGACGTCATCTCGCAAGATGGCGTCCAGGGAAACGTCAAAGTGCACCCGTATCTCATTACTTTAGTGTGAGTACCTTTATCTTTACTAACCATTCAACTTTTTAGTGTGTCGATGACAATCTAAATGTGAACTAAATGGTGTCGGCCCAGCGCGGCCGCGGGGTAATTCGGAAAACAAACTGGATTAGATGGGTTTTTTTTGCACGGAACCCTAATTCTTTTTCTAGAATAAAAGTAGTTAGTTAGTCTTTATAACATCAACTATGTGCCAGTAAAAGCCCCGTCTAAATCGCTCCAGCCGTTTCGGAGATTAGCCGGAACGAACAAACAGACACACATTTTTTTTTGTTGTATGTCCTGTTATTTCCGTATGCATTTAGTTACAAGCTGTTATTTTGACATTAAAAACACTTTAATTTGATTTATCTAAATACTAGCTTCTGCCCGCAACTTCGTCCGCGTCAAATTTCACCCTCCCCCCATTCACCCTCTTAGGGGTGGTATTTCGAAAAACCCTTTCTTAGTGGATACCTCCTCTTCACAAAGAACACACCCTCCAAATTTCATGTCTCTAGGACCAGCGGTTTAGGCTGTGCGTTGATATATCAGTCAGTCAGGACTTTGAATTTTATATACAGGGTCCCATTAAAATAGATGAACAACAACACAGCGCTCAGTACGTCTAACTAAATATCCAAGCAAAAAAAAAAAATATTTTGACCTAAAATAATAAATTGCCGACACATTATTGTATTTTCGTTAGCTGATTCATTTTTTAACGACTTTTTGTAAGTATCTATAATGCGTTTTTCTTATATATTTTTTTAGCATCGTCCTTATTTTGGTGGTCTGAATGATTTCTAAAAGTTTGTCCATCTATTTTAATGGGACCTTACAATAGATTTATTTAAAAGTAATTAATGAGCTACTTTTAAATTGATTACTAGAGTTGTGACCTTTAGAAGGGCCCTGAGGCCGGTATTAGGCGCGCAGTGTGCCAAGGAGAGCAGGTACCTTTACTAGGAAGCATTTTGCTGTGCTTACCAGGAAGTACACACAGTGGGGTAATTGCGTAACATAATGACAGTAGCAATGGGTTTCATTTTGACAGTTCAATAACATTCATTGCGTTATATTTACGTTGTTGAGTTGCATTGATGCATCAATGTTGAGCAGACAAATTTTTCGAACATATGAAGCAATGGCAATATCCTTCAAAATTATTTAAGATTGTGAATGTGTTTGATGGAAAGGGTGCAGGGAAACGGAATGTTCACTTTCAGTAAAGTGACAAACTTAAATGCAACTTTTGGCGCCTGAATGACATTGACAGGCGGGCGATGTTAGTAAACAATTTTTTTTTTGTTCATTCTGCTTCACAGCAATCTGTCGTAAACGGCAATAAGCTGCTTCTACTGTTACAAGAAATATTATGGGCAAAGATTCACAAAAAAAAAATATTATGAAATAATATTTTTTTGTACTTACACGAAAATAACAAAAAAAAAAATCATTTTACTTTTGATTTTTTTCCCTTTCACACCACACCCGTAGCTCGTTATCAATAAGCGGCCGTCACACTTACACATGTTAGTCCATTTATCTGAAAACTTCTGAACCGATTTTCATAAAACGTGCCCTGTTCCCCAATTTGAAGTAAATGTAAGTACATGGACACAATCCGATTAATAGTTTAGGAGAAATGCGTGGACAAACATACATACATACAATTAAAAACTTACCAAACATACTACACCTATACAATTTTGTATATTTGTTTGGACAACATCGCTAGGTACTATTGAAACATGAAACGGAAAGAAAATAATATTGCAAAACATGTACTTCACTCACATTCATATACAAATACATATAGGTCCACCATTAATAACTTTAGTACCTACCTAAGGCAGCTCTACACGCGCCTCAAGTTATAGACAATTTAAAAATAAAATAGTGACACGTTCCAATTTAAAATTATAAAGACATGCTTAGTATACGCTACGTGAACATTTTTTCGCGGTGATTTTATATTTATTAGTGTCATGATGCTGCCAAAGTTTACTCATACATGTACAAATACAGAGCGTTGGAAAGATGGAGGGGAAATTACTTGTTAATGATTGTTGGGATTTCAAATAGAAATAAATCATTGTTTTCTAGACAATTCTCTAAGCTTGAAACAACGGTAATGTTTTCTCTCTCATTGTTTTCCTATTTGTTTAGTATATTCGTGTATTCACGTATCTATATTTATTTGGGATTATACATATAACATATACAGCATAATCAGCCTATAACGTTCCCACTGCTGGGACACAGGCCTCCTCTCTGTGAGAGGGAGTGGGCCGTAATCCACCACGCGGGCCCAGTGCGGGTTGGTGGATGTCACATGTCTTCGAATTTTTGGTTCTAGGACATGCCGGTTTCCTCACGATGTTTTCCTTCACCGTTTTGAGAGCAGTGGTGATGAAATAATTTACACAAAGTAAAGCGCCTGTCGGGGTTCGAACCTACGACCTACAACTTGTAAGTCGCGGCTGATACCACTGGGCCACCACTGCTCTTTGGGATTATATTAAATAATAATTATTAGGTTATTACATTTTATAGTTTTAATAGGTTATTGCGTATATTTTGTTTAAAAATATTTATTCCTCAATTTTCATAATTGCACCTACCGCTGTTTGTCTCTGGATCACCCAAAGGTTGACTGGTAGAAAACGCCTCGGTACATTTGTGTGCTTTTATTTTATATGTAGGCTATGTTGTCCACTGCAGGGCAAAGGCCTCCCTTTCTCCTTTCCACTCCTCTCTGTCATGAGCTACTGTGGAGCAATCCTGTCTGTAGGCATCAAGCTCGTCCCGCCATCTTCTCCTGGGTCTACCTCGATGTCGCCGGACGTTTTCGAGGACCCATATGGTGGTAGATTTGGCGAATAACTCGTTCGACGTGCGGTAAACGTGTCCGCTCTATTTATGTGCTTACAGTATTAATTTTTTTTTTTGCGAATTTTAGCCATGATATAGCATTGATACTTAGATATCTGTACATTGACCATAAAATCATAATTAAAAGAGTTTGTTTTGAGAACGGGTATCGTCCGGGGGTACCTAGGCTGTGCCATGCAAAACATGACAGATTGTCGGCTCGATTGATGCACCTGCTAGATACTGCTGTGGGTTCGATTCCTACCTGAAGCAATGACTTGGTAATATGTATTGGTACTGATGGATGCATGTGTGTGCTCTGCTAGTGCTGTGCACTTTTGTAAGCGACGAATCCACAATACGTAAAACTGTATGTGATTTTTGTTTGTGTAGGTATGATGTTTAGTGGATCAGTTGTTGAAGTGTCATAACAATAAAACATAATCAGCCTATAGATAATGTTCCCACTGCTGGGACACAGGCCTCCTCTCTTCGAGAGGAAGCGGGCTGTACACCACTCTTGTTGATGTTGTTGTGATAATTTTCTCATTTCAAATAAGTTTGTGTTAAGTACTTAAGTATTAGAACGAAAGAAAGAAAGAAAAATACTTAGGTTTATTTGTCACAGAAACACGTGCATACGTAAAGATAATTAATTCTAATATCATCATCATCTGCCTAGCGTTTTCCCAACCCAACTATGTTGGGGTCAGCTGCCAGATATAATTAAATGATAATTAATTAATTCTAATATTAAGGAAAAATAGACTTAGCACATGAGGTTGTTGACATGTGGAATGTGAGCTCGGCTATCATTGTGCCGATTGTCGTATCGGCCAATGGCCTTATGGCCGAAAGCCTCGATCAACATCTGTCGAGGCTCTCGTTAGGCGGTTGGATCAAGGGCCTGACTCAGAAGGCAGTACCTACTCCTTGATACGGCTCGTATTGTGAGGAGGTTCCTGTCTCTGGAGCCCTAACCACCGGTAGCTTGGACCCTGCTCCCGACACCGGCGGAATACTATTTTTTATATTTTTAAATGTTTTTTATACTTATTTTTTATATTTTAAGAAATATTTAAAAATGTAAATTAATATGTACCTAAATAAATAAAGGAAAAATAAAAACAAAATCCATACTAATATTATAAAGAAAGTAACTCTGTCTTTCTGTCTGGCTACAGTATGTTACCTTTTCACGCCTAAACCACTGAACAGATTTAGATGAAATTTGGTATAGATATAGTTTGAGTCCCGGGAAAGGACATAGGATAGTTTTTATCCCGATATTCCTACGGGATCGAAACTTCTGCGGGTGAAACCGCGGGGCGCAGCCAGTATTATATCAATAATCATGAGCACAAAACAGAAATACTTGACGGATGCCAGTCATGACATGATTACTTTTTAGGGTTCCGTAGTTTCCGTACCCAAAGGGTAAAAACGGGACCCTATTATTAAGACTCCACTGTCTGTCTGTCACCAGGCTGTATCTCATGAACCGTGAACTCATGAACTCATGAAATGTTCACAGATGATGTATTTCTGTTGCCGCTATAACAAAAAGTATTAAAAACAGAATAAAATAAATATTTAAGGGGGCTCCCATACCACAAACGTGATTTTTTGCCGTTATTTGTATGTAGTGTTAACTCGTACACGAAGGGTTCCGTAACACCGTACAGCAGTACGGTGGTACGGAACGCTTCGTGTGCGAGTCCGACTCGCACTTGGCTGGTTTTGGTAAATTAATTTCACTAGAAGATCCTACTAGGTTCTTAAACTTAAGAATCTAGAGTTTACAGACCCGGCAAAGAGCTCGACTAATTAGAACCAGTAGTCAATTTTACTTTATTTAGGTATGTAAGTATTTTACTAAGAAAAGTTAAATAATTTGAACTCGTCGTGAAACATTCATACTGATAGCTTTCAATGTAGTTACTCTTTAAGTCGTTAGGTTCTTATTTCATCAGGTGTGACCCGTGGGAGTGTGACTAGTGACTATTTGTACTCAAAACAATAAAAATAAAAAAACTAGCTGCTGCCCGAAACTTCTTTCACGTGACACTATGCCTTTTGGTTTTCTTTCTTTTTCTAAAATAAATGTAGCCTTAGTAAGGGCACTGGGCAGGAGAATGATCATGGCTGTTGGAACTCACTATAAGTATATCCACTCGTTCAGGCGCAAAGAGAATTAAACCACTTGGGAGCTGATAGACCGATTTCGTCTAGGCACACGACTCACCACTGCGGGCCGGGGGACGAAGAAAATACAGCGGTTGTGATTGGCCGATGCAGCAATGTCAGGACGAATATTCCAAACAGTGTTGCCCAAGTCATTTTTGCAACAATAATATCGATATCGGTAAAATCGACGTGTATTAATTCTATTTTTTTTTAAACTAGGTGTTAACTGGGTGTAAATAAAACAGCAAACCAAGCAATCTGCTGTGAAATGCCTTGAACAAAGAACGCTGTACTTTTTTCAGGCGATATGAAACGTTCCAATTGATAGATTTATTTCAATACTAGCTGCGCCCGTGACTTCGTTCGCGTGCATGTCGGAAAATACATAAGTTGGATTTTATGGATTATATTTTTTTGCGCGGAACCCTAATTCTCTACCCAAGTCTCAAAATAAAAGTAGCCTAAGTTACTTCTTATAACATCAGCTATCTGCCGGTGATATTTAATCGCTCCAGCCGTTTCGGAGATTAGCCGGAACAAAAAATGTTAATAATTGTTTTTTTTTGTTATTATATTGTACTTTCATAAGCATACAAGCTGTTATTTAGACATTACAAACACAACAAACATAGATATGTGTCCATCACCTATGATAAATTACGTAATGGCATACTAAACCCATAGCTCGAGCATGTAAGTAGGCCGTACAAGTATGTAGGTACTTACCTTACCTACTCGCTTAGCCTCAAATCCTCAATGCGGCAATCGGTACCCAAACCCGTAACCTTCGGGTGCCTTCGGCTCGGAAGGCCGCCGGTACTTTGTAGTTGAGCCACAACAACGTAATACTTTATGTAACTAATGGCGTAACGACTTAACCTGTATATTAGATTAACTGTGATTATAATTAATGAGGTAAATGAAGAAGTATCAAGTTACATACGTATCATACAGGGTCAAGTGGAATTAGCTACTGAAACTCTGCAGACGTGATGGGTATCGATATCTAAAGACTATGGAGTTTGTTTATAAACGATGATTAAAGTTAAGTGACGTCCAAACGTCAAAAATGTATGGTTAAACAGTCGCTAAAAACTACTTAACTTTAAGCAACGTTTATGAATAAATACAGGGTGATTAGAAGATGGGTGCAAAGCTTTAAGGCGAAGATAGTACAGACAATTTAGAACCATCTAAGCCATGGTTGTCTTAGACGAAGTCTTACCAATTTTTTTTAAACCTATTTTTTATGTTTTTAAGTCTAATGATGACACAGAGCCCTAAAACATGTTTTGCTAGATTGCTTAATAAAAATGAATTTATTTATCATCCAATTTGGCCCTAAAAAAAAGCAGTTTACTTAAAATTTTGGGAATTTGTAAGACTAAAAAAAAAAATTATCGCACAGTGGTACCCTAGAGCTCTTTGTGAGAGAGGCACCATACTTACTACCTACTGCTGACAAGCGTTACTGTGTTCTTGTTTAAGGTTATGGGTGTCGGTGCATCTTCAGCTTTGTCTCTGGGATGAAATCGCAATTACGATATGTTTGGTATTGCAGATCGACGTGGTCACTTAAGAGAGCAGTGGTGACTCAGTGGTAATGGCCGCGACTTACGAGTTGTAGGTTCGAAGTTTGATCTCAGACAGGCGCTTTATTTTGTGTAAATTATTTCATCACCACTGCTCTCAAAACGGTGAAGGAAAACATCGTGAGAAAACTGGCATGTCCTAGAACCAAAATTCCGAAGACATGTGACATCTACCAAGACCAATCCGCACTGGGCTCGCGTGGGCGTGGTGGACGGCCCTTTTACCGAGAGGGGGCCTGTGTCCCAGTAGTGGGAACATTGTTGGCTGATTATGCTTTATGCTGTGTATGGTGTCATCACCATAAAATAATATGTAGCCCCATTGAAGGCAAGTGATCTGGCCTTCAATGGGGCTACATATTCTTTTGTGTAACAACTACACACACACCTATACTATTGGGGTGCGTTCAAAGAGCCTCACACCTACAGGCTACAGGTAACCTAATTATTATTCGTGGCGAATGAAGATAGGTACATAACTTTCCCCGACGCACGTACCCTGGGAAATCAACCACGCTTCGTACCAACCTAACTAACTAACCTACCTACCTCGGGATGAGCTATTACCGTCTGCTCACACCAACTGACTGCCTACGCAAATATCTCACTGACTGTAGCGTCATGTGTCGGGTCGTTGAGCTCCCTAAAATAGGGTTCAAGTACGCAATGACGCTTGTTTGTTACCGTCTGTTGGGATTGGGACAGGTCAACTTTCTCTTTCCTCTATAAGACATTTTGGAGGGGTAAATATTTGACGAAAAGATTTGGTGCCGTGTGTGGGGCAACTGTTGAAAAACTGTTACCTTGACCTGCCCTACTAGTACACATTACCTACCTTGCCATCTACAGCCCGACTTCACCCACTGTCGCGTGCTCTTCTGCCCATCTCGCCGCCGGACGACCGACATCTCGTCTTCCAGTCCTTGGACGCCACTCTGTTGTGACAGAGTAGCGTACTCCACCTGTCATCACTGCGCCTTGCCAGGTGTCCTGCCCTAGTCCATTTGAGTTCCATAATGATTATGGTATGCTGCAGAATTATCGGGATGACTTGTCAAGGCCACTACCTTAGACAACATCGTGACAATAACACATTTTTGTGGCATGATTTCTGAACTTACCATTTCGAAGCTTTTTTCCTTGACAGATATTACCATGTTTACCACACCCACACACACCCCAACGGACCAGTTTAACGCCACAGCAACATACACACACACAAACACTACCCAACAATTATCTTTTAAGTAGGTACACTGTCCTTCAAGATACAAGATTTTCCTAGTTTGAAGGACAGGGGTCACAGGGGTCTTACTCATCAGTAATACTTAGCCATACCCACCCCATAATGAAACACTGATGTCACCTAGGCTGTCTTTTTATTAAATAAATGATTACTTACAAGTTCAATTGTTTCACCTGTAAAAAAGGTTCGGTAATTTATATGAGAAACTGCTCCGCAGACCATGTTTTAAGTCTATCCTCGGCTAAAAGGAATCTTATCTAGTTTCAGACAACGGCTTGCGAGTATTTTTCCTTAAAACTCCGTTTAATTTTATTAGTTTGATTTCATAATGAGTCAGTATAGATAAGAACACGTAGGTCTAGGTATGTACAATCCACGGCCGAGCGTCAACCTCTGCTACTTATCTCACGCAGTTTAGAGGGCAGCCAGCCGGGGAAATTCATTTATATCGAGAGTAATACTTACCTAACTTACTTAATCCCATGCTTCTTGTAAGAAAATAAACCACTTCTTCATAATAGATGTAGAAAACAGCGGGATAATTGCGTAACACACATAAAAATCGATCGTAATGGGTTTCATTTTGACAGTTCAACAACATTCATTGCGTTATTTACGTTGTTGAGTAGACACATTTTTCGAACATACGAAGCAATGGGTTAGCAATATGTTTCAAAATGATTCCTCTTCTTGTTATATGTAGAAAACAGAGCACCACTTCAAATGGGTGGGCGTGAGTCATTGCAAAAGTATTTCCATTCGCAAGAGTAACGATAAACGTGTTATACTTATTAATTATTTAATTACAAGTCGTGTGTCGTGTCCCCGATAAGATTCCCTGTCTGCCTCTCCATATCTAACCCATTTGGGGGATGAATTTTCAAACTAGGTGAGCTAAGGCTCACCTTTGTTAGAAAATGAAGTCTTGTTCAAAATTTGAAGGTTCTAGACCCAGCCGTTTAGGCTTTAGTATATTAATCTATGGTTTAGGCTGTGCGTTGTCTGTCAGTACGCTATCAAATTAAGGTGTCTAGTGTAATTTTATTTTTGTTTAATAGTAGCTGTATTTGCCTACCTATGTTAGTGACTAAACAAACAAATACACTAAGTATTAATGATGTCAGAAGAATTAGTAGATGGAAAATAGAACTGTCTTTTGCGCTAAAAATAGTAATCGCTGTCGCCACTCCGTTTGTCAAGCAAGCGTGTCTATTATAGAGAGGTCTACAGAAACATATAAAAATAAATATTAAGAAATTATTAATATTTTTAAAGGTAAAATATAGTAGGTATAAATCTTAGAAACAATTTAGGTATTACAAAAGTGTGATGCCTGTGTTAGAAATGTAAACGAAACGCAATCGTCTCCTGTCACTTTCTTTTTATCGCATCTGTCTATCTCTCTCTTGCGCTGTCAACTGTGTAATGATGCATTAGTGTGTGTTCTGTCCCACCAATATCCAATAAATCCTTTTTAATTAAATCAAATTATTAATTTTTAATCAATCTTGTCTTCTTTCATCAAATTCATCAGCCTGTACTAGAATAAACCCATATCACAGGCAGCAGGAGTTTCACAAATACTATTAGAACAAAGGATTTCTTACTCGTAACAATATACAAGTAAAAAAAATAGTGGTAAGCACCTATAGTTAATAAAATTCATCAAATATAATTTTGCAGTATCTTACAATTGAAGAAGGTACTCGATGGAAACAACCATCATTTTTGAACTGCAAAGAGTTATTATGTCAACTTTAACGGTGCAGTAGCGGAATGTCGCTTTCTGTGTGCTAAAAGGTGTAGGTTCGATTTTGCATAGATTTGTATGGCTTATCTATCGACCTGACGGGTAAACACACTAACAGTAGCAATGGCTTTCAATTTTACAGTTCAACAACATTCATTGCGTTATTTACGTTGTTGAGCAACCAATTTTTTCAAACATATGAAGCAATGGAATAGCAATATTCTTCAAAACCATTCAGATTGTTTGTTATGTTACGCAATTAGGGAGCTGGGTCAGGATCTCTGCATTTGAGTCCGTAAACGCACCCAACATTACAAGGCAATGATATGATTTTATTATTGATCTGACCGCCGAGTAAACTTAATGATTTCACAATCGTTTTGACGAAACGACACCCACGGGCACAGATAACGCGACCTATTATTGCTCATAGAAACGAAACGCGATAACACGTAAAAATATCGTCGTTTGTGTTACGACATTACCACTACCGTGTTTGTGGCGTAGCGTAGCGTAATTGTGTCACCGTGCTGTTGCTATACGAATTTAGAATAGAATTAATTTTGAATTCTAGTTTGGAATAGAATACAATAGGTATGGTCAGTATTAAATTTACATGCGGAACGTCATGTCACTTGCCCGTGGCAATTTTAAGGAGTAAATAAGGAAAAATGAACGCAAATTCGGTGTTTGTAGATAGGTTTCCAACTATCTACAATTTCTGTTCTTATATTCAGGGCCCGATCTAAGGGGGGCGGGGGGCAACTGGGCATTTGTCCAGGGCGTCTAAAATGTGGGGCGGCAAAATTGACTTCCAACCTATATATTAGGCATTCACCACAATCACCACCCACCCAAGTTGGCAGGTTGGATGTTGAGAATTTTGTGTGCCACCTTCCAACCTACTTTCATTCATTCATTCATTCATTTATTTATTGCATTTCATGTTGTTTACAGGTTGTTACATTATGATAGTTCCAAACAATGAACCCTGCTAGGGCACAGCAATGTATAGGCGATTGGTTTTAATTTATTTAACATGCTATCATTATTCATATAATTTGTTGATATAGATTAATTTAAAAATTATTAATTATTATTATACATTATGTCATTCTTATAAACTAAATAAAATAAATAAATTATCATTTTCATATTATAATCTCATACTTACTACAATTTACGTCATTTGCAATGAGCCTAAATGTCATTATTATCTCAGTTAATTTAATGTCAATAGATTAGTTTTACATTATAATATGTCACATTTTCAGATAAAATAAAATAGAAAGTAATCACTAAAAATACAGGAATGAGGTAGTAGCGGACTGATGTTTTATAGAGTACCCAGTTTTGTACGTGTAATGTGTTCAAGTCGATATTAATTTATTTATTTCTCGGTTAAAAATTCTTTTAGGCTATAATATGATTTTAAGTTTAAGTGGTTTTGTAGGTCATTTTTAAATTTGTTGTCATACTCTGTATCCTTAACTGAATTCGGGAGTTTATTATAGATTTTAACGCACATGGCCAGAGGCCCAGAACGAAACATAGCTAGTTTTGAGGTTGGTACCGCTAATTCGTTTAGATATCGGTTTCTAAGACTGCGTTGCTGTGGGCGTTGCTGTTTTGCTAGCGGAAAAAGCGATGGGTATTTTCTCACAAATTTACTAGCTTCTAGGATATAAATACCTGTTAGCGTAAGTATTTTATGTTCTATAAAGTATTGTTTGCAACTTTCCGTACTTTCTATATTTACTAAGATTCGAACGCATTTTTTTTGTAAAATGAATAGTCGCTCTATATCTACACTATTTCCCCACATTATAATTCCATAGTTTAGCCATGAATATGCGTATGCGTAGTAGGCTGAAAGAGCTGTTTTGAAGTCGGTTGCTTTTTTTAGTTCTCTTAAGGCGTATATAAAGCTGGCCAATTTATTTGATAGGGTTTGTATATGAGCTTTCCAGTTTATATTTGTATCGACAGTCAGGCCTAGCAGTGTAAAGTCGTTTACACATTGTAATTTTGTATTATTATATGAGAAGTCGATATCTACCTTTTCTTTCTGATATGGTCCATATTGCATCAGCTTTGTCTTCGAGAAATTTATTTCTAAATTATGGTCTTTCAACCATGCCACTATGTTAGTAAGAATGTCATTTAAGATTTCGTTAAGGGTCCCGTTATTATCATAAGGAAAGATTATTGAAATGTCGTCAGCAAATAGGACACTGTATGAATTTATTTCTTTAGGGAGGTTATTTATATATATTAGGAACAATAGGCACCCTAAAACACTACCTTGAGGAATTGACATGGTTACTTTTGCTCTATCAGATTTAACACGCGTTATCAGGCCAGTCTGTGCATCTTTATAATCTACCTCTACATATTGTTCCCGATTTTCTAAGTAAGAGCAAAACCATTTGTAGGCTGTGCCTCTGACACCTATTTCATACAATTTGTTTAGAAGGATCTTATAAGACACTCTATCGTAGGCTTTGCTCATGTCTAGCAAAATCCCTACTGCATGTTTTTTATTATTTATAATATTTAGAGCTTCTTGTATATATTTGAATATTGCTAGTGTAGTAGATTTATTTTTCCTAAAACCATTTTGACTATCGTTGAAGATTTTGTACTTTTCACAAAATGAGTAAAGTCGTTTTGACATTGCTGTCTCAAAAATTTTCGCGAATGTAGGTAATGCGGCTATAGGCCGAAAGTTATTTGTGTCGGTCTGATCTCCCTTTTTATGGATCGGTTTTATTACTGCTACTTTAAGCAGGTCGGGAACACAGCCTTCGTCAAGGGACTGAGTTATTAGTAGAGTCAGTGGCATTACTAATTCCTCAGCGCATAATTTTATTAGTGTTGGCGGTAGCTCGTCGTGTCCATAGCTTCGTTTATTTTTTACTTTTTTAATTTTTAGGTTTAATTTGTTTGGGTCCACTGGGCTAATGTAAATAGAGTTTTCGCTTTGTGAGGGCCCCGGGCGGCCAGTTGCAGCACTATCTCCGATTGTACTGTCCGATTTGCCCACTGATATGAAATAGTCATTGAAAGCGTTTGCTATGAATTTCGCATTATCTATAAGATTATTATTCACGCGCAATTGCATATTACCTGTTGTTTTTTTGTTTTGTCTATTTGTACACTCTTTAATTATTTGCCACATTGTTTTGGTTTTATTTTCTGATTTGTTTATTTTTTTTATATAATTTAGTCTTTTGGAGTAGGTTACCGTTTTCTTGAGTATTTTTTCGTATTGTTTGTAATGTTTATGTAGTATATCATTATTGGTTGTGGTTATTAGTGCTTTTAGTAACCGTTTATGTTTGCATGCCACTTTTAAACCAGTAGTTAGCCACGTTTTAGGGGGCGTACTTTTAATTCTTATGTTTTTCTTCGGGATGCACTGGTCTAATATTTTTTGTAAATGGTTATGGAAGGATATGTAATTTGTGTTAGTGTTTTGATCTGTATCAATTTTATTACTCCAATCTACTTTCCGTAGTTCAGCTTTGAACGCTTCCATATTTTGTTTGTTGTAAAGTCTCTTTTGAGTTGTCATTTGTGTCATATTTTTTATTATTTGGTCGTTGGTAGGTATAGAAATCTTTATTCCTTTATGGTCTGAGAGTCCCAGGTTTAAAACTTTTAAGTCAATTTCATGAATGTGGTTGTTTGTGAATATTAGGTCGATACATGTTGAGCTCGTGGCTGTTACTCGCGTAGGTTCCGTCACCAGCTGTCGGAGGTTGTAGTTAGTCATAAAGTTCAGGATAGCAAAAGAATTTCTATTTTTTTCTAAAATGTTTATGTTAAAATCTCCTCCGATGATTATATCTCTTTGTTTATTCTTTACGTTAAGTTTATGTAAGAGTTTTTCTAGGGAAGTATAAAATATTTCAGTTTCCCTGTTCTTCTGCGGCCAATAAATAACTATAAGTAAAAGATTAAGTTTAGGTATCTCCACTCCACAGGTTTCAAAAATGCATTCAACTGACATGTCTGCTATGTCATGTCGGAACTTAAATTCAATATTTTCTTTTAAAAATACACAAACACCACCTCCCGTGTGGGTCGCGCGACAGTATTTAGCGGCTAAGTTATATCCCTGTAATTGTAATAAGTCTTTTTTTATTATTGTAATCCAAGTTTCTGTAAGACAAAGTGCTTCTATTTTGTATTCATTTGTAATTGATTCTAAGATGTATCGTTTATTTTTTAAGCTTTGTATGTTTTGATAAATAATATTTAATTTCTGTGGGTGTAGGTGTAAAGTGTTGGGATTGGAGTTTTTAGTGGCGAAAAAATTTTGTATTGGCTCGTGTTGGTGGGTATACATCTGCCGTTTCCTGATACGAAATAGGATTATTTAAATTCCTTATTGATAGTACAAAATCTTCCAAATTTGATATTATAATTTTTTTGCCAACATGATTTATTGCTCCGGAACGCTGATTATACATATCGCGATCGTACGAAAGTTTTAGGTTGGAGTCCAATATGTGCGCGTACTCGTACGTTTGCGCATCCATAAAAATAAGATTGTTGAACGTTTCTATACGGCTATTGTACAAAGTGGTGCTATAGTTTAACTGGTGTTTAGTATAAGAATAATTAAATTTAAATTTATAAGTAGGCAGACAAATAACAATGTTGGTATGGGTTAACATTAATAGTTTTTCTCTTATATACATAACTAAATCTACATAGTTTTGAGTTGTACGGAAATCCTCTTCGCCGATGTATATTATGCAGTAGTCCTCAATCGTAAAGTTTTGAAGTTTTGTTTCAATTGCTTCTAAGATTTGTTTTATTCCACATTTAGGTTTGCGATAGTGGCATATTTCGTATTCTCGAAGGCTAGTTTCTTCTGTAAGAGCGTATAATTCATTCGAAGTTTCGCTACTTAGTATACTTATTTTAGGTTTGTTATTCGGAGACTTGCGCGGCTGTTTTTTGTTGGTAATTTGTATGGCAGCATGTTTCGGTACATCTGAGTCCTGGTTCTTTGGTGAAGACATAATTTGAATAGCCTCGTTGTTGACCGTAGTTTGAGTGTTAGATTCCGGTACAGAGGGTGATTTCTGCATTGTGAGCGGAGAAGCTTTGAAGGAGTCAGTGAGCCTTCGTTTGGCAGTATATTTATTTGCGGAGGATTGAACTTTACGTAATGTCGATAAAGGGCTTCTACAGATCTGTTTAAGTATTTCAATCTCTTGTGTCAATTGAAAGATTTGTTTCTTCAAGTCAGAATTTTCGAGTATCACATTTTCTAATTCATGTTGAGTGCTTTCTAAGTTAACATTTAATTTATTTATTTCACTTTTCATTTCCTCTCTACACAGCGCTATAATATTGGAAGATACATCTAGACTTTTGCCCAAGAACTCCTCCGAACAAGAAGAATTTATAGACGCGCTCATGTCTATTTGATCCAATGATTCGCATTTTTGCATTGGTCGTCTTTGGGTAACGTTGTTGAGCTCCGCCATATTTTTGCTGTTTATGTTATAAAAGTTTGGTCAATTTTTTGTTCCGGTTTACTCAATTTAATTTACTTTTCTACCACAAGGAAGATTATTTTGTGTACTGGTATCCCCAATCACTATCTAGCGCCCCTGGTGGGCAGTAGCGTTATTATTTCAGTTCACTTTTTCGCCACGTGAACCGTTTTGGTCGATGTTATGGCGCTAGTGGTCGTTTCAACTGCGCTTAGGTTGGTAGAACTGACATGTTATCTTACTGTCACTTTAGTACGTCCATTCGCCACTTGGGCGGTTACATATGTCGTTTTGGCGCTAGTTATATGTTTTTAAATAAAATAAACGAACTCATAAAAGTTAAAGTCTTACTTGAGGTTGATATAGTGGTTTTGTTCACTGTTTATAGTTTCCTATTTCTTCTTTTGATGCACTAAGAGCGTAATTATTTATAAGAATTTGCAAGAAGTCACTTTTTCACTGTTTATTACTGGGTTTTGGTGTTCACTATTGTTTTTTCAGTAACTGTCCTGGAACTCGATAGTTTCACATGAAAACGTTGTCACTGGTTTATTATGTTATTAAGACTTTAATGTTATTATTTTTTTCGAGTATAATCGCATATTAAAGATTTTAATAATTTTTTAACTAAGGAGCCTATGTTTACATTTGCCAGGGTTGCCAGCATTTACTTCAGGTTGGATAGTGATATAATAATATACCTACTTAATTAATATACGTTCGTTTAGAGATTTATTTAATAATATAATTAATATATACATATAGCGATATCGGGCCCTGCTTATATTTGATTGTCATGTTTAATTTCATCCAAAGGGGTTTGAAGGTTTTGGCCCTAAAATCAGCCGCCATTTTGATTTTTTTTCAGAATCGCGGTGCACAACAAAAGTTATATATTTAGATAGAGGACACTTATACAAACAAAAAATGTAATTAACATAATATCCTAAAGCGTCAGGTTTCGGAGTTATTCACCGAAATATAAGTCGAAAACAACTAGGATTTTTTTGTTTTTTTTTTTTTCCTTCCAGGTAAGCATATTGAACTATTGAGGCAATAGAAACGTTATGAAACCTTTATGGAGAAGAAACAAATGAAGAATAGACATTTTTTTAATAAATACTTAAACACGGCAATTTATAGTTCGTTTTTTTAATCCCAGAGACTAATCTGAATATTTGTATAAGTGTCCTCTATCTAAATATATAACTTTTGTTGTGCACCGCGATTCTGAAAAAAAATCAAAATGGCGGCCGACCTTAGGGCCACCCTCCATACAAAAATCTTCAAACCCCTTTTATATAAGCTTTTTGTATAAAGGGTCAACAGTGTCCCAGCAGTGGGAACGTTATAGGCTGATTATTGCGGCACGTTGCGTTGTATAGATTCGTAGTAAATAATGTAAGTAAATGAACACAGCAGCTGAGTCCCACACACTCCACCATCCACCGCCTGGGACATGTTATCTGTACGCACTAGTTGTGTACATAGCAGGTTGTTACATAACACACACGTGTGCGCGGGTCAGTCACCTCACACAATGGCGCGCAAGATGGCGGCCTGCCAAACAACCGGCTGATTGACTGTGTTCATATATTATGTACTTCATTTACATAACTAGATGTAGGGGTGCAGATCGAAAACGTTAAAACTTCTTTTAATATGCGTATATTATATATGTATAAATATATATAATTATATATAAATAACGCAGTAGTCCTCGATACGGCTCGCATCGTGAGGAGGTAATCCTTTCTCTGGAGCTCTAACCACCGCCACCGGTAGCTTGGACCCTGCTCCCGACACCGGTCGACCCATTGATATATTACCACTATTATATGACTATTATATGACCACTATTTTTACCCGACTGCGCCGGAAGGAGGGTTATTTATATTTTTAAACGTTTTTTTATATTTACAATATTTTTTCAATTTTAAGAAATATTTAAAAATTTATAAAATAAAGGACGAAATAAATAAACTATAGGTATAGGTACTAAAACAATTGCCACTCGTTACTTCGTCTTGCTTCATCTTACTCTCTGTCAAATCATTTCAAATCTAGTAGAACCACTAACCCTGTATTATACAAGTGTCAGTGAGTAGGACTCACTCCTGTTTCTTTTTTTAAAGATATTATATTAGCTATCTTTCATACATATATCTATGGCTACAGATAAAGCTGCATGCAGGCTACATGCTACTTTATTGAAATTCCTACATCCTACTGCATTATATTTATATTTTATTAATATCCTACTAATATTATAAACACGAAAGTTTTACATTTCTATGACTATTAGTTATTCTGTGAGTATAGAATACTTTTTATCCCGTTATTCCCACGGGATCGATACTTATGCGGGTGAATCCGCGGGGCGCTGCTAGTACAACCTTAATTTTCATATTATCCTTATTATTTCATTAAATATCATTCAATGGGATTATATGAACTTAGAGGGTTGTTTGTATTGGTGATTATAATTCTGTAAAGTCAAAGACATTAAATTTCCTAAATCTGTTTGTGTAAAGTTATACTTGTTGCGCTCGCGAATCATAATATTTTGTTCAACAAGGGGAGTTCAGTGTATTCTCGGCATCAGCGTGCTCTACTAATGATGTGGGTAATTTGACTCGTACATTGACCTAAGCGTAAGAAAATTTGAATGTCGCGGGCACTCGCGGGATACCGCGCATGCGCACCCCAATTGCGTAACACTATCAATCGGAATCGGTTTCACTTTGACAGTTCAACAACATTCATCGCGTTATTTACGTGTTGAGCAGACAAATTTTTCGAACTTATGAGGCAATGGATTAGCAATTGGCTTCGAAATGATTTAGATTCCGATTGATAGTGTGTTACGCAATTAGGGTGCCGGAATCACTCACTGTTCGCACAAGGCATCCCTTTTCGTCTGCCACACTTCCCGGTTCTGTGCGTCCCTTATCCAGATGTTTCTTGCGACTTTGACGATATCGCCATCCCTGTACGCTTTTGGACGGCCGGCGGCCGGCGGCCCTGGTTTCTTTGGCGTAACCTTCGCCACCATTCGGTTACAGCTTCACTCCATCGGCCCTTGCCTCGATAACATAATTCTAACTACTCGCTACTTTACGATACATACAAACTATCTACTAGGTTTTCTTCTTCTGTAACTGATTTCCCATAAGAGAGCAGTGGTGGCCCAGTGATGACAGCCGCGACTTACGAGTTGTAGGTCGTGGGTTCGAACCGCTTTAATTTGTGTAAATTATTATTATTATATATTTGGACGCATTCGCAGATGACATCTGCTGATGAATCTGTCGATGTGTAGAGGAGGCTTAATATGAGCATAGACGAAACTTTTAAATTCCTTGAATTGTATCTGAAAGAGAAAACTGCGTGTGGAATCCGAAAAATAAGTACCTACTGCAAAAATAAAATAATTTAATTATTTCAATTCATTGATTCTGTTGAGGCTACTATACAGGGTGTTACGGAAAGGGTATATCAATACAAACGGGTTGAAGAGTGCATCTGGTCTAGAATCTCTGTACAAAATTTCAGCTTAAAAGCATTAACTTTGAAAATGCTTAATATTTTTTTATTTCGACATCACGGCGCTGCACTGGCGCGCGGCGGCGTGATGTGCGTGTACTAGGCGCACAGACACACTACAGATAATGGATAATGACCCTCGTAGTGCGGTGACACGTTTGTCATGATTTCAATTTAATAAACTATCGAATTAAAATATATTAAGCATTTTAAAGTTACTGCTTTTGAGCTGAAATTTTGTACAGAGATTCTAGACCAGATACACTCTTCAACTCGTTTGTATTGATATACCCTTTCTGTAACACCCTGTATAAATTGGATACTGTAATTGGACATTTAACAGAGTCTAAGTAGGTAATTTTTATTTCTGTTGGAATTAAGACAATTTAAATACTACATGACATACGATGCACACTCAAGTAGTAGTTAAAACTAATAAATAAATAGCTACGGTCCCAACATCCATTTTTTTTTAATGTTGCGTGCGTGCGAGTTGCGTCTGTCGAGAATTAACACACACTGAACGACCTACAGACGTGTGGTCGGCTCGTGGTGATTGCTGTCGACGTCTGAGGACGCGTCTGACGACGTGTAGAGGAGGCTTAATAGGTACCTAATTCTATTAGCGAATCTTGTATACGTAGGTAACTGCCAGGCGGCTCGCCCGTGGCCGGCGGGTGGCCGATGCCAGGTGGCACTAGTAGCCACGTAGGGCTTCCGACCCTGACCGTGCCCTTGTTCTAATAATACAATAAGTGTTCTTTGGGGCCCGCACTCAGCAGCTGAATAAGAAAACCTTAAGGTGCTTTTGGACGCCTTTTGAAATGCTTTTTTTTGAAGTGAAAACTTCTTTAGCGGCGTTGAACACTTTTTGTAATGGGTAAAAAATGTTAAACTCGCGTCAGGACACGTGACCGTCAGGAGAGATTCCCCCCCCTTCCCCATCTCTTTCTACGGCGGCGCCAACCGAAGTGAACCAAGTGAGACACGATAATGGATGGATGGATGGATGGATGGTGATGGTGATGGTGATGGCGATGGTGATGGCGATGGCGGTGGTGATGGCGATGGCGGTGGTGATGGCGATGGTGATGGCGATGGCGATGGCGATTGTGATGGCGATGGTGATGGCGATGGCCATGGTGATGGTGATGTGGTGTGATGTGATGGTGATGGTGGACGCGGACGCGGACGCGGACACGGACGCGGACGTGGATGGACAGCTGATGGCTCGACCGTCTGTGTAGTAGCCACACTGCTGTGTATTCGTAAAATTCGTGTATTTCAAAAAAATGGAAATTGAACAAAGTGCATCGATTAATGAAAAAAGTGACGCAGAAATAGTGAAAAAAACTTAGTTATATTAATTCAATTCATAATTGATTTATTTCAACGTTAATATTCAAGTTTTCACTTCTGCCGGCACTCCCGGAGTGCAACCCGTCTTTTTTTTATTCCGTCTTTTTTTTATTTAACTTTCACTATGGGACCAAACCTGAAATCGCGAAAAAAAATCAGCTCTTCCCTACATTTTGACGAGTTATGTGAACATAAATGCAAGCAACAGCTGATTTTCTTTTCCCATAGTAAAAGTTGATCATAATGATGAGTACAAAGACTCCTTAAAAGAGTGCCCATGAATTTAATTTCACCCTGTATTAATAATTTTGTACGTTTATTTGTCTTAATACAATGATGTTATTAGAGTAGTCGGGTATTGCTTACTCATTATTATTATGTTTGCGTGGATGTGACGCAGATTTTCCACCAAGTTTTCTTTTATGAGCTCTGCGTCATGTTTACCGCAAATAAACGGATTTTCTTTCTTCTGTTTGTATAACATAACGTTGTGACACATAATCAGCCTATATTGTTCCCACTACTGGGGCACAGGCCTCCTGCCTGTGAGGAGTGGCATGTAATTCATCACACGGGCCCAATGCGGGTTGGTAGATGTCACATTTGTTCTCTACGACATGCCGGTATCCTCTCGATGTTTTCCTTCACCGTTTTGAGAGCAGTGGTGATGAAAGTATTTACACAAAGTAAAGCGCCTGACGGTTCGAACTTCGAACCTACGACTCGTAAGTCGCGGCCGTTACCACTGGGCCACCACTGCTCTAAATTATGACACGCACAAATACAATTGAACTATGTACAGTTGTACAAACACATAAGCACAGGTACACCTCATTCTTCCAACAGAGTCAATAGGTACTTAGTTCATATTGATATGTATAAGTACTCGGAACGTGTACGGAACCCGATAGCTTTATGAGCTATAACTGCCAGTCTTTACTCGCGTAACACCGACAGTGAACATTCATTAGGTATACTTAGTTATTGTAACTAGCTTCTACTTGCGATTTCGTCCGCGTGTTTCTTGTTTTAAGGGAATAACTAATACTTAGTACCTACTAATACAAAACAGAAATGTATTTTGTGGTACTAACGTAAGTACTTGAAATATTTCATGAAATAGTCAATCAACTGGATTATATTATGAACTTAGAAGCTTGTATTGACGATTTTAATTATTCGAATTCTGTAAATTATACATACTTGTTGCGCTCGCGAATCATAATATCCTGTTCAACATTACAAGTTTACAACCTGACACTGACCTGCAAATTGCAAAAAACGTAAGAAAATTTGAATGTGACCAATCGCATCGCTCTCCCGTGCTATTATTTCATTTTCGCTTAGCGTTCTTCCTGTTTTTTAATTTGTGCTCGGCTCCTGATCGGCTCCTCGGGGACGTAGCGTGATGTTAGCCTTCCTCAAGAATTGGGTTACTTAACCCTTTGACCGCTTGTGCGACACAATATTTCCGTGCCCCTACCGCTCGTGTCGTATTTCTGCGACAGAGAACATGCATGATTTTTTCCTTCTATTTTCGTCCTATTAACTGCGTGGTACAACTAAAACCATTATTAAATAGAGATTTAAAAAAAAATATTGACTATTTTTTAATCGATACAACGATTTGTGCTCCTTATTTATTGTAGATATTATTTTATCTTGATTTTATCGATTTGTAGCCGCGCGCTAGGGGCACGGCAATTGATATTTAGCAAGAATATTGTACAAATCCAACTGGTAGTTGCAGAGATTATAGCGTTCAAACAAACTCTTCACTTTATTATACTCGTGTACATCATACATGTCACACGAAACAATTGATTCAATGAAGTACCTATTGTATTGTAGTTGTTCATTTTTACAGCAGACAGTTTATAGCAACAAAATAAACTGTAACATAAGCAAATTCCCACTGCTGGGACACAGGCCAGCTCTATGTGAGAGGGAGTGGGCCGTAACCTGTAACCTACCATGTGGACCCACTGCGGATTGGTAGATGTCACATGTCTTGGAATATTTGGTTCTAGGACATGCCGGTTTCCTCACAAGGTTTCCTTTAAGGTTTTTTTTCCAGCGTCAGGCACTAGTTGTCAGGCATTTTTGCTGAACTGGCCCTTTTTTAGCGCAGCCGTGAGGCACACATTCCTGCTTATTTTTTTATTTTTTTTTATCGGACTTTATACTTTTTTTATTTAATCATTACTTTTTGTTTTTTTTTATGTATGTATCTGGTGTATTGTGTGTCTTTGAGTCTGTGCTAAATAAATGTATTTTCTTTCTTTAACGTTTTGAGAGCAGTGGTGATGAAATTATTTACGCAAAGTAAAGCAAATGTCTGGGTTCGAACCTACGACCTCGTAAGTCGGGGCCATTGTCACTAGGCCATTACTGCTCAGAGAAATATACACAATCGTTAATAAACTGTAATGCTTTGTAATAGTCGTAATTCATTAGTTTCTGGGAAAACCCTGAGAGGCTGAGACGCCTGAGACCAACCAACCAGACGCAACAACAGGACGATAACGATTATGCGACGTCATACTGAATTATTTCAATTAAACCATCTAAGGTCCGGGCGCCCTAAAGTTGCCAAAGATGTAAACAACAATGGCCGCTCGAAATTGAATAAAATCGATATACAAGAACATTTATTTTAAGTAATGTTTGTTTTCGTCTAAATCTCCGAGCTAACTAGAAGAAAAATTACGAGCGGCCATTGTTGTTTACATCTTTGGCAAATTTAGCGCGGTCGGACCTTACATTAGGTTGTAGGTTGTAACCCAAACAGTTTATTCTGTGTAAATTATTTCATGAAATATCAATCAATAGGATTACTTATACAGGGTGTTACAGAAAGAGTATATCAATACAAACGGGTTGAAGAGTGTATCTGGTCTAGAATCTCTGTACAAAATTTCAGCTCAAAAGCATTAACTTTGAAAATGCCTAATATTTTTTATTTCGACATCACGGCGCTGCACTGGCGCGCGGCGGCGTGATGTGCGTGTACTAGGCGCACAGACACGCTACAAATAATGGATAATGACCCTCGTAGTACGGTGACACGTTTGTTATGATTTCAATTTAATAAACTATCGAAATAAAAAAATATTAAGCACTTTCAAAGTTACTGCTTTTGAGCTGAAATTTTGTACAGAGATTCTAGACCAGATACACTCTTCAACCCGTTTGTATTGATATACCCTTTCCGTAACACCCTGTATGAACTTAGAGGGTTGTATTAATAAACAAATTAGATTATTAATGATTATTATTCTGTAAATACATACTTGTTACGGTGCTTCCTGCATGCAACCTGACACTGACATGACATGCAAATAGCAAAAAACGTATCGCGCCACGAAAGATGAGACTTGACTGGCTCTGTGAGTTTGCGCAGGTGAGTCGTGTACGAAATAGTTACCCATAATGTGTATATCTATTCAGGGATTTATCGATGACATTTAGATAAAAATTCTTATCAATATTATAATATTTATTACGAAATAATAAAGTTTAAGATAAAAGTCAAGTCTCATCTTTCGTGGCATGTAGGTAGGTACTATAAGAAAATTTGGGGGCTACCCTTGCGCTTCCACCTTAAGGTCCTTGGTATAAACCATGGAATTAGTATGTACTATATTGGTATAAACCTCCTTACAGAAATAAAATTATCATTCGTTTATCAAATCATACAATACATTACACATATCGTTGGACTCGTGCTAAGAATAGCCGTAAGAGACTCGTTGTCGAGCCCCACTCGCGACTTTGCACGAATTTATTAAGATCACAAGGGGTCTCTAATGATAGTACCTACCTAAATAATATCTTTACATGTGGGAGTGGCAGTAGGAGTCGGTGAATACATGTGATTTGTGTGTTTGTATGTATGTTACTCACTCACGCAAAAACGGCTGAACGGATCGTTATGAAATTTGACAGATAGGTAGCTTGGGACCTGGAGAAGGACTGGGCTACTTTTCATCCTGAAACGCAGGCGGAGTCCCGGGCAATAGTAATAACACTAATAACCGCTACAAGCGACATTCGGCGCGCGGCCAAAATCGGTACTAATGCCGTCATCTTGTTCTTAGGGCTCTGTACCTCAAAAGGAAAACGGAACCCTATAATCACTTCATTGTCCGTCTGTCTGTCCGTTAGTCAAGACCCTTGGTAAGACTGGTTGTCAGACTTCCGGGCTTCTGACTACCCGTAACGACTGTCAAAGATCCACGAATGACAGCCGGGACCAACGACGGTGGTGTGTATCATATAATTATGTAATGTTCTAACAAATTCAGTCCATTACCAACCCCACAAGATCAACTGTATCATCGAAGAGTTTTATCGTCCTACTTATTATTTTTTAATTTACACTTAGTGGTAGAATGGCCGACATCGACTTTGCTTGCCATAATAAAACAAAGAATATATTGTTATTGACCGCCCCCTCTGTTTCCCCGCAGTCGCTGGTGCGTGTCGTGCCTGTGGAGCACCGCCAACGTGCTGCTGCAGCGCCTGCTGGCGGCGCCCCTGACGCGCCTGCCGCAGATCACCGGTGAGCTCTCCCAACCACAAGAGTAACATTACGTAGTCTGTTGCAAAATTATCCGATGAGTGTAAACTAACCTTGCTCAGGTTATATTCTTACACAATCACTCAGTAAAGGATACATACCTACCGCTTTGTTTATAAAAGTTTAAACGTTAACAAATTGGTTAAACAGTCGCTAATAATTTTTCTAAATAAACCTCTTTCTTAGTAACACATTCCCCTGTGTTTAGAAGGTTGCAATTTTAAATTTCAGCCTTTTTTCCCACGATACTGTACTTGATTAAAAAATCATCGACGAATATATGTATTATTACTAGCTAGTCCGCGTGAAATTTCACCCTCCCCCATTCACCCTCATAGGGCCAGAGCACACACGCTACTTTTAGCATCGGCGATCGGCGATTTAGCCGCTTTTTAGAAGCTAAATGCAGCGATCAAGCATTCCACACCGCACACATAAAAACGCCAAACGCGGCGATTCAGTCGCTTTTCGGAAGCTCGACACAGCGGCTGAACGCTACACTCCGCACACATTCGGATGCCGGTCGCAGCGATTTTTCATTTGTGCCAGCATTGGAGCAGTCGCTAAAACGCGCGATTCCGATACCACGTCCGAACGCAGGAAGTCGCGAAATCGCGATGCAGCATCGGAGCAGTCGCTAAAACGCGCGATTCCGATACCGCGTCCGAACGCAGAGAGTCGCCAAAACGCGATGCAGCATCGATACAGCCGCAAAATCGCCGATTGCCGATGCTGAAAGTAGCGTGTGTGCTTGGGCCCTAAGGGGTGGAATTTCGAAAAACCCTTTCTTAGTGGATATCTACTCCAAATTTTATGTCTCTAGGACTAGCGGTTTAGGCTGTGCGTTGATATATCAGTCGGTCAGGACTTTAAATAACACTAATATTATAAAGGCGAAAGTTTGTATGTGTGTGTGTTTATGTTTGTTACTTCTTCACGCTCAAACGGCTGGACCAATTTTGATAAAGTTTTGTATGGAGGTAGCTGACACCCTGGATTAGCAATAGGCTACTTTTTAACCCGATATTCCCACGCTAGTTTACCATAGTTTGACAAAAGGTATCGTTGAAAGCGTCTTGATCGTCGCGCGTCGGCTGCCGTCGTCACATTAAATGACAATGTATTGTTTTATTGGGAGAGGTGGCATATGAAATGACCACGGCTGTACTTTGATAATCGCTATGAATATTGCATTAAATACGTTACAATACAAGCTGTTTATTTAATTTAATAGACAATAAATATTGAATAGTTTGTACATGACCATTTCTGATGAGAATATTTTCTGTTTCATACTTTTTAGAGCGTGATTATTCAGTAGTTGGGTTCTTTCTCAAGTACTTGTGGATCAGAGCATCACCGTCATAATCGCATAAAATAATGATGTAATCTACTCCTTAGCCGGCAAGCCGCCTGCTCGCGTGGCGAAGCCCCGGGCGGCTGGCTCGGAGCACCTGCACCCCGAGCCGCTGGTGGAGTGCGTGGTGCTGCACGCGCCCGCACAGCACTCGCTGGACGTCATCTTCGTGCACGGACTGTACGGTGAGGCTCCTTAGCGTTACTGTTCTCCTGGTAGCTCTCCCCGGGCGGCTGGCTCGGAGCCGCTTGGGCGCAAGGCGTACTGTACGCCCTGCCCTGGAACTGTGCTAATGGATGAGAACATATTCCAAGGAAGTGTTATACTAAGTTAAGTAAGGGTAAGTACCTAATAACAGCCGCACGGGTCGATCGATCACGATAAGCTACGTTTGCCGCGGTCGGCCCGTGGATGGGTGACCATCTTTACTTACCGAGACCTCCGTGCCTCGGAAAACATGTTAAGCAGTTGGTCCCGACTGTCATTCTTGGATCTTTGACAGTCGTTACGGGTCGTCAGAAGCCCGAAAGTCTGACAACCAGTCTACCAAGGGGTATCGTACCTATTACCCAGTGACTGGGTTGTGGAGGTCAGATAGGCAGTCGCTTATCTGACCTCCACAACCCAGTCGGCTTAACGTGCTTTCCGAGGCACGGCGGGGTCTTGATATGTAAAGATGGTCACCCATCCACGGACCGACCGCGGCAAGTGTAGGTAGATCCGCCAAATCGATCGACCTGTGCGGCTATTATTACTTAGCTACAAGCCCTTTAATAAATGTATGCAAATAAAACAAAATTGTAAATATACTTACAAAAATAATATTAAAACAATTAACTGGCGCCTGACCTCTACAACCTTGTCACTGGTCAGGCGTTAATGTTCGGACTTCTGAATACATGTATTACTTATTTCTAGTGTCCAACCGAAACACGATTTTTAGCCGAAACCGAAATCGAACTTTCGGCTCCTCTTCTAGTTTCGGCCGAAACTGAAACCAAAACTTATTGATTTTGCTATTGTGACCGAACGCACGTCGATAAATGCATCTGCTGTTGTTCTTAGAGCTTGTATCAATCTTCCAGAAAGTAAATAAACCTCTACTTGCTGTTACTAAAAGTTACATGTCTTCTTTGACTTCTATTTCAGTAGGTATAAGGAAACACACTTGTCCACTATAATATTTGCCACGCCGAAGGCTAGTATCCGTTGAGATTGGCCGCCGTGGCCGAAATACGGTCTGGACTCTGGAAGGCTATAAGGAAACACTTAGTTATTTATGTTTTTGTACAAAAAGGGTAAAAACGGGACTCCATCACGAAATCTACACTGTCTGTCTATTTGTCAGTCGTTCGTATTCCATTAAAACCGATAACTCACGAACGCCTCACATCAGTTTCGGTCTGGCCACTTTTTGGCCGAAACCGAAACTGCTGCGGCCGAAACTTGCCGAAACCAAACCTTCGGTTGGTCACTATATTTCTAGCTTCCTACATCCGTGTTTACTGACCGTTATTGTTTCATTCCAGGCTCCCTCGGCAACACCTGGCGCCAAGGGGAATGGCGCACCAAGTACAAGTTAGATCCCACCAAAGTACCTCTGAGGAACCACTCCACCGAGCCATGCGGCTGCACGCAAGACGAGCAAGGGCACACGCACGACAACACGCAAGAACGCTCGTACGACCACACGCAAGAAATGTACGCATACGAAACCAACCTAAATGAAAACGTGACATTCAAACAACTCAACGGCTGCTTCAAGACAATCCTACCGAACGAAAACTCTTTGATAACGGAGAAATTCTACAACAACACTCTCCTGCAAGTGGACGTGGATAACTACGAAACCCAAGCGAAGTTCGTCACCGAACTATTTAAAAACGACTGTGATACTAACTGTGATGTAAATACATTTAAATGTAACTACGACCGAAACGGGTTCAAATGTAACTTCGATGACGGAGAACTGTCTCCGTCATCCAAATGTGATTCTGTAAATTGTAAATGTAATTTGAATGCGGTGTGCAAGTGTAAGTTGGACGTGCGGAAGGGAGCGACGGGGGGGTGCGAGGCGGGCTGCGGCTGCGTGTGCGACGACTGCTACTCGCACTGCTGGCCCAGGGACTGGATCAAGGAGGACTTCCCGGGCGCGAGAGTCATCTCCATCAACTACACGAGCGACCCCTACCTCTGGAGGCCGCTGTGGGTCAAGGGGACTAAGAGGTGAGATGCGTTTCTCAGGCAAGATCTTCCGAGACATCCAATATACTTACAAATAATGTTTAGATATCTATAATAATTAAAATAAATCGAATTAGAGTGTTTGTTTGTTATGTCAAAATAACAGCTCTCACATGTATAATTTTTAACATGAATGATGTAACCAAGACTTTGTAACCACATTATTTTGATTTAAAAGAGTGTCCATGGAGTTTCTTGCCCGTTCTTCTCCATAGGTACCTACGCTTTGGAATGGGCAACTAGCTTCATTTTTTCTGACTGACTGACTTCTTGACAATTCAAAAGTGCCTGTAAATGGTTTAATTGAAATAAATGCTTTGAGTTTGAGTTTGAGTTTGTACAAGTACTCCCGGGCCCCCGACTTATGGTAGTAAAAGGAACAGTGGGGTTTTAGTATAACAAAAATATATAAATTCTTAAAATGTTTGTCGCTGTTTGTTTGTTCCGGCTAATCTCCGAAACGGCCGCACTTTCCTAAAATAAAAGTAGCCTATGAAAGTCCCGTCAAAATCGGTCCAGCCGTTTCGAAAAATTTAGGCGGAATAAACACAGACACACAAAATTAAAAAAAAAAATGTTATTTGAAGTAGCTCATATATACTTTCATAAGCATTTAGTAAAAAGTTGTTATTCATTGCAAACCTAATTATATACAATTGCATACAAGACTTTATCTACAGTCTACACCCATGATATGAGTCCTCTATAAAAGGGAAATAAATAATAAATAAATATAATGTTTGTGTCCAGACTCCGCCTGCATGAGCGAGCGGACCAGATGATGGAACAGCTGCTGGCACTGGGCGTGGGGCAGAGACCCATCGTGTGGGTGGGGCATTCCAAGGGGGGGCTGTTCATCAAGCAGATCTACTGCGATGGTACGTGTAGTGAGCCAGGGCGGCTGAACAAACAATACAAATCTTAGTTAAATGACAATAAAGAAGGCACGGGTATTGATAACCGCGGTTGCTCACTGCGTATGTTTCATTATGGACTAGACAACTGGATTTCTTAAAAAATATCTTTGGAAATCAGACTCTTATACGTGTAGCGGTATCTACAACGCCACATGCGAACAACGCGTCATACTGATGTCACGCAAATCCTGCATCTCGCAAGCAGAGTTTACCGCGCAACTAGCATAGATACAACGGCCCGACATGACTCAGTGGGCAGTTGCCCGCCAGACACAACACCCGTTTGGTCGGAGGATCCTCCCTTTTCTATAGAGTATGAGTGAACTTTACACCCTGTTCCTCATATCTCTATATACGTATTACAGTATTTTTATCTCACAGAGAGGAGGTCTTTACCCAACAGTGGGAACATTATTGGCTGATTGTGTTATTGTGTTGTATTGTATCCCACCAAGCGACGCGCGCTTTACCTGTGGTAACCAAACAAACACGCTGTGAATGTGTGTGTAAGCGCAGGAGCTCTCGCTCGGTACCGTCCGAGACAATGGCAAAATCGGAAGTGTGTGTGTTATGTGCTGAAGCTACTCATCTTCACGCACACATTCACAGCGTGTTTGTACACTTGGTTAGGTACCACAAGTAAAGCGCGCGTCGTTACGTGAGATAAAAATATTGTAGGAATGATATAAAAGAGTAACACCGGTCTGTGCTAGTCTTAGGAAGTAGAATCTACATCTAAAGAACATGTTTTCTGTGTTTCAGCTTACGAAGCTCACTTGAAAATGGAAAAATGTGCAGCTCAGCAACAAAGTATAATAAATAACAATTCCCAGGACCAAAGTAATAGAGTATATAATATAAATAATAATGTTCATAGTGTAGGTAATAAGTATAATATATATAATGACAACGAGCCAGTTCACAGTAGGAGCAAAGATCAAGATCAAAGTAGCGCTGATTGTAACAAGTTACTGAACAGTTTTATAAAAGAACACAACAACGCCGGCTGCGCCGCGCACGGCGGAACGAAGCTCCGAAGTATAGACGAGATGAATGAGATCAGGAACAATAACAACTCCGGGAACAGTAGTTTTAACGAAGATGATGCCAACAATCGCTCCTACAACATCGAACATGACGACGATGGAATGTATGACTGCACTCACAAACATGTTGTAGACAATACGCAGGACAGATATAATGAGAGCTCAGGGTATATAGACATTAGCGTGAGAAAAGATGAACAATATAGGAATGTAGGAGACAATGACGTCACGAGAGAGGAAACTGACGTCCTGTCTTCACATAATGAAGGTACGTATCGTTATTATATCTCGTAACCTCCCACACTGGGTTAACACGTATGTTTCGTTCGATATTGACCAGCGGGGTAATGCGTAACACACTGTCAGTTGCAATGGCTTTAATTTTGACAGTTCAACCACATTCATTGCGTTATTACCCGACTACGGCGAAGCAAAAAGGAGGGTTATGATTTTGACCGGTATGTATGTATGTTCACCTGTTTCCTCATAACTTCTAAACTCCTCGTCATAATTGGACAAATGAGGTAAGTATCGTTGGAAGCGTCTTTATCGTCCGCTGGTTATAGGCTACGTGATGTCACAATAAATTGAATATGGCGGACATACAAGTCATGACCTAAAAGATTTTTTTTTAATCATGCCGTGTTGGGTATCAAACGAAAGGGCTTAATTAGCACATTTCAAAAATATAAATAATACTGAAATAAGCCCCAAAATAGTTAAATAAAAAATAACTTTAAAACCCAAAATCCGACTACTGAAAAGGATGAAACAAGAAAGTACCTTCCCGTGGTCGCATGCCGCTGTACTAACATACAAAGCTATGGTAGTATGCGACCACGGGAAGGTACTTTCTTGTTTCATCCTTTTCAGTACCTACCTAGTCGGGTTTTAGTTTTTAAACTTATTTTTTTTACGTTGTGTGCCGACAATTTCTTCGCACATAATATGAAGCAATGGATTAGCAATATCGTTCAAAATTATGCAGATTGTGATTGTTACTGTGTCACGCAACAAGGGCGCTGCTATAAGAGTGTATGGGTAAACCATAGACTTGTGCAGTGAAAATGTGTGTGATCGATATCTAAACATGATAAAATAAAAAAGAAACGAATTTATTGAGTTTTTTGTGTGTTAAGTAGTGTAGTGTATCGTCGGGAAGTGTAGTCACTTGAAATATCAATACCTACTTATAAAAAATCAGTTTTCTTTGTGTCAATTTTGCAGACGTGATGAGTAGCGATATCTAAATACGATAAAACAACATAAAAACTTTTATCATGGTTAGATAGGTATCGTTACCCATCAAGTCTGCGGAGTTTCGCTAGCTAATTTAATTTGAGCCTGTATATATGTGAAGACGATGCACTACACCCATAGAAATGTAAAAAACTTCATATATTTATGGGGCCAACGGAAATGGTTAAAATCGGTGACGTTTCCCGACCAGTGCCTTAAGATACAGCCAAACCACCAGGCAGCCTGACGCCAGCTCGCGGCGACCTCAGCACGCGCTCGGTGGAACCTCGAAGTTCATAATAAACAACTACAACAACATAAACAACTGCGCGCCACGCCGGGCGCTGGTGTCTCGGCGGTTTGGCCGTATCTTTAAGGGAATGCCAATTTTCTTTGCGCGGCGCTACTTCAAGTTCCTCGTGGTTCCCGCAGAAGACAGAGCGCTGCTGTCGGCGCGAGCGTCCCTCTGGGCAGCCAGCAGCGGGTTCATGTTCTACTCCGTGCCGCACCGCGGCTCCCCGCTCGCAGACATCAAGACGCCGCTGACGAGCCGCAGCGTGGAGCTGCAGGAGATCGCGAAAGGTAACATGTCCACTATAAGATACCTAAGACAATTTTTTTTGCTTGATTATAAACTGCTCTCAAAAACGGTGAGGAAACCAGCATATCCTAAAACCAAAAAAAAAATCGAAGACGTGACATCCACTAACCCGCATTGGACCCACGTGGTGGGTTACGGCCAGTGGCGTGCACAGAGATTTCAGACAGGGTATGCACAAAACAAAAAACTTACCAATTTCAGCTTATTGTACCTACCCTACCTACCTGACTCTTACCGCAGGCGCGTATCCGCTATAAGTAGTTCCAAACATAATTTTTATCTTGATTAGTAAACAAAATGCAAGGGAAACAATACAATATGTTTGTGTGTACACAGCCAGTTAGCCAGTAATACTTATCATACAAATTTTATGAAAATATCCCTCCCTTTATGGAAATATCCTTCCCTTTGCAATCAATTTAACTTTTTCCTCAAAAGGTAACGTCGAAAACGCGGCCGATTTTAATTTATTAAAACACACATCGCCAGCACAGGTCTCACAGGTATAAATTTCCATTTTTTACAATAAACTTCCTAAATAAATAATTACTCGACAGTCAATCACTTGCGCCAAGAAAACAATAATAAATAAATTCATTTATTTCAAGTAAACGCTCTTGCCGCACGACATAAATTGATAAAAAACATAGTAAATAAATTAAATAAAATCAAATTAAAAACAAAAACAACAAAAAGCGAAAAACTTTGCAATTTTTACGTTACAAACTATTACGAACAATCCGACTAAAAAAAGTCGACCCTCTGCAATCAACAATTAAGCGGTGCTTTTATGGGTTCTCAATTCGGACGATTTGCAATGTAAGCTATGCTTCCAAAACTCCAACACACGCATACATTTTCACGCACACAGTCACACTTTTGCTGTGTACTACACGAGATGCGTTGTATGAAGAATAAGCAAGGCGTAGTACTGCTTTTGCTCACGGGAGCGCTGCCTGCGCGTTGCGCGGCGGCGGATGTTCGCCGCTCCAACGAGTTAGTTCCAAAAAAAAAATAATAGATGGCGCGTAAGCTAAATTACCATGTTTTTTTTTTAAATTATAGTTATTTATCATTTAGAGGGGCATTAGAGGGACTACAGGGTATGCAGAGCTTATTTGCATGTATGGAGTGCACGCCACTGGTTACGGCCCACTCCCTGTCACCGAGATGGAGGCCTGAGTCTCAGCAGTGGGCACATTAGCGGCTGATTGTGCTAATGTAAAGAAGAGTGGCATCTTAACTCGTGTGGTTTTCGCCTTATTATTACTTATTTATCAAGAGTTTACAGAAAACTTGTACTTATTCGGCGCTGGTTTGTATTCTTCTTCTTGTACTTGTGCCCCACAACACCGACTCCACGGTTTGTCTGTGGGAACGAATCAGACAAAATTGAAAGTTTATGTGTCACTGTATCGTTATATCTCTCATCAGACTGCCCGCTGGTGCTGGCGCTGCAGGCGCGCTGGCTGGCGGCGGCGCGGCGCGCGCGCGTGCGCGTGCGCAGCCTGGTGGAGACGGGCCGCACGCGCATGTCCGTGCTGTGGCTGCGCATCGTCAGCGAGGACTCCGCCGGTGAGCCGCTGGGGCTGGGACCGACACGTGTATAGCAACCTGTCCGAGCCATGCGGGTGCTGTTACGTTTCGTGCTAAGAGTCTAATATTTACGCGGCCATTTTCGGAGAAAATGAAAAAAACCCTCATTTTTCAAAATGGGGATAATAAACAAATGCACCCTAATTGCGTAACACACTATCAATCGTAATCAGAATCATTTTGAAGGATATTGCTAATCTATTGCTTCATATGTTCGAAAATTTTATCTACTGAACGTAGATAACGCAATGAATGTTGTTGAACTGTCAAAATGAAAGCCATTGCTACTGTTAGTGTGTTACGCAGTTACCCCGCTGGTTTACAGGGCGTGCGCGGGCGCCGTCGTGTAGTGTATAGATAGTGCCAGTGCAGTCGGGGGACCTCTTAGAATAGGTGTTCCACAGAACCCGGGAAAGGACATAGGATAGCTTTTATCCCGATATTCCCACGGGAAACTTATGCAGGTGAAACCGCGGGGCGCAACTAGTATTCGTATAAACGAGCGCGCAGTACATCACGCGATGATCTCTTTCGGTTGGTACGAAACCTTTCTTTACGTACTAAAATTAAATTGACTTCAATCGAATTAAAAAAGCGTGGAGCGCACAATTTATTTACTATATAACAAATCATAAGAGCCCAACCTGAGGGGGTTTCACTGAGGGAGCCACTGAAGAGTTCCATTATCCACCATCCGATCAGCTCCAAGATACTAAATTAGTTTTGTCATCCGAACTACGTAAGGACTACTCAAGTTTCATGTCGATACGACAGTTCTAAGATTTGTTTTCATTGTTAGTTACAAGTGAAGCTAATAAAAAGCGTATTAACTATCTCAAACTAGCTGACAGCCGACTTTTGTACCGCCTCAGAATCTACAGGGTGTTACAGAAAGGGCATGTCAATACAAACGGGTTGAAGAGTGTATCTGGTCTAGAATCTGTACAAAATTTCAGCTCAAAAGCAGTAACTTTGAAAATGCTTAATATTTTTTTATTTCGATAGTTTATTAAATTGAAATCATAACAAACGTGTCACCGCACTACGAGGGTCATTATCCATTACCTGTAGTGTGTCTGTGCGCCTAGTACACGCACATCACGCCGCCGCGCGCCAGTGCAGCGCCGTGTATAATATAAAAAAATATTAAGCATTTTCAAAGTTAATGCTTTTGAGCTGAAATTTTGTACAGAGATTCTAGACCAGATACGCTCTTCAACCCGTTTGTATTGATATACTCTTTCCGTAACACCTTGTATAAACTCAAACGCACTTGAATTGTCAAGAAGTCGGTCAGTCAGAAAATATGCCCATTCCAAAGTGTAGTAAGTACCTACCCATGGAGAAGAACGGGCAAGAAACTCCACGGATACACCTTGTATACAAGAATATAGATAAGGAAAATGTGTGTTGTGTCCCCAGACGCGGGCGTGGGCGTGTTGCACGGCGTGTCGGTGGACCATCGCGAGATCTGCAAGCCGTCCGGGCGCGCCTGCCTGCTCTACACCGAGCTCACGCGCCTCATCCAGGGCGCGCTCGCCAAGTGTCGCTGCCACTAGGACTCCTTGCTGCCTGCCAGCGTGATCCTAACGGGGTCGGCTTCCCGTCTTACCGAATGCATAGCAGTATTTTACATAGAGCGGCCGCTTGTCTATAGTCCTTCCACGGGAATTTGACCGCTGATTTTGCATCTTTGTCCGAGTCAAAATTAGTGATCTATATTGTCGTTACGGACGGTAACTGTTGTGTTGGTGCTGTCAGAGGTACAATAACTCTGAAAGGACTATAGATTTTTACCCCCTTATTCATAAAACTTATCAAACCTATTTTAGTTAAAATGGGGTTTGTCTCTTTCTTACACACAGAAATGTCAACGTGACAGATAAAGACAAACGTTCTATAAACCTATTTTAGCTAAAATAGAGATAAAATAGAATTATGAATAAGGGGGTTAGTATACAGGGTCAAATTAAATTAGCTAGCGAAACGCGCGATTGGAATCGATATCTAAACATGACAAAACAAAAAATAAATAAATTCGATGATTTTTATTCTGGGGTCATCGACCGCCGATACTGTGTCACTTAAAATATCAGTTTGAAAATCTGTTAGGTATTTTTTGTGTAAACTTGACAAACGTGGTGGATGTCGATGTCTCAACACGATAAAACATTTCATTTTATCAACTCGCACTTCAAGTGGCTCACACACCAGCGGGCATTGACCCCAAAAAAATCATCATTTTTTATTTTGTGGTGTTTGGATACCGATAACCATCACGTCTGCAGAGTTTCGCTAGTTAATTTAATTTGATCCTGTATACTACTAGCGTAGCGTATACTAAATCTATGGAATGGACTGCTCGGCCCACTTGCGAATATTACCGAGGAGTTCGCGCAAATGCGAAAGAAGAGAACAGTAGATAATGTTGAGTCCCCAACAAAGTGATAAGAGCTATTATCTGTCCCACCAAGTGCCAAGTTTGTTGTTGTTGACAAAGCCAGTGAGATCGATACCTATACGAATGTATTGCTACTAAAAGAAGCTTTTAAGTCTACCAATTTATTATGTACAGTGAAGGAAATGGTTTGGCTACCATCTTAAATTGTCCGTTATATTCAAATCACAGTTAAGGCTACGTACCTACGCACTGACAGGTGTCTTGTTCAGCGCCCAGAGCCTAGCGAGTCACCTGGCGAGTAGCGAAGTGAATCGAACGCTCGAATTTTCCTAACCGGCCGCACTTGGTCACTTGGGCGCCTAGCTTATATCGAA
This sequence comes from Amphipoea oculea, assembly GCA_945859645.1. Classification (NCBI taxonomy): domain Eukaryota; kingdom Metazoa; phylum Arthropoda; class Insecta; order Lepidoptera; family Noctuidae; genus Amphipoea; species Amphipoea oculea. The sequence continues at coordinate 351,647 of OX243891.1, read as the reverse complement.
GGACGTCAAGTCGCACAGATTCTAGGCGCTAAGCAAGCCACCTATCAGTGCGCACGTAGCCTTAGAATGGATATTTTGGCGTCTGAATGACATTGACAGGGAGGCGTTGTTGGTAAACATTTGTGAAGTTGTCACAGAAGCTGTATTGACAAAACAAGATGGCGGCGTTGTTAGTTCCGGTTTTGGCCGCGCGACAAAAAACCATGTATCGTACATTCCTAATCAGTTGTAGGAAATTGTTTTAACACCACACATAATGTGTCAATTTGCTAATCAATACAGGACAAACAGACTGTAACCATGAGTTCAGCATATTGTTCTCGACCCCAGCAGGTGATAAAGGCTCCTTCCTGCAAACAGGCGCGACACGCGATGCAAAGGCACCGCTCGCGACACAAGACGCGAATCGCACGAGACGCAAAGGCACCGCTCGCGAATCGCGTAACGTGTCGCGCGGCCGCATCTGTTTGAAGGAACCTTTACCGATTGAAAATTTCTTCGTTAGGGGTCTAGAATCACGTCATTGTGCTGGCTTCGTGGTTAGTTAGCACGTCGATGTCCCGCCACCCTGCAGTTTTTATAAACTTGATTTTATTCTGTTATAGGTATATCTGGAGTCTTAATGTTTGCTATTACACATTGTACAGCCAGGGAAACTAATTGTTCAGCACATAAACTGTCAAAAGAATGACAGTTGTGATTTGAATTTACAGACGCAAATTGATTGTCAATTTGATTAACAATTGATTTTGCTGACTTTACTGTGTTAGATCATATTACGTACCTAATGAAACCAATGTTGAGAAACATTTGTAAAAGACAAAGTCGTAGTAAGATGTCTGCTGTCCTCGGCATTCCGCGCGCAGCGCGACGTTGTAGCGAAACTAAACGTTTATTGTATCAATAAATAAATATGAACTGTGCCAACGTTCCTTGTTTTATTGAACACGAGCGCTCCGCCCTGCGTTTACACACAAACCTTCAGAAATTCATTCTCTAAACCAGGGCTGTTCAAAATAGATACGATCCTGGGCTAATATAAAGCATGATGCTTATTTTGGTACCTCCTCCAACAGCCATGTGCAATAACACCGTTCTCTCCCGTTCCGTTGTACTTATGTGCTCTTTAAACTGAATAAAAGTTAATATGGCGCCAAAATTCAAATTTTTGTCCGTTCAGAGTTATACTGTACCAAACACGTCAGTTTTAGCAATACAGTCCAGCAGGCAGCAGTGGGAACATTATAGGCTGATTATGCTATTCTTTATTCACCATAAACTACAGATATAAATGTAGAAATTTTACAAAGGGTAACACAATGGGCGGTCTCACAATAATACAACAAAATACAAAGAAATTATTTATTACTCTTACACGTACGGTTGAAAGCTTTAATTGAAAAATAATACAATTAACATCGGCACATTAGGAACTTACAATTAATAGACATTAACAACTGTGACGCAGTGGCGCCTCTGTCGGCAGCTCGTGGAACTAACTGCGGTTCAAAGGCCGACGAACATGATTATGGCGTAGCGCAGCGCAATATAGACGTTGCGCGAGTTGAAATAATGTTGAAAATTGATAAACTCTCAATTATTTTCGTTTTAACGTGCACTTTGTTATATTTGTTGGCAGTATAAACTATGCTTCGTCATTTAGTAGAGGTTCTGGAGTCACCCACATACAAAAAGTGGATGTTGACAATGAATGTTGAAGGACGCTACTAGTTCCATGATCTACCGGCACACACAACCTAAACTTAGTTTAAGCAATACAAAAATACTTGTGCTACATAACGTCACGTTGTACGCCAAGAAGCGGTAGACACAGTTGTACAAACAGCTCTGTCAACCCGTTGGCGTACAAGCGAAACAAACAAAGGGATCATCAACATGCTTGTACTTGTTTTAGGACCAGTTTCGAAGGGAAATGTTCGCAAAATGAATGTGACAAATGGTCAAGCGCACGAAAATTGTTGTGATTGGTAATTGGTTAGCCAATCGCAACAGTTTGTCACACTCATTTTGCGAACATTTCCCTTCGAGCACTGGCCCTTAGTTCCTAAACTTGTATTATGTGTTTAATTATTCATGTATTCAGTTGTAAAGTGAATACATTGTCACAAACTTGCAGTAAGTCGAAGGCCCGAGTCTATTGACAAACCCACTAGCTTACAATTTGATTTTTAAACTTTAATATACTATTCGACAGGTAACTTATGACAGAATGTACAACACAAGGAACGCTAGCAATCATTGGTATAGCTATTCTTATCATTATTCATTGGTCGAACACTCAGGGCTTGTGGCTCACAAAGAACAGCCGCGCGCGCCTTCTTCAGCAAATTAATCATAAGTACTTGATTGTTATATCTACGATGTGCGCTTACATTGTAATCATCTACAGGCTACGATTGAAGGTAACTCTGTGTGACTAAACTACAATTCAGAATCTTAGACGATTATCAAGTTTCGGAACTTGAAGCTCAATGTCAGACATGACAAGGTTCAAATTCCATTGCAATTATATTTTAGGGCCTTTTTAATGGTCACTCAAAAATCGACTTCATCTACATAACGCTACGGCCGATAGTTGAGCGAGTGGCAGTGAATGTACATTATGTAAGATTCTGAATTGAATTTGACATAATACTATAAGATTGGCGAGACCTGGCCGGTCGCGCCGGTCGTGTCGGTCGTGTGTGCACACTGCTTCCAAGGTGGGTCGACACCGCCCGCGCGTGGCGTCGCGACACGTGATACACTACCAAAGCTTGTGCGCGGTGTACAGTAGCGGAACGGAAGCGTTAAGCAACTTGCAAACATTCCCACAGGCCTCTACGGGCAGTAGTCGGAGTCATACAAGTGTCATGCGCGGTGCAGTTGGCCTGAGGGTGCCTAACCTTTTAGCGCCGGCGCAGACCTTGCGTAGCGCAGCGCAGCAAGGTGTTCACTGCCAAACAAATATCGACCTTGCTCTTGTACAAATAAAGTTGAAAATAGATAAACTTCATTTAGTCTGAGAGCGATAGAAAAGGGGCAGTGAAACGCGTCTGAGCTGGGTATCGGGCTATTTATTTTTGACTTTATTTTAAGACACACAATGTTAATATTTGCTTGGCAGTGAAACCCGCTCTGCGCGGCGCTTCGTCAAGTTTGGGCCGGCCCTTGTTCTGACTGTACACACTGGCGCACACTGGGCCACGCTTGGCCACAACGCACGCCCTTGCGGGACACCACTCCACGTGGACACGCGGCAGGGAACTAGTAGGTTTAGTTTTATACGAGATAAGACCAATCTCATGCCTTGTTTAATACTTTCGGCGATGTGTTGAGGAAATAAGAAAGAATTGCTAACCTCGAGATAGAATGACAGTGCAACGATGGCAAAAATCTAGCTTCAAAAGGAAAACAAATCATTGCTTGGTCAAGAAATACTAAAAAACAAAGAGAAATCCTTTAAAGGCCTGAAATCGTGAACTTGCAGTGAGCAAGCGAGGTGATCAATGTTCGTGCTATCTCTCTTAGTCCTGCCGTGGAACGGTGACAGACTTGGTCTGTTCCGCAAGGGAGCGCTTGTAAGACACATCTCAACTTATCTGAACTATATGCAAACTGTGTAACATCGCTTTGGTAGACATCACTGTCGGCAAGAGCGCCGCGAGAACGTCCGGCTGCACACTCGTACATCATACATACATGCTCATCCATTCTCACACGTACGGCACTTGGTCTTATGGTCTAAACTTGCATCGTGAATACAGCTATGAAATAACAGTGAGAGTCCGTAAGAGATTTAAGTAGAAAAGTGGAAAAATCTACGTTTAGTTATATTTCCTAGATTGAATTTATAATTGAAAGTATTAGTAGCGATTTATCGATTAAAATAATGTAGAATGTATCGATTATAAGATCGAAGAAATAAGTGAAACTACACTCGGTACTGAAATATGAACAATATAGTGAATGAATCAATGTAGATATTTTTGTACCAAGACATTATGAAATGTCGAAAGAACTTTGGTAATGAAAACATCATCGATTGAAAAATAGTTTGAACTATTATGAATCAATGAAAAGATTAGTCTGTCAGCTTAGAAGCAAATAGGTATACAGGTAGAAGACCTCACAGGCACACAGGGACACAGGGCACTCGATAACCAAGGACAGTAGCTCATGTAGAACATAAATGTAAAAAATAAAAGAAAAATATACTCCGTGACTTGACGATATTTGGTCAGACGAGACCTTTCGACAATCACTCGCAGTGTTGCAGCGACACGTTACAGAACACAGGTGTCGGTCAGTGCTCGTCACTTGTGCTTCGTGCAGATCTTCTCGTAGATGCGAAGCCTCCTAAGGAGTAGAGAACTCTTCACACCCTCGGGTACCAGCTGTGTACTGCCTATATCATCATCCCACTCTCCATCATTAAACGATCGCCCGCGATCACTGCTACTGTCCCCAGCATGAAGTCCCTCCCAATAGTGATGATCATCAACACTACAACTCATATAATTATGATCTGGAACAGATCTATTATGACCTACGTTATTATCATCAAGCCTAGCTTGAACCAAGCGACTACTAATGCTACAATTATTATTTTTTGGTAAATTAATCTTATTATTATGACTAACACCGCAAGTCTTACTGTTGCGGTACTTGAAATACGAAAGAAATCTAGTGCCTACACTTGCATCCGCGTGCGCTACGTCTCTACGCGCGCCACATTCACTCTCTTCCCCGGCGGACGCGCCCGCGGCGGGTCGCGCGACACATTCACTCTCTTCCCCGGCGGACGCGCCCGCGGCGGGTCGCGCGACACATTCACTCTCTTCCCCGGCGGACGCGCCCGCGGCGGGTCGCGCGACACATTCACTCTCTGCACTCTCTCCCCGGGCGGACGCGCCCGCGGCGGGTCGCGCGACACATTCACTCTCTTCTCCGGCGGACGCGCCCGCGGCGGGTCGCACGACACATTCACTCTCTTCCCCGGCGGACGCGCCCGCGGCGGGTCGCGCGACACATTCACTCTCTTCCCCGGCGGACGCGCCCGCGGCGGGTCGCGCGACACATTCACTCTCTGCACTCTCTCCCCGGGCGGACGCGCCCGCGGCGGTTCGCGCGACACATTCACTCTCTTCTCCGGCGGACGCGCCCGCGGCGGGTCGCACGACACATTCACTCTCTTCCCCGGCGGACGCGCCCGCGGCGGGTCGCGCGACACATTCACTCTCTTCCCCGGCGGACGCGCCCGCGGCGGGTCGCGCGACACATTCACTCTCTTCCCCGGCGGACGCGCCCGCGGCGGGTCGCGCGACACATTCACTCTCGGCACTCTCTCCCCGGGCGGACGTGCCCGCGGCGGTTCGCGCGGCGCCACACGCGGCGGGATGCGGGCCCGCCTAAGCGAACAGGAGGGAAGGCTCGGCGTTCGTTATCTCACACACGAATTGGTCTTGTTCTAAAGGACGTTTGATCCAGCGGCCCAGTTTGGCTTTCTCGAACGCGTCTATGAGACGCTGCTTGGCGAGCTGTCGTAACGGGAAATGAATACATTAATAACAACAAGTAACAAGCCAGATCGGAATTCATTCCTTTACAAAGCTTTCACACGAGTCAGGTCACCTCGCCCTCGCGGGAGAGACAGTTATGTGAGTGACGACTACAGTACAGTACCTGGTATGTGGGACACATCTGCTTGGCCTCGTTGTACAGCAGCGAGTCTGGTTTCTCTGGCATCTCCGGGATCGCGCTGTCCGGCTCCACGTCCTGCAGGCAGAGTGCCAAACACCCGCGCGGCACACCAATTAATAGATATACTCGACTACACTGTCCGACCTCTCTGAACGTACTATCTTTACAATCATCGTGTATTCAAGTATGGACTTGGTCACGGCTTATCATCAGATGCCATTACTTGATGATGATGATGCCATTTGAAGCAACTTTTAATTAATTGTACTTATGATAACGTCCTTAAAATACTGCTGCTGCTTACATTACATCTATCAAATTTGAGTTGATGGTCGTCGGAAAGGTAGGATTTAGGGTTTATAACGAGTTTACATGGACGACATAATAACTACGATTTATTTCAGAGCGGTGAAAAGTCTACATTATAACGTCACGAGTATAGCAGAGATGAGACGATGGAATACCATTCCGCAAAGTTATTTGTGTAGTCGCTCAGGAACGTTTTGTATGGACCTAAGTAATTGGTGACTTGGCACACTGAATTATCTGAAACTTGTCTATTTACTTTATGTTAGTAAAAAGTCCTAGTAAAGGCGTGTATTTTATTTGTGATAGACGTTCTTCTATAAAACTGTAAGTGTGGTGTGTAGTTACTTGTTGATTTGAGTTCAATATTAATTGAAACCATGCACTCTGATCTTTCATTGGCGCTAGAGAAGGCTGCTATAACAGGTCAAGTTGCATCCTCTGCAGAAGCAGTGGGGGTGTGTGGTGTGTATAGTCAGGAGTCACACTAACGGAAGATTCAAGAGGATATTCGCTTAAAGTTTTCATAGTGAAGGCGTTACAAACATATTATTTCCAAAATCATACTGTCAGGAAAAAGGTCTTTTCTGCAAGCTGCAATCATTATTTCACGAGAAAATTGCTTCAGAATTTTGCGTATTTGTAAGCTATGCTCGTGCACTTACGTGGTGTGGGAGGGGGGGGGGGGGGAGTGTGGTGGTCTGCGTGTGAGTGCGTGTAGCGTACCTGCGGCAGCAGCGGCAGCCTGCGAACGAGATAGTGCCAGCGCGCGAACATGCTCTGCTTGCACAGCAGCGAGGGCTGGCCGCTCTCCAGCTTGCCCGTCGTCGCGTTGATCACCTCGGGCAACTGGAAGCACGACTCAAACCAGTCAACTTGCGTTCACGACTCCCATTTATTGCAACAGCCATGTATTTAACCGGTCAAGCGGCGCGGTTCGCCGATCGGCGACAAAACAATAGAAAATCAATTGTGTCTCATTAGCGGCGCTTGACAAATTAATCAAACCCCAAATAATTCCCGGTTTCGATTTCCATAAAATATTAAAGGACACTCAAATATAATAAATGTGCCACTTTTAGTGGGAATTTTACTTTGAAAAAGATCTGCTACTGCAAAATATCCTCTTGATATTGATTGATTGAGCACGCTCGACAATCGTATGCTGACATCCTAGATCACACATACGTAATTATCGATTCGATACAATAAACCTGCTCGGACGTCGGTGTTTACTTCCACATTACTTATAAGAATTCCCGTTACTCAAACATTGGTCCTTCGAGCCGGATCTGATCCGGCTCGGAGGACATGACGTATCATACATCTCCAAACTATAAATACTTTTGTGTCCTCTGCTCGTTTATGACTATATTACGTAACGCCTAAGCGCCTTATTATATCTGTACCATTCGTCTGTCTGCAACCTCATTATTATTTTTTTTTTTATATTTTACTAACAAAATGGACTATATTGTTGTCCGAAGTGAATGAATAAATTAAATTATTTTATCTTCATTACGTTATTCTGTCTTGTACTGGATGGTGCGTCCAGTTAGACTTATTTTAATTTGTTTATGTACACACAAAACACTTTGAAGAGAAACACATAAAGAAAGAGGAGCACAAATGTGCTGCTTATTTTTTTATTAGATTTTGTTTCAGTAGACCTGCGATAGACGAGTTGGTTGTGAGACGTAGACACAGTGCAAAACGGCACACAGGGAAACCTAAATTACCTAAATTAGACTAAAGTAACTTAAATACACATAATCTATATTGTACGTATAGATAACTAACCATTTACTAGGTACTAAATTAAATGTTTAACTGACTAACTATACAAATAAATACAAAATCAAAAGGACACTTAGGGTAACGAAGTCCGCATCGCTGTCATCCGGAAACGTGCCCAGAAGACTTGAATGAGCATAATCACATCGGTTTCATCGACGTGCAAACTGTGAGCATTCAATCAGCACGATTCTAGGCCCCCAGCGTAGAAACTTTACGTCGGTATAAAAAAATCTGCTGTTTTATAAAAAAGTGCAATACATACACGGCTACGAGGTCAAAATGTGGCACAACAATTTTTTTTTAAATAACCGACAAAAAATTGCAACACATAAGGTTAAGGATCACACGCTGACTCCATGGTAACAGGTTGCGCATCGGTGTCCGTGCAACCCTGTGAAGAGATAACATATGACGATCACCTGCTGCGTGGCGCACCAGCACACGCTGAAGCTGGGCGCCCGCGCCGGCGTGCGCGCCTCCGTGCTGGCGGCGCGCGACAGCAGCGGGCGCTGCAGGTGGAAGGGCGGCGGCAGCGACGAGATGTACGCCTCGATGCGGCCGCAGATCGCCCTGGAACCGAGCAGCCACAGCGTGTACACATGCGAACTTGACTGTTCAGCAGATTTACACACTACGCGGAGTGCTACACAACGATCTGTTGGCGCCTGAGTGTCATTGACAGGGGGCGTCGTTGATAAACATTTGTCAAATCATCATCATCATCATCATTTCAGCCGAAAGACGTCCACTGCTGGACATAGGGCCTCCCCCAAGCACCTCCACTTCGACCGGTTCTGTGCTTCTCGCATTCAACGGGTTCCTCAAAACGGGTTCGGGTTGTCAAATTGTTTTGTGAAATTTCACGTGAAATGTATGCAAAAAAAAAACAAGATGACGGCGTTAGTTCCATATTAAACAAAAAAAAAAAAAAAACAAACAGACTTCCAAATAAACTTTATTCTTTCGTTCTTTAATTGTGTACTCAAAATAGTATGTAAATAAATAAACGTAGTATTCTTATTCTTATTTGGCCACGCGGCTAATTAACCCTGTATACAAATCAATTTGAGAAGCCTGAAACTCTAAAAACCAGTCTTACCAAGGGGCATCGTGTTATCCAGTAACTGGGTTGTGGAGGTGAAATAGGCAGTCGTTCCACGTAAAATACTGCATCATTCTATATTCAGCTACATACGGTTAGACTGAAAGTCAAACCAAAAATTGTTGGGAAAAGGCAGATGATGAAAGCCATGTCTTACGGCTGATTTACAATAACAGATGTGATGGGACGCGGTCAGTTTCACACAAGGAGGGTATTTATATACTTAGCCGCCTATGTTTAGAATACTTGACCATCGCTTAGCTTGACTACAAAACTTATATTTCTAGAACATGCGCATAAGGAAAGGAAAGTGTGCGGTAGGACATACTCGTACAGGCCTACTCACCCACTTAGCTAAAACGAGCTAAATGTGCATAACTTAATTAAATAGCAAGTTTTCCAAGTAAAGGCAGGTTGCGACACTGTCCGTCCGACCGGTTCTTGTGATCGCTCCGCGTCCCTGCGGCACGTTCACTTGTACTACTTCACCAGAAGGGTACACGGTTCAGATATGTTTCAAGAACGTGGTAAAGTGACTGAAACTGAAGGGACCGCGAAACGATCAATGAGGGCTACCGTTTTTGTGCTCACCAGTTGGCGCCACTGTCGAGTAAGGTCCTGAAGCTCGCAAAGTTTGTTATTAAATCATATTTAAACAAACAAAAAATGTGTTTGTAAACAGTAAACAAACTAACCTCTGAATTATCTGTTCTCTCAGCACGCTTCATTTTGTACCTCTATTTCTCAGCTCCGCTTTAAATCACTGACAGTCATTGACTCGTAACTCATATTTGCCATAATTAATCTCAGGTATTGCAAAATATTCACTACATGGTTCTAATAAGAAATAGGCCCGCGCAGCCACCCGCAAACATTTAACAAACCCATCCATCCCCATTCCCATTTGACATTTAGACCTCACGCTACACTAGCGACTCTAGCGGCAAATTCATACGCGATAGCCCTCATTGTAATTGTAGTAATATTGTCAATCACTTAATTCAATTGCAGTTGGTAGACGATCAATTTGCGCATCAATGGGAATCAATCACGTAAATATATTGAAAATCGCGACTGATTTTGTTAACCGACTTCAAAAAGGAGGAGGTTATGTAACCGACGAGTTTTTCTTTTTCCATGTATTACTTATATCGATTTCTCAGTGCTTACTGGGCGATTCTTTTTTCATTTGATAAAAGCCGCCCGCAAGCTACGTTTCCTCGCGACATTTTCCTCATTCCTCCGCATCAGATATCCTATACCATGACAACTGATTTCCACACAACTTTTCAGTTAGGTACCGGTGCCACTTTCAAACTTCCTCTTATGTACTCATTTCTCATTCTATCCGTTTGTGTAACACCACACGTCTAAAAGAACAACCGGATTTCGTTGGCACACAGGTAGAGTACCTATGGGTTTGGTTTGAACAAAGAATACTTCTTATCCCGGTAGTTCGTTCCCGTGGGATAATTGCCGGCCTCCACGCAGCCGAAGCCGCGGGGAAGAGCTAGTACAACTATAGATTACATTTTTAGATGTTTTCTTTTTTCAATATGCTAAACGATGACCGTTTTGCGTTGATGACGCATATTTCCCCCGACTTGTTCTTTTGTTTTGTTTGTGTTCCTTCCTGCGTCGTGTTTACCGCAAATAAATAAACTTATTTTCTTTTTTTCTTATTTTGTTGTATTTTCTCAATGCATTTGATACATGTTAACATGTGTGTAATTTACCTGCAGCTCGCGCCCCCCTACGGCTGCGGTAGATACCGGCGCGGCGGGCGGGAAGGGTCGCGCCCGTCCGGCCGTCCGGCGTCCACGCGGGCCCAGACTGTGCACCGAGCTATCTCGATATACATACGTTTGCAATAATATTTCACTGACGCTTATTTTTTGTATTATTTTAGTAAAAATGTTTAAGTACCTTTATAATTTAAATTAGTTATTTTTAGAATAATTCCGTTAGCATTGCTTTAAAGACAGTTTTCTATATTACTAGTTTCACTTAGAGAATATAGTCCTTAGTGTACCAAGTGCCAGCATGCAGACCATGGTGCCGCTCGCTTGCTTCCTCTCCGTCATCCGTGAGTACATCATCATTGCTACCCGAACACTACTTGCACAAGTGTTAGTCCACACTTGTATCACATAGGTACGTTCGCATTCTGATCCGACTGATCCCCCCTTGGAGTCGTGGTCGCAAGCGCGACTGCTCAGCGTGGGGTTCTGAGTTCGATTCTCAGACCGAGCAAAGTGTTATTGTAGTAATTCTTAGTAACAGCCCGGAGTTTGGAAGTTGTCGGTGTGATACCCGCGTGTAAGTGGTTGGTCCCGCCTTCCGCCTGATCTCTCTCCGGTCGTGTCGGATCCCGTGCCTTCCCATCGGACTATGGGAGTGCAAGGAGAGAGAGTGCACCTGTGTCTGCGCACACGCGCCTGCACCTACAATACAATATCTCCCGCGCCGAAGGCTAGTTTCTGTTGAGACTGGCCGCTCTACGGTCTGGAGGACTGTGTCATTGAAACCTCTAGTTTCCCTACATTATTGATATTGATTGTCGCCGAGTTAAGTAGATTAGTGTGACTAGATTTTGAACGTTTGTATCATTTATCGCTATTTTGTTCACAAAATGACTCACATGATCGCGTATCCTTTCTAATTCTGATACACCAAAATGATACGAGTGTGGCCCAGGCCTTATGGCGCCTATAATCGTCATAGTAACGTTCATTGCGTTATTTACGTTGTTGAGCAGAGCATGTTTTCAAACCTATGTTGCAATGGATAAGCAATTTCCCCCATAACCCTTGGATTGTGATTAAAAGCGCAATACGCAACTAGGGTGCGCCGTGCGGGTAATAGGTAATACGGGCTGGTGTCCGCAACTCCACGTCAATGCGCGTATTTTGCGTACGGGCCGTGCGGGTATTATGATGGTTTCTGACGTCGCGTCGAGTTGCTTGCTGTGAGTACGTATCTACATAATATACTGATGTGATCTCTTTGAACCGCTCACTAGCTGTAACAATACTTTGCGAAGTTGACGTCGACGTCAGATATACATACTTATAGCGTTTTCTACCGTTTGCTCAGCAGCCGGCGCGGTTGTCGCAGTGATCGCGGGTTCGATTCCCGCACAAATATAACTTTCTGGCCACCAATGACTGGATATTCTGGAATGGTGTAGGTACACCATTCCAGAATATCCAGTCAGAGTCGGTTGGTAAGTAGGTACTTACCTACGTAATAAATGTATGAATGATAATATGGCTAGAAAGGGGGCGACTACCATATGACTACCGAGATGATGGCTGATAGAGGAGTAAGACATGTGGCGCCGACCACTGGTACATTGGCACAGGGGCAGGGAGTGAGGACCTTCATCTGTACATAACCCACGCCTTCTCCCCAAGGGCGTAGGCAGACACTACAGTTCGCCGCCTGCTACGATCCTTACCTACTTCTTATATTCTATCTTTCTATCAATTCGCACATTTCAACATTTATTACAACAGCAGACGCCACAACAACAACATTGTTAGTCGGTAACAAATGCCTCGAGTCCGCGCTCCAGTGGCCGCTACATTACATAGTTCAGTATCAATCACAAGCCAGTTACCACAGCCGTGCGCAAGCGCAGCGCACACACAAGCAGGGCGCGTGAAACAGATGAGGTCACGCCCCGAAAGGCAGGCATTCGGCACGAAGACTCGCGGTTCAGTAATGCGCTAATTACCGATAGTGTAATGTGTTACATGTTGAGCCGATTGTCGCGCTCCAATGGCGCACTGTCGCAACCACTGACACTTGCTCTGACAGCTCGACTACTTTATGTGGCCTAACTAAAAGTCCTTTCTTTGGTATTGTTCGTCGAGACGTTGAGCTCCTCGAATCCTCAGTTGAGCTGCACGATTACTGACAAATTATTACACTGACTGGACAGGTCCATTCAAATCTGTGTGGTTCTTTAATCTAAATACCATCTCAGACGCTAATCTACATGGTACTCACGTGATCTGACCAACATTGTGTCTGGACTTTAAAAGACACTTTGACCCCTGAGTTTGTTTCGCAATTTCTTCTCAGGTAGACTAGTCAGATAGAAAATGTCGGGTCTCCCTAGCTCGCTAGAGACGATGGAAGAATGATGTGAAAGATGATATAACTTGAAAGCGGGTGACCACGGAACTGTTCCGAGGAGGTGCCTACAGCATGACAGAGTTGTAGTGAAGAAGAAACAAATTGGGATGAGGGCGGGAAGATGGCGCGGCCTCGTTGCAGACAGACATTCTTTTGTTCGTTTAACACGAGGAGGGGACGCTTGTGAGGTGTGCGCCGGAAGGTGGCGACGCTTGATTACACCCATTACTCAATGTTGCATTAGCCATAATCCCAGCGATACATAATACGTCACGCCAGCGGGCACCACACACGTGTCGTGTTACAGGGAGGCGCAGCGCACATGTGCCGGAACAACGGATTTCTAATGGGAAATTACACCCTCAACGTTTTTTACTATTACAATACAACGGGAGTATACAGATGATCCTTCCGCTGTTATTTAAGTTGTAGTAAAAATCATTATTGGTAATATCCAATATTTCACTAGGTAAGCACAGTGACTAAACTACCTATTGGATACACAGGATGGGGCAAAAGTAATGTCGTTATGTGAATGTGCCATAATTTTTGCTAATGGCGTTATATCATTGTGTGTGATTTAATTAATACATTAATGTTGTAGACAGATAGAGAATTAGTTGACAATGCAATGGAGTGATACACATAGGTACACACAGTCCTAGAACCAAGAATTCGAAGGCACGTGACATCTACCAACCCGCACTGGGCTCGCAGAGAGGAACCTTGTGTACCAGCAGTGGGAACGTCGTAGGCTGGTCATGACAGTGAAAACCACATCAAAATCCATAGTGTACTTTAGAAGAGCAACGCGGTCACGCAGACTTCGTTTATACTATTTCAACGCAAGGTTCTTTTGTCGCGCGGTAAAACTCGGAACTAACGCCGCCATCTTGTTTTGTCAATACAATTTCTGTGACAATTTCACAAAAGTTTAGTAACAATGACATTCAGGCGCCAAAGGCTCCTGGGGGCACTCTAGTTATCATAGAAATGTAACGCTTCAGAGTTCGCCTATTTGTAACACGCGTTCTAATAAGGAATACAAGGAAAATCGCTTTTACCGACCCACGCAAATATGTAAAATTGTGCAATAAGAGAACCGGCCGAACGGGCTGTTATGAAAATGTGGAAAAACGGGCCTCGCCGGCGACAGGAGCATGTAGCTCTCGTTACGAGCTGCCGGACTGCAGCGGTTGGATAAGCCTTCCTGTGCGCCGGCGCACTTACGTCACGCGTCACGTTATCAGCGTCCTCGTGCCGCGTTGGTCTACAGCGACTGCCGAGTGTGAGCTTCTGGGTCTGATTCCCAACTCGGACACAGTGTTATTGAGTTTTTACCCGACAGCAAAGGCAGGGTTTGGCATTTGATAGCTCATTTGATTAACACGCTACGACCCACAGGAGCGAAAACGAAGTATTAGCGCGGGCAGGCGATGCGATGCGACGCGGTGGACCGGGGCAACAAAACAAATCACGTGGACGAAGTCGCCGGCATAAGCTAGTATGTATACGTATATGTAGATAGTTTCGTTTGTATATCGAACAGTAATATTTAAAATGCGTTCTATTAAAATCCCGCGCGTCGCTGCTCCTGCGACTGTGCGTTATGTAAGCGTACGAGCGCATCTAGCGTCACCTGTAAATTTCTCCTGCGAAGCGTTTTACTTTATTACGAGAGTTCACCGCACGCGACATCTTGCGGTTTTAACACATTAATCTTATATGAATATGGGACGCTAGTGCTTTCGGATTATGAACCTTAACGCTGTGGCATATAGTTGATTTTCCATTACACGTGCCAATGTGCTGAGCTTGCCTTCGAATGATTTGTAGTGATGGTCTCAGTAGTCACACGGGTGAATGGACGGAAGTGTTGCAGTTTGCGGCGACGACGTATGTATATGTCAGGGGAGTGCATAAGTGCAGAGGACGACTCACGAAACGATGCATGGACTGTGTCAGAGATGATAAATGTCTAGAAAGGGGGTGACTACTGAGAGGACATGCGCAGATGAGCAGTGGTGGCCGGAGGCGCAGTGGTAACGGCCGCGACTTGCGAGTTGTAGGTCGTAGGTTCGAATCCAGACAGGCGCTTTACTTTGTGTAAATTATTTCATCACCACTGCTCTCAAAACGGTGAAGGAAAACATCGTGAGGAAACCGGCATGTCCTAGAACCACAAATACGAAGACGTGTGACATGTATTAAGTACTTGTTTTAATGAAGTGTGTTATTATCTGCGCATAATGTAGTGCATGCTGTGCTGTTCTGTAAATTGTGATGAGATATGATATCATTTATTTGCTCAAACATGAGTACAACACATACAACACAAATAGTCAGCATGCAAGAGATGTTAAGGCGATTATAGCCTCGAATGTCCTTGAGCGTTTGGGCGGAGCATAGGCGAACCCAGTGCCTCACCCCGCGCGCCCGCTTACCTCCCCAATGTCAAAGAGTGTCGTACTCGTACTTAGTGCATGCAGATGCGGCGTGGGACGCATTTTGTCTTAGGCAGTTTTATGATGCTACCTACTGAGTGTAGATGGATCGAGAATACGTACAATATTTATGTTGTGAGTATGAATGCTATTGTACAATAAAAATACTGCTTTCTTAGAGACAAATAAAAAAAATAATAATATCAATAAAAAACGTTTATTCAGTATACAGTTCGTTTTTTCACGTATACAGATTATAAAAAAATACAATTACAAAAAAAAACTTACTTATGACTAATACCGCTTTTAACAGTGGTAGTTTTTAGGGTTCCGTACCCAAAGGGTAAAAACGGGACCTTATTACTAAGACTCCTCTGTCCGTCTGTCTGTCACCGGGCTGTATCTCACGAACCGTGATTGCCAGAAGAATACCATTATTATAGTTTCAAACTCAAATGGGTCCCGCCTGCTTCCAACTTTTATTTAATTTAAAATGGGCTTGTTTTTAGCTCTTCAGTTAGTTTTAGTATAAGGTTGCAGTCGGGTTTTTTATTTTTTTTATTTCCTGCTTTTTAGTTTACAAATGTGAAAGATTTCGCAGACGATTTAGTTCTTGGTAGGTATTTTTTTACGATTTGTCACTTTGAATTAGTTTTTACCATATTATAAGTTGTATATATTTTTGTAATCACCTTTTAAAACCTTTTATTTTGATACCCCACTCGATAGGTAAAGAGAAAAAAAAAATTTTTGAAGAAATAATATTGCGCCAAAAATCCGCCATTTTGTATTTTTTATTTTTATATACTCAGTGTCACTCTCACAGTATATACGAATCTAACGACACCTTTTAAGCTAAAATCCATCGAGCCGTTCAGGCCGCAGAGCGTGGCAAACAATTATACATACATACATAATATGTGTTTATGTATGTATAATTGTTTTTCGAGAGTATATATTATATACTCTCGAAAAACATAACCCTTCTTCTGGCTATCACGGTTCGTGAGATACAGCCGGGTGACACGACAGACAGACGGACAGAGGAGTCTTAGTAATAAGGTCCCGTTTTTACCCTTTGGGTACGGAACCCTAAAAACTACCACTGTTAAGAGCGGTATTAGTCATAAATTAGTTTTTTTCTTTTTTGTAATTGTATTTTTTTATAAACTGTGTACGTGAATAAACGATCTGTATACTGAATAAACGTGTTTTATTGATATTATATTAGTATTCAATAGACAATAATATAGCGTCCACTCGCAAACAAACTATCACTACTACTAATACTATCAACGTCCAAGCGTAAACGAACAGTCCAAGTGTACTATCTGCGCTATTTAGTCTTTGCCACAAAAATGCAGATCGGAGCGAGCCGACATGCGACACAACCTCCCCGTGCAAACGATACAGCGAGACTGACCGGGCGGCTGCTGCCCGCGCCCGTATAGGTAAAACCATGGTGTTATTGATTTTTTCCTACTTAAATAATAATTATTAAAAAAAACAAACTTAATTTTTATAAACTATTAAATTTGCTATAATTTGGCGAAAGAATCATCAAAATCGCTTCAGGCGTTTGAAAGTAGAAAGAAAATTCTTGCGTAAAATAAGAGGATGGATATGATTTTTTATTGTTAAAACTAACAGTAATATTAAAAAAATCAAACTTAAATTATATTTGTAAACATATGTCACATATCATATATATTTTTTAATATATTTGGGCTATCCATTTGGGAGAAGTAGGCCTTCAAAGAGAGGTCTACTTTGAAGTTTGGCGTAACCATTCGCCTTAATAGTAGGGATAAAACAGATCATTACGTTTGTTCAAAAGCATACTATTCCATCAACGACTACTTAAACGATAAGAATAGTTAGTTGGTCGCCCTGATTAACTCAAGACAATTTTTATGTTCTTTCTCCAGAATTAGCTTACTGACAGGTTATATGAGTTCATATAATTGTTTTTTTATTTGGGAGTTTTAGTCTACTTAGTATTGTATACAATCAAGTATTTTCTAACTGAACAGACAGCTGTGCTGCTGAGGAGTTTGTTCCGCCGCTACTTCTCCCCAGCAAAAGCGCTAGGAAGTGGTGAAGAGCGGGCGTGCCGGGCGACTGTCTTTTGTAATTTTGACGTTTGAAAAGTGCTGATTCTCAGACTAGTTTGAATAAATGACTTTTGATTTTGCCCTAAAAATGGCATGCAAATATTAATAAAATCTATATACAGGGTGAATTTTCCGAGTAGGCGTGGATGGCAAAATCCGAAACTATGAGGAATAGCGAAAAGTACTCAAAGGAGTCTCGTGCTCGATTTTGATGAAAACTAAAGCTGCATCATTAGATTTTTGAAAAATCTATTCGAGAGTGTCGCTAATAAGGTTCGAATTCTGGGAAGTAATGACATACGGCAAACTAAAGGAAAGAGCTCATTTTTAACAAAACACTTTTTTTTCTTATGTTACCTACCTATAAACCTTAACTGATTAATTGTTCAAAATGATGATAATTGTTTTCAATACATATCTGGATCTGACGTCTCAAGAATTGTACTGCAAATAAAAATTTGAATTTACAACATAATATTGTGAAGGTGACTGCGCGCGCTACGAGTGTGTGTTGGTAAAAATATTGAGCATAATTTCGAACAAGTATAGGTAATGTAGGTATGAAAAAGAAGCAGTTTATTAAAATCCAACATTTTCCTTAAGTTTGCCGTATGTCATTACTTCCCAGAATTCGATCCTTATTAGCGACACTATAGAATGTTGTAATAATACAGTATGTGTTTTTTTTTCAAAATCAACGGGTTCGATTCCTGGCTAGAAATATTGATTTTTCAAAAATCCATATTTGGTATGAAGGTATGAAAATTTGAATTTCGCGGGCTTACGTAGCCCGCAAAATTCAAATTTTCTTACCTTTTCCGCGCATCCCCCTTAACCGTGATTAAAATGGAGGTAAAAGAGTTGCTGTGGTCCTTTGTAGCTTTTACTCAGCGCGAAAAGCCACAGTTTGAGACAGCGCTATGTAGCCAGCGCGGTTTTACGCGTTATTCAACGTGCCTTTGGTGCCAGCGGGCCTTTGGTGTGACGAAAAGACCGCCACCCGAGTGTAACATCACGTCTAAGGTAACGTTTAAAATATTGGCCACATCTGTATAGAACACAATAATCTTTATGTACACCGTAAATCTATATATATAAAAATGAAACCCGTTTTCCGTTGTCACGACTTGACATGAAAACGGCTTGACCGATTTCGCTAATTCTTTTTTTGTTGTGATCGGTATTGCCGGGACAAGGTTTGTATGAAAGAAAATTTTGGAAATTCGAAAAAAAAATTGCACCGCGAAGCTGGGGCGGGCCGCTAGTATACAGATATAAATGTAGAAATTTTACAACGGGTGACACGGCAGCGCTCATTGGAACCGTTCAGACGGTTCATAAGTGCCCATGTTGGTTTATGTGAAATATGTTGATGATGCCCGCAGGCCCGCCGGGGGTGCAGTACGAGAACGCGCTGCTGCAGATCGCGCCGGTGGACAAGTCCAAGTGCCCCTTCGTGAAGGACTCCAGCGACATCGGCTTCCAGCTGTTCACCAGGTGAGCCACACTGCTCTAGTAGTGACAAATACTTGGCGCAAATACTTGGTTACAAATACTTGGCGCAAATACTTGGTTACAAATACTTGGCGCAAATACTTGGTTACAAATACTTGGCGCGACAAGCCTGTTGTAAATAGAGAGTCTAGGATGCAAGAGCGAGCGAAGCAAACTCGCGAATTTGGGCACGTCGCGCGTCGTACGTAGGTACTTATTCAGGTTCGAAAGGCTAAGGCCACGTTCCAATTCCTAACCTGCTGTATAAAGAGTTTGTTTTTTTTTTTTCATAACTCGATAAAGAAAGTTCTCTTTGTGTACGATGGTCAAAAGAAAACAGAATCTATTCACGGCGACAAGCCCGGCAATTTGGAGAGATCTCGAATAGCCGATCTCGAGCCGATATTTCATTCCCTGCTCGGTACACTGAGCCAGTCAGCAGATGCTCGCGTGTTGCCACAGAATACTTAATAGTACTACGTACAGAAAGGACACTCCCTTCCCCGCGCTCATATCAGATACCGCACCTCACCCCGCGCTTCGAGGTATTCGTCGCCGCCTCTTTAGCAAGGGCGCTCGCGAACCGCAGCGCTGTACTGCTGACACGAACACACAATTTTGCGATTTAAAAGTTTTATGGTTGGATATTGTGAGGCTTTTCCGAATTCGTATTTACATAAACTGTTTGTAAGATTTCGCATTTTTAATACCATGCGATTTAATAACCGATTATTTACAAATAAGTCATTTAAACTAAACTATTTTAGTGTTTTTATTTCATTACGAACCCGACCATATAAATAAACAATTGAACTACAAGGTCACTTCATAACAATGCACACGTTCGGGCAGCGCCGCGTCGCCGTTCGGTTCCCCGACACAAATCGCTTTTCGCGCCATTTTTTTTACGCTACGCAAGACAGCCAACCCTACTAGATTTCACGCACACATTTGCACGTATACAAACGTCATTTGTTTATGTAGTAGTAATAGGTAATTATTTTGCGAGCGTTGTATGGAGTGTCCGAGGTGTGGTGTTGCAGACACAACCCGACCGTGTACCAGGAGCTGGTGGCGGGCGACGACGAGCGCCTGTTCGCCTCCAACATGGACTTCGGCGCGCCCACCGTCTTCTACTTCCACGCCTTCATGGAGCAGCCCGACGACGGCAGCGGCATCATGCTCCGAGAAGGTAACAACACTATATCTATACTAAGTAAACAGTTTGTGCGCGCTAATCTCTGCAACTACCAGTCAGATTTGAAAATTATCTTTGCGTTTGATAGCCCAATTCTTGAGGAAGATTATAGCGAAAACGAAGTAATTGCGCGGGCGAGCGATGCGATGCGACGCGGTGGGCGGGACAACGGGAAGTTTCATGCAGACGAAGTCACAGGCAGAAGCTAGTTAATAAATGTAGATTACTCATTCACTAAGGGGATACAGCAGTGTCTGTAGTCACGGACGCTGTATTCTATCCCGAGAGTAACGAAGGACGCTGTGCTCCGGAGCGCAGGGAGGCGAAGCGAGGGAGTTCACACTAGAGTCCTGAGTGCAGCGAGGGATTGAAGCTCGCCGATACGAAGACATCTTTACCCCGAGGAGAATACTTGTCACAGGGTTCCAAATGCTAATCAGTTTATTGACCAGCGGGTTATAATATTAGTAAGTACCCGGCTAGAGCCCAGGGCCTCGCTTCACGTAATGCGTGTATAGATGTGGCATCGTTTGTTTGCGCAGCGTACATGCAGCGCGGCGACACCAACGTGATCATGGTGGACGCGCACCGGCTGGAGGCGGGCCCCTGGTACTTCACGGCGGCGCAGAACACCTGGTACATCGGCCGCTTCGCCGCCGCCTTCGTCGACTACATGGTCTCCCGGTAACCAACCACTTTAACAGCTTCACTATAGTCACACGAATGTTTGTTACTCTTTCACGCAAAAACTACTAAACGAATTTTGATGAAAACCGACTTTGTTTCATAGTATTTATACAGGATGAAATTAAATTCATGAGCATCCTTTTAAGGGGTCATTGTACTCATCATTATGAACAACTTTTACTATGGGACTAAAACTAAAATCGCGAAAAAAAAACCAGCTGTTTCTTGCATTTATGTTCACATAACTCGTTAAAATGTAGGGAAGAGCTGATTTTTTTTCTAATATGCTAATATGACCGCTTACACCGTATGAGTAATGCCATATTCCTGCGCAGGGGCCTGCAGCTGAACAGCACGCACTTCGTGGGGCACAGCCTGGGCGCGCAGGCGGCCGGCGTGGCGGGCAGCGCGCTCGCCACAGGTGCGACACCATCATGGTATATACAGGGGCCTGCGGCTGAACAGCACGCACTACATCATGCAATCCGATTCCTAATGGAAAAATCCAACTACACTTTGCCCGACCTGGGAATCGAAGCCCGGACGCCACGCTCAGCAGTTGTGCTTGCGAGTTGCGACCACGAGACCAACGCGGCAGTCACAACAACTAGTTAGCAAATGACCCACTGAGTGTGTGCTACCTCCCCGCCAGGTCGCGTGTCGCGGATCACCGGGCTGGACCCCGCGCTACCCTTGTTCAGCGGCCTGCCGCTGGAGCAGCGACTGGACACCAGTGACGCGCACTTCGTGGACGTCATACACACGGACGCCGGGATCTTCGGTAAGCACCGGCTACACACAAACGCATCCCAAAGGTGGAGCTCTCTAGACACGCTACATACACACACTCAGTATACATTCTCCACGGAGTTTCTTGCCCGCTCTTCTCCTTAAGAACCTACTACGCTCTGGAATGGGCAATTAATTGAATAGTTTATTGTCACAAAGAATTTCAGTCTACTTTAAAAACATAGATTTTTGAAGTGAAAACTTCTTTAGCGGTGTTGCACACTTTTTTGTAATGGGTACAAAATGTTAAACTCGCGTCAGGACATCGCGTCAGGACACGTGACCGTCAGGAGAGACTACACAGGGGAGAACTACTACTCCTAACTACTAAGTATTCCCCTCTCTTTCTACGGCGGCGCCAACCGAAGTGAACCAAGTGACACACGACAATGGATGGATGGATGGATGTGGATGTGGGTGTGGGTGTGTGTGTGGGTGTGGGTGTGGTGTGGGTGTGGTGGACAGTCAAGCCATCAGCTGTCCGCTGATGGCTTAACTGTCTGTGTAGTAGCCACACTGCTGTGTATTCGTAAAATTCGTGTATATAAAGTGTTTAAAATATGGAAATTTAACAAAGTGCATCTATTAATGAAAAGTGACGCAGAAATAGTGAAAAAAAAATGAGTTAGATTAATTTAATTAATAATTGATTTATTTCAACGTTAATATTCAAGTTTTCACTTCTGCCGGCACTCCCGGAGTGCAACCCGTCTTTTTTTTTTCATGCATAGCATAGTTTAGGACTTATGTTGAGAATACAAAAAAACGTGCGAAAATTTCGCGGTTTTTCGAGTGCTCCAAAGTTAGCACAGGTCTTTCGAAGCTGCAAACATAGATATACACTGCTGGTAGTGGTCCTAACAACATATTAAATAAAAAATCAGAACTAGCCGTTAGTTTGCGATTTTAGCGATTTCTAGTGTGAGATATGACTGGTCTAGTGGGCCCGCGTGGTCGATAAACTCTTTTGACTTTAATACGCCATTAGTGGCGAGAAGTAGCACTTTTTGAACGTCAAAATGGCACAACGCCCAGTCCCTCTCACAGACGGGTCTGAGGCTACATTAAACCAAAACCGATTAAACCAAATAAATGAATGCTCACGTATATGGCTACACCGTACTTCAAATATTACTAGCGATCTTTGATTTCTTTATGCGATAGGAACAACATTACTGTAATCACGGCATCGGCTACATCAACATATCAGCGAAATTGAAGCGAATTTATTAGAAAACTTTTCACTTGCACGACTAGTTCAATAGTGCTACTAAATATGCGTGTGGCTACATTATGCGTATAGTAAACCGCGATGGATATTTTACATGGAGCGACTGCCTATCTGACCTCCACAACCCAGTTACTGAGTAATACGATACCCCTTGGTAAGACTGGTTGTCAGACTTTCGGGCTTCTGACGACCCGTAACGACTGTCAAAGATCCACAAATGACAGCCGGGACCAACGGCTTAACATGCTTTCGGAGGGGTCACGGAGGGGTCTCGGTATGTAAAGATGGTCACCCATCCACAGACCAACCGCGGCAAGCGTAGCTTAACCTGATCGATCGACCTGTGCGGCTGTTATTATATGACTATGGGATGGAGTGTGGAGTAAGGCACCCCGGACTGACTTCACCCACTCTATTAAAACTAACATAGCTATAAGTATCTACCTTCTAACATAATATAGACTTGTATCATGTACTGTGTGCTTGGTCTGAAATAAATATTTTCAATTATTTATCTAAACAATTTTATTTATCTTGTTTAGATATCGATACTTAGTAATTTAATTAGGCCCTGTAGACCTCATTCGTTTCCCAGGGTACAAGGAGCCCATCGGGCACGCAGACTTCTTCCCGAACGGCGGCAAGAGCCCGCAGCCGGGCTGCGAGCTCGAGGTGGTCCTCCCGCAACAGTTGCTGCTCAACAAGTGTGAGTACCGCACTCATTCGCTCACGAGAATGTCCCTGGAGGCGCAGGAGCCTCCACCATACATACGTTTATTCATATTGTGAGGAAAATAAACCATGAGGAACATTACTTATCCTTTTCTCGAATACTGTTAACTAGCCTATTGCTGTCTAGCATATTTTATTGCCAACCAATCCGAGGTGGGGTGCTCCAATTTCAATCACTGCTCGTGCCGATATGAGAGAAGACGAATGCTCCAACACGCCAACAATCAATCACATCGTGAGAAACAATATTGCCCCCCCCCCCCCCCCTCTCTAACATGTTATACTAACTGCCCCTTTCCGTGCCCCCCGCTCCCCGCTCCCCGCAGTCTTCTGCAGCCACTGGCGCTCGTACATGTTCTACGCGGAGTCGGTGCTGCGGCCGCGCGGGTTCGTCTCCACCGCCTGTCCATCGTGGAAGGAGTTCTCGCGGGGCCGCTGTGCGCACGGCCCGACTGTGCGCATGGGCGCTGGGCTCAACCACAAGTAAGACAGGCATGAGGGTTGCCGGGCGTGGGAGGTTGCGTGTTGAGGTTTTAAGGCTCACGCATTGCAAAAATCCTCGGTCATCACTTTCGGACATTTTCTTTGAACCAACGCACTCTACAGGCGGGCCGAACTATATCTCTATCGCACTCTTTTGTATGAAAATGCGTTGCACTATGCAAAGGTGCCGCTTGACTTCGAGGTTGTTTTGTGAACCTTTGTCACACTTGTAGATTTTAGAAGGTTACAACGGTCGATTGATGCTTCAAGGTAGTTGCAACGATGGATCACGCACATTTCAGGATCTTGCATTCAGTTGTGAAGACATGATGACTAATAGTTTTGTTCGATGTTTTATACAGGGTGTCCCTGGAAGTATGGATCAAATCGAATAGGGACGTGGGCAAGGTCATTTCCAAACGTTTTAGCAAAAAAAAAAAACTATATAAAATACTAAAAAAAAACTAAAAAAAAAAAGAAAGATCGAATTCGTGAAAACTATCAGGGCTATTATTTTTTTTTTTAGATAGCCCTGATAGTATTTTTTTATGATTATTTTTTGCGAAGTGATTGAAAAAAAAACTAAAATTGGTCATAACTTTTGAACGGTAAAAAAATTCACTGACATTCTCAGGGTTAAAAGGTTTGGAAATGACCTTGCCCCTATTCGATTTGATCCATACTTCCAGGGACACCCTGTATAACAGAATGTATATTAAGTATTGGCAAACCACTAGCTTCCCACGATTTTCCACCTTTCTAGACATAATATAATAAATATGAAATCACCATCTCGCACAATTTTGCACTGTAGCGTCACATGCTTAACGCACATTATTGTATGATCACTCCACGCTTGCAGGTGACGGCACGGAGCAGACCCGAGGCTTCTACTCTTACTACTTAACGTCATACAAGAATCATCCCCACGATAGCAAGGACTATTCCGATTTGAACCAGATGAAACCGCTTCAAACCAGTTCCAAGAGGATAAAACTGGACTCAACTAGAGTAGATACAAAAGAATTTGACAGAAATCATGTGATGGAACATAGTCGACAACCAAAATCCTTAGAAAAGAAATCAAAAATACATACAGACGTAGATATACACAGTATACACAATGTGAGGTACTTCACGCCTAGTAACAACAATCTACGTAAGAAACGCGTCAAACGAAATGTTAAAACATCGGTCGCTGACATCCACGAAGTGTCGGAGAAAGGCGAGCAACATCTCAACATACACACAGCCACAGCTAATGACACGGAAACTAAAGAACAATGGACGCTTATTGTAAATGAAAATAATAATGAAACAACTACACAAGTCACAGTTAACGGAACACAACCTCACGATCAAATCAAACATAATGGAAAGCTCGTCAAAGATGACATAAAGAAGATTAAACCACCGAACAGTTGGTTTTATGCAAGCAACGCAAAGACAACCCAAAATCATGGGAAGAAAACTACAACTGAGACGTACAAACACACGGACAGACACGCGAAGAAACGACAGAAACGATTCCTACAACTGTTTAGCCGATCAGACAACGAAGACAACTTCATCTTCCGAGCGCTCAACTTCCTCGTCAAGAACCGGAAGAGCGTGGTCCCGATCATAAGCGTGGTCAGGGATATCAACACCCTCGTCAAGAGCGGCAACGGAGAGCTGAACCACGTCAGCAAGGAGAGGAACAACTACGTTGGGGTCGCGCCGCCGCAGCTCGCGCCCGTCACCTACTCGCTGGAGCTCGGCAACGACTCCAAGCTCGTGGCGTTCGTGAAGCGGCTGTTCGGGCTCGCCCCCAAGGGAGACCGGCTCACTATCGGCAGCGGGTGACAGGGTGTTACGGGTAGGCATATAGACACGCTTTTGGGTGGAGGTGTACAGTTGGATGAGCTAGTCATAGAAGCTTGGTAAAATTGGTACCAAAACAAACATATTATGTTTGTTTTGGTTTTCACAAAAGTTGCGGGGTGGTGTTTACACTTGTAACTTGTCAATTTATCTTACATTCCTTCTTTGTAATGTGATATAGTTTGTTGGTCATCGGTCACCAAGCTACAGTACCCGGCGATAAATATTGCACATCGACCTTTGGAAAGAGACAATCGGCTAATTTCGGTTTCGTAGAGCGTTATCTCTGTCGCACACTACCTATGTGACGTTTTGTCAGTCGTTGTTCAAGTGCGATAGAGTGCGGTCGCGTCCAGTTCAAAATATATATTTAGAGTTGTTAACACCCCCAAATTTAAACAATTTAAAGTTGTTCTATGGCATCTTTAGGAAAAAGAGGGAAACCTTTACGAGGTCAGTCACGCGAAATTATTATTTATAGAAAAATTGGTGTATTTTATACAAAGAAGAAAAAGAATTATCAAAAGAAGCTAATCATAATTGTTTTAACAGCTCCTAATAGATACCGGACTGTTTGTATTTCGTGCGACAGAGATAATGCTCTACGAAGCCGAAATTAGCCGATTGTCTCTTTCCAAAGGTCGATGTGCAATATTTATCGCCGGGTACTGTAGTTCCGCACCGAGAGGAAAGTTCCATTTATCGTTTTGTTTATAATAAGCATCTTGCAGTCGTCTACATGAAGCCCGATCATCCATAACATTATTCTGTACATTCAGGGCTTGTGTCCTCTGGTCACACAATAACGGCTACCCAAATACAGAGCGTGTCTTGACACATTAATGTCAGTGACTGGTGACATTGACAGAGTTTCGTGATGGCCGTTATTATAATAATGATGGAAACGCTTTCTAGGCAACCAAATCTATTTCTAGTTCAACAATCCGGATCCCAGACTGTATGTACATGTAACTAAGTGAGGTGTGTGGTGTGACGATATTGTACCGTGTCCGCAGAGCCCGCGGCACGTACTACCTGCTCACGCACCGCGCCGCGCCCTTCTCCATCGAGTAGACTGTCGTGTATGTAGCTGTACTTGTTAATATAGGTCTCGTTAAATATTCACTCTTGTTTTATTTATATCACTGCATCAAATCATAATCACCCTAGTGTGGATTTTCATTTTGGCCTCACTATTGGCTTTAGCAGTTTAGCACCCACGAAAACCATGAAAACGACACCCATGACGAAAAATTTGAAAATTTTCGCAGCCGCCATCTTGAATTGTCATGTTGAGCTCACTATCGGCTTTAGCACCGTCGAAAATCATGAAAACTGTCGAAAGTTAAACAGGAAGATAAAAGTTTGTATGGAAGTTCGTAATTTTTGCCAATGGGAGATTCCAACTGGCGCACAGGTTGTCTTTGATAAGCGTCATTTAGATCTATAGCTACAAGAGCCTATAGCGCGTCGCCAAAATCAGAACTAACACCGCCATCTTGATTTTTTTAAAATATATTTCATAAAACTATTTTGCAAAAATGTTTACCAACAGCGTAATACATTTCGTATTAGATTTGACAGGATTTTGAAATGTTTGATAAGAGCGTCATTAAAATGTAGCGGCGCACTGACCTGTACATGTGGTGCGGGTGCAGCAGCGAGCCCAGCACCAGCGACTGCAGGTACACGGGCCGCAGCAGGCGCGACAGCAGCGCCCCTTGCAGGCCGCACACGCACCAGCGAGCCACCTTGTCCGAGCACGACATGGTCAGCAGGCGCTCGCCCTGAGGACCACCCGACAACATTAAATAACAACTCCCAACAACACAGCATCACAACCTGGACCAAATAATCACATTAATATTATAAAGGCGAAAGTTTGTGTGCGTGTGTGTGTGTGTTACTTCTTCACGCTCAAACGGCTGGACCAATTTTGATAAAATTTTGTATGGAGGTAGCTGACATCCTGGATTAACATATAGGCTACTTTTTATCCCGATATTCTCACGGGATCGACACTTATGCGGGTGAAACCACGGAGCGCAGCTAGTATTAGATATAGTTAATAAGACTTATAAGTTGAGTTTTCAAAGTTTCCCCTCTCCTGCTATTTTGCTGTGCCCGACAGGTCCACAATTTTGCACCATTCAATATGATGCCACATTCGGTACTTCTAACATTAGGTCATTTAAGTCGAATGCATTTGGGTTTTTTTTTTCAATTATTACCAAATTATTTTCAGTAAGCTAATCTTGGACCTGAAGAATAGAGTTATTCTCGTCGTCAAGATAGAATAGAATAGTCGTCGGTCTGTTTTAAAGATCAATGATGTGTCATCTGCAAATAACACCATTTTCGGTTGATTTTGAAGTGATTGGAAATCATTAATGTAAACTAAAAAGAGGAATGGACCCAATATCGAACCTTGAGGAACGCCCATTGCCATTTCAGACCCTGATGAGTTTACGCCGTTTACTTGAACTTCATTCCAATTGAATTCAATCTTTACTGCATCTATAATGTACACATACAGGTGGTGGTACGTACAAAACAATAGAATCAATTATGGACCCTGTCGGGCACAGCTCAAGTTTAAATAAATAGGAGTAAGGAAGAGTGCTTTTATGGTTTTCCTTATTATTAACTAACTTAAGGCCTATTCAAACCTAAGCGGTATTCGCTACCGTCTGCGGTAGAGGAAACCGAGTGGGTATGCGGTAATATTGCTGGTCGCACCAAAGCGGATTTCGCTATCCTTGTGGGTAGAATAGATACTAAATGCCTGAGTGAAACCCGCGCGGTATGCACTTCTACCCACAGCGGCAGAGAATACCGCTCAGCATACAACACTCGATAAGCTTCCGTATCGTATCGAACATTAATCATTGTAATCGTAGGAGTCTTCTAAACGCTGTTCACAAGTCAAAACCCGAAAATTTTGTCAGTTTAAATCAAATAGACGCCCGCTATTCTTCCAACAGCTATTTGCTGTTGAGGGCAAGTCGAATCAGGTAATCGAAATGTCAGGTTTACGATACGATAGCCTGTCGTATGGTTGTGAATCAGGGCTCAGGTCGCTCTAGCCGCGGAACTTGATACTAAATACCTGAGCGAAACCCGCGCGGTGTGTACAGTCAGCTTCACAATGTGGGTACCAGTGGCGTGCATTGGTTTTCAGAATAGGTAGGCACTAGGCCGAGTCTAGTCTAGGCAAACGCGGTCACTTATCAGAAAAAAAAGTGAGGTCAAAAGTGTGGTTATTTGAGTAGGCATGCCTACTTAAGGGTGATAAATTGCGAAGGTCGAACGTCATGGTATTACGCGTGTGACGTACGTATTTTTAATTTTTTCGTATTAACTTGAACGAGTAAAGACCAATGACAATGTGCGAATAGTACGGGAGCCGAGTAGGCCGTCCGGCGACTGCCTACTGCCGCGCGTGTTTGTATGAAGATTTTTTTTGTGTTGGTATGATAATTTAGTGAGTTTCTTGTGGGGCACACACACTAAAATGTAATTGACAGGCTTATGTTGATATATCGAGGTAGGCACTGCTTATATGCCTATATGGAATGCACGCCACTGGTGGGTACCCCCCTAACCTTGAAAGCACCTAGCAACTGGGGTACCCACCGTGCAGATGTAGTTACCTGCATGACGCCGTCCCACGTCTGCAGCACGTTGTTGCAGTTCTTGACGGGGATGGTGCCCTCGCCCGACTCGATCTTAGTGCGCAGCTGGCCGCGCGCCAGTCTGTAGCCGAAATGTTTGTCATTAAGTATCAATGTACCGGTGTCTATCGGTTTCGTGCATTACCATATTTCACGCAATTCGTTTATGGCGAAAGCGAGCCCGTGCAGGGTACCCGCGAGATCAAATTGTCTGAAGTTTTTTGCAATTTGCAGGTCAGTATCAGGTTTTATGTTGATCAAAGTATGGTTCCCGAGCGTAACAAGAACGTATACTTATACAGGTTGAAATTGAAAACATGCGACAAATCGAAATGGGAGATTGTACTCATCATTATGAACAACTTGTACTATGGGACCAAACCTGAAATCGCGAAAAAAAAATCTGCTGTTTCCTACATTTTGACGAGTTATGCGAACATAAATGTAGGGAACAGCTGATTTTTTTTCGCAATTTCAGGTTTGGTCAAATAGTAAAAGTTGTTCATAATGATGAGTACAATCTCCCATTTCGATTTGTCGCATGTTTTCAATTTCACCCTGTATACAATTATAATAATTAAAATCACGAACACAACTTTCTAAGTTCAAATTCAAGTTACCCCCTATTGAATGACTATTTCAGGAAAGCATGACATTTGAGGCCAATTCTAACTGAGTGTTGACTCGCCTGTCCTCGCATGAGCACAGCAACGCTCACCTGTTGGGATGCTTGTCGGGCTCGGCGTGATGGTGCTCGTGCGGGGAGAAGATGCGGCCGTCGCCGCACGGCGCTGTGCTCACGTACAGGTGCACCTGGCGAGAGGGCTTCAACTGGAAGCCTCCGCCGGGGAGCGGTTCTAGGTCGTTTTCTTCTATGGTCTGGCTGGGGTCTGAACACTCATTAGTTTCACACATCTCTTCGCTTTACTCGCGCCTTCAGTCCTGGGAGCTGGCAGACACGAGCCTTACATACTCCTTTGGCTTCGCTCACGTTCATGCATCTGGTCATACACGCACGACGAGTACTACGCACCTGAGCGTTCTGAAGAACGTCACCAATGAGCGCACTATACAGGGTGTTACGGAAAGGGTATATCAATACAAACGGGTTGAAGAGTGTATCTGATCTAGAATCTCTGTACAAAATTTCAGCTCAAAAGCCTTAACTTTGAAAATGCTTAATATTTTTTTATTTCGACATCACGGCGCTGCACTGGCGCGCGGCGGCGTGATGTGCGTGTACTAGGCACACAGACACTCTACAGATAATGGATAACGACCCTCGTAGTGCGGTGACACGTTTTTTATGATTTCAATTTAATAAACTATCGAAATAAAAAAATATTAAGCATTTTCAAAGGTACTGCTTTTGAGCTGAAATTTTGTACAGAGATTCTAGACCAGATACACTCTTCAACCCGTTTGTATTGATATACCCTTTCCGTAACACCTTGTACATACGTCCTTCCGGCGCGTCCCCTCCCGACGTTTCCGCTCACATCTGTTTGTGCAGCCCAAACATGCCCAAACCATCTCACTCTTTTCAATGTTGCTCACTAAATCTTCCTTCAAGCCGCAACGTTGCCTTATCCTATTATTTCTCAGCCTATCATCCACAGTTCCACCACACACAGTTCCGCCACACAATATATTTCGCAAGGAACGCATTTCCACAGCATTTATTCCACTTTTTCTGATATTTCAAAAACCAGACGAGTTCGGCGTAGTATATTTGACTACCTACTCTCGAGAAGAAACACTGAAACCAACTCAGAAATCAAAAACTCTTTTAAAGTCCTGAAATAATGTTGGTCTGATCACGTGCTTACTTCAGGTTATATTCGTGCGTATATAACCACTCACGAAAAGGAATTTGTAACACATTCATCATATCTCCTCCCTTTTTCCAAGAATTATAATATTGTTAAATCGTAACTGAAAAGTCATCAACGAAAATTAAGGTTATAAAATGAACCTTAATTGTCAAATGAAAGCACTCAATTTATAAGTGGCACTGTAGTGCCCAGATGGCCCAGAGCCTGCGGATGCCAACTTGTAAGTTGGCATCCGCAGGCTCTGGGCCATTTGTTTACATCGTCATCAGACACTTTTGGAACAGACCTGACTTCACAGTCAACTGCACCTTAACCTTACGGTTACAAGTCAACATTGACAGCGCCTCATGGTCAAGTGTTTACCTATAAGTTAACATTGACAGCGCCTCATGGCCAAGTGTTTACCTATAAGTTAACATTGACAGCGCCCCATGGCCAAGTGTTTACCTATAAGTTAACATTGACAGCGCCCCATGGCCAAGTGTTTACCTATAAGTTAACATTGACAGCGCCCCATGGCCAAGTGTTTACCTATAAGTTAACATTGACAGCGCCTCATGGTCAAATGTTTACCTATAAGTTAACATTGACAGCGCCTCATGGTCAAATGTTTACCTATAAGTTAACATTGACAGCGCCTCATGGTCAAGTGTCGAGCGCACGCTTTAGTCTGTGTGCACTTGGTGTGTGTGTGTGTGTGTGTGCTGTGGGTGGAGGTGAGTGTGGGTCGTTGTGCTGTATTGTCAAGGACGCGTGTGGTGTAGCGACTCACCTGGCTGGTTGGCGTACATGAGCAGCTGCGCGTACAGGTGGCGCTGCAGGCAGCGGCGCGCCGCCACCTGCACACAACACACGGTTCAACCACTCACTCCAGCTGATATCCGACGACGGGATCCCTTCTTTTCGCATAATGTTCTTTTCAACACACTTGCTCGTAAAAACCGCTATTAGGTCCATAATGCAGTGTATTAAAAACGCGTGCTTTTTACTTGTAAGTTACGGCACTAGTGCTATAACGCCACAGATACCTAACGATTTAATTTACTACACGGAGGTCGGAGATGGTAATAGAGATGGATAGGTAAACCTGGAAAACAAAACCAGCCCGCCATTTTCCATACAAGTTAATATTTAACAATACAAGTCTATTTTTTTCCTCGCAAGTGTGTTGAAAAACGTCGTATGAAACGCGTGTGCATTGATGATTACGCTCGAGGCAGTATTATTCATTAAGCGATAAGGAAGCCGAGAGTAGAGTAAGTTTTGTAATTTTATTATTTTCTGTTAATTTATGTTTGGTAATGGGTGTTACTTACTGATCTAAATTAATTTATTATTATTGTAACGTCAAAAACTTCAGGTAATGTAGTGTTATGAAAAAAGTCTGCGTGAATGATAAGTACAGACGCCAGCACATCAACCTACCCGAAACTGTCAGATTTTCCCAATCAACTTTGAACCTTATGCTTTAGTGATAACGTTGAAAATCTATTAAAGAAATTTGACAGATTGTAGTAGGTTGATGTGCTGGCGTCTGTACAAGGATCTTTTGGAGCTCGAATGACGTTGATAGGGGGCGCTGTTGGGAAATATTTGTGCGATTGTGAAACGTATTAAAACAACAAAACGGCGGCATTCGTTTTGATTTAGGCCACTCGCCAATAGATCCTTGTACAGCTATGACGCGAGTGGCACGTACCTCTGCGTGGCAGTCGTTGACGGCGCGGCCGCTGACGGACATGTGCTCGCCCGACACGCACTTGGTGCCCGTCGTCACCGCTATCACCTACAACATGTTCATACTCCAAATATAACGTGCGTGTGCCTGCGGCGGGTGCCGACAGTAGCTTAGCGGAGATTCTACTAAGAAGGCGGGAACTTAGACAACAAACCAGTTGCAATTTTTTTGTAATGAAATAATAATATAAAAAATAAATACGCTCAAAATTCAATAAAATCGATATACAAGAACATTATTTCCTTTATTTAACTATATACATATAAATTATATTTTTAAATATTAGTATAAAAAATATATAAAAACATTTAAAAATATAAAAAATAGTAGCCCACCGGTATCGGGAACAGGGTCCAAGCTACCGGCGGTCAGGGCTCCAGAGAGAGGAACCTCCTGACAATGCGAGCCGTGTCCAGAAGTACCGCTTTCTGAATCAAGCCCTTGATCCAGCTGCCCAACGTGAGCCTCCTCAGGTGTTGGTCGAGGCTCTTGGCTATCAATCCATTGGCTGTGACGACTATCGGCACAATGATTGCTGAGTCAACATCCCACATGTCGACAACCTCGCGAGCCAAGTCAAGATACTTTATTTGTTTACAAGAACATTTATTATTAGTAATGTTGGTTTTCGTCTAGGACTCCGATTCGATTTACGAAACATTGACAGCAGCTACCGTTAGTCGCTGGTTCTCGATGCGTGTTTTCTAAAACATATCGACATCTGTCATACAGGATGAATGTTTGTAAGGGCAGGTACCGTAGCGCTCCGTGGAGAGTACCAGCTGCGTGTATGCCAGCTAGAGGTCGCTACCGACTCACCCGCGCGTCGTCGATGCGGTTGTGCGTGGTGATGACGATGCCGGCCAGCACCTTGCGCTTCGAGTGCACCAGGTCGTTCTTCATCAGCTCGTTGAACTTCTCGTTCACCAGTCTGACGAGAGAACATTGTAAAATAACCTTATAAAACTAATTCAATTAAAATCATAACTGAAAAAATCCAATGACTGAATTTTATTTTAAACTTGCATCTAAAATTAACAAATTACTTGATAACCCGTAGTACCAAGGTTTTGCCAAGGTGGCGTCTCAATCTGTTTCAAGCTATACATAACCTGTATAAGCTGACTTCTTGTAGGGTTTTCGTACAATCAGAAGTCAGCGAGCTCAGCTAAAACTGGAAGTGTATAGCTTGATGTGTCGCCGTGTGTACTTGTTACTTGTGCACTTCAACAAGCCCAGGCTGCGTTACCTGGTGCGGGATTGTCCGAAAGGGTTACCGCTACCCCGGAACATAAAGGGCTAAGGAAGGAACACGGATGGGTTTTAGTCAGTAAGAGTCTGACACTCCCTTCGCTCCACCCAGAGCGGGAGGGGTCATTTGATGATTTCCCAGCCATAAAAAAAAAAAAAAGGCTGCGTTACCTACATCTATCTATCTATTATTCATCATTCTCCTGCCCTTATCCCAATTTATTTGCGGTCAACGCAACATGTCTTTTTCTTCCATACTTGTCTATTGTTCGTCATCTCGGTAGTCACCCCCTTTCTAACCATATCATCATTCACACAGTCCATCCATCGTTTCTGTGGTCTTCCCCTACTCTTATAGCCATCGACATTCATACTCAAAACTCTCCTCACGACATTTTCCTCACTCCTCCGCATCACAAATGCCCGTACCATGACAACCAATTTCCACAAAACTTTTCAGTTACCGGTGCCACTTTCATTGTTATTCTATCCATTCGTGTAACAGCACACATCCCTCTTAGCATTCTCATCTCTGCTGCATGCTATTGCCTTTCATTCATCCCTTTTGTGGCCCAACATTCTGATATATACAAGATAGCAGGTCTTATCTTCCCCTTAAGTTTTTGTAAGGTGTACATACGTAATAAAGAGTATTCAAACCTAAGCGGTATTCGCTACCGCTGTGGGTAGAGGTAATACCGCGCCGGTTTCGCTCAGGTATTTAGTATCAAGTTCCGCGGCTAGAGCGGAATACTTGGTGCCATAGTACCGCATAGGTCTGGTATTTTTTACCTTCTTCTACAAAAATTTCTTTACCTTCCTGAGCGATGCTCGAACTCGGTATTCTACACAAGTACAGCGAAATCCGCTTTGGTGCGACCAGCAATATTACCGCATACCCACTCGGTTTTGTCTACCGCAGACGGTAGCGAATACCGCTTAGGTTTGAATAGGCCTTTAGAGGCCGTTGACATTGGTCGCTGAGTGTAACCGAAGTTAATATCGAGTATTTTCATCTGTGTGTTTTCAGTCGCAGCCGTGCCCGTGGTCCTGGGTTTGTGTCCGGACTCCGGTCGATGGCAATAGGCGACACTTACCTGGCGCACCCTTCGGGGACACAGGCGCGATGGCATCTGTTGTGTCGTGAGACAAGTTTTGAGTGTGAGAGTAAGGAACGGAAGGCCAAGGAAACGATGGGTGAACTGTGTGACGGATGACATGGTTAGCAAGGGGGTCTCTACTGAGATGAGGACATGCGTCGTGGAGCAGTACGTACTTGCCGATGTGGTCGGCGAGCGTCTGGTGCAGCGCGGCGTGCGGCGCGGGTGGCGCGGGCCCCTCGCCGGGGCCGCCCTGCTCCAGCGCCGCCAGCGCCGAGCGCGCGGCCGCCAGCTTGGCCAGCTTCTTACTCGACCCTGCCGCAGTGGGGTGAGGGGAGGGTGAGCACGAATATTCAAACATTTCGACTGTCCAGTAAACAGGGTCGACAAATGTGATCGATTTCTTTTTTTTTTTATTTGTGTCAACGACCGTAGGTAGTATAGTAACTTGAAACATGCGAGTTTAAAAAAAAAACAGTTTTTTTTTATTGAAGTTCCTTAACGCGGCTTGCAGTAGGAGTTGACTGGTAGAACGTCACGTGAGGAACAGGCGTTGTGTCCCTCCGCGCGGCTTTCTCTCTCTTATGCTACTGCTCCATCTGCGTTAGCGTTAAAGTTAATGTCAATGGCCAACTACACGTTAATTAGGGCATTAAAAAAGCGCGTTGGCTACACTTAGGTTACAATGCCGTAAAGAGTGCACTAAAACCCTTTGATGTGTCCAAAAAACCGACACTCGAGTTATCGCTTAACGTTTAATGCCATTAATAATGCCATTTGTATAAAATGCCATTAAAACGTTGGCCACATCTACGTAACGCCTAAATTAACGTGTTAATTTGCGCGTTAAGACGCAGATGGAGCAGTAGCATTAGAATAAACTTAACCAGTGCGCAAACTGTAACCACGCGTGCAGTACATGCTTATAAAAAACCACGCTACGTTTAATTTTTTGTCGGTTATTAAAAAAGAACTAGTTGTACCACACACACAAGTTTGCGCACTGGTTAAACATTTATTCTGTATACGAGTGCGTGTGCGTGCGAGAATCGCGTTAGGACCTTCGTCATTTTTTTTAATAGTTTTTAGCCAACGAAACTCTATGGAGTTTCGCTGACTAACCTTGTATATCCCGTCGTCGACGTATGAGAATCGACCGTGGAACTAATGTAAGTCACTCATCCTAGCTTCCTAACTGATATTATAAATGCGAAAATAAGTTTGATTATTACCTTATCACGCCTAACCACCGAACCGATCATCCTGAAAATTTGCATTGTCACGAGTCCAGAAACGGACATAGGGTACCTTTCATCCCGAAAAAGTAACAACAATAACGTTATTATGATAATAGATGGCGCCACGTGTATTTTTGTTTTCCTCGGGAACAGCACTTTTTTTCGGGATGAAATGTACCCTATGTCCGTTTCTGTACACCTGACACCGTATATGCAAATTTTCAGGATGATTTCACAAATAAAATTTCCTTTTTTATTGAATTAGTCCCAGTTAAAAAGAAATTCAACGTTTGATAAGATAGTTTTTAAATTAAAAGAATTGTTAGATACTCATTTCATACAAATGTTGGATAATTACGAGAACAACTTGAAAATGTGATTTTTTGTTTGTTGAGATATCTTAATGATTTTGGTGTCAAATGAAAGGTCTAGGTCTAAAACCATTTTATCCGTTTGAATCATGTAAATCGGCGCACGCGTTTAGGAGATAATTAAGAATTAGTATATTGAAAATGTAAACAACCAGAATTTTTGATGTTTTTGTTCTACGAACTTTGTAATTAATGCAAAATATGAAAATATTATTATTGTAAAATATGAAAATATTATTATTGTAAGTTAATGAGGCAACAAAGAGGTATCTAGGTAGCCTAAAGATTAAAGGTTTGTTTTCATTTGTTAAATTACAAATGACGGGATAAATGACGGATATTCATTGTCTATCTACTTAAATGACTGTGTGATGATACGCATCAAACATAAGAGATTACGTGGTCAAGCAGGTAGATAGACGAAGAATATTATAGTAGCAGCGGCACAAGCCGACAACCCTAGCGTCACTCCGCGCCAGACAGCGACAGAGTTACGCGTTAGAAGAGAGCGGCAACGTTTAGGTAAATATCGCGTTAGGCACTGAGAGCTTATGCGAGCTAAATTGCACTTTTTTGCTTAGTAGTAAGAGTCGCTATTTCTATTAATTGTTGCGCGAAGTGCCGCTTCTGTACTTGTACTATTATTCTGTGCCTAGGCTCCAGCCGGCCAATAATATTGTACTGAATGTCATTATAACCTACTTATTCGTAGCCTGCTGCTCAATAATGTGATTAGAATTTGGAACCTCAACAAAAAATTCCTATGTAAAATTTTACAGCAAATAGTTTATTATAATCTTATAAGCTTTTATAATCTAACAGAAGGTGTGAAAAGTAGAGCATTCTCCTCGGGGTAAAGGAACCTTTTTTTTTTTTTTTCGCTGAGAAATGCATTACGCATCCCCGCTCGTGGGGGACGAGACTGGGTATGTGGGACTCCTGTCGGAATGACACCGACAGTATACCCACTAAAACTCAGCGGTGTTCCCACATCGCCGTGATGGGAGGGCCATGGGAAACCGGCTCAGCCTTTACTTCCACAACCCTGGCGGGCACACATGGGCACACAGCTGGCGGGCCTTGCATGCCCCTCAGGCTGGGGGGCTACGGGAATAGCCGGGAGCACCTGGCCATTCCCGTCCAACACTGATGGAGGCCTGTGCAATACAGGCAAAGGTGCCCCCGCACCTGTTGCCTGCTGGCCTCCGTCGGGGGAGGGAGGGGGGGGTGAAGGAACCTAGTATAACTCACCGTAGCCCTCGAACTTGCTGTCCTTGATCTGGCAGATCACCTTGAAGCGCATGCTGTGGCTCAGCTGCAGCGGCGCTGCAACAACACACGCGTTAGTCTGTCTGCCGCGCACTGCGGCACGACATCCACAACTGGAATCTTCTATGCATATACAAAATTCAAGTCGCATTTTGTCTGTCCGTGTCTTCTTAACTACGCAACGGATTTTGATGCGGGCGTCGCCATCATTTAGAGCAGCGGTCGGCAAGCCGCGACCCACAACTGTTTTGTAAATAAGGTCTTATCATTTGGAATTATTTTAATTTCGCGCCAAAACTGAAATCAGTGCTATCCACGAAAGCCAGCACTGCCGTACGGCGCGCGGAGTTCATCGCGACGCATCGTGCGTCCCGCGACAGATGTGACAGCGACAGTACCTTGCATCTCGGTGAGCGGCGACCCGTCGCCGAAGGTGCAGGTGAAGGCGAGCCCCGAGTAGTTCTCGTACAGCACGTTGATGGGGCTCTTGTGCGACGCCGGCGAGCGCGCCGCGCCGAACAGCGACGACACCGGCGAGCTGCTGTCGGTGGGCGGCGACGGACCTGCGGCAACGAGGAGCTAGCGAGGCGGCACAGAGCACACCGGCCGGGGTCACATAGCCGCCGCCTACGCAGGCTGCACATCAAACTAAGTAACACTGAGTGAAACTTATTGCAGGCAAAGGACTTGTTTTTGGTGACAAATCGTTTACGGTAGCGCGCAATGAAAGGCACGTAAACCTAACCTAACCGCCGCTAACAAAAGGTTCCCAGGTATGCTTCGACACAAACAATAATCACAATAAAAACTTTTTAACAAAAATACAAACGACTTTCAGAAGAAACACTACAAAGTGAAAAATAACTTTAATTTCGGAAGTCGGTGTCTTTGGTTTTGTATTTACGTTTTTTGCCACCGACTTCCGATATTAAAGTTATTTTTCACTTTGTAGTGTTTCTTTTGGAAGTCTGTTGTATTTTTGTTAAAAAGTTTTTATTTCACGCTTTTTAGTGGGTCTGTTTATAATTTATCTAAGTTACAATAGCCTAGTGTCAACTTGTTTATGGCCTTTTACAAAATATTGCTTTTCCCGATGCAGGGAAGTTAATTGTTGAGGAGTTCTCCTGGTCCCCCATCAGCTCCATATTACCATTCACATCGTGGCGAGCATAAATTACTTAGCAACCATATTAAAGTAATCGAAACGCAACCCGTGAAATACTTAGATATTATTGAGTAGTTCCGGTGGCCATCTGTGGTCTTCATCATCAGTTCCACTTCAATAAATGGTGCTTTCCGAGAGCAAATGCACGAGTTACTATAAAAAATAACCAAATCGCTATAGGTGTGCCTATAATATTTGAAGAGTTCCTTCGATTTCTCCAGGATCCAATCATCAGATCCTGACTTGGTGACTATGGGACCACTTCAGAAGTATCTCCTTTCGAACAAAAAAAGAATTTTGAAAATCGGTCCACAATTGGCGGAGTAATCGCGTAACAAAAAAACAAAAAAAAAAAAAAAAACATACCGTCGAATTGAGGACCTCCTCCTTTTTTTGGAGTAGGTTAATGATAGTGTCGGCGACGAGACCTGTGCACTAGGCGCCTGGGGCGCATGTTATAAAATAAATAATGTACGAGCCGTTTCGCAGAATTCAAACCCAAAGCCAACGCATTTATTTCAAAAAATAAACATTTAGAACTGTCAAGGAGTCGGTCACTCAGAAATATGAAGCTATTTGTGTTTGTACAAATCGTAGTAGGTTCGTAGGGAGACGAGCGGGTACGAAACTGCACGAACTCTCACTAGACACATACTCATATGAAGTACAAGTTACCTTCCTTTCCGTTGGTGAGCTCAGTCTTGGCGGGCGCGGGCGGGGGCGGGGGCGTGGGCGCGGCCGGGGGCTGCGCCTTCACCTTCGGCTCCAGGCATTGGAACTCTGACACTGAACAACACATACATACAGGATTCAATTAATTTCATTAAGTTTGCGATGACAGTACAAAATAGTGGACAGCTGTCACACGTCGCAAGCGAGCAGCCGCTCCCGGCGAAGGAACGCCTGCAAGCGTATGCGTGCCAGCGCGGGGCTCGCACCCAGCGGGTGAGGCGGTGCGATCCTTCGATATGCCACAAACGTGGACTCTGATTTTGATAAAAATGTTAAAGATCAAATGGCTTATGGCTTAAACTTTTAATAGGCCTGTCATTTAAAATATCGCAGGTCGCAAAAATTGCACTGCTCCGATGTTTTGGGATGTCTGTTGTTAGGTTAGACACCAGTAGTTCTCTTGCGCTTGTAGCACTGTAATGTTGTCCACTCACCCGGGAACCTATGCGGCTCGTCGCTGGTGAAGTCCTGGTGCGGCGAGGGCGCGGGCAGCACGCGGCCGGCGCGTGCCAACAGCGCGGCCAGGCAGGCCCTCGCGCTTGTAGCACTGTAATGTTGTCCACTCACCCGGGAACCTATGCGGCTCGTCGCTGGTGAAGTCCTGGTGCGGCGAAGGCGCGGGCAGCACGCGGCCGGCGCGTGCCAACAGCGCGGCCAGGCAGGCCCTCGCGCTTGTAGCACTGTAATGTTGTCCACTCACCCGGGAACCTATGCGGCTCGTCGCTGGTGAAGTCCTGGTGCGGCGAGGGCGCGGGCAGCACGCGGCCGGCGCGTGCCAACAGCGCGGCCAGGCAGGCCCTCGCGCTTGTAGCACTGTAATGTTGTCCACTCACCCGGGAACCTATGCGGCTCGTCGCTGGTGAAGTCCTGGTGCGGCGAGGGCGCGGGCAGCACGCGGCCGGCGCGTGCCAACAGCGCGGCCAGGCAGGCCCTCGCGCTTGTAGCACTGTAATGTTGTCCACTCACCCGGGAACCTATGCGGCTCGTCGCTGGTGAAGTCCTGGTGCGGCGAGGGCGCGGGCAGCACGCGGCCGGCGCGTGCCAACAGCGCGGCCAGGCAGGCCCTCGCGCTTGTAGCACTGTAATGTTGTCCACTCACCCGGGAACCTATGCGGCTCGTCGCTGGTGAAGTCCTGGTGCGGCGAGGGCGCGGGCAGCACACGGCCCGCGCGTGCCAACAGCGCGGCCAGGCAGGCCCTCGCGCTTGTAGCACTGTAATGTTGTCCACTCACCCGGGAACCTATGCGGCTCGTCGCTGGTGAAGTCCTGGTGCGGCGAGGGCGCGGGCAGCACACGGCCCGCGCGTGCCAACAGCGCGGCCAGGCAGGCCCTCGCGCTTGTAGCACTGTAATGTTGTCCACTCACCCGGGAACCTATGCGGCTCGTCGCTGGTGAAGTCCTGGTGCGGCGAGGGCGCGGGCAGCACACGGCCCGCGCGTGCCAACAGCGCGGCCAGGCAGGCGCGGGCGGCCGCCGCGCGCGCCTCGCGCTTGCTGTGGCCCCAGCCCTCGAAGAGCATGTCTGCCACCTACGGGACATGTCATCGTAGTTATACGTAGTTATACCGGGTTATTTTTAATTACTTTGCGAAACTTCACAGTCGTCTTGGGTACGCCACAGTCATCTCAGTAAGTCAAATCATTTATTTCAAGTACGCCATTGAAAGTCACTTTGATAGTCAACATTAAAAAAAAACAGAATTGTGGCTAGTTGCCCCTTCCAAAACATAGTATCGTAACGAGAAGAACAAACAAGAAACCCTTTGTAAATGTTTTTAACCGACTTCTAAAAAAGGAGGGGTACGCAGCATGTGGCTCCTCGTTAGTCCGGTGGTCGCAAGCGCTACTGCTGAGCATGAGGTCTTGTGTCCGGTAGATGGCATTAGGCTTGCCCCCAAGTATTACGTGGTATGTTTATGTACCACGTACGAGAGGCGTTCAATGTATTCTCGGTTTTAGAGTGATTTACTAATGTGGGTAATTTGGGTAATTAATTAATGAATGACATTATCTAAGGGTATAAAGGTAAAATTTCGTATAGTTGTGATAATTAGTTTGCTAGTTATCCTTAGTCAACGACAACTGGAATGGCTAACGTGACAATGTTGAAAAAAATCGAGCACCGCGCTGTTATTCAATTCCTTACCAAACAAGGAAAAAGTAAAAAAAACTATTCACGAAGAGATGGTGGCTGTTTACCAAGATTCTGCACCTTCGTTATATCTACAATTCAAAAGAGGTCAAGTGAATTTAAAAGGGACAGAGAGAGAGTATTGAAGACGACACTCGCTCGGGCGGCCGCGGCCCGGTTAACGTCCTCTACGGAAGAAAACGTGAAAAAATGTTGAGAAGCTGATACTGGAGGATGCCCGAATGAAGTTCAAAATGATAGCAGGGATGACCCACCTCTCTGTTGGTTCCGTGCGCACTGTTCTTCATGACCTTTACCTTTCAAAAGCAAGTGCGAATCGAGCGCTGTAGTTTTTAGAGTTCTGTGTTGAAGTTCCATCAAGTATTTTCGATCGAATTGTTATTGGGGATTTATAAAACCAGCCAAGTGCGAGTCGGACTCGCACACGAAGGGTTCCGTACCACCGTACAATATTTAACACTACATAATTACTTAAAACAATCACGTTTGTTGTATGGGAGCCCCCCTTAATTTAATTACAGTGTAAACTCTATATAACGACCCTCAAGGGACTATGCATATTTTGACGTTATAGAGAGTTGTCGT
Source organism: Amphipoea oculea (assembly GCA_945859645.1). NCBI lineage: Eukaryota > Metazoa > Arthropoda > Insecta > Lepidoptera > Noctuidae > Amphipoea > Amphipoea oculea. Next base: position 308,452 of record OX243891.1, on the reverse strand, counting down.
TAAATGGAGAGAAGAAAAATCTGTATTAGATAAAAAAGAAAAAGTTTATTTCAGACTTATTTGAACGCTATTGCGTATAGTCTATTATTTTTGTCTGACGTCTTTTGCTGCATCAGTAATTTTGTTGTATTTTTTAAATTATTTTATTAATATCTTGCGATATTTAAGTTTGTGAGCAACTAAGAATTTGATAACGGATAGATAATCCATGACTCCTACTAACAACAGTCAACACGTGCAAGCAATCCCAATTTGTAAACAAAAGAACGGATTTCTTAGAAAGTTCGGTATGTATAATGCCGACAGTCGAGTTTATTACGGGCTAGGATAATAAAGCGACAAAAGAACGTACACAGCTGCGCAGTTTTTACTAATTTTGGCAACTTAAAAAGTACTTTTTATTTTAAATTCCTGTCGTTATTGAGAGTGGGTGTAACGCTATATAGAGTGTATCATTGTATGGGAAACAAGCTAAACCAACCAAAGCCGAGTGATGTCGACGCTTTAGGGAGTTTGTCGTTAAATCGAGTGACGTTACATGGAGTTTACACTGTATTTATTTTTAAAGTGAATATACAACTAAGTACATATTCTGTAAATATTTCAAGCGTCTACCTGTTGCCGTTATTAATATCGAGCAAAAAGCAGCAAAAAAAAATCACGTCTGTTGCATGGGAGCCCCCCTTAAATATCTTCTAACTTCTAGTTCGCGCCGACGACGCGCGACGTGGCGAGTACCAACCAACGACAAATCTCATCATCTATATCATCTGCCTAGCCTTTTCCCAACTATGTTAGGGTCGGCTTCCAGTCTAACCGGATGCAACTGAATGCCAGTATTTTACATGGAGCGACTGCCTATCTGACCTCCACAACCCAGTTAGGTACTGGGTAATAACGATACCCCTTTGTAAGACTGGTCGTCAAACTTTCGGGCTTCTGACGACCCGTAACGACTGTCGAAGATCCACGAATGACAGCCAGGACCAACGGCTTAACGTGCTTTCCGAGGCACGGAGGGGTCGTGGTATGTGAATATGGTCACCCATCCACGGACCAACCGTGGCAAGCGTAGCTTAACCTGATCGATCGACCCGAGCGGCTGTTATTACTTAGCCACAAGCCCCAACCAACCAACCACAAATCTGTGGTAATATATGCGGCGAAAGGTTGGCGTCGCCGTACGAGCTAAATATCTGTGTTAAATACGTCGCGTTGTGGCGAAAACGCATAAAACGGTCGGGCGACAATAAGCAACTACGCCTGCCTTACTTATAGCGTAGGACGCCCAATGTTCGACATGTTGCAACCGAATGTCAAAACGTATCGTCAGCCACCGAATGGTGGTGTCCACGTAATGGGAGCTATTGGCTTTGTTCTCACGGCTGGCGCCATTGGCGAAGTGGCGAGTAAATCAAATCATTTATTTTTTGCCAACATGGGTAGGGGTATACATGTTATACATGTTTTGATAATGTTCTCCATGCTCTGCCGTCACTTGGGCATGCAAAATTAACACATAAATTACCACCTACTATCAAAATACCATGCTGATTAACAATAAATATTACAAAATTATGAAATTGGAAAATCATTTTAACCATTTTTTTTTTTCAATGTCAAAGAATACCTAAGTATCTAGTAGTTAATAATTAACCTTTTGAACGCCACGGTCGTGTATAGCCGACAAATGAAAACGTGCCCAACACGCCACCGTCGTCTATAGACGACAAGAAAACGACATTTTTTTAAAACAAAATAAATACTTATACTAAATTAAGTTTTCTGTGTTTCTTTTTCCTATTATTTAAAACTACATTAAAGTTGCCTGGCGTTCAAAAGGTTAAAATGTCATAGTAAATAGTGAATAAATAATTAATAAAACTCCTAGATAAATAATAATGGTGAGTTACACATGCCATTTCTGTCATTGAATATCTGATGAATATTATTGGACATAAGGATTCCCTTTTAGATACCCTTTCACACTGTAATATGCTGTATCAGTTAGAAATTCCTTTAGCTTCCGTTTAAATATGCGCAAGTTTTCAACATCTGTAATACAACATGGCAACTTATTATAAATCTTGGATGTCACGCAATATACACTGGAACCCATTAAATAAGTTCTGCAGGGTCTCAACCTTATTTCTATATCTAGCACTTCGGAATTTTTCATACATACTTATGCATATTACTTTTGACAGACTAACATCTCATAAATGAAGAGGCTAGGTAAGGTAAGAATCTTAAGTTTTTTGAAGTATGGTTCACAACTATAGTGGTCTTAAGTCTACACATTGCCCATAATATGCACTTTTTGGGCTCTAAAACATTCCGTCAAGTTCCCACAGAAAATGACAACATAATATCTCTGCGTGGATACCACATATGCATGGTAGGCTGTCATGACAGTGGATAAGTTTACAATTTTTATGAGCATGTATAACATATTCCATAGACAGATTCCACATGTGATTTCCAATTTAAAGTAAAGTTAGGTCCTGTGTCAGTACTTTTATTTAATATGGCTTGGATATGTTTGCCAGAAGTAGCCATTATTTCCTAATTAAGGCAGACCAATATTATTCTTCCTCCGAGTGCTAACAGACTGTGAATGTGAGTACCATGCTGGCTAAATTTAATACATGACTTTATAGCTGTTTACCGGTTTTGAGTATTTTGTATGTGGCCTACGCAAATGTCCTCAAGATCTGACACTGTCATGTGACGGGTCATTGAGCTCCCTAAAATAGGGTTTATCTACACAATGACTGATGCATGCATGCTGTCTGTTGGGGCAGGTCAACTCAAAGCTCAAATGTGGCTCTTTCTTTAAAAGGCCCTTCCAGATATGGTCCTGTTAGACTCACATAGAATCCCAATATAATGTCTGGACTTTAATAGAGATCATAACCTCAGTTTGTTTCGGCATTTCTTGATAATTTTTACTACCTATTATATGGCGATGTAAATTATAGGTCAGTGGGTCGTCTAAAATACATGCATATTCCCTAATTAGTATAAAAATTCGCGGTAGAAATTCCCGCGAAAAGTGAACGTTCAGTGACATTTCTACAGACTTCACTCGTGCCCTTCATTAGGCGGGGGTATACCTGCACACAGTGCACACTTACCGTCACTACCACAAGGAAGGAGGGCGAATGCTCGGCGCCCACCTTGCACACGTCTGTGAAGCGGATCCCCAGGCCCAGCTCGTTCAACACGCTAATGGGATGCTTGCCGCGCGCTCCGAGCAACGCGGCGGCGCTCATGTCCGACAGCAAACGAGAGCTTATGTCGAGCCCCGACATCTTGTACAGCTCGTAAGAGGCACGACACACTCACTGTTTGTATACAATGTCGAGTGAAGGACACTTAGTACGTGCTTTAAACAAGTACAAGCACGTGGAACGTGTTATCGGATCAATAAGTAGCCACGTCTTTCCCCAGGAGCAGGATGCCATCTATCTCCTTGCCTTTTATCGATATCCGTTCAGCCTAAAGGTCTGACTTTTATTTAGCAGTTTTAGCACTTTTAGCGGGCAGTAAAATGACACTTCTTATCTTACTGTCATTTCGTTAAAAAATGTTGCCACACTATCTCTACTAGTGATGTGATTAAAACGCAATGAAATATTATCGTTTTTTAGAAAAAAACATTCTTTGTATTGATCGGATAAAAATGTAAGTTGTAGTTTCAATACAACTACCTACACTAACTGTCTACCAAAGACATGATTACCTACTTAATATTAGTACGATTTGCGTTTCATAGACACAGTTGTTCAAAGTGAATAACGAGTCTAATCAGATTGGAAACAATCTGTTGCCGGTCTCCAGTGTACTAGGTGACACTACCTAGAACACTGCGCAGTTTAGATGAAGGTGTGCACTCGCCCACTAGGTGACACCAGGTGGTGCGCAGCGTGTGTACTCACGGTGACGGCCACGTGGAAGCTGGGGCAGTGCGCCGGGCCGCCCTGGCGCAGCACGCTGTACACGACGCGCACGCCGAGCTCGTTGAGTGCGGACACCGGCGACTTGCCGCCCGACTCCACCGCGTCGGCGGCTGCTGCCAGCGTCTGCACACACAATGCACATCCACACTCAGTTATAATAATACACCCCAACAAACACTGCCATACACTGCTGCCAGGATCTTTTGGCGCTCGAATGCATTGACAGGAGGGCGCGGAAGGCGCCGCCGTTGGTAAATATTTGTGCAATTGTTTCATGAAATGTTTTCAAAAATCAAGATGGCGGCATTAGTTCCCATTATGGAAACGCGCAAAATAACAGTGTTCGGGTATGTGCAATGGGTATACTTATACACGAAACTACATTGCCGAACGTCAGTCAACGTCGACGTGCGCAGCTATATTTAAAATTAATTAATTAAAAAAAAACAATACACATACCTATAGTTTGTGTATTATTATTCGAGTAAAAATATAGGTGCTGTTATCTTCGGAACATACAATATTTTTTTACTATTTTTTACTTCTGTAGGCAATTAATTCGATATTAATTGCCTACAATCAATCCATAAAGTTACATAAACCTCCCAAACTTTGACCAAACCATTGAAATCTATGACATTCGTTGCAAAGCTGCTCAAGCAAGCAAAAAACTTGCTGCTGCAAGTTCTAAATGCTATTATTTAATTTTAATGTTTAAATTTTAATTAATTAGATTATCCCTGTTACTTATGTTGCTGTGCCCTTACAGGGTCCATAACTTTATCTTAGCTTAAGGATTTGTAGATATGATTTATTAAAAAAAAAACCCTTACTTTTTCGTGTAAATTAAAAAAAAAAATTATGTACACACTAAGCCCACTTAGATCGCACATAAGACGTTTTTGTCGACTCTGGGTTTTTTTAGCCGTCTCCTTTGCACCCTAACAAACAAGGATCTATTGGCGCGTGGCCAAAATTGGAACTAACACCGCCATCTGTATTTTTTTTTTCAATACATTTCACAAATGTTTACCAATAGCGCCCCCATGTCAACGTCATTTGTGCAAAGACCCTTGAGCTCACTGCAGGTGCACTATACCCTGTCTATTAGGTAAACCGCTTTTTGACAGATTGAACTAGTGATACCTGCCAGCTACATCATGGCACACATTTCGATAATTTACATTTTAATTTGTATGTATTATCAATTAACGATTTCTTGCTGTCGAATAAAAAACGGTGCGGTTTCTATGCCTGTGTTTATTATTATTAAATTCAAAACAATATAAATTAGCCGCTTTGTTTACTTTAATTTCAATTTTGCAAGTTTTATAGTGGCAAATCAGCGTAAAAATAAAGTGTGCCTTGGTTTGTCATATCAATTGTGTATACTGTACACAGTATACCCAATTATTTTTTTTAAAGCCTGTTTTGTCCCACTGCAGGGCAAAGGCCTTCCCTCTTTCCACTTTTCTCGGTCTACTGCGACTGTGGGCCAATCCTTTAAGAAGGAGTCCAGCTCATCCCGCCATCTCTTTCTGGGCTTGCCGCGCAGCCATTGGGGATCCACTGGGTGGTGGCTTTTGTATGGATAAGTAGTACCTGCAGGTTCCACTTGAAGCCGCTGCCGACGCGGATGGAGGGCGCGGCGCGCTTGGCCGGCGGCTCGCCGTCTGTAAGACACACATCGCATCTTCATTCTTAACCGACTTTAAACAGGAAAGAGATTATGCGTGATGATGACAACTTCCTATCACTATTATTAACATTGCAAATAGTGTTGTGCGTTTGTGAAGTAGATACCAAAACTAAAAAACTTTTTTACAAAAAAAAACCGACTTCCAAAAAAACACTAAGTACAAAGTGAAAAATTACTTTCATTTCGGAAGTCGGTGTCGTTGGTTCCGCATTTTCGTTTATTGACATCGACTTCTGAAATTAAAGTTATTTTTCACTTTGTACCTACCCTACACAAATTCACATGACACTACTTGCTATGTAAATATTAGTGACAGGAATCTAATAAAACACTGCTCATCACATGTTACAAAATATTGCTTTTCCCGATGTTGGAACCACTCACTGCTTAATTGCTTAGCAACCATATTAAAGTAATCGCATCGCAACTTGTGAAATATTTATCATTGAGTAGTTCCGATGGCCATCTGTGGTCTTCATCATCACTTCCACTTTACCAAATGATGATTTCCGAGAGCAAAATACTCGTTACTTTACAAAATACCCAAATCGCTATAGGTTTGCCTATAAAATTTGAGGGTTTTCCTCGATTTCCATGGGATCCTCTCATCAGATTCGAACTTGATGACAATGGGACCACCTCGAGAGTATACCTTTTCAAACAAAAAAAAAAAAAAAAAAATAGAACTTCAATTGACGGAGAAACTGGTGGACATACTTACATAAAAAAAAATATGCATAAAGTCGAACATATCGTCGCTAATGTAACTAACTGACGTATCTGACATGTTGGACTAAGCCAACCAACTATATTAGATACCTAATTTGATACATTTTCCGAGTCGAATCTGATATCTGATCATGTATTCCGAATAAAATAAAAACAAAGATCTGACGAAGTGACGTATTTGTTAAAACATTAATTATTAAAACAATATTAGCACGATAACACAATATAGTAATACTGTACTGTAAAATATGCTTCGAATCAGTTCCGTCACTTAGTTAGATTAGCGACGATATAACCTCCTCCCCTTTTTGGAAGTCGTTTAAAAAGTGAAAAATAAAACACAAGAAAAAAACGACTTAAAAAATCACATCAAAGTGCTGTCGGTGGCTAAAACGATACTTACTACCAAACCAAAGACAAGTTGCGTTATTATAGGTGAATGAGTAGTTGTAGCCCGCGAAATTCAATTTTTCTTACGTTTTTTGCAATTTGCAGATCAGTGTCAGGTTGTATCTTGATCCAAATATGATTCGCGACTATAATAGACATGTATTTACGGAATTATAGTCATTAGAATCATTAGTTTTCCATACGAGATTTGTTCTTAACGGTAGAAATCTAACTTAGAAAGATGTATTAATGATTCTAATTATTATAATTCTGTAATTACATACCGGTTATAGTCGCGAATCATATTTTGATCAAGATACAACCTGACACTGACCTGAAAATTGCAAAAAACGTAAGAAAAATTGAATTTCGCGGGCTACAACTACCCATAAAGCGTCAGAAACGTGATTCGCGGCCGTAACAAATATTTAATAATTACTAGCTGACCACGCAAAAGATGTTTTGCAAAAAAAAAAAATTGCCTACGACTTATTCTAAGTCAGACCTACCAAATATACACAAATTTCATAAAAATCGGTCAAGCAAGCCGTTTCGGAGGAGTTCGACAACAAACACTGTGACACGAGATTTTTATATATTAGATAATCATAAAAACCATTTACCCAGCAGTGCCGGCAGTGCAAAGTCGAGCAAAAAGCGGCACGGCCGTACCATACCATTCGGATCCTTTTCTCGAAACAGTTCAGGCCATTTTTGACCCCTTATAACTTCCTTGTGGATAAAACTAGAAGCCTGAATTTTCAGTAACCAAGCAGGCATTGTATAGACACGAACCAGTAGTTTAAGAATTATAACTGATCAAAGTTTCTTAATTTTGTCACTCACTCACTCACTGACTACCGATCATCAAAACTCTAAGGCACTTCTAGCAGACATAGAAGCTTCTTCTTGTCGGTGTCTTTAATGCACTAGTGCTAATTGAATTTTTGTAGGGTAGGTACAACTAAAAAAGTGAAAAATAAAAATAGATATTTTTTCAAAAAAAAAAAAACAACCGACTTCAAAAAAAAAAACTACGAAGTGATAAATAAGGAACTTTAATTTCGGAAGTCGGTGTCAAAAAACGAAAATGCGGAACCAACGACACCGACTTCCGAAACTAAAGTTATTTTTCACTTTGAACTGTTTTTTTTTTTAAGTCGGTTGATTTTTTGTAATATACCTAGTTTTTATTTTTCACTTTTTAGTTAAGCATGTTAAGTAACGGATTAGGAATTTCTTACAAAATCCTTTGGACCATGTAAGAAACTGTGGTGCTGGTCACTCGGTACGGTACGGCTCATAGAAATATAAATATATCTATGGTACGGCTACTAGCAGACAAGACTCAGGAGGTGTCTCCTGCCCAAGATATCCTTACTTAATGTCATCATTCATGATTTTATTTTTATACGTGAAACCTTTCATAAATCATGGCAATGTAACTCTTATCACTAGAATGACTGCCGAGACTTGATGTGTGAATTTCACTAAGTTAACATTTATTTACCAAAAAACTTGGCCTAATTAACATCAGGGTTTTTCCAATAAAATATGGCATATGGCTATTATAATATAAATGTGTAAGACTCTGTCCTTCATGCTAGGCTAGGAAGCTCGAATCCTTTATCCTGAAGGACAGTGTACTTTAGAGGGGATTGGCAGGTTTCACAAAATATCTATTCTGATTAGAATGCTAACATGTTTATTGAAAGCGGTGATGGTCCATCGTGGGGAGTGTTTGTGTGACCACTCGCACTCGCATTCCCGACAGGTACCTACCAAGGAGCTCCTGTGCCGACTCGTGTGGAGATAATATTCACAAAATGTAGTAAACTGAACGGTTACCTGCGTCCTCCGGGCACACCATCACGACCGGCTCATACATCAACTGACACAAACACTGCCCGACTCCCGGTTACTACTCAACAAGCAAGCACTCGCGAGCTGCGCAACGTGCCGCGCGCTCAGCGCTCACCGACATATTGAACTTCACTCAACATTTCACGAGTACCCACAGTTTGTTATAGTGCGTTTCAACAAATAGTTCCTATGCCGTTATGTTGGCAACAATGTACTTATACCACATCTTATTCTTCACGACTCCTGTTTTGGGCATGATTCTAACACGGACACCTTATAAATCTTAAAAAAAACCGCAGAATCGTCTTCACATATCTACTATCTTGACATAAAGCACATATATTCCTAGCGGTGACAGGGGAGCCAACATTATAACATAGGAACTATTTGTTGAAACGCACTCTACACTATGTCGTCGCACTCGTAGCCTCCTAGTATATCTAACTGGCGGGATCGGGAGTTGTGATTGCGCGGGATGACGTCCATTTCATTTCTGGAACTACCAGTCCGATTTGAAAAAAATCTTTTCGCATTTGATAGCCCAATGCTTGAGGAAGGCTATCACGCTACGGCCCTTAGGAGCCGAGCAAAAAGAAAAAAACCGGCCAAGAGCGTGTCGGGCCACGCTCAGTGTAGGGTTCCGTAGTATCCCGTCCGTCACAATAAGTGTTCCCACGCACAATTCGATAATACCCGACCCAATGTAATAAGTACCTACAGCGCCATCTCTCGGGGAATTGGGTTACTAATTAGTAAGTGCATAGACGTGCCAGAAGTTTTCGGTGGTAATTTTGGATTGCGAGAACCAATTTTAATCATTCTTTTTTTGTTTGAAAAAAGATACGTTCAGGATAATAAAATATGTAAACGAAGTTAAAAAAAAATGCTTGCATATACGATTATACTACAAACTTAGTCCAGAAATGATTTTGTACAACTTTTGTCTTTTTTGTACAAAAACTGTTGTTTCTATCAAGTTCAAAATAATTTTCCTAGAAAGTCCTTATAAAGTTCTACTTTTCAGATTTTTTTCATATTTTCTAAACTTATGGTTCAAAAGTTAGAGGGGGGGGGACACATTGTTTTTTACTTTTGGAGCGATTATTTCCGAAATTATTGACATTATCAAAAAATGATTTTCGTAAACTCATATTCATTTTTAAATACCTTTCCAACAATATATCACACGTTAGGGTTGAAATTAAAAAAAAATCACTTCCCACTTTACATATAGGGGGGCTACCCTAATAAAACATTTTTTTCCAATTTTTATTTTACCACTTTGTCGGCGTGATTGATATACTTATTGGTACCAAATTTCAGCTTTCTAGTGCTAACGGTCACAGAGATTAAGCGAGGACGGACAGACGGACGGACGGACAGACAGACATGGCGAAACTATAAGGGTTCCTAGTTGACTACGGAACCCTAAAAAGCTAAGCGAAAACTACGTTAGAGCGCGGGCGGGCCAAGGTTTTAGTAATCGTGTACCTTACGTGTTCCACGCGAATGAAGTCGCGGGCAGAAGCTGGTCAGTTATATTACTTACTACACTTTGACTAAAATGTGTTTCGTATTTGGAGTGAGGCGGCCGCCTCCGCAAGTGTCGAGGCAACAGCACACACGTCTACTTTGTCACACAAGGCGGCTCTCACATCTGACAACGCTACGTCACAGTACTCACAGTCACAGCATTCAGTCCGCCACACTGTGAACTGTTCGTAACAGACATTCTAACATTACAATACTATCTTTGTTTCTCTGGTGACAAGTTCAAGTGTCTATCTGTGTTCGGCTTCCAGTCTAACCGGATGCAGATGAATGCCAGCACTGTACTTGCAGCAACTGCCTATCTGACCTTCACAATCTTGTTACTGGGCAAATGTTGGAAGCCTTTGCCTATTTAAGTCAGTGTTAGGTTAGGCCGCACACGATCATACCAAAATCACCGACTGAAGATCACTTTATTTTTGTCCCTTGTTGAAATCTGAAAGTGGACTCCTGACAACAATGCTCCTATCAGAAACTTTTCAAATGTATTTTCGGTGTTCTCTCACCACGCCGCACCTACTCGGCTATCCACTGCGCGCCCTGCATAAATGTTTGCTCAGAAACCCTCTGGGCTCCCCGACCATTTATATTATTGAAAGGACATCATTCAAGTGTCGAACCTTTTATACCCAAAAATTAAAGTTCCAGCCAGAAAAACAAAAGTACTTTGCTTATGGGAAATAACATCTTGAGCAGTTTTTACTATTACAGCGAAAGTCTACAGGTTACCTTCTACTTCTAGCTGCTATTTGAGATTAGAAATGACAAAAATATTTTTTCACTTCTCTTGTTCTAAAAGTTCGTCTTTACGTTGTACGTAGGCGACCTAGTCGCTTTTTATGTTCTAGTACCTACATAGATTGTACAACTAGTGCATAAAAGAAGCCATTTTACCCCGAGACATTTATATCCACCGGATTTGCAGGCGAGGATGGATAGTTAAGTCGAGGGGTAAAATGGCTCATTTATGCCCGAGTCATACACTCTGCTTTTCACCTCGATGGCGAGAAAATGAAACAGGCATAAAGTATAACAGTATTGTCACTGTTCAAAACTCTTGCAAAATTGAAGAAGAGAATAGCTAATTCCTGCCACGAAACTTTGAAGTTTTTTTTTAATTTTCAACTTGTGTCATTCGACTTGGGTACTGCATAAAAGCCTTTCTTTGCGTTTTTAAATAATAAATGACAACTATTTTATCTGGTTTTATTAAATTAACGATAGAAAACACGGAAGTGATATAAATAAAAGCAAATGAAATAAAATAAAGACTTTAATCTGCGATGTTTTATTGTGCGTGTAGGCTGTAGCTGTTGTGCCTGATTATCCTAGAATTAGAAAAAAAAAATTGCATACAGAAACTATGCGTTTTTTTTTCTAATTCTAGAAACTGCATACAGAATGTACTTAGGCGCTTTCGCCTAAGTACATTCGTAGTAGTAGTAGTGAAGAAGTGTTACATGCTGCGTGCAGTGATGGAGGTGGCAGGCGGTACTCACATAAGCTCTCAAAGTGCGGCCTCTTGACCGGCCCCGCGCCGGCGCGCCGCGGCACGCGCTCCACGCGGTCCGTGCTGGAGCTGATGTCGCCGTTCGACGTCTGCGGACACGCCACGTACACGTCACACTCGTCAACAACTGCGCTTACACGGCCAACTTAACTGAATACATAGCACACCATCAAGCTATTAAGTGCCCATGTACAGACGCCAGCACATTAAGCTACTACAATCTGTCAGATTTCTTTAATAGATTTTCAACTTTATCGCTACAGTATACGGTTCAAGGTTGATTGGGAAAATTTGACAGTGACGGGTAGCTAGATGGTATTGGCGTCTGTACAAACAACTTCATTATGGTCTGTTCCTGAAGGATCTGATGCTAATGAAAGCAATGGATCAGAAAGCGAACTATGGACACCATAGAAATATATCTATGATGGACACAGTATATAAATGTCGCAGCCAACTGGTTAAATTAGACGTTCAGTTAACTGCCTAGCCTTTTAACTAAACGGCGCCGTTCAACTAGCGGCCTAAATGATATTCCGCCATTCAATAAACATACCTACATGTTGTGTTTTTTGATTAGTAGAAACACCCTTATTTTGAGACGTAAAAATATTTGCGCCTCGACTGAGACGCTTTGTTGTTGTTTTTTTTTTTAATCTTTATTTGTTAAATAGGGTTTGATCACATAGTGAACATTGGCCCTCATAGAAACTTTTGTTACATGCAAAACTTAACACCTAGGTACGCTTAATTCCTAAATTAACTAATTTATATAGTACTCACCCCTGTGGGGGTGAAAAGCAGGGATACAGTTTATATGAAAAATCTTATTCATTTGGTTAATAAACTTGAAACTTGGCACGAATACTTATCTAAGTAAATTATGAAGTTTAGCATTTTTTGTTTTTCTAAACTACCCCCGTAAAGGGGGATTAGGGCTGTCAAAATTTATATGGAAGATCTCTAAACTCAGTATAGCTGCAGAATACTTAATAATACTGGTATAGGCGAACTCGAGGCGCGTAGGTATGACTCGCGTTCCGAGTCCGACCGTTTGTATGAAGATAGAATACTGTATTTATAATATTACGAGTACCGCACTATGGATGCCAGTTTGTAGTGCCACTTACAAAGCAAGTGCCTGCTTTCATTTGATTAATCGAATGATTAAACCTAAAATATTTTAATTTATTATAAATCACCCATAAAGTTGGTTTTAATTTCACAAATGAGATTAATTAACCTACCTCAAATTTCGTTGATGATTTTACAATTACCATTTCATAATAAACAAACAATAATTGTTTAAAACATGGTGAGAAAGTAGAAACCTTCTGAATACAGATGTGTTCCTAACTCCCTTTAGTGGGTGATTACGTAAGCATTTCACTGCAACAGGGTTTGTTCACACTTTTATCAGACACTTTTGGAACAAACTATAATTAAATTGCTTCACTATCTCTGGCAACTGTTGCCCACATCATTGGCTGTGTAAGTGCAGCTTCAACATTCTACGAGTCGGATCCTCGCTTTAAATGATTTAGTAATATCATCCAAGAGGACACATACACACAATACGACGTCGCGCTCGCTCGGGACGTTGTCGCAGACATGTTTAGATTTTTATTGATGTCTCTACAACTTATTGTGGGTGTGAACGGTAAACGAAAATATTAGATAGTTCAATCAATAAAATAGTTACCTAAACATGTCTGTAACAACGGTGTGTATGTGCTGCAGCCCTTAGGACTACATTAGATATATTATAGCCCTCTACTGATGCCACTCACCCATGTGCTGGATGTATCTGAAACATATAAACATACACAATTACTTATTTCTATCACACATACATGACATACATACGATGTACAGCCACACTGACAAACATTAAGGTGAATGCGCAGTTGTAGACCGCGAAATACAAATTTTATTACGTTTTTTGCAATTTGCAAGTCAGTATCAGGTGGTATCTTGATCAAAATATGATTCGCGACTATAATAGATATGTCTTTACAGGATTAGAGTAATTAGAATAGAATCATTAATAAATATCTTTAATGGTGGCCATCGGCATGATGCTGCAGGCTTGATCTAATCTGCAGTTCGTCCATATGCACCACACGCAATCAGCTGAAACTGTCCAATTCGCAGCAACGTTCAGTTGAAGCCATGCAGTAATACAATAAGTCCATGGTTTTAGCCGTTTTGGGCATTTTACTCGTGTGAAAAAAACAAACAATCGAGCAGAGTAGTGCAAACAGTGGTTAATGAAAGAAATCAGTTTACTCATACAAATTTATTAAATAAAAAGTTAAATTAAAAATTTAAAAAACCCCCGACTCAAACAAAAACCTCTAAAAACCTAAAATAATAACATATATTTAGGCTTATTTTACCCTTTAAGCTTTGGCTTTAAGTTTAATATAAGTTGCAGGAAATATTTTGATCCAAGCGTCCTCACGTCGTCGGGGGACGGCTAATGAAACAGTAGACAGGCCTGATGGTCTAGTGGTTAGTGACCCTGACTGCTATGCCGGGGGTCGTGGGTTCGATTCCCACCCAGGACAAATGTTTGTGTGATAAGCACGATCATTTGTTCTGTGTCTGGGTGTAATTTATTTATAATATGTATGTATTTAGAAATATATAAGTATGTTTATCAGTTGTCTAGTACCCATAACACAAGCTCTGCTTAGCTTGGGACTAGATGGCGTTGTGTGATAGTTGTGGAATATTATTATTATTTCGTTTATTTATTTATGTACTTACATATTAATTTACATTTTTAAATATTTCTTAAAATATAAAAAATACGTATAAAAAACATTTAAAAATATAAAAAATAGTATTCCGCCGGTGTCGGGAGCAGGGTCCAAGCTACCGGTGGTTAGGGCTCCAGAGACAGGAACCTCCTCACAATACGAGCCGTATCAAGGAGTACTGCCTTCTGAATCAGGCCCTTGATCCAACCGCCTAACGAGAGCCTCGACAGATGTTGATCGAGGCTTTGGGCCATAAGCCCATTGGCCGATACGACAATCGGCACAATGATAGCCGAGCTCACATTCCACATGTCAACAACCTCGCGTGCTAAGTCAAGATATTTAATTTGTTTCTCTTGCTCAGCTTTCACGAGGTTCCCGTCATGTGGAATGGTAACATCGACAATCATTGTGCGGCGCGCTAATCGATCTATCACCACTATATCAGGCTTATTGGCGACAATAGTCCTGTCAGTAATGATAGACCGATCCCAGTACAGCGTGGCATGGTCATTTTCAAGAACTGGGTCGGGCACATACTTGTAATACGGTACCTCAGAATCCACAAGTTTATATTTCAAAGCAAGTTGCTGGTGAATAATCCTGGCTACTTGGTTATGCCTGTGCAAGTATTATTATTATTATTAATGAAAACGCCAAACAGAATAGAATAGAATACTCTTTATTATGTACACCATATAAATTACAGACATAAATATAGAAAACTTTACAAACAGATGAGGCTTAAGGACGCTATAACATTTTTCCACGAATAATAATGCTTTTCAGGTACCATTTTAATGAACTTGGAGCACAGAATACTTAAGGTGAATGCGTAGTGGTAGCCCGCGAAATTCAAGTTTTCTTACTTTTTTTGCAATTTGCAGGTCAGTGTCAGGTTGTATCTTGATAAAAATTTGATTCGCGACTATAATAGACATGTATTTACAGAATTATAGTCATTAGAATCATTAATATATCTCTTTAAGTTAGATTTCTACCATAAACACTTTTCCATACGAGATTTGTTCTTAACGGTAGAAATCTAACTCAAAAAGATGTATTAATGATTCTGATGATTATAATTTTGTAAATACGTACCTGTTATAGTCGCGAATCAAATTTTGATCAAGATAAAACCTGACACTGACCTAAAAATTGCAAAAAACGTAAGAAAATTTGAATTTCGCGGGCTACCACTGCGCATTCACCTTAAAGTACTACGTACAGAAAGGACACTCCCTTCCCCGCACTAACATCAGTTACCGCACCTCACCCCGCACTTCGGCGTATTCGTCGCAAGAGTCGAGCGCTCGCAACAAACACAAGTACCTCACGCACACATTCATACGTATACAAACGTCATTTTTACCCGACTGCGCGACGCAAAGGAGTGGTAATGTGTTTATCAGCCTATGTATGTATGTATGTATGTTTGTATGTTCCTTTGAAACACTATACAGACCAAACGCCTGGGCCGATTTTTATGATTCACACGTCAATCGATTCCTCTTAGTCCGGCGAGTGTCACTAAAGACATGACGTAAATGAAAATTCAATATGGCGACTACTAGACGCCATATTGTGAAAATGAAAAAAATGAAAGTCAAGAAACTATGTCAAGTGGGGTATCGTTGGATAGGTCTTTCAAAAATATCAGTAGTTTGGGAAGATCGTTTTTTGATTAAGTAAACCGTTCGTGACTTATCAAGCTTTAAAGTACCAATTTTCATTAGAATCAAGTGTATCCCCCCTCTACCAACTAAACGCGGCAGTAGTACCTATATATTACGAAGTTTAAAGGGAAACTATCACACTTAAGTGGAATTTACAACTCATAACTAAAAAGAATAACATAAAAAAATTAAATTCAAAAAATCAAAAAACCCGACTGCGGTAAAAAACTTAAGTTAAAAAAAACTGAAAAGCTAAAAACAAGCCCATTTTAAATTAAATAAAAGTTGGAAGCAGGCGGGACCCATACCATTTTTCTATTTTCAAACTCAAATGGGTCACGCCTGCTTCCAACTTTTATTTAATTTAAAATGGGCTTGTTTTTAGCTTTTCAGTTTTTTTTAACTTAAGTTTTTTACCGCAGTCGGGTTTTTTGATTTTTTGAATTTAATTTTTTTATTTTTTTAATGTACTAGTAGTAGGTAATTATTTTGCGAGCGTTGTATGGAGTGTCCGGGGTGTGCTAGGAGTCACAACTGCAAGGATATCTTGGTTTCAAATTAAAGATAATTTATTCATCTCCAGAATGGCTCCATAACAACTAAATAGCCCCATACAAAATTTTCACACAAATATGTTTTTACCATCACACTAATTGCAAAAAATGAAATAAAAAGGGGTCTGAATATGAACCCGTATAGCTAAATCTACTGCATATTTTAACATAAAAATAATACGATATTGTTGCTTATTTAGTCCTCTATACGACAAGCTAAATATTTTGTAAATAAATAAATAACTTTTTCATTTATGAAAAAAATAAGAAACGTTCTCAAATTTTTCCATACATTTTCGACCCGCGGACACTTGCGGTCGGTCATTCCGCGCTCAGATGCGCTCGTGGAAGCACGCGGACGCTTGGATCAAAATTTAAAGGGCCAATATAATTATATTATTATTTTAGTTTTTAGAGGTTTTTGTTTGAGTCGGGGGTTTTTTAAATTTTTAATTTAACTTTTATTTCTTGCTTATTGCGTATTTTTTTACCACAGTGAAGCGAAGCTAGTTAGGTACTCGTGGTCGTTGGCGTTCATTCCATACTAACGTATTCCTCTGTGAATTCGCCATTTGTGGTAGTGGCCATCTTGGATTTGAAATTTGTAATAGTGTATAGTATTCTACTAGTCAAGCCCTTTCATTTGATACCCATATTGAGGGAATTATGAAAAAAATAATATAATTCGCCATTTTCTGGTGGAAGCCATTTTGGTTTTGAAATTTATCATAGTGTTTAGTATTCTACTTGTCAAACCCTTTCATTTGATACCAATATTGAGGGAGTTGTGAAAAAATATGTAATCCGCCATTTTGTGGCGGCGGCCATCTTGGACCGATTTTTTCCAAACGTAGCTAAGAACACTCACGACTAATTCACCTTTCAAACAAAAAAAAAACAAAATCAAAATCGGTTCATCCGTTCGGGAGCTACGATGCAACAGACAGACACACACACACACACTCACACAAACATGTCAAACTTATAACTGGGGTTAAAAAGAATTGAGGATTACGCCAAAATATTATCGTCATTATTTACGATGAATGAAGAAACTTACATGAAACTTCTACCGTTTCTCCGACCGCCATACACGCTCCAATCGGCATGATTAAGCCAAAAGAATTGAAATTGAATTGTGCCATCAAATATAACTGTCATGCCAATCCATGCCCACACACTGTCAGTTCTAACTGATCCAATCGGCAGCGTCATGCCGATTGGACTATAGGAAGCATGGAGTATGGTTGGCATAGGTTACATTTGTTCCTTAGGACTTTTTACTTTTCCATAAGAGATTTGTTCTTATGGAGCAAATCTAACTTAGAAAGATGTATTAATGATTCTAATTCTGTAAATACATACCGGTTATAGTCGCAAATCATATTTTGATCAAGATACAACCTGACACTGGCCTGAAAATTGCAAAAACGTAAGAAAAATTGAATTTCGCAGGCTACAACTGCGCATTCCCCTTAACCAACCTTCCTAATATTACAAACACAAAACAGCTTTAAAAATATTCTGTAGAAGCATAAAACACATTTTTAAGAAACATTATAATCGCCCTGGCTATTTCCAACTGTGTTGGTGTTGCCTTCCAGTCTAACCGGACGTAGCTATCAGAAGGCCAATTCTCGTAATTTAAAACTTTCATAATCTAGTTGCAGTCTCATCTCAGTGACAAACAAATGTCAAGAAGTATTTTTTGACAGGTTGAAACTGAGATCAGACTGTGAACATTCTTAAAATTACGAGAATTGCCCCTCAGATCTCCACAACCCAGTACCTGGGTAACACAACAATACCTATTGGTAAGACTTGTCAGACTTTTGGACTTCTGAATACCCATAATGACTGTCAGAGATCTATGAATAACAGCTGGGACCACTGCTTAATGTCCTATAGAGGCATGGAGGGGTCAGGATATATAATATATAGGTAATAGGTAATACGGGCTGGTATCCGCAAATCCACGTCAATGCGCGTATTTTGCGTACGGATATATAATGTATGGTCACCCATCCACAAACTGATGGCACAAGAGTAGCTGAACCTGTGTGGCCGTTATCATTCAACTACAAGCCCCTCTTTCTTAAGAAACATTCATATTGACAAAACAATTACATGCTTGATTAACTGAATTTGCTAATGCTGTCGACGTGGCTGCATTCTGGTCAACAATCATATAATTTGGGATTATCAATATCAATAATCTGTCAGCAGTTACTATGTGTTGGATGGTTGTGTGATGGCAAGGAGGCATGCTGACTGGCGTCTTGTATGTTTGAGCGGAATTAAATATTAGAATACCATGATCCTTCCTCGCAGCTACAGAGTAGGGGCCTACTCGTTTTCTAGTTGCCTTCTAAGTGAACAAAACAGAAGAAAGCACAGTTCTGCATAGCTATTCACAAACACTCGATTCGCTTCCATATCGTATCGAACATCAATCAATTTTATCGTAGGAGTCTTCATAACGCTGTTCATAAGTCCAAAACCCGAAAATTTTGTCAGTTTAAATCAAATAGACGCCCGCTATTCTTTCAACAGCTATTTGCTGTCGGGGGCAAGTCAAATCAGGTTATCGAAATGTGTCGTTTTCGATACGATAGCCTGTCGTAAGGTTGTGAATAGCTATGCAGAACAAGAATGCGGAAACATTATATAAATAGTTTGCATTTGCAGACATTAACAAATTATTAGGTTATTATGAAAAATATTTTGTTTGTCAATCGCGCTGCCCATATACAACTTTATAATTATGAATATGAAAAAACTCACCGTTTTTGGTGAAATCTGTGAAGTTATGATCCATTTCTTTACAATAACATAACTAAATACGCGGCTGTAAATATTGACCGAGAAGTTCCTACTCACAGACTACGAAGAAAAGTCCCTACTGAACACTGTTCACAACACAGGCTAAGAGAAGTACACTTGTTCACAAATACTCTCTAAAGCAGCTACAAATGGCAGCGGGGCAGCGCTTCATGTGATTTTTTTTGAGACACGCCGAAAAAAAAGAACAATAACAATCGATTTTTTACAATATTATTTTAGTTTGATGATTGACGTTGACAGAGACAGACTGACAGACAACTTCAGACAACGACAAGCCAAAGAGTATAATAATAATACGGGAGAGACAAGCCAACTATAGGGTGCGTTCCGAGTTAGGAATGTAATCGATAAAATCGATTTGAGCGTGCCATTACAGCTAATTCGGAAAGCGGCCTTACACAGCGCTCACATCATGTTGTATATGTTCCGATTAAGATAATACGATTTAAAAAAGAAATGAGAAAAAGAGAAAAGTATCGTAAAATATGTCAAAGGCGAAACAGAAACTTTCAGTCATCTCCTGAAGCTAAAGTTGTAATGAACATTACTTAGGGTGCATTCCGAGTTAGGACTGTAATCGATATGATTGATTTGAGCGTACCGAATTAGGTCAAATCGATTATATCGATTACATTCCTAACTCGGAACGCAGCATTACTCTATGGATTTGAACTTTTTTCGACACGTTTTGATATTGCATTGTCATGATAATCAATATTTTTTGTCTCAATTTCATGGAGCTGCAGCTAAAATTATAATAAAATCTCAAAGTATTTCATAGAAACGGAAACTTTAGCTACATTTAAAATTTAGAAATTAATAATTAAAGACTATGTGCGTTTTGTTTGCACTGAATCATTTTTACCACTTTTTTACAAAAACGAGTGCCTGAAAAAATCATATTTAACTATAAGGCAGGCCGCATACGTCCGGTTTCCTGATTCGGAATTCAGTTTCGGAATTCAGATTCGGAAACCCGAATGCAAGCATTTCATACAAATTGTTCTCTCCAGCGCACACGTTCTTAAATTTTCCGTTCTGAAACCCTGACGGAAAATTTAAGTACGTGTGCGCTGGAGAGAACATTTTGTATGAAATGCGTGCATTCGGGGTCTCCGAATCTGAATTCCGAAACTGAATTCCGAATCAGGAAACCGGACGTATGAGCCCAGCCTAATCGAGAAGCTTAATAAATAAGCCTTCTAATAAAGTACATCAAATAAAGATCTGAATATTGTACCACTTTTGACATTTCCTTTCGAGATTTGGTGAGAACTACTCAAATACGTACCATGTGAGTGATTTTTGAGCGATCGATCGCTTACCTAAGCGGACGTGCTTTTTGTTTTGCTTATAATGTGTTATAATTAAATAATTACAACTAAATTGTTATTGGAATTACATATGCAGTGTAAGCATTAAAATTAAAGTGTGTCGCGATTTGATACAAACACTGACCTACGTTTGCATTGCATGCAATGAACTAAATCCTATAGACTACTGTTACTGTGATGGATATGGCTAGCTCAGGATCTAGCCCATTTGTCCGTAGCCAATTGCTGCAGCGAAGTCCTCCGCCGTCACCAAATGAACAAGACAAGCCCATAGCCCCAACTCCACCAGCTCCCGCGGAACATGTGTTACCCGCTGAAGTTATACCCACATCGGAAATTCAGAAATGGATGAGCACGATAGACTCCATCTTGAGCGAGGTATGCAGTATAGTAGCGGACGGCAAAATGAACGCTGACCAGAAGATCCGTGTGACCAATTTATGTCGCAAAGTGACTAGTGGAACATCTCAGATGGCTGTCCTGTATCAGTCCTTAACTCATAAAACTTCTCAGGCGTACACCACTATTGAGCACCTAAAAGAGAAGCAGGGCGTTGCGAATTCACTTCGGCAATTCAAAGAAGTCGTAGAAAGTAAAATGAAGCCCGCAGAAACAACTTCCTTCGCGGATATGGTCAAGAAGGGCACCGATAACTACATCCGCCCTGCAAATTTAAGCTCCATTGCTATTTACCATAGCGATAAAACTAAAACCAGCGACGACACGAAGTCTCTCGTCCAGGAAATCATCTCTCCCGAGGAACTGAAACTTCATGTCCGTAGCGTTCGTAAAGTGAGAAACGGAGGGGTCATCATCAGCACGGACAAGAGAGAAGACATTGAAAAATTGCGGAAGTCGGAGAAACTAGTTTCATCAGGCCTTACCATTGAAGAACCAACAAAGCGCCGTCCAAGGGTTGCAGTTATTGGTGTCCCCGCAGCCCTAACTGAACAGGAAGTATTTGAGCGTATTTTCGAGCAAAACCTCTCTGAGAAGCTGCCGAACGCAACCCGTGAGTCCCTCTTAGCTACAATGAAATTAAGCCATAAATCAGGTAAGAAAAATCTGAGCACCTGTAATTATATTCTAGAGTTACCAGCTGATATCAGGAGAATCCTTATTGACCAAGGGCGAATTTTCATCAATTGGTCGTCCTGCCCCGTGAGAGATTTCACGATAGTCACCAGGTGCTTCAATTGTCAGCAATTTGGACATGCAGCCAAATATTGCCGAGAAACTAGCTCAACTTGTAACCACTGCGGAGAGACTGGTCATTCTTTTAAGGACTGCAGCAATAAAAACGCTCCCCACAAATGTGCGACCTGCAATCGCTTCAAGCGCAAAAGTGACCACAAAACTGGTGATGTGAGTTGCCCGGCACGCAAGTTTGCAGAGGAAAACTATATAAATTCTATAGATTATGAAGGCGCCTAAGAGCGCTACATATTTCAAATCTTTTTAAGCACGCTAACAGTAGTTTAATTGTATATTTATATCTTAAATAATATATATAATTATGATAGATAATTTGCTTTATGATCTAGACAGTTTTTCTGTGTCTGAAACTAAAATATGTAATGTTGCAGACTGTAAACATTTTATTCCTGCTATAGATAAAACATTAACTGTGCTCACCCAAAACATTCGCAGCATAAACAGAAACATGAACGGTTTTGAAGTGTTGTTACAAAATCTTGGCATAAGCTGTGATATAATTGTCCTGACAGAATGCTGGTTGTCCAACCAGACACTCAATTTACCATCCCTGGATGGTTATTCTTCCCACAAAACCAATCGACACATCAATCAAAATGATGGTTTAGTAGTTTATATCAAGAAAAATCTGAAAGCAACAGTAGAGGAACCGATAGTTCAGGATAGTAATTGCTTGATCATTGAAATTAGCCCCGATATAGTGGTAATGGCTATTTACAGACCTCCTTCTCAAGATATTGACCGATTTTTAGATTCTCTTGACACACTTCTAAACAAGTTGTGCAATTTCAAAAACATTATTCTAATAGGCGACATAAATATTAACATTGTTTCCGGGAAAATTGATAATCATGCCCATAATTACCTAAACATCTGCTCATATCACGGACTATTGCCAGCTTATCATCATCCCACGCATCAAAGTGGGTCATGCTTAGATCATATTATTTTGAAGACAAAAAAACTAACAAAAACATTCATTACTAATTCTTCGCTAACTGATCATAATGCAATTTTACTAACATTACAAATACCATTACCCAGGAAAAAATGCATGCGTAGCTATACCAAAGTCAATATGGCAAAACTTGAAACTGACATACGCAGCATAAATTTTGACCCAGTTTACAGCTCATGCGACGCAAACACTTCCCTAAACTACTTTATAGGCTCATTGCAACATGCAATCTTTAAAAACACCTTCACTACACAAATGCCTAGGAAATATAGTAATGTCAAACCCTGGATTACACCAGGTCTCGTCCGTTGTATAAGACATAGAGACAAATTGCATTTAAAATCTAAACTCGCACCTGACAACGAGGTACTTAGCATAACGTACAAAAGATATAGGAACTACTGTAATAACCTTCTGAAGAAAATAAAAATCCAACATGATAAACATGAGCTTCAATCAGCAGGAAAAAATAGTAAACTAGTCTGGAAATATATAAGAACAAATACATTTACCGCCAAAAACTCCGAACCTGCGCTTGATTTACTCTCAACAGATATTAGCCCATATATAGCAGCAGATAAAGTAAATAATTTTTTTGTTAATGTGGGTAAAAATTTGGCTGAAAAAACACCTGGCATTAGAACTCTCCCTTGCCAACCCCAGATTATTGGAACTGTAAATCCAGTTAAGTCTTTTGTATTATTAGATACCGATGTCGACGAAGTTTTGGGAATAATTTCCGGGTTAAAAGATGACTGTGCAGTCGGGTGGGATGATATACCAAATAGAATCCTTAAGAAATTTAAAGACATCCTTGCTCAACCTTTAACACATATCTTTCAGCTATGTCTGTCTAAGGGAGTTTTTCCTAGCCTACTTAAAAAAGCATTGGTCACCCCTGTATTTAAATCTGGAGAAAAGTCCTGCGTTAATAATTATAGACCCATTTCAGTCTTAACAGGCCTCTCGAAAATTCTGGAAAGAATTATAAATAATAGGCTAATAAAATATCTTGAGGACAACAAATTACTTTCAGATAGTCAATTTGGTTTTAGACCAAAAAGATCAACCTGCCAAGCAGTACACAAATTGACAAATTATATTACTACAAATCTGGATAATGGCTTACATTGCATGGGAATTTTCCTGGATCTCGCCAAGGCTTTCGACACTATTTCTTGCTCTAAACTATTGCACAAGCTTGAAACACTTGGGATAAGAGGCACACAACTCCTACTTTTTTCTGATTACCTTAGAAATCGTCATCAGTGTGTAAAACTCGGTCAATATAAAAGTTCAGAACTTAAAAACAGCGGCTACGGCATTCCACAAGGAAGTATTTTGGGACCAACGTTGTTTTTAATTTACATAAATGAACTGTGCAACCTGAAATTAGCAGACGGTATCATAATGTCATATGCAGATGACACAGCCCTATTGTTCTCGGCTAAATCACGAGAGGAGGTCTATAAATATGCTCAGAATGGCTTTAACATTGTGTCAAATTGGCTTCGTATGAATCTACTAACATTAAATGCAGATAAAACCATGTATATTCTATTTAGAATGAGAAACACTAATATACCACTTACTAACCTTACCATTTATGCTCATAACTGTACGACAGACGCTGACGCTGCTTGTTCGTGTCCTACTCTAGTTAAAGCTGATCACATGAAATATTTAGGTGTCACAATTGACACAAATTTAAATTTCCGTACACACATTGATTTGCAATGTACTAGAGTACGTAAACTCATATATATTTTTAAGAACTTACGCCACATTGCTGATTTTAAATTAATTAAACAGGTATATTTAGCTTTGTGCCAATCTGTACTTACATACTGCATAACTTCATGGGGCGGTGCTGCAAAGTCTATTTTACTCCCTCTAGAACGTGCTCAAAGAGCAATTCTAAAGGTAGCCACCTTTAGGCCTTTCAGATTTCCTACACACCAGCTTTACATTGCATGTGAGGTGCTAACAGTACGCCAATTATTTATACTGCACATCATATTACAGCAGCACGTTGAACTCGCTTACAAGCCAGTACCTTCTGACAAGCGAAGGAAGGACTTGGTCTGCATAAAGTCTCAAACTAGACATGCCTTTGTAAAACGATTCTATGTCTATTTAGGACCCGATTTATATAATAAGCTCAATAGAATACTTAATATTTATAGTGCCAGTTACAAACATTGTAGTCTGAAGATACGCGAATATTTGGGTACACTTGATTACACAGACACAGAAAGACTGCTAGAAGTACTTCAATAATGATGTAGTTATTAAATTGGTATTTTATTTTTATTGTATTTAGTACCTACTATAAATAGGATAGTATTATTTAAAAAAAAATTAACTAACCATGGACAAATTATCAGCTAATCGCTTAGTTTGGGGATGGCCTGAAACACAGGTTTTTATTAACCTAGCTCAGGCAGGTCGCCACAAGTTATTATGTCAGTACCAGCGCACTTTTCATAGGTAATTAAAAAACATGTAAATTAAACTAGCTTTTATATAAGTATTTAAGACCATCTGTTAAGAACTTGGTACCACTAAGTATTTTTAAGTTTATAAATGTATTACTTTGTAAAAGGACCAAAAAAAAAAAAAAAAAAAAAAAAAAAAAAAAAAAAAAAAAAAAAAAAAAATTAATTGTCTGACCCGAACGCAAATGTATAAGTCAGGGGTATTGCACGATCTTCTACGAGGCGGCTTGTGCACTGGCCATCTCCTGTTCGGCTTATTCCCAACGGCTCCAAAATTTTATTCCCAACGGCTGTAAAAATAAACCCAAATTTATTATCCTATCCTATCCTACTTCCTACTAATATTATAAATGCGAAAGTTTGTGAGGATGGATGTATGTTTGTTACTCTTTCACGAAAAAACTACTGAACGGATTTGGATGAAACTTTACAGTAATATAGGTTATTCATCAGAATAACACATAGGCTACAATTTATAATGATTTTATGTAGTTTTGGTCATAATATAACGATACGTGTCAATTAAGTCGGAAAAAAATCTTCCATCTGAGAGCTATCTTGGCGTGCGCTGCCTAAACCAATGGAGTTACATAAAGATGATGTACCGCAGGATTGTTTGTCTTAAGTAGATCTAAATAAAAGTCCGCGACAGCATATATCTACCTTTTATGTGCAAGCCAGTACAACCAAAATTGTGAACCATAAATCTAATTAAATTTGGTACTATTTTACAATGCACATTTAGTATATAACTAGATTTTGCCCGCGGCTTCGCTCGCGTAGAATTTGGTCTGCCACATTAAGGTACGTGACATTTTTTTTTAAAATACTGATATTTTTTTAATGTACCTTCACATCGTACATCCCAGATTTCTAACTTCAAAGTTAGTTTCCATACAATCTTTGAACTCCTATACCTAATATTTAGAGCGTATCTCTTGAGGGTGGAATTATCTAAATTCCTTTCTAAGTGCTCATTATTTTAAGGCGAATGCGTAGTTGTAGCCCGCGAAATTCAATTTTTCTTACGTTTTTTGCAATTTTCAGGTCAGTGTCAGGTTGTATCTTGATGAAAATTTGATTCGCGACTATAACAGGTACGTATTCACAGAATTATAATCATCAGAATCATTAATACATCTGTTTAAGTTAGATTTCTACCACCAACACTTTTCCATACGAGATTTGTTCTTAACGGTAGAAATCTAACTTAGAAAGATGTATTAATGATTCTAATTATTATAATTCTGTAAATACGTACCTGTTATTGTCGCGAATCATATTTTGATCAAGATACAACCTGACACTGACCTGAAAATTGCAAAAAACGTAAGAAAAATTGAATTTCGCGGGCTACAACTACCCATTCACCTTAAGCTATAATAGAACTCTGCAAATTTCAAAATGCTAAGTCCAGTGGTTTCTTCATCAATCTTTACCTGTATGGTGTGTTTATAAAAAGTAGGCTTGAGATTATCCTATCCAGCACAAACGGATTACTAAACACTGACAACTAAACAGGTCGGACCAATGTTACTTGCATTTAATCACTGCATAGTATAAAACAAAGAAGCTTTCTTTTTCCCTATGAATGCTTAAATTTTTTAAAACTACGCAACGGATTTTGCTGCGGTTTTTAGGGTTCCGTACCCAAAGGGTAAAACGGGACCCTATTACTAAGCCTCCGTCGTCTGTCTGTCTGTCTCACGTCTCATCACGTCTAGTTATTTTCATAACTCGGGCTTTATTAGAGCTTTGCGAAAGATTGGACTTACGCTTTCGCGGCATTTTTATAACTATTTTTTTGTAATTACAAAATATCTAACTTTATTAAAGTTCAAACAAAATACTCAAACAATTCCAATAGCTAACCTATAAATACAACTAACCGTTAAATTCTTAATCTAACAAAATTATAATAACACAGTGTAATGAAAAAAAAATAACTTACTAATAACGAATAAGTATTTTATCCACTCAAATAACTTAAAAACAAAATTCTATAATCAATTAAACAAAAAAAAAATCTCATACGAATGAAATTTAAATAAAAGTAATCTATATTTTTATTTAAAAATACCTACAGCATGAAGGTATGTAACGAATTGAACATTAATGCTATCAAAAAGCGAATTAGTTAGGTAGGTACCTATACGTTAAACCTTTTATTACATCGATCGTTAGGATCAACTATAAGGATGAAATCTCTCTAAGAAATTTGATAAATTAAATGAAAGGAAAACCATAAAATCTGGACTTATAAATTCAATGAGTCAAGAACAGCCATAACAGCAGAATCACTACTTCCTACATTAATAACCATTTTAATACCCGGCACAATCAGATGGCCTGCGAGATCACCAGATCTCACCCCTTTAGATTTTTTTTTGTGGGGATATGTGAAAAATCAAATTTACATTAAATCTTATGCGAATGTAAACGAGTTGAGAGTTGAAGTTCAGAATACGATTATAATATTCACCACAACAGAGCCATTTTACGAACAAGTGTGTTGAAAAAAATTTTATACACCTGTTTAGGTCAGGATATTACGGTACGATTGAGCTGGTCTGATGATGGAGACGGAACATTTTACAAAGACGTAGATGAAATAAAAAATTAAAATTCAAGGAAGAGAAGATTCAAATTCTGCAAGATAAACTAAACAAATACATACAATTGATTGCATATAACTTCTGTGACATCCAGGATAGTGGTTGTTACTTTTTGTAGTAGTCGGAAAAATGTTGATTATTCTTTGTCTTTAGAAGATTTATGTTGTCTTAAAATTTCGTTTAATAAGAAAACTTAATATTCTTCATAATTATTTCTCATTATTTCTCTCATAAATATAGAAACTTTACAATGGGTGACACAATGGGCGGTCTTATCGCTAAGAGCGATCTTTAAAAGCAGTTTATCCCTTCATTAACAATTTTAATTATAATTAAAAATTTAAAAAACCCCCGACTCAAACAAAAACCTCTAAAAACAAAAATAATATTAATATATATTAGCCCTTTAAGTTTAATGTAAGTTGCAGGAAATATTTTGATCCGAAGCGTCCTCACGTCGGGGGACGGCTAATGAAAATTGGAATTTAACAGCAGTTATGTTTTCTACAATAGCTACATTCATTATTGCTGGGTTTAAGCCTCATCTGTTTGGCGTTTTCATTAACCGTCCCCCGACGTGAGGACGCTTGGATCAAAATATTTCCTGCAACTTATATTAAACTTAAAGGGCTAATATATATTATTATTTTAGTTTTTAGAGGTTTTTGTTTGAGTCGGGGGTTTTTTTAATTTTTAATTTAACTTTTATTTCTTGCTATAAGGGTTGTTCCAATAAAACCACTCGCAAACCAATGTAACAGCAAAGGATATATTATTCTCTTCACAAAAGATACTTTACTGAACTACACACTAATAATATTTATACGAGTACTATAACAACCGAAGTACTAGGTATGACCACCCGATATCGGTTCCGCGATGGAAGCCGACCGTGCAAGCCAGAGAGCGCTCAACTGCCCGAAACCGTTCCGAGGTGGAAGCGTGTCCGTGCGAGCCGAACTGGCTAACTGTTGCTTGGAATTCGCGACGCCCCCGTTAGGGGGCGTGGCGAGCGATTCCAGGGCTTCGCCCCCCGGCCGCAGATTGCTATGCGGTGGCCCGCTACTACGGGCCTCTCTCTGTGTTGGCGACATGGCCTGTGGGATTTTGGGCATGCGTAAGTTACGCGTGCCCATGTGAGTGATTGCATGTTGTTTTTCTGCAGGCGCGCCGCGACGCTGTTATACAGCGCCGCTTTCTTCACGACACCTCGGCGGTCTGTCTCCGCCAGGTGAGACCCCCAGTTGCCTGGGGGAGGCCCGGCGAGAGACGACCAGCGACTAAGGTGCCGACTCGACGCTCCTACAGAATATAGGTGTGTTGCTCCTGCCCGCCCCGCTTCCAGAGCTAGCCGGTCACGGTCCGGGTTAAGAGCCTTATACTACCTCAAATGGCTTAGCGTGATCCTCCGTTATGTCGAAAATACTGCACCATTAATTTTGAAATAAATATATGGTAAAGTTGAGGATTAATGCTAAGTCTTATGTTAGACGAAAACAAGATTCCATAAAATTTTCTCGATAGAAAATAAATCTAAAGTTACCTCTAACCCGAACAATAAACCGCTGGTATTCAAAAAATACTTCAAATTAGATCATGTAACTTTGCATACTAACTGAACTTACTTTAAAGCAGGTCTTATGTTATTTACTTTTTTATAATTACCATTATTTTCACTGTAAAAAGCAAATACCTAAACTATTGGCGCTGCCTGCCGCCCAGCACCGCACTTTGTCTCGCTCTCACTCAGTCAACGAGCAGTATCGTATGAGCGAGATAAAGAGTGAATTTTAGCTGAGGTAGTATAGGCTCTTAAGGAGCAGTCGTGTGTGTGTGAGCTGTATTGTGTTGTGTAACACCGCTCAGTGTCTACGTGCCCGCAGCCCGCACTGCGCGGTCACGTGTGAGTTTGGGTGTCTGTGGAGTGGTGAGTGGCTGCGCTCGCTGCGTAGTGTGCACAGTGTGGAGTTCAGTTGTTTCGAGTGAGCCGCGTGTAACCTGGGTGCGGCTCACTCGAGGCTCGAGGCGTCAATCCGGTGCGATGGGGTCGTCGTCCGCTACCAGGTCGCGGGGCAGAGGTCTCGCGTCAGGGGGGCGCGCGTGCCAGGGCGCAATATCCTTGACCTGGGGCCAAGTACATGCGTCGGCACGCGCGAACATTCCTTTCGCGAGTTGCCGCACAAACTCATCCAGGCTCTCAATCCCGAGGTCCCTCTGGATGACGTCGTTCCTCACAAAGCGAGGGGCGTCGACTATTGTCCGCAGCGCAAGACTTTGTTGCGCGCGGAGCAGCTTGCGGTTCGTCTCGCTAGTGAGGGCGAACCATGCCGGAGCGGCGTACCTACGTCAAGATTGGGCGCACGTACAACTTGTACATTTTGTTTCGGAAAATGGCAAACGGACGCGTTAAGGCTCGTACACACAGGCGCGACGCGACAGTTCGACGCGATTCTGCGATATATTATATCCGTAGAACAATTCCTATGGAAACGCCCGCGACACTTCACACAGGAGCGAACAGTCGCGCCGCTACACGGTCGCGGCGCGTCGAGCAGCGCGACACCAAGAGGAAGTTTGTATGGCGTCGCGGCGAATCGCTGCCGCGGCCGTGACGCGACACGAAGAGTTTATAAAAGCCAGAGCAATCCAAGCTCAAACTCAAACTCAAACTCAAAGCATTTATTTCAATTAAACCATTTACAGGCACTTTTGAATTGTCAAGAAGTCAGTCAGTCAGAAAAAGTGAAGCTAGTTGCCCATTCCAAAGCGTAGGTACCTATGGAGAAGAACGGGCAAGAAACTCCATGGACACTCTTTTAAATCAAAATAATGTGGTTACAAAGTCTTGGTTACATCATTCATGTTAAAAATTATACATGTGAGAACGATGCAGAACGTTAAAAGCGTCCATAGGTAATGAAAAGATGAGAAAAAACAATAATTCAAATAATAAATTAAAATAAGCCATGGCAGCAAAGAGATGACCAGTCCCTACTGACGGCGCCCGTTCACGAACATGACGCATGCATCAGCACCATTCAGCTCAACCATTTTGAAGGGAGCTGAGCTCAGTACTAGACGATCTTCGTCAGAGGACGAAGGCAGGTCTGTGCGTGTTTGCCCAGCGGGGGTAGGTTAGGTTGGGTAGGCTTATTCCACAAATCCCCCCTAAAATCCCCCCTGAGGGGGATAAGTGGAATCTATAAAGAAAAGTCTAAAATTCCCCCCTGAGAATCCCCCTTAGGGGGAAAAAGTGGAATCGAAAAAAATACTTATTCCACAAATCCCCCCCAAAAATGCCCCTCGAGGGGGAAAACTGGAATGTAAAAAAATAAAGTCCAGAATTCCCCCCTGATAATCCCCCTTAGGGGGGAAAACTGGACTCAAACCAAACAACGTCCAGAAATCCCCCCTGAGGTCTTAAAATTGGCGCCGATTTGTTTGCCGGTGCTGGTTGCCAAAATATTTACCGCGGGCCCCGCCAGATATTTTACCTAGATAACCTAGAATGCAGGAGCGGGCGTAACAAACTCACTTTCGCATTTATAATATTCAGCGACCCGCGGTTTCACCCGCCCAAGTAGCGATCCCGTGGGAATATCGGGATAAAAAGTATCCTATGTCCTTTCCCGGGACTCAAAATATATATACCAAATTTCATCTAAATCGGTTCAGCGTTTTAAGCGTGAAGAGGTAACAGACCGACAGACATACTTTCGGATTTATAATATATAATTATTGTAGTACGAGTATGAATAGCTGATCCCGCAAACATTTTTTTGCAAAAATATTTAATAAAATAGCCTGCGACCTATTCTCAGACCTACCAAATATACACAAAAAATTTCATAAAAATCGGTCAAGCCGTTTCGGAGGAGTTTCTTCATTGAAATTATTATTGGTGATTAGTGTGTAGTATTTACTATTTAGTATTAGAATTGGGTGTGTAATGTTTGGTATAATAACAAATGCACTAATTTCACTTGAAATAACGTTCATATAATATAATTTTCATGTGCTATAATATCAAATAACCTAAACTCATATGACCTAATGTTTAATATCATATAATTTTCCTTTAATATAATAACATTTAGTATAACGTCCATTTTATATAATTTTCAATATATTATATAATATTCTTTTTATATAACGTTCATTTGACCTAATGTTCTTTTGGCCTAATCTTCATGTTTAATGGTCACAGTTCTAGCCTAACTCAAATGGCACCAAAACCAAACCTTAAAATATTATATGCATGGTCGAGGGTGGGCTTAGTCGACGGAGCCCCGCTTCGCGGGGCTCCTACTTCTGGGTGGTTTATAAAAAAATAACCACGAAGGGGATGGCGGGGTCTATTCGCTCGCTTCGCTCGCTCACACGACCCCGCCATCCCCTTCTAACCTAACCTGTCCGAGTCGGGGTGCCCTAAAGTCCAGATTGCATCCAGTTTCTCCTGGTAACAATAGTTGAGGGTGGCAGGCGTATAGGGTATAAGGCGAAGAAAAAAAAAACTTAAATTATATTAAAAGTTACTTAGAGATTATGAATATTATAGTAAATGAATAATATACTAAATGAATATTATGTCAAATGAGGATTATAGAAAAAGTTCATCATATCATAAGAAATTAGGTAAAATGAAATTATATCAACAATTCATTAGTTCAACTAATCATTATATTAAACAAAAGTATATTAACTAAAATTAGGTCAAGTGAACGTTAGATTTTTTGTTATTATATCAACCGTTACAAACCCATTAGAATTATAGTTGAAGTTTGTTTTGTTTATGTGCCTGTGTAGTGAAAATACGTTGAAAATTGGTATTTGGGGTAAGTAGATAGTTATTGAGTTGAAATAACTTATTTAGAGTACATTTTTTAGGATCTTTAGCATGGCATTAATAACAGTAAATTTTTGATTAACGGATTATTTCCTTTATGAGGAAATATGGTTTTCAAGGTTATGTTTTGAAAATAAGAAACACATACCTAATGAGTTAGGCCGTGCTGTGTTTACCTACTTTCCTCAGATTCTAGTAGTTTATGGAATAAAGGGGGTTTTACAGATATTAATAATCTGACGAATTCATATTATTATAAACAGTTGTTTAGCATTACATGAATTGGGTACTGTCATTTTTCGCAGATTCGCATGAAGCTTATACCTTAGAAAAGTAGATCGAAATAGGAACCAATTTAATGAAACGGTTTATTGACATTTTTCTTTGTTCCGGCTTACCTCAGTCGTAAATACACCCTTCAGCACTGGTAAACTGTCTAATTACTAGTCAACCGTATCGTCTACAACTGATTGTTTTATATTATATTTTCTTTTTATTATCTTTGTACAGACGCCAGCACATCAACCTACACCTAACTGTCACATTTTCCCAATCAACTTTGAACCTTATGCTTCAGTGATAAAGTTGAAAATCTATTAAAGAATTTTGACAGATTGTAGTAGGTTGATGTGCTGGCGTCTGTACTTCATTTTTACTTTCTGCAAATTGCCGAAAAACTTGAAAATTGTTTTATATCCAGTGAAGTGATGCTTGCTATTAAGGGAAACTTTCAGGGAGATTATTATGCTAAATAATTTAGTATTTCTAGGTAGGTACTTTGTTTAAACTGTTTTAATTATTATTTTGGCTAAAATCAACCGATTTCCCTCATCGCTGTTTGTTTGTGATTGTTTTTACTCTTCATCACATTTTATTAACAAGGTTCTTTGAAAAAAAAAGTTTACTTTAAGAGCCGAGCGTAGAAACTAAAACTAAAAATAAGGGGGAAAAGTGGAATAATCAAAAATTAAAAGGGGGATTTGTGGATCTGTTTTACATTAGAGTCCAGTTTTCCCCCCTAAGGCAGATTCTCTCAGGGGGGAAAAGTGGAATAACTCAAAATGTTAAGGGGACTTTCTGGACATTTTTTACATTAGAGTCCACATTTCCCCCCTGAGGGGGATTCTCTCAGGGGGGAAAAGTGGAATAAGCCCGTAGAAACTAAAACTAAAAATAAGGGGGAAAAGTGGAATAATCAAAAATTAAAAGGGGGATTTGTGGATCTGTTTTACATTAGAGTCCAGTTTTCCCCCCTAAGGCAGATTCTCTCAGGGGGGAAAAGGGGAATAACTCAAAATGTTAAGGGGACTTTCTGGACATTTTTTACATTAGAGTCCACATTTCCCCCCTGAGGGAGATTCTCTCAGGGGGGAAAAGTGGAATAAGCCGGTTGGGTAATGTCCAACAGTCCAACCTAACCTAAGTAGCAAACACGCATTGCTGAGCGTGGGGTCCCAGGTTTGATTCTCCGGTCGGCTGATATAATTATTACAATATCATTATTATTATAAATGTTGTTAACTTGTTACTAATATTTTTATTGTAGTTACGCATAATTTTTTTATTATTATACAACTATTTCATGCATCAGTTGTTTTATTTCATGGATTCAAGGATTTTCGAATAAATATGGATCATATCGATAAAAAAAATTGATGATACGAATCGATATGTAGGTATCAATTTTCTTTCCGCTGCGAGTTTTTACGTCCGTGCCGACGTAGGCTTAGTTTTATTTAAAGTTTTAACTTTGGAATACAAAATAAAATAGAATCATAAGCAAAATAATAACCATTACAATGTGTCTCTCATTGTTTTACGGTATAAATTAGAATGTTTGATGAAATTTTGAAACTAAACCACCAAACCCACCAACCAACCATTACAAACTGAAAAAGTCCTTGCAAACATCAATCATTCTAATTTATACCTTATTGCAATGAGATAAGAGTTATATTTGAATGACTCACTAATGGCATCGGCGGCGCGCGCGCGGCGCGGTCAAATCAATTTCACGTCAAGACTCAGACTTTCGAGCTTCAGACTACCCGTAACGACTGTCATAGATCTACGAATGACAGCCGAGACCACTTTCTGAGCAGAGGTGTCTCGGTATGATAAGGATGGTCACCCATCCACGGACCGACCTCAGTAAACGTTGCTTAACCTTGAAGATCGACCCGTACCGCTGTTATTACTTAGCCACGAGCCCCTTTACGGCTATGTATACCCACCTAAACTACGAATACCTACCTACGGTACCGATTTCAGATTTTGATCATGGTAGGTTTTCTAAAGATAAGTTTTTTTTAAGTAGGTACTTACTTGTTGATTGTAGTTCCGTTGCAATTTGCCTCCATAGCCTGTCTTTTGCTCTGTTATCTTTGTAAGAAGCACACCTCACATCATAATGTACAGGCCTCGCCTGCACTAAAGAAATTAACAACGTTCATGTTTAGCTCTTTATAGACCTTAGACTTAGGTACGTAATCGAAAAATCGAAACCGTTAAAATCGTAATCGTTATTATTGACGTACTTAGGTAGGTAAGGAAAGGCCATAATTTTGTGAAACAACGCTTTTTTTTTTAACCGACTACGGAGGGTATATGATATTTTTTGGTCACGAAACAACTTGCCCTAATACAGCAGAGATACTGAAATTAAAATAAAAACTTCCTATTGCTTTCGCTGGGAAGAAGTAGCGCAACAAACTCCCCAGCAGCACAGCTGTCTGTTCAGCTTCAGTTAAAAAATACTTGATCCTATACAATAGTAGATAATCACACTGTGAGATAATTATGTCAAGTAATTAACATTACGAGACACAGAACATTAAATTAAATTATGCTTCGTAATCCAATCCTCATTGTATACTATGTAGTCGCACCATTTCGTGCGCACACGTCACAATATTTAAAGATGAAATTCAAATTTTTTCATCCTAAAGAAAAACAAATGTTGTCTGTGGTCCAGTCGTTGGCGCGGTCTCCTGACATCTGTCAATCATTGTACTTTTTTGTGCCGCGCACTGATCACGTTTTCGTATATAAAAGTTCAGAAAAGTTTTAACAAGATGGGAAAACAGAAGAAAACGAGACGATGGAATGTAGGAGCTGACCGTACGCCTGCGAGAACTGGAAAATCGCTTGAAAAAGCAAAGCGGAGCCGTCATCGAAACTCAGTTGTCGGCAATTGAAATCAAAGACTATTGAAATCATGCTCCCTATTAAAGGGATGCCGTTATACGCACAGCAGTCTCTAGAGTTTTCACTGTGAGGTCAACCATGAGAACGTAACTGTGCCGTATACTTACACAAGAACGATACCACATGAGCTACCACGCGATGATAGCCGATGGTATATACGTTCAGTGTTCGGAGGATCTTTGGCCGACATAGGATGCCGTAATACACACAACAGTCTCTAGTTTTCACTGTGAGGTCAACCATGAGAACGTAACTGTGCTGTATACTTACATAAGAACGACACCACATGAGCTATCACGCGATGCTAGCCGATGGTATATACGTTCAGTGTTCTGAGGATCTTTGGCCGTCTCTAAGTGTTCTCACGCGAGGTGAACCATGAGAACATTCAACTGTGCCATCAACTCCACACAGACTCACGAGAGGTTAGTCAATGTTCTATAATAATAATCCATTTATTTCAGGTTAAATCAAATAAAATCAGATATAAACCAGTCTATACGTCCAGTGTTAAAAACACATCCCTCCTGCATTCCTAGAGCTATCACGTGAGGTTAGCCATGGATTTAGATCTAAGCAGTCTGGGACCTAACTCTAATTAGTCTTCGTAGATGAGTACGGAGCCCTCTTCCATGGAAGACTACAGTTGGACTGTGTGTTATGTGACCGAAGCCAACGCAGCCGGATTGGGAATACCCATACTCAATGCCGTTAATTATAATCTAATTCCAAAATACTTTATATTCTAGATGTTAATATACATACATAACACATAATCGGCCTATAATGTTCCCACTGCTGGGACACAGGCCTCCTCTCAGTGAGGGTGTTAATATACAATTTAACTTATATAAGCTATGTTAGTACTTCAATTCTACTAAAATACAGCCGAAAGGAGGCTGAGAGTGGAACGATATACATACCCAACGTGAAGTCCTAAGTTCAAGTATTGAAAATCTACTTGTGAGATGCTGGGGTACAGTTAGCTACTTTACCTGTAGAACTGCATGGCAGTCTGGCCACACGGTGGTCAATTATGATAATGGACTAAATGTGGAGATGAAGTTAAACATTTAAAAGAAGTATGAAACATTCATAATTTGTAGCCTATTGAACCCACCAAAATTTAAAAAGGAAGGGTGACAGCAGTAAATGGAAGTGGAATCAAATGGGACCACACAATCAGGGGGCAGCGAACTACAGTGGCCGCTACTATTACATTCATTGGGAAAAGTTCATAACAGTCTAATAGCCTCCCAAGCGTTTGTATAGTGCGGATCAAATCGAAACATTAAGTTACTGAGCTAGACTGAGTGTGACATTAATTTATCATGAAAATTGCAATAATCTGAGAGCCTTAATCCTACCTAGCCATGAGGAAATTCAAGAATTGATGTGAGTAAACACCAATATCAAAATACCTATTCTACACACCAATTCAGAATAGCTATCTATAAGCTTCAAGATAAATCCAATGCCAACAACCGTTGCCAGAACCAGCATCATCACTAGCTCAGGTACAGACTGGTAGATTGCAATATTTCTCTGAAGTATGGTATTACTACTAATCTAACCATACATGAGTGGATCAAGGGTTATAAACTACCTTTTACTGAGTTTCCAATTCAAACCTCTGAATAATAACTTCATTCAGAAAGAAAGCAATCTATCCCCATGGAATAATCTCTTACATTAGGTGCTATAGAAACATGTGCTCCTGTCAAATAAGTAATTTTGTCTGGTATAATTGTACCAAAATCGCATGGTGCTTGGAGATACATATTAAATAAAAACTTAATATGTAGTATGTTACTAGGTATATAAGTTTTTTGCCTACAATATTACATTGATTTAAAAAATTCATATCAATTATCTATATGAAAATATGTCAGGAGATATCCCCAGTTTCTATTTCAAGATATGTTATAAGTTATAACAGTTTACATGCCTCGTATTTGGACTTAGCACCGCTCCATATGTATTCACAAACATCATAAAGCCAGTTGTCTGTCACCGGAGGTCACTAGGGTTGCTTTTTGTCATACATCTTGACAATTATATTCTGTGCCCTGCCGATCCATATGCAGTGTTTAGAAAATATGTCTGATACTCAAACTGTGTTAAATATCTAGGATTTATTATTAAAACTGAAAAGAGTGCCCAGACAGTGCTGCCAATGTCTAGGATATTAGTTGGGTTCAGTCCAGTTTGCCATTTCACTTCCTCAGGAAAATATAGACTTTACCCTGTAGTCCATAAAGAATATTAACTCTGAAATGAGATATAAATAATAGAGTGTGTCTAATTACTAGGTATTCTAGTAGCTGCATCTGTATATGAATATGGTTAACTTTATACCAAACTAGGTTAAAAATCACTGATTTACAAATACAACAGAACTAGAAACAAATTAAAAATCATTTATTTGCAGAGATTGTTGGTTACCTTACATTTCAACAAACCACAATAGAATTAAACAATTTGATTTTGTTCTCGAAATATTGTCCCAAACTGACTGGGGTCTGGTATGTAATGATATCAACATCCACAGGCACTGGACAGTTAATGTTGAAAAGTTCCTTACCTTACCTTGAACTATTAGCAGCATTTATGGGGCTCAAAACATTTGCAAGCAAACTCAGTTACTGTGAGGACTTAGAAAAGATATCACAACGGCCATATCCTGTGTCAGTAAGATGGGTGGTACTCATTTTACTCATCTGAATAGCTTGGCTTAACAATCTTGGCAACGGTGCAAGGAATGACAAATACGGGTTTATGCATTTTATATTAGTTCCAAAGAAAACAGTATGGGAAATTGAATCTAGGCTTCCTAACATAGAAATTAAATGGAAGTGATGTGATATAGCCTACAAGTCAATTGTTGCCAAAAAAAAAAAAAAAAAAAAATTGCACCAACTTGTACAACTTTGAAACCCTACATAGGGACCTACTTCCAAGTAAAGATATACCTATGCAAGCAGGGGGGGGGGGGGGTGTGCTGTACTGGGCCAGCCCCCGATTGACCTGTTTACAATCAGGTCTAATACTAAATATCAACATACCATGGCTCCCTGATCCAAGTATGTTCTGTAGATCTATTCACTGTCAAATGGGATCTCGACACCCAATACACAGGAGTCACTGTTTGCTGCCATATTATCAGGGACGCTTTCCTGATAGGAGAAAGACTGATCCCTCAATTAATATAGTGTTAGCTTTGCTCTAGATCAGTAGACTCTCTTCTGTTAGACACAAGACATTGACCCCTAGGCTCAGTCATGATAGTCATATAATTTTTACCACTAAGTTTAATGATGTATGATATCCTAATGGTATTGAGTGAGCTATATAATAATCAGCAAATTCTGTAGTTTTTGGCCGCCACATTGACACAAAAATGACAGAGCGACAAGGTTTCTCACGGATATATTTATATTAAGACCAAAGAATCCCAAATATGAAGTTAGTGGGACCCTAGTATCGTTTTGCATTATTTAACCGGCCAAGCACCGCGCGTCGCCTGTTGGCGACGAGACGATGGAAAATCAATTGTGTCTCATTAGCGGAGTTCGACAGATTAATTTATTTCCCAATCAAACCCTTGGTTTAGAATTTCTAACCAAACAATTAGTAACGATAATAGCTCTTGTAACTGCACACAAAATTCAAACCTGATCACTCATTAGTACACTTCTTATAATGAGGACAATATTAACATAAAAATCCAGATATAATTAAAACCTGGTAGATCCGAACTCAACTTGATTCTACCATTTTTTAAAGATAATTTATCTTTCTGTACTGCCACAACCCCTAAATTGTCCTATCTAGATTTTACTAGGTAAGAGTATAAGACAAAATTGTAAATCATTAATTATAACTATAAGAAAGCCTTATGATGCAACCTCTACTGTAACCAATAATAGATGGATAAAACAAATTTCAAGTAAGAGTGGAATAGATATTATTATTTCTAAATTCACATATACAGACATGCCTCTACTTCAAAGGGCTCTGAAGAAGGTGTCATTATGCTGGTTGGACCACAAATTTCTCAACCCTTACTCGGTTTTATAAGAGACCTTTTTAACCCCCGACGCAAAAACGACGGGGTGTTATAAGTTTGACGTGTCTGTGTGTGTGTGTGTGTGTGTGTGTGTGTGTGTCTGTCTGTGGCATCGTAGCTCCCGAACGGATGAACCGATTTTGATTTTGTTTTTTTTGTTTGAAAGGTGAATTAGTCGCGAGTGTTCTTAGCTATGTTTGAAGAAAATCAGCCATATATAATCTCCGCCGGCGTGACTCTCTAAGGAAACTGTTTAAAGATATTAACATCATGACGGTACCTTGTCAATATACACTTGGGAGCAAATAAATCGAGCCACTTGCTTTTTTTTGCACGTATAATGGTTATTATTTTTGGTATTATGGAACGTATCAAATCGAAACATATATCGCCTAAGAGCTTATTTAATAATCTTTACAATGAGGGTAAATTATTGAATGATAACCTTATTTAGTGATAAATTATTGGCTCTGAAAGAAAAACGGTAATTTTTATAGAAAATTGTAGGGTTAAAACAGTCCAGAAAATCTATCGAAATCAGGGCAAGGGGGGGTAATACAAGATATTAAGAATAAGTTTATACCATAATTTTGTTTTTAATTGTTTTTTTATGGACTGACAATTTTCTATCAAAATTACCGTTTTTCTTTCAGAGCCAATAATTTATCATTAAATAAGGTTATCATTCAATAATTTACCCTCATTGTAAAGGTTATTAAATAAGCTTTCAGGCGATATATGTTTTGAATTGATACCTTCCATAATACCAAAAATAATAACCATTATACGTGAAAAAAGGAAGTGGCTCGATTTATTTGCTCCCAAGTGTATCTATGAAAATATCATGTACGTAAGGAAAAACCTACATCTTTTTAGTAAAAGAGGTGAAAGACACAATTATATCACTAGAAATAGGGACCAATTAGTTCAACCAGGTTTCAGGCTGGCTAAAGTAGACTCATCTTTCATGGGCTACTGTTTAAAATGTTACAATAAAATACCTACCCACATACTTGAACTGAATGAAACGAAATTTAAATCTTGTATAAAACGCACACTATGCAGCCAGGCATATTATAAATTGGGGGATTACATCACTGATAGAAATGCGTGGCTAAATGCTGGTCCTGCTCCATAAGGACGCACAAATAAATTGATTAGCATTCGAAAATACTGTTGGAGCTGCTGAAGATTGTAAAATACTACTTTTGCATTATATAAATTCAATCTCTTAGTATTGTATAATTGCATAGCACATGTGTGAGTACTATGTACATACTATAAAGCTACCATTTACTGGGTACGTCTTTCATTGACTTGAATGTGCTCTGGCGGCTGAGAGTATGTCATGCTCACTCAAATGTCTCGCTGATGGTGGCGCATGTGTTGGATCATTTAGCTCCCTTCAAAATGGTTGAGCTGAATGGTGCTAATACATGCGTCATGTTCGTGAACGGGCGCCGTCAGTAGGGACTGGTCATCTCTTTGCTGCCACGGCTTATTTTAACTTAATTTTTTAATTGTTTTTTTTTTCTCATCTTTACATTATGGACGCTTTTAACGTTCTGCATCGTTCTCACATGTATAATTTTTAGCATGAATGATGTAACCAAGACTTTGTAACCATATTATTCTGATTTAAAAGAGTGTCCATGGAGTTTCTTGCCCGTTCTTCTCCATAGGTACCTACGCTTTGGAATGGGCAACTAGCTTCATCTTTCTGACTGACCGACCCCTTGACAATTCAAAAGTGCCTGTAATTGGTTTAATTGAAATAAATGCTTTGAGTTTTTGAGTTTTTTGAGTTTTGAATCGGTCCAAGATGGCCGCCGCCAGAAAATGGCGGATTACATATTTTTTCACAACTCCCTCAATATGGGTATCAAATGAAAGGGCTTGACAAGTAGAATACCAAACACTATGATAAATTTCAAAACCAAGATGGCCGCCACCACAAAATGGCGAATTATATTATTTTTTTCATAATTCCCTCAATATGGGTATCAAATGAAAGGGCTTGACTAGTAGAATACTATACACTATTACAAATTTAAAATCTAAGATGGCCGCCACCAGAAATGGCGAATTCACAGAGGAATACGTTAGTATGGAATGAACGCCAACGACCACGAGTACCTAACTAGCTTCGCTTCACTGTGGTAAAAAAATACGTACAGCTGCGCAGATTTCGGCTAATCACATGTGGATCGTATAGTATGTTTACTAGTAATATAATATTATAAAGTTTAAAAAGCAAGAAATAAAAATTAAATTAAAAATTTAAA
Source organism: Amphipoea oculea (assembly GCA_945859645.1). Classification (NCBI taxonomy): domain Eukaryota; kingdom Metazoa; phylum Arthropoda; class Insecta; order Lepidoptera; family Noctuidae; genus Amphipoea; species Amphipoea oculea. The sequence continues at coordinate 265,882 of OX243891.1, read as the reverse complement.
AAACCCCCGACTCAAACAAAAACCTCTAAAAAGTAAAATAATAATATATATTAGCCCTTTAAGTTTAATATAAGTTGCAGGAAATATTTTGATCCAAGCGTCCTTATGTCGGGGGACGGCTAATGAAAACGCCAAACAGATGAGGCTTAAACCCAGCAATAATGAATGTAGCTATTGTAGAAACATAACTGTTGTTAACTTCCAATTTTCATTAGCCGTCCCCCGACGTGAGGACGCTTGGATCAAAATATTTCCTGCAACTTATATTAAACTTAAAGGGCTAATATATATTATTATTTTACTTTTTAGAGGTTTTTGTTTGAGTCGGGGGTTTTTTAAATTTTTAATTTAATTTTTTTATCATCAAGATATCATCATCATCAGCCTATAATGTTCCCACTGCTGGGACACAGGCCTCCTCTCTGTGAGAGGGAGTGGACCGTAATCTACCACGCGGGCCCAGTGCGGGTTGGTAGATGTCACATGTCTTTGAATTTTTGGTTCTAATACATGCCGGTTTCCTCACGATGTTTTCCTTCACCGTTTTGAGAGCAGTGGTGATGAAATAATTTACACAAAGTAAAGCGCCTGTCTGGGTTCGAACCTACGACCTACAACTCGTAAGTCGCGGCCGATACCACTGGGCCACCACTGCTCTGCCAAGATATGCATCAAGATATATATTTATGTTTTTATAAGAACAGACCCCAGCATTACATAAATATGTAAGCAATCACGCCCTTTGTACCTGGAGGCTTTTATTTAGGTAGTAAGTTTTTGTTTAAGTACATTTTTAATTTTGTTTTTTTTTTGTTGCTTGAGTACGTATAGATTTTATTGTATTTGTGGGTATATTGGCGTGGCTAGCTAACTTATGCCAAATAATTTAATTTTATGTCATATGTCCTTAATGTTAATTACTTACAATGTTAATACAACCAAGTATTTTCTAACTGAACAGACAGCTGTGCTGCTGGGGGGTTTGTTGCGCCAATTCTTCTCCCCAACGAAAGCACTAGGAAGTGGTGAAGAGCGGGCGTTTCGGGGGACTGTCTTATGGAATTTTGACGTTCGAAAAGTGCTAATTCTCAGCCTAGTTTGAATAAATGCCTTTTGTTTTTAATTTTGAAATAATCTTGATGATACTTTAATTACTTTAAAACGGTATGTTTTCAAATTAAATCAGTGACTTTTTTCATAACGGTAGTCTTAATGCTATTATTTATTATATTTACAAAGATGTACAATCAAAGACTTGAAGTGTCTCTTTTGTTTTCTTATCTGTTAAACCCATACAAAGGTTTGCTGTAAGAGATTAGCCTAACTCGATGTATAGATAGATTCTTACCTAATGGCAAAACGCGTCATATATTCCGATAAAATACATATCTACTTTCTTGTTTTTTTTTATTGGGTTACTGCAATAACAATTACTACAAATCAGTCCCTAAGCGAAGTTAGGATTAAAAGATAATTGCGAATAAACTTTTAAAACCCAGTCTCTAAAAACCTAAATATTTTCTACGCAATAATACGAGTATTATGCCCAATCTGTTCCTTTTCTAGTCATCACCGAGATGATATCTTATCTAAGTTAAATTTGACTACCTCAGTTGTATACCTTATTTGAATTGCTATAAACTTTAAAGATAAACCTTTCAACCAAATATTGAGTCCCGAGTTGTCTTGTTTTGCAGCATGACTAGGAAAACTTTGCATAGATAATAATTATGTGCGTATTCAATGACGATGTTCATATAGACGTTCAATGGTAGTATAACGACGACGGCATTATGTACGTAACCTGGAATTGAAACTGTCTATTCCTGATATGCAGTTAGGTAGGTCCAACTTCGAAAAAGAGGTCAATCGTAGAATCCGACTCGACTGGGCAGCGTTCGGGAAGCCTACGCAATATCTTCTCGTCCCACATACCGCAGTGTCTCAAGACGAAAGTCTTTGACCAGTGCGTGATGCCAGTGATGACATATGGCACTGAAACGTGATCGCTCACAATGGGCCTTATTAGAAGGCTAAAAGTCACCCAAAGGGCAATGAAGAGGGCTATCCTTGCGTGAATCAGAAATGAAGAGATCCGCAGGAGAACCAAGGTAACCGACATAGCCCGAAGAATTGCCAAACTTAAGTGGCAGTGGGCAGGGCACATTGCTTGCAGAACAGATGGCTGATGGGGCCGAAAGGTTCTGGAGTGGCGACTGCATACCGGAAGACGTAGCGTTGGAAGGCCTCCCACAAGGTGGACCGACGATCTTGTAAAGGCCGCAGGAACTCGTTGGATGCGAGAAGCACAAAACCGGTCGAAGTGGAGGTGCTTTACGGAGGCCTATGTCCAGCAGTGGACGTCTTTTGGCTGAAATGATGATGATGATTCCTGATATGAGATCTCCAGGCAGACTTAAAACAGAGTATATAGAGATGTGGCATAGAAGATGGCGGAACGAGCTGGAGATAACAAACAACAAATGGTCCACATTCCCCCTGGATCGAAAAAGCTAGAAGTCATGGGGAACCTTTGCCCAGCAGTGGGATGATACAGGCTAACAGTAACTGTAAAAGATAGGGATATTATAGCAACATGAATTACTTCATCATCATCTTTGGCAGCCTTGTTCCACACACTACTGAGTCGATATATTAATATGTTTACGTCTTTGACAGAACATGGAATCGCCGTGCCAAAATGTGTGGCACCGAAAGTGCACTTCTGTCACAGACCGCATTAAATGCCATCAGTCTCTATAAATCAATAGTGTCGTAGTGCAAGTAAATGGTGACACACTTGGTTGGTATGGAAAGTATTAACAATGACGCCTCTAGCAGCAGTTGCGAAGACTTCTTCGTGGGTTGTCCTTCATTCTCGTCTGTAAGCTGACACGTTATCATTTAGTCCTTGATCGTTCATTCATGTTTCCCTGTTTATATTCATCTTTAGTTTAATGAGAAGCGTTCATGCCCCCTCTTCCCATATTTGTACCAAGACAAATAAACTCTCTGTAATATTTTAATTTCTTGTCATCCATTCTAGTCACTATACATAATCCCATACGAAATGAAAGGTCTTTTGATGACTTTTAGATTTTGCGCTATAGTTGCAGGGACAATCATAGCTCACAAGCGTAATTGTTCCAGTAACTTATTACCATGTCACCCAACTTGAGTTTATTTAGTATAGTGTCGGTCTATTTAATTAAATATTGGATGCGCATCCTAAACAATATGTTTCTCATTGTTCTTCATTATCATTGTTTATATATTTTTCAACACACTTGCTTGTAAAATGGCTCTTAATGCACCGCTTTTAGGACCATAATGCAGTGTATTACAAACGTGTGCTTTTTCTTTACGTTACGGTACTTGTGCTTTATTTCCACAGATAACTATTTAATTTACTAGTCGGAGGTCGGAGAAGTGCGTTTTTTTTTTAATCTGTTCAAAGAGACTTCGTGCCAAAAGGAATCCGCGAGCCATATTTCACTTTTTTTTTTAATAGTCTGAATTGTCCTTGGTCCCAAAATGAACTAAAATGTATTTACCTTAAGATGAATGCGCAGTTGTAGCCCGCGAAATTCAATTTTTCTAACGTTTTTTGCAATTTTCAGGTCAGTGTCAGGTTGTATCTTGATCAAAATATGATTCGTGACTATAACAGGTATGTATTTACAGAATTATAATCATTAGAATCATTAATACATCTTTCTTAGTTACATTTGTTCCATAAGAACAAATCTCTTATGGATAAGTTCTTAGTTCTTATTATGATTCTAATGACTATAATTCTGTAAATACATATCTATTATACATATGTACACATTTTGATCAAGATACAACCTGATACGGACCTGCGAATTGCAAAAACTTAAGAAAATTTAAATTTCGCGGTCTACCACTGCGCATTCACCTTAGGGTACAGACGCCAGCACATCAACCTACTACAATCTGTCAAATTTCTTTAATAGATTTTCAACTTTATCACTGAAACATAAGGTTCAAAGTTGATTGGGAAATTGTGACAGTTAGGTGTAGGTTGATGTGCTGGCGTCTGTACATCCAGACAGAGCGAGGCATGCGCCGCAAATGATTTTTTTTATATGTACGGTTGCCTCAGGCTGAGGCATCTAACATACAAAAAAATTCTTGCGGCGCATGCCTCGCTCTGTCTGGATGCACCTTATAATAATATGGTCCGTGGTCCCTCGCGGAACCAAACGGAAAAGACCACTGGCGTTCTATTATTGCGGATTCTCACTGAATTAATGTATATTTCTGTATGCCAATAGTACTTTCTGATTCCATACTAACTGAACTACAATTTGACATACGTTTTGTCTGTGCCTTTAAATAAATAAACGCGCGCCATTACTTACTCTATGGGTAAACCTGCGCGCGCACGCCAGCGCGGCGCGCGGAAAAACAAACCCAGCCCGCCATTATCCATACAAGTTAATATTTAACAATACAAGTCTGTTTCTTTCCTCGCAAGTGTGTTGAAAAACGTCGTATGATACGCGTGTGCATTGATAATTAAACTCTCGGCTACCTTATCGCGCTCGCCTACGGCTCGCGCGAATAATACCACCTCGAGTTTAATGATCAACATAGCACACATGTATCATAATGTACTATTATATTATGATGCTATGTTTTAGTTTGTGAATAGTTTTAGTTAAGTTAGATTATAATTTTGTTATTTTTATTAGTGATTCTAATGCTTTTGCACCAGCTGTGTGCTCTATAGAGTGGTTGTACATAGAACTTATTACATGTCAATGTTAATTGTCTGATTATAAGAAATTGATGTGTGCCATATGGGATTATTAATTAAACTAGTTGATTCAAAACTGATTATATTAGGTCCTTACATATGAAATTGGCGTTTTTCGTACTGGCCACTTTAATCACGAATTTCTCCTCTTTGGTAAGGAATTCCATATTCAAATTTGTACAGCTATTTACTCATGTATTTGTGCTTCGATGACCGTCATTCATTTGTTTTTTTTCTTCTGTTTTTTCTGTTTGCGTCACTCATTTTACAAAATGGAAAATTTAAAATATCGCATTATTTACGAGTACGAGTTCCGCCGTGGCACTAGTGCTGCGGAAACGACTCGAAGGGTGAACGATGTGTATGGCGGTCATGTTGCAAAAGAAAACACAGTTCGTTTTTGGTTCCAACGTTTTCGTTCTGGAAATTTCGACCTGCAGAACAAGCCCCGTGGACGGCCTGAGACCCAAGTTGATAATGGAGAATTGAAGGCTATTGTGGAAGCGGACCCATCGCAAACCACGTCCGAGTTAGCTGCAGGCTTCGATGTTAGTGATAAAACTGTTTTAATTCACTTGAAGCAAGTTGGGAAGATTAAAAAGCTTGAAAGGTGGGTACCTCACGAATTGACTGAAGCAAACCGGCAAACGCGCGTCGACTGCTGCGTTACATTACTGAACCGGCACAACAATGAAGGTATTTTAAACCGAATCATTACCTGTGATGAAAAATGGATTCTTTACGATAATCGGAAGCGCTCAGCGCAATGGTTGGATCCTGGCCAGCCAGCCAAATCCTGCCCCAAGCGAAAATTAACCCCAAAAAAGTTACTTGTAAGCGTTTGGTGGACTAGTGCCGGTATTGTTCATTACAGTTTTCTCAAATCTGGCCAGACTATTACAGCTGATGTCTATTGTCAGCAATTACAAACCATGATGGAAAAGCTAGCGGCTAAACAACCAAGGCTGGTCAATCGCTCCACGCCACTGCTGCTTCACGACAACGCCAGACCACACACTGCGCAACAGACGGCTACCAAATTAGAAGAGCTTGAATTGGAATGTCTTAGACATCCTCCGTACTCCCCGGACCTTGCTCCAACAGATTACCATTTTTTTCGCAATTTGGATAACTTTTTGCACGGGAAAAAATTCAACTCCGATGGGGCAGTCCAAATCGCCTTCAAAGATTTTATTGATTCCCGTCCGACTGGTTTTTTTAGTAAAGGGATCAATGAACTACCTATAAGATGGCAAAAGTGCATTGAAAACAATGGTTCATACTTTGATTAATTAAATATATTATATTAAAAAATATTCGACTTTTTGTTCCTTCCATACAAAACGCCAATTTCATATGTAAGGACCTAATATTTCCAGAATCTAATAGTAATTAGAGAATTATAAATTAAGTTAGGTAACTATTTACCTTAATGGTACACTGATTCTTAATAGAAATGCATTACAATTAGTAAGTACCTAACAAACATAGAATAGCATGTTAAGTTACAATGTTCAATTATTTAACAATGCTCATTTTATGTACCTATGATGACCAACACAACTTTATTCTTTGAACATCTACATAGTATACAATGAGGATTGGATTACGAAGCATAATTATACAGATCGGACTAACTTACCTAGTGACGTCCGATCCTTAATTATGTGAAGTAATCCAATCCTCATTGTATCCCAACCCTTCCCAGATAATCATCCTATACTTTAGGTATATTGGATTGCCTTATTAAACCCCTTCTAGAAGTTGTGTTGTGCTGTATGCCGGGACTATACGATGCCCATGTAGGTCATCGTGAAGTCCCGTTCTTATGCTTTGAAAGAATGATTGACAGATGTCAGGAGACCGCGCCAACGACTGGACCACAGACAACATTTGTTTTTCTTTAGGATGAAAAAATTTGAATTTCATCTTTAAATATTGTGACGTGTGCGCACGAAATGGTGCGACTACATAGTATACAATGAGGATTGGATTACTTCACATAATTAAGGATCGGACGTCACTAGGTAAGTTAGTCCGATCTGTATAATTATTTGCCATAAAATATGTCAGCGTGTCATATTAACCTACGAACAATTTCAACGCAGGATGGTTCGGAATCATGTACTGAATACATGGTGTTAGTTATTTTGGCATCCTATGTTTATTCTAGCTTTATTTATGTAGCCAGCACTTCAAGCACCTAAAATCTGTTAAACTTTAATATATTTTCAACTTTATCGCTACAATCTAAGGTTCAAGGTTGATTGGGAAAATTTGACAGTTTCGGGTAGCTTGATGTGCTGGCGTTGCAAATAAATTAAAACCGGCCAAGAGCGCAGTGCTGCCACCTCTCTGAGACCAAAGAGCGCTAAAAGCGCTTGAAAATAGCGCTAGATTCCGCTAGACTGCATAATCAAAAAATAGCACTAGAATCCGCTAGATTGCATGATTAAAAAAAGGCATAATTGACAACATTTCATATTTTTAACCTGCATGTATTATTACGTTATATAAAAGTAAATTCAAATCTAGGGCACCCATATTTTTTCGTTTTTCGAAATTATGTACTTTTCATTCATAATTTTAACTTTGAAATTCGGTGTATTCTAAAAAGACGTAAGTGCCAGATGACGGTAGAATGGCGATATTACCTTTGCTTTATTGTGACCCGTCAAAAAAACTGTTAGATGTCACTTGTCTCAGTCGTTGTTTTGGTTCCGTCATTGGCGTATATTTTTCATTGGGATCCATTTTATTGGCGAAATATCAATCAAAAATTTATAATATTAACAGCAAGCAGCGTGTCGAGTTGATAAGAAAAAATATTGTTGAATTCAATTCAGTTTTTAGGGTTCCGTACCTCAAAAGGAAAAAACGGAACCCTTATAGGATCACTTTGTTGTCCGTCTGTCCGTCCGTCCGTCCGTCTGTCAAGACCCTTTTTCTCAGGAACGCGTGGAGGTATGAAGCTGAAATTTATATCAATTACTCAGGTCTACTGTCCCTTGAAGCTGTGAAAAAATCAAACTTCTAAGCCAACGCAATCAAAAGATACAGCCGTTTATGCCGCAAATTTTCGACACTTGCAAGGGAATCAAAACCTACAGGGTGCTTCCCGTGAACTCAGAATCTTGAAATTTGGTACGAAGCAACGTCTTATAGTACAGATAAAGGAAAAATTGCGAAAACCGTAAATTTTTAGTTACATCATATAAAAAAAACTTTTTGAAAACTTTAAAGTTACTACTTCTTTTCTCATGAACGCGTAGAGGTATTAAATTGAAATTAATATCAAATACTCAAGTCTATAATACCTTTAAGCTGTAACAAAATCAAACATCTATGTCAACGCAATCAAAAGAAACGGCAATTTAAGCCGCATATTTTCAAACTCGCAACTACTCGCAAGGGAATCAAAACCTAAAGGGTACTTCCAGTCGACCTAGAATCTTGACATTTGTCATGAAGCAATGTTTTATACCACACATAAAGGGAAAATTCCGAAAACCTTAAATTTTTATACGGAACCCTCGGTGCGCGAGTCCGACTGGCACTTGGCCGGTTTTTTTTAGTTGTTTTCTAGTTACACTTCTTAGGTGACATTGACATGTCTTGTTTGATAGGTATAATGTTTTCAATAAAGAAATTGGAATGCGCAAAGGTAACTACCTCATTCCGCCGTTTATGTGACGTCATCACATGTTTTTTGATTTTTATTTTTTTTCTCAGAAATTTAAAAATAAAAAAATAAAATAAAAATATATTTGAACTCAGGATACGAAAATAAAGAAATAGTATTTTTGTTTTAAGGTCGTGTCAGGTTTGAAATGTTGTCAATTGTAAGAAGTTTTTTCAATTAAAATTGTATTGATAATCATAAATCTAATATAGTCTTAATAAAGTAAGTAATAAGTCTAGTCTAGTTAGTCTTGAGTTTAATGGCTAATCGATTTCGATATCAGAAGGTTCAGTAATTATTAAAGGTGACTGAATTCCTGAAGGTCCAGGTTGCGGTGCTTGAAGATTTTGTACATTTTGTAATTTCCACTTATATTTCTGGTTTGATCTGATCTGAGACAGAACATTGTCAGGAACAATTAATATTATTCGGGGATTTCCCTACCCAAAACATATGAAACGGAACCTAAACGAACGAACGAATTGACAACATTTCAAACCTGACACGACCTTAAAACAAAAATACTATTTCTTTATTTTCGTATACCGAGTTCAAATATATTTTTATTTTATTTTTTTATTTCTAAATTTCTGAGAAAAAAAATAAAAATCATAAAACATGTGATGACGTCACATAAACGGCGGAATGAGGTAGTTACCTTTGCGCATTCCAATGTCTTTGATTGAAAACATTATATCAAACAAGGCATGTCAATGTCACCTAAGAAGTGTAACTAGAAAACAACTAAAAAACTGAATTGAATTCAACAATATTTTTTCCTATCAACTCGACACGCTGCTTACTGTTAATATTATCAATTTTTGATTGATATTTCGCCAATAAAATGGATCCCAATGAAAAATATACGCCAATGACGGAACCAAAACAACGACTGAGACAAGTGACATCTAACAGTTTTTTTGACGGGTCACAATAAAGCAAAGGTAATATCGCCATTCTACCGTCATCTGGCACTTACGTCTTTTTAGAATACACCGAATTTCAAAGTTAAAATTATGAATGAAAAGTACATAATTTCGAAAAACGAAAAAATATGGGTGCCCTAGATTTGAATTTACTTTTATATAACGTAATAATACATGCAGGTTAAAAATATGAAATGTTGTCAATTGCGGTTTGCGGTGTTGCCTGCTTATTTCCTACTTTTTGCCGAAACGCGCTATATTTTCCGCTAGGAGTTAATATTAAAATTTCAGCGCTAAGTGACCCAAAAAAGCGCTAAATCTGACTCCGAAAACGCTAAGGTGGCAGCACTGCAAGAGCGTGTCGGGCCACGCTCAGTGTAGGGTTCCGTAGTTTCCCGTCCGTCACAATAAGTGTTCCCACGTACAATTCGATAATACCCGCATCCTAATTGCGTAACACACTATCAATCGGAATCAGAATCATTTCGAAGCCAATTGCTAATCCATTGCTTCATAAGTTCGAAAAATTTGTCTGCTGAACACGTAAATAACGCAATGAATGTTGTTGAACTGTCAAAATGAAACCGATTCCGATTAAAAACTGTTACGCAATTGCCCCGCCGACCCAATGTAATAAGTACCTACAGCGCCATCTCTCGGGGAATTGGGTTACTAATTAATACATAGACGTGCCAGTAGTTTTCGGTGGTAATTTTGGATTGCGAGAACCGATTTTAATAATTCTTTTTTGTTTGAAAAAAGATACGTTCAGGATAATAAAATATGTAAACGAAGTTAAAAAAAAATGCTTGCATATACGATTATACTACGAACTTAGTCCAGAAATGATTTTGTACAACTTTTTGTCTTTTTTATACAAAAACTGTTGTTTCTATCAAGTTCAAAATAATTTTCCTAGAAAGTACTTATAAAGTTTTACTTTTCAGATTTTTTTCATATTTTCTAAACTTATGGTTCAAAAGTTAAAGGGGGGGGACACATTGTCTTTTACTTTTGGAGCGATTATTTCCGAAATTATTGACATTATCAAAATATGATTTTAGTAAACCCCTATTCATTTTTAAATACCTTTCCAAAAACATATCACACGTTAGGGTTGAAATTAAAAAAAAATCACTTCCCACTTTACATATAGGGGGGCTACCCTACTAAAACATTTTTTTCCAATTTTTTTTTTACCACTTTGTCGGCGTGATTGATATACATATTGGTACCAAATTTCAGCTTTCTAGTGCTAACGGTCACAGAGATTAAGCGAGGACGGACAGACGGACGGACGGACGGACAGACAGACATGGCGAAACTATGAGGGTTCCTAGTTGACTACGGAACCCTAAAAATGAATGTTTTATGTTATAATTTGATTGAACTATCCTTTTCCACTTAATTGATGCATCAAACAATTTACTGCCCAACACAATATCTAATTGAATCGATCGATTTATTTATTGTTTTCAGCGTAACTGCACAGCCCTACATGATCTAATTCAGTAGTGGTTCCACTATAATTCGCTAGATGGCACTGATTTAGGCAATCTCTTGAGATAATTCAGATTAACTACAGTAAATAATTGTATTCAGACGTGTTTATTTATGTTAAATTCAATACTTTTTGTTTAAATGCCTGTATTTTATGAAAATTAATGCTTAAAAACTTAATAAAATTAATTCAAATGCGTGTTACGGGCGCGTACGCGGTTCGGCTTGGTGGCTTCTCTTTGAAACAGCGAATACAGCGCCTTTTCTATTGCATTATTTTATAGAATACTAGCTTCAGCCCGCGACTTCGTTCGCGTGAAACTTCTTGTTTCCCCCGAGCCACCCCGTCGTATCGCATCACCCGCCCGCGCTATCACTTAACGTACTTTTTTACTTTTTTTCTTTTTGCTCGGCTCCTAAGGGTCATAGCGTGATGTTACATAGCCTATAGCCTTCCTCAAGAATTGGGCTATCAAATGCAAGAAGAATTTTTCAAATCCGACTGGTAGTTCCAGAGATTACCCCCTACATACAAACTTACAAACTTTACCTCTTTATAATATTAGTATAGATAATGCTTTTGGCAGGTTTCAATGATCACAAAAACCGAGTGTGCTTATGACCACACGACTGAAGTGAAACTTCAAACGTATTTGGCTATGAGAGGAAGAGAGAAAGAAAATGTGCGCGCGCACTGCTTTCTCTTGCTTATATCCCCCACTCAACTCCCGTTCGCCTCGCCCGTAGCCCTTAGACATGGGTTGTACTTGCAAAATCGAGTACCAGGGCTTTCAAGTACGTCCACCTTAAGAAACCAGGGCCTAAAACCAGGGCTCGAGATACTTTCAAGTATTTTCTATCTGCATCGAAAACTGATCCATAACTTCATACAAATAAAAAGTACAATCGCGTAATCAAACAAAAGCCCTGTTGGAAGTAAAAAGTACTTGCATAGGAAATTGATCCGTGAATTCCTATAAATAAGTAGCACAATCGCGTTTACAAATAAATACTTTTACAAACCATTAAAGTAAAAATACTTGCATTCGAAATTGTTCCGTAGACTCTTACCACACCTCGGACACTCCATACAACGCTCGCAAAATAATTACCTATTACTACTACATAAACAAATGACGTTTGTATACGTGCAAATGTGTGCGTGAAATCTAGTAGCGTAAAAAAAAATGGCGCGGAAAGCAATTTGTGTCGGGGAACCGAACGACGTCGGTGGCGGCGCTGCCCGAACGTGTGCATTATTATGAAGTGACCATGTAGTTCAATTGTTTATTTATATAGTCGGGTTCGTAATGAAATAAAAACACTAAAATAGTTTAGTTTAAATGACTTATCTGTAAATAATGGGTTATTAAATCGCATGTTATTAAAAATGCGAAATCATACAAACAGTATATGTAAATACGAATTCGGAAAAGCATCACAATATCCAACCATCGTGATTAAAACTCAAATAAAACTTTTAAATCGCATAATTGTGTGTCAGCAATACAGCGCTGCGGTTCGCGAGCGCCCTTGCTAAAGAGTCGGCGACGAATACCTCGAAGTGCGGGGTGAGGTGCGGTATCTGATATGAGGGCGAGGAAGGGATTGTCCTTTCTGTACGTAGTACTATTAAGTATTCTGTGCTCTTACTGATAAGGAGCATGATCGCATTTGCGAAAACAAACGCGGTTGTTGAACTATTTGAGTACCTACGTACTCGAGCATCGAGGCACGACGGAGCGAGATACTTTCAAGTATTTTCTATCTGCATAGAAAACTGGTCCATAATTTCATACAGATAAGAAATACAATCGCGTATTCAAAAGCCCCGTTGGAAGTAAAACTACTTGCATAGGAAATTGATCAATGACTTCGAATAAATAAGGAGCAAAATCGCGTTTACAAATAAATACTTGCAAACCATTAAAGTAAAAAAAACTTTTTAAGAAAAAAAAACCGACTTCCAAAAAAAACTTTACAAAGTGAAAAATAACTTTATTTTCGGAAGTCGGTGTCTTTGGATCTTTATTTTAGTTTTTTGCCACCGACTTCCGAAATTATAGTAGATTGTACAACTAAGGCATAAAATAAGCTATTTTACGCCGAGACGTTTATATCCACCCGAGCCGCAGGCGAGGGTGGATAGTTAAGTCGAGGGGTAAAATGGCTCGTTTATGCCTGAGTTATACACTCTGCTTTTCACTTCGATTGCGAGAAAATGAAACAGGCATAAAGTATACAGTACATAATTAATCAAAAATGTTGCATCCATAGCTAATTCCCGCCACCACAGATAATACCGCCACGAAACTTTTTAAAAGTTTTTTTTTTAATTTTCAACATTTTGTCATTCGACTTGGGTACTTCATACTGCCAAAAAATGAAAACGTTTCTTTGCCTTTTTAAATAATAAATGACAACTATTTTACCTGATTTTATTAAATTAACGATAGAAAACACGGAAGTGGTATAAATTAAAGAAAATGAAATAAATCACGACTTTAATCTGCGAAGTTTTATTGTGCGTGTGGCTGTTGGGCCTGATTACTTTAGTCTTAGAAAAAAATTTTACTTTATGCACTAGAACATAAAAAGCGATTTTATGTCGCCTAAGCACAACATAAAGACGGACTTTTAGAGCATGAGAAGTGAAAAAGATATTTTTCACTTTGTAGTATTTTTTTGAAAGTCGGTTTTTTTTTTTTCTTAAAAAGTTTTTATATCACGCTTTTTAGTGGGTCTGCTTATAATTTATCTAAGTTACAATAGCCTAGTGATCATCGCCTTTTACAAACAAAATATTGCTTTTCCCGATACAGGGAAGTTAATTGTTGAGGAGTTCTCCAGATCCACCATCAGCTCCGTATCACCATTCACATTGTGACGAGCATAAATTGCTTAGCAACCATATTAAAGTAATCGAATCGCAACTTCGCAACCCGTGAAATACTTAGATATTATTGAGTAGTTCCGGTGGCCATCTGTGGTCTTCATCATCAGTTCCACATCACCAAATAGTGCTTTCCGAGAGCAAATGCACGAGTTACTATAAAAAATACCCAAATCGCTATAGGTGTGCCAATAATATTTGAAGAGTTCCTTCGATTTCTCCAGGATCCCATCATCAAATCCTGCCCTGATGTTTTTAGACTAGATGCTGATAATCCTGGCTGCAGCATCAGGCCAGACTTGTCAACATAGCATTGAACTTATTTAGTCCTGTTTAAAATGAGCCCAAACACGACTACGGTGCTGTAATTTCAAGGTTGGTACTTTTTCTAATGCTCCTGACTTCAGCATCAGGTCTTTATGTACTTCGGTGTTCCTCATTAACAGTACGTTTATCCACACATCGAGCCCTTTTCAATGAGCCTTAACACGATATATCTGCTGTTAGTTGTCGAGGAGTTAGGTACTCTGCAGACTATCCTGACTGCAGCATCAGGTCATGACTTGATGATCATGAGACCAAATGTGGCAAATGCCCTATCAAACATCAAAACAATTGACTAAAACAGTCCTTGCCTGTTCGAGTAACTTCTTACTGTTAAGGAGTTGTAACTTCCATCATCAGCCCAGCTACCTGAGATGGTGACAACCATACGCAAATACACAAGATACTTCGTAAAATATGCGAAAAACAATAAGTGAGCCTATAAAATTTAAAGGTTGCCCTCGATTACTCTAAGATCCCATCATCAGATCCTAACTTGGTGACAGTGGGACCACCTCAAAACTATCTACTTTGGAACAAAAAAAGAATTTTGAAAATCCGTCGACAATTGGCGGAGTATTAGATGAACAAACATACAAAAAAAAAAACATACAAACAGCCGAACATAGTACCTCCTCCTTTTTGTGAAGTCGGTAAAAAATACTTGCATACGAAATTGTTCCAAAAGGAGCATGATCGCATTTGCGAAAACTAACGCGGTTGAGTACCTACGTATTTGAGCGAGTAGCCGTATAAGATAATAGTCTTGCAAGTATTTTGAGTCGGTACCCGGTGTGCGTACTTGGAAGCAAATACCTGGTGTAAAAACCCGGTCGCATATTTATGCGACCGGGACCGGGTTTTTACACCAGGTATTTCCAGCAATTTTTTACGTACCTTCCCTACTCGCGATCACACGTTTTCGTAACGCATTCGCCAGTTTACTCCCCAAGTCAAGCGCGCCTAAAGAAGTTTCACTTCAAAAAATACTTTGTCAAACATTCGAGTCTGCAGGAAGTTTAGTTGTTCAATCATTTAGTTGGTGCTTTAATATTACAGTCAGCGGACTTTAAGACATCTGAAATTGTTCAATGCAAATATTGTTTGTTACTTATTTTTTTATTAACAAACAAATTACTTAACAAATTATTATCACTAATAGTCTAAATCGAAACGATCTGCGTTCGTCGTACCTACTTTTAGCGGACGCGGTCTGTTGAGAGCGGGCGCCCAATTCATCGTAAGAGAGCGCTTGGCGCTTGGGTGGGCTCTGCTAGGAGTCGAGTGCGTGATATCAGCTCTGCGGCTGACCGGCTGTGCGTGAGTCAGTTCGAGGTCAACGTCTGAATTCGAACGGCTGTGTTAGTTACATTTAGCTACAACGTACAACATTGGCTGCTTCCACAGGACCTCACGAGCAGTTGCACTTGCGACCACTACACCAACGACGCAGTCTGTTAGTATAACACTACTATATTTATAATTAGATCACTCATTACGACATAATAAGTTATAATTGATTATTTCTTAAACATACACACATACATAACAGGTTAGTAGGTACACCCACATTTCGCCAGTTATGCTTAAACATAGGTATTGAGCATAATTTTACTAGAAAAGAATTCACGTACTTAGATAGGTACCTACCGAATAAGTTTGATAAGTAGGCAAATTAGAAGTAAGTACCTACTTAAGTTAGTTCCAATTTAAGTACTCCTATGTTGTTTTCACTTAAACAAATATCAACTTTACGAATGTGTAAATTAAGATGATTTTAATATGTTAAGTAAGTACCTCCTCATAAAGGCCATACAAATGTGTTGCATCCGAAAGTACGCATTACCTACTAAGTATAAATTAAAGTTATTTTTCCGAAATCACATAAATCTGAAACCAAGAAGTCCGTAAAAATAAATCTTAAGAATTATACCTAAGTAATTAAAAAATCTTGGTTAGTAAATAAATACCTCGTAAAAGTAGGTACGTCCGAGTTCACCAGTGTCTTCATTCGTGCTTGTGGACGACACAAGCGTCCGTCTAGCACTATTATATATTCTGTGCTTGTGTGTCAAGCTTAGGTAGGTACCTACTTAGGTAACCCAACCTAACCTACCCCCGCTGGGCAAACACGCACAGACCTGCCTTCGTCCTCTGACGAAGATCGTCTAGTAGGTACTGAGCTCAGCTTTTTTTTTTTTTTTTCCTATTTGGCATCTCGTAGTTGACCTATAGAGGTCGTGACTACTTAACCGGACTATCCTGTGGTTGCCTTAAGTAAACTCAAAGCCTCCAGCCAGGGGCGTAAAACTAGTATACTAAGCGACTACACGCTAAGGGCACCCCCTTTGGGGTACGAACCTCGGCTTAGGGCGTCGCTGCGGGAGGGCAGCAAGATGGGACAGGCTGGATCATATTAATATTATTTAAGCTTGATGAGGCCGGCGTTTCCTATCTGACTACTCTGAGAAGAAACGCCGAAACAAACTCAGAGGTCACAGTCGGGGATTCAAGTCTATTGGCTCAGCTGCGGCGCGGGCTGGCCTTTCTACGAGCAAGGGTCGGGGGGAAGCATTTACTTGGGGACGTCGCGGGGGACCTCGGCGGCGAGGTCGGAATGACGGTGTTTTGTGTTTGTGCACTGTACTGGTCGCTTTATTTTTCTCCTGGAGGAGAGTTATGGGGTCGTCAGGTTCGGAGAGAGCATGCCTTGGACGGCGAAGTTTGCTGATATTGGAGGGGATGTATTTGGTGGCCTCGACAACCAGTGGGTTGCGATGGTTGGCGGCGGTATCGAAGAAACGCTTGGAAAGGCGTTTCATGAATTGTTTGATGGTGGGGATTTTGAGGTCAAGATGGAGGATCTCATTTCGAACGAACCAAGGGGATCCCGTAGCCTTACGGAGGAAGCGGTTTTGGAGGGTCTGCATCCTGTGGATGTGGTGGGGTTTCGCGTGAGCGAAGACTACACAGGCGTAGGTCATTATAGGTCGAATGCACGCTGTGTAGATGCGCAGTTTGCATCTTAGTGACAATTTGCTGCGTGCATTGAGAACGGAACTGAGCTCAGCTTGGATTGCTCTGGCTTTTATACACTCTCCGTGTCGCGTCGCGGCCGCGGCAGCGATTCGCCGTGAAATCGCCGCGACGCCATACAAAATGAACATTTAGTAGATTCGCGTCGCGCTGGTGTGAAAGGTGTTGCGTCTCGATAGTATCGCAGAATCGCCACGCGACACGTCACGCTACAAGTCGCGCTGGTGTGTACGAGCCTTTAAATGTCATCGTTTTTAGTAAGGATCGCTGGGCTCTCTCCAGTTGTATGAGATGCGTTTTACATGCACCCCCCCATACTCCAATGCAGTATCCGATGACAGATTGAACAAGGGCATAGTAAACAGTACGAAGAAGTTCCAGGTTAGCCACATGCCTAAGATTTTTGAAAATCCATATTAATTTTCTAACACGTGACAAAATCGGTCTTGACGCAGAACGTCACTTTCGCAAAATGTCACCGTGAAAAATTTGGTCACTTTAGCATAATGTCACTTTCGCAAAACGTCATTTTCGCACAACGTCATTTTCTCAAAACGTCATTTTCTCACAATGTCACTTTCGCAAAACGTCATTTTCGCAGAATTTCATTTAAGCCATTTTTTATCGGGAGAGACTAATACTTTTTTTATCGGGAGAGACTAATACTAACACTGTAGAATTGGGTAAGTAGTTTATTAAAATATACAAAAATCATCAAACAAATTTTTATTACACACATAACTATCATATGTGCTTAAAATGATCTATCATGTAATTGGTTATTATAATTATTATGATAAAAAAATTGTGTAATGTAATGAGACGCCTTGTGAAATTTTTCGAGTCTAGAAAGAAAGCCGCTATTGGGATAACCGAATCAAAAAAGGTTTATATAAAACATACCGCGGATACAGAATACCGAATTATATATATTTTGACAAAAATAACATAAAACTTACGAAGAAAGACCGCCAATCATTGACATTACCTGAATTACATAATGTGTAAAATATTTTTTTTGCAACTTTAAAAATAATAAACAATACTTTAAGGACCTACGGGATCCAATTGTGGGACGTTGACAGCAAAACCAACATACTCTGCCTACAAAGAGTCCAAATGGTATCCTAAGATCCATAGTAAACGCACCTTGGTTTGCTAGACGAAATCCACGACTATCTTCAAATGCCAACAGTAAACTATGAAATCGAGCGGTACAAGGAACAACACGCCTAACCTTGCATCCAAACCCTCTAGTTACTGAACTGCTGAACCCCACAGCGGTGGTGAAAAGGCTGAAGAGGAACCACATTCTATAGGTGGGACGCGCAGCACTGGCTGCTCCTTACTTAATTACTTACCCGATTCTGTAGTGTTAGTATTAGGTGTCTCCTGAGAAAAAAATGGCTCGAATGACATTCTGCGAAAATGACGTTTTGCGAAAGTGACATTGTGAGAAAATGACGTTTTG
This sequence comes from Amphipoea oculea, assembly GCA_945859645.1. Classification (NCBI taxonomy): domain Eukaryota; kingdom Metazoa; phylum Arthropoda; class Insecta; order Lepidoptera; family Noctuidae; genus Amphipoea; species Amphipoea oculea. The sequence goes on along the minus strand of OX243891.1, from coordinate 247,267 downwards.
AGAAAATGACCTTTTGAGAAAATGACGTTTTGAGAAAATTACCTTTTGAGAAAATAACGTTTTGCGAAAATGACATTATGCGAAAGTGACCAAATTTTGCAAGATGACATATTGCGAAAGTGACGTTCTGCGTCAAGACTACAAAATCATATCCGTATGTGGCTTCCAAGTTAAGTTCTCGTCTAGAAGTACTCCAAGATACTTAACCGCCGGAGTTTAATTAATTAATTACGTTACGTTTAGTTACGTTACGGACCCAAATTATTTTGACCATAAACAAAAATATATTATATTTTCAAGTCTTATTTTAATACAGTGATGGAACTCAAATCATAATTAAATATATATTAATGCATCAAAATAATGTTCAAATACACCTCTTAATTGTCTTTAAAAGAATAGAATAGAATCTCTCTTTATTATGTACACCATATAAATTACAGACGTAAATATAGAAACTTTACAATGGGTGACACAATGGGCGATCTTATCGCTAAGAGTGATATTTAAAAGCAGTTTATCCCTTCATTAACAATTTTAATTATAATTAAAAATATACAATTTTACTAATTATTCAATTTTTGAAGAACGGACAGTCATACCTGTCCGCTATCACACACACACACACACACACACACACAAACACAGTGAGCGACGCGCATTAGTTTAAATGATGTAAACTTAATTTTTGTCGCGACACATGTAATTCCTTTTCACAACAATTTTCAAGTATTGGCTTAAGTCTTATCTTTTTTTTGTCGCTAAAAATCAACCTCTCATTGGTATTTGGATTTTTGACGTCTCCATTTAATTCCACTAATGCCGTATCGATACCAGCACCAGTGAATTCTTGTGATTCTGTGGTAGTAGTCGTAGTGGTGGTAGTGGTAGTTGTGGTAGTTGTGGTAGTGGTAGTGGTTGTGGTGGTGGTGGTGGTAGTAGTGGTAGTCGTAGTGGTGGTAGTGGTAGTCGTAGTGGTAGTAGTGGTGGTAGTGGTCGTACATCTTTCCAAGTCACTTTTGTAGTCTGTGCGCGTACACGCCTGTACGAGTATGTACGTACTGTCAGGCTGCCTTACACATTTGTATGAGAAATTTTCCGGTATGATGAAAGGTTTTCTCAATTCTTTGAATGTACAAAACCTGTATCGAAAATTTTCCATCTCACGTATAAAGCATTCTCTAAGCGTCCATTTGGTACCTTGTCCATATACTGCGGTAAAGTTAACCGGGTAACATAAAATATTCGCACAATAATGGCTCAATATTTCAGGGTGGTCGCTAGCGTCAGGTTCAGTCCCGTTGTACCTACCCCGAAACCATGATCCTCTCTGAAACAAAGACACTAATTAAATTATTTATTTAATAATAGATGGGACATAGCGAACAAAATCGTAATCAGATACTTTTGTCCTAGTGGTCAAAAGTCTCACAGTTGTATTTATTACTAGCTGTGCCCGCGACTTCGTCCGCGTGGAATAGTTACTTTTTGGGCAGCATATTTTGGATTACATATACCGTCGTTTGGGTAGCTAAAAATTTACTTTACAGTAATTGTCGGCGACGAGACCCTATCTAGGCACATGGGCGCAAGTAGTGGCGAGACCGCTATGTAAAAAGTAAGGAAGAAATTTTAATTAATAGTGTAAAATTTCAATGACTTATGTTTTGTTCTTTCTATGTGTCTAATTAGATAGTTATGTGATTAATTATGTTAAGGCTAGCTTCTGCCCGCGACTTCGTCCGCGTAAAATTCGTACTTTCCTCTAAAAATTTCGAAAATGTATGTAGTATGATCTTTATCATTTATTTAGATAAATAAGTATTCGGGCCAATTATTTAGTTTATAGATTAAAGGAATCAGATTTTTCAAATAAACTGTATCCCTGCTTTTCACCCCCACAGGGGTGAAATTTCGAAAAATCGTTCGTGATTTGTTCATAACTTGACTCAAAGACCATACCCATTTTCGAGTTAATGGATGCAAGCAGTAATATCCTTCCCTCAAACTTTATTACTTGCCATTTCCCACCTTGGTAGGAGTCGATTTTTGAAAAACCCTAAAACTCATACCTACTTGTTTTATTTTTTGTTTTAGTAGTACCGAGTTTCGAGTTAATCCGACAGCGGGTTACCTACACATTTTTCTAACCTATCAACTTCGTCGCCCCCTAAATCATCTGAAAGGGGTTTTTTTTCAAACTAAAAGTGACAATCTTTCTTATTTACTGACCCAAATATTGCCAAGTTTCTTGTTTATTAAACAAATAAATAAGATTTTTCATATAAACTGTATCACCGCTTTTCACCCCCACAGGGGTGGAATTTCATAAAATCGTTTGGGATGTGTTCATACTTGACTCAAAGATTATTTGTACCAATTTTCGAATTAATCAAACCATGCAGTAAAATCCTCCCATGTAAAATTAATTACCCCTTTTCACCCTGTTAAGGGTAGATTTTCGAAAAACCCTGATACACGTTATTCTTTATTTATGGTCTTAAGTATAAATACCGAGTTTCGAGTAAATCGGACCACGCGTTAAAATTCTTCCATATAAATTTTGACGCCCCCAATCCCCCTTTAGGAGTTAGTTTAGAAAAACAAAAAATTCCAAACTTCATAATTTATTTATACTTATAAGTAGGTATTCGTGCCAAGTTTCATGTTTATTAACCAAATGAATAAGATTTTTCATATACACTGTATTCCCGCTTTTCACCCCCATAGGGGTGGAATTACGAAAAATTGTTTGAGATGTGTTCATTACTTGACTCAAAGTTTATTTATACGAATTGTTGAGTTAATCAAGCCACGCATTAAAATCCTTCCCTGTATAATTAACTACCCCTTTCCACTCCGTTAGGGGTAGATTTTTGGGAAACCCTGCTACACGTTATTCTTTGTTTTTGGTCTTAAGTATAAATACTGAGTTTCGAGGTAATCGGACCACGCGTTAAAATTTTTCCATACAAATTTTGATGCCCCCAACCCCCCTTCAGGCGGTAGTTTATAAAAACAAAAAATGCCAAACTTCATAATTTACTTGGATTAATATTCGTGCCAAGTTTCAAGTTTATTAACCAAGTGAATAAGATTTTTCATATAAACAGTATTCCCGTTTTTTACCCCTACATGGGTCGAATTATGAAAAATCGTTTAAGATGTGTTCATAACTTGACTCAAAGATTATTTATGCCAATTTTCGAGCTAATTAAGTCACGCAGTAAAATCCTCCCCTGTAAAATTAACTACCCCTTTTCACACAGTTACGGGTAGATTTTCGAAAAACCCTGACACACGTTATTCTTTATTTTTAGTCCCTAGTATAAATACTGAGTTTCGAGTTACTGGGATAGCGCGTTAAAATTCTTCCATACAAATTTTGACACCCCCCAATACCTCTCTAGGGGGTAGTTTAGAAAAACGAAAAATGACAAACTTCGTTTATTACTTAGATAGGTATTCTTGCAAAGTTTCAAGGTTATTAACTCAAGGAATAAGATTTTTCATACAAACAAAATCCCCCCCTTTTCACCCCCTTAAAGGTTGAATTTCCAAAAACCCCTTCTTGCTGGATACCTACTCTTCACAAAGAACACACCCTCCAAAATTGATGTCCCTAGGTCCAGCGGTTTAGGCTGTCCGTTGATATCTCAGTCAGGTCGTTCATCCCCCTTTAGGGGTGAAATTATCAAAAACGCTGAGACACGTATGAATTAATTTTCAATCGTCAGCCTAAACACAAAATTTGAAGATCGTAACTTTTAATCTGACTGACTTTCATACACAACTTCATCCCCCTTTTTAGCCCTTTGGGGGTGAAATTATCAAAAACGTTGAGACACGTATAAATTAATTTTCAATCGTCACTCTAAACACAAAATTTGAAGATCCTAACTTTAAAACTGAGGGACTTTCATACAAACTTTCATCCCCTATTTGACTCCTTTAGGGGTTGAATTTCGAAAAACCCTTCCTTATTCCTTGTCTACATTATGAAGGGAACCACCGTGTAAAATTTCAGCTTTCTAGGTCTAAGGGTTTGGGCTGGGCGTTGATGAGTCAGTCAGTCAGTCAGGCCTTTTGTTTTTATTTATATAGATTATTATTAGAATTCATATTTTTAACTAATAAGACTGAATTTGTAAGGTTTTCTTGTAAGTTTTAAGATATTTCGTTATAATTACGTAACTTGAAAATTGACTTTTTTGTTTATGGATAGAATTTAATTATTTTGGTTTTAAATGAAAGGATTGTGTGCAAAAATGATAATAACGTTTAAATTTTGCAAATCGAGCCACGGGTTCAAAAGTTATAAAGGATTTTCTGTAGTGAAAAATTGTCCAGTCACAATTTTTGCAGTTTTTGTTTGCTATATTTTTATTAATTATTGTTAACTAGTTAAGTAAGTGTTAATTAGCATAAGGACCTTGTAGACAATAATGTATAATAAAAAAAAAAAGACGGGTTGCACTCCGGGAGTGCCGGCAGAAGTGAAAACTTGAATATTAACGTTGAAATAAATCAATTATTAATTGAATTAATATTAACTCATTTTTTTTCGCTATTTCTGCGTCACTTTTTTCATTAATAGATGCACTTTGTTCAATTTCCATATTTTAAACACTATACGAGTATACACGAATTTTAAGAATACACAGCAGTGTAGGTACTACACAGACGGTCGAGCCATCAGCTGTCCTTCCATCCATCCATACATCCACACCCACACCCACACCCACACATACACCCACACACACCCCCACACCCACACCCACACCCACACACACGCCCACACCCACACCCACACACTTACACCCACACCCACACCCACACCCCCACACACCCCCACATTCACACCCACACATTCACACCCCACACCCACACACACACCCCACACCCACACCCACACCCACACACACACCCCCACACACCCCCACACCCACACCCACACACACACCCCGCACCCACACACCCACACCCACACACACACCCCACACCCACACACCCACACCCACAACCACACCCACAACCACACCCACACCCACACCCATCCATTGTCGTGTGTCACTTGGTTCACTTCGGTTGGCGCCGCCGTAGAAAGAGAGGGGGATACTTAGTAGTTAGGAGTAGTAGTTCTCCCCTGTGAAATCTCTCCTGACGGTCACGTGTCCTGACGCGATGTCCTGACGCGAGTTTAACATTTTTTACCCATAACAAAAAAAGTGTGCAACGCCGCTATAGTAGATTGTACAACAAAGGCATAAAAGAAGCTATTTTACCCCGAGACGTTTATATCCACGCGAGCCGCAGGCAAAACAGCTTCTTTTATGCCTTAGTTGTACAATCTACTATTACACTTCAAAAAACATGTAAGGAAATAGCATAGAAACTAAATAAAAAGGGGCTCAAACAGATTTCGGCTTGATGAAATTGGCGATCAAAAAGGGTCAAAAAATCGCGGTCGCCAATAAGGTTACTTAGGCCGGTATAAAAATGGGGCCATTTTTCGGCTCAAGTCAGTCGCGGCTCAGCCGTCGAAGAGGCAACATCAAGAAACAACAAGCCGAAATCTGCAAGCCAACAATCAAGAAATTCTGCGTTTTATTTCGCCGCCCATCTCTCCGAGGTCCTCTTAGTGGGTTGTGCCCACCACTACGTACGCATTCAGGGGTGCGTGGGACGTGTGTCGCCAGCACAGTTAGTTAGGGAACATACGTCAAAAACGTGGGAGACTGTCCCAGGCACGGCCGTCAGGTACTGGACGTACTCCGGTCGTCCGCAACAATTGGTCCTTCGAGCGTCGGATCCCTGCAAGAAGAAGCCAGAAGAGCCCAGAAGATTAAGAAGACTGCAAGATGCCAGTAACCAGGTCACAGAAGGATGCCCCCTCACGCCCCCCGTCCCGTCCTACCAATGTGGACGCGACAGTAGAAGCGTCAGGGTCAGAAGGGGTCACGTCTGCGTCAGCGTCAGCGTCAGCATCAGCGTCATCAGAAACTACAGCTTCATCGGGCACGAACACTTCTTCGGGTACAACGACAACGGAGGGGACCACGGCAACGGAGACCACGGTTGAGACTGTGACCACGGCGTCTTCCAAGAAGAATGAAGATGCCAACCAGAAGGAGACGACTAAGAAGACTCCAGAAGATGTCCCGGAAAAGGGTGTTCGCGGTTCGGCCGCAACCCTGAAACCGAAGGGGGTCAGTCGTCGTGCCAGGTCTACGAAGACCACGAGCTCCTCAGCCAGAAGACGCGAGCTGGAAGCCAGAGAAGAATTAGCACGCCTGGAACTGAAGCAAGCACAGGCTGCGGCGAAGCTAGCCCGTGTCAGACTGGAGATGACACAATGTGAAGATGAGGACTCCGTGGATGATGAAGACCAGGAAGAACGAACAGCACAGGTGCAGAACTGGATCGAGTCATCAGTATTAGGCGATGGCAACAGGAAACAACCAGAGCAGCGAGGTCAGCACACCGCAGAAGAGCCACAGAAGGTGAAGCCTGAAGAGAACTCTTCAACGGGAGGAGCCACGATCGAGATTCAAGCGTTGGCGACTGCATTGAAGGAAGCCTTTTCCACAAGAGGACCAGCAGCACAGCCGAGCTACATCCACGAGCTACCCCACTTCGACGGCAACAGCAGCGAGTGGTTGGCCTTCAAGGTTGTTTACGAAGATACAGCACCAATGTTCAACGAAGTCCAGAATATGGCGCGGTTAAGAAGAGCGCTGAAGGGCAACGCAAGAGAAGCTATCAAGAGCCTGTTGTACTCCGAAGCCTCTCCGTCAGAAGTAATGCAAGCCCTCAGAAGAAGATACGGAAGGCCTGATGCGCTGGTGTTGGCAGAATTGGACAAGGTTAAGGCGTTACCGAAGATCTCAGAAACTCCAAGAGACATCTGCATCTTCGCAAGCCAGATCAACAACAGCGTAGCAGCAATAAAGGGACTGAAGAAACCACAGTACCTGCATTCACCTGAAATGGTGAAACAAATTGTAGAGAAGATGCCGACGGTTCTCAAGTTCCGATGGTACGACTTCACTGCAGCATCAGAAGAAGGCGATTTCTCCAACCTCATGCTAGTATCCAGATTCCTGAACACTGAAGCAGACAAATGCGGAGCCTTCGCGACTTCAGAAGAGAAGAGCGCGTTCAAGAAGATCAATCGACAAGCAACACATTCAACGAAAGAAAGGAACTTCAAAGAAAAGGATGCAAGGCAACAAGAGAAGACTTGCCCTATGTGTGAGGGTGAACATTTTCTCGTCGAATGTCAGAAGTTCCAGAAGATGTCGGTGCAAGATCGGTGGGCAACAGTAAAGAAGAGTCACGTCTGCTTCAAATGTCTTCAAGGGAAACACAGGAAGGAGAGCTGTAGAAAACCACCGTGCAAAGAATGCAAGAGGTGGCATCATCATCTGCTGCACGTCGAGTCAGAAGAAAGGACCTCGGAGGAACAGAAAAAGGAGACGCCACAAGAGGCGGCGAGCGCCACGGCATCAGTGAACGCGATCAACAACGCAAGGGCATACCTGAAGATAGTTCCGGTAGAAGTCTTCGGGTCAAAAGGATCAAAGAAGATATTGGCCCTCATGGATGCCTTCATCCAAGCAGCACCTTCTCGTCCAGAAGTGACACCGTTGACCCTTGTCAACGGTGTCACTTCTGGACGAGAAGGTGGCACAAGAAGTCGGCGCTCAAGGAAACAAGGAGGAACTGGTCATTGAGACAGTAGGAGGCAAGCTGATAAGAAAAAAGGATTCTCAGATGCTGGACCTTACGGTGAAAGGGGTTCATCAGGAAAACAAGAAGACCCTGAAGAGAGTCCGCACGATCGACGAGTTGAAGCTTGCACCACAGTTCCTGGACAAGAAAAGGATTCAAGAATATCGACACTTGAAGAAGATCGCCGACTCTCTGTATTATGAAGGGGAGCCACCACAATTGCTCATCGGTCAAGACAATTGGGAGCTAATTGTGACTCAAGAAGTAAGAAGAGGGAAACCAGGAGAACCAGTTGCTTCAAGGACGGGACTTGGATGGGTGCTCCACGGGTCAGACATCGGAAATGCAAGACCAGTACACTTCCTGAACACATGTCTTCATGTTAGCACGCCAGAAGAAGAGATGCATCAAGCCATCAAGGATCACTTCGCGATCGAAGCACTTGGTGTGCAACCAAGAAGACCTACTACGGATTCGGAAGGAAGAGCACTCACCATCCTAGAAAAAACCTGCAGAAGACTTGAAGACGGTCGATTCGAAGCTGGACTTCTATGGAAGAACGAAGAAGAACAGATGCCAGAGAGCTACACGTCTGCCAGGAACCGACTAATCAACATCGAAAGGAAGATAGACAAGGATCCTCACTTGAAGGCAGAATACGGCAAGCAGATTCAGCATCTAATCGACAACAAATATGCAGAAGAAGCACATGAGGAACAAGAAGATATGAAAAAATTATGGTACCTCCCTCATTTCTCCGTGGTTCATCCCTTAAAGAAGAAAATAAGGATCGTCTTCGACGCTGCAGCCAAGTCAAAAGGAAGAAGCCTCAACGACGCTCTACTGCCCGGACCCGATTTACTGCAATCACTCTTCGGTGTACTACTGAGATTTCGACAAGGACCTTTTGCAGTAGCGGCCGACATCAAAGAAATGTTTCTACAAGTTCGCATCAGACCAGAAGATAGAGACAGCCTGAGGTTCCTGTGGCGCGGGGATCATCGCGACGTGTCGCCAAAGAAGTATAGGATGACATCAGTTATCTTCGGCGCAACATCATCTCCAAGCACAGCCATCTACGGGAAGAACCGAAACGCGGCGGACTACAAGGAACAGTATCCAGAAGCTACAAGGGCAGTAGAACTTAACCACTACATGGACGACTACTTGCACAGCTTCCACTCAGAAGAAGACTTTAGAAGGATAACAAAGCAGGTGGACTTCATACACAAGAAGGCGGGCTTCGAACTCAGGGGGTGGGCATCAAACCAACCTCAACTGCTGCAAGACGTGAAGACTGAAACAACCGAAAAGACAGAAGTGGACCTTGGTGAGAAAGAAGAGAAGACACTAGGACTACGCTGGTTCACAGAAAGGGACTACATCGGCTTCAGGGCAAACCTCCGGAACACTCCAGAAGAAATAGCCAAGGGCTTCATGGTGCCTACGAAGAGAGAAGTCACCAGCGCCGTGATGTCAACTTTCGATCCACTGGGATTAGCATCACCGGTCCTCATCCAAGGAAAGAAGCTGCTTCAGAACGTATGGCGGAGCGGCGTCGGTTGGGATGAAGAAATAGAAGAAAAGGAATACGAAGCATGGAACATATATCTGGAGAAGATGAAACTGTTACAAGACCTTCAGATCCCGAGATGTCTGGCGCCACATCGCACCGAGGGGGAGCTGCACACATTCACAGATGCGAGCGAAACGGCGTATGCAGCTACAGTCTACTGGAGAACGGAAGATGCAAACGGAACATACCACGTCAGCTTGGTGGCAGCGAAAGTACGAGTCACCCCGTTGAAGCCGGTATCGATCCCTAGACTGGAACTACAGGTGGCCCTCCTTGGAAGCAGACTAGCCCATTCAGTAGAAGAAGAAATGGATCTGAAGATTCTGAAGAAAACATTTTGGACGGACTCCAGCATCGTGCTCTCCTGGATCAAGACGGACCCGAGAACATTCAAAACGTTCGTGGCTCATCGCTTGGCCGAAATAGAGGATCTCACCAAGCCTCAGGATTGGAGATGGGTGCCTACGGCGCAGAACCCTGCAGATGACTCAACGCGCGACGTGCCAGATAACTTCGATTATAACCACCGATGGTACACCGGCCCAGAATTCCTAAGAAAAGAGGAAACCTACTGGCCAGAAGCGAGAACATTCAAAAAGGAAACCACCGGCGAAGAAAAGACAGCAGACGTCGCAGCAATGGCAAGCACCAGTCATCCGTCACCAGATCCTGAGAGGTTTTCGTCTTGGAAGAGACTTTGGCGAGCAACAGCAAGAATACTGCAGTTCATACAACTCTGCAGAACAAAGGAGAAGGTCAACGTCAGCAAAGAAGATCCAACATGGAGGAAGACGAAAGGAACGAAGACAAAGACAGTCGAGAAGCGACATCAGTCTTCAAGAAAAATAGAAAGGAACTACATACCCCTAAGTGCAGACCTTCTAGAGCGAGCTGAAGCTCTGTTACTAAAAGGAAGTCAAGACAGAAGCTTCAGAGAAGACATCAAGCGTCTAGAACAAGGAAAGCAACTAGAAGGCGGCAGCAGCAAGTTGAAGAAGCTCGACGTGGTAATTGAAGAAGGACTCCTGCGTTTGAAAGGAAGAATCGACGCGATACAGGGCGTAACCAGAGAATACAAGCGTCCCATCGTGCTCGACAGCAAGGAAAGGATAACACGACTCATCATTGAAGAATTCCACTGCCGCTTCAACCACGGAAACCACGCGACAGTAATGAACGAAGTGAGGCAACGCTTCTGGGTACTGGGACTGAGGTCAGCGATCAAGGCAGTCCAGCATCAATGTCAATGGTGCAAAACGAAGAAGGCAAGACCCCAAGAACTGCCGACGGGCAACTTACCCAAAGAGAGACTGATGCACAGTAACCCTCCCTTTACGTGCACCGGCGTAGATTACTTCGGCCCAATGACGATCACCGTAGCAAGACGTCAAGAGAAGAGATGGGGTGCTCTATTCATATGCTTAACTACAAGAGCTGTGCACATTGAGCTCACTCCTTCCCTCTCCACCGACAGCATGATCATGGCACTGCGAAGATTCGCCGCAAGAAGAGGAATGGCGAAAATCATCTACTCCGACAACGGGACCAACTTCGTCGGCGCCAAAAAAGAACTAAAAGAGGCGCTAGAAAACATGAAGAACGAAGACCTCACCTCAGAAGCAGAGAAGATCGGCGTGCAGTGGACATTCATCCCTCCCGGTGCGCTTAACATGGGCGGCGCATGGGAGCGTCTGGTGCGATCAATAAAAACCGCACTGGACGCCACACTCAACGAAAGGCATCCACGAGAGGAGGTACTCCACACCCTCCTATTAGAGGCTGAGCACATAGTCAACTCTCGGCCTCTCACCCACCTCTCCGAGAACCCTGAGGAGGAAGCACTCACTCCAAATCACTTCCTCCTCGGGAGATCCTGCGGCGCAGCAAGAATCGGCAGCTTCGATGACAACGAGCTTGTGGGCCGGCACACCTGGAAGACTACGCAGCGACTTGCCGACCACTTTTGGCAACGCTGGCTACGAGAATACCTGCCCACTCTGCTACCAAGGAAGACAACGGGAAGGAGCAACACCACAGATCTGCGTGTCGGGGACGTCGTCCTGATCGTCGACCACAGCCTACCAAGATGCACCTGGCCACGCGGCAGAATTCAGCGGGTGTATCCGGGACCAGATGGGCGGACCAGAATCGTCGACGTCGAGACACGAGGAGGAGTGCTGCGAAGACCCAGTTCGAGAGTGGTGCTGTTGGTGCCGGGAGTTTCGCCGAGCCAGGAGGACGGTGCTGCGCACGAGGGGGAGAATGTCGGCGACGAGACCCTATCTAGGCACATGGGCGCAAGTAGTGGCGAGACCGCTATGTAAAAAGTAAGGAAGAAATTTTAATTAATAGTGTAAAATTTCAATGACTTATGTTTTGTTCTTTCTATGTGTCTAATTAGATAGTTATGTGATTAATTATGTTAAGATTATTATTAGAATTCATATTTTGAACTAATAAGACTGAATTTGTAAGGTTTTCTTGTAAGTTTTAAGATATTTCGTTATAATTACGTAACTTGAAAATTGACTTTTTTGTTTATGGATAGAATTTAATTATTTTGGTTTTAAATGGAAGGATTGTGTGCAAAAATGATAATAACGTTTAAATTTTGCAAATCGAGCCACGGGTTCAAAAGTTATAAAGGATTTTCTGTAGTGAAAAATTGTCCAGTCACAATTTTGGCAGTTTTTGTTTGCTATATTTTTATTAATTATTGTTAACTAGTTAAGTAAGTGTTAATTAGCATAAGGACCTTGTAGACAATAATGTATAATAAAAACATGTAAGGAAATAGCATAAAAACTAAATAAAAAGGGGCTCAAACAGATTTCGGCTTGATGAAATTGGCGATGAAAAAGGGTCAAAAAATCGCGGTCGCCAATAAGGTTACGTAGGCCGGTATAAAAATGGGGCCATTTTTCGGCACAAGTCAGTCGCAGCTCAGCCGTCGAAGAGGCAACATCAAGAAACAACAAGCCGAAATCTGCAAGCCAACAATCAAGTAATTCTGCGTTTTATTTCGCCGCCTCTTCGCCGCCCATCTCTCCGAGGTCCTCTTAGTGGGTTGTGCCCACCACTACGTACGCATTCAGGGGTGCGTGAGACGTGTGTCGCCAGCACAGTTAGTTAGGGAACATACGTCAAAAACGTGGGAGACTGTCCCAGGCACGGCCGTCAGGTACTGGACGTACCCCGGTCGTCCGCAACAGTAATGCTTCTCTGTATACGATATTTGACGTATGGCCATCGGAGATGAAAGCATACAGGCTCCTAGGATTGCTAATCCGTGACAGAGCCACATACAACTGACCGTGCGAGAAACAGCTGATACTTAGATCTACAACCACAACTTTCAGCGTCATATTTATTTACAAACCCTAAATAAAAATTAAGATAAGTAAACACCCAAAAATCAAGGAAAGAACCGCCCAACCTATACCAAATACTTACAATAGTACATTATGATACATGTGCGCTGTGTTGATCATTAAACTCGAGACGGTATTATTCGATAAGGAAGCCGGGAGTATAATGATCAATGCACACGCGTTTCATACGACGTTTTTCAACACACTTGCGAGGAAAAAAACAGGCTTGTATTGTTAAATATTAACTTGTATGGATAATGGCGGGCTGGGTTTGTTTTTCCGCGCGCCGCGCTAGCGTGCGCGCGCAGGTTTACCCATAGAGTAAGTGATGGCGCGGGTTTATTTATTTAAAGGCACAGACAAAACCGATAAACAGCCTATAGAAATAAAAACTTTTTAACAAAAAATTAAACCTCCGAAAAAACTGAAAAACAAAAAATAATAAACTTTTTTTATTTAACCTTAATAAATAAGTTCTTAAACTAATGCAAGTATACCTAAGTAATTTAGAGTCGGCGCCAAACAAGCAAATTAATTCGTTGCGAGTGGTCGTGCGGAGAGCGCATTTTTTGTTTGAAATGTTAATGTTTATCGCTATAGATTTCACGTTGCTTATTTCTTTAAATTTAAGGTAATTTAGTAATCTTTGTTCATTGATTGTTTGGCGCCGACTCAAAATTACTTAGGTATACTTGCATTAGTTTAAGAACTTATTTATTAAGGTTAAATAAAAAAAGTTTATTATTTTTTGCTTTTCAGTTTTTTCGGAGGTTTAATTTTTTGTTAAAAAGTTTTTATTTTATAATTTTTTGAGGCTATAATTTACTAATTACTACATGCTTAATGTTTGATTACTTTTAAAATACCTACCTTACTTTAGACATTAACTGTTATATAATCTTACTTTAACTATTATTTTTTGTGTAATATAATACTAAATAATATAATGTAATACTTAAAAAAAACAGGCTTTATATACCAACATAGATAGGCCTTTTATTTTAATTGTAATACACAGCTCAGCATTAAAATCTGTGAATGAACAATAAGTCACCCCTATTTTCCCACCCTCAGGGTAGGTTTTTTTTCCAAATTTACATGGGACCAACTTCGAAGTATGTCCTATCCAACAAAAGAAGAATTATCAAAATCGGACTACTCTGTAAAAAGTTAAGCGTGGTCATACATTACAATCAGTGAGTGAACAATCAATCATCCCCTGTTTTCTAACCCTTAGGGTTGGAATTTTTTTTCCAAATTTATATGGGACCAATTTCAGAGTATACCCTTTCTAATAAAAAAAGAATTATCAAAATCAGACTGCTCTGTAAAAAGTTATGCGTGATCATACATAAAAAAAAAAAAAAAAAAAATATACGCGTCGAATTGAGAACCTCCTCCGTTTTTTTTCGTTAGTTAAAAATATAATAAACACAAAATAATGTTTAGACTGATCGTAGTGGTGTCGTATGTCAAATTGTAGTTCATTTAGTATGGAATTAGAAAGTACTATTGACATACAGAAATATATGTCGCAACCGGTTAGTGTTGCATCTGGCGGCGCTTGACAGAGTCTAGCCTGAGTTCGTGGGGGGTCGACAACAGCGCGACAGAACGATTGGAGCCCGCTTGGAGCCTTGGACATCGGACATCAAACGAACAACATGCGCTCAGAAACTGTCCCGCGTTCCGTATCTGGTTGTATCGTGTACCTATAGTGTGTGATTTGCTAGTGTGATTAAATTGTTTGTGAAATTAGAATCTGATTTGAACTGCAAACCGTTTTTCTATTGCGCAATAACCAACACATACCCATAGTTCGCCCACAGTAGTTGAAATATGGCTGATAATAACGAGACACACATGCCTTCTCCGTTACATACATTAATTCAGTGAGAATCCGCAATAATAGAACGCCAGTGGTCTTTTCCGTTTGGTTCCGCGAGGGACGACGGACAATTATAAGGTGCATCCAGACAGAGCGAGGCATGCGCCGCAACTGCTTTTTTTGTATGTTAGATGCCTCAGCTTGAGGCAACCATACATATAAAAAAATCATTTGCGGCGCATGCCTCGCTCTGTCTGGATGCACCCTAAGGTGAATGCGCAGTGGTAGACCGCGAAATTTAAATATTCTTAAGTTTTTTGCAATTCGCAGGTCAATATCAGGTTGTATCTTGATCAAAATGTATATATAATAGATATGTATTTACAGAATTATAGTCATTGGAATCATTAATATAATATACCTATTTAAGTTAGATTTTTTCCCTAAGAACTTATCCATAAGAGATTTGTTCTTATGGAACAAATCTAACTTAGAAAGATGTATTAATGATTCTAATGATGTATGATATAGTCGCGAATCATATTTTGATCAAGATACAACCTGACACTGACCTAAAAATTGCAAAAAACGTTAGAAAAATTGAGTTTCGCGGGCTACAACTGCGCATTCATCTTAAGGTAAATAAATTTTAGTTCATTTTGGGACCAAAGACAATTCAGACTATTAAAAAAAAAGTGAAATATGGCTCGCGGATTCCTTTTGGCATGAAGTCTCTTTGAAGAGATTAAAAAAAAACGCACTTCTTCGTTCTCCGATTAGTAAATTAAATAGTTATCTGTGGAATTAAAGCACAAGTACCGTAACGTAAAGAAAAAGCACGCGTTTGTAATACACTGCATTATGGACCTAAAAGCGGTGCATTAAGAGCCATTTACGAGCAAGTGTGTTGAAATATTTATTTACAGCGCGCTTCATATAGCACAGACGCGCAGGCGCGAGGCGTGTACGTACTCTGATAGAATACCTTAACAAATGTTCACCGTGATTCTTTAAATTGACATAACTTTTATATTTACGAACCGATTGTCATGAAATAAACACCCCCCTTATTCATAGTCCTATTTTATCTCTATTTTAGCTAAAATAGGTTTATAGAACGTTTGTCTTTATCTGTCACGTTGTCATTTCTGTGTGTAAGAAAGAGACAAACCCCATTTTAACTAAAATAGGTTTGATAAGTTTTATGAATAAGGGAAAGCTTTCAAAAAACAAAGTGTGATAAATTACGTGCCCACAGGCTGGTTTGAAAACTTTTTGAGTCACGAAACTTACTACAATATATTAGTGAAAACGGCATCTAAATCGAATAAGCCGTTCCTGATATAAGCGTGCACAAACACACAGACAAACCGACAAACAGACAAAAAAAAAATTAATTACTATTTCGGGTTCGGCATCGATATAATAACAACCCCTGCTACTTTTTTTAAATGAAAATTGCTTTAGCGGCGTTGTACACTTTTTTTGTAATGGGTAAAAAATGTTAAACTCGCGTCAGGACATCGCGTCAGGACACGTGACCTGATCGAAAATTCGTAAGACGGCTAGAGAAGCAAACCTCAATAAAATGTGCCAAAAAAGTGTAACCACTATTTAAACGCGACGACGTAGCTTTGAAACCACTAAACATTTAAAAGTAAACATATATCCGTCTCACTTACACAAGTCGCAAGAATAATACCGTCACTTAGATTAGACAAAAACCGCAATATAAACATGCAATGGTGGGATGGGGTGGCCTACCCATGTAAAATTTTAACCAACTTTTTTAAGCCATAGATGACGTTCAAAAATAACGTTAGGCCAAAATTTTTATAAAATATTTGAATTATGTACTTCTTATTCGATGTGTATTAGAAATGTATAACTAATGAAAATAATTAAGTTATTTTTTTTTTAATATTTTTTATTTATTCATTTGGTCTCTTTTCTCAGCAATCTGATTATTTCCACCCATTTATCACGGCGTGCTGCATTTTTAGGCACCCTGCAACGTTGTTATTATTTAAAAATATTAAAAACCCCCGACTCAAACAAAAACCTCTAAAAACTAAAATAATAATATATACTCGTATTGGCCCTTTTTTTTCCATCAGAAAAGTTATTTATTCTTTGTATATTTACATAATTTAAAAAACTAACAATCTTAAAATAATAATATGTACAAGTATATAAAAAGGGAGGGAAAATAATTAAAGGGCGTCAAAAAATTCGTCCGCATCACTGTCAACGGGAAACGTGCCCAAAAGGCTGGCAGCATTGCCACGTTGTATGGCAATGCTGATTCTTTGGCCCTTTAAGTTTAATATAAGTTGCTGGAAATATTTTGATCCAAGCGTCCTCGCATCGGGGGACGGCTTCGCGATACCACATGTCCAACTATTGTAGTTATGTCACTATAACTACTTTTTTACATTTTAAAAGTTGATAGAAATGCCGATCAAAATCAGACCATGTTATCCATACCTTTGCATTAATTCTTATCCAAATAAATTATTTTTTATTCAAGACTGTTTCAATACTTGTTGATTACTTTTTGAATTATTGAAATCGGACATTTCATTCAAAAGATATTACGAAATTAAAAATGTCAATAGAAAAACAAATACACGCCGACGACGCGCCGCGCCGGTGCGCTCCACGCAGCCACAGAATACGACGTAGCGCAGCGATAAAATTCTCGTGTCCACAGTGTTTGTAACAAAACTCCTCTGAAACGGCTTGACCGATTCTTATGAAACTTTGTGTGTATATTCAGTAGGACCAAGAATAGGACGTAAACTATTTTTTATTTTATTTTAACTACTACTATTGTTCGTGTAGGATAGGGGTAGGGTAGGAGTAAGGTCGGGGTAGGGTAGGAGTAGGGTAGGAGTAGGGTTGGGGTAGGGTAAGAGTAGGGTAGGGGTACGGTAGGAGTAGGGTAGGAGTCGGGAACGGGTAGCGTACGAGTAAGGTAGGAGAAAGGTAGGGGTAGGAGTAAGGTAGGAGTAGGACACCACGCGAACGAAGTCGCGCCGGGCAGCTAGTAATATTACATTACTAGTAAACATGCTATACGATCGACACGTGACTCGCCGAAATTTGCACAGCTGTACGTATTTTTTTACCACAGTGAAGCGAAGCTAGTCAGGTACTCGTGGTCGTTGGCGTTCATTCCATACTAACGTATTCCTCTGTGAATTCGCCATTTGTGGTGGCGGCCATCTTAGATTTGAAATTTGTAATAGTGTATAGTATTCTACTTGTCCAGCCCTTTCATTTGATACCCATATATTGAGGGAATTGTGAAAAAAAAAAATATAAGTCGCCATTTTGTGGTGGCGGCTATCTTGGTTTTGAAATTTATCATAGTGTTTAGTATTCTACTTGTCAAGCCCTTTCATTTGATACCCATATTGAGGGAGTTGTGAAAAAATATGTAATGCGCCATTTTGTGGTGGCGGCTATCTTGGACCGATTTTCTTCAAACATAGCTAAAAACACTTGCGACTAATTCACCTTTCAAACAAAAAAAACAAAATCAAAATCGGTTCATCCGTTCGGGAGCTACGATGCAACAGACACACACACATACACACACACACACACACACACGTCAAACTTATAACACCCCGTCGTTTTTGCGTCGGGGGTTAAAAATATTTAAAATCACTTATCCCATAAATTAAAAACAATTAAAAATTCACCTTCTAGGGTCCCCAATTTTTGACGAATCCTTTCCAACGTTCATTGAGGAGAAGATACAAAATTTTAATGACGTCTCGAAAAGCCTTTTCAAAATTAATATTCATTCGGCTCATTAGGTACTGTTGTTTCGGACCAAAATTTATGTATAGCTTTCGCTCCTCTCATCTATGGAAGCATCCACAACTTTTAGAAAAAGTAGACCAAATTATTAGAAACACATTAACTTCCATCCTAAATGTGAACCTGGACGACCGTGCGTGGCAGCAAGCCACACTACCCATTCGCTTGGGCGGTCTCGGCGTCCGCAAAATTTCAAGTATTAGCTGTTTACCAGCCTTCCTCTCCTCGGTCCACAGTACCGATAAATTAACCAGGAACATTTTGTCTTCCTCACTGGTCGATTTTGAAGTGCCGTTTTTGACCGATGCGTTGAACGCTTGGAAAATGGCATGTCCCAATACGGTTTTGCCAGATAACCCGTCTTCCCAGAGATGGTGGGACGTGCCGCTCTGCAGTATTATACGGAATACCCTTGTAAACACGTCACGTAATACTGTTGAGCGTGCCCGTCTGCTGGCTGTGGGAGAATGGGAGTCAGGTTTGTGGCTTCAGGCGCTCCCGTCATCCGCCATAGGCACAATGATGGATGACTCATCGTTTCGGCTCGCTACGTGTCTCCGCTTGGGCGCACCTTGTGTTGCTCCGCATCGATGTCACTGCGGTGAAGCTGTCGACAGTCTCGGACACATGGCCTGTCCTGCTGCAGGAGCGCAGGTCGCATAGCACGGCACGCCAGCATCAACGATATTATTCGTCGAGCCCTTGTCACCGCCGGCGTACCAGCGGTGTTAGAACCAAACGGCTTGGTACGTGATGATGGGAAGAGACCAGACGGCATGACGCTGTTGCCTTGAAAGGTGGGTAAGCCTCTGGTGTGGGACGCAACATGTGTCGATACCCTTGCGCCATCTCATGTTCCTAGCACTGCGGGCTGTGCTGGCGCCGCTGCTGCAGCTGCTGAGACCCTCAAGCGGCGCAAATACTGTAACCTTATGGGCAACTACAGCTTTGAGCCGTTTGGGGTCGAAATTTCTCGCCGGCTGGTCGATACTTCACGTGACCAGAGGGCTGGGTCGTTCTTTAGTCAAAGAATTAGCATTGCCATTCAACGTGGCAATGCTGCCAGTCTTCTGGGCACGATTCCGGATGACAGCGATGCGGATGAATACTTCGACGCCTAAGTGTCCTTTGTTTTTTATTTTTATATATTTGTATTGTTAGTTAGTTAGTCATTTATTTTAGTATCTACTGTATATAGTAAGTTACTTATTATGAAGCAATAAATATATGTTATTGTATCTATCTATACTATTACTATATATAATATAATATATAATATAATAATATTATAAAGAGGAAAGATTTGTATTTTTGTATGTAACGAATAAACTTAAAAACTACTGAACCGATTTCAAAAATTCTTTTACCGTTAAATAGCTACATTATCACTGAGTAACATAGGCTATATTTAGTACTAGAAAAAATTAGAGATCCTTAGAAATTTCTACTAAAACCAACCCAAAGTGTAAAAAAATTAGCCATAAAATGTCTTTCATCGCATGCGCTGCGGAAAGGATTGATGATAGAACAAAAAAATGTTCTATAATATTATAGAACATATCAATATCTACAAAAAACTTTGCGAGACCATATGTCCAACTATTGTAGTTATGTCACTATAACTACTTTTTAACATTTTAAAAGTTGATAGAAATGCCGATCAAAATCAGACCATGTTATCCATACCTTGGTATTAATTCTTATCTAAATAAGTTGCTTTTTATCCAAGACTGTATCAATACCTGTTGATTACTTTTTGAATTATTGAAATCAGACATTCCGTTCAAAAGATATTACAAAATTAAAAATGTCAAAATAAACAAAATGGCTCCACGCAGAGCGCAGAGATAAAATTCTCGTGTCACAGTGTTGGTAACAAAACTCCTCCGAAACGGCTTGACCGATTCTTATGAAATTTTGTGTGTATATTCAGTAGGTCTGAGTATAGGACGTAAACTATTTTTATTTTAAAACTATTGATCGTGTAGGGTAGGGGTAAGGTAGGAGTAGGGTCGGGGTAGGGTAGGATTAGAGTAGGAGTAGAGTAGGAGTGGGGTAGGGGATCGGTAGGAGTATGGTCGAGGTAGGGTAGGGCTAGGGTAGGGGTACGGTAGGAGTAGGGTAGGAGTAGAGTAGGAGTATCTGAGTAAGGTAGGAGTAGGGGTAGGGTAGGGGTACGGTAGGAGTAGGGTAGGAATACGGAAGGGGTGTGGTAGGAGTAAGGTAGGAGAGGGGTACGGTTGGAGTAGGGTAGGAGTAGGGAAGGGGTAGGGTAGGAGTATGGTAGAAGAGGGGTACAGTAGGAGTAGGGAAGGAGTAGGGTAGGGGTAGGATTAGGGCAGGAGTAGGGTAGGGGAAGGGTAGGGTGTCTGTGTGTGTGTGTGTGTGTGTCTGTCTGTTACATCGTAGCTCCCGAACGGATGAACTGATTTTGATTTTGTTTTTTTTTTGTTTGAAAGGTGAATTAGTCGCGAGTGTTCTTAGCTATGCTTGAAGAAAATCGGTCTAAGATAGCCGCCACCACAAAATGGCGCATTACATATTTTTTCACAACTCCCTCAATATGGGTATCAAATGAAAGGGCTTGACAAGTAGAATACTAAACACTATGATAAATTTCAAAACCAAGATAGCCGCCACCACAAAATGGCGACTTATATTTTTTTTTTTTTCACAACTCCCTCAATATGGGTATCAAATGAAAGGGCTTGACAAGCAGAATACCAAACACTATGATACATTTCAAAACCAAGATGGCCGCCACCACAAAATGGCGAATTATATTTTTTTTCACAATTCCCTCAATATGGGTATCAAATAAAAGGGCTTTACTAGTAGAATACTATACACTATTACAAATTTCAAATCCAAGATGGCCGCCACCAGAAATGGCGAATTCACAGAGGAATACGTTAGTATGGATTTATGGAATTAACGCCAACGACCACGAGTACATAACTAGCTTCGCTTCACTGTGGTAAAAAAAATACGTACAGCTGCGCAGATTTCGGCGAGTCACGTGTCGATCGTATAGCATATTTACTAGTAATATAATATTATAAAGATTAAAAAGCAAGAAATAAAAGTTAAATTAAAAATTTAAAAAAACCCTGACTTAAATAAAAACCTCTTAAAACTAAAATAATAATATATATTAGCCCTTTAAGTTTAATACAAGTTGCAGGAAATATTTTGATCCAAGCGTCCTCACGTCGGGGGACGGCTAATGAAAACGCCAAACAGATGAGGCTTAAAAACCCAGCAATAATTAATGTAGCTATTGTAGAAAACATAACTGCTGTTAACTTCCAATTTTCATTAGCCGTCCATGTTTGTAACAAACCACCGTCAGTGTTGGTAACAAAACTCCTCCGAAACGGCTTGACCGATTCTTATGAAATTTTGTGTGTATATTCAGTAGGTCTGAGTATAGGACGTAAACTATTTTATTTTAAAACTATTGATCGTGTAGGGTAGGGGTAAGGTAGGAGTAGGGTAGGGGTACAGTTGGAGTAAGGGTGATGATGAAGATTTAATGAAGTTCAGTAAAGTTATTCCACTTTTCAAATCTGGGGACAGCAAAGACACTAATAATTATAGACCCGTATCGGTTTTGCCGGTTTTCAGTAAGGTTTTTGAAAAAGTAATGTTAAATCAAATGCTCAATCATTTTAATCGTAATAACATCCTACACGATCAACAGTATGGTTTCACCAAAGGACGTTGTACAACCGACGCCGGTGTCACCTTATTAAAACATATCTTTGACGCATGGGAAGAGGCACAAGATGCAATAGGCATTTTTTGCGACTTATCCAAAGCATTTGATTGCGTAAATTACGATACACTGCTCTTGAAACTTGAGCATTACAGACTCGGTAAACTTGCTCTTAGCTTAATGAAATCATATTTAAATGACAGATTTCAGCAAGTTCAAATTAACGGTGTGAATTCATCGGGTTTGAAAGTCAAAATGGGTGTTCCGCAGGGCTCAATATTGGGGCCATTCCTATTTTTAGTATACGTAAATAATTTACCTCATTTACTGATAAACCGATCACAAATGGTGTTATTTGCTGATGACACATCTCTGATTTTTAAAGTAAGCAGACGTGCACAGGAGCTTGACGACGTAAATAACGCTATGCTTTTGGTCCATAATTGGTTTACTGTAAATAATTTGGTATTAAATGGAAAAAAAACTAAATGCATTAGATTCGTTTTACCAAATGTCAGAAGTAGTGAATGTCACGTTGTATTGAATAAGGAAATACTCGAATTCGTCGAAAATACGGTTTTCCTGGGGATTACGCTTGACTCAAAGCTGCAGTGGGGTCCGCACTTAACATCTCTTGCAGGGCGGCTAAGTTCAGCCGCTTACGCTGTTTGGAAAATCCGCCAATTAACAGACGTGGATACCGCGAGACTGGTCTATTTTAGTTACTTTCATAGCATCATGTCTTACGGTATTTTGTTGTGGGGACGGGCTGCAGATATTGATTCTATCTTCATCCTGCAAAAGAGGGCTGTCAGAGCCATATACAAGCTCAGCAGACGCGATTCTCTAAGGGAACTGTTTAAAAAAATTAATATCATGACGGTTCCTTGTCAATATATATATGAAAACATTATGTACGTTCGAAAAAATCTACATCTTTTTAATAAGACTAGCTTCAGCCCGCGACTTCGTTCGCGTGAAACTTCTTGTTTCCCCCGAGCCACCCCTTCGTATCGCATCACCCGCCCGCGCTATCACTTAACGTTCTTTTTTACTTTTTTTCTTTTTGCTCGGGTCCTAAGGGTCATAGCGTGATGTTACATAGCCTATAGCCTTCCTCAAGAATTGGGCTATCAAATGCAAGAAGAATTTTTCAAATCCGACTGGTAGTTCCAGAGATTACCCCCTACATACAAACTTACAAACTTACAAACATACAAACTTACAAATTTTACCTCTTTATAATATTATAGTAAATAAATATAGTAATAGTATAGATAAGTGACAGGCATAATTTTAACACAAGAAATAGGAACAAATTAGATCAACCGCGTTTCAGATTGTCTAAAGTAAAAACTTCTTTTATGGGTTACTGTGTAAAATGTTATAATAAAATACCATTCGATATTCTTCAACTAAATGAGAAGAAATTTAAAACATGCATTAAACGCACACTATGTAGACAAGCATATTATAAGTTGGATGATTATATCGCAGATAAAAATGCTTGGCTAAATGCTGGTCCTGCTCCACAGGCCCTTGAGCTCTCTAGTTAAAATTTCAATATTTGGAGGAGGTGCTTCCCTTTTTCTTTTTTAGTGTTTCTGACATTACGATCTTAATATTTATTTTTATTTTATTCAATCATGTTTTAATTATTGAATGCTGCAATACTAAACACCTTTTCCTGTTTGGTATTAAAATTTTTATTCATCTCTTAAATAAATTGCAATCTATAGTTTTGTATCATTTAGAAGCATTTTTTCAATTTTGTAAATGTAAGAACCATGGATCCGTTTATTATGATTTTTTGATGTTGACTTGAAAGAGCATGGCAGTTGAGAATGTGTCATGCTCACTTAAATGTTTCGCTGATGGTGGCGCGTGTGTTGGATCATTCGGTTCCCTACAAAATGGTTGAGCTGGATGGTGCTGATCCATGCGTCATGTTCGTGAACGGACGCCGTCGGTTGAGACTGGTCATCTCTTAACTGCCAAGGCTTATTTTTAATCTTATTTCTTGTATTGTTTCTTCATTTGTGTGTTTTTTTTTTACATTGTTCTCACATATAGAAGCAACAAGAATAATGTACTCAGGATTTTGTAATATCTTGATTTAAAAGAGTGTCCATGGAGTTTCTTGCCCGTTCTTCTCCATAGAGATCTACGCTTTGGAATGGGCGACTAGCTTCAACTTTCTGACTAACTGACCGACTACTTAATTTTGACAATTCAAAAGTACCTGTAATGGTTTAATTGAAATAAATGCTTTGAGTTTGAGTTTGATGATGATGATGATGATGGAGTAAGGGTAGGAGTAGAGTAGAGGAGTAGGGTAGGGGTACGGTAGGAGTACGGTAGGAGTAGGGTCGGGGTAGGGTAGGAGTAGAGTAGGAGTAGGGTAGGGGATCGGTAGGAGTATGGTCGAGGTAGGGTGGGAGTAGGGTAGGGGTACGGTAGGAGTAGGGTAGGAGTAGAGTAGGAGTATCTGAGTAAGGTAGGAGTAGGGGTAAGGTAGGGGTACGGTAGGAGTAGGGTAGGAATACGGAAGGGGTATGGTAGGAGTAAGGTAGGAGAGGGGTACAGTAGGAGTAGGGTAGGAGCAGGGAAGGGGTAGGGTAGAAGTAAGGTAGGAGTAGGGTAGGGGTAGGATTAGGGCAGGAGTAGGGTAGGGGAAGGAGTAGGACACCACGCGAACGAAGTCGCGCCGGGCAGCTAGTATAATTTAAAATGGGCTTGTTTTTAGCTTTTCAGTTAGTTTTAGTATAAGGTTGCAGTCGGGTTTTTTAATTTTTTTAATTACTTTTTTTTATTTAAATTAAGTTTTTTACCGCAGTCGAGTTTTTTGATTTTTAAATTTTTATTTTATGCTTTTTAGTTATGAGTTGTAAATCCCACTTAAGTGTGATAGTTTTTCTTTAAACTTCGTTATATATAGGTAAGTACTACTGCCGTGATATTTAAATTTCTATCTACAACCATTTAGTTGGTAGAGGGGGGGGGGGAGGACACTTGATTCTAACGAAAATTGATACTTTAAAGCTTGATAAGTCACGAAAGGTTTACTTAATCAAAAAACGCTCTGTCCAAACCCCTAATATTTTTGAAAGACCTATCCAACGATATCCCACTTGACATAGTTTGTTGACTAATTTTTTTTCATTTTCACAATATGGCGTCCAGTAGTCGCCAGATTGAATTTTTACTAACGTCATGTCTTTAGTGACACTCGCCGGACTAATAGGAATCGATTGACAATGAATCATGAAAATCGGCCTAGGCGTTTGGTCTGTATAGTGCTTCAAAGGAACATACATACATACATACGGCTAATGAAAAACTTTTTAACAAAAAAATTAAACCTCCGATAAAACTGAAAAGCAAAAAATAATAAACCTTTTTTATTTAACCTTAATAAATAAGTTCTTAAACTAATGCAAGTATACCTAAGTAATTTTGAGTCGGGGCCAAACAAGCAAATTAATATCGTTGCGAGTGGTCGTGCGGAGAGCGCATTTTTTGTTTGGAATGTTAATGTTTATCGCTGGAGATTTCACGTTGCATTGTTAATTTGATTTGGTTATTTCTTTAAATTTAAGGTAATTTAGTGATCTTTGTTCATTGATTGTTTAGGTAAAAAAATTACTTAGGTATACTTGCATTAGTTTAAGAAATTATTTATTAAGGTTAAATAAAAAAGGTTTATTATTTTTTGCTTTTCAGTTTTTTCGGAGGTTTAATTTTTTTGTTAAAAAGTTTTTTTGTATCATTTTTTGAGGCTATAATTTACCAATTACTACATGCTTAATTTTTGATTATTTTTAAAATAGCTACCTACCTTACTTTAGATATTAACTGTTATATAATCCTACTTTAACTAATATTTTTTGTATAGTAAAATCCAAACTAATATTATAAATGCGAATGTAACTCTGTCTGTCTGTCTGTCTTTTCTTCACGCCTAAACCGCTGAACCGATTTAGATGAAATTTGGTATAGTGATAGTTTGAGTCCCGGGAAAGGACATAGGATACTTTTT
This sequence comes from Amphipoea oculea, assembly GCA_945859645.1. NCBI lineage: Eukaryota > Metazoa > Arthropoda > Insecta > Lepidoptera > Noctuidae > Amphipoea > Amphipoea oculea. Next base: position 221,170 of record OX243891.1, on the reverse strand, counting down.
ATCCCGATATTCCCACGGGATCGAGACTTGCGCGGGTGAAACCGCGGGGCGCAGCTAGTACTTAATAAAACAGGCTTTATATACCAACATAGATAGGCCTTTTATTTTAATAGTAATACACAGCTCAGCATTAAAATCTGTGAATGAACAATAAATCACCTCTATTTTCCCACTTTTAGGGTAGGATTTTTATTTTCAAACTTACATGGAACCAACTTCGAGGTATGCTTTATCCAATAAAAAAAGAATTATCAAAATCCGACTACTCTGTAAAAAGTTATGCGTGGTCATACATTACAATCAGTGAGTGAACAATCAATCATCTCCTGTTTTCCTACCCTTAAGGTTGGAATTTTTTTTTCCAAATTTATATGGGACCAACTTTGGGGTATATCCTTTCCAATAATAAAAGAATTATCAAAATCGGACTGCTCTGTAAAAATATACATACATAAAAAAATATATATATACGCGTCGAATTGAGAACCTCCTCCGTTTTTTCTTTGGTTAAAAATTGGAAGTTAACAGCAGTTATGTTTTCTACAATAGCTACATTAATTATTGCTGGGTTTAAGCCTCATCTGTTTGGCGTTTTCATTAGCCGTCCCCCGACGTGAAGACGCTTGGATCAAAATATTTCTTGCAACTTATATTAAACTTAAAGGGCCAATATATATTATGTACATTGTACACCATACCAATTACAGTTAAAATATATATATACTATATACAAATAATAATAATAATAAAAAAAAAGACAGGAGTTCATTGGGCATCAAAAAATTCGTCCGCATCGCTGTCAATGGGATAAGTGCCCAAAAGGCTGGCAGCATTGCCACGTTGGATGGCAATGCTTATTCTTTGGGCTAAAAATAGGCCAGCCCTCTGGTCACGCGAAGAGTCAACCAAACGCTTGGCGATATCGCGAAATATGCGATGAGCACTCGGACCCCAAGGCCCTAGAGTTTCAACCCCAAACGGCTCAAACATATAGCTCCCAATAAGGTTGTTATATTTGCGCCGTTTGAGGTTTTCTGCTCCTGCAGCAGCCGCCCCAGCACCGACCGCCGTACTAGGAAGATGGGATGGCGCGAGGGTGTCGACACAGTTTGCATCCCACACCAAAGGCCTACCCAACTTCCAAGGCATTATGGTCATTCCATCTGGCCTCTTCCCATCGTCACGTGCCAAGCCATTGGGTTCTAAAACAGCTGGCACTCCGGCGGTGACAAGAGCCCGACGGATGATGTCGTTAATGCTGGCGTGCCGTGCCATCCGACCAGCGCTCTTGCTGCAGGATAGGCCATGGTGTCCGAGGCAGTCGACTGCTTCACCGCATTGACAGCGATGTGGAGCTCCGCAAGGAGCGCCCAGACGCAAACATGTAACGAGCCGGAATGTGGTGTCACCCAGCATAGTGCCTATGTTGGGTGACGGTAGCGCCTGAAGCCAGAGGCCCGACTCCCATTCACCTACAGCCAGCAGGCGGGCACGCTCAGCAGTATTGGTGGACGTATTAATAAGTTTATTCCGTACCAACCTGCAGAGCGGCTCGTCCCACTGTCTCTGGGAAGACGGGTTCTCGGGCTGAACCGTGTCCGGGCAAGCCACTTTCCAGGCGTTCACGGCATCGGTCAAACACGGCACTTCAGAGTCAACCTGAGCAGGAATCAAGATTCGTGTGGTTAACTTTTCTGTGCTGTGGACCGAGGATAGGAACGCCGGTAGGCTTACACTAGAAATTTTTCGGACGCCGAGCCCACCAAAACGAATGGGTAGTGTGGCTTGTAGCCACGCGCGGTCGTCCAAAGCCACATTTAAAATGGATGCAAGAGTGCTGCGAATAATATGATCGATTTTGTCCAAAAGGTGTGGCTGCTTCCATAAAGAGGAAGAGCGGAGAAAATACATGAAATTTGGACCGAAACAACAATATCTGATAAGGGTGAAAGCTGAATGTATATTAATTTTAGATAGTCTATCCGAAATATCGTTAAAATGATTAATTTTTTCGTCGACGAATGGAGAAAAACTGTCTTCTAAAATTGGGGAACCTAGGAGGTGCAATGAACTTTTTTCCAAAACTTTGATGTCTGGGGCTATTGTGTTAAATTTCTGTATAGTCGATTGTCTGTCAGTATTGTCACAAATGAAAATTTCACATTTTGAGTAGTTGAGGTCAAGGCCGATAGATTGGAACTGCTGCTTTAGGAATTGAAGATCTTGTAGAACGGTTTCTACGTCACCTCCTAGTGTTCCATCATCTAAATACCACACATTGAATTTTGAATTTAGTTGTTGTATATATATTATTATTTTAGTTTTTAGAGGTTTTTGTTTGGGTCGGGGGTTTTTTAAATTTAAATTTAACTTTTTAATTATTTTATTTTTGGGTTGCAGTTTTTTTACTATTTGCTGTACTCTGGGCGCTTTTATCGCGTACGTATTTTATTTTTACATAATTATAAATTGAACATTAATGATGTAACTAATATTTTTGTAAAAATATAATTTGAAAGAATGTCCATGGAGTTTCTTGCCCGTTTTTCCCGAACGGGCAACTAGCTTCACATTTTCTGACTGACTGACTTCTTGACAATTCAAAAGTGCCTGTAAATAGTTTAATTGAAATCAATGCTTTGAGTTTTGAGTTTGAGTACCCCATGAAAGATAAGTTTACTTTAGCCAGTCTGAAACCTGGCTGAACTAATAGGTCCCTATTTCTAGTACTATAATTATGTCTTTCAACTCTTTTGTACATTTTTCCTTACTTACATCAGTCGAAGTGAAACACCACTGACTCTCCCACTCTTCACTTCTCCTGGAAATATCCTGGAAAACAACGACACTAATGAAATCATCATGAAACTTACAAAATGGTAAATGGTGGAATCAGGCGTTACTATGCGGAAATACAATGTTTAGTATGAATTCCGCCAACCTAGTTGATACAAGCTAGATGTCTGCCTATCTGACCTTCACAACGCCGATACCTCTTGGTAAGACTGGAAGCCGTTTTTAGTAAAGGGTAATCAACGATAATTCATCGCTTAGTTAATGTTCTTCAAAGTTGTTCATAATAATAAGTACAATGACCCCTTCATTGTACTCATTATTTCGAACAATTTCCACTATGGGACAACTCTGAAAGGGTACATATTTGAATGTCGAACATTTAAATACCTACGTGTAAAATGTCAACGCTCAAAACATCGACAATTTAAATATCGATTGTATCGTTACATCGAAATTTTTTACAACTAAGCTTAAAATGTCTAACATTGAAATGCCGAGTGATAAAAATATCTAATGATTAAAAATATCGATAGTCATTAATATCTAAGTTCAAAATGTCAACATTTAATACACTTTAGTTCATTATATTTACGTTAAATACTAGTTAAAATATCGAACAAATTTTGATATTATTATATAAGGTGTAGAAAAATTAACCTTAAAAACTTTAAGAGGTGCTTTAGACCATCGAACTGAACAACTTTCACTATGGGACCAACTCTGAAATCACGAAAAAAAATGAGCTGTTTCATACATTTTGGCCGAGTAGAACTTTTGTATGAAACAGCAGATTTTTTTTTTTCGTGATTTCGGAGTTGGTCCCATAGTGAAAGTTGTTCAGTTCGATGGTCTAAAGCACCTCTTAAAGTTTTTAAGGTTAATTTTTTTACACTTTGTATAAACTAGCTTCTGCCCTCGACTTCATCCGCGTGAAATTTCACCCTCCCTCCATTCACCCTCTTAGGGTTGGAATTTTGAAAAAACACTTTCTTAGTGGATACCTACTCTTAACAAAGAACACACCCTCCAGATTGCATGTCTCAAGGACCAGCGGTTTAGGCTGTGCGTTGATATATCGATCAGTGAGGACTTTGAATTTTATAGTTAAATAATCCTACCTAACAGTATTATAAAATAACCTACGGTCACTACGTACACTATCAAATATACTACCTATACTTTAAAATTAAAATCTATACCTACGACTTATAAAAATAAACCTAAATAACTGTACTTTAAACTGTACTTAGTAAAAACTAAAAGGAATAAAAAGTTCGCACTGAAAAGCACGTTTTAGAATTGCAAGTAGCAGTTAAACCATACAATTTATAGAATGCTAATAAGAACGAACGATCGCCACTCGACACGTCCGTTCAAATCAAAGTTCAAAAAAACTTTTATTTACGCCCTAAAAAGATAAAAATAAGATTTAAATTACATTAAAAACAATTCATTTTCCAATTACTTTACAAAATTTAACTATAAATAATAAGATTTAAAATTAATTAAATAATAAGATTTAGCCTCAGTGCTGCACGATGTTTTGAGTAATCTTTTCCTTTAAAATTTTTACTGTCAACTTATAACGTCACTAGCTGCCCGGCGCGACTTCGTTCGCCTGGTGTCCTACTCCTTCCCCTACCCTACTCCTACCCTACCCCTTCCCTACTCCTACCCTACTCCTACCGTACCCCTCTCCTACCTTACTCCTACCATACCCCTTCCGTACTCCTACCCTACCCCTTCCCTACTCCTACCCGACTCCTACCCTACTCCTACCCTACTCCTACCGTACCCCTCTCCTACCTCACTTCTACCATACCCCTTCCGTACTCCTACCCTACTTCTACCGTACGCCTACCCTACCCCTACTCCTACCTTACTCAGTTACTCCTACTCTACTCCTACCCTACTTCTGTACCTCGACCATACTTCTACCGATCCCCTACCCTACTCCTACTCTACTCCTACCCTACCCCGACCCTACTCCTACCGTACCCCTACCCTACTCCTCTACTCTACTCCTACCCTTACTCAAACTGTACCCCTACCCTACTCCTACCTTACCCTTACCCTACACGATCAATAGTTTTAAAATAAAAATAGTTTACGTCCTATACTCAGACCTACTGAATATACACACAAAATTTCATAAGAATCGGTCAAGCCGTTTCGGAGGAGTTTTGTTACCAACTCTGTGACACGAGAATTTTATCGCTGCGCTCTGCGTGGAGCCACACATGTCGGCGTGTATTTTTTGTTTATTTTGACATTTTTAATTTTGTAATATCTTTTGAATGGAATGTCCGATTTCAATAATTCAAAAAGTAATCAACAGGTATTGATACAGTCTTGAATACAAAGTAATTTATTTGGATAAGAATTAATACCAAGGTATGGATAACATGGTCTGATTTTGATCGGCATTTCTATCAACTTTTAAAATGTAAAAAAGTAGTTATAGTGACATAACTACAATAGTTGGACATATGGTCTCGCAAAGTTTTTTGTAGATATTGACATGTTCTATAATATTGTAGAACATTTTTTTGTTCTATCATCAATACTTTCCGCAGCGCATGCGATGAAAGACATTTTATGGCAAATTTTTTTACACCCTGGGTTGGTTTTAGTAGAAATTTCGAAGGATCTCTAATTATTTCTAGTACTAAATATAGCCTATTTTACTCACTGATAATTTTTTAAATCGGTCCAGTAGTTTTTAAGTTTATTCGTTACATACAAAAATACAAAACTTTCCTCTTTATAATATAATATAATAAGTATATATACCTACTACTCAAAACAAAATAAGAGCCACTTGTGAATTTTAACATCCGGTCTGATTAAATTATTTTAAAGCGTTCTTAAACGATATATCTTTTGTCTGGTATATCCTGAAGTATTAACAAACATAATGTGAGCATACCACTTGCATTTCCCCGCCACCACTACTACCACTTGCATAATTTTTAAAGTGGGCTACTTTGATACTTTTTTTTGTAACCAATTGAATTTACCCTATTCTAAGACGAATACTTAAGTCATTTAAATTATGGATTCTTTTAGGAACAGTCTTACATTTGCTAAGTTACAACATGGATAAACATTTTGAAAGCGCTATGCTGAGGATCCGAAGACATATGGACCTGCAAAGCGCAACTATAGCCATCACATTGATCCAAGAGGGACATTCGCAGCGTTCTGTAGCTTTACAGCTTGACTTTTCAAGGCGAGCGATCCAGAATGCTTGGAATCGATTTCAAGAGACTGGGAGTGTAACCAGAAGACGGTTATCTGGCAGGAATCGAGCAACCACCTCGCAGGAAGACCGCTACATACGTTTGACTGCGCGAAGAGAGCGCGTTGTCACCGCCCGCGCCTTACAAAATCGCTTAGGTACGTCAGGCGATCGGTACCCGCGTGAGTGACCAAATGATTAGAAATCGGTTACATGAAGACCAGCAGTTTTCTAGGAGACGCGTACTGCGGATTCCATTGACTAGTATACACTGTGCAAACCGATTATCATTCGCAAGGCTGCACCTGGACTGGGACATAAGTGAATGGAGCTCAGTATTGTGCACTGATCAGTGTAAAGTGAAATTTTTTAGTGAAGATCGTCATATTAGAGTATGGAGACGAGAAGGTGAGTGATTTTCGGATGTTTGTATCCATGAAAGTGACAGATTTGGGGGTCCCAATGTCATCGTATGGGGAGGAATCTCTCTATCAGGTCGAACCGAACCCGCAATACTCAGCGGAGGCACGGTAACGGCTGTGCGATAAATTGAGGTGATAGTAAGACCTCATGTGATGCCATTTGCACAAAGAATTGGTGCAAGATTCAAATTAATGCATGACAATGCCCGCGCTCATACAGCTAGAGCCACTAGAGAAGCCCTAGACGATGCTGGTATACGTGTCTTGCCGTGGCCTACCAACAGTCCGGACCTTAACCCCGTCAAACACATGTGGGATTTGTTAAAAAGAAGTGTCCGGGACACAAATGAACCCTTACATAATGAACGACAGCTCATTACCGTGCTAAAGTCAAGCTGCGAACAAATTTCAGAAGAGACAGTGCGACATCTGGTGGAGAGTGTGCCATCCAGGCTTCAAGAACCAGTTCGAAAAAGAGGAGGACATACACGATACTAAAGAAGTGCAAAAAAGATAAAAAAGCTTTCGACATTTTTGTTTTAGCCTCTTTTTTCATTAAATGTATTTTTTTGCTGAAATTTCATTTTTTACAAAAACACTAATCAGATGTTCTTTTATCTATCAACAAATTTAATTTTAAGGTTTTTGCATTAAAAATTAGCTAGCTAATTCAATTTAATTATTTATCTACCCTCAAACCCAATACAATTATTAGAATAGGTACACAAAATACATGGTGGCTCTTATTTTGTTTTGAGTAGTATATATATATATATAGTAAATTAATATAGTATAGATATAGATATTAGTATAGATAAACGTTAGGAATATTGAAATTTCGGAATTATTAAAATAGGATTAATGATAAATCGGAGTTGTAATATTAGGAATTTTAAACCATTCATAATTATGAAAATCGGTATTTTGAAATTCGTATTTGTGACTTTCGGAATAAAGTTTTTCGTATTAATGTAGTGTACCCACTTATGACTTAGCAGCCTTTTGCAATTATCATTCGCCTGCCCTTATCATCATAAATTAGCATGCATTAAACATTATTATTAATTAATTATGATCTTTTCTATTAGTACAAATAAATTGAGAAATTAGTTATGTCAAAATGAAATGTCAATAATAATGAATTTAATTAATACAATTATTAAGCAATATTAATGTCATCCTTTTCAGGTAGTACAAATTATCATTCTATATTAAGTTAAATAGGATAGACTAAATGTTATTGTTTGTATAGGACCATATTTCCCAGTGCGTAAAGATTGGCAATGTTCTCAGCACTGTTAAAAAAAAACACATTTTTTGGTGTTCCTCAAGGAAGTATTTTAGGGCCCACTCTGTTTTTGATCTACATAAATGACCTTTGCAATCTAAATCTAGAGCATGGCACTATCATAACTTACGCTGACGACACTGCTCTACTATTTTCGGCTGACTCAGAAAATGAAGTCTACAACCTTGCGCAACATGGATTCAATATTGTAAATAAATGGCTTCAAAATAACTCACTAACCCTAAGAGAAGACAAATTACATTAAGTTTTCGATGCGCAAGCAAGTATCGAAGATCCCCTCTGCGTTGCATGCTCATTGTTGCCCAGTCCCTGCAGATAGCCAGTGTAAGTGTCCTAATATTAAAAAGACAGATAAAATAAAATACCTGGGCATTATAATAGATGAAACCCTTTCTTTTAAACCACATATGGAAGCTCTAAATAATAGAATTCGTAAGCTGATATACGTATTCAAAAAGATACGATTTATGGCAGATCCAAAAATAATTAGGCAAGTATACTTTGCTCTTTGTCAGTCAATTTTGACTTACTGTATTACTTCATGGGGTGGGGCGAGTAAAACTTTGTTGTTGCCCATTGAAAGAGCTCAAAGAGTCTCAAGGTGGCTACTTGCCGCCCTTTTCTTTTCCCCACTAACATCCTTTATAAATCTTGTAAAGTACTTACAGTTCGTCAGTTATTCATAATGAGCGCTGTACTAAAACAGCACGCAGCACTTCCATACAGCACTGAATTTACAAAAAGGAGACGGAAAGATATAGTTTGTCCTCAAAAAAGCACAGAACATGCTTTCACAGCCAAATTTTATATGTACCTCGGACCGCTACTCTATAACAGGCTAAATGATAAAGCAAACATCTACTCCTTAAATCACAGTAACTGCAAGAAAATCCTGATGGAGGCTCTTCAAACTATGTCCTATGAAGATACAGAGAAATTATTACTTGTGCCAAAGTAAATATTGTTCGCATTATACAATTTTATACACCTTTTTACATAATATGTAAGTATCAATAAGATAAATATGATAAGTATGTGATTATTTAATTAGTTTTTAATAATTATTTAGTGATTATTTAATCAATTAATGTTACCTCCAATCGCCTGAAATACAGGATTACCTAGTTCAGGCACAAACCATGTTGAACTTGACATAGATTTAAGAAAAACTGTATTTAACGTTAGTCTTTATATTTTTGAATGGACGATGAGTCAGAACGTCCCCCCAACCTTACATTGACCAACAGACTTAAAATGTATCTCATTCGAACCGCCTTAGCAAGCTGATCAATTTTTACTATGACGACATCTCTCAAAAGTGCGGGATATTCCGAGAAAATCATGTTTTAGTGTTAATTTCGTCACAACGTCCCCCCAACCCTTACATTGACCAACAGACTTAAAATGTATCTCATTCGAACCGCCTTAGCAAGCTGATCAATTTTTACTATGACGACATCTCTCAAAAGTGCGGGATATTCCGAGAAAAATCATGTTGTAATGTTTATTGCCAGAACGTCCCCCCAAGCCTTACATCGACCAACAAACTTAAAATGTATCTCATTCAAACCGTCTTAGCAAGGTGATAAATTTTTACTACGACGACATCTCTCAAAAGTGCAGGATATTCCGAGAAAAATCATGTTTTAATGTTAATATTTTTGGCACAAAATAAGAGTTTGTAAGTAAACCATATTCTTTGACTTTCAAACCTCTCAAGATCAATTAGGAGATGCCATTTAAAAAACAGAAAACGTCATTCGTTACTCGTCCAATTTTTTCTATTCCTATAGGCAGGCAGTTGTCCCACCGGCGGCGATGAACGATTAGCGAGTAGAACTAGCAACTGAAAACGAGTTGTCGAGCAGCGAGCAGCGTGTGTGTAGTTCCGATAGTTTTGTCGCTGGGCTATCAGCGAGTTTTCGAGTGCGACGGGCGATTACTCGCGCCACTCGCTTGGGGCGGTTAGTCTCACAGGGGTTTCTCTCGGCGTGAGCTCTGACCACCAAGCTACCATCGCTGAGCGAGTATCGCTAGGCGAGTATTATCTTTGATAGCTCTTGTCGCGGGGGGGGTCTGTATTTATGCTTTTGCGGTTGCACAACGACTTGCTTGCTTTGCTTTGCTTGGTAGTATAGATGCAGGCCTACCCTGCCGCCTCCTTCAGAGGCGGTAGGGTGGCGGGGTCTTGAGGGAGAGCGCCACAGTCGTGTAGATCCTCAAGGCAAGTCTGGCGGATATAACCTTCCCGAGGTTGCCACCCTGTTTCTTGGTCTGGTTCCTTATGAAACAGACGCAACAAAAACCACCAGGCGCCAGTGCATCCTTATCCCAGTTTCCTTTACCCGCCATATCCCGTCATTCAACCTCCTGCCCCAAATCTCATATTCCTTCCATACTCCGTCCTACCCACATCCCCATTCCCTCCACCTCCACCGTCCCAAACTCCACTCCTAACCGCGACCCCCTGTGACTGGGTGGTGGCGGGCTCGCCTATCACTAAAATCAGCTGATGGAGAGTAGGAGTAAGCAGTCACCTGCGCTAGAACCTGCGCAGTTGAGCGCCGTAAGCGGGGATGAAGGAGTCCTGGGGGGTTGAGCCGAGCGGCTCTGGCTGTAATGTGCCCGTAAGGCAACACGCCCTCTTTGGTCTGGATTTCAAGCGAAACGGTGGCCCTACCCATTAGCCAAGGGTAGGGAAATGGTCATAGTGTCCCGTCAGAGGGCCACAGGCGAGGTGCGTGGGGTCCGCTGAGGTCGTTCTTGGACGGCCAAAGCGGTAGGTAAAGGTCATGCTGACGGTGTAAGTGAGGGTTGATCAGTTCGTAGGGGGTTTGGCCCTTTGAACCTTCCACGCCAACCCGATCGAGCACCCGATGTCGCACTGTAAACCAGCCTTGCGCACCTATATCTCTCTGGTAGTCCTAACGTTCGAGCTTTTTTATAGTGAGACGTTCCCAGGTGCGGGCTCCATGGAGGGTGGGAAGCCAGAGAGATGAATTTTAAAACAAAATTTAACATGGATAATTTAAGGCCAGTTGAATTACACACTGGAGTGGAGGCGAAAGCCAGTGAGACTCCCAAGGGAGGTGCTTGCACTTCCCTCGCCCCTGGTGGCCTTGCAGCTAACGCTGCGGGTACTAGCGCGGGCGCAGGCCCGGCTGTGGCGAAAACCGCAGTTAAGACCAAAAAACAAAAGTCCCAAAACAAACAAAGGACGTCGGCGCTGACTGGGACCAGTACCGACCCTTCTAAAACCAAGGCGAAGACCAAGGCGACGACTAATACCACTGCCGGTCTGACCCTCTCCACACAGATCCCGGAGTCGGTTAACACCGACGCCGGGCTTCCTACCAAACACCCTCCTTCTTCCTCGACTCCTCAATCCACCTCCCATCAAGCGGCCGTCACCAGTCAAACGGAGATGGTCGGAGGCACCGAGGACTCGTTCTCGCATGCCTGGCAGGTGCAAAAACGCAGGGGCAAGGGTAAAGACACTCAACAAACCCGATGCCCCCGCACTGACCCTTCAGGTCCACCAGCTTCCTCTTTACAGGGTAAGCAAAGGGAGAGAGTGACGAGGAAGGAGCGACGACAAGAACGCAGGCTGCAAGGAAAAGGCAGCCGTAACAAACAGGCCTTTGCTGCCAGGTCGGCTAAACCGACTAGCGGTCAGCTGAACTTCGCCGCCGGTAAGCAGTCGCAGGCAGGGGCCGGCACTAGCCCACCTTCGCCAAGACAACCGCCAACCAGCGTTCCGGAGAGACAGGCTGAAGGTAACTCAAGTACACAGCGACCCGATTGGAAGGATCAGGCCGCGGCCAAGCGAGCTCTCAACGAGACTTCAACACCTCGGGGAGAGCATAAGCGGCCGCGTCTTGATCAATCCAAACGGGTCCCTCAAAGAAGCTACGCCCAAGCTGCCAGCGCAACCCTGGACGTCGCGATCACTTGCGAACGCACAGGGATCCTCAGCAGGGAAGTATCGGACCAGGTACTCGCTGCCATCCAGAGGCAGATCATTCTAGAGGCCTGCTCCCCCAAACAGGACACTCCGGGGCCGACTTTCAACGCCAAGCCGCTGGTCGCCGGTGGTGTCGTGAAACTGTGGTGCGGAAACTATTGGAGGTCGTATATTTATATGTATATACTGGCCTGCGAGAAATATAATCATATGTAACACATTGCTGTCATTGATTTAAATAAGCTTAGTTACGGGTTGTTTATATTCTATTGTACTCTTTGTAACTTGCTTGTAAAATATTAACCACGAATGAATATACTGTGCTGTCCCACTGCTGATCTCATCTTTATTTCAATTGGTTATGGGCCCAGATCCCAGAAGCACAAATGCTAGAGCATTATTTATAAGTTGAGTGGTTTAAATATTATTTGTGTGCTTGTGAAGCTTACGAAATCGCAATTATGTCAGCTGAGGTTGGCATAAGTGGTATTAAGAGGCTGAAAAATTCGTTCGACTACCCAAATTGGAAATTCCTGGTGCGAAATTACTTAGAAAATAAAAACTGGTGGGAAGTAATTTCTACAGATGTAGTGAATGCTGACGTAGACCGGCAGGCACGAACAACAATATGCTTGTTGTTGGAACCAGAGTGCTTTACCCACGTCTACAATGCGAAGACTGCGAAAGAAGCCTGGAATAGCTTACGGAAAGCGTATGAAGACAAAGGTTGGGGAAGACGTATACATATTCAGCGAGAGGTTTTTAACTGTAAGTTAGAGAATTTTGATTCTATGGAAAGCTACATATCAAAAATTACGTTCCTGACACAACAATTGTCAGATATAGATGCTCCAATCCCTGATGATTGGATCATATCGATTTTGCTGGGTGGATTGACCGCTGAGTACAGCCCTCTCATTATGGCTGTAGATAATAGTGGAAAAGAAATCATGTTGGAGCAAATCAAAATGAAATTGTTACAAGAAGGAAGTAGACAGAGTAAGTTGAACACAGAGTACGAAAAAGCCTTAGTAACACGTAAAGTACAGAACGATGCTAGATCTAACACTAAAACTAATGATCGTAAGCAGAAGTTCGTCTATAAGTGTTTTAAGTGCCACAAGCAAGGTCACAAGGCGTCCGAGTGCGAGGAGCGGACAAAAACCGCGAATATCTGCCTGAATACAAAGGGGGCGATAAACAAAGATAATTGGTATTTAGACAGTGGGTGCTCAAATCATATGACCCATGATAAAAACAAATTGTTGTCTTACACACATGTAAACGACAACATGAAGATCGCAGTAGCAAACGGGGAGAAGTTATTGGTGAAAGGACGAGGAAATGCTGAGCCACAAGTCAGCGAAAACGGAAAATTAATTTTAGAAAACGTTTTACATGTTCCTGATTTATCCATGAACCTAATTTCGGTGAGCGATTTGACCAAGAAAAATTATTGCATGAATTTTGACAAAGAAGGTTGCATGATTCAAAGTAAAAAACAAATTATTGCAAGATGTCAAGAGATCGGCGGAATTTATGAGTTGACAGAAAATCAAAATAACGTCGTGAATGTGACATTGTCAAAACAAAATGAAAATATTTCGAACGTTTGGCACAAAAGATTAGCTCATTTATCGCGTAATTATATGAATAAAATGAAAGTTTTAGTAAGTGGTATGGAATTTAAGAGTACCGATTTATGCGAGCCGTGTATTCCATGTATAGAAGGAAAGACATGCAAAAGTCCCTTTAAAAAGCAAGGTACGAGAGCGAACGAGGTCTTACAATTGGTTTTTAGCGACGTTTGTGGACCAATCGAGGAGCCATCGTTCGGTGGTTCGAGGTATATTCTTCTATTTATTGACGATTATACTAGAAAGACTCATGTTTATTTTTTGAGGAACAAAAGCGAAACATTAGATAAGTTCCGTGAATATAAAGCGGAAGTTGAGAATGAGACAAGTAAATTGATTAAATGTCTGAGATCTGACAACGGCGCGGAGTATTGTAATGGTAAATTTAAATCATTTTTAAAGTCTGCAGGTATAAAACACCAGACGACTGTACCGTACACGCCGGAACATAATTCTGTCGCAGAAAGAGCGAATCGTACTATAATAGAGAAGGCAAGAACATTACTGTCAGAATCGAACTTGAGCAAGAAGTATTGGGCCGAGGCTGTAAATACTGTTGTTTACTTAAAGAACAGAAGCCCTACGAAAGCATTGAATAATGCGGTACCAGAAAAGCTTTGGAATGGAAAAGATGTGGATGTTAGTCATCTGAAAATCTTTGGTTGTTTGGCATATCTGATTGATGCCAAAGCAAAAGAGACGGAAACTGGACATGAAGACGGAACCGATGATTTTTATTGGATATCCTGATAATCAGAAGGGTTATCGTCTGATGAATCCTAAGACAGGTGAAGTGACGACTGCGAGAGATGTGAAATTTCTGGAAAACGTCTTTCTCCAAAAGGAAAACGTAGAAAAGTCGGAAGTAATCATAAACCTAAATAAAGATTCTGTTCCTTCCAGTTTACCGAACGTATCTACAAGCAGATCTGAACATTTAGAGGCTCACAACGATATGTATCGTGATACTGAAGACGAGAACGTAGAAGTATCGGAGGACATAGGACCTGAACCTATAGTACCAGAGCGAGTATCTGATGACGTATTGACTGAAGAAGAAGTCAGAATATCTGAACCAGAAAGGAGGTATCCTTTAAGAGAACGCAGACAAGTCGACCGGTACGGATGCAATGTTATGTATGCCAAGCAGAACAATCTTGATGGTGATCCATTGACTATTAATGAAGCGTTGGCGAGACCAGATGGTGATTTATGGCAAAAAGCGATAGATAATGAACTTATGTCACTGAAGGAGAACCAGACTTGGACGTTGGTGGATCTTCCAGCTGATAAGAAGCCTATCCAATGCAAATGGGTGTTCAAAATCAAAAAAGATAGCGATGGCAAGGTAACAAAGTACAAGGCTAGACTTGTAGCAAAAGGCTTCACACAGGTATGTGGTGTAGATTATACTGAGAAATATTCTCCTGTAGTAAGAAGCTCTACTTTAAGACTGTTGTTCTCGCTAGCTGTTGAATACGGTTGGTTTATTGATCAATGGGACGTCACGACTGCCTTTTTATATGGAAAAATTAAAGAGGACATTTACATGCTCCAACCAAAAGGAGCAGTAGTCAAAGGTCAAGAAACCAAGGTTTGCAAATTGCAGCGTTCTTTGTATGGATTGAAACAAGCTTCAAATGCTTGGTTCAAGGAATTGGATAAAGAAATGTTGAATTTAGACTTTGTACAATCAAAAATAGAACCGTGTTTGTATCAAAAGCAGTTTAAAAACAACAAGAAGTTGATTGTCGTTATTTACGTAGATGACCTTTTTATTTTTGGAAATAGTGAACAAGAAAAGCAGAAATTAAAAAACAATTTGCTTGACAAGTTTAAAGTGAAAGATTTAGGGCAGGCTAGGCATGTTTTAGGCATGAGGTTGAGGAGGGACAAAGATGTTATTTGTCTAGATCAGCAACAGTTCATTTCGGATATTTTGAATGACTTTAACATGACAGACGCTAAGCCAGTTTTAACCCCAATGGAAGTCGGTATGAAATTAGAAAGATCGACAAATTCTCATAGCGATCTGCCGTATCAAAGCTTAATAGGCTGTCTAAACTATTTGGCCTGTAATACGCGACCAGACATAGCACATGCGGTAAGTGTACTTTCACAATTCAATTCATGCTATGATGAAATACATTTTAAATGTGCGAAACGGGTCTTAAGGTATTTAAAAGGTACGTCTAACCTTTGTCTCACTTTTAGGAAGTCGGGAGATTTAGACTTACGAGGCTACGTAGATGCAGATTGGGGAGGGGCACTTGATAGAAAGTCTTTCACAGGATTAATTTTCAAAATAGGTAAAAACATAGTGTCATGGGAGAGTAGGAAGCAAGCGACAGTATCCTTGTCAAGTACAGAAGCAGAGTACGTAGGATTAAGTCAAGCTTCGAAGGAAGCTCTCTATTTACGGAGTTTACTAAATAGTTTAACGGCTGTGGATAGTAAAGCGGTAGTAATTTACAATGACAATCAGTCGGCGCATAAAATTGCAGGTAACAAAATGATGCATAATCGGACGAAACATATAGATATAAAATATCATTTTATTCGCGAGTGTGTACTTACTAACAAAATTGAAATAAAGTACATGTCAACTAATAATATGATAGCCGACATTTTAACTAAAAGTGTTCATAGCCCGAAGTTAAGAGAATTTTTAAAGGATTTATCCCTATCAAATTATTCGATTAAGGGGGCGATGTAGTAGTTAAATGTTTATTTTTATGTTGTTTTGGTAATAAATAATTTTCTATGTAGTTTCGTTATGCATTCTTTTCTTTGTTATTCTTCTGTTTTTTGTACTATACTTTTGTATACAGCTAGTACAGTTAAACACAGAAGTGTTAGTATTTGATTTATTTTTATGTACCGAGTACAGAAGTGATATGCATGTGTAATAGATTAAGGGGGCGTATTGGAGGTCGTATATTTATATGTATATACTGGCCTGCGAGAAATAATCATATGTAACACATTGCTGTCATTGATTTAAATAAGCTTAGTTACGGGTTGTTTATATTCTATTGTACTCTTTGTAACTTGCTTGTAAAATATTAACCACGAATGAATATACTGTGCTGTCCCACTGCTGATCTCATCTTTATTTCAATTGAAACGACCACACCTTAGCCTGGCTAAGAAAGACAGTCTCCGACCTTTCTCTTCCTACTAACATCTCGTTGGTAGTTAAGAGTCAGTCGGAAATCCAAGGACGCACACGGTGTGGAATCGTGATTCCAGACGAACAGGGGGTATATGGAGAGTCGACCAATATTGGGCGCGCTCTCAGCTACCAGAACCCCTGGGTCGACATTAAGAGGTGGGTTTTACTCTTTGACGACAAACAGGCCGGACAATGGTTCGTGGTGGTAGGCGTCCCTGTTGACCAAATTCCGACCCTGATGGAGGCCGGACGCCGCCTCTCAATTGGATTGGGGGCGGTTTACGTAAAGTTCCAGGGTCGGAACGGCAGGTTCACCGACGCCCCTCAGGGATGGGACCCCGCCACGGGAACCTTTGGCGAGGAGCCAAACCAGCCGCAGATACCAGTGGGGGAGTCATCTCCCATTGCAGACAACCCGGAGGCATCCGCGACTGAACCTGCTCAGGAAGGTTCGGCCGCCCCTGTTGCCGCCAACGTGGACGCCGTCCCTTCATCGGGTGCGGAGCTGGACGACATGATCCTGTCCCCGGCTTCGAGCCAGGGGGGGGACGGCTTCGACGAGGGCGACTTGTTTGCCGGGCTTAAACTGGGGGGGGACGACGAGGGGTTGGCCAGCGATGGCGTCCCTTTCGTCGGTCTGTAGCATCCTCCAGGCAAACCTCCACCACAGTCAGACCGCGACGGCTCAGCTTCGCAAGTGGCTGGAGGTTCAACACACGGCCATTGCCCTGATCCAGGAGCCGTGGATAAGGGCGGGCCGCATACAAGGACTCTCCAATCTTGGTGGTAAGCTCCTGGTCACCACAGATCACGATCATCCCAGATCGTGCATCTATATCACAGGTAACCTCAAAACACAGCTATTAACTGATTTCTGTTGCAGAGATGTCTCTGCAGCAAAGCTGATTATACAGCGTGACAACGCCATGGAGATGGTGATCGTCCTCGCCTCGGTATATATGCCCGAGGCAGAGGCGCCGCCCCCGCACGACCTCGCCCGCCTTGTGAGCCACTGCGAGAGGTGCGGGTTTGACGTCGTCGTCGGGGCCGACGCCAATGCTCACCATCAACTGTGGGGTATGGACACGCAAAATGAGAGGGGTAAGGCCTTGGTTGATTACTTATTCTCGACTAACCTATCCCTACTAAACACGGGTTCCGAACCAACATTCGTAACCAGGCGAAGCCGCACTATCATAGACCTCACTCTAGCAACAGAGGGAGCGGCGGAGGCTATCACTGGGTGGCATGTCTCCAAGGAGGCCTCCTGCTCTGATCACAGGTGGATCCGCTTCGACATCCAGGTCTGTGTTCCACCCACACAACCACGGCGTAATCCGCGCAACACGGATCGGGCCACCTATACACGCAGCCTAGAATCAAAACTGGCGGCCTCAAACGATCCGACAACATATGCGGATACGACACAGATTGAAGTACAGGTAAGTCACCTTACTAAATCAATGATAGACAGCTACCAAACTGCCTGCCCAGAGACCACTCCGCGCAGCACACCGGGGAAACAACCCTGGTGGGGTGCTGAGCTGGAGCGCAAGCGCAGTAAGGTAAGAAAGGCTCTGAATAGAGCCATGAATACATGTGCGGATGAGGACTGGGACAACTATTACGCAGCCAAATCCAGTTACAAAAAATGCATCAGGTTCAGAAGTACCACGGGATGGCGCAAATTCTGTGGTAGTATTGAATCTTGCCAGCAAGCTAATAGGGTAAGGAAAGTACTTGCGCAACAGAACACACATGGGGCTGTTACCCTCCGAAAACCTGACAATACACTAACATCCTCGCCAGAAGAAACGAGACGCGTCCTTATTGAAACTCACTTCTCGGGATGCACTTTCGCACAGGTAATTGACTGGCAGGATGAAATTCAGACACCATCAGACAACGATTGGCTTTATGCTAGCAGGGTGATCACTTTGGAAAAACTCCAATGGGCCATCCGGAGCTTCCATCCTTTTAAGGCAGCTGGTCCTGATGGTGTGTTCCCCGCCCTACTGCGGTGGGGTGGCACCACTGTTGCCATAAAACTGTTGCCTTTATTGAGAGCGTGCCTGGCCTTTAGATACGTTCCTAAAGGATGGAGGGAAGTGAAAGTAATATTCATTCCTAAGCCAGGCAAGGGTGACTACACAAACGCCAAATCCCACCGACCAATCAGCCTGACCTCTTTTCTATTAAAGACTCTGGAAAGGCTGTGTGATAGGGAACTGAGGGATGGCGCTCTGAAGACTATACCGTTACATGGTAACCAACATGCATACAGCTCAGGTAAGTCGACTGAATCCGCCCTCCATCTGGTAGTCAGCCAGATAGAAGAAGCGATTCATCAAAAAGGCACCTGCCTGGGCACTTTCATAGACATCGAAGGAGCCTTCGACAAAACTAACTTCTTCAGTATCAACAGAGCCCTCTCCAGACATGGAGTAGAGCAAGTACTAACGGACTGGATAACAAACATGTTAAGAAAACGAGTGGTTCGCCTTGAAGGCGAGCAGCAGCTGGCCATGATAGCCAGAGGCTGCCCCCAGGGGGGGGTCCTGTCTCCCCTCCTATGGAATCCGGTGATTAACGACCTCATCGCCAAACTCAACGCCAACCGCTATTACACAGTAGGGTATGCTGACAACCTCGCAATCCTGGTTTCGGGAAAGGTGACGGGCACGATATGCAACCTCACTCAGCAAGCGCTACGCATCGGAGAGAGATGGTGCAGGGATTATGACCTTTCAGTGAACCCCACTAAAACTGAGCTAGTCATGTTCACCCATAAAAGAGCACTAGGCCCTTTTCGCCTACCTAAACTGTTCGACACTGAACTCCAGTTGACCAACGAAGTCAAGTACCTCGGGGTCACGCTCGACAGTAAGTTAAACTGGAGCAGTCATCTGGACAACAAACTAAACAGGGCTTGCATAACCTTTTGGCAGTGCAGGAGAATGATAGGTAAGAAGTGGGGCCTATCCCCTAAAGTTATACTATGGCTGTACACCGCAGTGATCCGCCCCATGATCACCTACGGGGCTGTGGTCTGGTGGCCCCGCACCAAGCTAGTTACAGCCGCCAACAAACTACAACGCATGCAAAGACTAGCCTGCATGGCGACTACGGGCTGCATGAGGACTACTCCGACTGCAGCAGTTGAGGCCATTCTGGGAATCCCACCGCTCCACCTGTTCATACAGCAGGAAGCGACGATGGCAGCAGTACGTCTTAATACACTAAATCTCTGGGGGAAGAGTGACACACCACACACCACGCTGCTTGAGGGGCTACACAAGGAGTTCCCCATTACGAAAGCAATAAACGACCGGGTACCCAAACAATTTATCTTCGATAAAAAATACAAGATCCAACTGCACGAGGATCGCCGATGCGAGGGGTTGCGCCCTGCAGAGCTGCGCATCTTCACGGACGGATCCAAAACAGGTAGTGGCACAGGTGCTGGAATCTTCTCGGAGGACTTTAACATATATATAGCCACACCATTGGGAGTCCATAACACAGTGTTCCAGGCCGAATGCATTGGCATCTCTCTGGCCGCTTCAGCCATTATGGCCAGGAAAGTAAAGGATCACTCAATTCGCATACTCTCAGACAGCATGGCTGTTTGCAAGCGCTGGACAGTTATACAGCTGACTCTGGGTTAATATACGAGTGTCACCAGCGCCTCAACCAGGTGGGTACACTCAATAAAATAACCATTCAATGGATCAAAGGACACAGCGGTTCGCGGGGCAACGATGCAGCCGACGAGCTTGCTAGAAGGGGGTCGAGCATGGCACCAGTGGGCCCTGAGCCCATAGCGCCACTCCCCTTCGGGTATATACGCACTCTGGTAAGGAAACATACCAGAGACCAACATGACAAACTTTGGACGGATCAAGGAGATTGCAGGCAGGCCAGGGAAGCATTTCCCGCATTGGATGGCCGCCTCACGAAACAGGTTCTCCGTCTAACTAAACAAAAGCTGCGTATAGTTACTGCAGCTTTAACTGGCCACGGGTCATTTAATAAACACCTCTTTGTCATAGGAGTAACAGACAGTCCGCTGTGCAGGGCCTGCATGGAGGACGACGAGACAGCGGCACATGTGCTTCTAAACTGCCCAGTGGTCGCCACGTACAGGGCAAAGTACTTCGGTAACCCAGGTACCCTACGTGAGACGGTCAGTAACATCAAGGCGTTACTGGCCTTCCTCGAGGAGCTGGGGTGGATCGAATAATCGATTTTCCCACCCGTACGCAAAATACGCGCATTGACGTGGAGTTGCGGACACCAGCCCGTATTACCTATTACCTATTAGCTCTTGTCGCTCAGCGACAAACCAGTGAAGCGAGTCCTCGCCGGCAGTGTGAACAGTCAGCGATCAACTGTTAATATATGCATCTCTTTTGTTTACACGGAATGTATATCTATTGTATGTTTCTTGAGCGAGAAAACAGCGGACAGTTAGTCGCTTCCTCGCCGGCGGTGGGACAACTGCCATATGCTTGTCCACGACGGAGACGCGGGTGTCTTCGTCTTGGGCGAGCTTGAATCCCTCACTGCACTCAGGATTCAAGTCTTAACTCCCTCGCTTCGCTCAGGACTCAGGAGTTAACTCAAACCTAGAATCCTTCGTTGCGTTCAGGATTCAAAATAGCGCCCGCGACAACAAGACACTACTTTATCCCAAAATAAATAAAACGATTTTTTATTTTATTTCTAAGCCCCATGGATTTTGAAGTTAAAACTGGTTGCTAGTCTTTTTATAGATCTTTATGAACCTGATAGCACATACAAAAGATCTGTTGCAGGGCGGGGGACGGGCCTAGCGAATTAGGAAAAATTAATAAAACGATTTTTTAATTTTATTTTTAAGCCCCATGGATTTTGAAATTAAAACTGGTTGCTAGTCTTTTTATAGACCTTGTGAACCTACTAATACAGGGTGTCCGGTAAATAGTACGACATATTGCAGGGGGTGATAGCTTGGGTCAATACCTACCAAAACAACACAATGTATGTTCCGCAAAATGTTACAGATTTACAGTTATAAACTTTTTTCCGATATATCGAAAAATCTCTACCTTGAAACAGATTTTTAAGCATCTCCTAATGAAAAATTCCTTTTCTAGTATTTGTTTTACATCAAATTATTCGTGAATAGTTTTTCTACTCATTGAAAAGTCTTGTTTCTATCAAAAACCAGAATGTTTCAAGAAATACTATTTTTTGTTTAAATTTTCGCAGAACGATTTTCTTATCGCCTTTAACCTAGTGCTGAAAAAAAAAGTTACATTTTGCGGAACATTATTATGTTGTTTTGGTAGGTATTGGCCCAAGCTATCACCCCCTGCAATATGTCGTACTATTTACTGGACACCCTGTATATACAAAAGTTCTGTTAAAGGGGGGGGGACGGGTCTCATACAAATATGTTCATCGTTCTTTATTATTATTATTATAGTGATATATTTTGTTTAGGTCATTAATTACTTTGAACTTCGATATTTCAGCTGTTCGATGTCACGTTTGTCGATAATTAGATTTTAGATATTGGACGTAGGTTATCTTGGTTAGATAACCTACGTCCAATATCTAAAACGAGCCGTTGTACCTATTTACCAGGAACTGCAGGTACCTCAGGTGTTAGATCGAACTCAACCGTCTCGCTTTTGACATGACACTCATTGTACAAGCAATGAGTTGAAGGATACTACAAAATACAAATAAATGCATCCCATAAACCAGTATCATTCAAAGTCCTGACTGACTGATATATCAACGCACAGACTAAACCGCCGGTCCTAGAGACATGAAAAGAGATGACTAAAAAAAACCCAGAATCGCCAGAAATTTCATATTTGCCATTTTTATAGGCATAGTATGTACAATAAAAATATATAATAATATACTGCAAAAACGACATGGTATACTAGATAATTATACAGGGTGAATTTTTCAAGTGGGCGTGGATGGCCAAATCCGAAACTACGAGTATGAGGACTAGCGAAAAGTACTCAAAGGAGTCGCGGGCTCGATTTTGATGAAAACTAAAACTGCATCATTGGATTATTGAAAAATCAATATTTCTAGCCAGGAATCAAACCTGTTGATTTAAAAAAAAAAACACTGTATTATACACCATTTGATAGTGTCGCTAATAAGGAACGAATTCTGGGAAGTAAATCATACGGCAAACTAAAATAAAGAGCTCATTTTTAATAAAGTACTTTTTTTTATTTTTCTTATGTTACCTACCTCATCATCATCTGCTTAGCCTTTTCCCAACTATGTTGGGGTCGGCTTCCAGTCTAACCGGATGCAGCTGAATACCAGTATTTTACATGGAGCGACTGCCTATCTGACCTCCACAACCCAGTTACTGGGTAATACGATACTCCTTCCCCTTGGCAAGACTGGTTGTCAGACCTTATAGAAAAGGGAGGATCCTCCGACCAGACGGGTGTTGTGTCTGGCGGCTCTGGCGGGCAACTGCCTCATGATTCATGTCGGGCCGTTGTATTTATAATGCTAGTTGCGCGGTAAACTCTGCTTACGGATGCAGGATTTGCGTGACGTCAGTATGACATATTGTTCGCATGTAGCGTTGTAGATACCGCTACACGCCCATAATGACCAATGCTAGCGTAGTGCTCATCATCTGCATAGAATGCAGACCCTCCAGAATCGTTTCCACAGAAAGGTCACGGAAGCCCCCTTATATGCTAAGGAAGGAACACGGGTGGGTTTTAGTCAGTAAGAGTCTGACACTCCCTTTCGCTCCACCCAGAGCGGAAGGAGTCATTTGATGATTTCCCATCCACATAAAAAAGCCCCCTGTCCGCAATGAGAATCTACACTTAGATCTCAGAATGCCCACCGTCCAGCAGTTTATGAAACGCTTTTCCAAGCTCTTCTTTGACACTGCTGTAAAGCATCCCAATCCCCTGATTGCGGCGGCCACCCGATACACTCCTTCGCGCATATATGTAAGATTCGCCGACCGAGGCATAAAAATAATAATCAAATAGAAACACACTCATCATCACATCATTTACATTTTACATTTCATCTCACCCCCCCATCTCTCTCTTCTCATCTCTCTCCTTACTTCCCAGAATTTGATCCTTATTAGGGACACTATCGAATGGTGTAATAATACAGTGCGTTTTTTTTTTCAAAGTCAACGAGTTCGATTCCTGGCTAGAAATATTGATTTTTCAAAAATCCAATGATGCAGTTTTAGTTTTCATCAAAATCGAGCACGAGACTCCTTTGAGTACTTTTCGCTATTCCTCATACTTTAGAATTTGGCCATCCACGCCCACTTGGAAAATTCACCCCTGTATAAAGATTATTAATAATAAAACATATTAAAATATGTATTGAAGTGTATATTTTTTACATTATTTTAATATACACACATCAAAAGTGTCTAGGTATCAAGCATTTTTATGCGGATTTCTTGAGATTGAGATGTGGCTTTGTAATAAATTTATGATTTTATAAATTTATATGGATCCTTTTTGGTGCATTTCATAATTTGAATCAGGAACTGTGAATCAAATTCGAGTAAAAGATGAAAATCAGCTGTCAATATTTTTCCTATAAAAACATACAACGCATTGAAGACATTATTAGTGCTACTGTTTCCCTACTACTGATTAAAACCAACGTTATTATGGAGCGGCGACGTCATTTAAGCAGGGAAGAAATGCTCAGAGCCGTGGGAATGATAGAAGCTGGTTCCCGGCAACGTACTGTGGCTTTAGCTCTGAATACAAGTCAGAGTGTTATCAGTCGACTTTGGACACGTTACCGAAGCACTGGTACCGTGGCTGAGCGCCATGGAGGACGGTATCGCTGCACCACACGGAGACAAGACCGATACATTCAAATCTTAACTCGAAGAGCTCCAACAATAACCGCCATGATGTTAGCCGTGAGGCTTCATCACTCTTCAGGGAACTTAATTAGCGACCAAACAGTCAGAAACCGCTTGCATGAAGTGAACCTTCATTCCCGAAGACCGCTACGGGTACCACCTATAGCAATGCACAATCGTAGGATTCGATATCAATGGGCTCTTGAACACAGAAATTGGGCAGAAGAACAATGGCGTTTCGTGTGCTTTTCTGATGAGTCTCGTTTTGGTATGAGACCGGATACAAGACGTATACGACACTGGAGAACCCCTGGACGCCAACAGCGATTAAAATCCTGCCAGGAAGTCCATCCTTATAGTGGTGGAACCATCATGGTATGGGCGGGTATTTGGATCGGCGGAAGAACTGAGTTGATTTGGATCAGAGGCAACCTCAACGCTCAAATTTATGCTGAGACGATTGTATCAGACGTCATCGTTCCTCTACAAGTGCAAATCGGTCCCTTATTTCAGTTAATGCATGATAATGTACGACCGCACACCGCAAGAGTTGTAAGACAGACTTTCGCCGCAGCTAACATCAATGTCCTGCCCTGGCCTGCTCAGTCGCCAGACTTGAACCCGATTGAGCATGCATGGGATATGCTACAGAGAAGAGCTCTGCCGAATATGGAGGGTATCCAGTCGCAAGAAGACCTTTTTTTGTTGTTGCAACGAACATGGGCGGCCATTCCACAGCGTGATTTGGATGAACTCATTTTGAGTATGCCAAACCGATGTTCTTGTGTTGTTAGAGTTCGCGGTAGAAACACGGATTATTAATTGTTTAAGTTACCCAATAAAATTTTAAAGAAAACTGTTATTTCAGTCTTTTTTTCGAACTTTTGTGTTAGTGGTTCAAATGTCAAAAATCCCTTTATTAGGAAAATGGCAAATTTCTTTATTAATGCAAAGGTGACTTGGTTTATCGTTACTGTGACAAACGAAAACACTTTATTTGATGAATCCTTAAAGAAAATTTTAATTAATATCAATCAGGAGAAAAGTTATTGCAAAAATATATGTTGATCCCTAGACACTTTTGATGTGTGTATTATCATAATTATTATACTAAAGAGATTGTGATAAAATAAAACTTTTTTACAAAAAAAACAACCGACTTCAAAAAAAACACTACAAAGTGAAAAATAACTTTAATTTTGGAAGTCGGTGTCGTTGCTTCAGCATTTTCGTTTTTTGACACCGACTTCCGAAATTAAAGTTATTTTTCACTTTGTAGTGTTTTTTTTGAAGTCAGTTGTTTTTTTTTGTAAAAAAGTTTTTATTTTTCACTTTTTAGTTGTACCTACCCCACACAAATTCAATTAACACTAGTGCATTGAAGACACGACTCGAAGAATCATCAAAATTCACATAAAAATGCCGGAGATGCAGTACATTTATGCATATAACTTCGTACATAAGAATAATTACCTAATGTATTATATACTAAAACCTTCCTGAAAGTATGTAGATCACACTAATGAAAGAATGATCAAAATCGGTTCAGTAGTTTTTGAGATAATCGCGGACATACAAACATACATACATACATACATACGGGTCGAATACAGAACCTCCTTTTTTAAAGTCGGTTAAAAAGTCAAGTAATCAATGTAAGTATGAATAACATAAACACACAAAGTATAATAACTTTTATAATCTGTGGTTTAGGAGGCTGATTTTTTGAAACCGTACTGGGTTTACTATAGTGAACCCATTTTTATACATTTCGTTGCTGGTGATTCTGGGTTTTTTGTCTATGAACTTTTAGCCATGTCCTTTGGAGGGTGTGTTCTTTGTGTAGAGTAGGTATCCACTAAGAATAGGTTTTTCGAAATTCCACCCCAAAGAGGGGGTGAATGGGGGAGGATGAAATTTCACACGAACGAAGTCGCGTGCAGAAGCTAGTTAATTTAATAAACGTTTAGAGCTCATCAGCACCCTAATTGCGTAACACACTACCTATCAATCGGAATCTGAATCATTTTGAAGCAAATTGCTAATCCATTGCTTCATATGTTCGAAAACTAATGTCTGCTCAACACGTACCGGTCTAAACAACGCAATGGATGTTGTTGAACTGTCAAAATGAAATCGATTCCGATTGATAATGTGTTACGCAATTGCCCCGTTGTTCATGCGTAGGTTCAGTTAGAACCTAGTACAAAACGAGTCCTTTCCAAAGTGCCGCTTCGTTCATACAGTCACACACTGAGTGGCAGGGACACCGACACACAACCTGTTACCATGGATTCATTACCTACATGATTCTGACCATGTAGGTGTTGCACTTTTCTATGAAACAGGAGATTTTTTCTTGATAACCGACGAAAAATTTCAACGCAGGGCGGTTCAGAATCATGTACTGAATCCTTGTCAACAGGCTGTGCCTGCCATAAACCCTGTATTCATAAACCATAAATAGGTACTTACCGGCGTCAAGCCCGAAGCCGTCTCGTTTCTGACAAGACCAGACCGCCCGGCCTGTGATGACGTCACTGCGTGCCACTCCGATAACTTATTCCCAGGATCCTGTAGAAATGAGAAATTGTAGTGTTATATAATTTCTGTATTGCAAAAACTCAGATGGCAATCGAATTGGTGAGTTCATCGGAGGACTACATTCGTCTGTAAGAATGAGTAAATCCCAGTTTGGAAGATACATTGAGAAACGCTAAGGTTTAGGGGTTCTCGAGTTTCCCTACAGCCTCAGGAAATTGAGATTCTATAACGTATAACTTCAATAAGACGAGCTGATACACATGTGTACCACAAGCAGTACAAATCTGTACCAGCTCATCCCAGGCAGTTATTTTTAGTAAGGTTGTAACTATGTTTTTCGTTGAGTATAATAGTTAAGCTAGACTGCTGACCTAGTTTTTGAAGTAAAAACTTCTTTAGTGGCGTTGTACACTTTTTTGTAATGGGTAAAAAATATTAAACTCGCGTCAGGACACGTGACCGTCAGGACATGTGACCTGATCGAAAATTCGTAAGACGGATGGGAAGTAGACAGCCGGCGCGGCGTAGGAGAGGAAGTATCCCCCTCTCTTTCTACGGCGCGGTGAAAATGTATGCCTGCTGTTTCGTTTAGGCGGCGCAGGGCGCTTGCGCGAATCAAAATTACGACTCAAAATTACGTAGGTATACTTGCATTAGTTTAAGAACTTATTTATTAAGATTAAATAAAAAAAGTTTTTTATTTTTTGCTTTTCAGTTTTTTCGTAGGTTTAATTTTTTTGTTAAAAAGTTCTTATTTTATAATTTTTTGAGGCTATAATTTACTAATTACTACGTGCTTAATTTTTTATTACTTTTAAAATAGCTACCTACCTTACTTTAGACATTAACTGTTATATAATCCTACTTTAACTATTATTTTTTGTATAATATAATACTAAATAATATAATGTAATACTTAAAAAAAAACGGCTTTATATACCAACATAGATAGGCCTTTTATTTTAATTGTAATAGACAGCTCAGCATTAAAATCTGTGAATGAACAATAAATCACCCCTATTTTCCCACCCCTAGGGTAGAATTTTTTTTTCTAATTAACATGGGACCAACTTCGAGGTATGCCCTATCCAACAAAAAAAGAATTATCAAAATCGGACTACTCTATAAAAAGTAAAGCGTGGTCATACATTACAATCAGTGAGTTAACAATTAATCATCCTCTGTTTTCCTACCCTTAGGGTTGGATTTTTTTTCAAATTTACATGGGACCAACTTCAAAGTATGCCCTACCCAACAAAAAAAGAATTTTTAAAATCGGACTACCCTGTAAAAAGTTAAGCGTGGTCATACATTACAATCAATCAGTGAGTGAACAATCAATCATCCCCTGTTTTTCTACCCTTAGGGTTGTAATTTTTTTTTCCAAATTTATATGGGACCAATTTCAGGGTATATCCCTTTTAATAAAATAAGAATTATCAAAATCGGACTGCTCTGTAAAAAGATATGCGTGATCATAGATAAAAAAAAAAAAAAATACACGTCGAATTGAGAACCTCCTCCGTTTTTTCTTCGGTTAAAAATATGGAAATTGAACAAAGTGTATCTATTATTGAAAAAAGTGACGAAGAAATAGCGAAAGAAAATGAGCTATATTAATTCAATTAACAGTTGATTTATTCCAACGTTAATATTCATGTTTTCACTTCTGCCGGCACTCCCAGTTAGTCCGGTCAAGTTAGCTTCAAAAATAGGGGTGGGTAGTTTTTCGAAAGGGGTTAGAAGATTTTTGTATGGAGGGTGGCCCTAAGGTCGGCCGCCATTTTGATTTTTTTTCAGAATCGCGGTGTACAACAAAAGTTATATATTTAGATAGAGGACGCTTATACAAACAAAAAATGTTATATAACATAATATCCTAAAGCGTCAGGTTTCGGAGTTATTCACCGAAATATAAGTCGAAAACAACAAGGATTTTTTTGTTTTTTTTCCCTCCAGGAAAACATATTGAACTATTGGGGTAATAGAAACGTTATGAAACCTTTATGGAGAAGAAACAAATGAAGAATAGACATTTTTTAAACAAATAATTAAAAACGGCTATTTATAGTTCGTTTTTTAATCCAAGAGACTAATCTGACATTTAAGTCTATTGTGTTTTCGTTTTTTTTTAGTATAAAAGTTTGACTTTACACTTGTCAGATTAGTCTCTGGGGTTAAAAAACGAACTATAAATGGCCGTGTTTAATTATTTATTTAAAAAATGTCTATTCTTCATTTGTTTCTTCTCCATAAAGGTTTCATAACGTTTCTATTACCTCAATAGTTCAATATGCTTACCTGGAGGGAAAAAAACAAAAAAATCCTTGTTGTTTTCGACTTATATTTCGGTGAATAACTTCGAAACCTGACGCTTTAGGATATTATGTTATTATAACATTTTTTGTTCGTATAAGTGTCCTCTATCTAAATATATAACTTTTGTTGTGCACCGCGATTCTGAAAAAAAATAAAAATGGCGGCTGATTTTAGGGCCAAAACCTTCAAACCCCTTTGATTCTTCGACTGATACATATGGCCAAAATTTAATTTCACTTTCAGCTCTGTAACACATGTTCGTATGAAAATAGACATACCAAATAACATAAATTTGTAAGAGGGACTCGTTTTTATAAAGTAGTTTTCAAGATATCGACGTTCGAATATTTTGTGCCCAGATGAATCAGAAACAGAAATAAAAAGTAATAATAAATACACCGTTAGTTATGATTGATAATTCTAGACAATAATTATTAATTCTTAACTAAGACTAAGACTTCTCTAAGACTAAGACCTCTCACAGAGAGGAGGCCTGTGTCCCAGCAGTGGGAACATTATAGGCTGATGATGATGATGATGATGAAGACTAAGACATATCAAAAGTGTCATATTTAGAACAGTTTTATACTCCTGTCATTTTTTAATTATCCAAAAGGTTATAGCTAAGTAAATAATAATAAATAAGACTAGAACTACTGACTTTTACACGGTCAAACATTGGACATTATAATGCAATAAAAGCACTCCTTTCATGCTGGAGAGGGGAAATCTAATTTATTTCATTAGTCATATGGGAGTTTTGACCATACGAATCAGGCACAGTTGAATCAGAATTTTGCCTACAATCATGCATAACTCATCATACATACAGACTTCATGATTGTCATTTTTCTACACGATTCCATAACCCAAAAGCATCACACGAAACACAGATTGAAGTTTTAAAACAATAGAATAAATTTTATAAACTAGCTGTCCGGCGCGACTTCGTTCGCGTGGTGTCCTACTCCTACCCTTCTCCATGTGCATAACTCCAGCTTCCTCATATGTGATAGAATATTGTGCCTTAAATATTGGCATAGGTAGAATTATTCTATAACATATGAGGAAGCTGGAGTTATGCACATCCCTTCTCCTACCTTACTCGTACGCTACCCCTTCCCGACTCCTACCCTACTCCTACCCTACCCCTACCCTACACGATCAATAGTAGTAGTTAAAATAAAATAAAAAATAGTTTACGTCCTATTCTTAGACCTATTGAATATACACACAAAATTTCATAAGAATCGGTCAAGCCGTTTCAGAGGAGTTTTGTTACAAACACTGTGGACACGAGAATTTTATCGCTGCTGTGGCTGCGTGGAGCCACACGCACCAGCGCGGCGCCTCGTCGGCGTGTATTTTTTTTCCTACTGACATTTTTAATTTCGTAATATCTTTTGAATGGAATGTCCGATTTCAATAATTCAAAAAGTAATCAACAGGTATTGATACAGTCTTGAATACAAAATAATTTATTTGGATAAGAATTAAAACAAAGGTATGGATAACATGGTCTGATTTTGATCGGCATTTCTATCAACTTTTAAAATGTAAAAAATTAGTTATAGTGACATAACTACAATAGTTGGACATATGGTATCGCGAAGTTTTTTGTAGATATTGATATGTTCTATAATATTGTACAACATTTTTTTGTTCTATCATCAATACTTTCCGCAGCGCATGCGATGAAAGACATTTTATGGCTATTTTTTTTGCACCTTGGGTTGGTTTTAGTAGAATTTCTAAGGATCCCTATTTTTTTCTAGTAATAAATATAGCCTATGTTACTCAGTGATAATGTAGCTTTCTAACGGCAAAATAATTTTTGAAATCGGTCCAGTAGTTTTTACGTTTATTCGTAACATACAAAAATACAAATCTTTCCTCTTTATAATATTATTATTATATATTATATTATAATTATAATATTATAATAAGTGTAGATTTATATTGATGTATCAAAGGGAAAATGCGACATCGACCATTTTGTTTCGGATAATGGCAAACGGACGCGTTATATGAATCAGAAGAACAAACTTCTAATATTTTTACTTTGTATCTAGACAGCAATTATTTAAAAAATATAATTTGTCCTAGTAAGGCATAAAGCTAAACTGTACAAAAAAAAGACGGGTTGCACTCCGGGAGTGTCGGCAGAAGTGAAAACTTGAATATTAACGTTGAAATAAATTAATTATTAATTTAATTAATTTAACTAATTTTTTTTCACTATTTCTGCGTCACTTTTTTCATTAATAGATGCACTTTGTTCAATTTCCATATTTTAAACACTTTATATACACGAATTTTACGAATACACAGCAGTGTGGCTACTACACAGACGGTCGAGCCATCAGCTGTCCATCCATCCATCCATCCACGTCCACGTCCACGTCCACGTCCACGTCCACGTCACTTCACTTCACACGTTCACTTCGGTTAGCGCCGCCGTAGAAAGAGAGGGGGGGGCAGGGGGAATCTATCCTGACGGTCACGTGTCCTGACGCGAGTTTAACATATTTTTTTACCCATTACAAAAAGTGTGCAACGCCGCTAAAGAAGCTTTCACTTCAAAAAATTTACGTGCCGTTTTGTTAGTTGGTTACAGAAATATACCCATAGACATCGAAAATTTTGTCCTTGAAGAACTACCCGGGTAAGGTTACATTAATTCGCATAAAGCTGAAAATTGGTATAAATGTTAAGAAATAAGAACACCATTGCAAGTAAATTGTCAAAAGTTGGGGACTTTTTTTTTTCCATCCGACGTGTGCAAAAAAAAATATTCAAGGTCAAATGTTGCAAAAATCGGTTTTTCACATTTTTCAGCTAAACGGTAAGTTTTATCATAAAAATAGTTGAGACAAAAGTGTTCATCATGCAATTATCTACAAAAATATTGTTTTTACACTTTTTTTCTAAGAATTACCATTTCGGAGATACAGCGATGCAAAAAATTGAAACTTTTCATAGAAACTCAAACTCAAACTCAAAGCATTTATTTCAATTAAACCAATTACAGGCACTTTTGAATTGTCAAGGGGTCGGTCAGTCAGAAAGATGAAGCTAGTTGCCCATTCCAAAGCGTAGGTACCTATGGAGAAGAACGGGCAAGAAACTCCATGGACACTCTTTTAAATCAAAATAATATGGTTACAAAGTCTTGGTTTACATCATTCATGTTAAAAATTGTACATGTGAGAACGATGCAGAACGTTAAAAGCGTCCATAATGTAAAGATGAGAAAAAACAACAATTCAAATATTAAATTAAAATAAAATAAGCCATGGCAGCAAAGAGATGACCAGTCCCTACTGACGGCGCCCGTTCACGAACATGACGCATGTATTAGCACCATTCAGCTCAACCATTTTGAAGGGAGCTAAATGATCCAACACATGCGCCGCCATCAGCGAGACATTTGAGTGAGCATGACATACTCTCAGCCGCCAGGGCACATTCAGTCAATGAAAGACGTACCCAGTAAATGGTAGCTTTATAGTATGTACATAGTACTCAACATGTGCTATGCAATTATACAATAATAGGAGATTGAATTTATACAATGCAAAGATAGACTTACAATCTTCAGCAGCTCCAACAGTATTTTTAAGTGTTAATCAAATAGTTGTGGGAAAATTGATCGTTCAAATTGTTTGAATTGTTCTTCATAGTACATAGTATGTCAATTACCTTTATATACGTTACAGAGCCGTAATACAAGTAAAAATATTAGTTTTCGTGGCGTATACATACATATTATACAATTCTAGGAATATAAGCTTTCTTTGAATATAAACTTTTCTTTGAAAAGACAGTAGGTGCCTTAAGTTCCATTAGATGATTATCAATCAGACGAATAATTTTCCCAAATTACTCATAACTTACACCGCTTTCATCATTTCCAATAGTACTATTTTTTATTTGGTACAATACTTTTAACTCAACAGGACCACAATAGATCGTGGAAACCGGTGGCCTACCGGGGAAACCACTTTAAAAAATGCGCCAAGTACACTACCTCGATGGACTTACGTATGTGTGCCTCGGCTTCGCCTCGGCCCACATTTACACGTTCGTCCATCAATGCCTCTTTTGCTGGCCACTGCAGTAATGTACTATATCGTTTTCTTCTCTTCAAGCTCTTTCATTACCCGACTGCGCCAGAGGGAGGGTTATGTTTTTCGAGAGTATGTATAATTAGTTTTTATAATTGTTTGGCACGCTGTGTGGCCTGAACGGCTCGATGGATTTTAGCTTGAGAGGTGTCGTTAGATTCGTATTGACTGTGAAAGTGACACTGGGTAAATCAAAATAAATAAAAACTAAAATGGCGGATTTTTGGCGCCATATTATGCCTTAAAAAATTTTTGAAGTGTAAACTTCTTTAGCGGCGTTGCACACTTTTAGTAGTGGGTAAAAAATGTTAAACTCGCGTCAGGACATCGCGTCAGGACACGTGACCGTCAGGAGAGATTCCCCCCCCCCCTCTTTCTACGGCGGCGCCAACCGAAGTGAAGTGACACACGGACACAATGGATGGATGGATGGATGGATGGATGGATGGATGGATGGATGGATGGATGGATGGATGGATGGATGGATGGATGGATGGAAGTGGAAGTGAAAGTGGAAGTGGAAGTGAAAGTCGAAGTCGAAGTGGAAGTGGAAGTAGAAGTGGAAATCGAAGTCGAAGTGGAAGTCGAAGTCGAAGTGGATGTCGAAGTGGAAATCGAAGTGGAAGTCGAAGTGGAAGTCGAAGTGGAAGTCGAAGTGGAAGTGGATGGATGGATGGATGGACAGCTGATGGCTCGACCGTCTGGTCTGTGTAGTAGCCACACTGCTGTGTATTCGTAAAATTCGTTTATACAGGGTGTTACAGAAAGGGTATATCAATACAAACGGGTTGAAGAGTGTATCTCGTCTAGAATCTCTGTACAAAATTTCAGCTCAAAAGCAGTAACTTTGAAAATGCTTAATATTTTTTTATTTCGATAGTTTATTAAATTGAAATCATAACAAACGTGTCACCGCACTACGAGGGTCATTATCCATTATCTGTAGTGTATCTGTGCGCCTAATACATGCACATCACGCCGCCGCGCGCCAGTGCAGAGCCGTGATGTCGAAATAAAAAAATATTAAGCATTTTCAAAGTTAATGCTTTTGAGCTGAAATTTTGTACAGAGATTCTAGACCAGGTACACTCTTCAACCCGTTTGTATTGATATACCCTTTCCGTAACACCCTGTATAGTGTTTAAAATATGGAAATTGAACAAAGTGCATCTATTAATGAAAAAAGTGACGCAGAAATAGTGAAAAAAAATGAGTTATATTAATTAAATTAATAATTGATTTATTTCAACGTTAATATTCAAGTTTTCACTTCTGCCGGCACTCCCGGAGTGCAACCCGTCTTTTTTTTCTCAAAACCTATCGAGTTGGGTATCAAAATAAAGGGTTTTAAAAGGTGATTACAATAGTAGATTGTACAACTAAGGCATAAAAGAAGCTATTTTACCCCGAGACGTTTATATGAGACGCAGGCGAGGATGGATAGTTAAGTCGAGGGGTAAAATGGCTCGTTTATGCCTGAGTTATACACTCTGCTTTTCACTTCGATTGCGAGAAAATGAAACAGGCATAAAGTATACAGTACATAATTAATTAAAAATATTGCAAAGCATAGCTAATTCCCGCCACCACAGATAATACCGCCACGAAACTTTTTAAAAGTTTTTTTTTTTTAATGGACATGTCTGGTGGAGCAATGGGCGAATGTCTAGGCAGTCAAAGAAAATGTTCAGTAATGATTGTTATATTATTATAATCGTCGTATTTTATAGTTTATTAATTAATAAGTTTCAGGAGTCAGGATCTTGCGTAAACTGGTCAAAATAAGGATTATACGCTAGGGATTTTTCTTAACTTTGTTTAGTATAATGACATCTGTGAGCGAATACAGGTACTAATTGGTGGTATGTCTTTGTGAGGTTAATGAAACATTTTGTTGGTCTGAGATCATATTCTACAGTTTTTTGGATATTTCTATTTGTGTAACAAAAATGTTAAGCACCTATTGTTTGTCACAATATTATAATATTATATTGGCATCATCTTTAATTCCGTATTTTGGTTTCTATCTTCAATACCCATAATATTATTTATATGTAGCTACTTGTTGATACTGAATTGGGATTATAATAAATAAAACTATGTATGTATTTATTGCAAAACAAATTAATTTATTGTAGATACATTCTTAAATAAAATGATAAAAAAATTAAACGTCTTCTAGAGACACCAAAACATTGTCCAAAAATGTAGCTGGTGCTAGCACGTTATTTTGATGCCTTGCCCAGCCAAGATACCATACTAGCGTCATGACGTGGCAGACCATTGTATGACCTAGTAATCTCTCATTGTCAGCAGCTTTGGTATTTAATAAATTATAACAATCGTGACACTTGCGTATCCATCTAATGGGAGCTGGAACAATAAGACGTCAATGTATTTTTCAAATTATAACACAACTGCTCAATGTACTGCCTTTCCTGCATGGTTTAGGCGACTGCCGTAGTATAGAGGCCTACCTGATTTGATAACCATCGAGCAAGTCTCACTTGCAGGGGTAACGCCAGGCTTGACACGATATGTCTGCGAATCCGCAGCACAGCGATGCACCTCATCATAATATCCAAATCGAAAGGAAAAGCAGAATCCTATAAGTATAGCAATAGTCATCGTGTCCAGATGATGTCACTCCGTGTAGAATAGCAATGGTCGTTTAAAGAAAATATCCATAACAGAAAATAATCGCATAGTAAGCAAGGAACGCATACACGCAACTTGGATTGACAACCAAAAAATAAATGTCAATGCCATGTCAAAAAAGTAATAAATACTTACCTTCATGTTAGGAAGTGGGTATCCGAAGAAAAACACGTTTGATGTGTACACTAAAATATTTTAGTAATATTGTCGTATTATATACGCAAATACGTAAATATATTCGTTTCATCTAAAATAAGCGGCTTATAATTATTGCTCACACTATTTAAAGATAATTACGGGATAAAATGGAACGTCAAAGACATTTTTAGTACTTCCCGTTTAAAATGGCAAAACGGAAGCTACGATTGAGTACTGTTTTTTTGAGAATTATGTAACGCAAGTAATACTGAATTAATTAATCCATAGTAATTTAAATCTAAATTTTTAAATCTTACTGAAAAACCTTAAATCATGAACATTTATCTATACCAGAATTACCAGAGGGCAGAAACTGGACATGTCCTTTAACATTTTTATTTTTTTCATTTTTTTTTTATTTTTTATTATTTGTCATTCGACTTTGGGTACTTCATACTGCCAAGTCATAAAAACGTTTCTTTGCGTTTTTAAATAATAAATGACAACTATTTTACCTGATTTTATTAAATTAACGATAGAAAACACGGAAGTGGTAGGTATAAATTAAAGAAAATGAAATAAATCACGACTTTAATCTGCGAAGTTTTATTGTGCGTGTGGCTGTTGGGCCTGATTACCTTAGTCTCAGAAAAAAAAAATACTTTATGCACTAGAACATAAAAAGCAATTTTATGTCGCCTAAGCGCAACATGAAGATGAACTTTTAGAGCATGAGAAGTGAAAAAATATATACAACTTATATGGTTAAAAGTAATTCAAAGTGACAAATCGTAAAAAACACGTATCAAGAACTAAATCGTCTGCGAAATCTTTCACATTTGTAAACTAAAAAGCTGGAAATAAAAGTAATTTAACACCTTAGCTGCGGCAAAAAATCATAAACTTTCATCTGGTGCGGTGGCGGTCAAAATGGACATCCATCGACCTTTTTGTCAGTGCGTATCAGTCCTTTTTGACCTGACACCACTAGGATAGATTAAAGCGCTATAACTTTGCGAATACATGGTGTACACTGTTTTTTTTTATACTGTTAAAATGATCCTGAACCCAGTTTCTTTACGTTCGTTTCGCCCCTGGATCTGCCAAACAGGAAATGAGAAATCAACCAAGGAAAGTGTCAGGCCGATAACGACCGATACCGCACTAGAAAGTACTTTTTTATAGTGATGGGACAGACAAAAATATAGGGTTATCGAAAATAAAACAGAATTATAAGAAATAAAAAGAGTGTGTGTTTAGTAAATCACATAAGCCAGACAGGAATAGTAAACTAATTTGGTACGTGTCTTTCTTTATAACACTGCACGCAAAGGGATTGATTGCATTTGTTGCAAAATTTTTTATTTCTTTTAACTTTTTTTTTTTGCTTCTTTGCACTCTAATGTCTGTCGTAGCTTTTCATAGCACCGTGCACAATTTCTTCTCTTAGAAAGAATTCTTCTCACCTGTCGATAAAATAACGACACGCACACGTACTGTCTTGTAGAGAGCACAGCACTGACGGGCGGCTCGACGCTTGCGCGCGCGCTCCGTGCGGCAACAGGTCGGCATCGGTCATATACCACAATAGGCCCGCCGCCGCAGAGAGCGGGTGTTTTTCAC
Source organism: Amphipoea oculea (assembly GCA_945859645.1). Classification (NCBI taxonomy): domain Eukaryota; kingdom Metazoa; phylum Arthropoda; class Insecta; order Lepidoptera; family Noctuidae; genus Amphipoea; species Amphipoea oculea. The sequence continues at coordinate 183,326 of OX243891.1, read as the reverse complement.
CGTCAGTGCGATGGTGGTCGAAAAGGGCCCGCCATGATGTTATAATACCAAATACCTACATTTTTAACCACGAGCCGAAATCTATATTTGTCTTTGTCGAATTCCTACAAATACCGAAGATAATCGTTCCGCACCAGCGAGAAAGATATAGTTTTGACAGTGCGCACTAGCGCTAAGCACCGTATCGGGCCGATTTTGTGTGATCCGCAGTGAACGTGTTAAAAAATTAAAAAACCCGACTGCAACCTTATACTAAAACTAACTGAAAAGCTTAAAAAAATCCCCCGACTCAAACAAAAACCCCTAAAAACTAAGATAATAATAAGTATACAGGGTGTTACGGAAAGGGTATATCAATACAAACGGGTTGAAGAGTGTGTCTGGTCTAGAATCTCTGTACAAAATTTCAGCTCAAAAGCAGTAACTTTGAAAATGCTTAATATTTTTTTATTTCGATAGTTTATTAAATTGAAATCATAACAAACGTGTCACCGCACTACGAGGGTCATTATCCATTATCTGTAGTGTGTCTGTGCGCCTAGTACACGCACATCACGCTGCCACGCGCCAGTGCAGCGCCGTGATGTCGAAATAAAAAAATATTAAGCATTTTCAAAGTTAATGCTTTTGAGCTGAAATTTTGTACAGAGATTCTAGACCAGATACACTCTTCAACCCGTTTGTATTGATATACCCTTTCTGTAACATCCTGTATAAGTATATGTAGTAGCGTCCTCACGTCGGGGGACGGCTAATGAAAACGCCAAACAGATGAGGCTCAACCCAGCAAAAATGAATGTAGCTATTGTAGAAAACATAACTGCTGTTAACTTCCAATTTTCATTAGCCGTCCCCCGACGTGAGGACGCTTGGATCAAAATATTTCCTGCAATTTATATTAAACTTAATGGGCCAATATATATCTACATATTATTATCTTAGTTTTTAGAGGTTTTTGTTTGAGTCGGGGGTTTTTTAAATTTTTAATTTAACTTTTATTTCATGCTTTTTAAACTTTATAATATTATATTACTAGTAAACATGCTATACGATCGACACGTGACTCGCCGAAATCTGCGCAGCTCTACGTATTTTTTTACCACAGTGAAGCGAAGCTAGTTAGGTACTCGTGGTCGTTGGCGTTCATTCCATACTAACGTATTCCTCTATGAATTCGCCATTTGTGGTGGCGGCCATCTTGGATTTGAAATTTATAATAGGGTATAGTATTCTACTAGTCAAGCCATTTCATTTGATACCCATATTGAAGGAATTGTAAAATATCGCCATTTTGTGGTAACGGCCATCTTGGTTTTGAAATTTATCATAGTGTTTAGTATTCTACTTGTCAAGCCCTTACATTTGATACCCATATTGAGGGAGTTGTGAAAAAATATGTAATCCGCCATTTTGTGGCGGCGGCCATCTTGGACCGATTTTCTTCAAACATAGCTAACTTCAAACGTACACTTGCGACTAATTCACCTTTCAAACAAACAAAAACTAAATCAAAATCGGTTCATCCGTTCGGGAGCTACGATGCAACAGACAGACACACACGCACCCACCCCGACACGTCAAACTTATAACACCCCGTCGTTTTTGCGTCGGGGGTTAAAAACAAACCCATTTTAAATTAAATAAAAATTGGAAGCAGGCGGGGCTCATTTGAGTTTATTTATTTATTTGGAAACTCAACAGCTTATAATTAAATTACATGAGTTATGAATGTTCACCCCACTATCAATGAACCACTCAATGCAGTTGTGTCCCCTAATAATATTCGATTGTTAGATGTAGAATTGTAGATAATCGAATCATTTTACCTATAAATAATCAAATTTTATTCGAATTATAGTAACTGCTACAGATGTAATTCAGTCCTGAACTATTCCATCCCTAGGGGTAGATAAAGGTAGATGCCAATCCTGGACGACTTAATCAAACCAATTTTTTTATTAATCGACCTGGTATTTTTTATGGGCAATGCTCTGAAATTTGCGGAGCTAATCACAGATTTATACCTATTGTAATCGAAAGAATTTCAATTAAAAATGTTATTAATTGAGTTAATAATTATTCTTCATTAGATGACTGAAAGCAAATACTGGTCTCTTAAACCATTTTATAGTAAATTAGCATTTACTTCTAATGAAACTATAAAGAATTAGTTAAATGTATAACATAAATATGTCAAATTTAAATTATTACTTAAGTAATATTCTTTTATCCCACAAATAATACCAATAAACTGATTAATTTCTTTTTTTTTTTTATTAATTTATTTAATTTTTAATGTTATAAATTATTATATTTTCCATAAACAAAATTCAAATAATAAAAATAACTTAAATTTAAAAAACTTCAATTGAAAATGATAAGCAATTTATTTTCAATCTTTGATCCATCAACAAATCTTTTTAATATTCCCTTTAACTGAATTAGAACAATATTAGGAATTATATTTATCCCATAAGTATTCATTTTGATTAATTCCAAATCGTCATTTTTTTTTTGAAATTTTATTTTATTAAAACTTCATAATGAATTTAAAACTTTATTAAAAAATAATAACCTTCAAGGATCTACATTCATTTTTATTTTCATTTTTTGAAACTATAATAATGGTATGGGTCCCGCCTGCTTCCAACTTGTATTTAATTTATAAAATGGGCTTGTTTTTAGCTTTTCAGTTAGTTTTAGTATAAGGTTGCAGTCGGGTTTTTAATTTTTTTAATTACTTTTTTTTTGATACCCATATTAAGGGGGTTGAGAAAAAATATGTAATCCGCCATCTTGGAGCGGCGGCCATATTTAAATTATAACAATATTGAGTATTGCATATTATATTGTTACCAGAACTAAATATGTATGCAAAATTTCAGCTCAATCGGATACCAACAAATGGTCAAAAAATGGTTTGCAAATTTTGACGGACAACTTACATATTACATACATACGAACAGTGCAAGTTAAATAAAAGCTTGTAATAAAAAGATAAAGAAAGAAAGAAAGAAAAATACGTTTATTTGCGGTGAAAATGACGCAAAAAGAACATAAACACAAAAAATAAAATAAAAAGGTAGGGGGAAACATGCGTCACATCCACGCAAAGATCAATCTAGTTATTGAGATATCGTTCCAGGCAAAGTTGTGTCTTTTACCTACAATTACTATGCCTACGACTTTGAGTGTTTGTAATTCTGAATGACGGCATGATTTAAATAGATTTGGGTTCTACCTGGCAAGGCATAAGGCCGGTTTTCCATCTGAAAGTCTTTCAAAACCGTAATAATAAATAGGTTCAGAGATACGAACAAAATACGTCAAAATCCAGGCAAAGTTACAACATTTTACTTAAACTCACCTTGCGTGCCTGCAGGCTGTCTGTTAATAGTTGATTGAATAATAGAATAATAACAAAAAAGTTTTGGAACATTGTTAGAAACTTGTTAATCTCTCAGAAATAAAGTAAGTAATGTCGACGAATAATCCGTTTAATTATTAAGTGAAATCATCGGTTTACTGTGCTGCGGTCCATTACACCTTTTAATGGAAAAACAAATTGGAAATGTTTTGATAACAAATTCAAATATTAAAGTTTCTAATCAACTTCAAAAAAACCGACCAAGTGCGAGTCGGACTCGCACACGAAGGGTTCCGTACCACCGTACAATATTTAACACTACATTTATATTTTAAAAAAATCACGTTTGTTGCATGGGAGCTTGCGTTGCCTTAATTTATTTTATTTAACAAACAAACAGAAAAAACATTCAAAAATTGATGAAATGGCATCTATTGGTTGTCCTTTAACACTCCAACTATTTTTTTTGGAAATACACACATCAAAAGTGTCTAGGGATCAACATATATTTTTGCAATAACTTTTCTCCTGATTGATATTAATTAAAATTTTCTTTAACACGTTCGTTGCATTACGAGATCTATCAGATCTCTTGCAGGACTTTTGTATTGTGCGTTGAACATAATCGTGTTGTTTCACTCCTTGCGGGAGGATCTAACGTGTAAAGTTCTTTAGGTATGAGTAGGACAAATATACATATTTGCTTCCTACTTAAAGCTGAATTCAAGGACATTAAAAAATAAATTAGAGATGGATTAGGTCCCTAACGCACAGTACTATAATTATTTTCATTCCTTGCGTTAGGAGATATGTCGGTACTCGTGGAATCGTACGCCTCGTAGACGCAAGAGAGGGAAGATGGGCGGCGCGGGCGCTGCGTGACTCGTTTTAGTGTTGTCCTAGCATCGACGTGGGAGGTCGCGCGCACGTTTGCGAAATAACACTCGCGTATATACCTACGTGTTGATTATCATTTTTGTTATACAATGAGTGCTTTTAAAAGAAAAAATCTAAAAAATCTATTTATTTTGGTGAGATTTCTAACAAAAAATCAACGCCGGATTATACTGCTACATCGTCCAGTCCATCGTCCAGCTTTTATTTAATACCTCCGTATATTTTTTTAAAGCAACAACAGCCTAAGAACAAAAATATACATAAGACACTCGAATAACGAAACTAATAAAATTAGATTCCATCGCATTTACTTCACTGACATAGTTGCATGCTGTTTATTTATACAATGCATTTTATTACAGAATTACCCGAAGGAAGATGTACTGATCATGTTTTACAACGTGGCGGCAAAAAAAGACGTTGTGTGGGTTGTTACGAAAAATTACGACGCACATTAAACAGCACTGACGCTTCTAAAAAAACTAAACGAATTGTTACAATTTGCGCGCAATGCAAGCAATCAATGTGCTTACCATGTTTTAATGAAAAACACTTTGCATAATTAATAAAAAAATTTCAATCGACAACTGAGATATTCTTTTATTCCCATCACTACTTACTACACATATTGAACTATCTTCGGTTGCGGTACGAGATACAATCGATATCATATTTTTTTTTGGTATTTGTAGTTTATTCAAATGTCATAACTGCGTGCGAACCTAGCAAAATATAAAGCAATAGGCTATCTTTCACCCACAAAAACTTCAAAATATATTTGATTGTTTTTTTGGAAGATATAAATTATTTTCAAAACTGTATCTTTAGGAGACTGATTAGGTCTCCAACGCACTAAAAGGTAGGTTAGTTTCGAGATCTTTTAGGTCTCCAAAGCGCCAGCTGAAAGTTCTTTGAAAGTGATGGCGCAGGGAACGTGTTAAGGATTCATCAAATAAAGTGTTTTCGTTTGTCACAGTAACGATAAACCAAGTCACCTTTGCATTAATAAAGAAATTTGCCATTTTCCTAATAAAGGGATTTTTGACATTTGAACCACTAACACAAAAGTTCGAAAAAAAGACTGAAATAACAGTTTTCTTTAAAATTTTATTGGGTAACTTAAACAATTAATAATCCGTGTTTCTACCGCGAACACTAACAACACAAGAACATCGGTTTGGCATACTCAAAATGAGTTCATCCAAATCACGCTGTGGAATGGCCGCCCATGTTCGTTGCAACAACAAAAAAAGGTCTTCTTGCGACTGGATACCCTCCATATTCGGCAGAGCTCTTCTCTGTAGCATATCCCATGCATGCTCAATCGGGTTCAAGTCTGGCGACTGAGCAGGCCAGGGCAGGACATTGATGTTAGCTGCGGCGAGAGTCTGTCTTACAACTCTTGCGGTGTGCGGTCGTGCATTATCATGCATTAACTGAAATAAGGGACCGATTTGCACTTGTAGAGGAACGATGACGTCTGATACAATCGTCTCAGCATAAATTTGAGCGTTGAGGTTGCCTCTGATCCAAATCAACTCAGTTCTTCCGCCGATCCAAATACCCGCCCATACCATGATGGTTCCACCACTATAAGGATGGACTTCCTGGCAGGATTTTAATCGCTGTTGGCGTCCAGGGGTTCTCCAGTGTCGTATACGTCTTGTATCCGGTCTCATACCAAAACGAGACTCATCAGAAAAGCACACGAAACGCCATTGTTCTTCTGCCCAATTTCTGTGTTCAAGAGCCCATTGATATCGAATCCTACGATTGTGCATTGCTATAGGTGGTACCCGTAGCGGTCTTCGGGAATGAAGGTTCACTTCATGCAAGCGGTTTCTGACTGTTTGGTCGCTAATTAAGTTCCCTGAAGAGTGATGAAGCCTCACGGCTAACATCATGGCGGTTATTGTTGGAGCTCTTCGAGTTAAGATTTGAATGTATCGGTCTTGTCTCCGTGTGGTGGAGCGATACCGTCCTCCATGGCGCTCAGCCACGGTACCAGTGCTTCGGTGACGTGTCCAAAGTCGACTGATAACACTCTGACTTGTATTCAGAGCTAAAGCCACAGTACGTTGCCGGGAACCAGCTTCTATCATTCCCACGGCTCTGAGCATTTCTTCCCTGCTTAAATGACGTCGCCGCTCCATAATAACGTTGGTTTTAATCAGTAGTAGGGAAACAGTAGCACTAATAATGTCTTCAATGCGTTGTATGTTTTTATAGGGAAAATATTGACAGCTGATTTTCATCTTTTACTCGAATTTGATTCACAGTTCCTGATTCAAATTATGAAATGCACCAAAAAGGATCCATATAAATTTATAAAATCATAAATTTATTACAAAGCCACATCTCAATCTCAAGAAATCCGCATAAAAATGCTTGATCCCTAGACACTTTTGATGTGTGTATTTTCAATGTACAGAAACGCCTCGTCTACGGATTTATTATATGTACTTATAGATTTTTTTTTTTAAGTGAATGTACAACTAAGTACCTATTCTGTAAATATGTACATATTTCAAGCGTCTACCCGTTGCCGTTATTAATATCGAGCAAAAAACGGCAAAAAAATCACGTGTGTTGTATGGGAGCCCCTCTTAAATATTCATTTTGACTTAATTATTTATTTTTAAAATGAATATACAACTAAATATTCTGTGAATATTTCAAGCGTCTACCTGTTGACGTTATTAATATCGAGCAAATAACGGCAAAAAAAACGTTTGTTGTATGAGAGCCCCCCTTAAATATTTATTTTATTCTGTTTTTAACCGACTTCAAAAAAAGGAGGAGATTCTCAATTCGACGGTATGTTTTTTTTTTGTGTTTTTGTTACGCGATTACTCCGCCAATTGTGGACCGATTTTCTAAATTCTTTTTTGTTCGAAAGGAGATACTTCTGAAGTAGTCCCATAGTCACCAAGTCAGGATCTGATGATTGGATCCTCAACAATTAACTTCCCTGCATCGGGAAAAGCAATATTTTGTAAAAGGCGATAAGCAAGTTGACACTAGGCTATTGTAACTTAGATAAATTATAAGCAGACCCACTAAAAACTTTAAATACAACCGACTTCCAAAAGAAACACTACAAAGTGAAAAATAACTTTAATTTCGGAAGTCGGTGGCAAAAAACGTAAATACAAAACCAAAGACACCGACTTCCGAAATTAAAGTTATTTTTCACTTTGTAGAGTTTCTTTGGGAAGTCGGCTGTATTTTTGTTAAAAACTTTTTATTAGTATTTGTTGTTATAGCGGCAACAGAAATATAACTCAAACTCAAAGCATTTATTTCAATTAAACCATTACAGGTACTTTTGAATTGTCAAAATTAAGTAGTCGGTCAGTTAGTCAGAAAGTTGAAGCTAGTCGCCCATTCCAAAGCGTAGATCTCTATGGAGAAGAACGGGCAAGAAACTCCATGGACACTCTTTTAAATCAAGATATTACAAAATCCTGAGTACATTATTCTTGTTGCTTCTATATGTAAGAACAATGTAAAAAAAAAACACACAAATGAAGAAACAATACAAGAAATAAGATTAAAAATAAGCCTTGGCAGTTAAGAGATGACCAGTCTCAACCGACGGCGTCCGTTCACGAACATGACGCATGGATCAGCACCATCCAGCTCAACCATTTTGTAGGGAACCGAATGATCCAACACACGTGCCACCATCAGCGAAACATTTAAGTGAGCATGACACATTCTCAACTGACATGCTCTTTCAAGTCAACATCAAAAAATCATAATAAACGGATCCATGGTTCTTACATTTACAAAATTGAAAAAATGCTTCTAAATGATACAAAACTATAGATTGCAATTTATTTAAGAGATGAATAAAAATTTTAATACCAAACAGGAAAAGGTGTTTAGTATTGCAGCATTAACAATTAAAACATGATTGAATAAAATAAAAATAAATATTAAGATCGTAATGTCAGAAACACTAAAAAAGAAAAAGGGAAGCACCTCCTCCAAATATTGAAATTTTTATATCATCTGTGATTTCAACTGTCTAGCTATCACGGTTCATGAGATACAGCCTGGTGACTGACAGACAGACAGACGGACAGTGGAGTCTTAGTAATAGGGTCCCGTTTTTACCCTTTGGATACGGAACCCTAAAAAAGGGGGATGTTCTAAACTTATTCATCGGAATCTTTTTTAGATAACTCATTAGGTATTGTGACTGTTCCTAAATTACCCTAGGCTGATCAAATTTTCGTTTTTCCTATTTTTTATTTATTTAATCACTTACAACTATTATTACAGGTACAACCCAATGCAATAGTGAAGCAAACATTATTATAACAACTTATTTTCTAAAACTTATTACATACTAGCTGTGCCCGCGACTTCGTTCGCGTGGATGTCGGAAAACAATAATGTGTCGCTTAGGAAATTGTGTAATTGCCACTCCTTCATTGAAAAGGAAGAATCTTCCGATCTTGCCTGGTAACGCTTCCTTTACCTGGGGTTCTCTACCACAGCCCTTTCGACTGCAGTCACTGCGTCTTCATGGTTCATAATGACAATCCGACGAAGTGAGTGTCACTTTGATTTTTGAGAAGACAAAAAAATGAAAGCGCCAAGCTCGAGGCTGATTATCTGACCAAACACCCATAATTATGTAAACTATAGTAATGCGTGGGACCTGCTTGAAGCTAGGTATCAAAATAATAGGCTATTGATACACAACCATGTGAAGGCTTTGTTAGCGGCACCTTCACTGGGTAAGGAATGTCCGGCACAGATGAGAACGTTAGTGGATTGCGTTTTACGTAATCTGAGAGCCCTAAATTCTTGAATCTTCACTCGAGGATATGCTTATGATTTATTTAGTTGTCAGTAAACTTGACTCTGCTACTGAACGCGACTGGGAGAACTACAGAAGCTCACTTATCTCTAATTCTAACAAAACTTCTAAACCTTTAAAAGTAGAAGATTTATTAACGTTTTTAAACAATACTCAAACTCAAAGCATTTATTTCAATTAAACCAATTACAGGCACTTTTGAATTGTCAAGGGGTCGGTCAGTCAGAAAGATGAAGCTAGTTGCCCATTCCAAAGCGTAGGTACCTATGGAGAAGAACGGGCAAGAAACTCCATGGACACTCTTTTAAATCAAAATAATATGGTTATATGGTAATAGGTCTGACATGTTAGACATGATTAATTCGGGTAACAGTAAAAATAATCAGTCACATTCACAAAGTAAACATGAGGGTAAACAGTCAGCTGATCATAAAAAACAATCTAATTCTCAAACCACACTTAGTTATGCGTGCGCGAATAATAATAATAAGGTCTCGTCAGGTAGTAAAGGTAAAACAAATAAACATAATTTGACATGCCCGTCATGTAGTGGTAAACATGCATTATATTCATGTGTTAAGTTTTTAAATATGTTGGTAGGTACCTACAAGAAAGATTAAACTTTGTAGTCACAAAACGTTTGTCAAAACAGTTTACGTACCTACAAACACTCACACAATTGAAATAGTTATTTGTGCAACAAGAGAGCAAAGTAGTTTTTTGCATCTCGTGCCTTTGGATCCCTCGCCACACTCAGGATTCAAAATCAGCACTCGCAGCAAAAAACTACTTTGCTCTCTTGTTGCTCAAATAACTATTCACTTCAGCAGCGAGAACACTTTAGGAGATAAAATAATAAACAGGAATAGATTGAAATAACTATTTATTGTGAATCAAAATAATTAACATTTACCCCATCATTGTGTACAGCGTGAAAGTACAACCACTAAGTTGCGAGTTGTATTTGATGCGGGTGCTAAAACAACTACATGCAGGTAAATCGTTTAATGATATACAGTTAGTCGGTCCTCCGTTATTAAATGATTTAGTGGGTATACTTCTACGTTTTAGACGGTTCGCGTTCGTTGCTTGTGCGGACGTAGAAAAAATGTACCGACAAGTTCTAGTAGGTACAGTCTGATCACCGTACATTACAATTAATCCTATGGCGGGAAAATAAACATGACTCATTACAAGTTTATCAACTGAACACAGTCACTCATGGTACTGCTTCAGCCCCGTACCTAGCTATGAGATGTTTACGACAATTAGCGTTCGATTGTCCTGATGAGTAAATATCTCAAATAATATTAACATCATTTTACGTCCATGATTTAATATTCTCTCATAACAAACAAGAACTAGGTACTGTCGATTTGTGAAACTATTAGTAACATTTTAAATTCCGGTTATTTTCCTCTACGAAAATGGGCATTTAATTTCGATAGTTCATCAAATAATTTAACAAAATCATTATCACTCGATAAATCTGCCCAACATAAAACCTTGGTTTAGGTTGGTGCATTAACAGTGATGAATTAAAATTTAATACCAAAATAATTTCTGAAATCGATGTTTCACAAATAACTAAAATGGCGAGGGGGGCCAGGAGTCCATAGCACAGGGTATCCTAGTTTGGATTCCTGACTCCCACAAGTCCTAGTACTTCCAAATTTTGTGATACCTCTATACTGTATTTGTACTTTGTGGGAGAAAATAAATCATTATTATTATTATTTTTGTTTGATTTTACATATCTCGGGACCATGGGGTCCCGGTCCTTTGGAAGGCGTACGAGGGGCCGAAGCCAACCCGCAGAGGCCCCTTAGGAAATTTTAATGAAATGCGGCACCAACCGACGATTATCCCTGTATGCACTATGCAAGTGCACCCAAGGACAACCCCCGGTTGGTGTAGGACTATTGCAGGATATGGAAAAATAAAAAGTTGGACTATAGGTTTGGGTGGCTCAAGTGGACTGGTTACCAATAACTATGAAAGAACTATGACCCCTGCCTAATCAATGTTTTATATACACACGGATAAAATAGCAGGGGGTGACTTGCACACTCAATAATGGGCCCCCGGAAACGGTCGCTAGCACATAGTGACGTAGCGACAAGGGGGCAACATGTCCTGAAGTGCTTATGAGGAGTGGAGAGGTATTCCACGGCTATCAGGACAATCCCGGAAGTACGGTCAAGATCCCTACCAGCATCTTACTGAAATACTTCCTTCCTCCGAGCACGTTTGCTCTTGCGAATCTCCACTCAAGCCGGCCAACAAAGGCAAGAATGAGGTGGGAGCTCTGTTCCTCGTCATTGTTCACTCCAGCCGGCCAATAAAGGCAAGCCAGAGGTGAGGAACAAGACTTCTCCCGGGAGATAGGGTCCGTGGGGTCGCTACTGCCCAACAGCTCGCCACATGCTGCCCTGCGGGTTTATTATTATTAACTAAATGAAAAATTCTTTAGTTCTGTCATATCACAGGTTTACGACCCATTAGGGTTATTAGCACCTATTATCATTGTTAGTAAAATACTCGTGCAAAAGCTTTGGCTTTGTAAAGTCGGATGGGACGACCCTGTTCCTAGTGATATCGCAAATTCATTTATTCGAATTCGAATATTAAATTCATTACAACATTTACATAATAAGGTTCACATTCCGCGACACGTCACCACACAGTACGCCTACAAGTTACAACTATACATCTTTACGGATGCCTCTCCGGAAGCCTACGGTGCCTGTGTGTACATTCGAAGTGTGTGCGAACATTCAAAAAAAGTTATCGTAAAACTATTATGTGCAAAAAGTAAGGTTGCGCCCCTAAAACCGGTAAGCATTCCGCGGCTTGAGCTGTGCGGTGCGTTAGTGGGTGCGCGTCTTTATAAAAAAATTACAGAATCAGTGAATTTAAGATTCGAAAAGGTATTGTTTTGGACTGATTCAACGATCGTCCTGGGGTGGTTACGTACTCATCCAATGTTAATAAAAACTTTCGTTCAAAACTGAGTTGTTGAAATCAATGACATAACTAGTAATTGCGTTTGGTCGCACGTAGGTACAGGATGTTAACAATCCAGCTGATTTGTTATCGCGTGGTATCAACCTACAGCTCAACACAACTTAGTTGTAGACTTGTAGCATCGGCAAAATTCGTAAAACCGATCACATCCGAACTGAGTGCGCCTTCAAAATCACCAATCTGTATTACTGCTTTAGGAGAAAATTATCTTTATACAAACTGAATAACTTGTAAAGTCGTAAAACAAAACACATTCGTGAAATTGTTGCACAGATTTACATGAACTAGCTTGCAAAATAAATGATCACGTAAATAAAGTCTTTTCGATTTGAAGGATACAAGGCTAGAACGATGAATAACACAAATCAAACTTTTAGAGATGTTTATTGTCAAAACTTCACTTCATAATATATTATTTAAATAATTTGTATCATTTTATTATTAGGTACATATAATTATGTAGCATGATAAATAAACATATGGAAAAGGTTCTAGTCGTATACAACGTGTAACGTTAAATGCGCAAAACCTCAGACACCCCAACTGATTTTTAATTCAATTGACCTATTTCAGAAAGAAAAAAAATCATTAAAACAATTGTAAAGGTTTTATGTGCTGTTTTAGTTTTACTGGCAATTCTAATCGTTTCTTGCGTCTGCGACAACGCTCTATTGAGGGAGGAGTCGTCACCGGGCCGCTCCGCGCCGCGCTGAAATTATTATTTACTATCTACGCTCCTAAAAAACTTAGGTTATCTTTGAACAGGGATTTAAATGTTTCCATCACACTTTTCCAGGCTTTGGCCAAATTAACGTTGTCATTACAACGCGCCAACATTCTCACTATTTCACAATATTGAATGTTTGTGTACAAAAACGCCATAGTCGCGAAATTCGCGCGCACGCGCCGCCTCGCCGGGGGATAGAACAATTACACCTGTGACGCATGTGCCGGCGCCGCTCAGACTGAAGTAAACATGGCCACTGTTACGTATCTCACACGCCTCGCCCCGCTCCCGTGCAGATCGTCATTTCTCTTTCTAACCCTTAGGTTAAGTTTAAGTTAAAAAGAGATAGATAGCATTATTGTTTACTTCAAATTGTCTTATTCATGGTACTTACTGTACGGAAGATTCGTATTAGCATTGAAATAAGAGCTATTATTATCCTGCGTATGAGAAAATGTAAATTGGTCGACAACAACTTGTGTTTGTTTACCTATTTTGGCGGGTTTGCGTATGTGATTGCTTGACCTATTAATAAATAGACACGGCAACGTTTTTAATGAAGATTTTTTGAAAAATGTGACCTATATTAAAAAGTGGTTCAATTGATTCTGCTCGTCATTCTAATCAAACTATTTTCAGGTTTTGCGCATTTAACGTTACACGTTGTATATACCAACGAACGGCAACGGCTTTGAACGAATCTGGTGTAGATATTATTAAAGTTGTTTATTGTTATTCGAATGGTTGTACACCTTCGACATCCATTTTTATATACCCAGTCTCAATAGTTCCATTGTAGTCGTTAAACGATTCGTCGCTGTCTGAATGATAAACTAGCTGCGCCCCGCGGTTTCACCCGCATAAGTTTCGATCCCATGGGAATATCGGGATAAAAACTATCCTATGTCCTTTTCCGGGACTCAAACTATCTCTATACCAAATTTCATCTAAATCGGTTCAGTGGTTTAGGCGTGAAGAGGTAACAAACATATAAACACACACACACACTCACAAACTTTCGCCTTTATAATATTAGTGTGATAGTGTGATTGATCAAAATATTCGTCTGTTCTATGCTCGTGTCGCATATGCTCTTTTTCGCATTTTATCGCGTGATCGACTACTTTTTCCCATTCGGATACGCCAATAGATTCGAATTTCTCCATTAATAGTTCTTTGACTTTCGTTAGATTCATCGAGACCTTTTTAGAACTAACGTGGCCTTTCACTTGGGCCCAAATATTCTCGATTGGGTTAAAATCTGGATGATAAGGAGGTAACCGTAAAACAGAATGACCATGTTCTGCCATTATTTGGTCAATTGAGTATTTCATGTGTTCTGCTTTGTGGCGTTTAATTATTTCATATAATTCTGGTTTCAGCAGATTTGACGGAAAGGGTATGTTTTTAAATGTAAGCTATGATTGCATGATTGCTTTTAGAGAGTTGAAATTCGGTGCATTGTCTATCTCTGTGTTATGGTTAAGGTCGTAGATTCGGAACGAGATGTTGTTTTAACCATTTTTCGTAATTTTCTTTATTAATCTCGTGGTGATAATCGCCAGTACTTTGAGAAGATTTATAAACTAAGAGAGCGCCGGGTACAAAACCTCTTGAGCTGCCAGGGTGGACAATAATTAATCTTTCACCTTTTGATATCGGTGTTTTTAAGCCTTTCATAGAACTATCCATCCAACTACTTTCCTTTGTATGTGTGGCGTGTATGTAAGTCTCGTCAGTATAAACTATATCCCGACCTTCACTTCTGAACTTTTGTATCTGTCGAAGATACTTAATCCGCTGAAGTCTTACTTCATCTTTCTCGGCCAGTAAAGATCTATTATTTTCCATTTTCTTGAATTTGAAACCCAGTTCATGCAATATTCTGCGCAAAGTTTCTCGACTGCCTATGAAGTTTATGTCTTCCTTTAATTTGTTTAACAATGATTTTATTGTTGGTACCGTAACCTTTTTTCAGTGACATGAAAGTCATACATCTTCCTTCTAATGACATCATAATCAAAATTATGCTCGATTTTCTTTCTTTTTTCTGGACTTTTGAGGCGAACTAAAAGTTGCACGAGTGGAACCACGATATGAACTAGTCCAAGTCAAGGCATTGTCATGCTCCTTCAAAACAGCACTTATTGTTTCTACGTGACACAACAGTTGCCTTCGCAGTTCGCTCTTGAAGGTTTTGAAGAAAGTGATCATTCCCAAAAACTATATTTTTAGACTCCGTGGACTCTCGACTCGAATCATAAATTGATAAACATTAAAAATGACTTCACGAATTTGGCTATCATACGGCTTATCACGTTTCAACGAAGTCATAATGAAAAAAAAACACCAACAAAAAATATATTATTCACTTTCCCATTAAATTGTCACGAAGTGTACGGAATGATTCACTCACGTGCATTCCCAACGCCGCTGTCTGGGGTTGAACTGAGGCGGGAATATATGTATAGCGCGAATAGCGTTGAATGGCGCGATAGTGAGCGATTTCTATTGGTTGTGTAAATCGGAAGTGGTCGGTTTTACGGACTTTTACGATGCTACACATAAGATGTGTCCTACTGTACCTGAGCTTCTCCATAACGAGTTATGGTGGATTGGCCCTAGGTTCATTAGTGAGTCATCTGATATTGAAAGCAATCACGCTGATGTAGGTACCACCAGTTTTATCCGAATTAAGATCACATTTTATATGTCATATTCATCATGTAACGTGTTTCCGTTCGAACGATTTTCCTCATTCCATAGAATGATAAGAACAGCTGTTATTCACAACATTCGACATAAAAGAGAACGTAAACACGGGCCGTTGTCCGTAGGTAAATTAACTACATGAGTCAACTATTTTACTTGCACGTTTGTCTCGAATGGAATCATTTCCTCTTGAATACAATTGTTTACTAAAATATTCACGGAATATGTCAGGACTCAACTTATTCTTTTGTGTAAATGCTTTGATTAGAGTAGGAGGTTGGTTGGACAATTGTAACGATTTCAGCTACGACAAAAAACACCCGATACTGCTTTGTAGTAAACACAGATTTACTTCTCTCTTATTCCAGCATAAACATACACAGCTATGTCATGCTGGCCCTCAATTATTATCTACTTTCAACCATTCGTAATGAATGGTGGTTACTTGGCGGTAGAAATTTAGCGCGCTCAGTCGTTCTTAGGTTGAGTGGGAAAACGTTTAGCCCAATAATGGGCAACCTACCGACTGAAAGATTACTATCAGGTTCTCCGTTTTTACGTACCGGTACTGACTACTGTGGTCCAGTTTTCATTTTGAGCCCTCAAGGGAGAGGCTCAAGGTTAATTAAATGCTACATTTGTATATTTATATGTTTTGCAACCCGATCAGTGCATCTTGAGTTGGTCACAGATCTCTCCACGAACGGTTATCTTCTTTGTTTAAAAAGGTTTATATCTCGAAGAGGGAAACCTTTAGAGATATATTCTGATAATGGAAAAAATTATGTTGGAGCGGCTAACGAATTAAATAATTTCTTAACCAAATTTTCAAACGAAATCATCGAGGAAAGTCGCTATCGAAAACATTAAATTTAAATTTCTTTAATATTCTCTTCATTTTGGTGGCTTGTGGGAAGCGGGAGTAAGATCTTGCAAGTATCACTTGAGACGCGTCGTAGGGAATTCTAATCTCACGTTTGAAGAGTTTAACACGATATTGATACAAGTTGAGGCTGTTCTGAATTCTCGTCCGCTAACACCTTTTTCTTCAGACCCGAATGACCTCTAAGCATTGACACCGGGGCATTTCCTGATCGGGCGTCCGCTAACTGCACCGGCCTGCGACAACATCACCGACGCAGCTACCAATCGTTTACCTCGTTACGACCGCATCGAGCAAATGCGTCAACATTTTTGGCAACGTTGGTCGAAGGAGTATGTCAGCGAACTCCAAACTAGAACAAAATGGAAGTCCAACAAGAGTGAAGTCACTATCAACCAACTCGTCTCGTCCTCATAAAGGAAGACAACGTGCCACCATTACAATGGCGTCTCGGGCGAGTCATCCGAGTCTACACTGGAAGGGATGGAGTTTCCCGTGTTGCTACCATCAAAACAGCCACCGGAGATGTGCAGCGTTCTTTCTCAAAAATATGTCCTCTACCTGTTGACATGCCTGGTTCAACAACTGAAGCCACTTAAAGCCCTAAAACCAAGGACTTTCAGGGGGGGGGCGGGGGGAGGATGTTGGCGCCGCGGATCGCTAATGTGACGCTGTCAATGTCGATCAACGTCAGGTGCCATCGAGATGTCAAAACAACGCGCGCGCCATTGCCCTTCAAGTAATAGATGACACTCGTTCGGTGTCAGTTTTTTCTATATTATTTCTTTTTTATTACTCATTGTAAAGTTGATAATTAAACTTCAAACCGTTGAAAAACCATGGAGCTCGTTATTTAACTCCCAAACAATATGAATCCTCTATAAAAGGTTCTGAAACAGTTTTTTTGCATTTACTAATATAGAACAAAAATGGTGGCCGGCGGCATACGACATGAATTCGAATAACCTATAAGTTCCTTTTAGGGTTCCGTAGTCAACTAGGAACCCTTATAGTTTCGCCATGTCTGTCTGTCCGTCCGTCTGTCCGTCCTCGCTTAATCTCTGTGACCGTTAGCACTAGAAAGCTGGACGAACAAAACTTATTATTGAAACGATACATAAATGGCGAATTTCGATGTTAGTGTTATTGGGTATTTTTGTTGTTAATGTTAGTAGATGGGGTGGCGGTACCAATGTGTATATGTGGATGTGGAGACCGCGTACCGGCAAGCGCAGTGTAGGACGCCCCCCCGCTAGATGGACGGACGACCTAAAGAAGGTGGCTGGGGTCGACTGGATGCGGAAGGCGGAGGACAGGGTGCTGTGGCGCAGTCTGGGAGAGGCCTATGTCCAGCAGTGGACTGCGATAGGCTGAGTTGATTGATGTATATCAATCACGCCGACAGTGGTAAAATAAAAATTGGAAAAAAATGTTTTATTAGGGTAGAGCCCCCCTATATGTAAAGTGGGAAGTGATTTTTTTTTAATTTCAACCCTAACGTGTGATATATTGTTGGAAAGGTATTTAAAAATGAATAGGGGTTTACTAAAATCATTTTTTGATAATGTCAATAATTTCGGAAATAATCGCTCCAAAAGTAAAAAACAATGTGTGCCCCCCCCCCCCCCCCTCTAACTTTTGAACCATAAGTTTAGAAAATATGAAAAAAATCTGAAAAGTAGAACTTAATAAGGACTTTCTAGGAAAATCATTTTGAACTTGATGGAAACAACAGTTTTTGTACAAAAAAGACAAAAAGTTGTACAAAATAATTTCTGGACTAAGTTTGTAGTATAATCGTATATGCAAGCATTTTTTTTAACTTCGTTTACATATTTTAGACAACATTTTCTCGAACTTTCCATGTGTGGTTGGATTCTATAACTCTTTTTTTAGTTATCACCGTCCTTTGTGGGCCCGTTTTTAGTGTTCCGTAATTATTAGAGTTCCGTAACAAATAGCCTTTTTAAGTTGGGTTAACACTAAGTTCGCGCTCCAGCAGCGCTCCGCGCTCGTGCAACTGCTCCAATGGATACGTCGCGCGCACTTCTACATGCGCTCCCCTTTGACACACTGCGCTCCCCTTTGTGTTCGCGCTAAAAACCGTCACGAGTCGGAGCGCCTGCGAGTGCGAGTGTTCGCGCACGTACCCACTACCGGGAGCAGTTGCAGGAGCGCGGAGCGCTGCTGGAGGGCGAACATAATGGATACCCACCTTTAAACTCATAAGTGGGAACACTTATTGTGACGGACGGGAAACTACGGAACCCTACACTGAGCGTACCAACTTTACCTGATCTCAAGGTTCAATATAATGACAAAATAATTGAAGAAGTCAACACTACTGAATTCCTCGGTGTAACTATTGATAAAAAGTTAAATTGGAAAGAACACATTGAAATTTTAAGTAAAAAAATTAGTAACTCTTCCTATGCCTTATACAAATTAGTTCCTGTGCGTAACACTGACGCATTGCTAACAGCTTATCACGGCCTAGTTTCGTCGCACCTAAGGTATGGAATTATCCTTTGGGGCAATTCGACTGACAAGGATATAGGTACCTTTCAAAGCCCAAAAACGGTGTATTAGGACGATGTTTAAATTAGGATCGACAGACAGGTATTTACCGTATTTAATTAATTATAACATATTGACGTCACCATCTCTGTACATATTCGAAGTTGTCATGTTTGTTAAATGTAATCGGCAATTATTTCCACGCATGGCTGACAAAGTCAGTCGCGTCAGACGTGATAACACTATGCTTTGCTCACATGGTTCCAAAACAGCATTAATGCGGAAAAGTGTATTTTGCATGGCGCCTTTAATATTTAATAAGCTTCCTAAGGGATGGAGGGAACTAAGCGCACACATACTAAAAAAGCGACTAAAAGTATTTCTAGTTGGAAAAGCATACTACAGTATTTTAGAATTTTTAACCGACTTCAAAAAAAGGAGGAGGTTCTCAATTCGTCGGAATCTTTTTTTTTTTTTTTTTTTATGTATGTTCCGTTCCATTTTCCGGCGGAGAACGCCTGGAAAATGGCTTGCCCGGATACAGATCGGCCCGCGAACCTATCTTCCCAGAGGCAGTGGGATGAGCCGCTCTGCAGGTTGGTACGGAATAATCTTATTAATACGTCCACCAATACTGCTGAGCGTGCCCGCCTACTGGCTGTGGGTGAGTGGGAGTCGGGTCTCTGGCTTCAGGCACTACCGTCACCCAACATAGGCACATTGCTGGGTGACACCACCTTCCGGCTCGCTACTTGTTTGCGTCTGGGCGCCCCTTGCGTGGCTCCGCATCGCTGCCAATGCGGTGAAGGTGTCGACTGCCTCGGACACCATGGCTTATCCTGCAGTAAAAGCGCAGGCCGGATAGCACGGCATGCCAGCATCAATGACATCATCCGTCGTGCTCTTGTCACCGCTGGGGTGCCAGCTGTTTTAGAACCCAATGGTTTGGCACGCGACGATGGTAAGAGACCAGACGGGATGACCATAATGCCTTGGAAGGTAGGTAGGCCTTTGGTGTGGGATGCAACGTGTGTCGACACCCTTGCGCCATCCCATCTTCCAAGCACGGTAAGCTGTGCTGGGGCGGCTGCTGCAGGTGCGGAAAACCTCAAACGGCGCAAATACTCCAATCTCTTTGGAACTTACATATTTGAGCCGTTTGGGGTTGAAACACTAGGGCCATGGGGCCCGAGTGCCCACTTAGTATTCCAAGACATCGCCAAGCGGTTGGTCGACTCATCACGTGACCAGAGGGCTGGCCTATTTTTTGGCCAAAGAATCAGCATTGCGATACAACGTGGCAATGCTGCCAGCCTTTTGGGCACGTTTCCCGTTGACAGTGATGCGGACGAATTTTTTGACGCCCTTTGATTATTTTCCCTCCCTTTTATATACTTGTACATATTATTATTTTAAGATTGTATGTTCCCCGATTTCTCGAATACGCCTGGACCGATTTGGAAAATTTTTCTTTTGTTTGAAAGGGTATACTTCCCAATTGGTTGCATGATCATCAGGTCAGGATCTGATGATGGAATCCCAGGGAAATCGAGGGAAACCTTCAAATTTTATAGGCACATAGTACCATTTTCATTAATTTTCTAAAGCTGTTTAAGTATTTGCATCTGATAATCATCATCTCAGGTGGATGAGCTGATGATGGAAGGTACAACTCCTCAACGGCTTGGAGTTAAAAGAAAATTCTTTCAAAATTATTTATAGTAACACTCGTGCATTTGCTCTCGGAAAGCACCATTTGGTGAAGTGGAACTGATGATGAAGACCACAGATGGCCACCGGAACTACTCAATAATATCTCCGTACTATTTCACGGGTTGCGATTCGATACTTTAACATGGTTGCTAAGCAATTTATGCTCATCACAATGTGAATGGTGATATGGAGCTGATGGTGGACCAGGAGAACTCTTCAACAATTAACTGCCCTGCATCGGTAAAAGCAATATTTTGTAAAAGGCGATGAGAAAGTTGACACTAGGCTATTGTAACTGAGATAAATTATAAGCAGACCCACTAAAAAGCGTGAAATAAAAACTTTTTAACAAAAAAAAAACCGACTTCCAAAAAAACACTACAAAGTGAAAAATAACTTTAATTTCGGAAGTCGGTGGCAAAAAACTAAAATACAGATCCAAAGACACCGACTTCCGAAATTAAAGTTATTTTTCACTTTGTAGTGTTTTTTTGGAAGTCGGTTTTTTTTAAATGACAAAATGTAATATTACGAATTTAACAAATATATACTGACATTTTATAATTTTTGCAATTTATGATTAAATTATATAGCAATTTAATTCAAATGTATAATTTATTGTTTAATAGTTATTTGTTATACAAGAGTGCAAAGTTGCTTTTTAACCGCGTGTTCAATTTTGATGACCGAGCAAGCGAAGGATTCAAAATTAGAATCCTGAGCGTTAGCGAGGGAATCAAAAGAGCACGAGGTGAAAAATCTTTGCACTCGAGTGCAACACGTAACTTTTCATTCCACCTCAGCGAGGAAATGACTAAATGCAAAAAAAAAACGTTTACAATCACAAGATAGGTACACTTTTATTTCAGTTTAGGTATTAATTACTACATTATGACAGGTAAGTATTACAGAATAATCTTTAAATTATAACAAAATAATACTAAGGTATAATTAAGAAAATTTTAAAGTAACGTTGCTACAGTTATTTAAATTGAGTGTAATATTTTTGTTTGGTACTGTAATATTGGTGTTAGTCACTTGTGTACTGTTTTTCGGTAAACTATCTGTCATACTTAATAGTTGTACCGATTCATCGGATTCCCTTGGCGTGAATGTTGGAGAGAGAGGGAGATGGTTAGGTGTTTCATAACGGCTTATTTTTGATGTAGAAGGGCCAGTCCAAAGATCCGATTGAGGCTCCTACGATGCCTTCACATATTTTAGACTTATTTTGGATGGAATCCTCTATGTATTCCTCTACAACTGCATTGGACTTCCAGCCTCCGTGGCGCTTAAGGGACAGGAGATCAGCTCCGGAATCAGCCAAAAGTGTGGCTGAAGTTCGTCGGAAACAATGACCCGTGTACAACAGGGGTTCTGGAAGTTCAAGAAATGTTGCTATTTCTCGTGGGATACTGCCAATTTTATTAGTACCCATAGGCTGTCTAACACACTTTCCATTGCGATACTGTAGAAAAAATCGATTGATTGGAGTGTTAGGCGGGCGTAAGGCTTGATATTTCTCAACAATCGTTACGTATTCCTTGCGAATGACGAAGTTGCGGTCTCTTTTTGTCTTTGTATTAGGTAAATTAATTAATAGTAAGTCATCTGAATGTTTCTCAATGTTTTTGACATTAAGTTGTGTTAGTTCATTAGTTCGACATGCTCCGTTTATTCCAATAATAAGAACAACCTGTAACGTAAAGAGTATTGTAGTAGATAAATGAATAAAATTGATATGAACGCATAATTATGCCTATCAACATCTACTAAGTATACTATTTAATTGAGATTAATATACTTAAGTAGATACTGAATGTGCAACTGACTTACTTTTGCCGCCAAATATACGGAATCGGGTGCTTCGTTAAGAAACTTTTCAATATCAGATACTGTGAAAACCTTCGATTTTTTTGGTTGATGACCAGATGAGGCTCTTTTTAAAAATGCCACTAATTTAGGATAGGTATCGATATGTTTGTCTTTTTTCATCTTTATTGTTGCTTTTAGCATCGAATACGTACTCCATAGAGTGCTTGCTTTCTTGTTCTCGGATAATTCTATAAAATATGCCAGCAAAACGTTTTCTGAGAAAGTTTTGGCTCCTTTTGCTAGTCGCCACGTGTTGAACATATCGTACTGTTTTAAATACTTCTCGCGTGATTGTTGAGGGAGAAAGCTCATTTGCGCATTATTAACAGTTTCAGTCAATTCTGTTGGCGTCAAGCAAACTTCCTCGTCGCTAGAATCACTCATTTTAGTTTTTTCACTTGTTTTCAAGTTTCTTGTTTTTAATATAAGGTTTAACAATGACGTGAAAAAATGCCGCGTAAAGAACCGCGTACAAAGCAAATTGAAAAAAGAACACCAAGAAGGTTCCGAGTCTGAGTTTTTAACAAATTAAAAAAAAGTTGTATGATATATTCGGCACCATAGAGGTAGCAGTAAATAGGTTTAATGTTTTTTTTAATTCACAAACTCTCAAACTCAAACTCAAACTCAAAGCATTTATTTCAATTAAACCATTACAGGTACTTTTGAATTGTCAAAATTAAGTAGTCGGTCAGTTAGTCAGAAAGTTGAAGCTAGTCGCCCATTCCAAAGCGTAGATCTCTATGGAGAAGAACGGGCAAGAAACTCCATGGACACTCTTTTTAAATCAAGATATTACAAAATCCTGAGTACATTATTCTTGTTGCTTCTATATGTGAGAACAATGTAAAAAAAAAAACACACAAATGAAGAAACAATACAAGAAATAAGATTAAAAATAAGCCTTGGCAGTTAAGAGATGACCAGTCTCAACCGACGGCGTCCGTTCACGAACATGACGCATGGATCAGCACCATCCAGCTCAACCATTTTGTAGGGAACCGAATGATCCAACACACGCGCCACCATCAGCGAGACATTTAAGTGAGCATGACACATTCTCAACTGCCATGCTCTTTCAAGTCAACATCAAAAAATCATAATAAACGGATCCATGGTTCTTACATTTACAAAATTGAAAAAATGCTTCTAAATTATACAAAACTATAGATTGCAATTTATTTAAGAGATGAATAAAAATTTTAATACCAAACAGGAAAAGGTGTTTAGTATTGCAGCATTAAACAATTAAAACATGATTGAATAAAATAAAAATAAATATTAAGATCGTAATGTCAGAAACACTAAAAAAGAAAAAGGGAAGCACCTCCTCCAAATATTGAAATTTTAACTAGTGAGCTCAAGTGCCTGTGGAGCAGGACCAGCATTTAGCCAAGCATTTTTATCTGCGATATAATCATCCAACTTATAATATGCTTGTCTACATAGTGTGCGTTTAATGCATGTTTTAAATTTCTTCTCATTTAGTTGAAGAATATCGAATGGTATTTTATTATAACATTTTACACAGTAACCCATAAAAGAAGTTTTTACTTTAGACAATCTGAAACGCGGTTGATCTAATTTGTTCCTATTTCTTGTGTTAAAATTATGCCTGTCACTTATCTTACTAAAAAGATGTAGATTTTTTCGAACGTACATAATGTTTTCATATATATATTGACAAGGAACCGTCATGATGTTAATTTTTTTAAACAGTTCCCTTAGAGAATCGCGTCTGCTGAGCTTGTATATGGCTCTGACAGCCCTCTTTTGCAGGATGAAGATAGAATCAATATCTGCAGCCCGTCCCCACAACAAAATACCGTAAGACATGATGCTATGAAAGTAACTAAAATAGACCAGTCTCGCGGTATCCACGTCTGTTAATTGGCGGATTTTCCAAACAGCGTAAGCGGCTGAACTTAGCCGCCCTGCAAGAGATGTTAAGTGCGGACCCCACTGCAGCTTTGAGTCAAGCGTAATCCCCAGGAAAACCGTATTTTCGACGAATTCGAGTATTTCCTTATTCAATACAACGTGACATTTACTACTTCTAACATTTGGTAAAACGAATCTAATGCATTTAGTTTTTTTTTCATTTAATACCAAATTATTTACAGTAAACCAATTATGGACCAAAAGCATAGCGTTATTTACGTCGTCAAGCTCCTGTGCACGTCTGCTTACTTTAAAAATCAGAGATGTGTCATCAGCAAATAACACCATTTGTGATCGGTTTATCAGTAAATGAGGTAAATCATTTATGTATACTAAAAATAGGAATGGCCCCAATATTGAGCCCTGCGGAACACCCATTTTGACTTTCAAGCCCGATGAATTGACACCGTTAATTTGAACTTGCTGAAATCTGTCATTTAAATATGATTTCATTAAGCTAAGAGCAAGTTTACCGAGTCCGTAATGCTCAAGTTTCAAGAGCAGTGTATCGTAATTTACGCAATCAAATGCTTTGGAGAAGTCGCAAAAAATGCCTATTGCATCTTGTGCCTCTTCATTCAAACTTAGTGCACACGATGCACAGTGTGGGATTTGACCTTAGTTGCGGACATCCTGTTTTATGCGTTTTTCTGAGAGATAACATTGAAACAAAACTCCAATTAAAATTCCCATTGATGTATCTGTCATAGTTTTGTAGAAATTCAGAAAACAATGAAAAATCCATAGAAACCATAGAAACAATTTTTCTTCTTTCTTTTATGGTTTTTTTTTACTAAATGTTTATTGGTTTGATAGCAAATGTACTTTATAAACCAACCAATCCACCAAAACCTAAAATATTGCGCTATTCTAGGCAAAAAAATAGTTTTTCTATGATTTCATTTTATTTTTTTATCTAGTCACTATTTACACGGTCGCGTTTTTTTTCAATGTCAATATGTTAACTACATTAATTACTATTATCATAAAAAAAACCAGATGCGACAGACACAGGATAACAGAAATATTGAATTTTAAAATTTTATGTTAGGGTTGCCACTGACAAGCGCCTACTATTTTATAACGCGCAATATTTCAAACAAGCTTTCTTAGCATTACTTAGTAGGCGTTTAAGTCGTGTGGAAAACAAATTTAGGTAAGTTGGCCGCGTAATGTAATAGTATGTACTTATGTCTGAAGCATTATTATATTTTCTGATTTCAGTTTTTTCCCTTAAAATTGCGTTTATGTGTTTATTTTAAACAATGAATAATAGTGTAAATTCTACATATTATATATTTCTAGAAATCTATACATAAAGAGTTAAAAAATAACTCTTACATCCATAGAAATTATAAAAAACCTTAGAAACGCAATATCTCCAACATCGCGCAAGCTAGTTATATGGATTTTTGTCACGATTTAGTAGAAACATAACCCTATTGAATTTTTGTTAAAAAAAATGCGACAATAACATAGATAATTTCAAATTATTTTTTTTTCAAAATATTAAAATTATTTTTTTTCTCTCGTTTTTCTGCACTTATGGGATTGAAATTTTCACACTAGTAGCATTATAAACTAGCAGATGGTTTGATTTTTTTACAAAGAGAAATATCGCTTTTTTCGGGAAATATGACTGAAAACGTTTTTCGTACAATTCCACGACTTAAATGAAAAAAAAAATATATCTGGAAATCTAATTGAAATTTTCAAAAAAGTATTACTTTAAATGGTCTGGGATGACTAGGCCTACTTAAATCCAACATAAAATGATAGTGTCCGCAACTAAGGTCAAATCCCACACTGTGCGATGTTCTAAATTCAATTTACTTTATCCTCTAGAGAATAAAAACGGCTTTTCCACTCAGATATTGAAGATTAAAAATACTCTTTCCGAGATGGTGGGATGAAAATTTAATTTTTAGTTTATGTGAAAATTTAATAATGTTTTTAGCTTTGTATGCTAAGCAAACAATTAGGTAAGTTTTTTATTTCCATAGTTTATATTTATAATTACTTACATATGTACACACAAACTACAAAATATACTATATACAAATGATAATAATAATAAAAAAAAAAGACAGGAGTTCATTGGGCATCGAAAAATTCGTCCGCATCGCTGTCAATGGGATAAGTGCCCAAAAGGCTGGCAGCATTGCCACGTTGGATGGCAATGCTTATTCTTTGGGCTAAAAATAGGCCAGCCCTCTGGTCACGCGAAGAGTCAACCAAACGCTTGGCGATATCGCGAAATATGCGATGAGCACTCGGACCCCAAGGCCCTAGAGTTTCAACCCCAAACGGCTCAAACATATAGCTCCCAATAAGGTTGTTATATTTGCGCCGTTTGAGGTTTTCTGCTCCTGCAGCAGCCGCCCCAGCACCGCCCGCCGTACTAGGAAGATGGGATGGCGCGAGGGTGTCGACACAGGTTGCATCCCACACCAAAGGCCTACCCAACTTCCAAGGCATTATGGTCATTCCATCTGGCCTCTTCCCATCGTCACGTGCCAAGCCATTGGGTTCTAAAACAGCTGGCACTCCGGCGGTGACAAGAGCCCGACGGATGATGTCGTTAATGCTGGCGTGCCGTGCCATCCGACCAGCGCTCTTGCTGCAGGATAGGCCATGGTGTCCGAGGCAGTCGACTGCTTCACCGCATTGACAGCGATGTGGAGCTCCGCAAGGAGCGCCCAGACGCAAACATGTAACGAGCCGGAATGTGGTGTCACCCAGCATAGTGCCTATGTTGGGTGACGGTAGCGCCTGAAGCCAGAGGCCCGACTCCCATTCACCCACAGCCAGCAGGCGGGCACGCTCAGCAGTATTGGTGGACGTATTAATAAGTTTATTCCGTACCAACCTGCAGAGCGGCTCGTCCCACTGTCTCTGGGAAGACGGGTTCTCGGGCTGAACCGTGTCCGGGCAAGCCACTTTCCAGGCGTTCAGAGTCAACCTGAGCAGGAATCAGAATTCGTGTGGTTAACTTTTCTGTGCTGTGGACCGAGGATAGGAACGCCGGTAGGCTTACACTAGAAATTTTTCGGACGCCGAGCCCACCAAAACGAATGGGTAGTGTGGCTTGTTGCCACGCGCGGTCGTCCAAAGCTACATTCAAAATGGATGTAAGAGTGCTGCGAATAATATGATCGATTTTGTCTAAAAGGTGTGGCTGCTTCCATAAAGAGGAAGAGCGGAGAAAATACATGAAATTTGGACCGAAACAACAATATCTGATAAGGGTGAAAGCCAAATGTATATTAATTTTAGATAGTCTATCCGAAATATCGTTAAAATGACTAATTTTTGCTTTGTATGTGACTTTTCTTACCTATATTTGTATGCCACAAAGGCCGAACATGACGGATCTCTTTTGTTTATGAACAACCTGCATGCCTTGTATGTGTACCTACTCATGTTTCTACGAATAAATGCCTTATCTTATCTTATCTTATCTAGCGTGGCCCGACACGCTCTTGGCCGGTTTTTTAAATTACGGCGCTGTGGTAGTGAAACGCGCGTGCATGAAAAGATTCTTTTTTTTTTAAACGAGTTAACACTCGTTTGGATGATATTATGGTTACTATGACACTGGTTGTTGTAATGTTGGCAATAAGCTAACTGTTTCAGAAACTTTAATAGAGGATTTATAGCATGGGTGTAAATAAAGTTCTTTAGACAAACTTTAATTCATCCTGCACAAGTGCACAATCTGCGTCACGCCCATTGGTTATTATGGCGAACTGATAACAACATGCCAATTCAAGTTTATCGTCTCAGCACAGCGACGACGTATGGCACTGCATCCGCACCGTACCTTAGCAACCGTTCCTTGAAACAGTTGGCAAACGAATGCACGGATGACGTCATTGCTAGCGTTATCAATGACGATTTTTATGTGGACGATCTCTTGACGGGGCATGATCAGCGCGACATGTTGTTAGATATTTGTAATAAAACGTCCGCCATTCTACAATTTGATGTAACTTCAGAAAGTACTAAGGATTTATGTATCGGTGAATATTGTCAGTCTAAAACCTTGGGTGTCGGTTGGTCTAACAAGAACGATTTATTTAATTTTTCAAATAGTGTAGATGAAGGTCATAATGACATGAAGATAACTGAACGTTTAATGATGTCAGTTGTAATGGTGTGGACTGTAATGTTGGTTTCACTTATTCAAATAATACACTTGTTCTTAATATCCTTGTTTATTCTTCTTGTTAATAACTTATTCAGGTGAACTTATTCATTACTGCTGACGATCTAAGTCAAAGTCAAAGTCAAAGCATTTATTTCAAATAGGCACATAAAAGGCACTTTTGAACGTCAAAAATTATCTTAAAATAGAATTGATTCTAGTCGCCCATTCCAAAAGGTAGCTTTCGTATGGAGAAGAACGGGCAAGAAACTCCACCGTTACTCTTTTAAAATGTTTAGGTACAATATTTTGCATGGGTACATTAATTATATAATAACATGTGAGATAAACTATAACTGTTAACAAACTATTGGCGAAGTACAGACGAACTATCTCTGTTGACGAACTAAGACGAACTCACACCGACTGGGCACTGGGCAGAGCACCCTCTTATATACCCAATCAATGGTCTTTCCAGAAAGGTCTCAGACTTTTACAACATAATTAACAATTATTACGTAATCAAAGGGTTTTTCTATAAAGTTATAAAAAGTAGCCATATTCTTACATCTTACTAAACCACAATCAATGACTAATTCTATTTGGAGGGCTCGGCGTCCGTTACATCAGTCAGTGCACAGATTTACGACCCACTAGGGTTATTGGCACCAGCTATTACCACGGCTAAGGTTTTATTACTTGAATGTTTGGTTCCTTCCCCCGACACATCGCATTGCATCGCCTGCCCGCGCTATTACTTCGTTTACGCTTGGCGTCCTTTCTGACTTTTTTTTCTTTCTGCTCGGCTCCGAAGAGTCGCAGCGTGATGTTATATAGCCTATATCCTTGCTTATATCCTACATCACTGACCTCTATTATTACCACTGGACAGGCTGTTTCAAGCGTTTGACAGCAATTTTTTTGTGTCTTTTTGAAGCGCCACTAGCGAGTGTCCAGAGAACTAGATAAGATAAGATAAGATATTTTTATTTGCATGTGTGTGTACATACATAGAAAGTGCATGCAAGATGAAAAAAACAAGTTGAGTGCAAACATGTTTGTCATTACGTGACGTGCAAAATAATATATTTCTAGAATTTAAGAAAAAATAATAAAAATTTATAGAATATTAAAAGTTGTCATACTTAATTATTAATCAGTCATTAAAATTATAGAATAAATCAACATTATTATATAAGTAGCTCCAAATAAATCTAATTACTAAATAATATTACTAAAAATCATGTCAAGAAAAATTCCTTTTCATTAAGGAACTCAGTAACGCTATAATATGCTCTGGCGGTCAAAAAAATACGAAGTTTATTTTTAAACATAGATAGAGGTAGTTCTCTCCAACTTTTAGGTACTTTGTTATAAATTACTGGAGCCATACAGTATACACTTTTGCGCATTAGGGTCGTCTTAGCAGATTGGAGACAAAGTTGACCATTGTCACGTCTGTTGCGTGGAAATATGTCGGCTAGACGCTTATAGTGATGCGGATTCGACTTAACAAACACAGCTACTTCTAATATGTACAAGCACGGTAACGTTAATAACTTGTGATTTTTAAAATAAGGCACGCAGCTATCGGTCTTCTCAAGTTTAAACATCGCCCGTAAACATCTTTTTTGAGACTTGAATGCTGATTCTTTTTCCGTCGAGTTACCCCAAAATATTAGCCCATAGCGTAGATGGGATTCTACTAAACCATAGTACGCTGTAAGTAGAGCATCCGTATATAATGTGAATGAAAGTGTGCGTAAAGCGTATGCGGATATACTAAGTTTTTTACATAAAATCTCAATATGTGCTTTCCAGTTAAGGTTCTTATCAATCTGGAGGCCAAGAAATTTTGTAGAGTTAACTTCTTCTATGTTTTCATTGGAGTATTGTATGTTAAGGTTCATGCTAGGTAACCGTTGCGTAAAATGTATAGCCTTCGTTTTCTTTAGGTTTATTTTCAAATTGTTTTCAAGCATCCATTGTATCGCTGATTTTAAGGAATTATTAATATCATTCTCATACGTCTCTACACTTTTACAAGGTATTGTCAAAGTACTGTCGTCCGCGAATAGGGTCACCGGTTCTTCAATGCACTTAGGCAAGTCATTAATATATAATATAAAAATAAATGGTCCCAACACGCTACCCTGCGGCACCCCATATTCTACTTCACGCCCCTGATGATCGATAAATCTCTTCTTTCTTCTTTACGATATTGATATGTCTAATTTCAGTAATTTGATTTCTATGTCTTAAATATGATTCAATTAAATCAAGGACATTACCTCTTATGCCATATGCTTCCAACTTTTTTAATAGTGTAGCATAATGTACGTGGTCAAATGCCTGGGTCATATCACAGAATATTCCACAGACTGGGTTTCGTTTGTCAATATTGTCAATAACATTATACAAAAAGTCATATATTGCCATATTGGTAGTCCTCTGTTGTCGAAAGCCCTTCTGTTCATCACATAAAATATTGTTTTTTTTAATGAATTCAGACAGTTCTTTATATATATATTTCTCAAATATTTTTGAAATGACTGGAATAAGTGCAATAGGCCGGTAGTTTTCCATTAGTTCTCTATTTTCTTTCTTAAAGAGAGGTTTTATGATAGAAGTTTTTAGTGCAGATGGATAGACCCCCGCGCTTATACTTAAAGGAGATGGCAGTTTTTGGCATTGCTAATTTTGGAAAGGTACAGAATTCAAAGCTATTTAAAAAAAAAGCGCTTATTTTTATGTATTGATAGCCAGATTAACTTTATTATTGAGAATTGGGATTAAATCTCGTTAAATATGAGTAAGTTGAGCAGCCGGAAACAAGGCTTTTTGGACTTGTTATACTATATGACAGTGTTGTCATGGCAAACAAACAAACATGACTCTTTAGAAGATGACCACAGAGTACTTTTTGATAGACTAAGATGACACACAAAACTTCACAAGTCACATTCGCTCGCTCGCTACTATTTTGTGCTGGTGTGAATGTTTTGTGCGCCCAGTTTTACGTGGGTTTTTACAACAACCTGGCTTGCTTTTGGATTTCGAAGACTCCTACCTTTCTGAACGACTGTTGCTAGACTTGGACCTCGACGTTTCCTATATGCTTTATTTTCCTATATTATTTTATTATTATTCTTATTGATTATTATTATTCCTATTATATGCTTAGATTCCGATAAGTGAGTCTCTAGAGTCTCCTGAGTTTTCTGTGACTACTGAGTTTAATTAAAACTGACCGAGTACCTACACTTGAAACTGTCATTAGGTCTATGATCAGTGGGTAAATCATTGAACTAAACAAACTTCAACAAGTAGTTATTTATCATTTTTGTAGTCATTACAAAGCATAATTAGCAATATGTTATGCATACAATAAACATTTATGCGTTAAAATAGTAATGGAGGTAAAATAACCTATTAAAGTACAAACATTAATGCACTTAACCTCACTTTTACAAAAATTAAGATTTCTCTTTAACCCCATTGTTATTATTTTTTATTTATTTTTTTAACAAAAGCTCATAATATTCCCTATCAAACCATGCCACTTTTATTTCTGTGGAAACTAAAAAAGTTTAATGCCAGCGTTCTATGAACTTCTGCCATTCTCCTTTATAATATGACTCAGATGTCCACATATTTCCGCTGATACATGTTTTATTACTTTACTGGAGATATCATCATAGCCTACGCTGCCTGTATTGTTTAATGACATTATAATTTTATGTATGTCTGGTGGAACGCTGGGTGCCATGAACATAGATTTGTTGTTCCAATCTAATTTTAGACAGTTGGGATTACTAGCAACGTGTATTTGTGGTTGGATTTTATTAATGAAATAGTCATTAAACGCTTCCGAAATTTTCTGAGGACATGTTACTACGCGATTTTCTAATTTGAATTTATGTATGCTATGTTTAGGTAAATTATGCTTAGCACGATTAATTATTTGCCAGGTACTTTTAGATTTGTTTTTTGATGTTTTTATATAATAATTGTTTTGTGCCTTTTGTGTTAGGTGTATTATCTTTTTAAACAATTTTGAGTAACTCTTGAAACGAGTTTTATTTTGACTATTAGGGTTTAATCTAAGCTGCCATAAAAGTTTCCTTTTTTTTCGACTACACAATTTTATTCCCCTAGACAACCATTTTGGTTTTTTTATTATATCTATTTTAATTAGTTTTTTCGGAAAGCACAGATTGTATATCAATTGGAATGTGTCAATGAATTTGTCATAAGCTATATTAGGATCATTAGTTTCATAAATTTCCGAAAAAGAAAGACTGCTAATATACATTTTAAATTTAGCCAAATTGTCAGTATTGAAGTCTCTTCTTGTCGTGTACCAGTAGTTTATAGCGTATAATGTTTGCACGGGACAGTGAAGCAGCTGTGCTGTATGGTCGGACAAGGCAAATTCTATAACATCAGTCTTACATGTTTTATTGAAATTATGGGCAAAATTATCTATACATGTCAATCCAGCCATACGAGTGGGTTGTTTTAATGCCAACTTTAGATTATAACTATTCAACAGACATTCAAATTCATTAGTGTGACTGTTTTGTTTCAGCACATCTATGTTGAAATCACCACATAATATGATATTATTCTTATAGTACAAGCGTGATATTTCTCGCAAAATTGTTTCTAATTTATTCATGCAATAGTCAAAATTGTTTACATTTGGTACCCTATAAATACAGACTACAATTATCTTATACATAGTAAGCTCTATGGCACAGCATTCAAATATACCTGGAGTTGATATATTCGATATTTTAGATATATCCTTAGATTGTATACCATTTTTGACGAGGATACATGCCCCTCCTCTTCTTTGCTGCTTTCTACAGTAACAAGAAGCTAAATGGTAATTCGGTATATATAATTGGTTTTGGAAACCTTCCATGATAAAATGCTCCGTGATGCACAATACTTCTACATTAATTTGTTTTTCAGATAGCTCATTCAAACATACAGTCAGATTATTTGATTTATTTATCAACCCAGCAATATTTTGATGCATTATTTTAACATTTTTATTTGAAACTAATTTATTACATTTATTAGGCATAAGCGCAATATTCGGATTAATTAATTTACAGTCAACACTATTGGCGAAAAAATTCAGTACATTCATTGTTTACATTTGAATTAGTGGGAGGTGTCCAATTTTTATAGTAGTCAATGTCAATGTTTATATTTTCCATAATTTTTCTATAAATATGTACAAGTGCCCTTTTATTAATTGCACCTGAGTTACTCGAAAACATGTCGTAACTTAAATAGGAATTTGTGTCAAAATAATATGCGTAGGATCCACTATTTATATCCTTGAATAATAGGTTATTGAATATCTCGACCTTATAATTGTATATAGGAGATCCGCAGACATAAGTTGGACTACACACTATTATATTTGTATAAGTTATAAGCTCTAGAGATTTCCGAATGGTCTCTACCATATGTAAGCAGTTTGAGGAAGTTTTAAGATCCTTCTCTCCTAACATAACTATACAATAATCATTTATGCCAAAATTTGCCAATTTGTTGTTAATGTTGCTCAGAAGACGATCTGTACTACAGTTTGGATAAATGTATTGACAATAAGTGAAATTCTGTCCAAACGTGTCTTCTATGATCTGGTGTGCGTTGTGCGATGCAATGTTGCTTAGGATACAGAGTTTGTTCTTCTCACGATCAGTTGAATTAATGGCAGCCGGGGAATTTTCGTTGATGGAATATTCTGATTTTGAATCATCAGTATTTATGTTTGCCTGAACTGCTTGCGGTGATTTACTATGAACATTGTTAGGTACATGTTCTGTAGTCTGCGTTGCTTTTGTGTTCATGGTGCTCATTTGGTTTGTTTTTGGTGTTGCATTCGGTGTTTTTATTTTTTGTTTCAATGGACTGTTCGTGATTTTTTTATAGATTTCCTTTTTCTTAATTAGCTCCGTATTCATTTGTCGCAATTTGCCGTTTTCCAAGATCAGTTTTTCAATTTCTTTGTGCGCACTGTCTAGTTGCGACTTAAGGTTCTCTATCTCTTCTTTGTCTGACGTGTTCTCGTCTTCAGACATGTCTGGCATACTGTTTGTGGTACAGTCCAGAGTACGAGTAGTTATGCTGTCATCATTATTATGTTCTGATCGTGTGCGTGTGCGTCGAAACGTGATGTTTTCGAGAAAATTCATTATTTTATAGTAGTTTTGTTTTATTTACCTATTTATTTAATTTTAATTCTTATTTTTATATTAATTTATTTAAATTAGTACATGAACACTTAGTTATTGGTGTTTTTCTACCAAATGGTGAACATATATTTTATGTGGCAACACTACTGCTTTTACCACTCTCCAATAGAGGCAATATTGGCGCTAGTTGTCATGCCAAAACCGTTTTCTCTACTCTCCACTAGAGTTAGCAATGGCGCTAGTAGTAACTACGTAGTTCGTCCACTCGTCACAAGTGTGTGTGGCGCTAGTAGTCGTACAAAGTCCAAAGTTCACTTTTTGAAAATTTTTTCGTAACGTTTTCTAATGTAGAATAAAAGTTGTTGCAAATATTAAATATTGAACTTAAACATTTTTTTTTTACTAAGTTTACTGTTTTCTAACGCCGTTGTTACAGTTCTTGAGAGCACTGTTTATATTTTGTTATTGTTTAACACTAAGATTGGTTTCTACGGGAACTTCGTCGTATTAGCGATTTCAATGATTTCACTGAGCGTCAATTGTCACAAATAATATAGCTTGGCGATTGTTGTCCACACACGCACTTCCACAACTTTTTACTCAACTTAATTTATTATTTCAATTAGTTATTAATTTTAAATACAGGGGTCATGTAAACAGCGCTGGTGTTGCCAGAGCACCAACTATTCTGACATATATTACATTTTGGTAGGGCTGTTCCAAACAATATAAACGAAACATCGAAGCAATGTGTGGGATACATAGTGCAGGTTTTGTGATTAGATTACTCTTTGGAATGGGCAACTAGCTTCATCTTTCTGACTGATCGACCCCTTGACAATTCAAAAGTGCCTGTAATTGGTTTAATTGAAATAAATGCTTTGAGTTTGAGATCTATCAAGAACAAAATGAACATGTATTGATTGTTTGAGCGCTT
Source organism: Amphipoea oculea (assembly GCA_945859645.1). Lineage (NCBI taxonomy): Eukaryota > Metazoa > Arthropoda > Insecta > Lepidoptera > Noctuidae > Amphipoea > Amphipoea oculea. The sequence goes on along the minus strand of OX243891.1, from coordinate 147,531 downwards.
GTGAATCAATACCGTCCGATGCCATATCTGATCGACGAAACGGTATCGCACTAATTATTCAAAAAAATAGAGGTGGACTAACTATTCCATCACAAAGCGTCGTTTTTATATGTTTGTTAGTGGAATCACTTTTTCGACAAGCATGCAAAAAGACCAATGGGAAGCCGCCGGTGGAAAAATATTTCCGGCAGTTCTCACAGCAAAAGTTATAGAAGAATTGCTACCAAAATCAAATACTTTGTTTCCAGAACTACGCGTTCATTTTTTGGAAACAATGATGTTTGAAACTTTAAATAGTCATTATGATGTATTAATTAAACAAATTATATTTAAGTATATCGATGTTAGAATTTTTGCAACAACGAAAAATTACTCTTTGTCAATTACAGGTCAAAGTATACGAAATTTCTTAACCCGTCAAATAATTTGGGCACGTCAGTAATTAAAATCGCTTATGCTGTTAGGAAGATAAGGCAGTTAACAGATGTAGAAACCGCGCGTTTAGTCTATTTTAGCTACTTTCACAGCATTATGTCGTACGGCATTTTACTATGGGGTCGAGCTGCTGACATTGAATCCATCTTTATTTTGCAAAAGAGAGCTTGTAAACAAGCATACTATAAATTAGAAGATTATTGTAAACAAGCATACTATAAATTAGAAGATTATATCCAAGATAAGAACGCTTGGAAACATGCTGGTCCTGCTCCATAGGACAATCTAGAGTCTAGACAAAATCAAACTGGTTGCTAATTTAATTGTAAATTTTTTTATTCTTTTTTTTACATTCATTACTCTCACCCTGACTTATTACTTGTATTTTTTTTTAAATTCAAATTGTTTTGCTTGTACCATGTTTGTAAATATGTGAGCACCATGTATCTATCAGATAATTAATTCATATGTCATTTCGTTTTTAATTCTTTTACCTATTGTGGTATAGTAATTTTATTTTAGGTGCATATGTTATTATATAATTAATGTACCCTTGCAAAATATTGTACAGAGGCCAGCACATCAAGCTACCCCAGTCTGTCAAATTTTCCCAATTGAATATGAACCTTATAACTTTGGAGCAAAGTTGAAAATCTATCAAAGATATTTGACAGATTGGGGTAGCTTGATGTGCTGGCGTCTGTACCTAAAACATTTTAAAAGAGTAACGGTGGAGTTTCTTGCCCGTTCTTCTCCATACGAAAACTACCTTTTGGAATGGGCGACTAGAATCAATTCTATTTTAAGATAATTTTTGACGTTCAAAAGTGCCTTTTATGTGCCTATTTGAAATAAATGCTTTGACTTTGACTTTGAAAAATATAAATTAAATATATAAAACGTGTTTTATTTTACCTTTTCGACTGTTACTTAATACATTCATTACTCCATTATTATTATTCATTATTCCCTGTAAATTGTTAATATAAGTAGTAATTATGATGATACGTTTATTAATGTAAAAATATTATCAAAAGTTATCGATATTTGCTCGCTGATATCGACATCACTCGCTACGGCTAACAGCGCCAAAATGGCGATTATCAATTAGGCACAAAAGCACTTTGACAGCCGCCAGTCCAGTGGTAATAATAGAGGTCAGTGTCCTACATACATACAAACAAACAAATTTCACCCCTTTATAATATTATTATAGAATATTATCTTCGTCGTGTGTGATAGTCCATTGAATTGTATGGCGAGCGATATTGTATCTTAAGATAAAATATTATAGTATCTTAGCCGTGTGCAGCGCCCCTTAGTGAACTCCACTGCGGGTGACGTAACCTACGAGGCAAACCACACGGGCGGTGCGGCGCCGCCCGCACCGCAAGCCATTTCGCCGCGCTGGCGACCACACGGGCAGAGCGGCGGCGGCGTCGCAACGTTCTACGGAGCCGCGGCGGCGCCGCAGCGGCGGCAAAATGAGGGGTTGCCCATCGCTACGCGACAGTCTGTAAACAAACAAACAACTGCGAGCGGCGCCGCTCCGGCTCCGCTCTGCTTACACCCCTCCCCGCCTCGTCTCGATCCCGATGCGCGCGCGGCGCGGCGCCGGAGCACACCGTGGACACATGACACCGGAGCACATGTGGCTACAATGCATTTAATGTATGTAGAAAACCGCAGCGGCGCCGCTCGGGCGCCGCGCCGCAGCCGCGCCGCCCGTGTGGTTACACTCTCAGACAAACTTATTATTTGCGGTTGGTACAGTAATCGGTTCGGCTGTGTATCGGTTGATATAATAACAAAAAATCTAACGTTTACTTGACCTAATTTTAGTTAATATACTTTTGTTTAATATAATGATTAGTTGAGCTAATGAATTGTTGATATAATTTCATTTTACCTAATTTCTTATGATAAAATGAAGTTTTCCTATAATGCTCATTTGACATAATATTCATTTAGTATGTTATTCATTTACTATAATATTTTTAGTCTCTAAGTAACTTTTAATATAATTTAAGTCTTTTTTTTTCTTCGCTTTATACCCTATACACCTGCCACCCTCAACTATTGTTACCAAGAGAAACTGGATGCAATCTGGACTTTAGGGCACCCCGACTCCCAAAAGGTGGTAGCCGTAAGGCTGATCCGGGGGTACCCAAAAGGTGGTAGCCGTAAGGCTGATCCGGGGGTACCCAAAAGGTGGTAGCCGTAAGGCTGATCCGGGGGTACCGCACGATCTCGGGCGAGGCGGCAAGCCTCCTTGCCGGACTGCCGCCATGGGATCTGGAGGCGATAGTCCTCGCGCGCCTGTATGAGTGGCGCGCGGAGGCACTGAGCCGGGGGGAAACTCCGCTTCCGCGGCAAATCGCGGCGGAGCGGACCGACCTCCGGCGCGATCTCATGGTGGCATGGAAGGAGCGACTTTCGCAACCCAGCGCAGGGCACGCCACGATAGTGGCGATAAGACCCCTCTTTGAGGAGTGGCTAGAGAGGCGTCACGGCGTCCTCACCTATCGCCTGACGCAGGTCCTCACCGGACACGGATGTTTTGGGAGGTTCCTGCACATCATCAGGCGGGAGGAGACGCCCGGGTGTCACCACTGCGAGGATCGCCCAGAGGACACGGTGGAGCATACGGTGGAGGTCTGCCCCGCATGGGCGGAGCACCGCCGTGCCCTCGTAGAGGCGATCGACAGCGGCGGCGACCTCTCGCGTCCGGCCCTGGTTCAAGCCATGGTCCGGGGCGAGAGGGAGTGGGGGGCGGTCGCCTCCTTCTGCGAAGCAGTCATGCTAGCGAAGGAGGTGGCGGAACGGCTGAGGGAGAGAGCCTCACACCCCAGCCGCCGCGGGAGACGCTCCGGGCGTCGGGAGCCGCGTGACGACTCCCGGCCACCGTAGGCGCGGGCCTGCGGGCGGAGAGTAATGGGTAGCTCACCGTCCGATCAGGACCAGGCCCGTGCCGGACGGCGCGTACGTGTTCCACGCGCGCCTCAAAGAGATGTCAGCATAAAGGAAGGGGCCTGCCAGGGCCGAAGCCTGCCGGGGGTGCGGGATTGTCCGAAAGGGTTACCGCTACCCCGGAACATAAAGGGCTAAGGAAGGAACACGGATGGGTTTTAGTCAGTAAGAGTCTGACACTCCCTTCGCTCCACCCAGAGCGGGAGGGGTCATTTGATGATTTCCCATCCATAAAAAAAAAAAAAAAAAAAAAAGGGCACCCCGACTCGGACAGGTTAGGTTATAAGGGGATGGCGGGGTCTATTCGCTCACTTGGCTCGCTCACACGACCCCGCCATCCCCTTCGTGGTTATCACACTTCACACTAATATTAGGTCCTTACATATGAAATTGGCGTTTTTCGTACTGGCCACTTTAATCACGAATTTCTCCTCTTTGGTAAGGAATTCCAAATTCAAATTTGTACAGCTATTTACTCATGTATTTGTGCTTCGATGACCGTCATTCATTTGTTTTTTTTCTTCTGTTTTTTCTGTTTGCGTCACTCATTTTACAAAATGGAAAATTTAAAATATCGCATTATTTACGAGTACGAGTTCCGCCGTGGCACTAGTGCTGCGGAAACGACTCGAAGGGTGAATGATGTGTATGGCGGTCATGTTGCAAAAGAAAACACAGTTCGTTTTTGGTTCCAACGTTTTCGTTCTGGAAATTTCGACCTGCAGAACAAGCCCCGTGGACGGCCTGAGACCCAAGTTGATAATGGAGAATTGAAGGCTATTGTGGAAGCGGACCCATCGCAAACCACGTCCGAGTTAGCTGCAGGCTTCGATGTTAGTGATAAAACTGTTTTAATTGACTTGAAGCAAATTGGGAAGATTAAAAAGCTTGAAAGGTGGGTACCTCACGAATTGACTGAAGCAAACCGGCAAACGCGCGTCGACTGCTGCGTTACATTACTTGAATTGGAATGTCTTAGACATCCTCCGTACTCCCCGGACCTTGCTCCAACAGATTACCATTTTTTTCGCAATTTGGATAACTTTTTGCAAGGGAAAAAATTCAACTCCGATGGGGCAGTCCAAATCGCCTTCAAAGATTTTATTGATTCCCGTCCGACTGGTTTTTTTAGTAAAGGGATCAATGAACTACCTATAAGATGGCAAAAGTGCATTGAAAACAATGGTTCATACTTTGATTAATTAAATATATTATATTAAAAAATATTCGACTTTTTGTTCCTTCCATACAAAACGCCAATTTCATATGTAAGGACCTAATATTATAAAGGCGAAAGTTTGTGAGTGTGTGTGTTTATATGTTTGTTACTTCTTCACGCCTAAACCACTGAAGCGATTTGGTTGAAATTTGGTAGAGATAGTTTGAGTCCCGGAAAAGGACATAGAATAGTTTTTATCCCGATATTCCCACGGGATCGACATTTACGCGGGTGAAACCGCGGGGCGCAGCTAGTTTTTTTATAAACCACCCAGAAGTAGGAGCGCCGCGAAGCGGGGCTCCGTCGACTAAGCCCACCCTCGACCATGCATAGAATATTTTAAGGTTTGGTTTTGGTGCCATTTGAGTTAGGTTAGAACTGTGACCATTAAACATGAAAATTAGGTCAAAAGAACATTAGGTCAAATGAACGTTATATAAAAAGAATATTATATATATTGAAAATTATATAAAATGAACGTTATTCTAAATGTTATTATATTAAACGAAAATTATATGATATAAAACATTAGGTCATATGAGTTTGGGTTATTTGATATTATAGCATATGAAAATCATATTATATAAACGTTATATCAAGTGAAATTAGTGCATTTGTTATTATACTGTTACGAGCTTGGGGTTCGTGACAATAAAAACTGCCGATTTAATAACGAAAAATAGACACTTTAATTAAAAACACCAATTACAACTTTAACACACTAATTATAAAACACAATCGCACTACTGATTACTTGAAAGTCGCACTTGAAGATCGCTTCGATGTTATCGCTTGTATCGCTTATCCAATACTGAATCCGGCTCGCAGGCACACCGGCCTTATATAGGCCTCGGATAGTTCCAGAACCTTCTACCGTAGAAACATCTAGAATGTTCGAGTAGATACCGATCCCGTCCGACCAGGCGTCGATAGTTCTGGAAAGTTCTAGCAATTATTAGTTCTGCTACTCGATACTAGATGGCGCTAGTAGTAGCTAATGTCGCCATCAAGTGTGGCGCGTAACACTGCCCCCTCCTAAGACATGCTCGTCCCGAGCATTATTGGCCCCATAATAACGCGCTAGTCGATCCACATGGACGATCTTAGGAGTACCTCTTGCACCTTTCTGTATCCGGTAGGTTACGTCATTGATCTTTGTCACAATCCGGTACGGTCCGTCCCATTTAGCTTGAAGCTTAGGAGATTTCCCTTTGCTGCGGACTGGATTGTGCAACCACACTAGTGAACCTTCGTCGAACCCTTTATTGTTCATTTTGCGGTCATAACGGGTTTTCATCTTCTCAGACATTTGCTGGCCCGATTGTCTGACGTGCTCATAGATGTCATTCATTTTGTTCCGCAAGTCATTCGCATAATCGGTTATACTGCGTGAGGCGTCAGGTGGTATTCCGGTGATCAGGTCTGCAGGCAGCCGTAATTCCCTTCCAAAGTTTGCGAAAGCTGGTGTCACCGATGTACTTTCGTGAACAGCACTTCGATATGACAACAAAAACGGTTGTATGTGCTTGTCCCAATCTCGTTGCCGATTTTCCACAACTTTTGCCAGGTATCTCTCCAATGTCTGATTAAATCGTTCCACCATTCCATCCGATTGTGGGTGGTAAGAAGTTGTTCTCGTTTTATGAGTACCCATAACTCGACAAGTTTCCTGGAATATTTGGGACTCAAAATTCCTTCCTTGATCACTGTGAATCTCTAAAGGTACTCCAAAACGGCAGAAGACTTCATGAACCAATTTATCTGCAACTGTTGAAGCTTCTTGGTTTGGAATGGCGAAGACTTCCGGCCACTTAGTGAAGTAATCCATTACAACCATGAAATACTTGTTACCACTTTCACTTTCCGGAAATGGTCCTGCAACATCCAGGGCTATCCTCTCCCATGGTGCACCAACATTGTATAATTTCAATGCACCTCTACTACGCGTCTGAGGTCCCTTTACAGCCGCACAACTTGTACACTTGCGACACCAGTCCTCGACATCGTCACGACAGTGGACCCAGTAAAACCGTTCTCGTATCTTCAGTAGGGTCCGTTTAACTCCCAAATGGCCTCCTGAACAACCATTATGGTACAGCTGTAGAACATCAGGTACTTTAGCTTTAGGGACAACCATTTGAAAATGACAGCTGTCTCCTCGAGCATTTTCCCATTTACGGCACAGGACTCCTTCCTGAATCACCAAGCTGTCCCATTGGGCCCAATAGCTTTTTGTGATCGAACTCATCGCTGAGACGTCGCTCCACGTGGGCTTAGGTGCACCGACCTTTATCCACTCGAGAATCGGCTTGAGGTACTGAATCTTCCTGTTGTGCACGTTGTAGGCTTTCCTTCCACTCGTTGCTGAGGTCTGTCTTGAGCATCCTCACAGGTACGACTTCTTTACTTTCTTGTCTAGTACAATGCTTGCAGTCTTCAGGACAAGGTCTTCTTGACAATGCATCCGCGTTGCCATGAGATTTTCCACTGCGATGTTCGACCACGAAGTCGTATTCCTGCAGTAGCTCAATCCATCTCGCAACTTGTCCTTCCGGATTTTTGAACTGCAATAGCCATTTCAGTGCAGCATGGTCGGTGCGTAAGTGGAATTTCCGCCCCAGAAGATATTTGCTAAAATGCTGCAATGACTTTACCACAGCAAGCAATTCCCGTCTCGTGACACAATAGTTCCTCTCCGGCTTTGACAACGACTTGCTGAAGTACGCTATCACAACCTCTTGATCACCCTTCCGTTGAGACAACACACCGCCAAGTCCTATGTCACTTGCGTCTGTGTCAACTATAAATTCCTTGCCTGCATCAGGGTACCCCAAAATAGGTGTTTTGCACGGTCGGTCCTTTAACTCCTGGAATGCGATGTTGCAACTTTCATCCCAGCAGAAATGTCGCTTCTCCTCGGTTAGCTTGTGCAGGGGTTTGGCTATATCCGCAAAGTTCTTAACAAATCGCCGATAATAAGAGCACAAACCCAAAAATGCTCTGACTTGCGTCTTGTCTTTTGGAACTGGCCAATCCTTGACAGCGGCGATTTTCTCAGGATCCGTGCGGATACCTTCTTCCGACACTACATACCCCAAAAAGCTAACTTGTCGTTTGAATAGTGAACACTTCTTCGGACTTAACTTGAGGTTGGCACTCTGGATCTTCATTAGCACGCGTTCCAGGTTTTGAAGATGTTCTTCAAACGTGCGGCCTACGATGATGATGTCATCCAAGTAGACCAGACAGGCATCGCCAATTAGCCCGGTAAGTACAAGTTCCATCAACCTTTCAAACGTTGCCGGAGCATTGCACAATCCAAACGGCATAACTTTAAATTGCCAAAGACCCTTTCCTGTCGAGAACGCAGTTTTCTCCTTGTCCTTGGGATCGATTTCAACTTGCCAGTAGCCACTTTTCAGGTCTAGAGTGCTAAACCACTTTACTCCAGTAAGCATGTCCAGCGTGTCATCAATTCTTGGCAAAGGATAGCTGTCCTTCGTCGTAACGCCGTTCAGACGACGATAGTCAACACAAAACCGCATGCTGCCGTCCTTCTTCCTTACCAGCACTACAGGTGAACACCATGGACTAGATGAAGGTTCAATAACACCATCCTTCACCATTCCTTCAATCATGGTTTCCACTTCCTTTTCACGTGCTACCGGCAATCTCCTTGGCCGCTGACGGATAGGCAATTCTTCTCCTGTGTTTATTTTGTGTTGAACTAAGCCAGTCTTCCCGATGTCAGCATCATTTGCCGAGAAAACATCGGCGTACTTGAGTAACATCTTCTTAGCCTTTACTATTTCATTTTGGGACAGAGCGCTGCGGCAGTCTTCTAAAAGTGTGGACACTTTCGTTTGTGCATCCTTGCTGAGGGTCCCAGTCGATAGATGTTGGCATCGACGCAACCAATCCACTTCCTCGCAAGTACCAACTAGTGTGCCTTTTTCTATAATCTGTTCCCGATCACAAAGGTTCAGCACACGTACCCCTGAGACGTCGGTGGCTCTGACCAAAGTTCGTGCCACTTTCCATGGAAGGTCATTGTCTACCCTTTCCACGAGTACACAACGATGAGTTTGCCCAGGATTCCGAGGAAGACTTACCGGCACAATCGTTTCCGATCTCGGCGGAAGAACAATCTTTTTAAAGCTGTACACATTCCCTGGTAACGCCCCTTCCATAAAAAGTTCCTCTTGTCCACATTTCAGAACACCTTGCTTGACGTCAATCTCGCAACAATTCTTCCTCATAAAGTCAAGGCCCAAGATGCAATCGTCCATTATATCAGCCACGATGACATTATGCAGGTAGATTCTGTTGCCTAGCTTCAACTCCATCTTCTTCTCTCTATGGACGGGTATGCGCTGACCGGTGGCTGTTACCAAATTAATGCGTTCTCGGTTGTATGCGGAGTCCCCAAGGAACCGACTTATTAGTTGGGAACTGACGACCGTACGAGAGGCTCCAGTATCTATGGTCAGCTTACACGGCGTTCCGTTGACCTCGCCCTTGATGATTAAGCTGTTCCCGTCAAGGGTTTGTGTGATCGAAATCTTTGGGGCTCTTTGAGCATCAGCCAGCACCCGCCCCGCAGTCCTGGCTATTACTCGTTTCCCTGCTGCTGTTGCTGGGCGGTGCTGTTAGCCGCACTACCCTCTGGAGCTCGGTCTTCTCTTTCTGCAGTTCGCTTAGGGCAACTGGATCGAAAGTGGCCCCTTTCCCCACAGCCGTAGCACCTAGGGCTGTATCCTTTATTGCGGTCGCGAACTGTAGCCGCTGCAACCTCCCTGACGCGATGGGAACGATGATCCTGCCGCACAGCTTCCACCTCCAGTGCATGGGTCAAGGCGTCCTTAAGCGTCCCGTGGTGACCGAGCCTCACAGTAGCCCTAACTTCAAGGTCGCGGATGCCGTCGATAAATACCTGCACCAGATTTCCATCAATAAGCGCAGGTACAGACTGGTATGCTTTCCGAACCAGCTTCTCAACTTCAAGGGCCCACTGCTGCAGGTTTTCGTTATTGCGTTGCACGCGATCCTTGAGCTGCGCACGAAACACGTGTTCCAGGTGAGCGTCGCCATACCGAGCTTCCAATGCCTCAAGGAGCTGCTCGTAAGTCACTTCTTTGCTGAGAGCTTCCAGCACAGTTAAGGCCTGATCGCGCAGGCCTAGGGTGAGGGCAGTCATGGCCTGACTCTTATTCCACCCGTTCGCCTTCATGACAGCCTCAAACTGAATTTTGTAGGCCGACCAGGAAGAAGTTCCGTCGAACGGTGGCACTTTAAATCCACGTAGCGAAGGTGTTGTAGCTACGGGGGCTGCGATTCCATCCTCAAGTTTAAGGTAATCCAGCGTTTTCTTTACGTCAGCCATCACGGTTTCCTTCACTTGGTCGATTCGGGTTTCAACTTCCAACAGGCTGTTTTCATGTTGGGCAACCTTAACCTTCACCTCCTTCATGTCTTTCCCGAAGGCAGCGTGAAGGTCCTTCATAAGGAGCATCTGCTCTTCCTGGCGGCGCACCTGCTCCTCCTTATCTCGCTGGAGCTGTTCTTCCAACCGAAGAGCCTGTTCCTCCTGTCGGCGGGCCTGTTCCTCCTTGTCCCGCTGGAGCTGTTCTTCCAACCGACGAGCCTGTTCCTCCTGACGGCGGGCCTGTTCCTCCTTGTCTCGCTGGAGCTGTTCTTCCAACCGACGAGCCTGTTCCTCCTGTCGGCGAGCCTGCTCCTGCAGCATCATCATTAGAGCAGCAAAATCTGGTGCTGATGATGCTGGAGCAGCTGCGGACGGTCCGGCTTCCGTGATCGGTAGTTGGCCCTCCGACGTCTGTGGCGTTGCTCCACCGAATCGCCTCTGGTCCGTCTCTTGCTGGCGTTGACTCCGGGTACGGATACCCTCCGTGTCGTCCTTCGGTAGAATCGGCATGATTTTAATCCTTGCTTCTGACACCAATTGTTACGAGCTTGGGGTTCGTGACAATAAAAACTGCCGATTTAATAACGAAAAATAGACACTTTAATTAAAAACACCAATTACAACTTTAACACACTAATTATAAAACACAATCGCACTACTGATTACTTGAAAGTCGCACTTGAAGATCGCTTCGATGTTATCGCTTGTATCGCTTATCCAATACTGAATCCGGCTCGCAGGCACACCGGCCTTATATAGGCCTCGGATAGTTCCAGAACCTTCTACCGTAGAAACATCTAGAATGTTCGAGTAGATACCGATCCCGTCCGACCAGGCGTCGATAGTTCTGGAAAGTTCTAGCATCGATTGTAATGTATGACCACGCATAACTTTTTACAGATTCGTCCGATTTTGATAATTCTTTTTTTAATGGATAGAACATACCTCGAAGTTGGTCCCATGTAAATTTGGAAAAAAAAATTCCTACCCTAAGGGTGGGAAAATAGGGGTGATTTGTTGTTCATTCACAGATTTTAATGCTGAGCTGTATATTACAATTAAAATTAAACGCCTATCTATGTTGGTATATAAAGCCTGTTTTTTTAAGTATTTTACTATACAAAAAATAATAGTTAAAGTAGGATTATACAACAGTTAATATCTAAAGTAAGGTAGGTAGCCATTTTAAAAGTAATCAAAAATTAAGCATGCTAAAGTAAATTATAGCCTCAAAAAATTATAAAATAAAAACTTTTTAACAAAAAAATTAAACCTCCGAAAAAACTGAAAAGCAAAAAATTAAAGCCTTTTTTATTTTACCTTAATAAATAAGTTCTTAAACTAACGCAAGTATACCTAAAAAAATTTGAGTCGGCGCCAAACAATCAATGAACAAAGGTCACTAAATTACCTTTATAGAAATAGCCAAATCAAATTAATAATGCAGCGTGAAATCTCCAGCGCTAAATATTAACATTCCAAACAAAAAAATGCGCTTTCCGCACGACCACTCGCAACGATATTAAGTTGCTTGTTTGGCGCCGACTCAAAATTAGTTAGGTATACTTGCGTTAGTTTAAGAACTTATTTATTAAGGTAAAATAAAAAAGGCTTTTATTTTTTGCTTTTCAGTTTTTTCGGAGGTTTAATTTTTTTGTTAAAAAGTTTTATGACGAACAAACTGGATGTTTCGTGAAATTAAAAATCTCCACCAATAGGTCTATCATGGTAGCCGAACTCATAGCCATTTCTGAAGCGTTATCATTTATTGAATCCCTAGATCAAGGTAAATATGTTATATATACAGACTCAAAGAGTTCCATTCAACATCTGGCTCGATGCACCTCGACTTTTCGAGGTAGACCGATAGCCTATACAATCATAAAATCAATTTTAAAACTTAAATCTCAGGGTAAACAAATAATAATTCAGTGGATTCCGTCCCATATAGGCATAGATGGTAATGACAAGGCAGATTATTTGGCAAAACAAGCATGTTCGGATGGCACAGTTTTTGTAGACAATTCACATTTCATGGACTACATTCCTGCCCTTAAAAAGATATGTCTACAAAATTGGAAAGACTACTTTGATCTTCGTTCCAGGGAAAAAGGCATTTGGTATAGAACAATCCATTCACAACCTTCATATTCACCTTGGATTGATAAGTGTTTTGTTACCAGGGAGGACCTAACCATATTATTAAGACTTCGTTCAGGACATATGCCTCTCAACAAATTCGGCTTTATGATGAAAAAGTTAACATCACCTTTTTGCAGTACGTGTAACGAAGATGAGGACACGTATCATATTTTGATGAGATGTGTCCGGAACCAATCACTCAGAACACAAATTGGCGCGCATAACATAGACCTATCAAACCCGTTATCGGATAATAAAATCCCTATAATAAATATGGTTAAGTTCGCCTTGAAGAACAGACCCAGAACCCAGCTGTAAAATGCACAAATGTAAATTAATGTTAACCTTGTGTAAACCTATAGAGTGTCATATTCGCATTTAGCGAAAAAGCTCTTTAAATAAAGATAAAAAAAAAAAAAAAAAAAAAAGAAGTACTTTGTGCGCACAATTCTGCTCTCCTCCCTCTGGCCGAACTACCGGGCAAGGGATCTGGTAAGTAAGGTTCCGGCTGGAGTATGTGCGTTTCAGGTGTAGCTGGCGACGGGGAAGGCGACGCTGATGACGGAGGCGACGACGACGGCGAGTGTGGCGGTGATGGTTGCGGTGCAGGAGGACAAGATGACCCAGATATGTTCTCTGTCGAATTTTGTACATTATCCTCATCATTGTTACTTGTTCCTTTATACAGCATCAGCTGGTTTATGTGCCTTTTGTAACTTTCTGAACTATGACTGTCTTTTACTAAATACAATACATTTCCAATTCTTTTTAGTATGATGCCCTTACACCATGTATAACTTACTTTGTTAACAAACTTTTTGTATAATACAATATCGTTTTTTTTTAAATATTTTGTTTTATTTTTCCCTTGTTGCTTAGTTTGCATACACTGTTGATTTTTTACAACATTAGATACAGACGGAGACAAGGGTGCCGATGACTTTGGATCCATCAGATCCAATCGCGACCTTAACTTGTGCCCAAACATCAATTGCGCAGGGGACAACCCAGTAGCAGAGTGAACTGAATTACGATAATCCATCAGATATTTTAGCAATTTCACCCCTGTTTCTTTCGCGCTATGAGACGACATAATACTTGACTTAATTCCCTTTTTAATTACCGGTGGGTGATAGACCGGTGACGTCATATGCGTAATCCCGTTTGCCGCGCAAAATAGTTCAAATTCCCGCGAACAGAAAGCTGTGCCATTATCACTTACAACCGTTTTCGGAACTCCGAACCTTGACATAAAATCACATAGTTTCTCAATCACCGCGGCCGAAGAAGCAGCCGTGTTCATGTTGTAAACTTCTACCCATTTGGTATGTGCATCTACCGCTACCAAATAAACGCAACCTTTAATCGGACCTAGAAAGTCTATGTGTATTCTGTAAAAGGGACAAGGTGGAAGTTCCCAGTGAGAGGGCGGCGCGCGCGGCGGTGAGGGGCGCAACTGAATACAAACATCGCATGAACCTATCGTTGCTTCTATAGCCTGGTCAATTCCCGGGAACCAAAACCTTGATCGCGCTTCGGCCTTCGTTTTTACGATGCCTAAATGGGAAGAATGTAATTCTTTAAGAATGACTTTGTATAAGCTGGAAGGAATAACCACTTTATGGCCTCTAGTCATGACACAACCATTCTCATAGGATAATTGTGATCTACATAAGTAGTACGGTTTTACCCTTATATCGTTTATCTTCGGTGGCCAACCATTTAAAATAAAGTCTTTTACTAGTCTTAAAACTACGTCACTACTTGTCTCCTCGCGCAATTTATCTAATGTCACAGGCATACTTCCGTCTACTACAAAACAAACATAAGTCGCTCGGTCGTATGATACTTCGCAGTCACAACACTTACACTGTTCGGCGCACGCGCACTCGTGAACCGCGCGCGGCAAGCTCGCGCGGGAAAAATAGTCGGCGCTGTTATCAGCGCTACGAACATACTCTATTTTATAGTTATAGCTACTTAAGAACAAGGCGTACCGCTGTAGCCTATTTGCTGATATTTCTGGTATCCCTTTATGGGGGCCCAAAAATTGCCAATAGGGGCTTGTGATCCGTGCGAAGAATAAACGGTTCCGATCTGGGTCCGTGGCTTAGGCCCCCAGTGGTCGAGGCACCTGTGGCCGACGCCCCCGATGCGATTAATTTAATTCAAAGCAATTTTTGATCAAATGTACTGTGAGGCACAAACATTTTTTCACCAAGTCTATTTTTAACTATAATATTGTAATTATTTGTCACGAGCCCTTGCGAAGGACCTTCGCTCGTCATTGTGAGATGACACATTAAACTTTCTTATCTGTTGCATATTGCAATATTCAATAACTTGAATCTGGTATGAAAGAGATAGACATTTTTGTGGACAAAAAGACGGACTTTTTATTGTTAGGTTTGGCTCAGTTAGTTGACAAGTTGGTTGAAATTGAGAGATAAAATTTCCATATGGTAATTTATTATAAATGTATATTAACAACATTTTATAGAAGTCTTTTTTTTTGGATGTTTGTACATAATAAATATGCTTTTAATGGGAAAAAAGGTGTGTAAGGATAAGGTTAAGTGGCGATCTATTCTCTCTGCTATTTGATAGATAACTGTTGTTTAGCAAGGAAAAATACTTTATTATCATGGTGAAACACTTTTCTCATTTACTGTACTAAGTGAAAAAGAACAAAAAAAAGAAGATATTAAATTAATCGAATCGGGGGCGTCGGCCACAGGTGCCTCGACCACTGGGGGCCTAAGCCACGGACCCTCCGATCTGCCATACAAATATTGATGAAACCGACGCACGCCGTAAATAATGGCGGTTGCTTCCTTTTGGATCTGAGCATATCGCTTTTCAGCAGAGTTTAAGGTACGCGAAACAAATGAAATAGGTCTTTCCACACCGTCTGAACCTACTTGTGAGAGGACTGCTCCCAACCCACTTGGGGAAGCGTCTACCGTTAATATTATCGTCGCGTTCGGGTCGAAATGTGCGAGAACATGTTCCGATGTCATGGACTCTTTTATTGACCTAAAAGCCGAATCATGAATATCCGTCCATGTCCACTCACAACCCTTTTTTATCAGATCGTACAACGGACTGAGGATTGTGGATGCGTTAGGAACGAAATTCCTATAATATTTAGTTAGCCCTAAAAACGATTGAAGCTGATTAACATTTGTGGGCACCGGTGCTTCCAACATTGCATTAATTTTTCCCGGCGCTTTTTTTAGGCCATCCTTAGTGATTATAACCTAGATAACTGATTTCGTCTTGAAAAAAACTACATTTTCCTTTTTGTAAAGTTAACCCTGCTTCTTCTAAGCGCTTCAAAACGATATTTAGTTTTTGCAAATGTTCCTGCCTATCCTTTCCTGTTATTAAAATATCGTCTAGCAGGCACAACACTCCGTCTATACCGGATAGCAAACCCTCGATAGCACGCTGGAAAATAGACGGCGCGCTGGCTAACCCAAACACTAAACGTGTGAATCTATATAGACCGCGGTTTGTGTTTATGCAGGTTAGGTTTTTTGACTCATCGTCCAAAACTAACTGATTATAGGCCATAGATAAGTCGAGTTTGCTAAACTGTTGGCCCCCATGGATCTTAGAAAACAGTTCATTAGTCGTGGGAAGCGGATACTGTTCTACTAGTAACTGTTTGTTTGTGTTGTTGTTTAATAGTCGGCACACAATCTGACTGTTTCGTTTCGCTTTAAAACAGGAACTATCGGTGAAGCGTATTCCGAATATTCTACGGTTTCAAGAATACCTAAACCGACCAATCTGTCGATTTCTTTATCGACCATTGTACGCAACGCAAATGCTACTGGGCGCGCTTTACAAAAAACCCGTTTTGCTCCTTCCTTCAACAATAGTTTTATTTTGTACTTATTAAATTTTCCTAGTTCATCCGAAAATAACTTCGGGTATTGCAGTTGCAATTCTGATTCAGAGGTATCACAAAAGTTTACCGGTATTAACTGTAAGCGAAACAATGATAAGAAATCTCGACCAAGAATGGGCGGGCCGCCGTCGCGGAGCACATACAAGTACATAATATTCGTTCGATCCGCGTAGCGTATCGATAGACGCAACGTACCTAAGCAGACAATTTTCCCGCCGTTATACGTTATGAGCTGTTTACATGTACACGATAATGGCACCTTTATGAAATTACTTTTATAAAACTGTTCCGAAACAACGGTTACCGCGGACCCGCTATCAATTTCGAATTTGAATGGCACGTTATCAATCCAGACTGTTTCTACCATGGGTTCTCCCCTGAATGAACGGATATAAAACAGCTTACCGTCATCGTCATCCTCACCCTTGTCACCGCCATCCACCTGTACGTAATTCACTTTTGGACACATTTTACGCAAGTGGCCTTTTACGTGACACTTTTTACAAACATAATTTGCGAATCTACAGTCAGCCGATTTATGATTCGTATAACCACATACACTACATTTCACCTTCACTACACTACTGCCACATTTTCCTTTATCCGCTATCTTGAACAGCTGCTGGTCTGCCACAGACGCCTATGCCAGCCAGCGCTCCCGCACTGGCCGCGGCAGCAGCGTGCGAACATCGAAGGTTTTCTGCCATCTCCACGACCTTGGCCAGCGTGAGGTCGGCCAGGTCTTGCGAATACAGCTTCTCCTTCTCTCGTCCTGGCTGCATCCCCATAATGAACTTGTCGCGGAGGGCCTCCTCCACGTTGAGAAAGGCGCATTTTTCAGTCAGCCCTCGCAATCTCGCTGCCCATTGTGAATGAGTTTCCCCGACTTGTTGAGACGCCACGTAGAAGTTGTGACGCTCACCAAACCCGACGCATTTGGGGGTAAAATGGTTGTCCAGTAGTGTTAAAAGGTCTTCGTAGGGCATGTCTTCAATGGCTTTAGGTAAAACCAAATCCGTTGTTAGTTTGTAGGTACCCTCAGTGAGTGCGCTGAGCAAGATGGCCTTTCGTTTTTCACCCGCGGAATCCGTATTCTCGTTGACGCCATTTGCCACGAAATATTGTTTTATACGCCCGTTGTACGTTTTCCATGTCTGTGTGTTATGGTCGAACGTATGTAAAATTCCAAATTGCACAAAACTAGACATTGTCAACACGTGGTAGGTACAATTATTCTCGTCGCCACTGTTAAGTACGCGGGTGTCGGGAGAGGGTGTACACAAGTGAAACGACCGCTAGCTAGCAACGCACTGATCTGTTCGGGAGTTGGGACTCGCCGTAAAATAGATGTCGCGCGGGGGCGCGCGCCTTGCACTCATACATAACAAGATCAAGCTTACTTTTTTGGCAGTATACTTCAAGACACTGTAAGTCAGGCATAAATTTTCATATCGTCGGTGAAGCACAGTAATTTGGATGAGGTCAGGCAGGACTCGATGTCGTTTACATAGATGATAAATAATAACGGACCGAGCAACGAACCTTGGGGGACTCCGCTGGGGACTAAAACCCAGCTAGATATATAGTTATTCAGTACCACAGCTTGCGACCTGTTTTCTATGTAAGACGAAAACCATCTGAGCAAGTCCCAGCGTATACCGACGCCCTCTAACTTTTGCAATAGGAAGACGTGGACGATTCGGTCGAAACACTTACTATAGTCTGTGTAGACAACGTCGACTTGTTTACCGTGGCCCATTGCGTCGGTGATGTAGTTGTTAAGCAAAATAAGATTGGCGACAGTGGATCTACCTTTGAGAAAGCCGTATTGGAAGGGACTAAACGATTGTTCCAGAGCAGAATAGACCTGGGGGTCTACTCCGAAGTGACACATACGATGATCGGAATGACCCGACACACGGCCGAACCGAATATTGTTGTCCTACTACGAAGATGGTTCGGATTGGCTTAGCTCGGTCGGGACCATAGTCAATATTCGAAAAGAGTGTCGGACCGAACGAAAAGTAGTGCTAGAGGTGAACGTTTTATCGATATGTTTTTATTAGTCATTAATACTCATTTCGATATAATTGAACTGTTGAATTACAGAGTAAAATTATTTTTTATACCAAGAAAATAAAACTTTGCTTATAATTCAATATTTAGACCTAAGAACATCGTAATATTTCTCGAAAAAACGATATATTTGTAGCTGGCATATAAATTGCTTAGCCGATTGTCAAAATAAAAAGAAAAATGATAAAAGTCAAAGGATGACAAGTAAACAAACAAGAGGAGAGATTGTGATTTTTATTATTGCAAAATTGAGAAAAAGTACTTTTAAACTCAAACCAAATCGCATCTGTCGCTATCGCTATAGCGATAATCGTATTTCGGTCGTTTCTCGTCAAGTGCTGACTGAGGTGTAAAGTGTTAAAGTCAAGTTATGAGATGTGTGTATACCTACAAAAACAATCTAAATATACTATAAACTACATTAATTATTCACTTTACGCGTGATAAAGTGTCTCTTGGGCTTATCGTTTTCTCATGTTCGTGTTTCGGAAGTTTGGAAATGAAAGTAATGGACAAACATTCTGCAAGAACAAGTCACCTTATCCAGACCGACAGCGGCACAAATTGATGCTCTCCTCATCGGGATTTGGTTGCTCAAGGCAACTTGAGGAACATCGACAGTCTTACGCTGAATCGTCGACTGTGGGAAGAAATTTGCACCACGCTGAATGCTATATATTATTTTTAGTTTTACTTGTAATAAATTGAAGATTAGTCCTAGTGGTTTATTATTGTACAAATACATTTAATTACTTATTTTCTAATGATTGTATCAGTCTTTCCCTCTCTCTTTGTACTCTCCTCAAAGCATCCGTGACAAATCATCAGCAAATGTAGCAAGCTGATACGTCACCTGCCGGGAGTTCTCTGATTCAAAATCATCTTGTGTTAACATATTATGCAAAACACAGCAGGGTTAGGGTGCGTCCACATCTGGCGAATGCGCCGCGAATGTGCAGCTCGCGAGCCGCTAGCGCGCCGCCCGCGCGCTGTGAGCGTACGGCGCTTAGGTCGCGCGCGAACTGCGCGCGAGCGGCGCAGGAGCGGCGCTCGAACAAAAATGCACGCGCGCAGCTCGCGAGCAGCTCGCAAACGGCTTGCGAGCTGCACATTCGCGGCACATTCGCCAGATGTGGACGCACCCTTCGATTATTCTGCTTGCTCTATCTGCATCCTAGTGCACCTCCCTCGCTGACAAGAGACACCTCCATCAACCCTTAACTATCCCAAATGTGCGTTCAATGGTGGAGCAAGCACGCTGTTTACATTTAAAAAAATCTAGAGCCTTTAAACAACAACCTTAAAAAATTTAGGTTGGTACATTTTCCTTACACAAATCTTTAATATCTTCCTAATGCGTGGTCCGATTTACATAAATCTAATTGGAATATTAGTTTTATACATAGTTCTATCATTTGAGACCAAATTTATTTCAATATCTACATAAACAAAAAAACACATTTTCAAGTTACGTAATTATATATGACAATCCTTACGAGTAGGTACATATTTCAAAAAATGCCTTACAACCTTACTTTAATCAGTGTTATTTATTGGATTAGAATATGAAAACTAATAATGAAACTAAGCTAGATAAACTATGTAATTACAGACAGTAACAAACATAGAATTGTAATAATTCATTAAATTCAATAGGATTACGATACTCAAAAGGTAGCTATTTTGCTGTCGTGTATTTTGACATTAATTTCACGATGTAACTCTTATCAAACTCATATTATCGGTCACTCTTTTCTCGTTCAGAGTAGGGTTTACGACACAACAAGTGTCAGAATGAAGTTCAGTCGGATCGGAACCGACCGAACCAAATACACACATCAAAAGTGTCTAGGGATCAAGCATTTTTATGCGGATTTCTTGAGATTGAGATGTGGCTTTGTAATAAATTTATGATTTTATAAATTTATATGGATCCTTTTTGGTGCATTTCATAATTTGAATCAGGAACTGTGAATCAAATTCGAGTAAAAGATGAAAATCAGCTGTCAATATTTTCCCTATAAAAACATACAACGCATTGAAGACATTATTAGTGCTACTGTTTCCCTACTACTGATTAAAACCAACGTTATTATGGAGCGGCGACGTCATTTAAGCAGGGAAGAAATGCTCAGAGCCGTGGGAATGATAGAAACTGGTTCCCGGCAACGTACTGTGGCTTTAGCTCTGAATACAAGTCAGAGTGTTATCAGTCGACTTTGGACACGTTACCGAAGCACTGGTACCGTGGCTGAGCGCCATGGAGGACGGTATCGCTGCACCACACGGAGACAAGACCGATACATTCAAATCTTAACTCGAAGAGCTCCAACAATAACCGCCATGATGTTAGCCGTGAGGCTTCATCACTCTTCAGGGAACTTAATTAGCGACCAAACAGTCAGAAACCGCTTGCATGAAGTGAACCTTCATTCCCGAAGACCGCTACGGGTACCACCTATAGCAATGCACAATCGTAGGATTCGATATCAATGGGCTCTTGAACACAGAAATTGGGCAGAAGAACAATGGCGTTTCGTGTGCTTTTCTGATGAGTCTCGTTTTGGTATGAGACCGGATACAAGACGTATACGACACTGGAGAACCCCTGGACGCCAACAGCGATTAAAATCCTGCCAGGAAGTCCATCCTTATAGTGGTGGAACCATCATGGTATGGGCGGGTATTTGGATCGGCGGAAGAACTGAGTTGATTTGGATCAGAGGCAACCTCAACGCTTAAATTTATGCTGAGACGATTGTATCAGACGTCATCGTTCCTCTACAAGTGCAAATCGGTCCCTTATTTCAGTTAATGCATGATAATGCACGACCGCACACCGCAAGAGTTGTAAGACAGACTCTCGCCGCAGCTAACATCAATGTCCTGCCCTGGCCTGCTCAGTCGCCAGACTTGAACCCGATTGAGCATGCATGGGATATGCTACAGAGAAGAGCTCTGCCGAATATGGAGGGTATCCAGTCGCAAGAAGACCTTTTTTTGTTGTTGCAACGAACATGGGCGGCCATTCCACAGCGTGATTTGGATGAACTCATTTTGAGTATGCCAAACCGATGTTCTTGTGTTGTTAGTGTTCGCGGTAGAAACACGGATTATTAATTGTTTAAGTTACCCAATAAAATTTTAAAGAAAACTGTTATTTCAGTATTTTTTTCGAACTTTTGTGTTAGTGGTTCAAATGTCAAAAATTCCTTTATTAGGAAAATGGCAAATTTCTTTATTAATGCAAAGGTGACTTGGTTTATCGTTACTATGACAAACGAAAACACTTTATTTGATGAATCCTTAAAGAAAATTTTAATTAATATCAATCAGGAGAAAAGTTATTGCAAAAATATATGTTGATCCCTAGACACTTTTGATGTGTGTAGATTGAACTCGTAGTAGGAAATGACCGAACATTCGGCCGATACGACGACGATACTGTCAATTTACCACTTCGGAGTAGACCCCCTGGTTATAAATAATCCTTTCAAGAACCTTTAGTCCGGGAGGTACCGTTGCATTTTCGGTAGTGATTTTACGCCGATTGCTTGCCATCTTTTACTATAGATCTCGAAGGACTTATAACTGAACCAAGCGTCAGCTGGCGCACCCGCGGTGGGTGTGGAATCGGGAACTTGCGGAAGTTGTAAAAAAAATAAAAAGTTAAATAATAGTACGCCGGCTGAAACTTTTTTCATAAATAATTGACATCATACTGAGCTGAAAAAATATCGTCAGCTGCATCGTGGAGGGGGGATTATGCGTCAGCTGCTCGCATGAACTTGTAAGAAAAACCGTAAATAAAGTTATATTACGCCGGATGAAATTTGACTACATGATTCTTCAAATAATTTAGAGTATGAAAACAACAATCAGCTGCTTGTGTAGCGGTGGAAAGACCGTCAGCTGACCCAGTCAAGATTTAAAATTTTATATATATGTCGGAGACAGTTGTCAATTAAATTTGAACGATAGTCAACAGAATTCGTTATGATTGGTTTTCTTATTATTAATTTAAGAGATTTTACTATCAAATATTGTCTAATAAATCGAAACATAATTTATTGAGTACTCAGTGTACGCGCTAATTGATTTTAGCAACTTATTTTGATAATTGTAACCGATGGTTTTGTTCAAACCAATTGATGACATGTTACTTTGATTTTAAAACGATTAACTTTGTGAAATCACTATTGTTTATTTAAGACAATTATTCTTGTTGTATTATTCGATTTATAATGTGAGTTATAATGTGGATCTATTAGATTTGGCACATTTTAGTATTTTGTATCAAGTAAACACGATGACGTATTTCCGTATGCCATTGGACAGAGTTGTTGTGGGGCGAGTGCGTAGTGGGGACAAACCTTTATAACTGAGCGCACTCGTTTGTGCCGGACAGTCAATACCGGTCAGTGACAGTCGGTCACAGTCAGTTAGTGAGAGTCAGTCGGTGTTCGGACTCGACTCCTGACAGAGCACTAGCTCCCGACAAACCTGTCGGTTTACTTGAGTGGCTGTGTCACTATACGAACAGTAATCGATCCTACGATTTGTTCGCAATTACTTTGTTACTGTACATAATTATTTTACTGTGTATCTAGTTGTGTCGTGTACCTACAGTGTGTGATTTGCTAGTGTGATTAATTTGTTCGTGATATTATAATTTGAACTCCAAACAGTTTTTCTATTGCGCAATAACCAACACTACCCACAGTACGCCCACAGTAGTTAATCAAATATGCCTGATAATAACTAGACGCCTGTAACCTACTCCTGATCCGACATCAGAAGCGGGATATAATTCGTGTTGGTTCATGCGCAAAATGAGAACGCTAAAAGTGAAAGTGACCGTTGACATTTGAAAAACAAAGTGCAAACATGCGAACGCTTGTCAAATAAGCGTGTGAATCTGTTCGAGTTGAACCTAAAGAAGCCAGATACGGATGCGCGATCATAGTGCATGTTATTTTCGGCATAGGCTGTATGCAGCACCTTTGCCGAATGACACGCCAGTGGCTACTACCGCCATGTTTGAAAAAAAAAGTGTGTCTCTAACCAGCGTTTGAGTCCGTCGGATCCCGTTCCCGAAATTAGAATACGCGGTAGGAGGCGTGTGCAAACATAACTTATCAGTGCACAACAGCTGATTTGTGTTTTGCTGAAAATTCACTGCAAGGTGAACAAAGGAGCAGCATCAACGTGGCTATCGTAAATAGCAAAAAAAGGACATGGCGCTACTAGTGACGTGGAGTGACTGAATCGAGCCAAGCAGCCACGCAAGCCGTCAGCGAAGCCCTTCGTGTGCTGCTAGTGATGGATACCAGGACATATCGTGGCCCAGTGCACGAGCAGTTGCAGTGCAAGCGGATGGTGGAGCATGTGCTGGAAGCAGCAATGGCGAGTGGATTTTTGCGTCTTACACCTACCATCGGACACTTAGAAAATAAAGGTGAGCTGTGTTGTTTTTTTTTAACGATTCTGGTGCTCAATGCTCGTTGGTAAAAGCGAGTTGTGCAGCCAAATTAAGTGGCAAACCAGTTTAAAATGTTAGAGTACGGTTGGCAACCCTACAATTAAATGTCATTACAATTTGTGCGAAGGTCTTGAATGTCAGCTTTATAATGTTGTTGCGTTAACTGGTATTGGTCAAATATGTGTATTCAGTACAGAACAATTCTTATGACGTAGTGTAACGAGCAAAGATTAAGATTTTATTAAACTTCTACCCAACATGGACTTGCAAAGGAAATTATGATAGTACGTAAAATATTGAAAAGCCTATTTCAATTAATATGACTACGTTAGAGTTTTTGTTACACAAAGTTCTTGCGATGAATTTGTTTTCAGTTAACAATAACAAGGTTCCATTTGATGCGACAAAAACAACTATTACAAAGTTTTGGTTTGGCGATTTCGTGTTATTAGAAAACTAATAGCGAAATCAGATTATCAGTCTAAGTTAGATCGGAAGTTCAGAGGTTCGTTTAAAGTAGCGGAAGTTTTGGCGGGTGATCGCCATACGTTAAAAGCTTTAAATTCTAACCGTACTTACTAGTATGCTCACGATCGCATACGAAAGATATGTTCCTGTATGTACTAAGTAGTGTTCCTAACGAGTTAAACGTAGAAGACGGTGAGAAGAGTTCCTTCACCGAGTAGTAGAGCACATACCATGGCTATTAGGTCGCACTGTACGCACTTGTCTGTAGTCGTAACTGCAATTCACTTGTGAGTTGTTCAGGGCGCGATGGGCAGCTCGTGGTGCAGCGGGGACCCGGGTCTCAAATGAGACTATTGTTGTGTTGGTCTTGTAATGACCTGGGAGTCGTAGACTCTATGTAAAGTGATGTGTGTTGGTCGTGTATCACTTGAGGTGATGACGATATGGGTGGCATGAGTGTCACTAGCTGCTGCGGCAGCCGGGCAATGAGCGTTGTATGTGATCTACTAGTAAGTTGATACAGTTTCTGATCAATTATTACTAAGGCTTAGAGGAATATTTTGTTGTCGATGATTGCTATTGTTTTTATTATGCGTTTCGATAACAATGTGGTCAGAATTGGCCGAGTGGAATATGTACTGCTGTTGATTTTTCGGTTACAGGTTAACACACAAGAACGTCTTCAAGCAAGATGGCAGTGTCGGACGGCGCTGCACTCTTTCGATCTCCTGTACGAGGAGTCGCTGATCAAGGACGGTGCTGTTCGAGCAGGGAGTTTAGCGACTTCTGCCAGGGAAGCGGTGGCAGCGAGTGGATGTCTGTGCCATTGGGCCAGCTGCAGATCTATTGTCTACCGAATCTGGTGAGCCGTTTTCATTTTGTTTTGACTCTGGTACTGAGTGCTTTCCTGGTAAACAATAGCAAAAAAAAAATGGTTACATTGTTAGTTATAGCCTAATCTGGTTTAACGATAAGTTAAGAATGATGCCAGTAGGTCATGTACCAGTCAAAGTAGATGGTGATCAGTGGTGAAGAGCAAGCCTAAGTAGTGGGAACCACGCGAGTGGGGGTTCTCTATCGACCGTAGTAAAGTTGTGTGTAGTCACAGGGTGATGCATACGGATCCGTGCGCTGGATGTGTGACAGCAATGTGATTGCTGGTTGGCTAGAGAGCCGTGGCGTTAGAGTGGTTTACTCGTGTGTGGGCTTCCAGGTATCTAAGGCTCGTGAAAAAAAGATGGTTGTTAATGTGGATAACGATGGTACATGGCTCTGGTTGATGATTTTCACTTTGATTAGAAAATCAAAGTTTGTTTACATGGCTCTTGTAGATGATTTTTGATAGCGAAAGTTTATTATTAAAATTTTGTTTACATGGCTCTGTTTGAATTAAGTACTCACATGAACATGTACAAAAATGCCTGAATGTCTAGTTACTGTTAATGATGATGTCAATGATGACACTGATGATGATGATTCATCTGCTGCTGACATACTATAGCTGAATTGACAAGTTGTCTATGTTGACTCTTGTTTGGTTGTCTATGTTGACGCCTGTGTTGGTTGACGCCTATGTTGGCTGTCTATTGGTTGTCTATGTTGACGCCTGGATTTGGTTGACTCCAAATTACTTGTCGAATCCCATGATGTGATTTCGGCTGGGAGACTATGTCTCTACTTTAATTGAGCTATGTATTGTCTGCAACAGTATGGTAATTTTTGAATGGTTGCGATGCAACTGCTTTTGATGATAATTTTATTTGACTAATTCAGGATTTTTATTTTGAGCATACCTTTTGTTGGTCAGAAAGGCCGATCGATATTCACTTAGACATTTTTTTTATCCCAAGATTACACGAGGACGTGTAGAACGTCAGTTCTGGCCGTGTCGGAGACAGTTGTCAATTAAATTTGAACGATAGTCAACAGAATTCGTTATGATTGGTTTTCTTATTATTAATTTAAGAGATTTTACTATCAAATATTGTCTAATAAATCGAAACATAATTTTTTGAGTACTCAGTGTACGCGCTTATTGATTATAGCAACTTATTTTGATAATTGTAACCGATAGTTTTGTTCAAACCAATTGATGACATGTTACTTTGATTTTAAAACGATTAACTTTGTGAAATCACTATTGTTTATTTAAGACAATTGTTCTTGTTGTATTATTCGATTTATAATGTGAGTTATAATGTGGATCTATTAGATTTGGCACATTTTAGTATTTTGTATCAAGTAAACACGATGACGTATTTCCGTATGCCATTGGACAGAGTTGTTGTGGGGCGAGTGCGTAGTGGGGACAAACCTTTATAACTGAGCGCACTCGTTTGTGCCGGACAGTCAATAACGGTCAGTGACAGTCGGTCAGTCAGTTAGTGAGAGTCAGTCGGTGTTCGACTCGACTCCTGACAGAGCACTAGCTCCCGACAAACCTGTCGGTTTACTCGAGTGGCTCTGTCACTATACGAACAGTAATCGAGCCTACGATTTGTTCGCAATTACTTTGTTACAGTTTATTGCCACCGATATTGCATCAATACTAAAGTGGCTGTGGGTTCATGTGACTTTGGTAAGATATTTACACCTACAAGGTAACACAATTAATTGGACAAACTTTGGAGGGTAGTATTGTAAGTAGGTAGTACATATTTTACAAAAACATTTTTAACCGGCTTTAAAAAAAGGAACTAATGAAAAAATATTGTTGAAATTTTAAAATTCTTATATATTGTAGGTCTGTGTGGCATTATACAGAATGCGGCCATGGTAAAGGAGCCCCAAAAGGTGTCGGCGGAGTACTAAAAAGAACTGCTGACCAGCTGGTTGCGTATGGAAAAGACATCGCCGACCTCGACACTTTAGTTCAGAACCTCAAACCTTCAGTTAAAGGCATAAAAATAGAAGTAGTAGAAGCTTACAAAATAATCGAAAAAGACTGGCTTCTTCCTGACCAATTAAAAACGTTTCCGGGTACTTTAAAGGTACACCAGATAGTTTGGATGAAAGAAGAACCACGACGATTAGCTTTGCGATCATTGTCTTGTACACATCCTGACTGTTTGATTAAGGCAACAGTATGTCCTCATGGAAGACATTTAGGCTTCTATAATCTTGCCTGCAATGATAACTCGCAAGCACGAGACCAAAAATATTGTTTTCACTTCTCATGCTCTAAAAGTTCGTCTTTATGTTGTGCTTAGGCGACATAAAATCGCTTTTTATGTTCTAGTGCATAAAGTAAATTTTTCTTCTGAGACTAAGGTAATCAGGCCCAACAGCCACACGCGCAATAAAACTTCGCAGATTAAAGTCGTGATTTATTTCATTTTCTTTAAACTTATACCACTTCCGTGTTTTCTATCGTTAATTTAATAAAATCAGGTAAAATAGTTGTCATTTATTATTTAAAAACGCAAAGAAACGTTTTTATGACTTAGCAGTATGAAGTACCCAAGTCGAATGACAAATGTTGAAATTTAAAAAAAAAAACTTAAAAAGTTTCGTGGCGGTATTATCTGTGGTGGCGGGAATTAGCTATGTTTTGCAACATTTTGATTAATTATGTACTGTATACTTTATACCTGTTTCATTTTCTCGCAATCGAAGTGAAAAGCAGAGTGTATAACTCAGGCATAACGAGCCATTTTACCCCTCGACTTAACTATCCACCCTCGCCTGCGGCTCGCGTGGATATAAACGTCTCGGGGTAAAATAGCTTCTTTTATGCCTTAGTTGTACAATCTACTATTTATGACACAACTTGACCTTCAACGATATTCCACAAGAAGCACTGAGTCTAAAGTTCAGATTTTAAGCGTGCAACGTTTTAAAGCTTCTGAGAGATTTGACTTAGTCAAGCCATCCATCAAGAAACTTTCTAAAGCAACCATTTCATCAAAATCATTGGCGATATTAGATGACTCACTGAGTATTGAAAATGTTGATTCGGATATCATCCGCTCCACGTCGTTTTTTGAAAACTTTGACAGCGCAATGTGTTTGGAATTTGAAAATTCAATACCTGAAACCGATTGGAAGAAAGATGGCAAAACTGAAAAGAAAATGGAATCAAGATTAGCTGAATCGTCTACAGCACAAATTAAGACCTATATCGAAAATGACTCTGACAGTGATTTTAATATTTTTTTGATTTGTTCACTTTAGTTTTTTGAGATTTTATTATTTTTTTTGTTTACGAGTTGTAGAATTTTTATAAAAAAAACCCTAATTATTTGCTTAAGTGTTAATTAAACGAAGATCTCATCATAACTTCATTTTATTTAGCATTACCCTCAACATATTACATTTAGCAGAATTAAAGTTAATTTAGTAAATCTGCTAAATGTGGTCTATGATCCATGTCAAAAGACGCAGTATCGAATACAGACAAATAAACGTATTTTACACCTGCTATACCCGCCTGTGCAGCCGCTACATAATGTTGCCAACGGCTAAGTTGTTCTTTGTTTAATAACTGTCATGATACAAATAACAATACAAAAATTCCATTTTGGTGTGATGCTGCAATTTCAGTGTAAGATTTGCAATTTCGGTGTACAATTTTCAATTTCGGTGGGTTGGCAATTTCGGTGGCCGTCATATTTTCAAAACAACTACAGTTGATTGTTTCCTACTAAAATATCTAGAATACTAATGTGTTCTAGAATAAGACAAGTTTATTTTTTCATCCGAAAACCTACAAATAAAAAATTCCACCGAAATTAGTAAAAAATTGAGCCTACGTGAAATGACCCTTTTATAGCACAAATAAAGGAAAAATTACGAAAACCTTAAATTTTTATACGGAACCCTCGGTGCGCGAGTCCGACTCGCACTTGGCCGGTTTTTTTTTATATATTTCCATTGTACAGACACCACTTTTCTACAATTTTATTGTATGTATATGTCACCGGAAAATAACAAGAACCGCAAATTTATAAATTTACTAGGAAATTTATAAACTTCCGTAGGATTCTAAACGAGAGATAAATTGTATTATTTTACGCCCACATTTTCGTAAATTGATAAACTTACCGAACTCACGCGTAAAATAATAAGTAAGCAATAACCAAACGCCATGTGCGCTCTGATTGGTTGAATATGTCACGTGTTCCTTCTCCTTCCTCTCCACCGCCATTGATCGCCATGGAACATAAACAAACCATTTGTTCGTGTGTTTTTGTAAAGTTTTTAATGTTGTAACTGTGTTAGAACTGTGAAAATAGTCATATTTTGCTAAGGTTACTAAACTAGACCCATAATTGTACCTAAGTCTATGGACTCAATGACACATGCTTGAACGTTCGAATGGAATATCCCTTCAAATATTAGCGGTCTGTCCCGCAAGGAGGTCAGAATCTCTCAAAGAGGTCTCTACAGTACCATGTTTTAAAGCAAATAAATATATTCTATTCTATTCTATAAATTACGTGCTCCCAGCACCCACCATCTATCACGCATGGCAGGCATTGGCAGCCACGAGAAGCTGAGGTCCAGCATGAAGCAAACGTTTGTGTTCGTACGAACACAATAGCCAAGTAAACCGATGTTTACGACACAACAGCACTGGATGTTTCTTATCGTAATCAAAATTCGAATTACTAAGTCTACCGCCAACACGAATCATATTATCCTTATCTAAAAATATACTCAAACCTAACGTTTTATGACTAGACTTGTTGTTTGAATGCACCTTTCCTTACTGAACGATTGTGGTTGAACTTTACACGTGTCAACACAACTAACGAATTATTAATCTCGCTCACGGTCAATGACCCGGTACGGCGACCTTGGCCGACATGCGATGCACGTAAGTTAGAGATGTACCGTAAGACATACGTGATTGTTCTTTGTAAACGACTAGCTGCTGCCCGCGACTTCGTTCGCGTAAAATTTCTTATTCCCTCGACCCATCTCGTTGTATTGCATCACGTGCCCGCGTCTCCTGCTCTATCACTTCGTTTCCCCATAGCGCTTTTGCTCGGCTCTTAAGGGTCATAGCGTGACGTTAAATAGCCTATACTACTAGAAATAGGGACCTATTAGTTCAACCAGGTTTCAGACTAGCTAAAGTAGACTCATATTTTATGGGGTACTGTTTAAAATGTTATAACAAAATACCTCCCCACATTCTTCAACTGAATGAGTCAAAATTCAAGTCTTGTATTAAACGCACACTATGCAGGCAGGCATATTATAAGTTAGGGGATTACATCGCTGATAAAAATGCCTGGCTCAATGCTGGTCCTGCTCCACAACTAATTGATTAACACTTGAAAATACTGTTGGAGCTGCTGAAGATTGTAAGTCTATCTTTGCATTGTATAAATTCAATCTCCTAGTATTGTATAATTGCATAGCACATGTGTGAGCACTATGTACATACTATAAAGCTACCATTTACTGGGTACGTCTTTCATTGACTTGAATGTGCCCTGGCGGCTGAGAGTATGTCATGCTCACTCAAATGTCTCGCTGATGGTGGCGCATGTGTTGGATCATTTAGCTTCCTTCAAAATAGTTGAGCTGAATGGTGCTAATACATGCGTCATGTTCGTGAACGGGCGCCGTCAGTAGGGACTGGTCATCTCTTTGCTGCCATGGCTTATTTTATTTTATTTAATATTTGAATTCTTGTTTTTTCTTATCTTTTCATTATGGACGCTTTTAACGTTCTGCATCGTTCTCACATGTATAATTTTTAACATGAATGATGTAACCAAGAATTTGTAATTATGCTTCGTAATCCAATCCTCATTGTAATACTATGTAGTCGCACCATTTCGTGCGCACACGTCACAATATTTAAAGATGAAATTCAAATTTTTTCATCCTAAAGAAAAACAAATGTTGTCTGTGGTCCAGTCGTTGGCGCGGTCTCCTGACATCTGTCAATCATTGTACTTTTTTGTGCCGTGCACTGATCACGTTTTCGTATATAAAAGTTCAGAAAAGTTTTAACAAGATGGGAAAACAGAAGAAAACGAGACGATGGAATGTAGGAGCAGACCGCACGCCTGCGAGAACTGGAAAATCGCTTGAAAAAGCAAAGCGGAGCCGTCATCGAAACACAGTTGTCGGCAATTGAAATCAAAGACTATTGAAATCATGCTCCCTATTAAAGGGATGCCGTTATACGCACAGCAGTCTCTAGAGTTTTCACTGTGAGGTCAACCATGAGAACGTAACTGTGCCGTATACTTACACAAGAACGATACCACATGAGCTACCACGCGATTCTAGCCGATGGTATATACGTTCAGTGTTCGGAGGATCTTTGGCCGACATAGGATGCCGTAATACACACAGCAGTCTCTAGTTTTCACTGTGAGGTCAACCATGAGAACGTAACTGTGCTGTATACTTACATAAGAACGACACCACATGAGCTATCACGCGATGCTAGCCGATGGTATATACGTTCAGTGTTCTGAGGATCTTTGGCCGTCTCTAAGTGTTCTCACGCGAGGTGAACCATGAGAACATTCAACTGTGCCATCAACTCCACACAGACTCACGAGAGGTTAGTCAATGTTCTATAATAATAATCCATTTATTTCAGGTTAAATCAAATAAAATCAGATATAAACCAGTCTATACGTCCAGTGTTAAAAACACATCCCTCCTGCATTCCTAGAGCTATCACGTGAGGTTAGCCATGGATTTAGATCTAAGCAGTCTGGGACCTAACTCTAATTAGTCTTCGTAGATGAGTACGGAGCCCTCTTCCATGGAAGACTACAGTTGGACTGTGTGTTATGTGACCGAAGCCAACGCAGCCGGATTGGGAATACCTATACTCAATGCCGTTAATTATAATCTAATTCCAAAATACTTTATATTCTAGATGTTAATATACATACATAACACATAATCGGCCTATAATGTTCCCACTGCTGGGACACAGGCCTCCTCTCAGTGAGGGTGTTAATATACAATTCAACTAAGCTATGTTAGTACTTCAATTCTACTAAAATACAGCCGAAAGGAGGCTGAGAGTGGAACGATATACATACCCAATGTGAAGTCCTAAGTTCAAGTATTGAAAATCTACTTGTGAGATGCTGGGGTACAGTTAGCTACTTTACCTGTAGAACTGCATGGCAGTCTGGCCACACGGTGGTCAATTATGATAATGGACTAAATGTGGAGATGAAGTTAAACATTTAAAAGAAGTATGAAACATTCATAATTTGTAGCCTATTGAACCCACCAAAATTTAAAAAGGAAGGGTGACAGCAGTAAATGGAAGTGGAATCAAATGGGACCACACAATCAGGGGGCAGCGAACTACAGTGGCCGCACTATTACATTCATTGGGAAAAGTTCATAACAGTCTAATAGCCTCCCAAGCGTTTGTATAGTGCGGATCAAATTGAAACATTAAGTTACTGAGCTAGACTGAGTCAGAGTGTGACATTAATTTATCATGAAAATTGCAATAATCTGAGATCCTTAATCCTACCTAGCCATGAGGAAATTCAAGAATTGATGTGAGTAAACACCAATATCAAAATACCTATTCTACACACCAATTCAGAATAGCTATCTATAAGCTTCAAGATAAATCCAATGCCAACAACCGTTGCCAGAACCAGCATCATCACTAGCTCAGGTACAGACTGGTAGATTGCAATATTTCTCTGAAGTATGGTATTACTACTAATCCAACCATACCTGAGTGGATCAAGGGTTATAAACTACCTTTTACTGAGTTTCCAATTCAAACCTCTGAATAACAACTTCATTTAGAAAGAAAGCAATCTATCCCCATGGAATAATCTCTTACATTAGGTGCTATAGAAACATGTGCTCCTGTCAAATAAGTAATTTTATCTGGTATAATTGTACCAAAATCGCATGGTGCTTGGAGATACATATTAAATAAAAACTTAATATGTAGTATGTTACTAGGTATATAAGTTTTTTGCCTACAATATTACATTGATTTAAAAAATTCATATCAATTATCTATATGAAAATATGTCAGGAGATATCCCCAGTTTCTATTTCAAGATATGTTATAAGTTATAACAGTTTACATGCCTCGTATTTGGACTTAGCACCGCTCCATATGTATTCACAAACATCATAAAGCCAGTTGTCTGTCACCGGAGGTCACTAGGGTTGCTTTTTGTCATACATCTTGACAATTATATTCTGTGCCCTGCCGATCCATATGCAGTGTTTAGAAAATATGTCTGATACTCAAACTGTGTTAAATATCTAGGATTTATTATTAAAACTGAAAAGAGTGCCCAGACAGTGCTGCCAATGTCTAGGATATTAGTTGGGTTCAGTCCAGTTTGCCATTTCACTTCCTCAGGAAAATATAGACTTTACCCTGTAGTCCATAAAGAATATTAAGTCTGAAATGAGATATAAATAATAGAGTGTGTCTAATTACTAGGTATTCTAGTAGCTGCATCTGTATATGAATATGGTTAACTTTATACCAAACTAGGTTAAAAATCACTGATTTACAAATACAACAGAACTAGAAACAAATTAAAAATCATTTATTTGCAGAGATTGTTGGTTACCTTACATTTCAACAAACCACAATAGAATTAAACAATTTGATTTTGTTCCCGAAATATTGTCCCAAACTGACTGGGGTCTGGTATGTAATGATATCAACATCCACAGGCACTGGACAGTTAATGTTGAAAAGTTCCTTACCTTACCTTGAACTATTAGCAGCATTTATGGGGCTCAAAACATTTGCAAGCAAACTCAGTTACTGTGAGGACTTAGAAAAGATATCACAACGGCCATATCCTGTGTCAGTAAGATGGGTGGTACTCATTTTACTCATCTGAATAGCTTGGCTTAACAATCTTGGCAACGGTGCAAGGAATGACAAATACGGGTTTATGCATTTTATATTAGTTCCAAAGAAAACAGTATGGGAAATTGAATCTAGGCTTCCTAACATAGAAATTAAATGGAAGTGATGTGATAAAGCCTACAAGTCAATTGTTGCAAAAAAAAAAAAAAAATAAAAAAAAAAAATAAAAAAAAAAAAAATTGCAGCAACTTGTAGTTTGAAACCCTACATAGGGACCTACTTCTAAGTAAAGATATACCTATGCAAGCAGGGGGGGGGGTGTGCTGTACTGGGCCAGCCCCCGATTGACCTGTTTACAATCAGGTCTAATACTAAATATCAACATATCATGGCTCCCTGATCCAAGTATGTTCTGTAGATCTATTCACTGTCAAATGGGATCTCGACACCCAATGCACAGGAGTCACTGTTTGCTGCCATATTATCAGGGACGCTTTCCTGATAGGAGAAAGACTGATCCCTCAATTAATATAGTGTTAGCTTTGCTCTAGATCAGTAGACTCTCTTCTGTTAGACACAAGACATTGACCCCTAGGCTCAGTCATGATAGTCATATAATTTTTACCACTAAGTTTAATGATGTATGATATCCTAATGGTATTGAGTGAGCTATATAATAATCAGCAAATTCTGTAGTTTTTTGGCCGCCACATTGACACAAAAATGACAGAGCGACAAGGTTTCTCACGGATATATTTATATTAAGACCAAAGAATCCCAAATATGAAGTTAGTGGGACCCTAGTATCGTTTTGCATTATTTAACCGGCCAAGCACCGCGCGTCGCCTGTTGGCGACGAGACAATGGAAAATCAATTGTGTCTCATTAGCGGAGTTCGACAGATTAATTTATTTCCCAATCAAACCCTTGGTTTAGAATTTCTAACCAAACAATATTAGTAACGATAATAGCTCTTGTAACTGCACACAAAATTCAAACCTGGTCACTCATTAGTACACTTCTTATAATGAGGACAATATTAACATAAAAATCCAGATATAATTAAAACCTGGTAGATCCGAACTCAACTTGATTCTACCATTTTTTAAAGATAATTTATCTTTCTGTACTGCCACAACCCCTAAATTGTCCTATCTAGATTTTACTAGGTAAGAGTATAAGACAAAATTGTAAATCATTAATTATAACTATAAGAAAGCCTTATGATGCAACCTCTACTGTAACCAATAATAGATGGATAAAACAAATTTCAAGTAAGAGTGGAATAGATATTATTATTTCTAAATTCACATATACAGACATGCCTCTACTTCAAAGGGCTCTGAAGAAGGTGTCATTATGCTGGTTGGACCACAAATTTCTCAACCCTTACTCGGTTTTATAAGAGACCTTTTTATTAGTGATTCTAATGCTTTTGCACCAGCTGTGTGCTCTATAGAGTGGTTGTACATAGAACTTATTACATGTCAATGTTAATTGTCTGATTATAAGAAATTGATGTGTGCCATATGGGATTATTAATTAAACTAGTTGATTCAAAACTGATTATATTTCCAGAATCTAATAGTAATTAGAGAATTATAAATTAAGTTAGGTAACTATTTACCTTAATGGTACACTGATTCTTAATAGAAATGCATTACAATTGAGGAGCTGGCGAACAGAACCGGACTTGTCCACTACTATTCAAAAGATGTTTTTTTTTCGAATCGTGATGTCTTGACCTAGTTTCGTCGATCCCTGTTAATATTTTCACCCAAAACCGGCTAGAAGTAGGCTAAAAAAGGCTTAAAAAACTAAATTTTCATACAAAACCGGACTAGTCCAATATCCAACACAAAATTTTTAAAAAAAATATATTTTTTTTTTAGCTACCGTGTAAAATTTATTTTCGTGGACTAATCCGGTTTTGTTCGCCAGCTCCTCAATTAGTAAGTACCTAACAAACATAGAATAGCATGTTAAGTTACAATGTTCAATTATTGAACAATGCTCATTTTATGTACCTATGATGACCAACACAACTTTATTCTTTGAACATCTACATAGTATTACAATGAGGATTGGATTACGAAGCATAATTATACAGATCAGACTAACTTACCTAGTGACGTCCGATCCTTAATTATGTGAAGTAATCCAATCC
Organism: Amphipoea oculea; assembly: GCA_945859645.1. Lineage (NCBI taxonomy): Eukaryota > Metazoa > Arthropoda > Insecta > Lepidoptera > Noctuidae > Amphipoea > Amphipoea oculea. Next base: position 111,432 of record OX243891.1, on the reverse strand, counting down.
TCATTGTATCCCAACCCTTCCCAGATAATCATCCTATACTTTAGGTATATTGGATTGCCTTATTAAACCCCTTCTAGAAGTTGTGTTGTGCTGTATGCCGGGACTATACGATGCCCATGTAGGTCATCGTGAAGTCCCGTTCTTATGCTTTGAAAGAATGATTGACAGATGTCAGGAGACCGCGCCAACGACTGGACCACAGACAACATTTGTTTTTCTTTAGGATGAAAAAATTTGAATTTCATCTTTTAATATTGTGACGTGTGCGCACGAAATGGTGCGACTACATAGTATTACAATGAGGATTGGATTACTTCACATAATTAAGGATCGGACGTCACTAGGTAAGTTAGTCCGATCTGTATAACTATATTATTTTGATTTAAAAGAGTGTCCATGGAGTTTCTTGCCCGTTCTTCTCCATAGGTACCTACGCTTTGGAATGGGCAACTAGCTTCATCTTTCTGACTGACCGACCCCTTGACAATTCAAAAGTGCCTGTAATTGGTTTAATTAAAATAAATGCTTTGAGTTTATAGCCTTCCTCAAGAATTGGGCTATCAAATGCAAGAAGAATTTTTTAAATCCGACTGAAAGTTCCAGAGATTACCCCCTACATACAAACTTACAAACAAATACCTCTTTATAATATTAGTATACAATTAAAACAAGAAAACCTTTCGTAATCAATTATTTAAAGTTTCAACATTTAACCATTTTAATTCCGGTAACTTATCACTATTAATAAACTTAATGTCATTATTTTTTATTGTCAACCAGCTTGAAGTTGGTTCACGAAGAAAAGTAGGACCACACCACCACAAACCAGTGTTGTGTTCCTTTAAGGAATCAAAGAGAACGTCTCTTGATAATGTGTCAGCAGGATTCTCCTTACTGTTAATTCGTTGATTAGCACAACCCTATTCTGAACAAAAATGTTTTTAACAAATGTGGTGATGTCCGAAGCAGGCTTGAACTATAGTGGAGTCAGTCCAGAAATAGATCTTATAAAATTTCAGCCTAAGGGAATTTATGATTTTATTATATAGTTTAGCTCCAACTGAAGCTCCACATAGTTCAGCAGCCTAATTGCGGAACGCCAAATCGTCAAATGATTCTGATCAGTTGGCTTCATTTCTATCACAATTGGCTTCATTTTACGATTTTCGAATTGCGAAACTCTAGTTTATTATGAAACCAATTATGAACGTTAAGGCCCTGCGCAGAAACTAGAGTTTCGCAATTCGAAAATCGTAAAATGAAGCCAATTGTGATAGAAATGAAGCCAACTGATCAGAATCATTTGACGATTTGGCGTTCCGCAATTAGGCTGCAGGTCTCGGAATACTTAACGCTTTAATTGGTGCGACTTTGCTCTTAGCACATAATAATCGACTAGTAACCTGCGACTCATCAGTATTAGTGTGTGAACGTATGTCATGTACGCACATGCACCGTATGCAGACTGAGAAGCATCGGTAACTCTTTATTGACAGCATTAGTACACATGACATAACGCGGCACTAATATTTCGGGCAAATATTGTAACGACTGAATTAATAATTATCCCAGACACATGCAATTTGACTTGGGACTTCATCATCCCAACTTATTTTAGCAAGCCATAATCTATACTGACAGGCCTGATGGTCTAGTGGTTAGTGACCCTGACTGCTATGCCGGAGGTCGTGGGTTCGATTCCCACCCAGGACAAATGTTTGTGTGATGAGCACGATCATTTGTTCTGTGTCTGGGTGTAATTTATCTATACATATAATAAAACTGTAGAAAAGAAGTTTTTGTACATTAAAAAAAAAAATAAAAAAATAATTATAGCCAGGGTGTTAAAGAACAACCAATAGAACCCATTTCCAGCATTTTTAGAATTTTTGTCTGTTTGTATGTTTAGTTATCCGAGCATCACGTAAAATGTACGAAATCAATGTAGATAACTTTTATACACAACGATTTAGCGTAACTTGAAGTAACATTTAGTTTTTGTTTCATTGCAATCGGTTCAGTCTATCAAAAGATTTTTGAATTTAAAGTGTTCCAGAAGAAAAATTAGTTAACGTGTGTTAATGTGCACTTGGTCTCACAACTTCACGTTTATATATATTTGCGTTAATAATTATATAAATTGAAGTAACATTGAGTTTTTTGTTTCATCGTAATCAGTTCACACCTAAAAAAAAGACGGGTTGCACTCCGGGAGTGCCGGCAGAAGTGAAAACTTGAATATTAACGTTGAAATAAATCAATTATTAATTGAATTAATATAACTCATTTTTTTTCACTATTTCTGCGTCCCTTTTTTCATTAATAGATGCACTTTGTTCAATTTCCATATTTTAAACACTTTATATACACGAATGTTACGAATACACAGCAGTGTGTCCACGTCCACTTCCACTTCGACTTCGACTTCGACTTCGACTTCGACTTCGACTTCGACTTCGACTTTGACTTTGACTTTGACTTTGACTTTGACTTTGACTTCGACTTCGACTTCGACTTCGACTTCGACTTTGACTTCGACTTCGACTCCGACTTTGACTTTGACTTCGACTTTGACTTTGACTTCGACTTCGACTTCGACTTCGACTTCGACTTCGACTCCGACTTTGACTTTGACTTTGACTTCGACTTTGACTTTGACTTTGACTTTGACTTCGACTTCGACTTCGACTTCGACTTTGACTTTGACTTCGACTCCGACTTTGACTTTGACTTCGACTTTGACTTTGACTTTGACTTCGACTTCGACTTTGACTTTGACTTTGACTTCGACTTCGACTTCGACTTCGACTTCGACTCCGACTTTGACTTTGACTTTGACTTTGACTTCGACTTTGACTTCGACTTCGACTTCGACTTCGACTTTGACTTCGACTTCGACTTCGACTTCGACTTCGACTCCGACTTTGACTTTGACTTCGACTTCGACTTCGACTTCGACTCCGACTTTGACTTTGACTTCGACTTTGACTTTGACTTCGACTTCGACTTTGACTTTGACTTCGACTCCGACTTTGACTTTGACTTCGACTTTGACTTCGACTTCGACTTCGACTTCGACTTTGACTTTGACTTCGACTCCGACTTTGACTTTGACTTCGACTTTGACTTTGACTTTGACTTCGACTTCGACTTTGACTTTGACTTTGACTTCGACTTCGACTTTGACTTTGACTTCGACTTTGACTTTGACTTTGACTTCGACTCCGACTTTGACTTTGACTTCGACTTTGACTTTGACTTCGACTTTGACTTTGACTTCGACTTCGACTTCGACTTCGACTCCGACTTCGACTTCGACTTCGACTCCGACTTTGACTTTGACTTCGACTTTGACTTTGACTTCGACTTCGACTTCGACTTCGACTTTGACTTCGACTTCGACTCCGACTTTGACTTTGACTTCGACTTTGACTTTGACTTCGACTTCGACTTTGACTTTGACTTCGACTCCGACTTTGACTTTGACTTCGACTTTGACTTCGACTTCGACTTCGACTTCGACTTTGACTTCGACTTCGACTCCGACTTTGACTTTGACTTCTACTTTGACTTTGACTTCGACTTTGACTTCGACTTCGACTTCGACTTCGACTTTGACTTCGACTTCGACTTCGACTTCGACTTTGACTTCGACTTCGACTTCGACTTCGACTTCGACTCCGACTTTGACTTTGACTTCGACTTCGACTTCGACTTCGACTCCGACTTTGACTTTGACTTTGACTTCGACTTTGACTTTGACTTCGACTTCGACTTCGACTTCGACTTTGACTTCGACTTCGACTCCGACTTTGACTTTGACTTCGACTTTGACTTTGACTTCGACTTCGACTTTGACTTTGACTTCGACTCCGACTTTGACTTTGACTTCGACTTTGACTTTGACTTCGACTTCGACTTTGACTTTGACTTCGACTCCGACTTTGACTTTGACTTCGACTTTGACTTCGACTTCGACTTCGACTTCGACTTTGACTTTGACTTCGACTCCGACTTTGACTTTGACTTCGACTTTGACTTTGACTTTGACTTCGACTTCGACTTTGACTTTGACTTTGACTTCGACTTCGACTTCGACTTCGACTTCGACTCCGACTTTGACTTTGACTTTGACTTTGACTTCGACTTTGACTTCGACTTCGACTTCGACTTCGACTTTGACTTCGACTTCGACTTCGACTTCGACTTCGACTCCGACTTTGACTTTGACTTCGACTTCGACTTCGACTTCGACTCCGACTTTGACTTTGACTTTGACTTCGACTTTGACTTTGACTTCGACTTCGACTTCGACTTCGACTTTGACTTCGACTTCGACTCCGACTTTGACTTTGACTTCGACTTTGACTTTGACTTCGACTTCGACTTTGACTTTGACTTCGACTCCGACTTTGACTTTGACTTCGACTTTGACTTCGACTTCGACTTCGACTTCGACTTTGACTTCGACTTCGACTCCGACTTTGACTTTGACTTCTACTTTGACTTTGACTTCGACTTCGACTTTGACTTTGACTTCGACTCCGACTTTGACTTTGACTTCGACTTTGACTTTGACTTCGACTTCGACTTCGACTTCGACTCCGACTTTGACTTTGACTTCGACTTTGACTTTGACTTCGACTTTGACTTTGACTTCGACTCCGACTTTGACTTTGACTTTGACTTCGACTTTGACTTTGACTTCGACTTCGACTTCGACTTCGACTTCGACTTTGACTTCGACTTCGACTCCGACTTTGACTTTGACTTCTACTTTGACTTTGACTTCGACTTCGACTTTGACTTTGACTTCGACTCCGACTTTGACTTTGACTTCGACTTTGACTTTGACTTCGACTTCGACTTCGACTTCGACTCCGACTTTGACTTTGACTTCGACTTTGACTTTGACTTCGACTTCGACTTTGACTTTGACTTTGACTTCGACTCCGACTTTGACTTTGACTTCGACTTTGACTTTGACTTCGACTTTGACTTTGACTTCGACTTCGACTTCGACTTCGACTCCGACTTCGACTTCGACTTCGACTCCGACTTTGACTTTGACTTCGACTTCGACTTCGACTTCGACTCCGACTTTGACTTTGACTTTGACTTCGACTTTGACTTTGACTTCGACTTCGACTTCGACTTCGACTTTGACTTCGACTTCGACTCCGACTTTGACTTTGACTTCGACTTCGACTTCGACTTCGACTTCGACTCCGACTTTGACTTTGACTTTGACTTCGACTTTGACTTTGACTTCGACTTCGACTTCGACTTCGACTTTGACTTCGACTTCGACTCCGACTTTGACTTTGACTTCGACTTCGACTTCGACTTCGACTTCGACTCCGACTTTGACTTTGACTTTGACTTCGACTTCGACTTCGACTTCGACTTTGACTTCGACTTCGACTCCGACTTTGACTTTGACTTCGACTTCGACTTCGACTTCGACTTCGACTCCGACTTTGACTTTGACTTTGACTTCGACTTTGACTTCGACTTCGACTTCGACTTCGACTCCGACTTTGACTTTGACTTTGACTTCGACTTTGACTTCGACTTCGACTTCGACTTTGACTTTGACTTCGACTTTCGACTTTGACTCCGACTTTGACTTTGACTTCGACTTTGACTTCGACTTTCGACTTTGACTCCGACTTTGACTTTGACTTCGACTTTGACTTTGACTTCGACTTTCGACTTTGACTCCGACTTTGACTTTGACTTCGACTTTGACTTTGACTTCGACTTTCGACTTTGACTCCGACTTTGACTTTGACTTCGACTTTGACTTTGACTTCGACTTTCGACTTTGACTCCGACTTTGACTTTGACTTCGACTTTGACTTCGACTTTCGACTTTGACTCCGACTTTGACTTCGACTTCGACTTTGACTTCGACTTTCGACTTTGACTCCGACTTTGAATTCGACTTCGACTTTGACTTTGACTTTGACTTCGACTCCGACTTCGACTTCTACTTCGACTTTGACTTCGACTTCGACTTCGACTTCCGCTTCCACTTCCGCTTCCACTTCCACTCCATCCAATCCATCCATCCATCCATCCATCCATTGTCGTGTGTCACTAAACTTGGTTCACTTCGGTTGGCGCCGCCGTAGAAAGAGAGGCGGGGGGGGGGGGGGGGAATCTCTCCTGACGGTCACGTGTCCTGACGCGAGTTTAACATTTTTTACCCATTACAAAAAGTGCTCAACGCCGCTAAAGAAGTTTTCACTTCAAAAATGTAAATTAGAAAATTATAAGTTTTTCTGATATAAATATTAAAACAGCGCCATCTATGGACAAAATGACTAACTAACTTACAATACAAATATATAAAAATAAAAAAAAAACAAAGGACACTTAGGCGTCGAAGTATTCATCCGCATCGCTGTCATCCGGAAACGTGCCCAGAAGACTGGCAGCATTGCCACGTTGAATGGCAATGCTAATTCTTTGGCCAAAGAACGACCCAGCCCTCTGGTCACGTGAAGTATCGACCAGCCGGCGAGAAATTTCCTTAAAAAGGAGACGCGCGCTCGGGCCCCATGACCCGAGCGTTTCGACCCCAAACGGCTCAAAGCTGTAGTTGCCCATAAGGTTAAAGTATTTGCGCCGCTTGAGGGTCTCAGCAGCTGCAGCAGCGGCGCCAGCACAGCCCGCAGTGCTAGGAACATGAGATGGCGCTAGGGTATCGACACATGTTGCGTCCCACACCAGAGGCCTACCCACCTTCCAAGGCAACAACGTCATGCCGTCTGGTCTCTTCCCATCATCACGTACCAAGCCGTTTGGTTCTAACACCGCTGGTACGCCGGCGGTGACAAGAGCTCGACGAATAATATCGTTGATGCTGGCGTGCCGTGCTATGCGACCTGCGCTCCTGCAGCAGGACAGGCCATGGTGTCCGAGACTGTCGACAGCTTCACCGCAGTGACATCGATGCGGAGCAACACAAGGTGCGCCCAAGCGGAGACACGTAGCGAGCCGAAACGATGAGTCATCCATCATTGTGCCTATGGTGGATGACGGGAGCGCCTGAAGCCACAAACCTGACTCCCATTCTCCCACAGCCAGCAGACGGGCACGCTCAACAGTATTACGTGACGTGTTTACAAGGGTATTCCGTATAATACTGCAGAGCGGCACGTCCCACCGTCTCTGGGAAGATGGGTTATCAGGCAAAACCGTATTGGGACAAGCCATTTTCCAAGCGTTCAACGCATCGGTCAAAAACGGCACTTCAAAATCGACCAGTGAGGAAGATAAAATGTTCCTGGTTAATTTATCGGTACTGTGGAATATTAATTTTGAAAAGTCTTTCCGAGACGTCATTAAAATTTTGTATCTTCTCCTCAATGAACGTTGGAAAGGATTCGTCAAAAATTGGGGACCCTAGAAGGTGAAGAGAGTTTCTTTCCATAATTTTGATATTTGGAGCTATTGTATTAAATTTTGCAATGGTTGTCTGTCTGTCAGTCGTTTGGGGAAGATAAATTTCGCATTTTGAAAGGTTAAGGTCTAGGCCAATGGAACTGAATTTTTCTTTTAAAAACTGTAAATCTTTTAAGACTGTGTGTACATCACCTCCTAGGGTTCCGTCATCCAAATACCATACGTTGAATTTAGAATTTAGTTGTCGAATAATTGGATTTATTGCCAAACTAAAAATGACTGGCCCAAGAGGGTCACCCTGTTGACAACCAACTGCTGATTTCAAAAGGTGGTCTTTATAAAGTAATTTAGAGGGTTGCCTGTAACGTTGATAGAGAAAACTGTAAATTTTGGACAAATTTTTAAAGTGCGAAGTAAATAATAACTTGCAATTTGAGTCAAGTAGTTTTATTTACTTCGTAGTTTGAAATTTTATTTGTCTTCATTCTCATTTTGAAAGTTTGTGTTTTGTTCAATATTTTATTTGTTTGGTTCAGTTCTTTTTCTGAAAATGCATTCTAGAAAAAAAAAAAAACAAACCTTTCGCAGCGTAGCCGAGATGCGAAAAGGGCGAGATTAAGTAGGTCCCAGGAATCAGAAGAAGAACATGAAGTGAGTTGCGGGGGTAGACATAAGTATTGGATGCTTTTCCCATGGTCAACTATACGTAGCTCTTTCACGCGTAAACAATTCCAATAACCTTTTTGTGTACGCTCCAGATGGTTCCACAGCTAATGTTGTTTATAGAGAAGCACTAGCATAAATAAAAAATAAAGATTTGAATCGGTATCCTCGCAGGATACCGACGCATATAAATATTGTTAAGTTCCGACATCCACGCGATCGAAGTCGCGGGCACAGCTAGTCTATAATATGTATGTATTTAGAAATATATAAGTATGTTTATCAGTTGTCTAGTACCCATAACACAAGCTCTGCTTAGCTTGGGACTAGATGGCGTTGTGTGATAGTTGTGGAATATTATTATTATTTAAAAAAAAAAAAAATACTTATAATAAATCTGTAGAAGTGAAAATTCTGTACATTGAAAAAAAAGTTTTTTACAAAAAAATTTTGTTCGTCCCATCGAATCTTAAAAGTATTGATGAAGTGCTACTTGGGGATGAGTTATGTACTTTTGACCTTGGTCAATATAATGGCGTGACTAACAGATACGGCAAAATACTTGACTTAGTCCTCTCGAACCAGGCAGTCAATGTGACTGAAAGTTTAAGCCCACTAGTACCAATCGATGATTATCACCCAGCATTGTTAATTACAATAGATCTTGTTGAAACACCTCCCCTTGAGTGTGCGTCACGTATACAATTTTTATATGATAAGGGTGACTAGGCTGGTCTTTTCAATTTTCGGTTACGGAGCAGAAACTTGGACCTTGAGAAAGGCCGACCGAGCTCGTATAGACGCCTTCGAGATGTGGTGTTGGAGGAAGTTGCTCCAGATACCCTGGACTGCATTCCGCACCAACGAGTCCATCCTACGCGAGCAAACTCAAACTCAAAGCATTTATTTCAATTAAACCATTACAGGTACTTTTGAATTGTCAAAATTAAGTAGTCGGTTAGTTAGTCAGAAAGTTGAAGCTAGTCGCCCATTCCAAAGCGTAGATCTCTATGGAGAAGAACGGGCAAGAAACTCCATGGACACTCTTTTAAATCAAGATATTACAAAATCCTGAGTACATTATTCTTGTTGCTTCTATATGTAAGAACAATGTAAAAAAAAAACACACAAATGAAGAAACAATACAAGAAATAAGATTAAAAATAAGCCTTGGCAGTTAAGAGATGACCAGTCTCAACCGACGGCGTCCGTTCACGAACATGACGCATGAGCTCAGAATAAAGACCAGACTCTCTACTACCTGTCGCCGCAGAGTTTTGGAATTTTTCGGCCATATAGCGAGGAAAGATGGCAATAACCTCGAACAACTGATGGTTACCGGCAAGGTGGATGGTAAACGTCCAAGAGGTCGCAGCCCTTTGCGATGGTCCGACCAGATAAGCTCTTCTCTTGACACGAAAGTTCATGATGCGCTTCACTTGGCCAAGGATAGACAGAGATGGCGAAACATCGTCAGGGAAAAAATGTTTTCAAGGGAGGATCACGACCCTCAGTAATGAGGAGTGCGACTTGAGGAGGAGGAGGAAGGGTGACTACGAATCCATTAACCGTGACATTAGCAATACAGACTGGGAAAGTGAGTTCTCAGTAAGGTCAGTTGACGATTCCGTAAGTTTTTTCAATAACGTTATCTATAATCTTCAGTCGAAATACATTCCTCACAAACTTTGTCGTAATAAATCATATCCGACCTGGTACAGCTCCTCGTTGATTAAAGCAATAAAAGAAAAATATAAATACTTTATAGTGAAAACATAAAACCTACAGCAATAAAGCTGACGAACTAACATTTTTAAACTTCTTCGTGATAGGGTAAAAACATTAGAAAGTCAGTGTTACGCAAATTCTTTGAAACTTACCGAAGCGTCTATTAAAAATAACCCGAAACAATTTTGGACTTTTGTTAAAAAACGTCATAATACAAATGCAATCCCGAGTACGTTCAGTTTCAATAACGAAACACTGCGTACCGGGGAAACAATATGTGAGGCATTCTCAACTTATTTTTACTCCACATTTTTATATCCCAACCTTATTCTCCTCTTCCTCTTCTTTTACTGAATCCTCAAACCTGTCGTCCGTTAATGTTTTACAAAACAGTATATTTATTTTGTTAAAACGCCACAACAACCTTGTAGCGTTTTAGCAAAACCATGTTAAACCATTTTATTTTGTAAAAAATGTTCCATATATATTTGGAACGTTTTTGCAAAATTACAAAAGCGAGGCATAAACGATCCAAAACTTGTGGTACGTTATGTTTCAGACCTAAATAACATAATTTGAAAACTTAAAAGGTTTCATGAATTTTGTACTATTATATAACTAAATAAAAAACCTGTTTCGAAAACAAAATGTTTCAACTTTAAAGGGTTCATTTTTAACACGCTTTAATTAGCTTCATCCTGAACTGTTTGCATACACGACCACTAAAAATAAATATTTATAACACGTAAAGAAAAAGTTTATTTTCTTTGAAGTTAAAGTTTATTTTCTTTGAAGAAAAAAAATATTACTTGAAACTTTTAATATCATAGACAAAAGAAAAGAATACTAATGACAATAATAATATATTAATTATATCGTCTCGACTCCGGCACAAACCGCGGCAGAAGCGTCAACTGTTGATGCCATCCCGCCGCGGTTCAATCATGCTGGAGAAGAAGATGATAGGGTTGACACAGTAAGTAGCCAGTGCAACGACCGACTGAGGAGCGCACTGGAGGATGCGTTTCTCGAGTATAGATTCACTCCGACCGAGCTTAGACCCCGATTACCACGATTACCCAAACACAAAAAAAATAGGGCGCTGGTGTGTGCCTTGGATTCGCAGCTCAAGAATTTCTTCGAGAGCAGCGAGGATCTCGTTGATACTCACTCGATCCTGTATTATGCGGCTGTGGCGACATGTCGTTTAGCTAACGTCAAGTTTCCAAGTTGTGACGGAGCTACTCGACCAAAACCAGCCGTACCAGCCTGGCAGCACAGGATCAAGCGTCGTATCGATGGGACCAGGGTATTCATCGGCAAACTATACTGCTTCAGGGAGGGCAATACACGACCACGAGCGATGCACTTTGTGAGACGGGCATTCTCGGGGACTGGAATCAGCCCTCGAGAATACATATCCCGTGTCACAGAGCGCATCGACTTCCTAAAGCAGAAAATTTGTGCATGGGCGAGCCGAATTCGGCGGTATAAGCGGCATATTGATCGATACACGCAGAATCGCATGTTCCAGAGCGATGAAAGGTGGGTGTATAGAGCTTGGCAGCGACCTGAAAAAATTGTGACAGATGTATGCCGCCGGGATGATGCCGCCACGAGTGCATTTTGGCGCAACATCTGGTCGGTGCCCGTCTGTCACACTGAGGCTGGCTGGATACGGGATGTCGAGCGAGTGTGTGAGACTGTACCAGAGATGGAAACGGTACTAATTACGCCATTAGACGTTGCCAGAGCGGTCCGTCCGTTACCGAATTGGAAATCGCCAGGACAGCCATTTCAACCAAAAGTTATGCAGTCCGTCCGCTGCACAACTTTTGGTTGAAATGGCTAATTAGTTCACACACTTGCCTGGCATCTCAGTTCCAGTCATCTTTAGAGTCTGGGTAGCTACCGCAGTTTCTAACAACAGGCATTACCCACCTGCTCCATAAATTAGGTAGTCCCGCGGAACCCAAAAATTATAGACCGATCACGTGTTTGTCGACGGTTTATAAACTTCTTACATCCATTTTGAGAACGCAAATTAATACGCACATTGAGAGTAACTCGATTATGTCTGCCTCTCAAAATGGATGTAGGAATGGTTTCCGCGGCACTAAGGAGCTACTCCTCATAGACATGGCCATTAGCCAAAAGGTTCGTCGATCCCGCAAGGATATGTCGACATGTTGGATAGATTATAAGAAAGCCTACGACTCGGTGCCACATACATGGCTTATGAGGGTGCTGGAGTTGTACAAGATAGATGCAACTCTACGCACCTTCCTTGAGTCGTGTATGGAGCAATGGAAGACGGTCCTTCGCTATCCAGGATGTCGGCAGATCCAGGGGAATGATGAACCTGTATGGATTAAACGGGGAATATTTCAGGGCGACAGCTTGAGTCTACTTTGGTTCTTCTTAGCCCTGAATCCTCTAAGCACACTACTGGAGGATTCAGGTCTAGGCTATCGGTTGAGGAGAGGTGGTCAGGTCATATCTCACCTCCTCTACATGGACGATTTGAAACTCTTTGCCCCCAACAAATCGCGTCTGATGGAGCTACTGAAGGTAACTGAAACTTTCAGTAGCGCCATCAGGATGGCATTTGGTATGGACAAATGTGCAGTCATGCATGTAAAGCGAGGGGAGATTATGGATTCCGAGGGAATTCAACTCTCGGATTCCATAAACCTTAGATCCCTCTCCTCATCCGAAAGCTATAAGTATTTGGGTATGTCGGAAGCGTTAGGCATCAACGATGCTGACATGAAGCAATCGTTGAAGGAACGCTTCTTTTGTTGCCTGAGGAAGGTATTAATCAGTCTTCTTTCGGGCGGAAATAAGGTGCGCGCCTTCAATGGTTGGGTCATGCCGGTTTTGATGTACTCTTTCGGCATACTCAAATGGACTCAAACCGAACTCGACGCCCTGGATAGAAGGGTCCACACACTGCTGACTGCAAATCGGATGCATCACCGACGATCATCGGTGATGAGACTGTATATCCCGCGGAAGTGTGGGGGTCGAGGCTTTTTAAATGCCCCTCCACAACCGCGAGGTGAGCAGTCTCAGGGAATATTTTTTAAAAGCTGAAGTGGGTATGCACCGTGATGTGGTCGCAGTGGACTAGGGGTTCACCCCGCTCTCCATGGCTAACGAGAACTGGCGCAAACCTGAACCTGTAGTACTTACTACCGATGACCGCAAGAAGGTATGGCAAAGCAAGGAGCTTCACGGGCGCTTCTATCGGGCTCTCCATGAGCCCGGTCTAGATTTCTTAGCGTCCGTATCCTGGTTACGTTTTGGTGATCTTTTCGGGGAAAACCCAAGGTTTCGTCAGTGCAATTATGGACGAAGTTATCTTGACGAATAACTACCGGAGACATATTATGAAGGACGGGACAGTTGAAGTGTGTCGGGCATGCCATCGTCCGGGTGAGTCTATCAGACATATTATCTCTGGTTGTTCACGTCTGGCTAACGGCGAGTACTTGCACAGGCATAACCAAGTAGCCAGGATTATTCACCAGCAACTTGCTTTGAAAATATAAACTTGTGGATTCTGAGGTACCGTATTACAAGTATGTGCCCGACCCAGTTCTTGAAAATGACCATGTCACGTTGTACTGGGATCGGTCTATAATTACTGACAGGACTATTGTCACCAATAAGCCTGATATAGTGGTGATAGATCGATTAGCGCGCCGCACAATGATTGTCGATGTTACCATTCCACATGACGGGAACCTCGTGAAAGCTGAGAAACAAATTAAATGTCTTGACTTAGCACACGAGGTTGTTGACATAAAAACCTAAAGAGTACGGAGGGAATCATAGATGATGTCGATGGGTTTGGTGGGGAACCAGATTTCGAAATGCAAGAGGATGATGAGTATGACGTATGAAGATTTTATCATCATCAGCAGCATAGCAGTCCACTGCTGGACGTAGGCCTCCCCAATAGCACAAGATTTTATCCTGTTTTTTAAATTGTGACCTAGTAATAAAAAAATCATAAGCAATTATTGTTCTTTTATTTGTTGTTCAGGTTTTACATATTTATTAAAAAATAAAATTTAGATGTAAAAATGATGATGTAAAATTTAGATCATAAAAGGTACAGATGGATAAAAAGTACCTGGAACGTTTGTGCAAAATTAATTTGAAGCTATGTTCATGTAAATATTAATTATGTTAAAATGTTCCAATACCAATAATATTTTTTTTTCTTATTGTAAAGTGAATAGTCTAAAATTAAACATATGATTATCTAAACACAATATAATTCAACAATAAAACCTTTAGTATTGACCTTTACTAGTTAGAATAAAAAAGAATACCATTGAAACGCGTAAATGCTTTTATCTCAAATTCAGTTTACTGTGGAATGAAACATTTTTGCATAACTACGTCCAATTATAATATGGTATTTTTTCGGCTTTTTGCCCGAACCGTATCCCAAGAATAACTTAACTTACAAAAAGACACTTTACGTGCGATTGAGGATACGAACCCGCATCACCAGGCGCCAGCCGATCACGTAGACCGCGCCTTATACCACTAGACTATTGAATCAGTTAGCCATCTTAACGAAAATTTGAATAGCTTTACTCCTTTTATCGAACAAGGTTGATAACGGTCTAATCTTCTAGATATTAAGGTTTAAATTTCAACTTCCACCATGTATTATAAATACTAACACCTTACCGTCTTGTTTTACAAAATGCAATTCGTAACTCCTCAATTAACTAAAAGATAAGGTTGAAATTTGCATAGATTTCTTGTTTGGTTGAATAGAATGTGCTTGATTCCGATTGTTGCACTACCTACCGTAATTTTACTTCAGAAACTTAACTAGCTGTATGAACTGCGAGTTAAGGTTGAATTTAGAATACTTCTTCGCCTTATTTACTAAACTGTGATTGAGGGTATAATTACTTTTCAAATCGTTTCGTTTTCGTGTCGATCCGCTTGTGCGTAATTATCTTCGTCGAAATTTGAACGGTTGATTATATTAACCGATAGTATTGTTCGATTAATAACTTTTTGAAGGCTGGAATTAAATAAACTGACGACTGAGGGAAACTGACCAGTGATACGCGGACTCTAAAATTGTTGTTCTCTGGGAACAGGAACAAAGCATAAAAAACGAGATATGGGCATAACCATAGAAATGTAAAAAACAGGGCATAACGGTAAGATTTACGTTATACACATATATATATTTATTGTTGCAATCATGTTGCATTATTACTGACAAGTTGGATTTTTTTATGTATTCCCAATATTATTATTTTCGTTCCAGAGAAAAACAGTTCGTAGATGGATACAAAGGTATCATGCGACTGGTGATGTGAAATGTGATCGCCAAGGCCCTCGCTCAATAATTGTTTACACTAATGAATCGGGGCGACACCGTAATATTGTGGAAGTTCACTCAGTGACACCCTTCAAAACTACGCGTTCAAGTGTGACTTCAAGAAGTGATAGACAGTGACGGCCATCCTCTCCGTTATTAATAGGCAACTTACTCGGCAGATTTATTGTGTCACTGATCTGATAAAATTACATTGGAACGTATGAGCAAGTGTTAATGTTACGGGCAATTTGATAAGTCCGGGCACTGTTAATAATGGCCGGTCTGTATTCATAATGCCCGACTCAATTGGGCAATGTGATTAAAACAGCATGATTAATCACTTTTCCCGGCCATTATGAATAATGCCCACCCTATCTTGGGCAAAGTAATAAAATAGGTGAACTGTAGTGTTATTGTTTATTAAATGAAATTAAACTTACAAAATCATGAAAAGTTTACAAAAAAAAAACCTATTGAATGTTTATTTTTTAACTACTATATAGTACTTAGTTAAAAAAATAAACAGTTAAAAATGTAATAACATCAGTAGTTACCTACTTTTACCCTACCGCGCACGTACGCGCCCCTCGCATGTTGCAAGGCACGGCCGCGGTTCAATTTATCAAATTGCCCGGCTACAAGTAGGGAATTATTCATACTGCCCGGTCCAGGTGATAAATTCAAGCTATCTCAAACACTGACTTATTACATGGACCACGGGCCGTCGGGCATTATTAATAATGGCCGGTCAAAGTGATAAATATAATTCCCAATATTTGTGGGATCATTAATTCGTAGTTAATCAAAAATAAACAACCTTTATTATTATCAATCCAGATACTTTTGTTTACAAGTAGTCTTGTAATGTGTGATGCACCATCTGACCTCACATATTTTTATAATTTCTAATGTTGTGTTAAATAAGGGTTATCAGAAAATGTGATAAAAGAGAAAGATGTATATTGCTATACTTTTATAGTTTAGCATGTTGGTTCTTCCTCTGTAATTCACAGGCATAAATGACAACATTTAATTTTTTAATCTTTTTTTCCGATAAGATCATACAAAGTATAAAAAAATAATGTTTTCACAACTTTAAATGAATAAATATTATTGTAGTTGTTTCTAGAAAAATCTATAAATGAACCGTTATCTAATGTTAAACGTTCTAAACCTCACCCAGGGTATCTATTTTGTGTTTAGTTAATATTCTAAGTAAATAACCCCAATTTAACACACATAGAAAACTGTATATTCAAACATGAAGTGGATTCCATGAAGTCCTAGAAATGTAATTAGAGAAATAAATGAATACTGTTTATGCAACATGCCTAGATTTTCTTACAAACCTCATACCTACTTCAACATTTGATTTCTTAAATAATAATTAACAAAAATCACCTAATAACCTATAAAAGAAACAAAAAAAAAGAAAAAAGAACTTCTCGTCCGAGGATTTGAACTCGAGACCATCGCATTGCTAAGCCGCAGTCTTAACCACTAGACCAGCACGCCATATACAACACATTACAAAAAACTTAAATGGGTTTAATGTCATTACCAAAGGGGGTACCTTTTCTTTGAAGCCCACTGTACGTTGCGCTGCATCTATTGCAGGGGTGTGTATCGGTTGATATAATGAATGAATGAATTGCACCGATCCCAGCATGGTTAAACCAGACTCGATTAATCGAATGAACCCCAAGATTCGCACTAGCTCCTGTAGCCTCATGTTCATGTTGCTACAGCGACCATTGCATATCAAGGAATAGACCGGGGGGCGCGGTAATGGTAGGGAAGACGTGCCCGAAGGATAGGTAAGGATTTAAGAGCCTACCGGATATGCATCCTAGAGCAAGCATTGGACTAGTGGAGAGATAGGTAATTATATCTATGGATGGGCATCTTTTAACGACCTTGCCACCAGGTTGGTTAAGGTCGAGCTTCATCTTTGAGTCTTTTGGCGGGGTTCTACTGCTTTCTCGGTTCTTTTGTATGTCGTTGCTCTGCTGTGTTGTGTTAGATGTTGCTGTTTTCAATGTTATCGTCAGAGGTTTCTCTACTATTCATTTCCGGTATTTTTCTTCATTTTTTCTTCGTTCTTCGTCTAGGCGTAAAGATATGGTCGTCTGTTGATCTGTTGTTTAAAAAGGCCGTTTGTTAGTTGCCTAATTCCGTTATTATCTCATCTAGTTTTTTAAGTACGTAGGAGGCGTAAATTCTGTACCCGTATTGCAAACCGATATGCGGCGATATTCATTCACATCTTGAGGGTTATTGTTTTTTTGGAATTGGTACCAGTACTGTCTTCAGCCACGTGTCGGGTGCTTTGTTCAGTGTCCAAGCTTTGTTCATGTGTTTGGTGACGGGTTCTTGTATTATTTGGGGCATTGCTTTGTAAAGCTCGATTACCACTTGGTCAGTTCCGGAAGCTGTCCCGTTCCGCATTTTATTAATGATTCCCATTACGTCATCCGCACTGTACTTCGGCTATCGGCTTTTTTATATTAACTGTTGGTATAAGATGGCCCTCGGATTATTTTTTAATATTTGCTCCCATTTGGTCATCGTTATATAAGTAGATCTTTTTCGACGTTTGTTTCTACTGTAAAAAAAGTAAAGCATCTGCATGCGTTTTGCAGGGGGGTTTTTCCCCAGTCCATTGAGGCAGGCCTTGCACGCTTTTTGTTCTTCCTGATATTTAACCTTTTGAAGTGTTGCCCAACGTTCTTTTACTAGGTTGTGCCTATTTGGATTATCTGGTTGCCTACATTGTAAGAATTTAGCCTTTTGTAGGTTAGCAAGAGCTAGTCGATGGTCTCTGTAGAGAACTGGCTGAAGAATCAGAGTTTCCTGGGCAGCCGCTTTTAATATTTCCGCTATGGTATTCCAGGGTATTTCGATGTTTTCTTCCGTTGAGTTGATTCCTATATCTTTTAGTTTTTTTGTTATGCAATCTTGGTATTTCGTTTTCGTGAATTTACTATTGAGGGCGGCATGATAGCACTGTTTATAGTTGAAATCCTTAGACGAAATTGTTGTTTCCTTCGCAGCTTGCTTTTGTCTTAGTGTATTATTGTGTTTGGTGTTCTCTTTTTTGTTTGAAATTCGGTTTATTATAAGCAGACACCAGATTATTTTATGGTCGGATGTTCCCCTAGCGACCCATTCGCCTTTAATAAGTTCGAAGAGTTTTTTGTTGCATGTGGCGTTACAATGTGATCCAATTGAGATTTCTGAGTGCCTTTTGACCGTGTTATCCTGCATGATGATCGCAATAAATAATACGCAAGTCTGGGCAAGTATGTTTTATTGCGGTAGACGGCTGATTTCTAAGTATTGTGTGCCCAGTGACATCTGCAACTATGTCTGATAACTGTGTATACATTGATGCTTGTTGTTCATACTGTGTTAATGAGCTAGCTAATTGGGGGCTGTTCGTTTGTGACTGGGGCTTCGTGGGTTGACCTTGCTCTTCACGTGTGTTATACTGGTTAACTAAAGGCTTGTTATGTTGTGTTGTTTTGACGTTGTTTGGTTCTTGCATTAGATCTATCGGGTTGCTGTTGTAATGGTCGTCGTCGGTCACGACCCAGCTATCATAGTGCTGATCCTTGTAGAGGATGTGTGTGTTGCCGGGTACTGGTTCGCCGGTAGGTGAATACACACGTAACTATGTGTCTTGTATCGTGTGCACGTGCAAATTTACAAGATAGAACTCGGACGCGGCGATTAGAATATCTTCTCCTCCCCAGAACGTTTGGTTAAACTGCGTGGTTATGTATTTTGTTACCCTTTGTTCTTGGGATAGGTTGCTGTTATGGAGAAATTCTTGTATTACTTGTATATTATTTAGAAGTGCTAGGTGAATAATTCTGTCGTCATCTCGATGCTCCAAAACATATGAAGCGAGGTCTTGACGGACAGACACGTGATCAAAAGTTAAGCCCATTACATTCTTTATTTGATGGGGTTATAGCATTTCTCGTCTTTTGTCATACGCACAATAACCATTTTAAAAACCTTTTGTTTTTATGGTGAGTCAAGACCTCAGCACATGTGTTGGGTTTGGGAATCAATATAGCTGACAGGCGAGCGTAGGTACCGCCTGAAATTTATGAACTTCGCACTTATGAAATCTTTAGAAATATTTTTTGTTACTTAACCTTTTTTTTTGCACCTCGTGTCCAATTTGGCGCGCCCGGGTACACAAACTTGACTTACAAGCTAGGCAATAATTTAGTACAATGTTAAATTAAGAAAATCGTGAAATACGAATTCTAAAGTGATACCGTATTTTAGGCTAGAATAATAGACTGTATTAGTTTATCCCACCCTCCTATATATAATATACAAACGTTTCCCTAAAGCTTAGCTATTTATAGCTTACAATGGTGTTAAATTCGCGTGTGACTTCAAAAGTCCAAATTATCAAACCAAAACGCAGCCGGATACAGCTTCCAATGGAGATCCCTGAAATATACGGAAAGATCTCACCAGATTTTCGACGTCACTAAGATCCTCGGCCAGCAGGTCTAGGCCTAGGTCAGGAACACACGTATGCCACTTTACCACCGTTTTAAGGTGTTTTAATTTTCACCCACTACAATTATTGATCGAAGACTACAAACAACGAGCGCAACACCGTTCGTATTTCAAATTCGAGTTTCAAACTCCGAGTCAGCCATGTGTTGTGCACATTGCATCAAATAAAAACAAAGGCGGGACGCGACACGTCTGTCCTCTTCGGCGGTCACTATGCGAATCTCCGGGTGTGTATCGGTTGATATAATAACAAAAAATCTAACGTTCACTTGACCTAATTTTTACGGACTTCACAAAAAGGAGGAGGTACTATGTTCGGATGTTTGTATGTTTTTTTTTTTTTTTTGAAGTGAAAACTTCTTTAGTGGCGTTGCACACTTTTTTGTAATGGGTAAAAAATGTTAAACTCGCGTCAGGATACGTGACCGTCAGGAGAGACTACACAGGGGAGAACTACTACTCCTAACTACTGTGGATGTGGATGTGGATGTGGGTGTGGATGTGGATGTGGATGTGGGTGTGGATGTGGGTGTGGATGGATGGATGGATGGATGGACAGCTGATGGCTCGACCGTCTGTGTAGTAGCCACACTTCTGTGTATTCGTAAAATTCGTGTATATAATTTGTATGTTTGTTCATCGAATACTCCGCCAATTGTCGGCGGATTTTCAAAATTCTTTTTTTGTTCCAAAGTAGATAGTTCTGAGATAGTCCCACTGTCACCAAATTAGGATCTGATGATGGAATCAGAAATCGAGGGCAACCCTCAAATTTTATAGGCTCACTTATTGTTTTTCGCATATTTTATGAAGTATCTTGTGTATTTGCGTATGGTTGTCACCATCTCAGGTAGCTGGGCTGATGATGGAAGTTACAACTCCTTAACAGTAAGAAGTTACTCGAACAGGCAAGGACTGTTTTAGTCAATTGTTTTGATGTTTGATTGGGCATTTGCCACATTTGGTCTCATGATCATCAAGTCATGATCTGATGCTGCAGTCAGGATAGTCTACAGAGTACCTAACTCCTCGACAACTAACAGCAGATATATCGTGTTTAGGCTCATTGAAAAGGGCTCGATGTGTGGATAAACGTACTGTTAATGAGGAACACCGAAGTACATAGAGACCTGATGCTGAAGCCAGGAGCATTAGAAAAAGTACAAACCTTGAAATTCCAGCACCGTAGTCGTGTTTGAGCTTATTTTAAACAGGACTCAATTTTAAGTTCAATGCAACGTTGACATAAGTCTGGCCTGATGCTGCAGCCAGGATTATCAGCATCTAGTCTAAGAACATCAGGTCAGGATTTGATGATGGGATCCTGGAGAAATCGAAGGAACTCTTCAAATATTATAGGCACACCTATAGCGATATTTTTTATAGTAACTCGTGCATTTGCTCTCGAAAAGCACAATTTGGTGAAATGGAACTGATGATGAAGACCACAGATGGCCCGGTGGCCGGTGAACTACTCAATAATATCTAAGTATATGTCGGATCAGGAGTAGGTTATTGGCATCTAGTTATTATCAGGCATATTTAATTAAAGTTGTGGGCGTACTGTGGGTAGTGTTGGTTATTGCGCAATAGAAAAACCGTTTGGAGTTCAAATTATAATATCACGAACAAATTAATCACACTAGCAAATCACACACTGTAGGTACACGACACAACTAGATACACAGTAAAATAATTATGTACAGTAACAAAGTAATTGCGAACAAATCGTAGGATCGATTACTGTTCGTATAGTGACAGAGCCACCCAAGTAAACCGACAGGTTTGTCGGGAGCTAGTGCTCTGTCAGGAGTCGAGTCGAACACCGACTGACTCTCACTAACTGACTGTGACCGACTGTCACTGACCGTTATTGACTGTCCGGCACAAACGAGTGCGCTCAGTTATAAAGGTTTGTCCCCACTACGCACTCGCCCCACAACAACTCTGTCCAATGGCATACGGAAATACGTCATCGTGTTTACTTGATACAAAATACTAAAATGTGCCAAATCTAATAGATCCACATTATAACTCACATTATAAATCGAATAATACAACAAGAACAATTGTCTTAAATAAACAATAGTGATTTCACAAAGTTAATCGTTTTAAAATCAAAGTAACATGTCATCAATTGGTTTGAACAAAACTATCGGTTACAATTATCAAAATAAGTTGCTATAATCAATAAGCGCGTACACTGAGTACTCAAAAAATTATGTTTCGATTTATTAGACAATATTTGATAGTAAAATCTCTTAAATTAATAATAAGAAAACCAATCATAACGAATTCTGTTGACTATCGTTCAAATTTAATTGACAACTGTCTCCGACACGGCCAGAACTGACGTTCTACACGTCCTCGTGTAATCTTGGGATAAAAAAAATGTCTAAGTGAATATCGATCGGCCTTTCTGACCAACAAAAGGTATGCTCAAAATAAAAATCCTGAATTAGTCAAATAAAATTATCATCAAAAGCAGTTGCATCGCAACCATTCAAAAATTACCATACTGTTGCAGACAATACATAGCTCAATTAAAGTAGAGACATAGTCTCCCAGCCGAAATCACATCATGGGATTCGACAAGTAATTTGGAGTCAACCAAATCCAGGCGTCAACATAGACAACCAATAGACAGCCAACATAGGCGTCAACCAACACAGGCGTCAACATAGACAACCAAACAAGAGTCAACATAGACAACTTGTCAATTCAGCTATAGTATGTCAGCAGCAGATGAATCATCATCATCAGTGTCATCATTGACATCATCATTAACAGTAACTAGACATTCAGGCATTTTTGTACATGTTCATGTGAGTACTTAATTCAAACAGAGCCATGTAAACAAAATTTTAATAATAAACTTTCGCTATCAAAAATCATCTACAAGAGCCATGTAAACAAACTTTGATTTTCTAATCAAAGTGAAAATCATCAACCAGAGCCATGTACCATCGTTATCCACATTAACAACCATCTTTTTTTCACGAGCCTTAGATACCTGGAAGCCCACACACGAGTAAACCACTCTAACGCCACGGCTCTCTAGCCAACCAGCAATCACATTGCTGTCACACATCCAGCGCACGGATCCGTATGCATCACCCTGTGACTACACACAACTTTACTACGGTCGATAGAGAACCCCCACTCGCGTGGTTCCCACTACTTAGGCTTGCTCTTCACCACTGATCACCATCTACTTTGACTGGTACATGACCTACTGGCATCATTCTTAACTTATCGTTAAACCAGATTAGGCTATAACTAACAATGTAACCATTTTTTTTTTGCTATTGTTTACCAGGAAAGCACTCAGTACCAGAGTCAAAACAAAATGAAAACGGCTCACCAGATTCGGTAGACAATAGATCTGCAGCTGGCCCAATGGCACAGACATCCACTCGCTGCCACCGCTTCCCTGGCAGAAGTCGCTAAACTCCCTGCTCGAACAGCACCGTCCTTGATCAGCGACTCCTCGTACAGGAGATCGAAAGAGTGCAGCGCCGTCCGACACTGCCATCTTGCTTGAAGACGTTCTTGTGTGTTAACCTGTAACCGAAAAATCAACAGCAGTACATATTCCACTCGGCCAATTCTGACCACATTGTTATCGAAACGCATAATAAAAACAATAGCAATCATCGACAACAAAATATTCCTCTAAGCCTTAGTAATAATTGATCAGAAACTGTATCAACTTACTAGTAGATCACATACAACGCTCATTGCCCGGCTGCCGCAGCAGCTAGTGACACTCATGCCACCCATATCGTCATCACCTCAAGTGATACACGACCAACACACATCACTTTACATAGAGTCTACGACTCCCAGGTCATTACAAGACCAACACAACAATAGTCTCATTTGAGACCCGGGTCCCCGCTGCACCACGAGCTGCCCATCGCGCCCTGAACAACTCACAAGTGAATTGCAGTTACGACTACAGACAAGTGCGTACAGTGCGACCTAATAGCCATGGTATGTGCTCTACTACTCGGTGAAGGAACTCTTCTCACCGTCTTCTACGTTTAACTCGTTAGGAACACTACTTAGTACATACAGGAACACATCTTTCGTATGCGATCGTGAGCATACTAGTAAGTACGGTTAGAATTTAAAGCTTTTAACGTATGGCGATCACCCGCCAAAACTTCCGCTACTTTAAACGAACCTCTGAACTTCCGATCTAACTTAGACTGATAATCTGATTTCGCTATTAGTTTTCTAATAACACGAAATCGCCAAACCAAAACTTTGTAATAGTTGTTTTTGTCGCATCAAATGGAACCTTGTTATTGTTAACTGAAAACAAATTCATCGCAAGAACTTTGTGTAACAAAAACTCTAACGTAGTCATATTAATTGAAATAGGCTTTTCAATATTTTACGTACTATCATAATTTCCTTTGCAAGTCCATGTTGGGTAGAAGTTTAATAAAATCTTAATCTTTGCTCGTTACACTACGTCATAAGAATTGTTCTGTACTGAATACACATATTTGACCAATACCAGTTAACGCAACAACATTATAAAGCTGACATTCAAGACCTTCGCACAAATTGTAATGACATTTAATTGTAGGGTTGCCAACCGTACTCTAACATTTTAAACTGGTTTGCCACTTAATTTGGCTGCACAACTCGCTTTTACCAACGAGCATTGAGCACCAGAATCGTTAAAAAAAAAACAACACAGCTCACCTTTATTTTCTAAGTGTCCGATGGTAGGTGTAAGACGCAAACATCCACTCGCCATTGCTGCTTCCAGCACATGCTCCACCATCCGCTTGCACTGCAACTGCTCGTGCACTGGGCCACGATATGTCCTGGTCCTGTCTGTCTGTCTGTATGTTCCTTATAGAAACAAAAACTACTCGACGGATTTTTACGAAACTTGGTACAATCATTCTTCATACTCCTGGGCAGGTTATAGTATACTTTTCATCACGCTACAATTAATAGGAGCAGAGTAGTGAAGGGAAATGTTGGGAAATCGGGAGAAGTTACTCCATTTTTTAAGCTTCCGTCGCGTGTGCAGCCTTAATGGTTAAAGTTACATAGAAATCATGTATGACGGAAATATTCTACATAAAATTGTCTAAAAAATATCCCGCAACAGCATATGTCTATCTTTTATGGTTGACTCACAATAACACGTGTAACTCCTGATAGCTTAGCAGTTCGGAGCATTCTGATTATATTTGTTTACTCTTACGTGTATAATCCTCTCACTCATCCCTAATTTAAAAAATTTAACATTATTACCTATTCAGTAAAAAAAGAATCATAGAAATCGGTATAGAAACACCAAACTTATACATGAAATAAGCCATCGCGCCGTCGCACGTCTGAATCATGCTATAAGGATTATTTTTGTGTAACGGTTGCCGCGCTCGACACGGGTCGCGGCGGCGGTAGGGTATAAAAAGGCGGGAGGTCCGAGAGCGAGCTTCAAGCCCTGGCTGGAGGCCTTAATTTTGAGGCATCCACAGGCAAGCCCGGTTAAGCAGACGACAACCTCATAGGTTGAACTGCGAGATGCCATTGTTTAAAAAAAAAAAAAGAGCGAGCTTCATTCAATATTTGGCTGTTGATGCGTTCAGAGCGATCGACCTTATTGACAGACAATAATTGATATTGAGAAACCGTGCTTATCAGCGCGACTTTTTAGTCTTTAAATAGTTTATTTGAATTTCTTTTGTTGTTATTTTGTAAAATAGGTATGAGTTGTTTTGGTAGTGTTTAAATATTCGTTCAAATTAAAAATTATTAGGCGTAGGTACTTTTATTAATTAAAGTAGTTATAAGTATTTATTTTTAAGTGAAGTAGGTATAGGTAGATAGTATTGCACAGGCGTTTCAGCTTTATTTTCATTTCTTTTTTGTTGTATAGACAAGGAATAAGGAAGGATTT
The DNA here is from genome assembly GCA_945859645.1 of Amphipoea oculea. Taxonomy (NCBI): domain Eukaryota; kingdom Metazoa; phylum Arthropoda; class Insecta; order Lepidoptera; family Noctuidae; genus Amphipoea; species Amphipoea oculea. Next base: position 85,789 of record OX243891.1, on the reverse strand, counting down.
TTTGAAATTCAACCCCTAAGGGAGTTAAATAGGGGATGAAAGTTTGTATGAAAGTCCGTCAGTTTTAAAGTTAGGATCATCAAATTTTGTGTTTAGGCTGACGACTAAAAAATAATTTATACGTGTCTCAGCGTTTTTGATAATTCTACCCCCAAAGGGTTAAAAGGGGGGATGAAGTTGTGTATGAAAGTCCGTCAGTTTAATAGTTAGGATCTTTAAATTTTGTATTTAGGCTAACGATTGAAAATTAATTTATACGTGTCTCAGCGTTTTTGATAATTTCTCCCCCAAAAGGGGGATGAACGACCTGACTGAAATATCAACGCACAGTCTAAATCGCTGGTCCTTCCTAGGGACATGAATTTTGGAGGGTGTGTTCTTTGTGAAGAGTAGGTGTCGAATAAGAAGGGGTTTTTGGAAATTAAACCTTTAAGGGGGTAAAAAGGGGGGATTTTGTTGGTATGAAAAATCTTATTTCTTGAGTTAATAACCTTGAAACTTGGCACGAATACTTATCTAAGTAAATTATGAAGTTTGGAATTTTTCGTTTTTCTAAAATACCCCCTAAAGAGGTATTGGGGGGTGTCAAAATTTGTATGGAAGAATTTTAACGCCCTGTCCGATTAACTTGAAACTCAGTATTTTTACTAAGGACTAAAAATAATTAATAACGTGTATCAGGGTTTTTCGAAAATCTACCCCTAACTGTGTGAAAAGAGGTAGTTAATTTTAAAGGGGAGGATTTTACCGCGTGGCTTGACTAGCTCGAAAATTGGTATAAATAAACTGAGTCAAGTTATAAAATTCCACCCCTGTGGGGGTGAAACGCGGGGATACAGTTTATTTGAAAAATCTGATTCCTTTGTTCTATAAACTAAAAAATTAGCCCGAATACTTATTTATCTAAATTAATATAAAGATCATACCAACATACATTTTCGAAACTTTTAGAGGAAAGTACGAATTTCACGCGGACGAAGTCGCGGGCAGAAGCTAGTCTGTACTATAAGACGTTACTTCGTACCAAATTTCAAGATTCTAAGTTCACGGGAAGTACCCTGTAGGTTTTGATTCCCGTGCCAGGTTCCAAAATTTTGCGGCATAAACGGCTGTATCTTTTGATTGCTTTGGCTTAGAAGTTTGATTTTTTCACAGCTCCAAGAGACATTAGACCTGAGTATTAGATATAAATTTCAGTTTGATACCTCCACGCGTTCCTGAGAAAAACGGTCTTGACAGACGGACGGACGGACGGACAACAAAGTGATCCTATAAGGGTTCCGTTTTTTCCTTTTGAGGTACGGAACCCTAAAAAGTGACGAAGAAATAGCGAAAAAAATGAGTTAAGTATATTAATTCAATTAATAGTTGATTTATTTCAACGTTAATATTCAAGTTTTCACTTTTGCCGGCACTCCCGGAGTGCAACCCGTCTTTTTGAAGTGTAAACTTCTTTAGCGGCGTTGCACACTTTTTTGTAATGGGTAAAAAATGTTATAATCGCGTTGACATCGCGTCAGGACACGTGACCGTCAGGAGAGACTACTACGGCGGCGCCAACCGAAGTGAACCAAGTGACACACGACAATGGATGGATGGATGGATGGGTGTGAGTGCGGGTGTGGGTGTGGGTGTGGGTGTGGGTGTAGTACCTACACTGCTGTGTATTCGTAAAATTCGTGTATATAGTGTTTAAAATATGGAAATTGAACAAAGTGCATCTATTAATGAAAAAAGTGATGCAGAAATAGTGAAAAAAAATGAGTTACTTATATTAATTCAATTAATAATTGATTTATTTCAACGTTAATATTCAAGTTTTCACTTCTGCCGGCACTCCCTGAGTGCAACCCGTCTTTTTTTTTTTTTGTCTGTTTGTCTGTGTGTTTGTGCACGCTAATATCAGAAACAGCTTATTCGATTTAGATGCGGTTTACAGTAGTATATTGTAATAAGCTTCACTTAACATTTAGTGTTTATTTAATGTCAATCGGTTCATAAATAACAAAGTTATGTCAATTTAAAGAATCACGGCGAACATTTTGTTAAGGTATTCTATCAGACTACGTACACGCCTCGCGCCTGCGCGTCCGTGGCTATATAAAGCGCGCTGAGAGCCGCGCCGCCGCCGCGCCGCCGCCGCGCCGCCGCTGGCATAGCCCTGGCTGGAGGCCTTAATTTTGAGGCATCCACAGTCAAGCTCGGTTAAGCAGACGACAATCTCATAGATTGAACTACGAGATGCCATTGTTAAAAAAAAAAAAAAAAACGCGCCGCTGCCATAAGGATTCAATTATTCGTAGCGATCGCACGTATCCTGGAGAGTATAGGCGAATAGTTGCATTCGATTATTGCGCTTCACTTGAATACTGACTGTTTGCATATTTCATTTATTTATATGTTAGGGTTTGTAGGTTAGGTTCTTTTTCTTAATTTTCTTTAAAATTTTGTAAATAAATATTGTAAGTATTTAATTTTCAGATTTGCTATTAATTTAATTATGAAGTTTGTAAAGCAACCACAATCGCTGCATGTTAAAACAATCTGCTAGGATGTTTGCAAGACTAGTTTTCGTCATGGAGAATTGTTACCCAACTCAGTTCGATGTATCATTTGCGGACCATCCAATTGTGGAAAAACCAATTTATTGATTGGTCTTCTCATACACGAAAATGGATTAAGATTTGAAAATGTTTATGTTTATTCGAAAACTCTTTACTAACCCAAATACATTTTTTCAGAAAAAGTGTTACAACGAGTGCCAGGTATTTCACTCCAGAAATATCATGGAAATGAGGAAGTGCTAAGAGTTCAAGACGCTAAACCTAACTCTGTGATAATATTTGATGATGTTGCTTGCGAAAATCTAGATAGCATGCGTGATTATGTCGCAATGGGAAGACACAAGTTCATCGATTGTTTTTATCTAAATCAAACTTATAATAAAATCCCTAAGCAGTTAGTAAGAGACAACGCGAATTTAATCATACTTTTTAAACAAGATGACATTAATTTGCGTCATATTTATGAAGAACATGTCAACACGGATATGACATGGACTGAATTTCGTGAAATGTGTTCCAAAATATGGAATGAGCCCTTCAATTATGTAGTAATTAATAAATATTGTTTAAAAAATAAAGGATGTTATAGAAACAAAGACACCTTTGTAGTCTTTGATTAAGAATATGGTTATTTAAATCCGTTACCTTCGTGATATTATTATTCTTCAGACATCGCTTAATCAATTACTATCGGTTCGTTTTTCTGCAATGGAAAAATCATGTACGTTTGCCCAGCTAGGCCCCCCAGAATTTGCGATTTAGGTATACACCAATGCAATGTACTCGCCTCTAGGAGTATATGTACCGCTTTCTTTTTCAATGTACCTCTGTACTTTTGAAGAAATATGCAAAAAAAGGGGGCCGTGCCAGCCAAACGTTTTCAGCACGGCCCTCGTGTAACTTGAAAAATATATAGCGTATTAAAAAAAAAACTCAAGGAATGTACTTTATTAACACGTTCTATGTACCGTAACAGATATTTTGAATTCGTAATAACAAATAATACATAGACGTGGATAGGGGGCCGTGCTGAAAAAAAAAGAAATGAGAAAATATCTAAAAAAGACAAAACAACCTTAGCCAAAAACTATATAAAAGTAATTCATGTTTGGCAAGTAACATATGTACCGCATTGGTTTCTCATACAACTTGCTAAATTCAAAAAATAAACCAATTTTAGTTTATTCAGCACGGCCCTCTATAGTTGCCTATATCTTTTTAAATATGACATGTTTGTTTACAAAATTCGACTTCCTGAATTATGTATAGGAGTACTTTCGTTCCAAATAAATTGCGATTATGGTGTATTAGTATTTTAAAAGATAAATTGGATCAAAAATATCCTAACATGCAACTTATGGGGTGACCATGGTTCCATAAATTAGGTACATATATTCTATACCTATATTAATGAAATTATGTGACTACATTGAAATAAACATTCTTTTTTTACAATTTGTTTTTTTGAAGTGAAAACTTCTTTAGCGGCGTTGAACACTTTTTGTAATGGGTAAAAAATGTTAAACTCGCGTCAGGGCATCGCGTCAGGACACGTGACCGTCAGGAGAGATTCCCCCCCCCCCATCTCTTTCTACGGCGGCGCCAACCGAAGTGAACCAAGTGAGACACGACAAAGATGGCCGAAGAAAATGACATTTGACGTACAAATGTTTGAAAAGTCAGTTTCGTAAACAATAGTACTTCGAGGAGCCGCAGTTGTATTTAATTTATTTTGAACTTCTGTTTAACCAATTTAGTTTATTATTATATACCTACCTACAACACAAAATAGAAGCGACGAAAAATATAACGAAGCACATTATAGCAACAAGAAATACTGTGGGACATTGCTGCTTTTGTGTGAAAACAATGCTTCCGTGTCGACCACGGAAGTTTACACCCTGCAGGGAGATGCTCCAGTAGGGTGTGGCTGTGAAGCTATGTTGCAAAACATGCTCCACGTCCTATCCTGCCTTATTTGTCCTACCCAAAACATGCAGTCAAAGTGACCTCTGCGCTGCCACCGACGACAACGTGGAAGTGGCAATTTTTTGAGCCAACAAGATCTAAAGTAAAAGAGAAGAAATTTAGGGAGTAGTTCATTAATAAAAAGCTTGTATACTGTAATAAAAACTGCCTCACTTCAGTATAAGTATTTATTGTTTTGCTTTTACAATATGACAACTATAATAACTTATATGCAGATGAAGACCAGCAATTGTACAAGATCAATTATTGTGCGTCCAACATCGACTTAACCACACAATCTACCAAAAACAAATCTCCCGCCATTCTTCTTCTTTTTTTTCTTTTATGACAACCTTTCCAAAGAGAATTACACCGATTGAATCGTTTCGGTGTTGTCAGATAAGTCGATTACAAATAATCGAATATAAAAATAAATTAATTTAAAAATAGTAAATTACAACAAATTGCGTCAAATAATTTAAATAACATAACAAAACCTAACACTCGTCCATCCTGACAACGTGTATGTCCCCATACACGGTATCAAGTAAAGACTAAAACCTAACACTCGGCTCAATACATAACAAAATGTTTTATTTTTAATAAAAAAAAAAAAAAATTTAACGCCCCAACTTTTGGAGTTTTCCCAATCCCCATACGTCTCCAACTTTTGGAGTTCTCCAACTTTTGGAGTTCCCTAAGCTTCTCCAACTTTTGGAGTTCCCTGAGCTTCTCCAACTTTTGGAGCTCTCTAAGCTTCTCCAACTTTTGGAGTTCCCCAACACGTCTCCAACTTTTGGAGTCCTCCAACTCGTCTCCAACTTTTGGAGTTCTCCAACTTTTGGAGTTCCCTAAGCTTCTCCAACTTTTGGAGTTCCCCAACACGTCTCCAACTTTTGGAGTTCTCCAACTTTTGGAGTTCCCTAAGCTTCTCCAACTTTTGGAGTTCCCTAAGCTTCTCCAACTTTTGAAGTTCCCCAATACTTCTCCAAATTTTGGAGTTCCCCAATACTTCTCCAACTTTTGGAGTTCTCCTACTTTTGGAGTTCCCTAAGCTTCTCCAACTTTTGGAGTTCCCTAAGCTTCTCCAACTTTTGGAGTTCCCCAACACGTCTCCAACTTTTGGAGTTCTCCAACTTTTGGAGTTCCCTAAGCTTCTCCAACTTTTGGAGTTCCCCAATACTTCTCCGACTTTTGGAGTTTTCTCATGTGTCTCCAACTTTTGGAGTTTCCCAAAACTTCTCCAACTTTTGGAGTTTCCTCATGTGTCTCCAACTTTTGGAGTTCTCATAAATCTCAGAAATCACACATTAAAAATCATACAATACTAATTCATATAACTAAATGGCACATTCTTTTTTTTTATCTTGTAAACAACTCATATTTCATGTCGAATAACTTGCTAAGATGATGATCATATCAAGAACATTTTAATTTATAAAGTATTAGCCATTTTTATTTCTACAATATAATATGTAACTAACTAATTTTCCTTACAATTATCAATTTCATCATCATCAGAAATTCAGAACATTCAGTACTACTTTCATTAAGCTCTAAAGCAGCTACATGAACCCATGGCAACATTCTATTAGCAGCTACTACCGTCTTGCGTTTGTTTTTCGTGGTACTTAATCCGGGAATCGCAGCTAACTCATATCGATCATTTCCAAGAGACGCAACTACGCGATAGGGACCTGCGTAAGCCGGAAGAAGCTTTTTACTTTTACCGTCATTACTAAATAAAGTTTTCGTAATCTTTACTAAATCTCCTATTGCGTACGTACGAGCTGCACGTCTATCCCTATCATAGCGATGTTTTTGTTTAGTCTGTTCTTCGTCAATCTTATCTTTTACCTGCTCGCGAATAGTTACAAGATCAGTTGCGTCTCTAGTAGTTTGACGTATTTCATTCAAACGTGGATCTATTTCACTCACTACTCATATGAGTACCGAACATTACATCTGCTAGGGTTCTCCCCGTTGTCTTCTGTACGGTATTATTTAAACCCCATTGAATTTTGCCAACCTTGGTATCCCAAACCCTTTCGTCGTCCCCGAGATTCTGCGCCGTTAAGGAATTCAGAATAGTACGGTTGTACCGTTCAACCTGTCCATTCGATTGTGGGCTAGCGACTGCATTCAACACATGTTTTATACCCTTTTCAGAACACAATCTCTTAAACGCATGAGAGACGAAACAAGTACCACGGTCACTAATTATGCGATCGGCTTTTGACTTTTTTGAGATAAGTATAGCCGGATGCCAAATTTAGGGAGATAAATCACGCTTGTCCGGACAACCTAGCAATTTCATCATCTATTATTGGCATGGGGTAAAGTTCTTTCACCGTTATAGAGTTGAGCATCCTGTAATCGATGCATAACCGGAGCTTACCATCCTTTTTGCGAATCAATACGATAGGACTTGCATACTCGGACGCTGATTCTCTAATGATACCGGCACCGAGCATGTCATTCACCATTTCGCGAACCTTTTGACGCTTATTGTGAGACAATCGGTATGGACGGTAAACTACCGGTGTTTTGCTGTTCAACTCGATGCTCATCTCTACAACATCGGTGCAACCTAGTTCCTCCAACGAAGAAGCAAAGCAATGCTTGTATTTTTGCAATAGATCGAATAGCTTAGACTTATCCGATTCATTAACCGATTTTCCTACACGGATTTGGCTAGTGTCAAGGTTATTAGGGAGGTTCGAGGGAACAGAGGCTTCTGGTGCAAGGACTCGATTTACAACTTTGACGACTACTGCTCGACCTAGGTTTGAACCTAAGGGTAACGAGAATTGTGAACTAAGCGGCGTTAAATCGACAAATGTCCTACCATGCTTGACTAAATATAACCCACCCGTCACAACACATTGCTGACGCGGCTTCCCGAACAACTTGCCATCTAACATAATGTATCCCTCACAGCAAGGCTCTACTGAAGCTCTTACAGAGGCTCTTCCAAATAACATCACGCTGCTGGGCACACAAACTTTAAACACATTGTCACGATCTGTATGCATTTGGGAAAATGGCATTTCGTTATCAATGCTCATAAATTGCAAATCTGTGGCAGTTTTATGCACAATAACGTGAGGCTGTTCTGTGAAAGTTTGACCAACTAAAACGGGGACATCTAAGTATTTGTCACTCACCACACGGCAAGTTATGTTAGCGGGTACATTGTCTACAGAAAGTTCAACGTTAACTTTTCCTACCGATTGTACTAATTCGTTACCAAAGCCCTTCAAAATCGTTTGTACACCGTCATGCTGAAGACCTAGTGCCACTCCTAAAGACTCGGTAATCAGCGAGACCTCGCTTCCAAAATCAATGAAGGACTTTACATGCCGACCATTAATTGTTATTCTTTTAATGAATTTAGAATTTGGTTTAGAAGCTGAAATAAGCATAGTTTTGCTCGGATCGTTCTTCTCAGAATTTGAATAACATTTGTCAGCAGTATGACCAACTTTATTACACTTGGTACACGTTATGAGGGGCTTTGGGCACCTAGAGAAAATATGCCCCTTGACCTTGCAATTGAAACAGTGAAAACTTGAGGAACCATTGGTTTTTGCTACATCTAAATCGTTCCCTGTTTTAAACCGAGAGTTAGCTACGCGTTCGCCTACATTAGTACTCTCCTTACTGCTCATTAGATACTGCAGTAACTGATCAGGATGACTGCACCTTAGCGCCAAGGCCGCTGATTTTACAGACTTATCACTAATTCCGTAAATAATGCAGTCAACGGCGCGTTTGTCATAAATATCACACTGATTTAATAGAGCTAGTTTATCATAGAAATAGTTTTCAATAGGTTCATTGTATCTACTTTTTCGCTTTAGCATCTCCTCCAGGGTTTGGCCATAATTTTGTTCGAATGGAAATGCACTCAATAACTTTTCCTGCCACTCAGGCCAAGAAAACAAAATAGAATTTAAACTTTCGTACCAGGTTTTGGCCAACCCCTGGAGTTTTTGCATCGCGTGATGTATAGTTGTTCTTTCGTCCCATCCATAAACAGAAGCGCACTCGTTTACCTTTTTTATCCATACGTCAATGCGTTGATTTTTCATCGAAGGGTTAAACTCTGCCAAAATGTTTTTAGAATCGTTACTTCGGTTCATCGGTGCAGTTGTTGATGGCTGGGACGCAAGTTGCTTAATAAAACTTAACAAATGAGCTAGATCTTTGGTACTAAAGGAAACGTTACTTGGTTTTTCAGGTTGTTCCGCGTTATTAGAAATACTATTATCATAACTGTTACCGTCACGACTTTGTACACGACGACGACTTGGCTTCACATAGTTTTCGCGATGTACAGAAGATTCACGAGAACACGTGCTATACCGGCGCTTTGACGATAAACGACTACGTGTTCTGCTCACCTCGTTTTCCAGAGCTTTGAGACGTTCTCGCTTTCGTTCCAGCTCCTTCTCCTTCTCGCGTAGACTGAAAGAAGTAGGGCTTCGGCGAAGACTGCGACTTCGATTTCGAAGACGCCTCGCACTGCCGCCGCTACGCGCACTCGATCGGGCTTCTGGTGTGTGGCGACTTCGATTTCGCTGTCGCCTGTGACTGCTATGCCTCGCTCCGCCGCTATGATGCGCTGTCGATCTGGCTTCAGCTATGTGGCGCGATTGACCTCGCATTGGCGTTGATAGGCGCCGCGAGCTAGTCTCTTGATCGCGTGGCATGGTTCGAAATCCATAAAACAGAAATAAAAAAAATGGGTTAGAATTGGTAAACTAAACAAAACTACTTATACAAAAACGTGGCTTTGCGTGAATACTAATCATATAGAATCATGATCTATGATCACCGGGTTAAAACATGTGCAGAAAATTATTTAGAAGTATTTGTAATGCGTAAATAGGCGTGTACTTACCACTTCTGAATTGTAATAAAAACTGCCTCACTTCAGTATAAGTATTTATTGTTTTGCTTTTACAATATGACAACTATAATAACTTATATGCAGATGAAGACCAGCAATTGTACAAGATCAATTATTGTGCGTCCAACATCGACATAACCACACAATCTACCAAAAACAAATCTCCCGCCATTCTTCTTCTTTTTTTTCTTTTATGACAACCTTTCCAAAGAGAATTACACCGATTGAATCGTTTCGGTGTTGTCAGATAAGTCGATTACAAATAATCGAATATAAAAATAAATTAATTTAAAAATAGTAAATTACAACAAATTGCGTCAAATAATTTAAATAACATAACAAAACCTAACAATACAAATATCAGTTTATTTTTATAATACTTGTACGCACCGGGACTTACAGCTTAGTACGGCTGTTATTCCAAATGCATACAGTGTGGCTAAGTTTGTAACAATTGAACCTGGTATCTATGGTTACCTCACCCTACTGATTATAAACCTACAGCAACTACTTAACACCCTAGTTATCCTAACACCCTAACCTATCATACAAGCCTACGGGAGACCTACGGGAACAGACAGAATTTGGGTAGGAATAGGGGTTTGTGTACGTCGTGCAATGTGTACACAGGAAATAGTTTTGTCATTGCCGGTCCCACAGACTCACAGACTCATAGATGGCTAAAGGTGTCTTGGCCATAGTGAGAGGAATTATGGAAGATGAATCAAACTCTACTCCAGCTTGATGACTAATTTATTCATTTACTAATTACTAATTTATGTGGAACGAATGTATGTCGCTCTTGATGCTGACGCTGGCGTATGTAACTCTTGCCTGTTCACGGCTGAACAATACTCTAAACTCTAATTTGGCTTCTAAAACTTGTGCAAGCAGAACAACATTTTTATAATGTTTGCTTTTCATTTGCCATCTGTGCCATCTCTTCTGTAGGCCGTTTCATTTTCTGCTATTCATAGTGAAGCACCATCCTTACTATTCCTATTGACCTGAAATACAAAACTAATGTTATAAATTATTTCTCTTCATTATCTAATTTATACTGATTTAATTAATCAGTAGCGGCATCAAAATAACAGTCATTATTATTCTTATGGCGGGTTTTTTTTTTTGTTACAATGAGTTTTGTAGTCTCTAGTCTCTAGTCCTCGATATGACTTTAAACTGTCGTGCATTTAGTATTGAACTAAATGTGGAACGCCACCTGTATGCTATGGGATAAATACACCCAAATAGGCTCGGATGGAACAGTCGATATTAGTGCAGGATATCAACTCAGGGCGGCGGCTGATGAACATCTAGCACGTCAAAGGCGGCGCCCACGGACCCAGTCAGGCGGTCCACTGTACACCCACCAACTCGCACTAGACAAGCGCGGTGGGTTAATTTGCCTAAACCCCTACTCTCTCATGAGAGAGTAGGGAGGCCTTTGCCCTGCAGTGGGATGTCACAGGCTAATAAGAAAAAAAAAAAATGAGTTTTGTACAGGCAAACGAAGTTCTTCGGAAAATTGTAAATTGGATAGGCACCTAATTCGTAAACCATGCCAGGCTGCCCCTGTTTAGCGTTAGTGCTTGTGTCAGTGTTTTTATTTTCTATTATGGAGACCTCTCCCTGACCAATTCTTCCAAAAAATCTAAGGATTAGAAGCAAAAGCAAGCATAAGTATAAGAAATTGAGAATGTTTACAAAACATAACTTACTTTGAACACATTTTAGCTGTAACAGTAGGTACACACCTTATCCTCCTCCAACCAATATTCAATTCTTTGCCCTTTATTGCAACTAGTCTCCGGTCTTAATTTCATTTATTTTAAATACAAAAAAAATATTCAAAAGTTTTTTAGTTTGACACATACAATATCAAATTCATTCATTGACATATTCATATTGTTTCCATGACGACCATGACGTTGTCGCGTCAAAACTGTTGAAACTGTAGACAATAAATTAGTTTTTCATACGTAATAATGTCTATGGACAGAAATATTCGGTTCGTAGACAGATATTCTCGTATGCCGATTTAATGTGTTGGCCAATTTGTTGGATGACTTCATTTTGAATAAAGAACTTGAACAAAGTGCATCTATTAATGAAAAAAGTGACGCTGAAATATTGAAAAAAAATGAGTAATATTAATTAAATTAATAATTGATTTATTTCAACGTTAATATTCAAGTTTTCACTTCTGCCGGCACTCCCGGAGTGCAACCCGTCTTTTTTTTTCTTCAAAATTAATATTAGCGATGACATCTTTTAAGGGAATTAAATCAGTTAAAACTTGTTGTGTGCGGTCGCTATTAATTCACTAGGTAAGGTTCAATCAATGTGATTTGTTGGAAACGTATCTGTAATTATTTAAGCCTTTTAAGCTCTGTAGTCAAAGTGAAAGCATTTATTTCAAATAGGCACATAAAAGGCACTTTTGAACGTCAAAAATTACCTTAAAATAGAATTGATTCTAGACGCCCCTTCCAAAAGGTAGTTTTCGTGTGGAGAAGAATGGGCAAGAAACTCCACCGTTACTCCTTTAAAATGTTTTAGGTACAATATTTTGCATGGGTACATTAATTATATAATAATATGTGAGGACGATGCACCTAAAATAAAATTACTATACCACAATAGGTAAAAGAATTTTAGTGTTTGTGACACATAGTTTTTCTGCAATTATTCCATAGGTAAACGTAACTAATCTGTGAAATGTACCGAAACTGTAATTTTATTGTAATGTACCGTACATCAATCCGTGTGATTTATTAACCGACTTTAAAAAAGGAGGTTCTGTATTCGACCCGTATGTATGTATGTATGTATGTATGTATGTTTGTATGTCCGCGATTATCTCAAAAACTACTGAACCGATTTTGATAATTCTTTCATGAATGTGATCTACGTACTTTCAGGAAGGTTTTAGTATATAATACATTAGGTAATTATTCTTATGTACAAAGTTATATGCATAAATGTACTGCATCTCCGGCATTTTTATGTGAATTTTGATGATTCTTCGAGTCGTGTCTTCAATGTGTGGGGTAGGTACAACTAAAAAGTGAAAAATAAAAACTTTTTTACAAAAAAAACAACCGACTTCAAAAAACGAAAATGCTGAAGCAACGACACCGACTTCCGAAATTAAAGTTATTTTTCACTTTGTAGTGTTTTTTTTGAAGTCGGTTGTTTTTGGAACTATATATGTGATTTTTTTAAGCCTTTTGAGCTATTTAGTCTTAACGACACTTGTTGTTTTGTTCGATTTGCGACCTACTACTTACTACTATTATAGTTATCGTTAATAGTTAATACAGATTACGATATTTTAGATTTTTTTATTTTATTAAAGATTTACTCAATTTATGCAGAAGTTTTTTTATCCATTCTCACGTGGAATCATGGTCACCCCATCCAGTTGTATATTAGGATATTTTTGATCCAATTTAACTTTTAAAATACTAATACACCATAATCGCAATTTATTTGGAACGAATGTACTCCTATACATAATTCAGGAAGTCGAATTTTGTAAACAAACATGTCATATTTAAAAAAATATAGGCAACTATAGAGGGCCGTGCTGAATAAACTAAAATTGGCTTATTTTTTGAATTTAGCAAGTTGTATGAGAAACCAATGCGGTACATATGTTACTTGCCAAACATTAATTACTTTTATATAGTTTTTGGCTAAGGTTGTTTTGTCTTTTTACCCGACTGCGCGACGCAAAGGAGTGGTAATGTGTTTATCAGCCTATGTATGTATGTATGTATGTATGTATGTATGTATGTATGTATGTATGTATGTATGTATGTTCCTTTGAAGCACTATACAGACCAAACGCCTGGGCCGATTTTTATGATTCACACGTCAATCGATTCCTCTTAGTCCGGCGAGTGTCACTAAAGACATGACGTTAATGAAAATTCAATATGGCGACTACTGGACGCCATATTGTGAAAATGAAAAAAATGAAAGTCAACAAACTATATCAAGTGGGGTATCGTTGAATAGGTCTTTCAAAAATATTAGTGGTTTGGGAAGACCGTTTTTTGATTAAGTAAACGGTTAGTGACTTATCAAGCTTTAAAGTACCAAATTTCGTTAGAATCAAGTGTCCTCCCCGGGTGCGTCTCATATCGTATATAAAGTTATTTGGTATATTTTCATTTCAATAACGTTCACAAGATATAATAAACGTGAGATATACCAACTGCTGATATAATTTCTTTACATATAATATTTATAAACTCTTAAACTTACTTCGTATAACGTTATTGGATATAACGTTTATTTAATCGAAAATCATTGGGTCTATCGTTTAAAATATATATTGATACCGTCATTCTGGTTAACACCCCGATTCAGAACAATCCGACTCGGACAGCTTAGGTTAGAAAGCCTTCGTGGCTTCCGAATTATTTCCGTTACCGTTACCGTACCCGAACTCAACGAACGCACTAGACGACGTAGGATGCAAGAGCGAGCGAAGGGCACCCCGATGTTCGGTTTGGTTAGGTTACTTTAAACCCTTTACACAGAAATAGGGGCCCCGCGAAGCGGGGCTCCGTCGACATAGGGTGCAAGGGCGAGCGAAGGGCACCCCGATGTTCGGTTTGGTTAGGTTACTTTAAACCCTTTACACAAAAATGGAGGCCCCGCGAAGCGGGGCTTCGTCGACATTGGATGCAAGAGCAAGCGAAGGGCACCCCGAGGTTCGGTTTGGTTAGGTTACTTTAAGCCCTTTACACAGAAATAGGGGCCCCGCGAAGCGGGGCTCCGTCGACATAGGGTGCAAGGGCGAGCGAAGGGCACCCCGATGTTCGGTTTGGTTAGGTTACTTTAAACCCTTTACACAAAAATGGAGGCCCCGCGAAGCGGGGCTTCGTCGACATTGGATGCAAGAGCAAGCGAAGGGCACCCCGAGGTTCGGTTTGGTTAGGTTACTTTAAACCCTTTACACAGAAATAGGGGCCCCGCGAAGCGGGGCTCCGTCGACATAGGGTGCAAGGGCGAGCGAAGGGCACCCCGAGGTTCGGTTTGGTTAGAAAGGTTACTTTAAACCCTTTACACAGAAATAGGGGCCCCGCGAAGCGGGGCTCCGTCGACATAGGATGAAAAAAAAGTTTTTATCATATTAGACTAAATAGGTTTTATGTCTATTGAGTGGTATATCAAACGATTTTATATAATATTAGGTCCTTACATATGAAATTGGCGTTTTTCGTACTGACCACTTTAATCACGAATTTCTCCTCTTTGGTAAGGAATTCCAAATTCAAATTTGTACAGCTATTTACTCATGTATTTGTGCTTCGATGACCGTCATTCATTTGTTTTTTTTCTTCTGTTTTTTCTGTTTGCGTCACTCATTTTACAAAATGGAAAATTTAAAATATCGCATTATTTACGAGTACGAGTTCCGCCGTGGCACTAGTGCTGCGGAAACGACTCGAAGGGTGAATGATGTGTATGGCGGTCATGTTGCAAAAGAAAACACAGTTCGTTTTTGGTTCCAACGTTTTCGTTCTGGAAATTTCGACCTGCAGAACAAGCCCCGTGGACGGCCTGAGACCCAAGTTGATAATGGAGAATTGAAGGCTATTGTGGAAGCGGACTCATCGCAAACCACGTCCGAGTTAGCTGCAGGCTTCGATGTTAGTGATAAAACTGTTTTAATTCACTTGAAGCAAATTGGGAAGATTAAAAAGCTTGAAAGGTGACAACGCCAGACCACACACTGCGCAACAGACGGCTACCAAATTAGAAGAGCTTGAATTGGAATGTCTTAGACATCCTCCGTACTCCCCGGACCTTGCTCCAACAGATTACCATTTTTTTCGCAATTTGGATAACTTTTTGCAAGGGAAAAAATTCAACTCCGATGGGGCAGTCCAAATCGCCTTCAAAGATTTTATTGATTCCCGTCCGACTGGTTTTTTTAGTAAAGGGATCAATGAACTACCTATAAGATGGCAAAAGTGCATTGAAAACAATGGTTCATACTTTGATTAATTAAATATATTATATTAAAAAATATTCGACTTTTTGTTCCTTCCATACAAAACGCCAATTTCATATGTAAGGACCTAATATTAATTGTCTGTTATTCTTATAGAAATTAGTTACATTAAAATTATATCAATCGTTTATTATATTAACTGATCATTATCTATACTAATATTATAAAGAGGTAAAATTTGTTTGTAAGTTTGTATGTAGATATAACAACTGAACCTATAATTTTTTTTGATACTAGCTTCTGCCCGCGACTTCGTTCGCGTGAAATTTCTTATTCCTTCGACCCATCTCGTCCTATTGCATCACTTGCCGCGTCTCCTGCTCTATCACTTCGTTTCCCCATAGCGCTTTTGCTCGGCTCCTAAGGGCCATAGTGTGACGTTAAATAACCTATAGCCTTCCTCAAGAATTGGGCTATCAAATGCAAGAAGAATTTTTCAAATCCGACTGGTAGTTCCAGAGATTACCCCCTACATACAAACTTACAAACATACAAACTTACAAATTTTACCTCTTTATAATATTAGTATAGATATTATATCTTGTAAATATTAGAGGTTTTGTAATTATATCATATATTACTTACCCGTCCCCCCCTCTACCAACTAAACGGTTGTAGTTAGAAATTTAAATGTTACGGCAGTAGAACCTATATATTACGAAGTTTAAAGGAAAACTATCACACTTAAGTGGGATTAACAACTCATAACTAAAAAGAATAAAATAAAAAAATTAAATTTAAAAAATCAAAAAACCCGACTGCGCTAAAAACCTAAGTTAAAAAAAAAACTGAAAAGCTAAAAACAAGCCCATTTTAAATTAAATAAAAGTTGGAAGCAGGCGGGACCCATACCATTTTTATATTTTCAAACTCAAATGGGTCCCGCCTGCTTCCAACTTTTATTTAATTTAAAATGGGCTTGTTTTTAGCTTTTCAGTTTTTTTTTTAACTTAGGTTTTTAGCGCAGTCGGGTTTTTTGATTTTTTAAATTTAATTTTTTAGATATTTTATCATTTCTTTTTTTTTCAGCACGGCCCCCTATCCACGTCTATGTATTATTTGTTATTACGAATTCACAATATCTGTTACGATACATAGAACGTGTTAATAAAGTACATTCCTTGAGTTTATGAAACTTTTTAATACGCTATATATTTTTCAAGTTACACGAGGGCCGTGCTGAAAACGTTTGGCTGGTACGGCCCCCTTTTTTTGCATATTTCTTCAAAAGTACAGAGGTACATTGAAAAAGAAAGCGGTACATATACTCCTAGAGGCGAGTACATTTCATTGGTGTATACCTAAATCGCAAATTCTGGGGGGCCTAGCTGGGCAAACGTACATGAAAAATCGCTAAAAAGACAAATAGTAGTTGCTGTCGACGCTGTTAAGAAAAAAGTACGAAAATGAGAGATGTTGAGATTAACAATCAGCAAACACTGGAATCAGTTTTCAAGCCTGTAACCATTGAGTTAAATAACTAGAGAAGCAAACCTCAATAAAATGTGTCAAAAAAGTGTAACCACTATTTAAACGCGACGACGTAGCTTTGAAACCACTAAACATTTAAAAGTAAACATATTATATCTGTCTCACTTACACAAGTCGCAAGAATAATACCGTCTCACTTAGATAAGACAAAGACCGCAATATAAACATGCAATGGCGGGATGGGGTACCCATATCCATGCCTACCCATGCAAAATTTTACCCAACTTTATAAGCCATAAATGACGTTCAAAAAAAACGTTAGGCCAAATTATTTATAAAATATTTGAATTATGTATTTCTTATTCGATGTGTATTAGAAGTTTATAACTAATGACAATAATTAAGACATTTTCTTTTTAAATATTTTTTATTTATTCAGTTAGTCTCTTTTCTCAGCAATCTGATTATTTCCGCCCATTTATCACGGCGTGCTGCATCTTTAGGCACCCTGCAACGTTGTTATTATTTAAAAAATATCTAAAATCACTTATTCCAATAAATTAAAAACTCCCATAAATGTGGGAAACTAAAACTAAGTTTTTAATGGTAACACTGAATCTAATTTACAAAATTCTGCATTTTATTTATTTTACGTTGATATAAACACAGAAACAATAAAATTACGTGTGGAAAGTAATTCTGGTTAATTTATTATGTTTTTGTGATCTTGAATCGCACTCTTTCACTACGAATTTACCCATTTTGGCGATATTTTTGTCGTGTGTCACTTGGTTCACTTCGGTTGGCGCCACACAGAGCACTGAAGTGACGTTAGCTACGCATAAGGCTGTGGCCTTATGACAAGTGGCAACGCCTTGACGCGGTAATTGCTGATCTAGTGTAAAGCCGGCTGTACACATGGGGCCAAGGTTTGGGCCAAGGTGTTGGGCCAACGTGTAGAGAGCTACCTGGCGATATGTTGGCTTAATTGGTCTAGTTGGCGCCAACATTGGCAGGCCATCCGAATAGTGTCGGTTTTTTGTGCACACATTAAAGGATCTTGGCGCGCTCCGCAAACAGCGTTCACACGTTGGTGTCTTGTTCAGTTCGTTGTTACTCGTCAGCGGAGACAGTATCGTTGCGCGTGAGTGAAATTTATGTTCCAATAGCAAAATTATCATCATCCTGTATATCAATAACGATGAATAGTCACCATCCACCACCTTCTTTTGCGCCATTTCTTTTTAGTCACTCTACTTTGGTGCACATGTACGTAATAATTAAACGCACTGTATAAATAAATTGCCGCGGCTGCAAGAACTTCTACGTCCATCTTTGAAGCGCCAATGCAGAATGATCAGTAAGCCAATGTGTGAACAGCAATCTTGGTTATCCATCAGTTTTGCCCAACACGTTGGCCCAACACCTTGGCCCCATGTGTACAGCCGGCTTTATACAGGTGAATTTTTCAAGTGGGCGTGGATGGCCAAATCCGAAACTATGAGGACTAGCGAAAAGTACTCAAAGGAGTCGCGGGCTCGATTTTGATGAAAACTAAAACTGCATCATTGGATTTTTGAAAAATCAATATTTCTTTCTGCCAGGAATCGAACCTGTTGATTTTGAAAAAAAAAACACACGCTGTATTATTACACCATTCGATAGTGTCGCTAATAAGGATCGAATTCTGGGAAGTAATGACATACGGCAAACTTAAGGAAAGAGCTCATTTTTCTTTATTTTTCTTATGTTACCTACCTCATCATTAGTGTTGCCCAAATGCAAGAACAAGACGAGACTTAGCCAGTCTTGGTCTTGGTCTTGCGCCAATACACCTGGTCTTGGTCTTGGTCTTGGTCTTGCGCTCCCAGTCTTGGTCTTGGTCTTGGTCTTGCAGCAAGAGTCTTGCAAGTCTTGCAATTACCTATTAGTCTATTACTATTTATTAAAGTTTACTTTAAATCTTAGAAAAACGTATTAGAATTGGAACATTGTGAGCTTGAATTAACATAGCCATAGTAAAGATCAAGCAGATTAATAAATAACTGAAGATTTGATAAGAAATTCGAAAAATCAACTGACCTATATGTCGTTTTCCATGGAAGTAACTGTTTCTTAATAAACATTTATGATTTATAAGCTTACATTTGCTAAAACATGTAAAAAAACAAATTAATTACAATAACTTGACTGTATTTTAAAGAACAATACTTATCTGTCTAGAAAGAGATTGAACCCTCAACTTATAAGAAATTTAATAAAAGAGTTTTACGATTTATCATTTATAAAAACTTAAGAAATATAATGACTAAATGTACAATAATAGTACCTAAGTAATTAGTTTAAAACCATATAAGTAATCAATATTATAATATATACTTACTAGAATGAATTAATATGACATCTACTACCTATCCTTACCATTTTATCCTAATCATAATACTACTTGCGTGATCAGTATAATGTATTCATTTTCATTCTAAGCACTCTGAAACTTATTTATTCTTTGGAACACCTGTAGGTACTCTACTAGGAGATTATTTTGCATGAGTATACCTACGCCCTATGGCGGCAATCAAATAGTGTCAAATGTTATGATTTCGGCGTGGCGGCAACGATTGTTTTAGATTTCAAAAGAAGCCGCCGGCGCGTGTATCATAACCATGTACTTCCGAAAAGCGGCAAATTTCTTTGAGAAGTAAGTACAAAACCTTTGATGCCGCATTATCAAAGTGCGGATGGTTAAAACATAACTATGCATGCACTCAGTTTGATTTTAATAGATTAATTTAATTTTTATTCGCTATGTTTATGGTATTAGTCGTAATGCGCATAGGTCCAGTTTTTCATATTCTTTGATACAGTTTTTTGCGTCTCATAGAATTCCTAAGCGTACCTACCTATACACCGAACTGTTACACCTAACTACTCAGTGAAATAGCGCTAAGTCCTAGCTGCAAGACGCAAGAGTCTTGCAGGCTATGTCTTGTTCTTGCTCAAGTCTTGCACGGTCAGTCTTGGTCTTGGTCTTGCTAAAAATACGCGGTCTTGTTCTTGGTCTTGGTCTTGCAAAAACGCAAGAACAAGACCAAGACTGCAAGACCAAGACTGAATTTGGGCAACACTACTCATCATCAACAGCCTAGGCAGTATACCCCAACATAGTTGGGAAAAGGCTAGCCTTTTCCTAACTATGTTGGGGTCGGCTTCCAGTCTAACCGGATGCAGCTGAATACCAGTATTATACATGGAGCGACTGCCTATCTGACCTCCACAACCCAGTTACGGGGTAATACGATACCCCTTCCCCTTGGTAAGAATGGTTGTCAGACCTTCGAGCTTCTGACTACCCGTAACGACTGTCAAAGATCTAGGAATGACAGCCGGGACCAACGGCTTAACGTGCTTTCCGAGGCATGGAGGGGTTTCGGTATGTAAAGATGGTCACCCATCCATAAACCAACCACGGCAAGCGTAGCTTAACCTGATGGATTGACCTGTGTGGTTGTTATTATTTAGCCGGGCCCGAGTTATGTTACTACCTACTAAACCTTAACTGATTAATTGTTTAACATGATGACCATTGTTTTCATTACATAGCTGTATTCGACGTCTCACGGATTGTACTGCATTCAGCATTACAATATTATTGATTCCACTAGAATATTTTCCAAAGATCGTAATAGATATTTGAATTTAGAACATAATGTTGTGAAGGTGACTGCGCTGCGGGTGTGTTAATATAGTACATTATGATACATGTGTGCTATGTTGATCATTAAACTCGAGGCGGTATTATTCGCGCGAGCCGTAGGCGAGCGCGATAAGGAAGCCGAGAGTATAATGATCAATGCACACGCGTTTCATACGACGTTTTTCAACACACTTGCGAGGAAAAAAACAGGCTTGTATTGTTAAATATTAACTTGTATGGATAATGGCGGGCTGGGTTTGTTTTTCCGCGCGCCGCGCTAGCGTGGTGCGCGCGCAGGTTTACCCATAGAGTAAGTAATGGCGCGCGTTTATTTATTTAAAGGCACAGACAAAACGTATGTCAAATTGTATGGAATTAGAAAGTACTATTGGCATACAGAAATATATATTAATTCAGTGAGAATCCGCAATAATAGAACGCCAGTGGTCTTTTCCGTTTGGTTCCGCGAGGGACCACGGACCATATTATTATAAGGTGCATCCAGACAGAGCGAGGCATGCGCCGCAAGTACTTTTTTTTGTATGTTAGATGCCTCAGCCTGAGGCAACCGTACATATAAAAAAAATCATTTGCGGCGCATGCCTCGCTCTGTCTGGATGTACCCTAACGTGAATGCGCAGTGGTAGACCGCGAAATTTAAATTTTCTTAAGTTTTTTGCAATTCGCAGGTCAGTATCAGGTTGTATCTTGATCAAAATGTATATATATATAATAGATATGTATTTACAGAATTATTGTCATTAGAATCATTAATATAATATACCTATTTAAGTCAGATTTGTTCCCTAAGAACTTATCCATAAGAGATTATTTTGTTCTTACGGAACAAATCTAACTAAGAAAGATGTATTAATGATTCTAATGATTATAATTCTGTAAATACATAGTTATAGTCGCGAATCATATTTTGATCAAGATACAACCTGACCCTGACCTGAAAATTGCAAAAAACGTTAGAAAAATTGAATTTCGCGGGCTACAACTGCGCATTCATCTTAAGGTAAATACATTTCAGTTCATTTTGGGACCAAAGACAATTCAGACTATTAAAAAAAAAGTGAAATATGGCTCGCGGATTCCTTTTGGCATGAAGTCTCTTTGAAGAGATTAAAAAAAGAACGCACTTCTCCGACCTCCGACTTGTAAATTAAATAGTTATCTGTGGAAATAAAGCACAAGTACCGTAACGTAAAGAAAAAGCACGCGTTTGTAATACACTGCATTATGGTCCTAAAAGCGGTGCATTAAGAGCCATTTTACGAGCAAGTGTGTTGAAAAAAATATTGAGCATCATTTCGAACAAGGTACGTAATGTAGGTATGAATACTTTAAAATAAGAAGCAGTTTATTAAAATTCAACATTTTCCTTAAGTTTGCCGTATGTCATTACTTCCCAGAATTTGATCCTTATTAGGGACACTATCGAATGGTGTAATAATACAGTATGTGTTTTTTTTTTCAAAATCAGGTTCGATTCCTGGCTAGAAATATTGATTTTTCAAAAATCCAATGATGCAGTTTTAGTTTTCATCAAAATCGAGCCCGCGACTCCTTTGAGTACTTTTCGCTATTCCTCATAGTTTAGAATTTGGCCATCCACGCCCACTTCAAAAATTCACCCTGTATATCAATGCCTGTAACATAACCACTCAACCAGATCGCTAATGCCAGTAAACAGACTTCTTTCCTGAGTCCTACAAAAAATGAAGAACTCCCGTTTATTGACAAAACTTTGCAGAATGAAGAAGCCAATGATAATAAAGACAATACAGACGAATATGAATCTGATATCGAAAGTGACTCTTCATATTTATAAATCATTAGTTGAAAACAACCCAGGTCGTGACACGTCATCCTGGTCAGTATCCTCAGAAGCACTGTCAGATATTCCATTCGGTGTCAGAGTAGAGAACGGGAAATTGATGTTAGGTTCTGCTCGTATAACGATCAGCGATGAGTTTATCACTGTAGCTGGACGCAAATACCGAAATACGTCTGATTTGAAACAGTTGTTACTGAAGAAGAACGTAGATTTAAGCATGGTTACAGAGAGTGACATGCAGCATTATAAGTCAATGCTACTTGATACAAACGCACATCGACGAGACTATGAGGCGGATAAACGAATAAAAAGTAATAAAGATAGGTTAGGTAATTTAAAAAGCTAACAATCTTAAAATAATAATATGTACAAGTATATAAAAAGGGAGGGAAAATAATCAAAGGGCATCAAAGGTTAGGTTTTTTTTTAATATATTTTGTTTCTAGTGTTCCTCTGACATTGGTCATCAGAGATCTTTTTTATCAAAATTTATTATTTTATCTTATTTATTCTAATGCTTTTACATATTTGTTACACGTTATGTAGCTGTCTTCTATCTAATCACTTTTAATAACTTTTAATACAACAACTACTAATCTTTTACATTTAAATGCTAAATTTTTACGACTCAGATTACATCTACTATTTTAAAATCTTTAATTTTACGGCGATTACTTTTTATGTATTCTGGTAATACATAACAGTACATCTGTTTTCATAAACCTTATTATTTTTTTATTACTTTCCGAGCAATTTCCTCACAGTAACTTAAAAACTTTTTTCTTGATTTTGAATTTTCCATAATTGTCGGTATGCTTTCTAATCTGTTTCTGATTCCAGGTCAAATTTGTTTTTCGCGAAAATAGGGCACTCCGTCAGCAAATGTGGGACGCTCTCATTTTTAGATGGGTCACAGCGGCATGCCGGGCTCTCCTTGCACTTGAAGCGATTCAAGTACTCGGAGAACCCACCGTGCCCTGTAAGCACTTGTACTATAATTGGGTTTAGGTAAATTTTTCGCACTATATCGTAGGCTGCAATTGCGTCAGGGAGAAACATTTTTGTGGTTGCAGCCGTTTTGCCCGAACCGTATCTCGCGCTCCATTCGCCAAGCGACTCCATTCGGATTTTTCGCTTGGCGAATGAAACCGGACACAGGTCATAGTGAGGCCTTGTTTTGCTGCCTATTGCTGCCTCTTTCGCCAGCACGTCTGCCCTCTCGTTCTCCTCCAACCCCGCATGTGCCTTGATCCAGAACAGCTGAAGGGTTTTTCCACTAATTTTCAGTGCGTGGATGTTACTTTGTGTTTGATGCTAAGGGATGGAGAGAGTCGCCTCGGGTGACGGTTTCTAGGGCTGATCTAGAGTCGCAGTAGATCTTCAAGATGCTTCAAGGCCAACTCCGAGGCCCTGTGCAGAGCCAGTAGTTCGGCTTGATAAACGGTGCAGAAATTATCCAGTTTGAACTTTTGGGCTTTGACCTCTACCCCATTTTCCCACAGGCTCAGTGCTGCACCGACTTTGCCCTGGATTTTGCTTCCTTCGGTGAAGATCTTGGGGATTGTGAGTTCTTGCTGGTCCATCTCTGCACCGTTCATCACGCACTGGAACTGTAAGCCAACTTGGCTGGCTGGGTGTGGTAGTTCCGTGTACGGGACTGGTGTTTCGATGTCTCGGTCTCCTGTCACTCTCCGGGAGTACCTACCTTCTTTTTTCTTCATAAAAAGAGGCAGCTACCCGGATCCCAAGGTCCAAAGGAAGCAGTCCAGAGAGTAACAGGGTCGAGTTCAGAGGCGCTCTCTCTGTGAAGAGCCTATTGTCTATTCTATCTATACCGTGGGAAACAGGAGGAGTCAGATAAATGATAATGTATATTTATTAAATTAACCTGAAAAGGGGGCGCTATTCCAGATTTTCTGTGGGGCCAAAAATGAGGTCTTTTCCTCCCGATTCCGGAGACCCCAAACACGGATGGTCTACGATGTCTGGTTTTAAAGTTAGCGCCCGGGGGGGGTGAAGTATCCCAAAAGGGGAACGGGGGGGGGGTAATAAAAATGGGGGTCACTGGGTAGTCGAGGGTCGGTTTCGTATTATGCGTACATATTCATATGGTATTTCTTACTATTATGGGGTCTAGAGTATGGGGGTCGAAAGGAGTCAATGGGGGTCGAGAGTGGGTTTCGTGTTATACGTATTATATTAACATAAGATATGGTATTTCTTAATAATGTGGGGTAAAAATGTATGGGGTCAAAAAGGGGGTCAAGGGGGCTTATCTAAATATAGGTTCTAGATGAGAGGGTTGTTATGGGGGGGGGGGGGGAATTTGCTCAAAATTTTGATATTTCCAGCCGTTTCCGAGATATATGGGGGAAAACTAATTTCAGGCGAAGAAGGAAGGGGGGGGGGGGATTTTGGTGAGCTAGGCTTCGGCGTATATATGTATATCGGCACAGGATCAGACATATTGAAAAATAAAACAGATTTTTAAACGAAATTAGAATTTATTATAGCAGAATTTATTCAATTTATTCTATAGTAAATTACGGTAAATCAGTTTCCTTGTTTAAATAGATAATTTAACATAATACTTTGTAAGGGGCTGACGCACACATTATTGTAATAGTTCGACCGTCGACGCGCGGTCTGGCAACACTGACTGAGACAGTTAGCCTCACGCCTCGAACTAAGAGGTCGCTGTAAAATTTTATATAATAAAAGTCTTAACGTGTTTGTGTAGTTGATCTGAGTTATCATTTTTACCTCCACCACCAACAAGGGGCGTAGGCTAAACTCACACTGGTGACCCCTGTGTAAGAACAATAGTGGTGTGAAGGTATTAAATAGTGACGGACTGTACAGTTAATTCAACAAAATGGCCCATGCCGCGGATTCCGGGCAGGTGAAAAGCGGAAACCAGGAAAACACGGAGTTAGCGGCAGTCTCTCTAGCGTCGAAGATACCTACCTTCTGGAGCGATCAACCCAGGTTGTGGTTCGTTCAGTTCGAGGCTGTCGTCGCGAATCAAAAGATGTCAGATGAGAACAAATATAACCTGCTGGTTACCAAACTCGTCAAGGACAACGTGGAGCAGGCAAGTGACGTATTACTTTCACCTCCGGAAACGAAAAGGTACGAACTATTGAAAAATCGACTCATGACAGTATATGAAGAATCAGAGAACAAGCAATTCCAGAGACTGCTGTCAGAAATGGAATTGGGAGATCAAAAGCCGTCGAAACTACTCAGAAAAATGAAAGATTTAGCGCGGAAGAAATTGCCAGATGAGACACTACAAATGATGTGGACCGGACATCTACCAGCATCCGTCAGAGCGGTATTAGCAGTTACTGATATACAGGAGCTAGAGAAACTGGCAGAATTGGCGGACAAGATTATGGAGACGACACGACCCATAGAAGTTGCGGTAGTAGCGTGTCAAAAACCGAAGCCACAGGAACGAGATCTAGCTGCAGAACTGGAGGAGCTACGACTGGAGGTGGTGCAGCTGCGAGGAAGACAGCCATGGCGTAGGTCAGGGCAAGGCCAATTCCGCCCACGATCGAGCTCACGGGGCAGGCAAGGGGCGACACCAAAAAGGCGTTCCAGTAATGATCCCGATTGGTTGTGTAATTATCATTTTAGATACGGACACCGGGCCAACAGCTGTCAGGAACCGTGTGCGTGGAAGAAGATGCGGGAAACGTCGGGAAACTAGCAGTGGTGCAGCCAGTGGCGGACACCTGCACTGTTTCACCAGCTCACCGCCTGTGCATAGAGGATGAGACCAGCGGATTCAGGTACCTAATAGATACGGGAGCGAATGTATCAGTGATCCCAAATAATAGTAGATTACGCGCGTATTCAAAATTAAGTGATTATAAGCTATACGCAGCCAACGGTACCGTCATACAAACATATGGCACTAAGACTTTGACCTTAAGTTTAGGATTAAGGAGGGCATTTATGTGGACTTTTGTGGTTGCGAACGTAAGGCAACCAATATTAGGGGCAGATTTTTTAAGTCATCATGGGCTATTGGTTGATGTAAAAGCTAGGAGATTAATAGACAAAGAAACTAATTTGAAGGCAATAGCCTCTGTTGTTTATTGTAAGGAACAGTCAATTACAACCGTCGAGGGCGGTCATGATTTTGCAGAATTGTTAGCAAAATATCCAGAAATAACAAAACCATTGTGTGCGGGATTTTATCAGGTCTTTCAGCGGGAGATGTAAGAAAACGACTTGATTCTTCAGTAAAATTGTGTCTATTCATAAAACATAAAACTGTCGGTAGAAGGTGATAATTTAAATAAGAAAAAAAAGTCATTAGCTAAAACACACGTAGCTGCACTAGTGCTATGATAACTTTTGTAGGCGTTCCGCGCAAACATACCCCCGGGCGTTGAAAGCCTGTCTTTCAACCGGAATAGTCAGACTCGGGGTAGGTGGGTAACGGACAAATTTTGCTGAATGACCTGCGGAGCAGGCCACTGGAGGTTTTGATGTCTGCAACTCTGATCACGCCATCGGGTCCCGGATAAGTGGCGACAATCCGACCCATTTTCCACTTCAAAGGCGGCGTGTTGTCTTCCTTTAGAAGTACCAGGGAGTTCAGCTTCAGAGAACCCTTACATGTGCGCCATTTCGTCCTGAGTTGGAGCTCCGATATATACTCCTTGCTCCATCTGTTCCAAAAATGTTGTCGTAGTTGTTCAATGCGTTGAAATCGAGATAAGGAACTGGTGGAATGGTCATGGTAATCAGGTGTCGGCAAAGATGTCAAAGGACGTCCAATTAGAAAGTGTCCGGGTGTCAATGGTGCCAAGTCTTCAGGATTCGATGAAAGTGGAGTCAGTGGTCTGGAGTTCAAAATAGCTTCTATTTGCACCAACGTAGTATAAAGTTCTTCATAAGTTAGGTTACAAAGGCCCAGCACTCTGACTAAATGATGCTTTGTTGACTTGACACCAGCCTCCGCAAGGCCAGCAAAATGAGGAGAGTATGCAGGGATGAAATTAAAATTAATTCCCTCTTTAGCCATCTCCTCAGTTAACGAGTCGCAATTAGTTTTAAGAAATTTTGATAGGTCATTGTATGCACCAACAAACGAGGTGCCATTATCTGAATATATGTTAACCGGTTTACCCCTACGCGAGATGAATCTCTTTAACGCCATGATAAAAGTATTGCTGGTTAAATCACCGACTAATTCAAGGTGTATTGATTTTGTCGTAAAACAAACAAAAATTGCGATATATACTTTCACCAATCTACAGCCACGACCCTGTCGAACAGCAGACTGTATTGGACCCGCATAATCCAAGCCAATATTTTCAAAAGGGAAACCTCCAGCTAGAAGTCGCTGCCGTGGTAAATTACCCATGATCGGTGCGACGGTTTGACCTTTAAGACGACAGCAACGTACACACCTACGGTAGCACAACCTGGCTAGATTGCGACCTCGTATAGGCCAGTATGTATCCCGAATAGAAGCTAATAGCAACTGGGGCCCAGCGTGAAACAACCGTTTGTGTTCATACTCAAATAGTAATTTTGTAAAGTGATGACTAGATTGTAAAAGAATTGGACATTTTTTATCATAAGGTAAATCCGAGTTTTGTAATCGACCTTTAACACGCATTATTTTATGGTCGTCCAGAAAAACGTTAAATTTTAATAAAGGACTTTTCTTTGGTAATTGTTTATTATGAAGTAACAACTTGTATTCACTAAAAGACTCGATTTGACATAATCGAATAATCAAAATTAAAGAATTCTGTAGTTCACCAGTACTTAGGGGACCATAGACAGGTAGTTTTTTACATGCAGCGATAAAACGTAAAAGGTATGCTACCGTGCGCTGAAGCCTTAGAAAGCTTGAAAATCGGTTAAAGTTAAGAAATTCATTGGCCACATTCTCGTTAACGGTACCATGTAAAGAGACATTTGATTTAATTTCCGGCAATAATTCATCAGTAGATTGTGTAAATCTAGATGGCCAACATGATACGTCATTCTTTAAAAAACTTGGACCAGACCACCAATCCTCTAAAGAAGGTAATTAATAAGTTAATGTCTACTCCTCGAGAGACGTAATCAGCGGGGTTCTGATCGGTTGGGACGTGTCTCCACTCGCAGTTGCCAGTCTTCTCTAAAATTTCAGCAACTCTGTTGCGTACGAAAGGCTGCAGCCTATTAGGCAACATTTTAAGCCATCCTAGGACGACAGTAGAGTCTGTCCAAAAGAATGTACGCGGCCTAGTGTTTAAGCGTAATGATGCGACCACCTTTTCATAAATTCTAACTCCGACCAGAGCACCGCAAAGCTCAAGTCTGGGAATGGTGGTTGGTTTCAGAGGGGCAACACGACTCTTTGCTAACAATAAACGCACTAACACTTGATGTTCATTGTTGACACTGCGAACGTATAAGCATGCTCCGTATGCTCGTTCAGACGCATCAGTGAAAACGTGAAGCTCTAAAAGGTGCATTGAATCAATTAAAACATGACGGGGAATATAAATTTCATTTAATTTTGGTAAATTCATTACTAGTTCAGTCCAAAGCTTCCTAATGTCCGGCGATAGCGGTTCATCCCATGACAGTTTGTGTAACCATAATTTTTGAAGTAACATCTTCATCAATATAATGCATGGAGCTAGAAGCCCCAAAGGATCAAAAATTTGTGATATAATCGAAAGCATGTCACGTTTTGTATCGCTACGAATAATTGGTTGACTAATGGGAAAACAGAGTTGATCAGATTGTGATTGCCAACCCAGACCTAAGGTTTTGGTAGACTCAGATCCGCCAATATTCAAGTCGAGTGAAGATTGGGGACAGTCAGAACCAATCACCAAACGCGTATCATTTGACTTCCACTTTCTTAGGTTCATTCTAGCTGAAGCAAGAGTAGAAATGACTTTATGACGCAAGTCTCTTACTTCATTGAGATCATCTCCTCCCGTCAGCAAATCATCGACGTAGAAATCACGTAGAATGACCTCAGCAGCCCTTTTATCAACGCAATCTAAACCTAACTGTTTAAGACACCTCGTTGCAAGGAACGGAGCGCTGGCTGTGCCGTACGTCACGGTATTGAGCTGGTACGTTTGCAACTGAATTAACGGGTCATCACGCCAGACGATTTGTTGGAAATGTCTGTCATTTGGATGAACCACTATCTGCCGGTACATTTTCTCCACGTCGGCAGCAATAATATATTTATGTTGTCTGAAACGTAATAATATTGATAAAAGATCATCCTGTACTACAGGTCCGGTCATCTGTATATTATTAAAAGAAGTGCCTGAAGTAGTGGCACTGCTGGCATTAAAAACTACTCTTAATTTAGTGGTGACACTGCTGTCACGCAAAACTCCGTGATGTGGGAGGTAATGAGCAGACTGTTCAACATTTTTACATTTCGACATATGACCTAGGCTTTCGTACTCTGCCATGAAATCTTTGTACATCTTAGACAGTTGAGGCTGGCTTTTGAACCTACGCTCTAAAGAAGAAAAACAATGTTTAGCTCTTAGAAAGGATTCACCTAACATATCCGGGGAACATTTCAGAGGAATTCGAACACAAAATTGCCCGTTCTCCAAACGTGTAGTATTCTTTACAAAATGCTCCTCGCATAGTTTTTCTTCTTGCGAATACACTGATGTAGTACAGACCTCTTCTAATTGCCAAAATCTTGTCAGTTGATGATCCATGCTATTATTTAATTCATCATTACCGTCAGAGATAATCTTCGTAAAATTACATTTTACCATTTTTGATGGTGTCGAAGCATAATTAATTTTAGTTGGGCCTGAAACCAGCCATCCCAGTCTAGTTTCGCAAAGAATAGGTTGTCCATCTCCTAACTTGATTCTTTGGGATCACAGTAAGTCCCAAAAGATGTCAGCACCGAGCAGCATATCTACTGGGGCCGGTGAGTAAAAGTTAGGGTCAGCTAGACAAATATTAGATGGGATTTTCAATTTTAATAAGTCCACGTGTCTACTCGGAATATTATCGGTAATTGGCGGTAGAACAAAACAATTAATTTTAATGGAAAAGTTATCGTTCAAAGATTTTATTGAGACAGGGCACATTTTATTTATATATGAAGATGAATTATTAATACCCAATATGGAGTTGTCCACAGTATTGGCAGTTAAACCTAGTTGGTAGTACAGTCTTTCAGTCATGAGACATGATGTGCTGCCACTATCAAGCACAGCACGAGTGACGAATTGCTGACCGTTTTTACCTATGATCTTAATTAACGCCGTGGATAGCAATACGTCACCACTTTCGACACTCGCAGAAAGAGACAAACCTGCACTAGAAGTTGACGGAGCAGGGGCACTTGTCGCATCATCACTATTAGCGGAAAGAATAGCCAAGTCTGCCTGTTTACAGTTATTAGCGTAATGTCCTGAAAACAGACAATTATAACAAATCTTAAATTTCGGTAGCAATTGTAACCGTGCTTCATTACTCAACGCCAAAAACTGAGGACAATTGCTTAATTTGTGCTCGCCGTTACATTTAACACAACTCTTAGGTTTAGAAGAACTATTATTCACCTGATTATTCTTGTCTGTTTTATTATTAGAATCCTGTAATACCATTGTCCTAACTTTAGAATGTTTACTAGTGTTTGAATGTTTATCAATTGTTGAACTTGACATTTCTAATGTTTCAATTAATTCAGCACGATTTTTTATGAATGTGAGGAACACAGTTAATGTAATCTCGCAGTCCTTGTCAAGGCGACCCTTGTATTCTTCCCATTCACGGTAAGTTTTATTGTCCAACTTGTATCTTATAATGTGAATAAGTAAAGTATCCCAGTGGTTAACAGGTTCGCCAAGCGATTGCAAGGCACGTAGGTTTTTATTAATGTGATCGATTAATGCTTTTAAATTCACAGACGACTCCTTATTAATCGTCTCAATATTAAATAATGCTGAAACATGGTGTTGAATCAACAGATGTTTATTATCAAACCGGTCACAGAGTAATTTCCAAGCGACTGAATAATTAGCGGCAGAAAATTGAATTGAGTTTATTACCACTGCAGCTGAACCTTCTAGTGATGACCTCAAATAATGAAATTTATTTATGTCGTTTATATCGTCGTTAGAGTGAATAAGGCTGACAAAATGTATCGTGAAATTCCAACCAATTTATGTAAGAACCGCTGAATTTTGGTAATTGAATAGTCGGTAATTTAACAAACCTGTGATTATTAGAACGTGAACCCACCTCACTATCAGTTGGATCCCTTTTCCTATAATCATCGAGCACTTTCTGAGCTTCAGATAGGGTTTTATAATAAAGAGACTCAAACTCGCTACGTTCTAACATTTGACCATCCAAATTATCAGTGCTACATTCCAATGCTAATTGCACCTCGTCATATTGACCATACAATGACTCAAGCCTTTTTAAACGCAATTGCAACTCGCTCACCTCAGAAGGACTTATAGTAGAAGGTTTTAATGAATTCAAATAATTCAAGAATACGGTTACCCTTCCCTTGTAACTCGCCCTTTTTCTAATGAGCTCCTTATCCTCTGGCATTGCGTAAGCTGGTGCTGTCAACCTGAAATGTATACAATTAAAGTTTTAACAGCGTCTAAAATTGTTACGATACCTGCTTGTAAATACCTACATAGGAAATAAGAATTAACTGCTAACTTTATTGTTAATTGTTTTCCTTTACTTTTAAGCTAATGAACTATATCAACGTTCTAACAATAACAAAATCAGTACAAAATCTAAGTAACTACTTTATTCACAATGCAATTATGAACCTATCTAACTTTTAATGTGATTACATGAATAAATGACTCAGTAACTGTTACCTACCTAATAAAGTTACAATAATGCAGCTAATAGCTACTCTTTAAAAGGGTGTAAGTAACTGTGATTATCATAAGATTAACACATTAAAGTCTGATCAATTATAACAATGTGTAAGCACAGGATAGGGTTTTACAACGATTAGGTATATAACTTTGTACCAACCTGTTTATTAACAGCTAATTACCACTAAATACAACCTGATAATAGAGTGTTGGGTGGAACTAATGATGATTACGATTATCCAGACCACGGAAAATTCCCAATCTTCGCAATGACACAGCAAAATGAATGTCACACGACCAACTTCGCTTGCAATTACGAAATATCCACCAATTCTCTTGAAATCCTTATAATAATAGCTGATCGAAGTTTCTCCAACGTGAAATCTTCTAATCCAGGCTCGATAGGACCATGTGCGGGATTTTATCAGGTCTTTCAGCGGGAGATGTAAGAAAACGACTTGATTCTTCAGTAAAATTGTGTCTATTCATAAAACATAAAACTGTCGGTAGAAGGTGATAATTTAAATAAGAAAAAAAAGTCATTAGCTAAAACACACGTAGCTGCACTAGTGCTATGATAACTTTTGTAGGCGTTCCGCGCAAACACATTGTCTTTTAGAGAAACGCCCCGCCACTCTGTGTTACACCACATAGAAACAACGGGCCCACCACTACATGCCAGGGCACGTCCGTTACCGCCAGAGAAATATAGGAAAATCAAAGAAGAATTTCGAATTATGCAAGAAATGGGGATATGTAGGCCCTCCAAAAGTCCGTGGGCCAGTCCACTGCATATTGTTCCAAAGAAAAACGGAGAGCTACGTCCTTGTGGGGATTATAGGAGGTTAAACGCGGTAACGAAACCGGACCGGTACCCAATACCCAGGCTTCATGATTTTACATATTTACTAGCCAACAAAAACATATTTTCAAAAATAGACGTAAATAGGGCGTATCATTGTATAGCAATCAATCCGGAAGACATAGAAAAAACCGCGATAATTACACCATTCGGATTATTTGAATTCCCCCGCATGACCTTTGGCCTGTGTAACGCCGCGCAATCATTTCAAAGGTTCATGGATCAGACGGTTTTAAAAGGTTTAGGTAATGTTTTTGGGTACATTGATGACGTCATTATAGCCAGCGCCACGAGGGCGGAACACGAAGCGGATTTAGAAAAAGTATTCAAGCGTTTCAATGACTACGGGGTGACTATTAACCAAGCTAAATGTAGTTTTGGACAAGAGAGCGTTGAATTTTTGGGTTTCGAGGTATCCACGCAGGGCATTAGGCCACTAAAACAGAAAGTAGAGGCAATTTCGAAATATCCCAAGCCAAAAACGGTAGAACAATTAAGGAGATTTCTAGCGATGGTAAACTTTTATAGAACACATATTCCAGGGGCAGTTAAATCGCAAATAATTTTGAATCAATATCTAAAAGGTGCCAGGAAAAGGGACAAATCACTCATACAATGGTCAACGGAAGCTGACGAGGCATTCTTGCAATGTAAAACATGCTTGCAGAATGCGGTCACTTTATCGCACCCATTGGCAAATGCAACGCTAGCACTTATGACGGACGCGTCGGACACATGTGTGGGTGCAGTTTTACAACAAAGCAGCAACGGTAAATGGACACCTATAGGTTACTTTTCTAAAGCAATGAGTCAGACGGAACAAAAATACTCAACGTATGACAGGGAATTATTAGCGATATACTTAGCGATTCAATATTTCCAGAACCAGGTGGAAGGCAGACAACTGACAGTTTACACAGACCATAAACCAATCACCTTCGCGTTTACAAAAAACAACACGGGCAAAGAAATACCTAGGCAAACACGGCAGTTAGCATACGTGAGCGAATTTACAACAGATATTAGGCACGTCACCGGTTCAGAGAACCCAGTAGCAGACGCTTTATCGCGAGTAGAAACAGTATATTGCCCGCAGGCAATCGATTACTCTGAATTAGCAGAAGCCCAAGCAAAGGATAGTTACTTATTAAGCCAACCAAACAATAGTAACGTCGTTATTAGGGAAATCAAGGTACCGCAAACAGGCGGGAAAACGATTTCCTGTGAAATATCTACCAAGAACGCGAGGCCGTACCTACCAGAAAGTTTAAGAAGAAAGGCGACCGGCCCTTGCGGCAGAAGCGAGGCAGCGTGAGCCGGGCCCGTCCTGCTCCCACGCGGACGACGCCCTTCTCCTCCCCTCAACGACCCCGTCCAACGAGTGGACGGAAGTGGTCCGCAAGGGGAAGGGCAAGGGCAAAAAGTCGGCGACGGCCGTCCCCGCCGTCCCCGCCGCCACCACCGCTCCCAGCAAGTCGCAGACGACCGGCAAGGGAAAGCGGACGGGGAAAGGGAAGCGAAGGGTGCAGCTGGTCTCCCCAAAAACCGCGGCCGTCGTGGTGACGCTCACCGCGGAGGCTGCGGACCGAGGGGAGACGTACGCGTCCGTTTTGGTGCGGGCGCGTGCGAACGCCGATCCCACCCAGCTGGGGATCGGCAGTGTGTCCTGCCGGCGGACCCAGGCCGGGGCTCGAATATTCGAGTTCCCGGGGGCAGAGGGGAGTGCCCATGCGGACCTCTTTGCAGCCAAGCTGCAGGAGGTCATCGCAGATTCGGCCAAGGTGGCACGGCCGGTCAAGTCGGCGGCCATAGAGGTGACGGACTTGGACGACTCCGTCACCAAGGAGGAGGTGGTAGCGGCGGTCGCAGCGATAGGGGGCTGTGGCGTCGCGGCGGTCCAAGGCCGGGACATAAGGCCCGGCCGCGGCGGCATGGGCACCATGCGCCTCGAGTGCCCAATCGCCGCTGCCAAAGCCGTCCTTGCCAAGGGACGGCTCACAGTCGGATTTAGCTCGGGAGCGGTCCGGGCGCTCGAGGACCAGCCTCTGCGGTGTTTCCGGTGCTTCGGCATCGGACACACCCGGCCCCTGTGTCCGTCCACAGTGGACAGATCGAACGCCTGCTACCGCTGCGGCAAGGACGGCCACAAAGCCGCCTCCTGCGAGGCCGCCACGCCGCACTGCGCGGTGTGTGCCGCCAGTGGCTGCCCGGCAGACCACGTAATGAAGGGGAGGAACTGCAGTCCTCCCCCTGTGCGGGGCAAAGCGCAGGCGCCGACCGGGCCTGCCAATAACACCGCTGCTTCTGCGGTGGCTGCGGAGGAAGGGGGTGCGATGTCCGACTGATGGATAGGGTCGAACATCGCATACTCCAGGCGAACGCCAACCACTGCAGGGCAGCCCAGGATCTGCTGATGCAGACCATGGCTGAGTGGTTGGTGGACTTGGCGGTGGTCGCCGAGCCTTATTCGGTCCCTGGCCGTTGGCTGGGCGACCGGGACGGCCTGGTGGCGTTGGTGTCGCGGTCTTCCACGGACTCCCCTCCCCTCTCGCTCTTAGAGAGGGGACCGGGATACGTGGCCGCCGCGTGGGGAGACATGGCCCTGGTAGGGGTCTACTTCCCCCCGAACCGCTCTCTCTCCGACTTCCTCTCGCTTCCTGGTGTGATCAACGCCATGCTGGGGAGCGAGGAGGCCTGGGCAGCGGTGGCCTCCTTTTGCGAGGATGTAATCTCGCAAAAGGAGGAGGCGGAGCGCGCGCGGGAGGACGACCCTCTCGCTGTGCCGCTCCGCAGACGAAGAAGGGGTCGGAGAAGGCGCCAGCCTCTCCCCCCTCATGGTGGCGATAGGCGGGCGACAGGCACGGGGGTGCCGTCTCCCGCATTGCACCCATCACCACCTTCGTCGGTCACTCCCGGGCCCCCGTGAGGGGCCCGCCCTGAAGGACAATCGTCGGCGGAGGACTGGACGTAAAGGCTACGCTGGTTTCCCAGTCCCCCGCCACTCGGACGAAGCGGGAGTGCCGCTGGGTTTTTTAGTGGGTATACCGGGTCAGACCCGGGAGTCCCACATAGCCCCCCATCCCCCGATGGGAGGGTATGCGTAACGCATTTTTCCCAGCGCCAAAAAAAAAAAAAAAAGGTTCCCCCCCGGTTCGGCGGGCTCAGCTCCAGCAAGAGCTGGAGGAGCGGGTCGCTGCCGCGGAGAAGCGGGCGCACGTCGCCCGCCCGGGCCAAGTCCGGGTACGGTGCGCCCCGCGTCGTATACGCGGACCACTCCCTGGCCGAGCTGGAGAGGATGGCGGAGGAGGACGAGAGGGAGATAGCGGAGGTCGCCTCGAAGTCCTCCAACATAAAGGGGACCCTACAAAAGGCCCTGAAGTGTAGGGCCGCGAGCATGCGCGGCGTCGTTGCGGAGCTGGTCCAGCGCAGCTCCACCGACGAAACGCGGCAACTGCAGGCGAAGGTGGATCGCCTGCAGTCGGAGGTCAGCCAGCTTCATCAGAAGCTGGCTGAAGCCACGGCCCGGCCACAACAGGCCAAGTCGAGCCCTGCGGCAGAGGGCCCCTCCTCCAACCTTGAGGATATCATCCGCAAGGTCGTAATGGAGGAGAGGGCCTTCACAAGAGCCTGCTTGGCGGGCATCGAGGACCGGCTCCTGCCGGAGAAGCGCCTCCGACCGGCCCTTGCGGCAGACGCGAGGCAGCGTGAGCCGGGCCCGTCCTGCTCCCACGCGGACGACGCCCTTCTCCTCCCCTCAACGACCCCGTCCAACGAGTGGACGGAAGTGGTCCGCAAGGGGAAGGGCAAGGGCAAAAAGTCGGCGACGGCCGTCCCCGCCGTCCCCGCCGCCACCACCGCTCCCAGCAAGTCGCAGACGACCGGCAAGGGAAAGCGGACGGGGAAAGGGAAGCGAAGGGTGCAGCTGGTCTCCCCAAAAACCGCGGCCGTCGTGGTGACGCTCACCGCGGAGGCTGCGGACCGAGGGGAGACGTACGCGTCCGTTTTGGTGCGGGCGCGTGCGAACGCCGATCCCACCCAGCTGGGGATCGGCAGTGTGTCCTGCCGGCGGACCCAGGCCGGGGCTCGAATATTCGAGTTCCCGGGGGCAGAGGGGAGTGCCCATGCGGACCTCTTTGCAGCCAAGCTGCAGGAGGTCATCGCAGATTCGGCCAAGGTGGCACGGCCGGTCAAGTCGGCGGCCATAGAGGTGACGGACTTGGACGACTCCGTCACCAAGGAGGAGGTGGTAGCGGCGGTCGCAGCGATAGGGGGCTGTGGCGTCGCGGCGGTCCAAGGCCGGGACATAAGGCCCGGCCGCGGCGGCATGGGCACCATGCGCCTCGAGTGCCCAATCGCCGCTGCCAAAGCCGTCCTTGCCAAGGGACGGCTCACAGTCGGATTTAGCTCGGGAGCGGTCCGGGCGCTCGAGGACCAGCCTCTGCGGTGTTTCCGGTGCTTCGGCATCGGACACACCCGGCCCCTGTGTCCGTCCACAGTGGACAGATCGAACGCCTGCTACCGCTGCGGCAAGGACGGCCACAAAGCCGCCTCCTGCGAGGCCGCCACGCCGCACTGCGCGGTGTGTGCCGCCAGTGGCTGCCCGGCAGACCACGTAATGAAGGGGAGGAACTGCAGTCCTCCCCCTGTGCGGGGCAAAGCGCAGGCGCCGACCGGGCCTGCCAATAACACCGCTGCTTCTGCGGTGGCTGCGGAGGAAGGGGGTGCGATGTCCGACTGATGGATAGGGTCGAACATCGCATACTCCAGGCGAACGCCAACCACTGCAGGGCAGCCCAGGATCTGCTGATGCAGACCATGGCTGAGTGGTTGGTGGACTTGGCGGTGGTCGCCGAGCCTTATTCGGTCCCTGGCCGTTGGCTGGGCGACCGGGACGGCCTGGTGGCGTTGGTGTCGCGGTCTTCCACGGACTCCCCTCCCCTCTCGCTCTTAGAGAGGGGACCGGGATACGTGGCCGCCGCGTGGGGAGACATGGCCCTGGTAGGGGTCTACTTCTCCCCGAACCGCTCTCTCTCCGACTTTGAGGATTTCCTCGAGATCCTCACCGCAGTCGTAGGGAGGGCGGCACCGCGCCAGGTAATAATAATACCTGACCTGAACGCCAAGTCGGTGGCCTGGGGCAACCCGGCCACCGGTTGCAACGTCCGGGGACGTGCCGTCGAGTTTTGGGCGGCCTCATGCGGTGTGTCCCTCCTCAACAGGGGGGCGGTCCACACGTGTGTGCGGCAACAGGGCGGATCGGTGGTGGACGTCTCGTTTGCCACCCCCGCGCTAGCCGCCCGCGTCGTCAACTGGCGGGTAGAGATGGTGGAGACCCTGTCGGACCACCGATATGTGCGGTTCGACATCTCCACCCAGGGGGGGGGGAGGGCCCGCGCCGGGCAATCTCCCTTCCCACGGTGGGCACTCACCCGCCTGGACCGGGAGGCAGCCGAGGAGGCGGCCTTTCTCCAGGACTGGCTTTCGCCCCCCCCTGTCGATGCCTTGGACGTGGACGCCGCAGCGGTCCAGCTCAGGGGGTCCCTGACCAAGGTGTGCAACTCCAGCATGCCTCGGTCTCGCCGTCCGCCTCCCCGTCGCGCCGTCTATTGGTGGACGCAGGAGCTGGCGGGTCTCCGGGCCGCCTGCGTTGCGGCCAGAAGGGCCTACGCGCGGAGCCGACGGCGCAGCGCCCAAAACCGAGTCCGGGCAGAGGAGGACCGCCTATACGCCTCTTACCAAGAGGCGAAGACGGCCCTCAAGTCTGCAATGGGCGCTGCGGAAGACTTGGCGAGGGCCGAGATGCTGGAGGGTCTCGACAGGGATCCTTATGGGAGACCATACAAGGCGGCGTGGAACCAGCTACGCCCCTATAGTCCCCCACTGACGGAGACCCTCGAGCCGGCGTTGCTGGACGGGGTGGTCCGGTCCCTGTTTCCGCGCAGGACCGACTTCACCCCACCAGCGATGGATCCCCCGCAAGGGGCGGCTCCGCCGGACGAGCAGGTCCCCCCGGTGACGGTGGAGGAGCTCCGCGCGGGGGTTCTCACCCTCCGCGCGAAGAAGACGGCCCCCGGGCCAGACGGCGTCCCCGCACGGGTGGTGGCGATCGCCGCCTTAAACTGTTCGAGGGGATCATCGCGTCCCGGCTTCATGGCCTTTTGCGGGGGGTAGGGCCGGACCTGTCGGACGCCCAATTCGGCTTCCGACAAGGGCGTTCGACGATCGACGCGCTGGCCCTACTCAAGGGCCAGGTGAAGGAGGCGGTGGAGGCGGGGGACGGAGTGCTGGCAGTGTCGTTCGACATTGCAAACGCCTTCAACTCCGTCCCCCACTCGACGATATTGGAGGCGCTCCGGTATCACGGAGTGCCCCAATACCTGCAGGATCTGCTGGCCAGCTACCTGGAGGGCCGAGAGGTCCTCCTCGCGGACCGGACGGGCACGGTGAGGCGGTACGGAGCAGAGTCCGGTGTTCCGCAGGGGTCAGTTCTGGGGCCCTCCCTGTGGAACATCGGGTTCGACTGGCTCCTACGCGGAGTCCTCCTCCAGGGCACGAGTGTCATCTGCTACGCGGATGACACTCTCCTCACTGCCCGGGGGAGGAACTTTGGAGACGCGGCCTGTCTGGCCTCGGCTGGCGGATCCCTGGTTGCAGAAAGGATCCGCCTCCTGGGATTGAAGGTGGCGCTGCACAAGACCGAGGCCGTATTCTTTCACGGGCCTCGGCAGCGCTGCCCTCCCGACGCCCACATCGTCGTAGAGGGCGTCCGGATAGAGGTCCAGCCCCAGATGAAGTATCTGGGCCTGGTGCTGGACGAGAGGTGGCGCTTCGGCCCGCATTTCAGCGGGCTGTCGACGCGCCTCCTGAAAGCCGCGGACGCCCTCTCGCGGCTGCTCCCGAACCTGGGGGGGCCCAAGATGGGGTGCCGGCGCCTCTATGCCGGCGTCCTCAGGAGCATGGCCCTATACGGGGCCCCTATCTGGGCGGACTCCCTCCACAGGAGGGAGAATGCGACCGCCATCCGCAAGCCCCAAAGGGCCATTGCACTGCGGGTGGCGAGGGCCTACCGCTCGGTGGGCTTTTCGGCGGCGTGCGCTCTGGCCGGCACCCCTCCTTGGGAGCTGGAGGCTTGGGTGCTCGCCAGAGTGTACGAGTGGACCGCGCAACGAAGGGCGCTCGGGGAGCGCCCCGTCGCCGAAGAGCGGGAGACCGTGCGGCGGGAGGCGAGGGACGCAATCGTCCTTCACTGGACAGAGGACCTCGCCACCGCCGCCTTTGGCCGCCGGACGTTGGACGCGCTCGGCCCGGTCCTGCAGAGCTGGCTCGAGCGGTCCCACGGTTTCCTCTCGTTCCGTCTGGTGCAGGTGTTGTCCGGCCACGGCTGTTTCGGAACGTACCTGCACCGGATCGGGAGGGAGGAGACCCCGGCGTGGCACGACTGCGGCGCGGCGGAGGACACGGCGCAGCACACCCTCGAGGCGTGCCCGGCTTGGTCCGAGCTGCGCCGCGGTCTGACCGCGGCGGTCGGACAGGACCTCTCGCTTCCTGGTGTGATCAACGCCATGCTGGGGAGCGAGGAGGCCTGGGCAGCGGTGGCCTCCTTTTGCGAGGACGTAATCTCGCAAAAGGAGGAGGCGGAGCGCGCGCGGGAGGACGACCCTCTCGCTGTGCCGCTCCGCAGACGAAGAAGGGGTCGGAGAAGGCGCCAGCCTCTCCCCCCTCATGGTGGCGATGGGCGGGCGACAGGCACGGGGGTGCCGTCTCCCGCATTGCACCCATCACCACCTTCGTCGGTCACTCCCGGGCCCCCGTGAGGGGCCCGCCCTGAAGGACAATCGTCGGCGGAGGACTGGACGTAAAGGCTACGCTGGTTTCCCAGTCCCCCGCCACTCGGACGAAGCGGGAGTGCCGCTGGGTTTTTTAGTGGGTATACCGGGTCAGACCCTGGAGTCCCACATAGCCCCCCATCCCCCGATGGGAGGGTATGCGTAACGCATTTTTCCCAGCGCAAAAAAAAAAAAAAAAGGTTAGGTTAGGTTAGGTTTTTTTTTTTTTTTTTTATATTGGCAGGAGAGGGAAATCCTCATGGACGCCCAGGCTGGGCAGTGCCGGACTCTTACCGGCTAAAACCCACTCCTGCCTTTGCTGAGTGTCCCTCTGACATTATCAGAGCCATTAATTTGCTAGTTTCTTTGATTCTCATCTTGGGTATTATTATTTAGATAATTAAAATAAATAAAAATAAATAAATAACTAAAAATTTTGAAACATTTTTAAAGGGATTTATGCTGATGAAAAATTTTTATATTAGCTGAAAACGTATTTTATGACCAAATGTATGTGAAGACGTGGAATGACACTACCAAACAGGACTCGAGCTCGCGGAACGAGCGCCGGAGTACAGGTAAGGCACGTAAGAAACAATTTAAACTTATACTACTTTAACTTAGTTATTTTCCGTACTATTGTTTTATGCTTGTCTTTAATATATAACATTACTAGCTTCTGCCCGCGACTTCGTCTGCGTGTAATTCGTACTTTCCTCTAAAAATTTCGAAAATGTATGTAGGTATGATCTTTATCATTTATTTAGATAAATAAGTATTCGGGCCAATTTTTTAGTTTATAGATTAAAGGAATCAGATTTTTCAAATAAACTGTACCCCGCTTTTCACCCCCACAGGGGTGAAATTTTGAAAAATCGTTCGTGATTTGTTCATAACTTGACTCAAAGACCATACCCATTTTCGAGTAATATCCTTCCCTTAAACTTTATTACTTGCCATTTCCCACCTTGGTAGGAGTCGATTTTTGAAAAACCCTAAAACTCATACTTGTTTTATTTTTTTGTTTTAGTAGTACCGAGTTTTGAGTTAATCCGACAGCGGGTTACACATTTTTTCTAACCTATCAACTTTGTCACCCCCTAAATCATCTGTAAGGGGTTTTTTTCAAACTAAAAGTGACAATCTTTCTTATTTACTGACCCAAATATTGCCAAGTTTCATGTTTATTAAACAAATAAGATTTTTCATATAAACTGTATCACCGCTTTTCACCCCCACAGGGGTGGAATTTCGTAAAATCGTTTGAGATGTGTTCATTACTTGACTCAAAGATTATTTGTACCAATTTTCGAATTAATCACACTATGCAGTAAAATCCTCCCATGTAAAATTAACTTTTCCTTTTCACCCCGTTAAGGGTAGATTTTCGAAAAACCCTGATACACGTTATTCTTTATTTATAGTCTCAAGTATAAATACCGAGTTTCGAGTAAATCGGA
Source organism: Amphipoea oculea (assembly GCA_945859645.1). Taxonomy (NCBI): domain Eukaryota; kingdom Metazoa; phylum Arthropoda; class Insecta; order Lepidoptera; family Noctuidae; genus Amphipoea; species Amphipoea oculea. The sequence goes on along the minus strand of OX243891.1, from coordinate 43,320 downwards.
CCACGCGTTAAAATTCTTCCATACACATTTTGACGCCCCCAATCCCCCTTTAGGAGGTAGTTTAGAAAAACAAAAATTTCCAAACTTCATAATTTATTTATACTAATAAGCCAAATATTGCCAAGTTTCAAGTTTATTAACCAAATGAATAAGATTATTCATATAATCTGTACCCCACTTTTCACCCCGACAGGGGTGGAAATTCCTTAAAATCGTTTGGGATGTATTCATTACTTGACTCGAAGATTTATTTATAACAATTTTTGAATTAAGCCACGCGGTAAAATCTTCCCTTCTAATATTAACTACCCCTTTTCACCCCGTTAGGGATAAATTTCCGAAAAACCCTGATACACGTAATTCTTTATTTTTAGTTTTAAGTATAAATACCGAGTTTCGAGTTAATCGGACCACGCGTTAAAATTTTTCCATACAAATTTTGTCACCCCCCAATCCCTCTTTAGGGGATAGATTATAAAAACAAAAAATGCAAAACTTCATAATTTACTTAGATTAATATTCGTGCCAAGTTTCAAGTTTATTAACCAAGTGAATAAGATTTTTCATATAAACAGTATTCCCGCTCTTCACCCCTACATGCGTCGTATTATGAAAAATCGTTTAAGATGTATTCATAACTTGACTCAAAGATTATTTATGCCAATTTTCGAGCTAATCAAGTCACGCAGTAAAATCCTCCCCTGTAAAATTAACTACCCCTTTTCACACAGTTAGGGGTAGATTTTCGAAAAACCCTGATACACGTTATTCTTTATTTTTAGTCCCTAGTATAAATACTGATTTTCGAGTTATTCGGATAGCGCGTTAAAATTCTTCCATACAAATTTTGACACCCCCCAATAGCTCTTTAGGGGGTAGTTTAGAAAAACGAAAAATGACAAACTTCGTTTATTACTTAGATAGGTATTCTTGCAAAGTTTCAAGGTTATTAACTCAAGGAATAAGATTTTTCATACAAACAAAATCCCCCCCTTTTCACCCCATTAAAGGTTGAATTTCCAAAAACCCCTTCTTACTGGATACCTACTCTTCACAAAGAACACACCCTCCAAAATTCATGTCTCTAGGTCCAGCGGTGTAGGCTGTCCGTTGATATCTCAGTCAGGTCGTTCATCCCCCTTTGGGGGTGAAATTATCAAAAACGCTGAGACACGTATAAATTAATTTTCAGTCGTCAGCCTAAACACAAAATTTGAAGATCGTAACTTTTAATCTCACTGACTTTCATACACAAATTCATCCCCCTTTTTAGCCCTTCGGGGGTGGAATTATCAAAAACGCTGAGACACGTGTAAATTAATTTTCAATCGTCAGCCTAAACACAAAATTTGAAGATCCTAACTTTAAAACTGAGGGACTTTCATACAAACTTTCATCCCCTATTTGACTCCCTTAGGGGTTGAATTTCAAAAAACCCTTCCTTATTCCTTGTCTACATTATAAAGGGAACCACTGTGTAAAATTCCAACTTTCTAGGTCTAAGGGTTTGAGCTGGGCGTTGATGAGTCAGTCAGTCAGTCAGTCAGTCAGGCCTTTTGTTTTTATTTATATAGATATTAGGACAGCATACTTTCTTAATCAGTCTTGTTTCTGTTAATGACAGGTGTTGCAGTTTCTATACAGTATTTTAGAAAGTCGTCCCGTCTTTTCCCTATCATTAACTCCGACGCATTTGTGGCATTCAGTGTAATAGCGAGTTTCTGTTCCGTCTCATATCGCTTTTTTGCGGTCATTGGGCAGCTAAACAGAATGTGCGGAAGCGACTCCTCGACACCAGGCTCACATGCGCACGATGGATTCTCTTTACACTTGAAGCGTTTCAAATATGCAGAGAACCCACCGTGCCCCGTTAGAATCTGCGTGGTTATACTCGTGTGAGTCATCCTCCGCACCACACCATACGCTATCACCGCGTCCGGGAAGAACAGTTTCGTGCCCGAAGCCGTGTCACCTGACCGATATCTCCTGTTCCATTCCTCAAGCGTTTCCGACCGGATTTGTCGCTTGACGAATGATACAGGACACAAATCGTAGTCCGGCCTTTTCTTCGACCCCAGGGCGGCCTCCTTCGCGAGCTGGTCGGCTCTCTCGTTTCCCTCCAACCCTGCGTGGGCCTTTATCCAGAACAACGAGACACTCTTGCTCTGGAGCTTGCAGCGTCGTAGGGTGTTCCTTGTATCCACGGCCAAGGGGTGGAGGGAACTTGTGTTGATTACCGACTGAAGGGCCGCCATAGAGTCGCTGAAAATGCCGAAAGAGGTTTCACGGGACTTGAACGCTTCCCCTGCCGCTCTTTGTAGAGCCAGGAGTTCAGCCTGGTAGACGGTGCAGTAGGACGGCAAAGCAAGTTTGAGGGCCTTTGTCTCGGCGACGTCATTCCACAAGGATAGCGCCGCTCCGACTCTGCCCTCAATCTTGCTGCCGTCGGTGAAAATCCTCACAGCAAAATTGCTGTGGTTTTGGTATTGTTCCTCGTCTACCAGGCTTTCGAACTTCAGGTTCGTTTGCTCCGCTGGGTGCGGGGATTCTAATGCTGGAGCCATCCGCTCAATCTCCCTGTCTCTCATTACTGACTGGGACACTCCCCTCTTGGCCTCATACAGCGCTGCCGCCTCGCGAATGCGCAGGTCGATTGGGAGTATCCCGGCCAGCACCAGTGCCGAGTTTAGGGAGACTGTGCGGTAGGCTCTACACAGCTTTTGCGCGAACCCTCTTTGGACCACGTTTAGTTGTTTTTTGACTCCCAACTTATTTGCGGCTGGCGCCCACGCACTTGCGGCATACAGGAGTATTGGCTCAACCGCTGCGGTATAAATGACCCGTACAACCTCCGGGCTTAAACCCCAGCTCACTCGGGCAGCTCTGGCCAGCTGTTTATAGATACCTATCGCCTTTTTACAGGCGATAGTTATGTGCCTGTTGAAGGTCAGCTTGCTGTCAATGGTGACGCCCAGGATTTTTATGTCTTGGGACATACCGATGTCGATCCCCCCCATGGTCAAGCGCGGTGTGTCGTACTTTAGCCTCCGCGTCAGCACCATCGCACAGGTTTTGTGCGGCGCGAATTTGAGTTTATTTCTGGCACCCCACGCCTGAACATGTTCGAGAGCGGCACCGGCCTGTCCCTCGATTTCCAATGCCGACTCGCCGACGAAAACCATAACGACGTCATCGGCGAATGCCTGGCAGTAGTGGCCTCTATTCTCCAGCTGCTTCAAGAGTGGGTCCAGCAGCAGATTCCAGAAGATAGGGCCACCTATGGAACCCTGGACGCACCCTTTGCTTGTTGCTTTTCTGCACTCCTCCCCCGCGTATCTCACGCTGACCTCCCTGTCGCTGAGATAGCTGTCGACTACTCGTCTCAAGTTTATAGGACACTTTTCCTCAGCCAATCGTACCTTAATAGCGGGCCACCACGCACTGTCGAAAGCTCCCTCTATATCCAGTGACACAAGCGTTATGATCTTTTTTCTCTCCAGCATTGTGCGGATGTAATGCACGAGAGTATAGAGGGAGTCTTCGGTGCTCTTTTGGGGCATAAAGCCGTATTGGCGAGTACTAATCCTTGGGAGCAGGTAAAACTTTAGACGAGCAACCAGCATCCTCTCGTACACCTTCCCTAGTACAGGCAAAAGCCCAATCGGCCTGTAGGGTTTCGGGACGGTGTACGTGTCTTTGCCTGGCTTCCTGAGCACTACCACCGTTGCTTCCTTCCAGGACTTTGGGAAGTATTGGTGTGCCAGGCATTTATTTAACAGCGACAGGAAGAATTCAGGATTGCAGTAAATGGCCTGAGAGCAGATGTCGGCAGTGAGGCCGTCGGCTCCCGGGGCCTTTTTTGGGTTGAACGACCCAATGGACCTATCAAGCTCACTCCGGGTAAACGGTGGGTCATGTTGTTCATCATGGCTCCACTCGTTTACCCTTTCCGCTAGTAGCCGAGTTTGGCGATGGTCCAAGGTGTCGTCTTCCTCGCGGTCCTCGGGGTAGAACGTGTCGGCCAACAGCCTCACCGAACCCTTCGCATCCAGCACCTCACCGCCCGACCACAGCGGCGGATCCTCTTCTCTTTTCGCGACCCTTCCCATGACTCTGTAGATCCCTTCCCAGACGCCTTCCCTGTCCTGCTTCCCGCAAAAATGCCTCCAACTCTCCTCGGTTGCTTTCCTCACAGCATCCTCATATCTTTCTTTTTCTTCCAGGTACAGCCCGACCACCATCTCTCTCCGGACCGGCGCTGCGTTCCTGATTCTGCGTTTCCTAGTGGCGACCAGCTTCTTCATCCTCGCGAGCTCCTCGGACCACCACGGCAAGGTAAGTGTTTGGTGTTTCTTTTTTGTTTTTAGTGTGAGTATACATGTTTCAGTTACGGCTTGTGTGTATGTGTTTATTGTGTGTTCTAGTTTGTCTGTGGTGTTTATGTTTGTGAGCTCCGTAACTGTTAGGTTGTTTGCCGACATAATTTGAGACAGTTTCTCATGAAACTGTCTCCAATTTGCGTCCTTTGTGTTGTATATTCTTGTGGTGCGCTCTATGCTTAATCCTTTACATTTTTGAAGTTGTATGCCGAAAAGTATGCCGTTATGGTCGGAGCCCGTGAGTCCTTCCACGATTCGCCAGCCGTCCACCAGGTCCAGCATGTCCGCCGAACAGGCCGTTACGTCCACGTGGCTGCTGTACCTGATACCTCCCCTGATGGTGTCGAAGGTTGGGGTGTCGCCCGTGTTTAGGATCTGCAAGCCCATTTCCCCTAGCGTTCCACACATATGCTCCCCTCTCGAGTCCTCGTTGCTGCTACCCCACCAAGTACTTTTCGCATTTGCGTCTCCTCCAATAACCAACCTGCTAGGGCCCACCACTTGCTCCACTCGTTTTAGCTGCTCCAAGTATGGCTCTATGGGCTTGTCGGGCTCGAAGTAGAAGGACACCAGCGTGATCGTCCAGGATCTGGTTCGGACTCCCACCACAACGATGTTATTTGTGGTGAGTTGCGGGTACTGTATGATGTCGAGGCTTTGGTCAAGGACAGCCACTGCTGCCTTTACAGTCCCTTCTCCTCCCTCAGAGCTCTGGAAGACCCTTACGCCCCGGTAGCCCTTCATCCTTCTCACCCCACCCACATAAGGCTCCTGGAGCAGTGCTACGGCAAGTTTGCGCTTGTCAGCCTCCAGCAGCAGCTCGTTTGTGGCCAGTTGACTCCGTTGCAGGTTGGCCTGGACTATTTTATACTGATGGGTATCAGAGACAACCTTAGCAATACGCTATTGAGGCTCGAGCGAGGGCATCCCACTTTCGCCTTACAGGGCATTCAGTGCTGAATGCATTGTGCTCAGTGTTCCCCGATTTTTCTTTGGTGCAGTTTATGCACACCGCTGCTTCGCCCATTTGCCTATCCGGGCAGTCTGCTCTTAAGTGTGGGCCGCCACAGTGGCTGCACAGATCGGCTGGGTTCTTACAGAACCGCTTGCTGTGTCCGTAGCCCAAGCAGCGGGTACACTGCACCAGAGGCGTCTGATCTTCGACGCGCACAATCTGGAGGTCAATTCTGAGTTTGCCACCTTCGATGGCCCTCCTCCAGATTAATGGGGACACACTGAGCACAATGTGGTTCAGATGAGGGTTGCGCGTCTTCCTTCGGAATTTGATCACCGTCCTGTGGTCCTCGTCTCCGAGGCCGTGGAATAGTTCCCGATTCTGATTTCTGAGGCCCGCCGCGTCCCCAGAGAGGAGGGGATTTTTTGTGCTGCCGGCGGAGTTGCACCAGGTTTTGGGTTGGCCGGGGACTTTGCCTTGGGCTCTATTTCCCCGGCCTCCAATTCTCTACTGCTGCTCGGCTGCGAGGTCCCAGCTTTCTCTGCGGATCGCGGCGAACCCCCGAAAACAGGTGAGCTCGCGGTTTTCTTGGCCGGCGTGCGGAACATGGCAGTGTCTTTAGTGAAAGTGAGGTTCATTAACAGAACGGTCAGAGGGCACTGGTGTCTCTTCTGTGTCCCTGTAAAGAGGGGACCAGCAAGAGAACTTTTAAAATGCGAGCCCTTTACTCGGACTCGGTCAATATATAAAATGTGTCAATGACACGCCTTCAGAGGCGCTAAAAATGTCAAAATCCGTCTATTTTCCCTGCGTCGTAATTAAAGGGGTACTAAAGTACCCGGAAGAGCAAAAAACAGAAACAAATTTTTTCGTGAAAAACCGAAAAGTTTACCTGCCTAGACACGAATGGGTGGGTGGGAGGTCAAATTTTTGCGTTTCTATCTGAGCTAGGCGGACGTGCGAGGTGTCAAAAGACGCGTCTCGGCGCCGGCCAGCGAGCTATGAGGTTTTTGGAATTTACTCTGAAGAAAATTTTTGAAATTTCCTGAAAAAACTGAATTTACGACCAAAATGTATGTAGAAAACGGGAATAACACCACCAAACGGGACTCGAACACGCGGAACGCGCGCCGGAGTACAGGTAAGGCAGGTAAGTATCAATTAAAATTATAAAACTGTAAATTTACCTGAAGGTTTTGAAATAAAAAATTTTTTAAAGGAATTTATACTGAAATTTTTACCAAGTGAATAACCGAAAAGTGTTTTTCGGTGTTTTGTCAATTTAAACTAGTGGGAACGTTAGACGGAGCCTAAAAATGAATTACTAAGCTGAAAAAAGCTTCAGAATGCGTCACTGGGATGCAAAGTTATAGCGGTTAGATGAAATTGTTCTATCACTAAGGTGGATTTCGTGTATGTACTTACTCGTATGAAAATCCCCACTACAAAAAATTTTTGCGTTTCTATCTGAGCTAGGCGGACGTGCGAGGTGTCAAAAGACGCGTCTCGGCGCCGGCCAGCGAGCTATGAGGTTTTTGGAATTTACTCTGAAGAAAATTTTTGAAATTTCCTGAAAAAACTGAATTTACGACCAAAATGTATGTAGAAAACGGGAATAACACCACCAAACGGGACTCGAACACGCGGAACGCGCGCCGGAGTACAGGTAAGGCAGGTAAGTATCAATTAAAATTATAAAACTGTAAATTTACCTGAAGGTTTTGAAATAAAAAATTTTTTAAAGGAATTTATACTGAAATTTTTACCAAGTGAATAACCGAAAAGTGTTTTTCGGTGTTTTGTCAATTTAAACTAGTGGGAACGTTAGACGGAGCCTAAAAATGAATTACTACGCTGAAAAAAGCTTCAGAATGCGTCACCGGGATGCAAAGTTATAGCGGTTAGATGAAATTGTTCTATCACTAAGGTGGATTTCGTGTACATGTACTTACTCGTATGAAAATCCCCACTACAAAAAATTTTTGCGTTTCTATCTGAGCTAGGCGGACGTGCGAGGTGTCAAAAGACGCGTCTCGGCGCCGGCCAGCGAGCTATGAGGTTTTTGGAATTTACTCTGAAGAAAATTTTTGAAATTTCCTGAAAAAACTAAATTTACGACCAAAATAATAATAATAATAATAATAAAATTTATTTAAAAATATAAGGACTAACGTTAATTACAGTTTTTCTTAAAACTATGTCAAGTTCACCATGGTTTGTGCCTGAACTAGGTAATCCTGTATTTCAGGCGATTGGAGGTAAAATTAATTGATTAAATAATCACTATAGAATTATTAAAAAACTAATTAAATAATCACATACTTATCATATTTATCTTATTGATACTTACATATGTAAAAAGGTGTATAAAATTATATAATGCGAACAATATTTACTTTGGCACAAGTAATAACTTCTCTGTATCTTCATAGGACATAGTTTGAAGAGCCTCCAGAAGGATTTTCTTGCAGTTACTATGATTTAAGGAGTAGATGTTTGCTTTATCATTTAGCCTGTTATAGAGGTGCGGTCCGAGGTACATATAAAATTTGGCAGTGAAAGCATGTTTTGTGCTTTTTTGAGGACAAACTATATCTTTCCGTCTCCTTTTTGTAAATTCAGTGCTGTATGGAAGTGCTGCGTGCTGTTTTAGTACAGTGCTCATTATGAATAACTGACGAACTGTAAGTACTTTACAAGATTTATAAAGGATGTTAGTGGGGAAAAGAAAAGGGCGGCAAGTAGCCACCTTGAGAATAGCTCTTTGAGCTCTTTCAATGGGCAACAACAAAGTTTTACTCGCCCCACCCCATGAAGTAATACAGTAAGTCAAAATTGACTGACAAAGAGCAAAGTATACTTGCCTAATTATTTTTGGATCTGCCATAAATCGTATCTTTTTGAATACGTATATCAGCTTACGAATTCTATTATTTAGAGCTTCCATATGTGGTTTGAAGGAAAGGGTTTCATCTATTATAATGCCCAGGTATTTTATTTTATCTGTCTTTTTAATATTAGGACACTTACACTGGCTATCTGCAGGGAGTGGGCAACAATGAGCATGCAACGCAGAGGGGATCTTCGATATTTGCTTGCGCATCGAAAACTTTATGTAATTTGTCTTCTCTGCATTTAGGGTTAGTGAGTTATTTTGAAGCCATTTATTTACAATATTGAATCCGTGTTGCGCAAGGTTGTAGACTTCATTTTCTGAGTCAGCCGAAAATAGTAGAGCAGTGTCGTCAGCGTAAGTTATGATAGTGCCATGCTCTAGATTTAAATTGCAAAGGTCATTTATGTAGATCAAAAACAGAGTGGGCCCCAAAATACTTCCTTGAGGAACACCAAAAAATGTGTTTTTTTGCACAGTGCTGAGAACATTGCCAATCTTTACGCACTGGGAACGATCTTCTAAGTAACTTTTGAACATTTTCAGCTGGGTGCCTCTTACACCCATGATCTCAAGCTTGCGCAACAGGTTTGGAATGGAAACTGTGTCAAAAGCTTTTGCGAGGTCCAGGAAAATTCCTACTGTATGGTTACCCTTGTCAAGTTCTTGCGCTAGATAGTCAGTCAGATGGTGTACCGCATCAGCAGTTGAAACTTTAGGCCTAAATCCAAACTGCCGCTCAGACAGAAATGATTTATCTTCCAAATATTTCAACAATCTTTTGTTTATAATTTTTTCCAATATTTTTGACATGGAAGGCAGTAAAGAAATAGGTCTATAGTTCGTCACTTGCTCTTTGCTGCCTGATTTATAGACAGGGACAATTACAGCTTTTTTTAGACACTCAGGAAAATGGCCTGATGATAAACAAATGCGGAAAATATAAGTCAGTGGTTGTACCAAAATGTCCTTGAATTTTTTGATAATTTTATTCGATATGTTATCCCAGCCAACTGCACAGTCTTCTTTCAAGGTCATAATTATACTTTCTACCTCAGTCTCGTCAGTATCTAGCAGCACAAAGGATGTTAATGCAGTGCTGCATGTTAAAGGAGTGCTCGTTAGGTTTTGGGACTGATCTAGATTTTTTTCTGCCAGACACTTTCCAACATTAACAAAGAAATTATTTGCTATGTTAGCGGATTCCAGCGGTGACGAGTGTGCTTGTAATAAACCTGAAGATGACTCATATTGTTTCGTTGTATACGTTGCGTCTTTAATATATTTCCAGATCTTTTTACTATTTGTTCCAGCCTTTTCCAATGCCACTTTGTCGTAGTTGCTTTTAATTTTTTTAAGGAGATCATTACAGAAATTTCGATATCTTTTATACGAAAGTTGCAAAACTGCATTGTCAGGATTAGATTTCGCTTTCATATGCAGTTTATCCCTATGTTTCATACAGCGAATAAGACCTGATGTGATCCAAGGTTTTATATTGTGGTTTTTGTTGCTCAACTGTGTTACGACTGTGTTTTTCTGAATTGCATTTCGTATGTTTTCAATTACATATAACATGCAAAACTGTGGGTCAGCGGAATTATAGACTGGAGCAAAATCGATGACTCGTAAATCTTCTTCAAGTTTATTTATATTCAGTTTTGAAATTTTGCGAGTGTCTTGTTTAGGTAGTTTACAATTAAGGGTTAGTAGGGCAGCATTGTGATCGGTTATTGTTGAGTTAACAACAAGTGCAAGTGAAGGCAAATTCGATTTAAGCATAATATGATCCAGACAGGAGCCACTGTGATGTGTAGGAAAGCTGTGTGCTGGGAGCAGGCCATGAAAGGCGCATAGGTTGAGGTAGTCCTGAGCAGACGCATCAGTACATCCTGGTAGAATATTGATGTTAATATCTCCAATTACAACCGTGTTTTTGATGGATGACAGGGTTTGCAAGGTCTCATTCAGAGAGTCAGTAAAAATGCTAGTATTTCTAAACGATGGAGGTCGATATAATGCTAATATCGCAAATTCTGATCCAATTTTAACTAACAATCTGTTACAGTCTTGCATATCAGGTTCCTGAACAGAGACATTGAGATGATCTCTTGCATAAACTATCACCCCATCATTTTGGTTGTAATTTGTAGTACTTCTGTACATATTATATCCCGGGATTAGTGGTATGTTATATTGTTTAGCAAGCCAGCATTCGGTTAAAACAATAACGTCACAATTTATGTTTAGCCGTTGTTGAAATGCACTAAAACTATCAAAATTCTTAAAAACACTGCGAATATTTTGTGTTAATATGGTTAGCGGTGTTTTGTAGCCGGACAGATATTGTTTGCAGTTTTCAGCTTCACAGACTTTGGACTCGGATACAGAGAAATTATCTAAATCATTAATCAAACTGTTTATCATAATGGTAGTTAAATATAAAAAATTAAAAAAAGAAGGTCAGAAAAATAACTAATTTACGGCGCTCTTAGGCGCCTCCATAATCTACAGAATTAATGTACCTTTTTTCAGCCATTATTTTCGCGGGGCAGTCAGCAGCGCCTGTGTTATGCTTGTCTGGCTTTTTGAAATGCAAGCAAGTCGCGCATTTTGGTTCGTCAGCCTTTTTCGGACATTCTTTTATTGAGTGACCTTGATCACCACAGTGGCCGCAGGTATAAGATGTCTGTCGACATGACTTGGCCGCATGTCCATACTGCTGACACTTATAACATCGGGTGACCAAAGTAAAGTCTCTCACAGGGCATGATGACCAGTTTACAAAAACTCGGTGTTGAGATATCAGGGCTTTGCGTATGACTGCAGATACTTCAACTATGTAATTACAGGTCTCAGTGTCTTTCTTACCTGACTTATGACTTAATTTAATTGAGCTCAAAAACGTCTCCAGGCTGTAGTTTTGAAGTTTTTCGGCTATATTTTGCTTGTACAAACAGGTAAAAACCTCATTTTCCTGCATGGATGTTGGCACTCCTAAAATCACAACCCTAGGCTTCCTTTTATGGGGCTCGTCAACTGTTAGGCCTGAATTTGTTAGCTGCACCGATTGTCTCAGCTTCTCGATGTCGTCTTTCGTCTCAGTGCTGATGATTACACCGCCGTTCTTCGTCTTGCGCAGGCCTCTCACATGGAGCTTCATTTGTTCGGGCTGGATAATTTTTTGGACAAGAGTTTTGGTCTCATCGCTGGTCTTCAACTTGTCACTCGGATAGATGGCCACAGAACTTACGTAACTTGGCTGTATAAAACTGTTGGCACCTTTCTTTACCATGTCAGCAAAGGAAGATCCCTGGGCAGGTTTCGTCAAATCTTCAATACTCAGCTTAAGGTTCTGTAGCTGCTGCGAAAGATCGAGTTGGTTTTCGAGAGTTCTGACTGTGTAGTGCGATTGGAGTGCTTTAGCTTTGACGGACTGGTACATGACGGCCATCTGCGAAGTCCCGTGTCCAATTTTCCGGCATAGGCTATTGACGCGTGTTTTCTGCTCCACATTCAACTTTCCCTCAGCTGCAATAGTACACAACTCCTTCAGGCTCTGTTCGATAATCGCCATCCAGTTCTGAATTTCTGACGTTGAGACAACTTCAGGGGCATCGTTCCTTTGGCTAGGCACTTGAGGGGTAGAAGTGGGTACGGTCACGGGCACAGGTGTAGAAGGTGGGGAGCGAACATCCTTACAACTCCGGGTGAATGGACTATCCTCCATCATGAAGCAGGTTCTTTTGTTCCTTATACACTGGTCATTTCTACTAATACACCTTTCATAAATCTAGTGTAAGAGTATGAGTCACTACTGGTTATTTGTTTAAACTAGGTCACAATTTCGCAAGTGATTATTTGTTTATTGTAATAATTGCTCGATACGTCTGTTCACTACGATCGGCAAAGTATATCCAAATAAAAAATGTATGTAGAAAACGGGAATAACACCACCAAACGGGACTCGAACACGCGGAACGCGCGCCGGAGTACAGGTAAGGCAGGTAAGTATCAATTAAAATTATAAAACTGTAAATTTACCTGAAGGTTTTGAAATAAAAAATTTTTTAAAGGAATTTATACTGAAATTTTTACCAAGTGAATAACCGAAAAGTGTTTTTCGGTGTTTTGTCAATTTAAACTAGTGGGAACGTTAGACGGAGCCTAAAAATGAATTACTACGCTGAAAAAAGCTTCAGAATGCGTCACCGGGATGCAAAGTTATAGCCGCTCAGGTTAGGTTCAGTCAGGTTAGGTTCGCTCAGGTTTTTTTTTTTTTTTTTTTTTTTTTTTTAATATACCACTACCTCCAACATGATCGGAGTCTTTGTTTTTCTGTTTTTTATTTAATTACTTTAACATTTACTTTAATCTATACTTATGTTTAATTTTACAGTTTATATATTTGTTTCTTTCATATTCTAATACTCTCTTCATTTGTCATACAAACACGGGGGGTGCTGCAGCACTTCTTATTTTTGCTTTTACTTTAACACTTGTATTTATTTTAAGCTATACTTTTAACATAATATTGTATCTATTTATTTATTTACTCATTTATCCAAATTATATTTTACTTACTATTATTCTATGCTGGCCTCTAATATAATGTACTATATTATGACAGCATATTTATTTATGCTGTTTTATTTCGACTTATTACTGTCTTTACTATATATCTACAATAATTCAAAAATTTTTCTGCCTCTTTGCTCTTAATTATGTCCTTTACTGTGAACGGTGTTATTGCCGTGCCTATGATGTTTTCGGCGTTAAACCGGTGTTTTGCAAATTGTGGGCAGTCAAATAGTATGTGCTGGACCGATTCACTAGCGTTCGGGTCGCAGATGCACGATGGACTCTCCTTGCACTTGAAGCGATTCAAGTACTCAGAGAATCCACCGTGCCCCGTCATTATCTGTGTATTCAGGCCGCTTGTTCCTATCCTGCGAATGACACTGTATGCCACCCGCACATCCGGGAAGAATAATTTTGTTACAGATGCGGTGTCGCTGGTTTCATATCTACGGTTCCACTCATCAAGCGTCTCCACACGTATACTTCGCTTGATGTATGAGATCGGACACCGATCGTAATCAGGCTTTCTTTTGGAGTTCTCAGCGGCCTCTCTTGCTAGTTGGTCAGCTCTTTCGTTCCCCGGCAGCCCTACGTGAGCTTTAATCCAGAACAAGTTTACGAGCTTGTTCTGGTGGGATGCAGATCTTATATTATCCCTAGCTTCTACAGCGAGAGGATGATGCGAACCGGGATTCGTGATTGTTTGGAGAGCCGCCATTGAGTCGCTGAAAATTCCGAAAGAAGATTCCTTGCGCCTAATTATCTCCCTCGTTGCTCTTGTTATTGCTAGGAGTTCAGCCTGGTAAACTGTGCAGTAATTTGATAGAGCAAGTTTGAGGGCTCTGGTCTCGGCCTCACTATTCCATATGGACAGTGAAGCACCAACCCCTCCTCCGATCTTGCTCCCGTCCGTAAAGATGCGGACGTCAAAATTGCAGTTGTTGTCAAGTTGCTCTTGATTCACCAGACTGTTGAACTGCAAGATGTCGCGTGATGCGGGATGAGGATTTTCAATTGCTGCGGCCATTCGCTCGACTTCCCTGTCCCCAAGTGATGCCCGGGGCACCCCCCTCCTGGCCTCGTACAGTGATGCTGCCTCACGAACTCGGAGGTCAAGGGGGAGCAAACCGGACAGCACCAGTGCTGAGTTCAGGGAAACCGTTCGATATGCCTTGCACATTTTCTGAGCAATTCCACGTTGGACTGCCCCAAGCTGCTTTACAATGCCCACTTTCTTTGCAGCCGGTGCCCAGACGCTAGCAGCGTAAAGTATTATGGGCTCCACGGTCGCCACGTATATCACCCGAATAACTTCTGGGTGAAGCCCCCAACTGATCTTTGCGGCTCTACACAGCTGCTTGTAGATAGCAATTGCCTTCCTGCAAACGTGTGAGACGTGGGTGTTGAAGGTCAATTTTTGATCGATGGTTACACCCAGAAGCTTCATTTCTTGCGACATGCCGATGTCGATCCCCCCCATCCTCAGGCGTGGTGTGTCGTATTTTAATTTTCTGGTTATCACCATTGCTGTTGTTTTATGCGGTGCAAATTTTAGTTTGTTCTCGACACCCCACGCCAGAACATGATTGAGAGCGGCATTGGCACATTCCTCCACCTCTAGTGCGGTCTCTCCGTCAAATACCAAGAGGACATCGTCCGCAAACGCCTGAATGTAATTCCCCCTGTTCTCTGCTGCTTTTAGGAGGGGGTCTAGGACTAAGTTCAACAATATTGGGCCCCCAATTGAGCCTTGGACACAACCCTTGTTGGTGTCCTTGCTGTATACTTCCCCACCGTACCTGATTTCAACTCTTCGGTTTCTGAGGTAGCTGTCGATGACCCGCCTAAGGTTGATTGGACACTTCTCCTCTGCCAGGCGGACTCTTATCGCCGGCCACCAGGCACTATCAAAAGCTCCCTCTATGTCCAGCGATACAAGCGTAACTATTCTTTTTTGTGCTAGTTTTTTGTTGACATGCTGCATGAGGGCATAGAGGGAGTCCTCAGTGCTTTTTTGTGGCATGAATCCGTACTGACGGGTGCTCAACCTTGGTAAAAGGTGGAACTTAAGGCGGGCCACCAGCATTTTCTCATATATCTTCCCTAATATAGGCAACAGTCCAATCGGCCTATAAGATTTGGGAGTGGAATATGTCTCTTTTCCAGGCTTCCTCAGTATCACGACTGTTGCTTGCTTCCAGGACGTGGGGAAATGATGGTGTTCTAGGCACTTATTTAAGAACTTTAAAAATAATTCCAGGTCATTAGCCACGGCATGACAACAAATGTCGGCGGTAAAGCCATCGGAACCCGGCGCCTTCTTCGGGTTGAAGGACTCCATTGAGTTTTTTAATTCTGCCGTCGTAAACGGTGGGTCGCAAGGATCATCTTGTTCACCAGAGTTTACGCTTTCGGCTTTTATTCGGATGGATTGGTGATGAGCATTGTCGGATTCGATGAGGTCTTCCGGATAAAACGTTTCCGCTAGCAACTTTACGGATCCCTTCGCATCTAGCACATCACCGTTCCGTTCCAATGGCAGGTCCTCCTCCCTACGCCGCGTCCTACCTATCACCCTGTATATACCCTCCCAAACCCCCTCCCTATCCTGTTTCCCACAGAATTCCTTCCAACTCTCGGTCTGAGCTTTGGCCGCTTCTAACTCATACTCTTCTTTCTGTTTTAGGTACTCTTCTATGACCTTTGGCTTCCGGACTTGGGCGGCACAGCGGATCCTGCGCTTCTTGGTAGCGACGGCCTTCTTGATCTCAGCGAGTCTCTCGGACCACCACGGCAAGGTAAGTTCCTCTTGGACTTTTTTGGTTGGTATTGTTTGCTTGCATGTTTCTTCTATTGCTTTTGTAAGGTTGTCTGTTATAATGTCAATTTGCTCAATTTCTTTAATCTTGTCTATTTCGGCTGCTGTGAATTTATAGTCTATTTTCAATTGGCCAAACTTCTCATGAAATTCAGCCCAATTGGCTTTTTTGGTGTTAAATTTCCTAGTCGTTCTCTCAACTTTAATGCCTTTGGATTTCTGCAAGAGGATCTTAAACATAATGCCGTTGTGATCCGAGCTCGTCAGACCTTCATCAATCCTCCAGTCGTCTACCAAGTCCAATAAATCATTAGAACAAGCGGTAATGTCCACGTGACTGCTGTACCGCTTTCCTCCTCGGATAGTGTCAAAGGTCGGAATTTCCCCTCGGTTAAGTATGTTCAGGTTAAGTTCACCGAGAGTTGCTGCCATCTCTTCCCCCCTGACGTCGGCCATCGGGCTGCCCCACCATAGGCTCTTTGCATTGGCGTCCCCTCCATAGATCAGTCTCTTGGAACCGACTGCAAGCCCTATTTGTTTTAGATGTTCTAAATAGGGCTCAATAGGCTGGTCTGGCTCAAAGTAAAAGGAGACAAGCGTGATCTCCCAGGCTCTGGTTCGGACTCCCACCACAACGATGTTATTTGTGGTGAGAGTCGGGTACTGTATAATGTCAAAGTTGTGATTAAACACTGCAACGGCTGCTTTGACATTTCCTTCCCCTGGGCTGGTGTTCTGGAAGATCCTCACTCCATTGTAATTTTTCATAGTACTTGAGCCCCCCACGTAGGGTTCCTGGAGCAAAGCCACGGCTGCTTTCGTGCGATTTGCTTCTATCATTAATTCATTCGTGGCGAGCTGCTTCCTCTGGAGGTTTGCCTGCACTACCAGGTGTGGAGCCTCGCTGGTGGGTGTGTTGCTCTCTAGTGCTCCTCTGCCCGTGACCACCTTAGCAATACGCCGTTGTGGCCCTCGCCAATGCATCCCACTTCCTTCTTATCGGGCAGTCCTCACTGAAGGCGTTGTGCTCTGCATTTGCCAGTTTGGCATGCGTGCAATTACAGCATGTCGGCACTGCACCATTGAGCCAGTAACTACAGTCCGACTTTTTGTGGGGCCCGGCGCAATGGCTACATTTCTCAACCGTTTCTTTGCAGAAACGCCTGCCATGGCCGTACCCCAGACAGAGCGAACACTGGACAAGGGGAGACTGGTCTGCGATTCGGATGCGCTGCAGGTCAATCTGCACGGTTTCCGCGTCCATAATCCTGGTCCATATTTTGGGGGACACCCTAACGACGACATTTTCCCTGCGTCGTAATTAAAGGGGTACTAAAGTACCCGGAAGAGCAAAAAACAGAAACAAATTTTTTCGTGAAAAACCGAAAAGTTTACCTGCCTAGACACGAATGGGCGGGTGGGAGGGCAAATTTTGAATTTCTATCTAAGCTAGGCGGACGTGTGAGGTGTCAAAAGACGCGACTCGGCGCCGGCCAGCGAGCTATGAGGTTTTTAGAATTTACACTGAAGAAAATTTTTGAAATTTCCTGAAAAAACTGAATTTACGACCAAAATGTATGTAGAAAACGGGAATAACACCACCAAACGGGACTCGAACACGCGGAACGCGCGCCGGAGTACAGGTAAGGCAGGTAAGTATCAATTGAAATTATAAAAACGTAAATTTACCTGAAGGTTTTGCAATAAAAAAATTTTTAAAGGAATTTACACTGAAATTTTTGCAAGTGAATAACCGAAAAGTGTTTTTCGGTGTTTTTGTCAATTTAAACTAGTGGGAACGTTAGACGGAGCCTAAAAACGAAATACTACGCTGAAAAAAGCTTCAGAATGCGTCACCGGGATGCAAAGTTATAGCGGTTAGATGAAATTGTTCTATCACTAAGGTGGATTTCGTGTATGTACTTACTCGTATGAGAATCCCCACTACAAAAAATTTTTGACGGTTCGCTCAGGTTAGGTTCGCTCAGGTTAGGTTCGCTCAGGTTAGGTTCGCTCAGGTTAGGTTCGCTCAGGTTAGGTTCGCTCAGGTTAGGTTCGCTCAGGTTAGGTTCGCTCAGGTTAGGTTCGCTCAGGTTAGGTTTTTTTTTTTTTTTTTTTTTTTTTTTTTTTTTTTTTTTTTTTTATTTGGCAGGAGTGGGAAATCCTCATGGACGCCCAGATTGGGCAGTGCCGGACTCTTACCGGCTAAAACCCACTCCTGCCTTTGCTTAGTGTCCCTCTGACATAATCAGAGACCTTTTTTGTCAAAATTTTATTATTTTATCTTATTTATACTAATGCTTTTATATATTTTTGTTATGTTCTTTTGCTATCTTCTATCTTATCACTTTTAATATCTTTTAATACACCAATAATAACTCTAATCTAATCTAATTCATTTAAATGCAAAATTTTTACGACTTATCTACAATTTTAAAATCTTTTATATCTCGGCGATTACTTCTTGTATTCTAATAATACATAATAGTATATCTATTTCTTATGCTTTATTGTTTTTTATTACTTTATAAGCAATTTCCTCGCAGTATTCAAAGAACTTTTTTCTTAATTTTGAGTGTTCTATTATTGCCGGTATGTTTTCTAATTTTATTTCCGTTTCTATTTCTGCTTCCAGGTCAAATCTTTGCTTCGCGAACATAGGACACTCCGTCAGCAAGTGTGGGACGCTCTCATTTTCAGATGGGTCACAGAGGCATGCCGGGCTCTCCTTGCACTTGAAGCGATTCAAGTACTCGGAGAACCCGCCATGCCCTGTAAGCACTTGTACTAAGACTGGGCTTAAGTCAGTTTTCCGCACTATTTGGTAGGCTGCAATTGCGTCAGGAAGAAACATTTTCGTGCCCGAAGCCGTGTCACCTGACCGATATCTCCCGTTCCATTCCTCAAGCGTTTCCGACCGGATTTGTCGCTTGACGAATGATACGGGACACAAATCGTAGTCCGGCATTTTCTTCGACCCCAGGGCGGCCTCCTTCGCGAGCTGGTCGGCTCTCTCGTTTCCCTCCAATCCTGCGTGGGCCTTTATCCAGAACAAGGAGACACTCTTGCTCTGGAGCTTGCAGCGTCGTAGGGTGTCCCTTGTATCCACGGCCAAGGGGTGGAGGGAACTTGTGTTGATCACCGACTGAAGGGCCGCCATAGAGTCGCTGAAAATGCCGAAAGAGGTTTCACGGGACCTGAGCGCTTCCCCTGCCGCTCTTTGTAGAGCCAGGAGTTCAGCCTGGTAGACGGTGCAGTAGGACGGCAAGGCAAGTTTGAGGGCCTTTGTCTCGGCGACGCCTTTCCACAAGGATAGTGCCGCTCCGACTCTGCCCTCAATCTTGCTGCCGTCGGTGAAAATCCTCACAGCAAAATTGCTGTGGTTTTGGTATTGTTCCTCGTCTACCAGGCTTTCGAACTTCAGGTTCGTTTGCTCCGCTGGGTGCGGGGATTCTAATGCTGGAGCCATCCGCTCAATCTCCCTGTCTCCCATTATTGACTGGGACACTCCCCTCTTGGCCTCATACAGCGCTGCCGCCTCGCGAATGCGCAGGTCGATTGGGAGTATCCCGGCCAGCACCAGTGCCGAGTTAAGGGAGACTGTGCGGTAGGCTCTACACAGCTTTTGCGCGAACCCTCTTTGGAGCACGTTCAGTTGCTTCCTGACTCCCAACTTGTTTGCGGCTGGCGCCCACGCACTAGCAGCATACATAACGACCGGCTCCACCACAGCGGTGTATATGGTCCTGATTATTTCGGGCTTCAGGCCCCAGCTGATTTTTGCGGCTCTCGACAGCTGTTTGTATATGTTTAACGCCTTCCTCGTGACGTTCGAGGCATGGGCGTTAAACGTCAGCTTGTCATCAACTGTGAGCCCCAGTATCTTGATTTCCCGAGACAGGGCAATGTCCTCACCGCCCATGCGCAGAAGTGGCGAGTCGTATTTCAGCTTGTTTGTGACCACCATAGCTTTAGTTTTGTGGGGCGCGAACTTAAGTTTGTTTCCGGCTCCCCACTTCCGCACATGAGCGAGACTTGCACTGGCCTGTCCCTGGACATCAAGCGCTGTTTCACCCGAAAAAATCAGAACCACATCGTCCGCGAATGCCTGGCAATAGTCGCCTCGCTGTTCCAGCTCTTTGAGCAGGGGATCCAGGAGTAGGTTCCAGAACGTGGGCCCACCTATGGAGCCTTGTACGCAACCTTTCGACGTTCCTTGTACGAACTCTGCTCCTGCATACCGCACCCTAACCCTCCTGTCCAGTAGATAACTATCTACCAAACGTCTCAGGTTGATCGGGCACGGTGTCTCTGCCAGTCGGCATTTCATGGCCGGCCACCACGCATTGTCGAAGGCTCCCTCTATGTCCAATGATATGACGACGATGATCTTCTTTTCCTTCAGTCGGTCTCTTATATGTTTTATCAGGTCATAGAGGGAGTCCTCGGTGCTGCGCTGCGGCATAAAACCATACTGGCTCCTGCTGAGTTGTGGCGATATATGCCATCTAATGCGACGCACCAACATTTTTTCCAGTATTTTCCCCAGTACAGGCAATAGCCCAATCGGCCTGTACGATTTGGGGTGCGCGTAGTCATCCTTGCCTGGTTTCCTCAGGACCACGACTACTGCCTCTTTCCAGATGGTCGGAAAGTGGAACAGAGATAGACATCTGTTTAGCACTGCTAGGAACAGTTGTGGGTTATGGGTAATAGCCGCCCCGCATATATCCGCTGTTAGGCCGTCAATACCCGGTGCTTTCTTGGGATTAAAACTAGATACGGACCACTTTAGTTCCTCCACTGTGAATAGAGGATCAAATGTCTCACCATTCGTATTTTCATTCACTCTATTCGCCAGCTCACGTATCCTGCTGTGGTCCGCATCGTCATCCTGTGTTTTATCCTCAGGATAAAACGTCTTTGCCAGCATCCGGGCTGACTCCTCGTTGCTGAGTACACGGTCGCCTTGTACTAGCGGTATGTCTTCCTGCCTATTGGCAGTGCGACTTATTACCCGATATATACTGTCCCACATAGTCTCTCGTTCCTGCCTTCCACAGAACTCCTTCCAACTGGATGTTAGCGTGCTCTCCATCTTCTGTTTCAGCTCCTCTTTAGCTGCGAGATATAAGCCCACGACCCATGCTCTGCGTCTTGGTGCGGCACTGGAGATTCTTCTCTTCCGTCTCTTGACCTCCTCTTTCATTTGTGTAAGCTCCTCCGTCCACCAAGGCAATCCTGTCTGATTTCTTTTCCTAACAATCGGTATGGTTCCCTCACATGCTTTCTCTATTGATTCTGTGTATCTTTCTGTTATCTTATCCAGCTCTTCTATAGTATTTAATTTATCTATTTCTGTTTTGTTTATGTTTTGTTGTTCCCAAATTTCGTCAAGTTTCCCATAAAACTGTCCCCATTTTGCCTTTTTAGTATTATATTTTCTAGTGGTTCTTATAATGTCCATTCCTTTTGATTTTTGTAGTTTTAATTCAAACAGGATTGCCCTGTGGTCCGAGGTGGTGACGTCTCCGGATAGTCTCCAGTTAGCCACACTTCTGAGCATGTCCTCTGTACAGGTGGTAATATCAACGCAGCTGCAGTACCTTTGTTCACCCCTGATGACGTCGAAGGTGGGGGCCGTTCCCATATTTAGGATCTGGAGTCCTAGTTCATCGAGGGCACCAGCCAGTGCCTCGCCCCTACTATCTGCCTCTCGGCTTCCCCACCACGTGTTCCAAGCGTTGACGTCCCCCCCCAGTATCACATCGCGAACTCCGATTCCCTCCACAATCTTCCTTAGATGGTCCAAGTCTGGCTCGATAGGCTGTCCACCATCCAGGTACACCGACACCACACCTATTTCCCAGGCTCCGGTCCTCAGAATCGCAACTGCAAAGTTTTCTGTAGTTAGGGTTGGGCACTGTGTGAGGTTTATGGTGTCGTTGAATAGTACAATGGCCGCTTTGTTGACTTTCTCGGTCTTCCTGGCACACTGCACTACCCGTGCACCCGGATAGTTCTTCATTTCTCCGATCCCACCTATATATGGCTCTTGGACCATTGCAAACGCCAACTTTCGCTTTCCCGCTTCCATAATGAGCTCAGCTGTGGCCAGTTTGCTCTTTTGGAGATTTGCCTGAACGACATGATACTGGTGAGGTCTGTCTTCGCTATTTACTGCGCTTCCGCCCTGGACCACCTTAGCAATACGCCACCGACAGCCGCGCCAATCCGTCCCACTTGAGACGAGTTGGGCACTCGCTGTCGAAGGCGTTGTGCTCGGTCTTACCCATCTTTGCGGAAACGCAGTTTCGGCACTTTGGTGCTTCCTCGGCTAGCCGTGAGGGGCAGTCTACTCTCATGTGGGGGTCTCCACAGTGTGTGCAGAGGTCAGCGGGTTCCGTACAGAACTTACGGCTGTGGCCAAAGCGCAGGCAGCGGGTGCACTGGATCAGTGGCGACTGGTCCAGCACATGCACGCGCTGCAAGTCGATGTGTACTCGACCGGTCGCTGTTAGCCTCTGCCACACAGAAGGGGAAACCTGCATGATGATGTGAGACATGTGGGGGTTCCTTGTCCTGCGACGGTACTTAACCCCCATCCTCACATCGTCTGCAGGCAGGTCCCCGATCAGGTGGGTGTTCTGTCGCTTGAGCGCCTCGATGATCTCCCCATCCGAGTGACACGAGAGGACATCCTTGAGGATCACAAGCGGATCTTTGTTTTTAATTTCCTCGACTACGAGGTTTCCGGCCTTTTTTATTCTTTCCGACACCCGATTAAGTTCCTCTCTGGTCCTGAACCCGACCACCACCTTCTGGTCCCTCGCTTTTCGCAGTCTCTCCACTCTGGTGCCCTCATTCCTGGCATCTACTGCCGTTCTCAACTTCTCAAGAACCTCCTCCCCGGTGTCCTTGTCATCGACCGATGACACAACCACCGAGTGAAGAGGCTCCTGGAAGCGCTGTTTCGGGACGGCGGCCATCTCTGCGAACGAGGGTCCCTGGCCTGCGACAAAGCGAGGTGCCTGTTGTAGGCGCTCCGACAGAGCCCGCGTGTGCAGCTGGCATTCCTCCAGCGCCTTGTTGTGCTGCTGGAGGTTCTCCATGAGCTGCTTCACGAGCTCTGTAGGTGCGCCGGAGGCCGGTGTCACGTCCCCGGGGGCCTTCTCGGGTTCGGCTGCCTCTCCCGATGTTGTTTTACCCCTCTCGTTTTCACTCTCCTTGACGAGTTGGTATAACCGGTCCACGGCTTTTATTAGAGCGTCCTTTATCTCTTTTTTAAGGTTCCTCGAGCTGTCCAGTTGTAGCTTGGCACTGGAGAGACACGCCTTTGCCTCCGTGGTTCTATTAAGATACTTCACGGGTGGCACTTCACGAGACGGACTCTCCAGGGCCCTTCCTGGCAACTCGTAGGTATCCGTCCTTACTCGCTGGCTAGCTGTTATATTATATTTGAGCTTGATGGGAGAGGTCACGGGCGCTTTCTTTGGGGGGGTGGTGGCGGGTGTCGCTTTTGGAGGTGTAGGAGGTTTGCAGGGTTGCCCCTGTTTCTGTTTCTCCGCTTCCCACTCCCCGACACTGCGCCTCACTGAGGGGCCCGCTGGCACTGTGCATGCCTCCTCAACGCCCGAAATCTCCTCCACAGCCTTCGGCTTTTTAAGCGGGGTCCTATGTCCGAACATCTTTACAAGTGCTTAAAATGATTTGTCAGAGGTCACTACAGAACTACTAAATCCCTGTAAAGGGGGGTCAAAATAAGATTGTAAATATGGTAAAGAGTGATTTTAAGTCCCAGGGTAGGACTTGTCTTCTGTGTCCCTGTAAAGGGGGGACCAACAGAGTTCCTGAAATGTGAGCCCTTTACGCAAGGACACGGTCAATAGATCAAATGTTGTCAATAATGTGCCTTCAAAGGCGTCAATACTTTCACTTACTTAGGTTCGCTCAGGTTAGGTTCGCTCAGGTTAGGTTCGCTCAGGTTAGGTTCGCTCAGGTTAGGTTCGCTCAGGTTAGGTTCGCTCAGGTTAGGTTCGCTCAGGTTAGGTTCGCTCAGGTTAGGTTCGCTCAGGTTAGGTTCGCTCAGGTTAGGTTCGCTCAGGTTAGGTTCGCTCAGGTTAGGTTCGCTCAGGTTAGGTTAGGTTTTTTTTTTTTTTTTTTTTTTTTTTTTTTTTTTTTTTTTTAAAAAAAAACAGGTTAGGTTCGCTCAGGTTAGGTTCGCTCAGGTTAGGTTCGCTCAGGTTAGGTTCGCTCAGGTTAGGTTCGCTCAGGTTAGGTTCGCTCAGGTTAGGTTCGCTCAGGTTAGGTTCGCTCAGGTTAGGTTCGCTCAGGTTAGGTTCGCTCAGGTTAGGTTCGCTCAGGTTAGGTTCGCTCAGGTTAGGTTCGCTCAGGTTAGGTTCGCTCAGGTTAGGTTAGGTTAGGTTAGGTTAGGTTAGGTTAGGTTAGGTTAGGTTGGGGGACCACCCCACAGTGCTTGCGTCCACGTCGCGTCCCCTGGAAACAGCCCAGTTCTGACCACCGTAACGGAGTGGCAGACTGGGTTGGCCAAAGTGCACTGTGCCTTCGCGGATTTTAATTTTATCTTAGTTGTGTCTTGTCTGCGAACCTGCCGGGATCATGCCGACCCCTGAGCGGGACGCCTCCGGGCGATTTTTAAAACAAAAAGGCCCTTCTCAGGGCCAACCCAAAGGCCCTTCTCAGGGCCAACCAAAAGGCCCTTCTCAGGGCCAACCCAAAGGCCCTTCTCAGGGCCAACCAAAAGGCCCTTCTCAGGGCCAACCCAAAGGCCCTTCTCAGGGCCAAGCCGACGCTTCGGCGTCAGAAGCTAGCCGCGCGCCGTCTGCGGCTAGCTTCTTTGGAGGGGCGGACGAGTCGTCGTCCGACAACGACTCACTCATCACTGTGTCGGACGCGGACGACTCTCGTCCGCGGAAAAGAGTCCACCGGAGCGGTGGGTCCGAGGGCTCCTCGGCCTCGGGGTCGACGCGGTCGCCGAAGGCTAAGAAGCCGACGGCTGCCGCGGAGACCCATGTCGTTGGGCTCGAGAACGCCCAACGCCAGCTGGATCTGGCTCGGCGGGCTCAGCTCCAGCAAGAGCTGGAGGAGCGGGTCGCTGCCGCGGAGAAGCGGGCGCACGTCGCCCGGGCCAAGTCCGGGTACGGTGCGCCCCGCGTCGTATACGCGGACCACTCCCTGGCCGAGCTGGAGAGGATGGCGGAGGAGGACGAGAGGGAGATCGCGGAGGTCGCCTCGAAGTCCTCCAACATAAAGGGGACCCTTCAAAAGGCCCTGAAATGTAGGGCCGCGAGCATGCGCGGCGTCGTTGCGGAGCTGGTCCAGCGCAGCTCCACCGACGAAACGCGGCAACTGCAGGCGAAGGTGGATCGCCTGCAGTCGGAGGTCAGCCAGCTTCATCAGAAGCTGGCTGAAGCCACGGCCCGGCCACAACAGGCCAAGTCGAGCCCTGCGGCAGAGGGCCCCTCCTCCAACCTTGAGGATATCATCCGCAAGGTCGTAATGGAGGAGAGGGCCTTCACAAGAGCCTGCTTGGCGGGCATAGAGGACCGGCTCCTGCCGGAGAAGCGCCTCCGACCGGCCCTTGCGGCAGACGCGAGGCAGCGTGAGCCGGGCCCGTCCTGCTCCCACGCGGACGACGCCCTTCTCCTCCCCTCAACGACCCCGTCCAACGAGTGGACGGAAGTGGTCCGCAAGGGGAAGGGCAAGGGCAAAAAGTCGGCGACGGCCGTCCCCGCCGTCCCCGCCGCCACCACCGCTCCCAGCAAGTCGCAGACGACCGGCAAGGGAAAGCGGACGGGGAAAGGGAAGAGAAGGGTGCAGCTGGTCTCCCCAAAAACCGCAGCCGTCGTGGTGACGCTCACCGCGGAGGCTGCGGACCGAGGGGAGACGTACGCGTCCGTTTTGGTGCGGGCGCGTGCGAACGCCGATCCCACCCAGCTGGGGATCGGCAGTGTGTCCTGCCGGCGGACCCAGGCCGGGGCTCGAATATTCGAGTTCCCGGGGGCAGAGGGGAGTGCCCATGCGGACCTCTTTGCAGCCAAGCTGCAGGAGGTCATCGCGGATTCGGCCAAGGTGGCACGGCCGGTCAAGTCGGCGGCCATAGAGGTGACGGACCTGGACGACTCCGTCACCAAGGAGGAGGTGGTAGCGGCGGTCGCAGCGATAGGGGGCTGTGGCGTCGCGGCGGTCCAAGGCCGGGACATAAGGCCCGGCCGCGGCGGCATGGGCACCATGCGCCTCGAGTGCCCAATCGCCGCTGCCAAAGCCGTCCTTGCCAAGGGACGGCTCACAGTCGGCTTTAGCTCGGGAGCGGTCCGGGCGCTCGAGGACCAGCCTCTGCGGTGTTTCCGGTGCTTCGGCATCGGACACACCCGGCCCCTGTGTCCGTCCGCAGTGGACAGGTCGAACGCCTGCTACCGCTGCGGCAAGGACGGCCACAAAGCCGCCTCCTGCGAGGCCGCCACGCCGCACTGCGCGGTGTGTGCCGCCAGTGGCTGCCCGGCAGACCACACAATGAAGGGTAGGAACTGCAGTCCTCCCCCTGTGCGGGGCAAAGCGCAGGCGCCGACCGGGCCTGCAAATAACACCGCTGCTTCTGCGGTGGCTGCGGAGGAAGGGGGTGCGATGTCCGACTGATGGATAGGGTCGAACATCGCATACTCCAGGCGAACGCCAACCACTGCAGGGCAGCCCAGGATCTGCTGATGCAGACCATGGCTGAGTGGTTGGTGGACTTGGCGGTGGTCGCCGAGCCTTATTCGGTCCCTGGCCGTTGGCTGGGCGACCGGGACGGCCTGGTGGCGTTGGTGTCGCGGTCTTCCACGGACTCCCCTCCCCTCTCGCTCTTAGAGAGGGGACCGGGATACGTGGCCGCCGCGTGGGGAGACATGGCCCTGGTAGGGGTCTACTTCTCCCCGAACCGCTCTCTCTCCGACTTTGAGGATTTCCTCGAGATCCTCACTGCGGTCGTAGGGAGGGCGGCACCGCGCCAGGTCGTGGTGTTGGGCGACCTGAACGCCAAGTCGGTGGCCTGGGGCAACCCGGCCACCGGTTGCAACGTCCGGGGACGTGCCGTCGAGCTTTGGGCGGCCTCATGCGGTGTGTCCCTCCTCAACAGGGGGGCGGTCCACACGTGTGTGCGGCAACAGGGCGGATCGGTGGTGGACGTCTCGTTTGCCACCCCCGCGCTAGCCGCCCGCGTCGTCAACTGGCGGGTAGAGATGGTGGAGACCCTGTCGGACCACCGATATGTGCGGTTCGACATCTCCACCCAGGGGGGGGGGAGGGCCCGCGCCGGGCAATCTCCCTTCCCACGGTGGGCACTCACCCGCCTGGACCGGGAGGCAGCCGAGGAGGCGGCCTTTCTCCAGGACTGGCTTTCGCCCCCCCCTGTCGATGCCTTGGACGTGGACGCCGCAGCGGTCCAGCTCAGGGGGTCCCTGACCGAGGTGTGCAACTCCAGCATGCCTCGGTCTCGCCGTCCGCCTCCCCGTCGCGCCGTCTATTGGTGGACGCAGGAGCTGGCGGGTCTCCGGGCCGCCTGCGTTGCGGCCAGAAGGGCCTACGCGCGGAGCCGACGGCGCAGCGCCCAAAACCGAGTCCGGGCAGAGGAGGACCGCCTATACGCCTCTTACCAAGAGGCGAAGACGGCCCTCAAGTCTGCAATGGGCGCTGCGGAAGACTCGGCGAGGGCCGAGATGCTGGAGGGTCTCGACAGGGATCCTTATGGGAGACCGTACAAGGCGGCGCGGAACCAGCTACGCCCCTATGGTCCCCCACTGACGGAGACCCTCGAGCCGGCGTTGCTGGACGGGGTGGTCCGGTCCCTGTTTCCGCGCAGGACCGACTTCACCCCACCAGCGATGGACCCCCCGCGAGGGGCGGCTCCGCCGGACGAGCAGGTCCCCCCGGTGACGGTGGAGGAGCTCCGCGCGGGGGTTCTCACCCTCCGCGCGAAGAAGACGGCCCCCGGGCCAGACGGCGTCCCCGCACGGGTGGTGGCGATCGCCGCCTCCCAAATGGAGGACAGGTTTCGGGACCTCTTCAGCGCGTGCTTTACGGCTGGGAGGTTCCCGAAACTGTGGAAGGAGGGGCAGCTCTGCCTCCTCCGAAAGGAGGGACGTCCGGTGGACTCCCCGTCGGCATACCGGCCCATCGTCTTGCTCGATGAGGTCGGTAAACTGTTCGAGGGGATCATCGCGTCCCGGCTTCATGGCCTTTTGCGGGGGGTAGGGCCGGACCTGTCGGACGCCCAATTCGGCTTCCGACAAGGGCGTTCGACGATCGACGCGCTGGCCCTACTCAAGGGCCAGGTGAAGGAGGCGGTGGAGGCGGGGGACGGAGTGCTGGCAGTGTCGTTCGACATTGCAAACGCCTTCAACTCCGTCCCCCACTCGACGATATTGGAGGCGCTCCGGTATCACGGAGTGCCCCAATACCTGCAGGATCTGCTGGCCAGCTACCTGGAGGGCCGAGAGGTCCTCCTCGCGGACCGGACGGGCACGGTGAGGCGGTACGGAGCAGAGTCCGGTGTTCCGCAGGGGTCAGTTCTGGGGCCCTCCCTGTGGAACATCGGGTTCGACTGGCTCCTACGCGGAGTCCTCCTCCAGGGCACGAGTGTCATCTGCTACGCGGATGACACTCTCCTCACTGCCCGGGGGAGGAACTTTGGAGACGCGGCCTGTCTGGCCTCGGCTGGCGGATCCCTGGTTGCAGACAGGATCCGCCTCCTGGGATTGAAGGTGGCGCTGCACAAGACCGAGGCCGTATTCTTTCACGGGCCTCGGCAGCGCTGCCCTCCCGACGCCCACATCGTCGTAGAGGGCGTCCGGATAGAGGTCCAGCCCCAGATGAAGTATCTGGGCCTGGTGCTGGACGAGAGGTGGTGCTTCGGCCCGCATTTCAGCGGGCTGTCGACGCGCCTCCTGAAAGCCGCGGACGCCCTCTCGCGGCTGCTCCCGAACCTGGGGGGGCCCAAGGTGGGGTGCCGGCGCCTCTATGCCGGCGTCCTCAGGAGCATGGCCCTATACGGGGCCCCTATCTGGGCGGACTCCCTCCACAGGAGGGAGAATGCGACCGCCATCCGCAAGCCCCAAAGGGCCATTGCACTGCGGGTGGCGAGGGCCTACCGCTCGGTGGGCTTTTCGGCGGCGTGCGCTCTGGCCGGCACCCCTCCTTGGGAGCTGGAGGCTTGGGTGCTCGCCAGAGTGTACGAGTGGACCGCGCAACGAAGGGCGCTCGGGGAGCGCCCCGTCGCCGAAGAGCGGGAGGCCGTGCGGCGGGAGGCGAGGGACGCAATCGTCCTTCACTGGACAGAGGACCTCGCCACCGCCGCCTTTGGCCGCCGGACGTTGGACGCGCTCGGCCCGGTCCTGCAGAGCTGGCTCGAGCGGTCCCACGGTTTCCTCTCGTTCCGTCTGGTGCAGGTGTTGTCCGGCCACGGCTGTTTCGGAACGTACCTGCACCGGATCGGGAGGGAGGAGACCCCGGCGTGCCACGACTGCGGCGCGGCGGAGGACACGGCGCAGCACACCCTCGAGGCGTGCCCGGCTTGGTCCGAGCTGCGCCGCGGTCTGACCGCGGCGGTCGGACGGGACCTCTCGCTTCCTGGTGTGATCAACGCCATGCTGGGGAGCGAGGAGGCCTGGGCAGCGGTGGCCTCCTTTTGCGAGGACGTAATCTCGCAAAAGGAGGAGGCGGAGCGCGCGCGGGAGGACGACCCTCTCGCTGTGCCGCTCCGCAGACGAAGAAGGGGTCGGAGAAGGCGCCAGCCTCTCCCCCCTCATGGTGGCGATGGGCGGGCGACAGGCACGGGGGTGCCGTCTCCCGCATTGCACCCATCACCACCTTCGTCGGTCACTCCCGGGCCCCCGTGAGGGGCCCGCCCTGAAGGACAATCGTCGGCGGAGGACTGGACGTTAAGGCTACGCTGGTTTCCCAGTCCCCCGCCACTCGGACGAAGCGGGAGTGCCGCTGGGTTTTTTAGTGGGTATACCGGGTCAGACCCGGGAGTCCCACATAGCCCCCCATCCCCCGATGGGAGGGTATGCGTAACGCATTTTTCCCAGCGCAAAAAAAAAAAAAAAAAAAAAAGGTTAGGTTGGGGGACCACCCCACAGTGCTTGCGTCCACGTCGCGTCCCCTGGAAACAGCCCAGTTCTGACCACCGTAACGGAGTGGCAGACTGGGTTGGCCAAAGTGCACTGTGCCTTCGCGGATTTTAATTTTATCGTAGTAGTGTGTCTGCGAACCTGCCGGGATCATGCCGACCCCTGAGCGGGACGCCTCCGGGCGATTTTTAAAACAAAAAGGCCCTTCTCAGGGCCAACCCAAAGGCCCTTCTCAGGGCCAACCAAAAGGCCCTTCTCAGGGCCAACCCAAAGGCCCTTCTCAGGGCCAACCCAAAGGCCCTTCTCAGGGCCAACCAAAAGGCCCTTCTCAGGGCCAACCCAAAGGCCCTTCTCAGGGCCAAGCTGACGCTTCGGCGTCAGAAACTAGCCGCGCGCCGTCTGCGGCTAGTTTCTTTGGAGGGGCGGACGAGTCGTCGTCCGACAACGACTCACTCATCACTGTGTCGGACGCGGACGACTCTCGTTCGCGGAAAAGAGTCCACCGGAGCGGTGGGTCCGAGGGCTCCTCGGCCTCGGGGTCGACGCGGTCGCCGAAGGCTAAAAAGCCGACGGCTGCCGCGGAGACCCATGTCGTTGGGCTCGAGAACGCCCAACGCCAGCTGGATCTGGCTCGGCGGGCTCAGCTCCAGCAAGAGCTGGAGGAGCGGGTCGCTGCCGCGGAGAAGCGGGCGCACGTCGCCCGGGCCAAGTCCGGGTACGGTGCGCCCCGCGTCGTATACGCGGACCACTCCCTGGCCGAGCTGGAGAGGATGGCGGAGGAGGACGAGAGGGAGATCGCGGAGGTCGCCTCTAAGTCCTCCAACATAAAGGGGACCCTGCAGAAGGCCCTGAAATGTAGGGCCGCGAGCATGCGCGGCGTCGTTGCGGAGCTGGTCCAGCGCAGCTCCACCGACGAAACGCGGCAACTGCAGGCGAAGGTGGATCGCCTGCAGTCGGAGGTCAGCCAGCTTCATCAGAAGCTGGCTGAAGCCACGGCCCGGCCACAACAGGCCAAGTCGAGCCCTGCGGCAGAGGGCCCCTCCTCCAACCTTGAGGATATCATCCGCAAGGTCGTAATGGAGGAGAGGGCCTTCACAAGAGCCTGCTTGGCGGGCATAGAGGACCGGCTCCTGCCGGAGAAGCGCCTCCGACCGGCCCTTGCGGCAGACGCGAGGCAGCGTGAGCCGGGCCCGTCCTGCTCCCACGCGGACGACGCCCTTCTCCTCCCCTCAACGACCCCGTCCAACGAGTGGACGGAAGTGGTCCGCAAGGGGAAGGGCAAGGGCAAAAAGTCGGCGACGGCCGTCCCCGCCGTCCCCGCCGCCACCGCCGCTCCCAGCAAGTCGCAGACGACCGGCAAGGGAAAGCGGACGGGGAAGGGGAAGGGGAAGCGAAGGGTGCAGCTGGTCTCCCCAAAAACCGCGGCCGTCGTGGTGACGCTCACCGCGGAGGCTGCGGACCGAGGGGAGACGTACGCGTCCGTTTTGGTGCGGGCGCGTGCGAACGCCGATCCCACCCAGCTGGGGATCGGCAGTGTGTCCTGCCGGCGGACCCAGGCCGGGGCTCGAATATTCGAGTTCCCGGGGGCAGAGGGGAGTGCCCATGCGGACCTCTTTGCAGCCAAGCTGCAGGAGGTCATCGCGGATTCGGCCAAGGTGGCACGGCCGGTCAAGTCGGCGGCCATAGAGGTGACGGACCTGGACGACTCCGTCACCAAGGAGGAGGTGGTAGCGGCGGTCGCAGCGATAGGGGGCTGTGGCGTCGCGGCGGTCCAAGGCCGGGACATAAGGCCCGGCCGCGGCGGCATGGGCACCATGCGCCTCGAGTGCCCAATCGCCGCTGCCAAAGCCGTCCTTGCCAAGGGACGGCTCACAGTCGGCTTTAGCTCGGGAGCGGTCCGGGCGCTCGAGGACCAGCCTCTGCGGTGTTTCCGGTGCTTCGGCATCGGACACACCCGGCCCCTGTGTCCGTCCGCAGTGGACAGGTCGAACGCCTGCTACCGCTGCGGCAAGGACGGCCACAAAGCCGCCTCCTGCGAGGCCGCCACGCCGCACTGCGCGGTGTGTGCCGCCAGTGGCTGCCCGGCAGACCACGCAATGAAGGGGAGGAACTGCAGTCCTCCCCCTGTGCGGGGCAAAGCGCAGGCGCCGACCGGGCCTGCCAATGACACCGCTGCTTCTGCGGTGGCTGCGGAGGAAGGGGGTGCGATGTCCGACTGATGGATAGGGTCGAACATCGCATACTCCAGGCGAACGCCAACCACTGCAGGGCAGCCCAGGATCTGCTGATGCAGACCATGGCTGAGTGGTTGGTGGACTTGGCGGTGGTCGCCGAGCCTTATTCGGTCCCTGGCCGTTGGCTGGGCGACCGGGACGGCCTGGTGGCGTTGGTGTCGCGGTCTTCCACGGACTCCCCTCCCCTCTCGCTCTTAGAGAGGGGACCGGGATACGTGGCCGCCGCGTGGGGAGACATGGCCCTGGTAGGGGTCTACTTCTCCCCGAACCGCTCTCTCTCCGACTTTGAGGATTTCCTCGAGATCCTCACCGCGGTCGTAGGGAGGGCGGCACCGCGCCAGGTCGTGGTGTTGGGCGACCTGAACGCCAAGTCGGTGGCCTGGGGCAACCCGGCCACCGGTTGCAACGTCCGGGGACGCGCCGTCGAGTTTTGGGCGGCCTCATGCGGTGTGTCCCTCCTCAACAGGGGGGCGGTCCACACGTGTGTGCGGCAACAGGGCGGATCGGTGGTGGACGTCTCGTTTGCCACCCCCGCGCTAGCCGCCCGCGTCGTCAACTGGCGGGTAGAGATGGTGGAGACCCTGTCGGACCACCGATATGTGCGGTTCGACATCTCCACCCAGGGAGGGGGGAGGGCCCGCGCCGGGCAATCTCCCTTCCCACGGTGGGCACTCACCCGCCTGGACCGGGAGGCAGCCGAGGAGGCGGCCTTTCTCCAGGACTGGCTTTCGCCCCACCCTGTCGATGCCTTGGACGTGGACGCCGCAGCGGTCCAGCTCAGGGGGTCCCTGACCGAGGTGTGCAACTCCAGCATGCCTCGGTCTCGCCGTCCGCCTCCCCGTCGCGCCGTCTATTGGTGGACGCAGGAGCTGGCGGGTCTCCGGGCCGCCTGCGTTGCGGCCAGAAGGGCCTACGCGCGGAGCCGACGACGCAGCGCCCAAAACCGAGTCCGGGCAGAGGAGGACCGCCTATACGCCTCTTACCAAGAGGCGAGGACGGCCCTCAAGTCTGCAATGGGCGCTGCGGAAGACTCGGCGAGGGCCGAGATGCTGGAGGGTCTCGACAGGGATCCTTATGGGAGACCATACAAGGCGGCGCGGAACCAGCTACGCCCCTATGGTCCCCCACTGACGGAGACCCTCGAGCCGGCGTTGCTGGACGGGGTGGTCCGGTCCCTGTTTCCGCGCAGGACCGACTTCACCCCACCAGCGATGGATCCCCCGCGAGGGGCGGCTCCGCCGGACGAGCAGGTCCCCCCGGTGACGTTGGAGGAGCTCCGCGCGGGGGTTCTCACCCTCCGCGCGAAGAAGACGGCCCCCGGGCCAGACGGCGTCCCCGCACGGGTGGTGGCGATCGCCGCCTCCCAAATGGAGGACAGGTTTCGGGACCTCTTCAGCGCGTGCTTTACGGCTGGGAGGTTCCCGAAACTGTGGAAGGAGGGGCAGCTCTGCCTCCTCCGAAAGGAGGGACGTCCGGTGGACTCCCCGTCGGCATACCGGCCCATCGTCTTGCTCGATGAGGTCGGTAAACTGTTCGAGGGGATCATCGCGTCCCGGCTTCATGGCCTTTTGCGGGGGGTAGGGCCGGACCTGTCGGACGCCCAATTCGGCTTCCGACAAGGGCGTTCGACGATCGACGCGCTGGCCCTACTCAAGGGCCAGGTGAAGGAGGCGGTGGAGGCGGGGGACGGAGTGCTGGCAGTGTCGTTCGACATTGCAAACGCCTTCAACTCCGTCCCCCACTCGACGATATTGGAGGCGCTCCGGTATCACGGAGTGCCCCAATACCTGCAGGATCTGCTGGCCAGCTACCTGGAGGGCCGAGAGGTCCTCCTCGCGGACCGGACGGGCACGGTGAGGCGGTACGGGGCAGAGTCCGGTGTTCCGCAGGGGTCAGTTCTGGGGCCCTCCCTGTGGAACATCGGGTTCGACTGGCTCCTACGCGGAGTCCTCCTCCAGGGCACGAGTGTCATCTGCTACGCGGATGACACTCTCCTCACTGCCCGGGGGAGGAACTTTGGAGACGCGGCCTGTCTGGCCTCGGCTGGCGGATCCCTGATTGCAGAAAGGATCCGCCTCCTGGGATTGAAGGTGGCGCTGCACAAGACCGAGGCCGTATTCTTTCACGGGCCTCGGCAGCGCTGCCCTCCCGACGCCCACATCGTCGTAGAGGGCGTCCGGATAGAGGTCCAGCCCCAGATGAAGTATCTGGGCCTGGTGCTGGACGAGAGGTGGCGCTTCGGCCCGCATTTCAGCGGGCTGTCGACGCGCCTCCTGAAAGCCGCGGACGCCCTCTCGCGGCTGCTCCCGAACCTGGGGGGGCCCAAGGTGGGGTGCCGGCGCCTCTATGCCGGCGTCCTCAGGAGCATGGCCCTATACGGGGCCCCTATCTGGGCGGACTCCCTCCACAGGAGGGAGAATGCGACCGCCATCCGCAAGCCCCAAAGGGCCATTGCACTGCGGGTGGCGAGGGCCTACCGCTCGGTGGGCTTTTCGGCGGCGTGCGCTCTGGCCGGCACCCCTCCTTGGGAGCTGGAGGCTTGGGTGCTCGCCAGAGTGTACGAGTGGACCGCGCAACGAAGGGCGCTCGGGGAGCGCCCCGTCGCCGAAGAGCGGGAGGCCGTGCGGCGGGAGGCGAGGGACGCAATCGTCCTTCACTGGACAGAGGACCTCGCCACCGCCGCCTTTGGCCGCCGGACGTTGGACGCGCTCGGCCCGGTCCTGCAGAGCTGGCTCGAGCGGTCCCACGGTTTCCTCTCGTTCCGTCTGGTGCAGGTGTTGTCCGGCCACGGCTGTTTCGGAACGTACCTGCACCGGATCGGGAGGGAGGAGACCCCGGCGTGCCACGACTGCGGCGCGGCGGAGGACACGGCGCAGCACACCCTCGAGGCGTGCCCGGCTTGGTCCGAGCTGCGCCGCGGTCTGACCGCGGCGGTCGGACAGGACCTCTCGCTTCCTGGTGTGATCAACGCCATGCTGGGGAGCGAGGAGGCCTGGGCAGCGGTGGCCTCCTTTTGCGAGGACGTAATCTCGCAAAAGGAGGAGGCGGAGCGCGCGCGGGAGGACGACCCTCTCGCTGTGCCGCTCCGCAGACGAAGAAGGGGTCGGAGAAGGCGCCAGCCTCTCCCCCCTCATGGTGGCGATGGGCGGGCGACAGGCACGGGGGTGCCGTCTCCCGCATTGCACCCATCACCACCTTCGTCGGTCACTCCCGGGCCCCCGTGAGGGGCCCGCCCTGAAGGACAATCGTCGGCGGAGGACTGGACGTTAAGGCTACGCTGGTTTCCCAGTCCCCCGCCACTCGGACGAAGCGGGAGTGCCGCTGGGTTTTTTAGTGGGTATACCGGGTCAGACCCGGGAGTCCCACATAGCCCCCCATCCCCCGATGGGAGGGTATGCGTAACGCATTTTTCCCAGCGCAAAAAAAAAAAAAAAAAAAAAAAAAAAGGTTAGGTTAGGTTAGGTTAGGTTAGGTTAGGTTAGGTTAGGTTAGGTTAGGTTAGGTTAGGTTAGGTTAGGTTAGGTTAGGTTAGGTTAGGTTAGGTTAGGTTAGGTTAGGTTAGGTTAGGTTAGGTTAGGTTAGGTTAGGTTAGGTTAGGTTAGGTTAGGTTAGGTTAGGTTAGGTTAGGTTAGGTTAGGTTAGGTTAGGTTAGGTTAGGTTAGGTTAGGTTAGGTTAGGTTAGGTTAGGTTAGGTTAGGTTAGGTTAGGTTAGGTTAGGTTAGGTTAGGTTAGGTTAGGTTAGGTTAGGTTAGGTTAGGTTAGGTTAGGTTAGGTTAGGTTAGGTTAGGTTAGGTTAGGTTAGGTTAGGTTAGGTTAGGTTAGGTTAGGTTA